>OY101448.1:198359943-199848276 GCA_956483635.1 Panzeria rudis
TTAAAAAAATAAAGATAACAATCTTGAAAAATTACTTTTTCCTGCATTTTTGCGGTATCGACATTTCTTCGATATTGGTTCGCTATTGATTTGTCAGCGAAACATCGAACTCGAAAGATTTGCTGCCACAAACTGAGCGATGAGTGGGATCTAGCAGCTTTTTCTCTTTCCGACTTCGATAGCCGTTCTCGAGTGTTTTGTCCGAGAAATGTGTATGCAACATTCGAATGCGATATTATTTTCAAATGTTTTGGTTTGCTGGGTTGTTTGATAAAAATGTGATTTGACTACAACCATACAATTCAATCATAATATGTTGCCCTAAGATTACAGTCAAGTCAGCCATGTTTTTTTTTTATTTATGTGCTATCATCTCGTTAAACCTTTCCGACTCAGTAAACGCTGAATACCTGAATTTTTTTGTTTGTTTGTGAAAGTAATCGGCTTAAATCAAAGTTCCATAATGAAAACATACAGCAAAGTACACATCGTGTTACCTTAATTTTTAAAAGGCGTATCTAACATAATAAGAAATGTACAGGAGGAGATAAAAAAAATTAATAAAATAACTATAAAAAAAGTATTTTTATGGTTTTAGACAATTTAGGAAAAGCCCAAACCAAAATTGTTATACATAGTTGTAAAACTTTATTATATGTATAGTACCAGTATACTATGTATGACTTTTTTTATAGTGATTGTATTGAGTTCTTTGTCTTCTTCCGCACGCACGTCTTTTCTAAAAACTAAAATGTCGGTATGTATTTATGATATGTCATGAATTGTTTAATGGACAATTACTCACGTTTTTATGTGTGTTTGTATGATGTCAACAATATGATAATATTTAATAAAACATAATAAAAATAGCATAAAATCGCCGGTTGAGTTCCTTCCACATAATAACTAGTAATCAGAAACGTCATTGTCATAAGATTACTGCTGCTTAAATAAAAGCTTTATGTCTGGCCAATTAATGTGGTTTGGTGTTTCTTGTTCTTGTTTGAGCCATTTTTCTTTTGAGGCATTAAAATCAGGCATTGTTCTAAAAATATATAATTTGTATTAAACAGGTATTTTGTGATATAAAAACCACACGAAAAAGACATTTAATATGTTTTATGTTCGAAAAAATATTACAAAGGTATTATGTACCTTAATAATATGTTTAGGGTTTGGTAAATGTTAATTCCCGGGAAAAAACACACTAACATTTTCGTGAAAACTTGGGAGTATTTGTTTAAACTTGAAGATGAGACTCCTGCAGAAAGATCAAATTTCGGGAAGTGATTAGTGTTGCCGCTAGGGATTTTTCCGGGGAACTCCTGGGATTTTCAAATGTCCAAACAAGTTTGTGTCCTTGCTAAGTGTTTTGTTACTTGACAAAAGTTATCTCGGTAAATATCGTATTAGTGTTCTTCAATTGATAATTGGTTTAGCTGCTGACGACTTTTGCAAGTGTCTTCTTCTTATCATCTGGAAGTTAAAACTATTACGTTTCTACTGATTGGTGTTATTAAGGTAGGGGGAATATCTTTTTAAATAAGTATTTTGGCGTGAGTCATGCGCTCATTCCGCTGTCGAAGCGGGACGTGCCGAAGAAGGACAGTGATAACGAGACGTAAGATATGGTAAATTCTAAGGCTATGGGACCGACCACCTGCTGCCATTAAGAAAGTAAGGCATATTGACATAGATAGCGAGATTAGTAATGGTGAGAGGTGAAGGCGTTCTAAGCCATCGTCGCCTGCTGCTGCTGTCGACCATGTTGTTGATGCAAATGTTGCTGCTTGTGGTTCCAAGTGGGAACTGTCCGTATAAAAATCATGCCTATTGTAAGAAAGTTTGTAAGCAGAAATATTTTACCTCTTCCTTCCAAACTTGCTTAATTAAATGCAAGCTCCATTTGATTACGGAAAATATATCTTTATTCCCATTTCCCGGGAAGACAAAATTACAGCATAGCATCAAACCCTAATTACATATGTATGGATATAAGTGTGTATTATCCCTTGCGAGCGAGCACACGCGCATACTTACCATAATTGACTAAAAAACTGGGCTGGATGCCAAAGTTTAATACTCACGACATTGAGAAAATTAAGCTGTTAAAGCAACAGAATAACAAGAATCTATTAAATATTTCAGGCGTGTATAAGTTATTTAATAAATACAATATTAAATTAATGTTTTCTTTCAACAATGAATGCTCTCGTGTTTCCTCCTTAGACAATAGCAGCTGTATAAATAATGTTTATGAGGTGTAATTTAGCTTAAACTTCAACAGCAGTAACCCATTTAAACTTTAGAGGCGTCTGAAAAGAATAAATTGAACTAAACTTTTCAAATTATTTTTCTTTAATTTTCTCGTTTGTTTTTCGTTCGTTTTACTTTTTATATTTTTATTTGAAAGAAAAAAAAAAGTCCTGACTTTAAAGACATTTCTTCCACTCCAGTACACTGAAGACGTTTTTGTTTTTTTTACATTCATAAAAATGCCGCCAAATTTGTATGGAATATTTATAATGGTTTCGTATTAAACTTTATGACTTTTGGTTCATTGCAGTTGTAATGCGATACAATAAGAAAGACAATTGCTCAATTCACAACCTGTTGTAAGTGTTGTAGATCGTGAAAATGTTGTTGGTAATTTTCACAGAAACATGTGTCTAAGCAAATGTTCATTTGGAAATAACCAACAACATTTATACCATCCCATCTACAACACATACAACAGGTTGTGAATTGGCCAAAGGCTAAAAATTGTCAAAGTGTTTTCTAAGAAATACAGTCAACTGTGGGTACAGATACAAAAATTTATTGGTTATTTAAAAATAAGCACCTTGTTTTCAATGTTTTTAAGAAAATAATTAACACTTTTGCCTGCCACTGCACCACTTAAGGTCATACGTTTTTTCGGGCTATTGCTTGCGGGTTTGTTTTCAGAAGTTTGCCATTTTAACGTCTGAGTTTTGGTTTAACGCTCTGTACCGTTTGGTTATATACAGGGAAACCAAAATATGTATGCTCCAAAAAATATGTTTTATGCGAACTAACCCTCCCCTGCACCAAACTTCGTTAGGCCATCTATATATTTTTTTTTTAAATTTTTCCAAATATACAAAATCAAAATAAGACAAAAATGTAAAAAAAATATTATAAGAAAATAAAAACAAAAAAAAAATATATTAAACATAAACAATTTCTATTTCTATTCCAGTAGGAAGCAAACTGAAGCAAAGCCCTACAGAACACCTTTGTAATACTTCATTTTGCAAAATTTTAGGTCTTGTTGTATACATACAACAAGTGCATGAAAGGGTTAAATATGCACGAAAAACTTGAAAATATGCTCGCAAAATTAAAAAAAAAATTCTCTTAAAAGTGTGTAAAACTTTATAATTTTAGTAACATTCACATCTGACCCAATGAATTATATACGTATATTCTGGATTCATACAGATACGGGGCCGATTTAACATATCAGCCTTGTCTGCTTGTTCTGCTACAATACCGACGAAGGAGGGTGCTATGAAGTGCATTAGGATATCTCAGTATTAATCGCTGCCAGGTACTGCTAAAGTGATCACTGCTATGCCTTCATCACTTCTACAGTCCAACAACAATCAACACAATGACACATCAATGAACATCAGAAAAACTCATAATGTTGTTGGCTTGCCTGAAACTAGTCTTGAACTCAAGACCTGAGCCATTGAGAAATGTCCATATTTTCAAATTAATTGCGAAATAAAGCCATATGGCCTTAGCGCGATCACGACCTTATTTGCCAGATACTTTATTATCTATGACTTTATTACAGTGAGCCGACGAAAATCGGTACATGCGCTGATAGTGTGAACTCTGCTTATAAAATGTAAATAACCGAACAATCTCGAAAAAATCCTATTGGTCAAGGAATCTTAAAGTCACTAAAATCGTTAAAACTGTGTGTGTGTGTGTGAATGAACTCACTCACGTCAATCACTGGAATGAATAAAATTTAAAAAAAAATAGAAATAACAATAAAATAACAACAATAACACAATACAATAAGTTAAGAAAACAAATGCAAAAATAGAAATAACAGGAAAGTAAGCCAAAAATTGCTAAAACAGAAATGCCTAAATTCGGAAAAATACTGAAATATTTCAAAATTGCCAAATATGCAATAAAAGTCAGAAAATATCTAAATATGAGCTTAATAATGAAATATGCAAAAACATGCTATAATGGATAATTTTTTTTAAAGAAACAAACAATCCGCGAAGCGATTAGCTTGCCTGCCGAAAACACCCAGCGTCTACGGCGGGAATCGAACCCACGATCTCTGGACTGACAGGATAGCATCGCTACCACTCAGCCCCTTATGCAAAAATATGTGCAAACGAATCGATGCCAAAAGTATTAAAAACTTCTGAAACGTATAAATATACATATGTATATTATTCGTACTTACATACATCGATCGCACAGGAAAAAACATGCAATTGCATATTTGCGGTTTCCCTGGATATAAATTTTCAACTTGAATTACATAAATCATTTGGCTGCCAAATTGTTGTTGTTTGTACGACTGTTTTCTTTTGTAATGATTTTTTTGCAGACCTTCTAAATTATGTAGAAGAAAATGAAAAAATGAAAACAAAAAAAAATGAGTTTCAAGAACATAAAACATTTTGTTGTTGTTGGTTGACTGACTAACTGACTTACTGATTCGAATTATGTATTTATAATGGCAAATGTATAACAGCCATAATTAGATGTACAATTTGATCAGAGCCTTAAACTATAAAATCTTGGTCGTTTGATATGATTCTGAATAAATTGAAATATGTAGCTGCGTTTACCAGTAAGTCGGGTAAGTTCCGTGAAAAGTTCGAAATTAACAATTAAACACATTTCAAGTTTTGACTAATTTTTGGTGTTCTAGTTGAGTTTGGAGCTTGCCTGTAACGATTCACTGTAATAATGTGCCAACAGGGGGTGGTGGCAACTTTAGCTCCTCCTAAAATGAGGCCCATGCATAAACTTCCAAAATGCCAATATCATTTTCATTCAATCATTAGAACATATATATACATATGTATGTATATGTTAATACATATATTATTTTTTGTGTGTTGTACAGCGTTATTTATTACTTCCCACGTTACAAATGGAAATTACGTATTTCACCCCGATTTTCGAAAATCGGGGTTTATATTGGATCTCGACGTTTGGCCTTCAAGATCAACCGTTTTTTATATTTGTTTCTCATCATTTTCAGAATTATAGTTGCACTGCTTCATGATAAGTGAAAAGTATTTTTAACCAGGCCCAGTTCGTTTCTTAGTGCTATTAAGACCGATTCAATTTTAAAACTATTTTCACTTAAAAAAAAATTTCCCTAGGAAAACTTAAATTGTATACATCAAATATGTAACCCAACAAACAACATAATTAAGCTTTAATATGAGAATTTTTATTTTCTTTTTAATCAATTTCTCATTATTCATCGTGTGATTTAGTTCAAACAAAGCTCTAAAAAATTAGTAAATTAGTAACATTAAAAAGCCTGCTGATGTTTACATCGTGCACAATTCGTGTTACAATTTATATGTGATACTAATTGTATGAATTTCGACATTGCCCTCTTTATGCGATTATTGTTGGTGTAGTCATTTATGTTTATGCCGTCATGGAGGAAAACTGGCTTTTGGTGTTGTTTTTAGTGTTTGCATCGGAAATAAAAGTCAAACAAAAAATTAACTGGTTCAGTAAAAAACATTTACTAAAAATGAAATTTTATTTTAGAAAAATTTTTTCTTAGAACATTTTTTGGTGATAATTTTTTTGTGTAAGTTTCATTCAACTCTTTGAAATCTCTGTGATTTAATTTTAAACACATTTATTTCCAAAAGAATTGTACTAAATTACAAACGAATTGCGGTTTGTATTTTTTATGAAATTTATTATTATTTATTTCTTGTTAACTTTTAAAAGTTATGGGAATCAAATAAAGTGAATTGAAATGAAAATTAACTCTCAGCAAGAGAGTAAATGAAATTAAAACCATATAAAATGCATACATAACTTTTCAATTATTGGCCATCATTACGATATAAATTTTTTTTGTCACGATTCATTCCTACAGTAAACCGTAGTAATCGTAGCACGTACAAAATATTATTATTTTTTTTTTCAAGTAAAAGACACAAAAATAAATTCTGGTGAAATTAAAAATGAGGCCAAAGGAAAATGTTTCATACTATGTACACAGAAAAAACTAAATTTAATTTTCTGTAAAGAAATTCAATGAAACAAATTTGTAAATATAGACAAAAATATATCAACAATTTCATTGAAAAAGTGTTTTTTTCAGTGAACAAATTGTTTACATATGAGTAAGTATGTTTGTACATACGAGTATGTAGAATTTAAGTAACCCACTAAACCTGTGATTCGAAATAGACAAATGCTCGTTAAAGCGAAGAATTTTCGAAACAAAATTGTTCGATAAATGCTCGTGAATCCGACAAAAATCGAATTATCGCTAAAGCGAACTTTTGTCGATAATTTCGCGCTAATAAATAAAAATACATAAAATGTGAATGTTCGCAATTTCGAAATATTTTCGATAATTTCTCGAATGTGTAATTGATACAATGTTCAGAGATGCGTCTTAATTGAGGCATATAAGCTTTAAACTGAGTTATCAATTTTGGTGTTCACACATACATATGCAATTTAGCTTACTCAATTAGCATTTGAAGGCATATCTGACAGGTGGGATCACTAGCACAGCTGACTACTAATCTTGTTGTCTTATTTTCGCAACATGATAACGTCAGATGAGTATGTTTTGCTCTGATAATTTTGTGCATAAGCTACGTCAAACACGTGTATTATGTGTGAACACTAAATTTAATTGCTCAATTAAAATTAAATTGTCTCCATTAAAAATCCATTTCTGAACACGGTATTTGTGTAAATTTATTAATTGCACAATTCAGGTGCATGTCTGGACATGTGTGCAATAATTGAATAGAAAAAATTTGCCATGATAGCCTAGTGGATGTGTACCAAGTTTGTTAGCCTGAAGGTACCGTGTTCGATTCTCTCTGACTGCAGCGTAAGTTAAAATATTAAAAAAAAAAATAAGTATTCCATTTACATTAAAACAAACAAATTAAAAAAATAAAGATAACATTCTTGAAAAGTTACTTTTTCCTGCCTTTCTGCGATATCAATATTTTTTCGATATTGCGTACACTTTTGATATTGCTAAAGATTCGTTATTTATTCGTTAGCGAAACATCGAAATCGAAAGATTTGCTGGAACAACCGGGGCGACGAGTGATCTCTAGCAGCTCTTTCTTTTTCCGAGTTCGATAGCCCTTCTCTAGTGTTTTGTCCGAGAAATGTTTACACAACATTCGAATGCGATATTATTTTTGAATTTTTTTTGGTTATCTGGGAGGAAAGTACTCATGTCACATTAAGTACCCATTGTATTTGTGTATGTATTTATTTAAGCACCACTTAATCGGATTGACTGTTATTATTAATAACATTTAAATTTACATTTTGCTTGCGCTCGATGCTTTTCTTTTTATTTATTAGTTGAAAACATAAAAGCGTGCTAAACGTTGAATAATTGTGATAATTAATTAAATAATTGTGGGAAATTTTTAAACCTTATTTCTTTTTTTCCGTATTTCTGTGGAACTTTGAACAGAGAGAGAGAGAGAGAGAGAGAGGGGGAGAAAGAGAGAAACGCCATTCTATACGAACAATGCACAATAATCAATTTAGTCTACAAATTTATTTAATATTGTATTCGTTACTGTAATCTTCATACAAATATCTTTTATTAAGTTTGACTGTCGTATTCAGTGGTTTTCTTTTTTGCTATTTTTCTATTTCTTTTTATTTTCTTTTGTTAGACAATTACTAAAATGTACGCAAATTTATTTTGATTATTTCAAGTTAAGCGATCGTTTAAATTATGATGTCAATTACGTCGATCATTTTAATTATTAAAATTATTCCTTTAATTAGTTATAAGCAGGGAAATATGTACTAGAAGCTAAAAAATATGCTCCCAAAAATATGATCTTAAAACTTTATAATTTCGTTTATAATCTATATAATATTCATTTCTGTCCCCACGAATTACTTACATGTATTGGCCCCATACAATAATATCCAAGAAAATAACGTTTATGAACATTATTTCTACTTCAAAAAGAAAATAATGTCCATGGGTATAATGAATAGTGTCTTCGTATAGTAAAGATTTTCTGTCTAGTCAAAAATCTAAACTCTGCGAAGCCACTATACGACATGACCAGAGGAGAAACCATTTGTATGGCCGGGTATGAGACCAATCCTTACTCTACAATACCATTTTTATGCACTTTATTTGATATTTTTTGTGGACATTATTTCCTTTCCAAAATTACATAATTAAATATACGACTATGTCACAGAGCTCAATTCCGTTCGGAAACGGAACTCAATCCACCCTCATATATGTCAAGTCCTAGCTGGAGCATACCGCAGCATAGTAGCGCCGTCAATAGTCTGGACACACCTGACAAATTTTCGTACTTTAGTTTTCTTTTTTAGACACCAGAATTCTCTTTCATCATTAAACTGCAAAAAACCACGCAACAAAGTCAACATGTAAATGCCGTTATCATCCAATTTTAAATATTTGAATATTTGAATTTTAACAGGGTAACTCATGCTCATGTATTCAATATAAAAACTAATCACCATATTTTTGCTATTACCAAAATCAAGAGATTTTCGCGTAAAATCCCGGTATTCGGGACTTAATAATCCCGGGTTTTCGGTATCCCGGACTGGTATGTATGTCTGTATGTATGTCTGTGTGTTTTTTCGTACATTTGTAAACCTCTCATAACTTAAGGACGCCTTAACCGATCGGAACCAAATTTACGACATTGAAAAGGCATTGACCTCACTTAGTTTTCGTGATAAAATGAACCGATTCGGTTCAGTAGATATTGAGAATTTTCGAAAATTAAATTGTCGATAAAAAGTTTTTTTTCAAATAAATTTTAAGCTACTAAACCGATCGAATCCAAAATCCAAATCTAAACTTATAACATAATCATCGACTGGTTCTAGAGATATCGTTGTCGAAATTTTTCGGAAAAAGCGCTTTATTTTAACAATTCTAAAAGTTCTTTTCAAATCGATTTTTAGGATGTATTTACTCTTTGGACTTGGAAAACTGCTCCAAATACAGCAGATTTCATCTGAATCGGATAAGTGGCTCGAGAGTAGAGTTTTTCTTTTCCCGGGCTTTTTCATTTCCCGGGAAAGCGGGATAGATTTTTCAATTTCCCGGGAATTCCCGCCCAATACAAAACGATACAATATATCATTTAACTGAATTTATTTGAACAAAAAAAAATAGAAGTTAATGAGATCTATTAAATAAATTTATTAATGCATTAAAAGTAAGTTAAAAAATATAATTTTAGTTCTTTACAGAGTAATTCCAACAAATTGAGACTTTTTTATAATTGCTCTAGCTTTATAACCAGAAAAGATTTATGCGAAATATGATTTATGCTTTATTTTATAGGCCAATAATGAGCAATTCATATTGCTAAGCAAAATTGAACTGAAATAATGAATTGGTCCAAAAATTTAATTAGTTTTATTGAGAAATGATTTTTCAAAGCATGTAATAATTGAAAAAGACAAAGACAAATTCTTGACTTTGTATAAGGGTCGAACTTAACACCATCATATTTTCGGGATCAACTACGATCCCATCATCAGAGTTCTTCTTATACTCTAAGCCCTCAAACTCAAGCAGATAAATATCCAGCTTTAGACCAATTTTCCAAACTTAGATAAGCTTTTTTTTGGTATCTTAAAAATTTCACCATATTTGTCTTAGCCAAACGCTAGCCTGTGCTTTTTCTTTTTCTCATACCTAGTTTAAAAGCCTTTTGCTTTCGAAGTCTATGGTTCATACGTGTTTATTTTTCCTGATATTTTGGAAATAATCAAATATATTTTAATACTTCGTGCTGTAGTGTTAAGAATTGAAATTATGTATTTAGTCGAACTCTTTGGGTTTTGATCCAAAGAATTTCAATTATGTGTATATTTTTTATTTAATTTTTCATATTTTTCTAAGAGCAGCACTAAAAATGTGTGCTTACAAGGTAAAGTTGGCATAACAATATTACAAAAAATCCCGGGAACTCCCGCACAAATTTCCCGGGATTTTTTCCCGGAAAATGTGCGGGATCCCGGGAATTTTTCCCGGGAAATCCCGAATGAAAAACACTACTCGAGAGGTATCGCGGTGGAAATGAAAAAAAAGAATATGTATATATTTTTTTAATTACTCTAAAAATGTATGGATTTTTTAGCGCTTCCAGGGATGGCCTGTAAGGTCAACTGTATCCCACATTTTTTTTTATTTAATAATCTATACAAAATTTACACAATGCTCTTCTACCCTACTTTTGCTGAGGGCAGCCATTGTTAAGAATATTTAAATATTTGATTTTTAATACTTCCCGACTGTAAAAGTCACTATGTTCTGCAGTACTGGACTTGTTTTTTTTTATTTAGATTTTTTTTACGCAGTAGGGCTTTTGATTTTTTAAATTTCTTTTTTACTTTTTAGTTTTTCTAAGTTCACTTTTTGTGCATTCGGGACTTTTGGTTGCTAAGCAACTTTAAAACAGTTTGTTCTAGTATAAAGATGTACATATGTAACTTTTATATGTATATTTTTGTAATACCATTTTAATTTCCTTTATTTTCATATCCTACATGATAGGCTTCGAATTTTTTATAAGCGTATTACTATTTCGCACCAAAAGTATCCTAACTGTCGAAATCCATCAAGCTAGTTTTTAAAATTATTTTTATTAAAAGTTCATTATTAATTGGTTGTGTTTTTTGTTTCTGCTTATGTATTTTTTAGAGTCCGACCGAAACCAGTTTTTTGAGGACGAACCCGAACCGAACCTAATATTCGGCAAAAAGGCCGAATATTCGCCCGAATCCGAAACTTGCCTAAACTTTTTTAGCATTAACAGATATTGACATTTTAAAAACGTAACCGAACTGAAAAGTTATTTATTTTATTAACGGCCCTTTTCACAATGTGATTAAAAGTTAACGTGGTCTTTAACGGCAAATTCGGCATACAAAACTCTCTGTTAAAGTATACGTTAACTTTTTAACTGTACACTGTGAAAAAGGGCGTAGAGCATTTCTACATACAGCAAATATAAAACTTAAACATTTACAAGCATATAACTAATAAAAACTTGGCATGAAATTAGCTTAAATGATGAATAGAACTGGAATATTGGGCTCTGTACAAATACATTGAGGAGTGTTTTTCACTCTATTGATGACGTTACAAGAGCACCAATCAAAAAGTTGAGTCGGAATAACTAAAAAGATATAAAGTGGAATATTTACCTATTTTTGACACTAAATTTATACGATTTCATTAATTTTTACTAAACTGAAGTTTTTTTGTTTACGCCCGCGTGTCATTGATGATATACACAATAAAGAATTTTTCTCAACGGTATTGAATATATCGTGAAGGTTGAAAATGAGCCTTCTACATATTTTGAAATTATAAAAAAAATCTATTTTAAAAAACAAATAATCAATTTAGTGTAAAATTGCAGAAGTAAATTCGGTTGCGAAAAATCGATTTATTATAACATAAAATAGATTTTCGATTGGAATCGAAATCTCTTTACCATTCTCTAGTTTATGCTATTTATTTTGGCAAAAAACTGTTGAATACTTTATGTTACTATGTATATCTTTTGGTTGCGCTTTATAAAAGTAAGTAAAATTTTCATTAAATTTGAAAAGTTATCGGACGGGAAAAAACAGGGGCCGAATTACCGCATACGTGATCGAGTAAAATTGTTCGAAAATATTCTTCTTGGGATTACGGCATACGATAATCGAGTAGCTGCTGTTTAAATTCCACTCGTTAGCAGTAGAGCGATCGAATACATTATATTTTATATTTTTTTTTTGCTTTGCAAAAAACCATGGAACATTACCTATAAACCTTATTACAGTTGGCCAATCGACTTGGTTGTTGTACTAGCTGCTAGAAACACACAATTTTTCTTTAATGTAATGGGTGATTTTATAAGAACTATCGGAAAGTAAAAACAAAAAAAACACATAAAATTCAGAAAAATGCATGAAATATTTATTTGGATCGATAGTTGGGTCGATATAATTTAATGTTTGAAGATTATTTCATGCAAATGTTGGCCGCGGCTGCGCCTCAAATGGGCCATCCGCTTAGTCCAATTTTGGCATACTCTTTCCAACATTTCGGCCGGTATCTCACGAATAATGTTGGCAATGTTGGCTTCCAGTGCGTCAATCGAAGCGGGCTTGTCGCTATAGACATTAGCCTTAACATAGCCCCACAAAAAATAGTCTAGAGGCGTTAAATCGCACGATCTGGGCGGCCAATTGACTGGTCCCAAGCGTGAAATAAACTGTTCACCGAACTCGCCTCTCAATTGGTCCATTGTTTCGCGTGCTGTGTGGCATGTGGCACCGTCTTGTTGAAACCACATGTCATGCAAGTCAAGCTCTTCCATTTTGGGCAGAAAAAAGTTTGTTATCATCGCACGGTAGCGCTCACCATTCACAGTAACGTTGTGATTCGCATCATCTTTGAAGAAATACGGCCCAATGATGCCGCCAGCCCATAATCCGCACCAAACGGTTGTTTTTTGTGGATGCATTGGTAGCTCTTGCAATGCTTCTGGCTGCTCTTCACTCCAAATACGGCAGTTTTGCTTGTTCACGTATCCATTCAACCAGAAATGAGCCTCGTCGCTGAACACAATTCTTCGCGCGCGATGAACTTTCTTAACAGAGCACGCATTTTGGTAATAACATTCAATAATTTGCAAGCGTTGTTCGTTTGTAAGACGATTCATGATTAAATTATAGACCAAACTGAAGATGTTTGACAGTGACACAAGATACAAAACGTGCGTGAGCTGTCAAAACTAGTGTTGCCAAAAAGATAATAGCAAAAAAATCACTCGTTATTACAAATCTTTAGTCGATTCAACAACCGTTATAATATAAACTTGGTACACTTTTTAAACAATTCCATACGTTAGCTATCGAATGCGGTAATCCATCCATTCGATACGTGACGAAATTTTATTCGATACGAAAGCCTACTCGATAACGAATGCGGTAATTCGGCCTCAGATTCATGGGGGTGACATATTTTAAATTTGGAAAATACTGTTTCGATTAACTTCCTTATTTATAGAGAATAAAAAGTTTCGGTATTCGGCCAAAAAGTTGGCCTAAACCGAATATCAGCCGAAACCACAATTTAGGCCGAATCCGCAACCGAGACCGAATATTCGGTCGGACTCTAGTATTTTTATTAAAATACTCTTAGTAAATATGATTGTTAATCTTTGTTTTTAAAAATAAAATGATTTTTTTCTTTAGATCCGCTTTTTATGCCCGTTTTATTTTGCAGATCCCTTTTTTGTACCCCTTTTTTAAAAATGTTCAACGGTAACGCTGCTTGAAGTAGTTTTATTGAATGAAATATTTTTACAATTGTAAAACTATGTGCATGTGTTTGTTTGTATGAATGTTTGAATGAAAAATGAAGGCAAATACTTGAACAAATGAATGAATAGATGAAAAGCATTCAGCCAGACACTCACTCACTCGGCCAGTAACAAAAGGAAAATCAACAAAAAAGCTTTACTTTCTTTAATGGTGTTTTTTTCATGCAACAAAAAGGTTTAAACCCTCGAGTAGTTTTTTTTTTGATAAATATTAAAATTGTTTTACAGCATTAAATTTAACATAAATCAGAATTTCTCGAAATTTTAAAATTCAAGTTATTAAATAGTTTATGTATTTATTTCCTTTGTTTTGTTAAGCCCTGTAATATTTTGAAATGTTTGAATTTAAAAATTTTTTTTATTTTTATTATAATTAATTCTGTTTCCTTTGCCTCTTTTAATAAAACATTTCATTATGATACCGAATGTTCTTAATAGGAGGAGAAGCAGGAGAATGAAAAATTTTGCAAAACATTGGCAGACTATAAGAATTAGGGTACCCAATCGGTTAACTACTACCCGATTAACTCATTCATACAAACCAAGAAGTGTGTTCAGTGATCTTAACTTAAGTAAAACTTTAAAACGTTTGGACGTGCTTATAAAAGAGCTTAGTAAAGACCCTGCTACTCTAATTGAACTTGAGGGAATTATTAAGCTTTTGATTAATAATTTAATAAAACCTAATAACACAATTGCTACCGATTTAATTAAAAATCTAAGGATTAGCTATAATTAGAGACAAATTCAAGTTTTCAATACATTTTTTTTATACCTCCACTCAGGAGTATTTCTTTCTTTTAAATACAGTGCAAAAACGTAAACTAAGGAATTCGGAAATAATATTTTTTGCAGAATGTTATGTGCTGAGCTTTGCGGTTGTCTCGGTAAGCTACCCTATAAAGCGGACCAGCCACTTTTACATGGGGATGGCCTAGGATGGGGTTAATTGATACTTTGTATGCACCTTGTAACTTGTCTCTGAGCTATCTTATGGAGTCCTAATCGGTGTAGAATAATATAGATTATATATTTATTAATATTATTCCCAAATTCGGCTGTAATTATCGACTAATTTATTTTTTTATTGTTACAAGTCCAAGTAGAAATTGTATTTTATTTTTAAGCGGTGTCTTTGATAGGATTCGAACCGACAACCTCCGGCATGACAGGCTAGTACACTACCCACTCGTCCACAGGGGAACTTATATTTCAATGTTGTAAATACCAGTTAAGCTGGAATTAATATCTGAATATAGTTACGGAACAGGTTCCTGAGTGGAATGGCAGTCTCATTGAAGGGAGACAATTAATATTATATAGATACTATGTAATGGGCCTTTGATCCAGGTGCATCGAATTAGTTCAGTGCCGTTTACTAATATACTAGCCGGAGTACCACCTAAATTTACTGAAAATGATTAATATGTGACCATTTACACAATATGTATTTTTTTACCATTCACTATTCCTTATTTTTGGTACCAGTCTCACTTTCTCAAGTCATGGGACGAGTACTTTAGGATCATTTGTCACCAAATTTTCCGCAGGGTAGTGACTAGTTTAGCACATTACTATCAGTGTGGAGGTTGTAGGTTTCATTCACTGCAATGAGTGGTGTTTGTTACTAGCCCTTTATAATATAATTTGTAATTATATTTGTAACATTTAATAATTAAATATTTTTTAATAACTCGACTATATCTGTAAAAAAAACTGAATAGCAACTTACCTACTTTCGATTCCTTGTATCAATATAAAAAATTCATATATAACTTAAAAATATAAAATCAATTATATACACCGTTAAGAGACTTACAGGTGTGCTATATAGTTGTGGCTTAGCTACATTTAGTTACACACATTCATTTGCAAAAAAAACGACCAAAATTGATGTAAAAAGTTCTTTCTACTGTTTTTGTTTTGTTTTCAAATATCTGCATAATATTTGTTTCCGCTCATAATCACATAAAAGAAATTTAAAAAAAGGAAATATAAATTTACAAAATTTATGACCGATTGTTCTAGTATTTAAGTGAAAAAAGTCGACTTTACTAAATATGTAAATTAAAAAAGTTGTTTTAATTAAGGTGCACGATTGACAATGATAACACACGTTTACAGTACATAGCGTTCCGGAAAAATTTTAGCCGTTACCGACTACATATGTTATGCAGATTCTAAATACTTAATTAGAATTTTTTTTATCAGCTCTAGTTTTCGAGATGTAGCGTTATGTCAAATACTAAGGCACTTGCAGGACATATATGATCACAACTTGAGAACGCCATGCTCTATTCAGTTAAGTAAAATGTTCAAAATTCGACAACAAAATAATCTTTAAGCCGTATAAACATTATTTCTAAATCTGTACAGTAGTTTTGGCGATATCGTAAACGTTTGAACAAAAAAAAAAATTATTTTTAAAAAAATTTTTTTACATTTTTGTTTTTAAAACTTTATAACAAAATCAAGATACAACAAGGGGCTAGTATTTTGTCCAGTAGCATGTAGCTAAATATATTCCAAAAGAATTGAGCCATTTTTCATTGAAATTGGTGTACAACTTTTGATTTTATTCACAATTTAGTGACAGAACTGAATTGATAAAATTTTAATTTCCATACAACAGTAGCAAACACAAACACAAAGTCACAAATTGCTGTTGTATGAAAATTTAATTTTTATCAATTCAGTTATCTCACTGAATTGTGAATAAAATCAAAAGTTGTGCCCCAATTTCAATAAAATATGTCTCAATTCTTTTGGAATACATTTAATTAAGCCCTTATGACACAAAATTTTTTCTTCATATTTCAAGTTTTGGAGAACAGTGCAAATAGAATATAATAGGCAATTTTACTAAGTGCAAAGAGTTCAGCTAAATATACCAGATAAATACCAAATTGTCAAAGCTTTTACTAATGTTATCGATAAAAAATGGGGGCCTGTCAAAAAAAAAAATGTAAAAATGTTCAACTTAAAATTGACATTTCAAGCTTGAAACATTAAAGTGTTGCCAAGTTAGTGGTTTATTCACGAATTCAGCGACTAAGCTCCTCTTTTTTTCAACTTATTTTTCTTTTCTCATTTTATTATAAATAAAAAGTAGGCAGCACTTAAAGACGCCATTACGTTTTGCTTACTTTCTATCAATGCAAGAAAAATGTAGTGTCATAAGGGCTTTAGCCACATGCTACTATGTCAAAAATAAGCTCGTTGTTGTATTTTTATTTTTTATGTATTCTTTAAATACAAAAAAATCAAAATTTTTTATAAAATTTTCATTTTTTTTGGGTTAAAATTTTATGGTATCTCTTAAAGTACTGAGCAAATTTAGAAACAATGTTTGCACGGCCTCAAGACTATTTTATTGTCGAATTTCGATTTTTGTTCTTTACTGAATAGAAAAGCCCCTTCCCAAGTTATGTTATTACGAGTATATGTGGTGAAAGTGCCTTTATTTTTTAAATAACGCTATATCGCGAAAACTGGAGCTGATGGAAAATAATGGAATGCAAATTCACGTTCAGCGTTCCAAATAACTAAAGAAACAACTTTAATTTCTAGCGAACGAAAAAGTTTTTAGAAATTTGTAAACATGTGTAATCAGATGATCAAATTAAATTGTATTTTGATTGTCAACCAAAACGTGCAACGAAATTCGTTTAACTAAATAAAGGGATGACGCAACAGATTTAAGTGGAAATAAAAAAAGACTCCGATTAGAATGATAATTTTTCAATTATAAAAAGTAAGCAAAATTGTTTGTTTGCCAACTCCTTATGGTTGGATGTAAAATATAAGTGACTTTAAGGTTTCATGGAAATCGGGTGACAGTGTTAAAGAGAAAGCTTTTTTCAAAGCTATTAAGCGATTTATGAAATAAATTTTACCTCGGCATGGTTTCGCACTTCGCTGACTAATCACACCTTGGTGCTGTTTTTTCTGGGTAATTGTTTTTTTTTTCAAACATTACCTTTAACCAATTACCCATAAATATTATGTGTTATGTGTACATATATACGAGTAAATATCTAAAGGTAAATGTTAATTTATGCGAGTGTGCTAGAACGTGGACAGGTGAGGGTGTTGTTGGCTGAAGTGGTTAGCGCGTTGACTACAAAGCCAAATGATGCCTGAAGTCTTGGGTTCGAGACTTGCTTCAGGCAAGTCATCAAAATATCATGAAATTTTCTGATGTGCATTAGTGTGTGTCATTGTGGTAATTGCTCTTGAACTGTTAGAATGATGAATGCATAGTACTGGTCACTAAGCAGTACCTTCACCGATTGATACTGTTCTATGCTAATATACATCACAGCGCCCTCCTCGTCAGTAATGTTAGCAAAATCGTCGGCGAAATAAAACAATTAATAATATAGCGACACATACATTCAACACTAGAGGCGTTGCAACACTGCTCTAAAATTGACATTGACAAGATACGCAGATCTGTAAAAAAATTGAGTTTTCTTTCACATTTTCACCAACTGTTTTCTCTACACTATCCCTTTCTCAAAGAAGGTAACAAACACATTAAGTAGGTTAAGTAGTAGGCATTAATTGTCTGAGTATTGCTTCTCTTAAAAAAAATCATAAGGTCTCGTCCAAGACCAAAGTCGATAAAAATTTAACCTCTAGGGGGGTTCCTTCGAGGCTTGACCAATAACCTAACAGTGGTACAACGGATTGCTGCTAATCTTTAATGGCATATTCTGTTCCATGTGAATGGATATGTATCCTTGACGGCATGAATATTTCATTTTGCCCTTATGTGAAGGACGACTCTGTGTCCGGTTATTGCTGAAGTTTTCTTCAGGAGTGCACGTAGTGATTGTGGTTGCTTTCAAAACCGCTGGAAGATATGTTGGTTAAATGAATGATGGTCGACCTGTGCTAGTGGGATATAAGCCTCTTTGTGCTCTTACCAAAACCTCAAAAGCTGAATCAAGTAGTTGTTTTTGGTCGAGGGCTGGCGAATGCCAGTACAGCTGTTGTCTGCTTTGTAGTAGACTTCTTGCTTGCTGGCTATTCCTTGGTTAAATGCGGCTGCATCGCGTAATCTGCTGATGTAGTAAGAGCTTATATAGTTCAAAATATCAAACAGCTGGCTAGATTATGCATAGTGGGCGTTCCATGTAGAAGAAGTTCCAACCTGTTTGCTCTTGCAATCCACACAGCTTTCTTCGGGGGTCCCACCGCGGTGGTGGCGAATACTCAAATTCACACGGTGTAAAAGAGTTCCGCCAGGTTAGGTCGCAAGTCAGGTACTGAAGTTAATCTTGAACATAATTATTAATCTTTGTTGGGTTTTCTGTGTGTTTAGGTTACTTTGATAAAGAAAAAGACATGCCTTACAACTCACCACTTTTGGATAAAATTATGTAGGCGTCAATAATGGCTTTGTTGCCGAAAATATTGAAGATAAAAAATTTATTTACGGTGTGTGGAAACAAGTCTAAATGCGGAAAAGAGCTTAAAAATAGTCACAAAGAACAATGATGGTTCAGTATTTTGTAAAGGAACTTTAACATTTTAATCCTTTTCAAACTTTACTCTTAGTAAAAGAATTTTAGCGTTTTTATCCTTTTCAAATAATTCATCCCCACAATACCACAAGCGCCTAAACAAAAGTTCTTTGTTTGATTTGATTGAAAGTAATTACACTTTCAATCAATTGCACATTTTGTTTTTATTCAATAGGGAATTTAATGAAAGATGAAGTTTATAATCCTATTAAAGTTTTTTCTCTAACAATTTAAAGAACGTTGAAACAAAACACAAGAAAGTACAATAACTACATTGAAAGACTAATCTGAAATAAGCTGTTTTTCTTATATAATAATAATTTTATTAATATTTATCGTACACTTTTAAATATCTTATTGTCCACCAATATTGATGAAACATAAATATATGGTTCAAAAGGTATTTTTCTCTAGATAACCCGGTTACGGATCAAGTGAGCGAATTTTTTTAGTTTAATATTAAAAGTGTTATATAAAATATGTTAACTTTTTCTTTAAAGTCCTTCGTCTTTATTGTAGCCGACATATAATAATAAATAAAGTGGCTAAACAGCATAAACAAAGTTAGGGGCATCA
This sequence comes from Panzeria rudis, assembly GCA_956483635.1. NCBI lineage: Eukaryota > Metazoa > Arthropoda > Insecta > Diptera > Tachinidae > Panzeria > Panzeria rudis. The sequence continues at coordinate 198,379,700 of OY101448.1, forward strand.
ACTGGCACCAGAGGAGCTGCAAGCAACACTGCTTAAGCATTAATTGCCTGAGTGTTATTTCTCGTTGTAAAAAAACTAACCGTTGCACTATGTTGAAAAAAACTATATCGCAGCAGAAAATATTTACCAATAAGCTATCTTCGCTGAATTTAGTATACAGACTTCAACTGACAATATCTACATTATGTGATATGAGAAAGATGGGTGGTCAACGCCCGTTTAAAAAAAATTGTAATACAAAGCATATCAATAACGTTTAGTTTTCGGCAAATTGATACAACAAAAAGCTACTTTTTTGTAGAAAAAATTATGTAAAAAATATATAGAAAAAACTAAATGCTAAAACTTAAATCTGAGTGAAATGCCATTAGACCACTATTATCACCACTTGCTAGTTAGCTCGGTTGAATGTGATCGCAATTCACATATGTACATATACACATAAACTTTTTGAGAAATTTGCATACGAGAATTACATCAAAATTAGCTACTAGTTTGAGCTTTTCACATGTTCATATACTTATACTAAAGTGTAAATTTCAAACCAAAAAAGTTTGACTTAAGTAGAACAAAAAATCATCAAAATCAGCAAATTTCTCAAAAAGTTTGTATAAACATACATATAAGAATTGCGATCACATTAAATTGATGTTGATTTTGCCCTTGTTTCTTGGAACATTTATCATATCTAATTCTTTTTTTATAATTAATGTGTTGCCTTCTTTAGGAAAGATAGAAAGCTTACTTCTTTTACAACTCCGCTATTGTGCGTTATGTGAATTTTACAGCAGTAATTGCAGCGCATCTGGTGTTAGGTACACGCATTAACTTTCTTATTTTTAGTAATTTTATGAATTATTTTACTTCGCGAACGATTTTGCATTAGCATAGAATAGTATCAATCGCCGCCAGTATTGCTTAGTGACCAGTGCTATGCCTTCATCACTTAAACAGTCCAACAACAACTAACACGATACTACACTAATGCACATTAAAAAAATATATGATGTTGATGATAATTGCTTGGCACAGCGCTCGAACACGGCATCATTGCTTTGTAGCCAACACGCTATCTACTTCAGCCAACAGTACCCTCCAAATGTTTTTGTGTACTGGATTTTTAACTTAAAGTCATTAGTGCTTTATTGTCAAATGGTAATATATTCGAAAAAAAGCGGAAGTAAAACTACATTGTACTTTTTATACAATGTTAAAAATTTAATTAAAAACAGAATAATCACATAATTTTTTTGTAATACCGACGCCGGTTAACCGCAAGACTTTAATTAAAATATTTTGGTATTACATATTATATTTTCTGAAATGTAATAATTACAATTTTTTCCTCATAAAATATTTTACTTTTTGCACAAACATAAAATACTTTTTCTTTTTTATTTTGCAGATAAAAAATAATTTAATTTAATTCCACACCGTCACCTTTGTGGAGGTCGGTCACTAAACAAGCCAACTAGATAGCTACCAAATAACCAACCACCCACTTTGACCGACTCGACCGTCAATTAAAAGATAAAAAATAATAATTCAAAAACAACACCAACAACAAGAACAACCAACATAACATGTGTGTTCATAAACGATATTCTTACGTTTGCTAAAATATTTACAACAGAAGAGCAATAGAACAGAACGGAAGGAAAAAATTCAATGCTGTCACAGAATATGAAAACAAAACAAGAATATTTTGACAACTTATTTATTTTAGTATTATTTCCTATTATTTAAACCAAGAAAGAACCTTCTTCTTCTTCAAACTGTTGGATGAGTCAAACTAAAAAAAATACGGACAAAAAATAATAAGAAATCTTGAAATCTTTCGCAATCCATTTACAAAAATAATAAGTATCAATTAAGATATACTTAGAATAATACAAACAAAAACAACAAAGAGATTTTATTACATCCTAGAAAACAAACAAACAAACAAACAAACAAACAAACAAACATATTGTTGCTATTACAAATTTTATTAATGTGTGCGAGTGTGTGCATAATGTTGTGACATTGTTGACAATAAACACCCCATCATTCATACATATTTGCCATCATCAATATTGTCCGTCGTCAACAAAAGTCAGTGAAAACTATCAAGTTTTTGTTTTCGTTTGAATGGCTCAAGGGATCCAGTCAGCATCAACTTTAATAAAAATTTGCAATAAATTGAACAAGACGAAAAACTAACAACTTAATCTACCCACCACCAGCCATTGCCCACCGGCAGTAGCAGAAACAAACCCTTCAAATTAAATCGCAAAAGTAGCAAAACATTATGTCGGAATATTCTTCATTTGAGATGGGATTGGTCGATAGACCACCAAATCGTTTCCAAGTGAATCCAGTTAACCACAAGAACAACAATGACAAAGGAGCTGCTGCAGCTGTATCTCCAGATGATGTGCCGCATGAAGTGTATCGTCGCTTAACAGGACTGGATGGCGAACCAATTGAGGATGATCACTTCAATGAAGACGCATCACAAATGTTGAAAGCGCAACAACAGCTTCGAGTACAAAGGTAAGTGCTCGTAATGAGTCCCTTTTGTGTTTTCATTACCGCAAACTGTTAGGTCAAAATTGTTAGGTCAGAGGTCTTCAGATAGACGAAACAAGTAAATGAGAATTTATTGGTGCACTAAAAGAAAAGTTTTCGGTTTAATTGCTCAAATGGTTAGCCTTGCAACAAATTCAGGTACAACTTTTGAACTGAGTCAGCGGAAGGGTGTTACTTATTTTATTTTGGGGCACTGAATTGGAATCTGCACTCGCTGTCTTCAACTTAGTAATACTTTGTCATATATACCGCTCGCAGGCGCGGCTCCAGCTTGAGATTTTTTTTGGGGGGTGGTAACTTCTAAGTAAAACATAATATTTTTCCAAACTTCTTTTAGAAACGCAATAAAAATTTACTCGTTTGGGAGTGGGAAATGTCCCATCCCGCCCCCCCCCCCTGTATCCGCGCCTGACCGCACGGCATATATGAACGGCTTGACCTTTTCACAAAAATAGGGTGCCCCTGTGGCTCAGTGGTAGCTATGCTAGCCTGTCAGTCGTGGTTCGATTCCCTCTATAGATCCTGGGTGTTTTCCGCAGACAAGCTAATCGCTTCGCGGATTGTGTTTGCTAAAAAAAATAAATAAAAGCAACATTGTTTTTTAATCGGCTCAGTAATGTCAGAGGTATTGCAAAACTTGTGCCAAAAAAATAAAAAATGAATAATAATTTTTGTTTTTAAAAATTAATAGAAAATAAAAAAAAACAACAAAAATTCCGTTCTTTTGCTATTGCCACATAGGTAATGATGTTCCAAACAAAACGAGCCATATTTCATTAAAATCGATCCACAACTTCTGATTTTATTCACAATTAAGTAAAATAATTCAATTGGAAAAATTGCGATTTTCATACAACAATAAAATTTTATGCGTAATTTCTTTGAACTGATTAAGTTTCAGTTGAAAGTCATTATTTCGGCTTAAGTTCAATATTTGAATTTATGTAAATTTAAATTATTAAGAGCAGAGTAGGAAAATATGTAAACAAAACGAAACAAAACAAAAACAATGGGTGATTGTCCCATTTAGTTTTATGGGGCTATTAACGTATTACGTAACGCTTTTTTCAGAGTTTTCATACCGCCCCTTCGTAATGTTTTTTACAAAATTTCCAGTATAAATCATCTAATCCGTAACAAAAGAAAAAAAAAAAGTTTTGCACGGTACTTTTCTATGTTTTAGAAAAAAAACACACAAAAAAGGAAAAAGCACGTTTTTGGAGTAACAATCAATAGAAATTAACATTACACAACAGTTTGTATGCAATCCAGATTATAAAGTTGCAATCAATCCGAATTATAGAGTACACAATGTATCTGGATAAGCGAAGTCCGGACTATCAAGTTTTTACTGTACTTAAGTAGCAAAAAAAAAAAAAATTTGACTTTAGTAGAACAAAAAATCTGAAAAACCTACGGCGAGGTGACATTGGGAATTGCTGTAGTAAAACAGCAAATTAACATCAACTTAAGTGATTTAATTCTCGTATTGAATTTTCACGAAAAGTTTGTATAAATATATGTAATTTAAATCACATTCAACAGAGCCACCTGCCAAGTGGTGATAAGCAAAATACAAATGAGCACTGCTGATGGAAGTGTGGCGGCATGAGAGGTTTAAATATTTATATATATTTATATATATATAATTTTGTAAAATCGGTTTATATATTTTTGTTGAATTTTCAACTTTTAATCTCTATATTTAGCGAATCAGAAAATAGACCGTAATACTAGTTATTCCAGAGTAATTCTAGTTATTCCAGAGGCATCATTCGTATCAAATTTTATAAAAATCGGAAAATAGATCGATCCGCTCTAATGCCCAAGAGGAGTAATTCTTGCGCCATGTGATGCGACTGTAGGAGTAGAATATACATATATATATGTCGAGTTTCATTATAATCGTAATGGGTAAAAATCCAGACGGGAATTTTTTAAATTACTTAATATAAGATTTTTTTTAAATAAAATGAAAAAATAAATTTCAGTGCTTTTTTTCAAATATCACGCGTTATTTTCCTTTTTCCAGTGCTTTTTGAAATTGAAAAGTTGACAACGATGTTTTTCTTCCTTATTAAAAAATTTTAATTGTAAAATTAACTCGAACGAACTAAATCCTGATCAATAACATTTCTTCATCGAATACCTTCAAGAACTTATTTTGAAGTCGCTTTTAAAAAATAAATATTTATGAAGAATTTAAAGTTTTGCTTGAGGATTTTTTGCTGGGTCTTTAATAATGATTAAAATACCAATTCCAGTAAAAGTTTTAGACTTTCGGTCGACTTTTTGGGAAATGTATGTACGGATATGCGCTACCTTGCCCCCAAAAGTAAAATAATTTTGATAATTAAGTTCTTATAATATTTCTTCTACAACAATAGAAAAGTTGGAAATGTTAATAAGTCTGTTTTTAAGTAGTTCAAAAAATAACATTCACATAACAATTTTCAAACAATTCGAAACTCTCATTGTTTGAATCATTATTATCATAATTTAAGTTTTAATGGTTATGAAAATATTTATGACAAAACTTTTCTAAAAATGACTAATTTATAGAGTAGACTGGCTGACTAAGTTACATTATTTCCTCTGACTCTTTCCCAATACAATTAAAAGTTTTAATTAAAATATAAAAAACGCGTTCCTTAATCAATGAAGGAAGTAAAAACAACCCTTGTTAGCAAATAAAGTTGTAAAGATTTTATAGAGTTAAAGGGATAAATATAAACAATTCCAATACAAAAGTAATTTAAAAATCTCTTAATTTTAAACTTTATCTTCTATGAAACTACAAAAGCAAAAATTAGCTCATTTTATCTTAAATAAAACACAATATAAATTCTAAAGCTGCAAATCATGTTGGCAGCAATAATAAAAAGATGTGGTTTGAAATTTAAACAAAACAATAGTTTTTTCCTGTCTGTAATCGTATATGTTACGAGTGCTTGTATACAGGATTCGCTTTGAAGTAATTTTTTATTTCTTAAAATGCTTTTACTGGTTTCAATGGTAACAAAATAACAAAGCAGTAGAATCTGGCAGCGTAATTTTAACCATTTTCAAACACTTTAGAGCGCGTCATCGGATATTAATAAATTTCGTCTCATTCGAAAGATTTCAGTCTCCTAATAATAAATATTGATTAAAAATGACACATAGCTTCCCGCTAGAAAGTCCTTTAAAATGCCAAAGTATCCTGGAAAAAGGTATTTGTAATTTTCTTTATGAATTCGTGTATATTTTTTAATGTTCGTATTGTCATACCTCTGTCATTTGTGAGCCGATTTTCAAAATTCTTTTTTGTTTGAAAGGGCTTGCTTGCTGTTTGTTTCCACAATTTTTTTTCGAAAATCGGTGAGGAAATTCTCTCCCCTCAATCAAACTCTGCATTTTGTAAACCGATTTTTTCTAAAGGGTTTGCCTGCAGTTTTGTTGCATACTTTTTTTTTCCAAAAATTGGTGGGAAAATTTGCTCCACTAAGTATAAGTCTGTCATATGTGAACTAATTCTTTTTTCGAAAATCTGTAGGGCATTCTCCCCTCCCCCGAAAATATGGATTATCGCATAATCCTCCATTTATGAACCAGTTAAAACTTTTTTGTTGTTTCAAATAATTTGCTATCAATTTGATCTCATAGAAGTGAAAATCGGGCGGACAAAGTGGTAGCCCGATATATTAATTATCATATAACTCCGACATTTCTTGACAGATTTTCAAAATATTTTATTTGAAAGGACATGAAAAGTTTGGTACTATGAAAAATTGCCAGCAGACACCTATAGACAAGCACACCATTTGATCTAACACGAAATCGCGTTGGTTTTGTAATCTGATACATAAAATCTTTGCATTGAAATCGGTTTTTTTACATATCGCACTTGATCAACAAGAGGGTATTAATTCAAAATTTTTAAAATTTCACTTTTTGCAAAAACTCAACTAACAGCATCAATATCTATCTACTGTAAAAATTTCCACGTATTCCGATTACTCCGATTAATCTTGAAAACCACATTTGAGACCATTTTCATGATAGAGTAGTGACTACCTTTATATCAACAAAAAGGTATTATTTTGAGTTAATGCAAAAGCTGAAATAGAAATGCATCGTATATTTTCATAAAAAAGGTATTATTTTGATTTGAGCCTTTATTCAAGTTAAAAATAATCAAATTGTTTTATTTAAATTTGGTTGTATTTTGAGTTGATACTGTTTTGTTGATAAAATTTATTAAAATACATATTAACAATTCGAATTGTTAGTTGCAGTTGGTTGTTATTTTTTTCTGTGTACATATCGATGCATAAAATGGGCCAATCTCAGACTATTTTACACAGCACATTGCCCCCCTTTTTACGCAACACTATCGATATTATTGTTTTAATATATTGTAAACGTTAATTAGGTTTGATAAGCAAACTCTTGTTTACATTTAATCATCACATTGTTATCATTTATAAAAATTGCAATGTGATTGCATTTAACATTTACTAAATTTACACTATGAAATATATCCTGAAATTTATGTCATGTGATGAAGCTTTCTTTATTTGCTAACAGAATGGACAGGGTAACAATTTAGCTCGAAAATGTGGTAGGAAATAAAATTTCAGATGGGTTTTGTTATTTTTTTTTAACCCATTTGCTTTTCCGCGTTTGCAATAAGCAAATAAAAAAAGTTTCATGAAGAAAATTTCAGGAAATATTTCATCATGTAAATTTAGTAAATATAATTTTGTTACAAAAAATTCTTACTACCATCAAATTTTAACCATCATGGGAAAATATTATGATATTTTATATGCAGTTTAACCGCTATGCGTTCCGGGCGAATTGAATTCGCCACTGATAATACATTAGCGGAAATCACTCTTGGTAGCATATTTGCACAAAGAATGAGTGTCTTCTTGAAACATGTAGGAAATACATACTACGCCAGAGCTTTTACTATTATTCACTGGATTTATTGAAAAATTAAACAAGCAGGCCTACTATTAGTTTGTATTTTATTTTCATGTTTATGTTTTATACACTCTCAGAGAGTCTCTCTGAGTAATTTTGCTAATTGCATATATGCTAAACAAGTTTCCTACTCTGTTCTGCTGTGTACGTTGAAAAATTAAGTTGATGTTAATTTTTCCCTTGTTCCCTGGAATATTAATCATACCCAATTCTTTCTGAATATAACGTTACGAGCCTTAGCCTAATAATCAATTTGGATTCACAAAGCAAATACGTTCGAAATAATCATATTAATAAAGTTTCCTACAGTTTTTAGTATTGCATATCTGTGTAGGAAATGTAAGTTTCTTATATTTTGTTCTTGTTGTGTTGCATATTGTAGCATATATCCTAGACTTGCAAGAGCTGCAAAGTTTGCAATAGCAGTTTCCTACGAAGAGTGGTTTCCCCTATTGTTAAATGTTATCCATTCAAGTGATAAATTTGTTCAGTTATTACGTATTTTATTCACTGGTTAGCACTAGCTTATGATAGTTTGAAGGTCCCATATTATCTGCTGTTCCCTTTTCCAGCCCCACCAAAATAAATAATTAAAAAAATAAATTTTGGTCTGTATCGGTATCTTATCTAGTTATTCTTATTTGTTCATTTCCTTAATAATTTCTATTTATTTTCAACTTGAGGTTAATGGAAAAATAAATTAAATTACCATAAATTTCGGGCAAATAAAATATAAAGTTTGAATTAATTTTTACCTAAAATTAAGTAAATTAAATTTTATGTATAAAATAATGACTTTAAACTGTTTTCTTTGATGTTATCCTGCTGCATTTATAGATATTGTCAATATTTTTTAATTAAAAGCAAATGGAAACTAACTTAAAAGCTCAGTTAGTTTGTTTTGTTTTAATTAAGACAATCTTCACACTGCCTAGAAAGGCAGCAGGATAATATCAAAGAAAATAGTTTTCAATTCATTTTATATACTTATTTTATCTTGAGTTAAAATTTATTCGTATCGTGTCACTTTGATGTTTTAAGAATAAAATGTCTTACGAGTCAATGTAGAATGTAGTTTGTTATAGTGGCGCAGGATTAAAATATTTCTTTTTGGAAATAAATTATTAATATTACAAAGCCATAGCTGAGGAGCCTTCGAGTTTATGTTATGAGGAGAAACTTCTTCAATCTACTTGAAGCAGCGATATGAGGTCCCAAATTAGACATCAGATAGTACACAAATTTCGTAATTTCCCACTCCGTGGCGGAAAACCTTGTTAAAGTCTCACACTCATGACTGATACCAGCGACCCGTTTCAAACTAAACGTAAAATACTCACACAACAGCAATAAATGTTTGAAAAGTGTTTGTTGTTTTTTATTTATTTTACTCGTAGATTTGTAACTTATAGTTTTGAGAAACGGGCCCCTGAATGTTGTAAAATAAAAACATACACTGACAATAATCCATGCAACATTTTAGAGAAAAAACGTTTGTAGTTACTTTTTTCGTAGAATATACGAAACTTTCGTACATATTACGAAAAAAAGATTTATTCAATATTTTTTTGAATTTACGAAAGTAAATTAAAATTATTCTTTATAAATTGACATATTTTTCATGTGTAAATAAATAAAACAAATTTTTAGCTCTTATAAAATAAGTATAAAGTAGCTCAGTGGGTAGAGTATTTGGCTTGAAATATGTAGATTTCGAGTTCGTGCCCCGGTTGAGCCAAAACTTTTTTTATTTTTTAATTATTTTCGAATATTTCAAAAAAGAATTTCATGGTGCGAAATTACGAATTATTTCGTAAAATATAAGAGCGTTTTTGGGCATATGTTGCATGGATTTTTTGCGCTGTACGCATTAACGGATTTAGATGAAGACTATTTAGATTTATTTATATATATATTTTTGGAGTTGATGGCCGAACGGGGTAAAAATACGTTTAACCGAGTAAAAAGTCCAAAAGTGGTTTTAAAGAGTTTCATGAAATTTGTATTCATTATACTCAACAGGAAATGTTTAATTTTGCCACATTCAGTGACCACTTTTTCCTTGTCAGCTGTTTTGTTTTTTAGTCTTTTGTAAAAAAAATCATTGTATGCGACAAATGTTTGCGGTAACATTCATATTTAATTTTTCTTTAAGTCTGCAGTTTTTTCTTTATAGGAAACCAAAAAGGATGCTGTAGAATAAAACATTAAAAGTCAAAGTTATCAGAGATTTTTGTAATAAAATATTTAAAGTTTTATTGTTGGTGTTTTTTTTTATAAGACAGATGTTGCAACATAATATTTACAGCCTCATGTTTTATGCTGAATAAATATATTAGTCTTTTACGCAATAAATATACAGTAGCGGTCACATATATAAGGTTATAATTAGATAAGTTTTCTAATCTATAAGCCAATGTATCTATAAAACCCAATATTAGAATATTGCAATCTTGTCGTTAATTAGCTGCAAATCTGCTTTTTATATATCTTCTGTTAGTCTGTTCATCGATTAAGTATATAAAGCGATTGTAAAAATATCTGAAACAAAATTAAATTTCTAGAATCGTGAGGCTTTTCTTTATAAAATACAACACCTTTTGGGGACATATTTACAAACACAGACACACTCGTGCCTGACGACCGTTGGTTCACTGCGGTTACTTTGGTTATTATTTATTGATTGTGATCCGATTTAACATCCATGTAAAGTCATGGGGTAAGCAAAATAAGTCTAAGAGAGAGAGCAGAGTAACATAACATGATTGTAGTAAAATCATAATATTGTCAAACCAAAGGCATAAAAAATAAAAAATAATAAAATTTAATAAATTTTTTTTAAATATTCTTCCAATTAACTCTTCAAAAACTTAGGTACAAAGTAGTACGGTTGAGAATATCGTTGAGAAAACGTTTGTAGGCACACGAGATTCATTCAGTGTATACGGTGTACAGTGTACCTACTGAAGTGTATATGTATGGTGAAAACGAGCTTTTAGCCATACTTTCATTACGAAAGAATATAAATATTTTTGTTTCGTAGTAATATTTTAGTTTTAGTCCAATCTAATAATTGAATGGTCAATTGTAAGCAAGAACTTGTTTATCGTGAATGAAGATAGACTTAAAATATCAAACACAAAACAATATTGTGTAAGACAACCATACTTTGTTTGCTACAAATATACATTATGTATCGCAATTATAACAGAGTTGTCGTAACCATGTCTTTTCTCAGCGTGCACAATATGTTTGGCTGTCTCCTTTTAGCGTATCAGACGTCTGTTGTATTATATATTTATTAGGGTATTCATTTAATCGGGCTTCTGCTTTAATCGGTTAATCGAGGTTGTGGCTTAATCGGTTAATAATCGGTTAATTTCCATATTAACCGGTTAACCGATTACTAAAGTTTTTTCAAAAATCAAGTAATTTCAACAAATAAAAATGCATAAATTATTTATTATTTTGATTTTATTAGTAAAAAAACAATAACATAACAAACATAACAATTCTTGAACTAAATCAAGCAAAAAAAAAAAAATCAAAAATATGTATTCATTAAAAAATTAACAAGTTTGTAAGATCATTATATCAAGAGCTTAAGGAGAAAATATTTTGCTTTAAATGTTTAGGATTTAAGAGATTCTTTTCTTTAGTTTTGATATAACTTGACTTGGAAAAATCCTTTTACTTATCGTAGATGTCGAAGAAATCGAAAGCAATCCATAATACAGAATATCTAGTTTCTCAGTCCTTTTCCTGGACTTCTCTAAACATATAAAATCTTCCATTATGCCATTACAGTCATGTTTTAATTTTTTTTAAATTCTTAACACTTCTAATTGTTGCGGTTAACTCTGTTAAAACATTTCTTGTATTACTATCGCCAGTTTCTTCTGTTGTCAGGTCATCATCTGACTCATACTGGCAGAGCTCAGCGACGAACATTCTGCAGAAAAGTTTATTTCCGAATTCCTTAGTTTTCGATTTTGTACTGTATTTTGAAACACTGTCGCTAGAAGGAAATATTCCTGAGTGGAGGTATAAAATAATTTAGTTCGTCTCTCATTAAATCGAATCCTTAGATTTTTAATTAAATCGTTGGCAACAGTATTGTTGGCTTTTATTAAATTATTAAACAAAAACTTAATAATTCTCTCAAGTTCAATTAGAGTAGCAGAATCTTTACTAAATTCTTTTATAGCCACGTCCGAATATTTTAAAGCTTTATTTAAGATATCACTGAATGCACTTCTTTGTTTGTATTAAAAACACATACCTTTTGTATATGAGACGAAACAAATGATTAAACAGACAAAATATGAAAAAAGTTGTTACGTCGGATAATCGGTTAATCGACTAAATTACGAGGTTTAACCGTTAATCGAAAATAGCCAATTTTATATTAGCCGATCAGTTAATCCGGTAGCAATTAACCGGTTAACCGATTAATGGTTAACCGAATGAATACCCTAATATTTATTGATGCATACCACTGCACGATATTCGATTTCTTGCCATTCAGAAATATTTTGCAGCTGCATGACGTCTTAGTTATAAATTTTGTTGATTGTTTTTGTATGATTTATATTTCCCACTGCATATTCCTTTTATTAAAATTTTCATTTCGACTTTTCTGAGAAAAAACTAATTAAAACACTTTACTACCTTCAGCATTCTGATCTGTTTTTCTCTTAATGAAAGGAAAATTCCTTTCAAATATTATGAAAACTTTTGTCTAATTTTTTTGCACACGTTTTCCTATTATTCTGTTACTTTTGTTGTTGACAAGTTGCAGAGAAAATTAATAGAACACAAAATGGTCATTATTTTAATAGTCATTTTTGTATAAATTTGTATATTTACAATTTATGAAAATAAGTCAAGCATAAAAGGATCTATTTGACAATTTTTTTTTGTTCATTTGGTTTTTATGTTTAGCATAAAAGCTGAAATAAGCGAAAAAATCTCATATTCGGCGTTAAAAGTATCCAAAACATTACTCTTTAATAATTGTAGACATTGATGTAAATTTAACTGCTTTGCATAATCGATTAATATTTGCAAACGAAAAATTTTTTTTCTCAAAAATTTATGTTACTAAGTATTTAATATTCTGCCAAAAGTATTCTTGTAAGTGTTGGGAAATTCTGGCAGATTTGTGCTTGATTTCTTGCTTAGTGTTTCCTTGTTTGTTGCTATTTTTCTTGTAAATATTGTGAAACTGGTCTTGTTAACAATATTTATATCGAAGACTCAAAACATTTTAGCTTAAATAAACAATAAAATAATTCCATTCCATTAACAATCAAAACGAGGACATAGAAATATTTATAAGAGAAAATTTAAATATTCTAAACAAAAAGAAACAGACATAAATAAGTTAAGTAAAGCTCGTGTGTACAACTCGCAGTGTTGGACATGATATCTGAAAATAGCCACGGAAGGAAAAAATGTTTTGTTAAAATGGAAGTTTAGCTTAAGGAGAAGAATAATAAAATATGCATACTATATTTGTGTGAACTTGAAATAATAATATCTGTTTCGTTTTATCATAACATCTTAAGTCGAATTAAGTCAAAATCGAGTTAAGGTCGTATTCTGGTCTGTCTTAGTACAATCCACACTACGGGGGTCTATTATGTATTTCGATGCGAAGTAAAACATTTTCGGAACAAAATGTATAAGGTATACAAATACGAAGGATCGAATCGAAAGACATAGCATTCGCATTTGACGAACTATTCGCTTGTTTTTGATATTCGCATTCGCTAAAATTGATGCGAAAATTTAAAGCGAATAGTACAATTAAAAAAAAATAAAAAGTTTTAAAGTTGGAAAAGAAGGGCAAATTACATTTTCTTGTAAAAAAAAGGTTTTGTATGTTAGTTATTACCATTTTTTTTATTAATAAAGAAGTGATATATAAAAAAACAAAAGAACGTAAGTACAGTTGTTAAATTTTCCATGAGTGTAAAAATACTATGTGCCAAGGCCCATTGATAACTGGGGGTTTACATCAGCCATGAACTTGGTATGAACATCATGTCAGACATCGCATATGGCTAATGTAGACCGCTCATGTCGACGTTTCGTCCATGCTCTGACATTGATGCCCGAACATATGGCTGAGCGTCTATGTTCGCCATGAGATTCGCCATCAACAACAATTTTTAATAGAAAGAAAAGAAACAGAACGAAATTGTTAAATATTCCATTTCGATTGCACTACATACCACCAAATACATTGATTGATAAGGCAGAACATGGACATCGCACGTATTAGAGAGCTGCACGAATATACTTGAAAGTACTCGTATGTATGTTTTTGTGTGTATGCATGTATATTTTTTAGTATGTATATGTGTATATATGTATGTCTATATGTATATTTGGTCGTGGCTATGTATATACATACATATACATGCATATACACATACGGACAAACATAAGAATATACATACACGCACACATGAAATTCATACGAGTACATTCTACGAATACATTTATGTACTCTGTGCAGCCCTCTAGCACGTATTCGCCACAACAAAGAAGTTGATGAATTTTTTTGCAGTTGTTCTGCCGGCGTCATGTTCATGTCCTGATCAAGTCGATGGCTCCTGAAGACGTAGGGTAAGTAAGGTCGTGTAGAAGGCACATTTGATTATTTCGATGATATATATGGCTTGTGGTTTGTGCTATATAAATTTTTTTCTTGACGCAACAATCAAGCTTGACAGCGAGACTCGTTTGGTTCAATTTGCCGATGCGGGTACCATATTATTCTAACTTGTCTTGGTGTTAAACAATTAGCGATTTCATTAAAACTTTACTCTTGTAGCTGAGAACCAATATAGATTCACGCGGCTTATTCCATTTTTCGAGTTGTTGTTCGATGTTTTTATACCATTTATGATTTAAGTTATTTTATATCGTTTTTGTGTCTCAGTAATTCATATGTAGTGAAATATTGAAAATTTAATTTGTATAGTATATGACTTAAATGTATTTATTCGCACTCGCACTCGCATTTGCAAAAATTTAAATTTATTATTCACATTCGCTAAACTGGTATTCGCTACACCCTAATAATAACCCCCAAAGATTTTACATTAAATCGTTAATATCTCCAAACACGATTTTTAGACTTAAGATGTTATGAAAAAAAGACACAGACATGTATTCTTAAGTACAGTATATATTATCTTTCGTTAAATGTTGTCAGATCAACGATGATTCTTTGTTTCTCGTATTAAAGAAGTTATTCATAAGCAGTGATGGTCAAAACATTTCAAATGACTGTTTGTTGTCTGCCTTGTTTTCATTGAAATTGGAAAAAATGATGCAACACGATAAAACAAAAAAAAAAATTATATATTTTTACTGAAACTGAAATTTCTTTTTCTCTAAACAATAAAAAAATTAACCTGATGTTAACATTAAAATAAGTAATTAAAACAAAGTTAATTTATGTATTAAATTTGAGTTAAATTTAACTTTAGTATTTTACATAAATAAAAAAACATTTTTGTAGCTCGGATACACAAAATGGAAAGGCTGTAACTATTATTATTATTTTCGATTCAGTATTTTACCAGACGACATACGTTGGGGCAAAAGGTACCGAAAGTGGCGCCTAATTGAAATTCGAAAATTAAGTTTTTGAAATAAAATTTATTAACGAATAAAAATAGACTTAGTTATATGTCACAAGCCATAAAAATTATTTCAAAACGTTAAAAAGATTTTTTGTATTATTGCTTTGTCAAAATTAAACTTTTTCGCTTTACTATATTCATTTGTCGTTTCTAAAAGTATGCCAAAAGAAACATCGCTTTAATGTTTCTTTGAATTAATTATTTTCAAAATATCATTTACATTTTTTGTATTGAAAACACAAAATTTTTAATTTTTCCTTTTGTAATGAACTAAAAATTTTCGTTAAGGGCTAATACACAATCAATCAGCTTGATGTCAGATTCGTGTACGTGTGCTTGACGAAAAATCAAAACCAAGTAGATTTTCCATCCAGCGTCGTCGGTGTCACTAATAATAACGAAATTTCACACATACTACTACCACGCTTGTCAAGCATGTTGACTGTGTATATTGCCCTTTACTGTGAGACACACCTGTAGTGCAATTCACAAACTTATTTTAATGCTAATCAACTCGTTTAAAAAAGTTGATACCAAAGTTATTGCTTCTACTATTCGTTAACACTTTTAAACACTATTTGCTGCGTTGAATAAACGACAATAATTTTTGTCGGATTATTGAATACACAACAAACAGCCAGCAAATCGTCTTTTGGCAAAACTCAAGTAATTATTCTACAACAATATACACACATATAAAATCGTTTATATGTATGCATATAAATAACAATATTTATATTATTTAAACATTTAATTTATTTATTTCTCAAAATTAAAGAAATTCATTGATTCAAACAAATGTTTATGGGTGGCGTGAGAAGAGAAATATTTAAAGTTTTTTTTTAATATAATGCACAATATCTCTGAAACTAGAGGTGCTAGAAAAATAATAAAGCTATTTTCGTAAGCAGCGGAAGAAAATACACAAGGATCAGTTATTTTAGTTTAAAAAAATTTAAAAAAAAGTTTTAAGGACTAAAGTAAAAACACACGATTTTTAACATATTTGCAATAAAAGTAAGAAAAACTGATATGCTCATCAATGTGACTCTACCCAAATGAAATAGACTTTTGTGTAGATTAATAATCTAGAAAGTATTTTAAAGTTTGGAGGACCATTCGTGAAATATTAAGCGAATAATCCAAAGAGTGGTGTAAATTATGCAAATGCAAAATGTCACTATATCTTTAAAACTAGAGCTACTAGGGAAAAACTAATGACGCTACCGTAAGCAGGAGATAACAAGACATAAATTTAAAAAATCAAAAATTCCGACTGCGTAAAAAAGAAAACAACTCTAAACCGTCACAGATCCTAAATGGTCTTTCAAAATTAAAAATCGTAAGAGAGACCTAAAGATGATTTTCAAGTACCTTTCGATTGATACCCATTTTGATACAGTTTGCCGAACTCTTTATTTTTTCGTATAAACAAAATTGCGTCTGTCAGCCGCCATATTGAATTTTGACTACTGTCATATCTTTAGTGACACTCCCCGGATTAAGACGAATCGATTGACGTAAGAATTATCAAAATCGGCCTGCGCGTTCGGCTTATATAATGCCGCAAAGGAAACCACATCCATACATACATACATACATACATACATACATACATACATACATACATACATACATACATACATACATACATACATACATACATACATACATGCATACATACACACATACATACATCCATACATAGACTGATAAACACAATACCTTTCTTTGCGTCGCGCAGTCGGGTAAAAAAACTTAAGCATCAGCTATTTATTGTTTAAACAACACAAAATAACCTCTACTTTGTTGTGCTGTGTTATCTATCCACTACCAATTTTTTTTTGGTTTGGACCACCAATATTCAGTAGGAAAACTAGAAATATATGTCATTGCATGTACAGAAATTTTAAAATAACTACAATAGTTGTAGTAATCATAATTCCTTTATTTCCTTATTAGAGTTGAAAATTTTCTTTATTAACAATTAAATATCGATCTACGAAACAAACATTTGATTGTTTTAACCGTTTTCCAACTAATCTGTTTTCTCTGTTTATGTACTCATAAATTTCCATATTCTTGTGTATTTTAAATATTAAGTGAATTTTCATATGCGCATGAATGTCTGTGCTAAAGTACACACCAAATCGTCAGTCGATGTTTTTGTTTTATAAAATCTTTAAGTCTATGTTGTTTCTTAACTTCTTAATTAAAAAAATTCGTTGTATCTAATTATTGCCTATTTTTCTGTTTTGTATTGTTATACTTTCTATTATTAAAGTAAAACTCATAATAAGAATAAGTTTGCATTTCCAAGAACTGAGACTGAAAGATTTACCACTCAAAGTCACGCATTTTTATGCGTGAGCGTATAAAGGATTTGTGGATTTCAATTTTGACTTTTGTCAAGGAGCAATTGTTGATGTTGTTCTTTGTAAGAAAATCTAAAATTAAGTGTTTCATTGTTAGCATTCATTCATATTTTTCCTTCATTAAATTGTTAATAAAAGTTTGAAAAGTTTCCTTATCTTAAAACTGTTAGTCATGAACAGGAATGGAAAATAGGCTTTTGAAACCATGTTGTACATATTTTTTAAACCATGATGCTACCTTTGTTTTATCAACAAAGATTGATCGAAAACAAAAGTATAATACAATCTTAAACCAATTATTAATAAAAATATTCTTAAAATCATTTTCAAAACTAACACGTTTAAAATTTAAACACAACAAGTAAGATATTGACAAAACATAAATCTTGTTGGTTGCCCGAATTTAACAAAAAAAAAAAAAAAAAGTACAATTGTATTTTGATTTCCATCCCTGGTCTGGAACAGAAATTTACTTGTGTTGTTTCCCACTTGACCTTTGATTCGACATAAGCGAAGGCTCACTAAAGCGAAGAAATTTCGAAACAAAATTGTTCGATATTTGTTCGAGAATCTAAAAAAATACGAATGATCACTAAAGCGAACTTTCTCGATAATATCTCGAATATGTGATGATAGCCTAGTTAGGCTGTTAGCCTAGAGGTACCGTGTTCGAATCTGTCTGATTGCAGCCTAAGTTAAGGAATTAAAAAAAAAAAAACACATTCGTACGTATGTGCAATAATTGAACAGAAAAAAAAATTGTCACGATAGCCTAGTGGATGTGTGTTAGTCTGTCAGCCTGGAGGTACCGTGTTCAAATCTGATTGCCTGAAGCGTAAGTTAAAGAACTAAAAAATAAATAAAATAAAAAAATCATGATACAGTAATTTTGACTTAGCTGCACAATATACTTTTCACAATTATTTGTGCAGATAAGTCAAAAATGCTGTTATCTTAAATGTACTTACCTGCCCTATTGTGCACGTAAACACAATTATTTAATGTGTGCAGCTAACCTTAATTTTTTATATGAAAATAATTAAAACCTGCCAAAAATGTGTTAAATGTTCAGGTATACAAAGTGCACTTAAAAAAGGTTTTTGAAGAATAATCATAGAAAACAAATATTTTATGCAGTTAAGTGAAAATGCAGCTAAAATAGATTTTTTGTATGAAAATAATTTTAAAATACCAAAAATTTAAGGCATTTATCTTAAAAGTGCAGGTATAGAAAGTGCACTTAAAAAACCAATTTCTATTGGATTTTAAGGAATAGTGAAACCAGATAATAATTTTGTGCAGTTAAGTCAGAAGTGCAGTTAAATCAAAACTACTGTAATAATCTTAAAAAATTGCTTTTGCTGCTGCCTTTTTGTGATATCGAAATTTGTTCGATATTGACTCACTTTTGATATTGCTAACGAACGAACCTTCGAAATCGAATGTTTTTGAAACAAAACTAAGCAACAGGTAAACTTTTTTTCGATTAACTTTTGAGTGGTATTGTCGATAGTTTTACACAATAAATGTTCGAGATATTTTCGAAATCGATATCATTGGTCAAGTGGGTTACATTAGCTCAATATTCCCAGTAAACCAAAACATTCGAAAATAATATCGCATTCGAATGTTGCGTACACATTTCGAGAACGGCTATCGAAGTCGGAAAGAAGAAGATCTGCTAGAGCTCACTCGTCTCAGTTTGTGGCAGCAAATCTTTCGATTTCGATGTTTCGCTGACAAATCAATAGCGAACCAATATCGAAGAAATATCGATACTACAAAAATGCAAGAAAAAGTATTTTTTCGAAATTGTTAACATTATTTTTTAATTTATCTATTTTAATGTACATGGAATATTTATTTATTTTAAATTTCAACTTACGCTGCAGTCAATCAGATTCGAACACGGTACCTCCAGGCTAACAGATTAGCACACATCCACTAGGCTATCGTGTCAAATTGTTTTCTATTCAATTATTGCCCGCATGAATGTAAATTACACATTCGAGAAATTATCGAAAATAGTTCCATGCTGCGAACATTCACATTTTATGACATTTGGCAATTGCGCTTATCGTGATATTATCGCCAAAAGCTCGATTTAGAGAACATTCGATTTTTTAGATTCACGAGCATTTATCGAACAAATTTGTTTCGAAAATTCTTCGTTTTAGCGAACCTTCTTTTATTTCGAATCTCAGGTTTACTGGGTTATATGAATGTTTGTTGTGCGTGCCAGTGAATTTAACTGTAATTGTATGTCATTAATACAATCTCTACCACAAATATTATAATTTTTAATTTTAATGTTTATTATGATAATGTGTAGATTAGGATATTTTTTTTGGAGAAGGAAAAGGAAACCATTAAAACAGAATTTCCTTTTTGGAATTTTTATTAGATTTTGACTTTTCGTTTTCTTTTTATTCCTTTGTTTTGGCCATGAAGAATAAGATTTTTAGAAATATTTATTGCCAAAGAGAGAATGAAACAATTTATTGTTCAATTCTGTAAACTTTGCATTGTTATTAAATTTAAATCTTCGTGTAATTTGAATGACCGAGAAAAATCACAAGAAAATATATGAATACGATGTTGTTTTATTTATCATAATAAATCTGTATCAAGAATGATATTGTTTTATTTTTATTAAAAAGATTTGCGATTTATATTTTGGGTTTGCAAATGGATGGTCATTAAAATATTAGTTTGTCATTTCGGTTAATTTTCGTTATTATTTTAAATGCATGATGGACAGGTTTTTCTCAACACATATATGTTTTTGGAACACTTGACGTGACGTACTTTGGCTCAATTAAAGTCATTTAACACAAAGTACCTGCGCAAAAAAATATACGTGTGTCGGCGTTTTGAAAGTTTACATCTGGGATTCATTTTAGGGAGAGTTTTTATGGCAAAAATTTTTGTAGAACTTGCCGCTGAGGGACAGTTTATTGACCCTTTTCGCAGAAAGAAACAAAATGACCTACACAGCGAAGAGTAAGAGATTTAAAATGTGCAAGAGGGCGGCGGGGCTTTTAAGTGCCCTTAAATTGTAACACACGCGTAAGCTTTCAAAAGGCGATACACGTATATTTTTTTTTTTGGTGCCATCTACCAGACTTTAAGCTTTAGGCGACAATGGCTTAGAACGCGTCCCCTCTCTTAATCTTATGTCTTATGCACGAAAACGCTCGTACATTTTACGAAATATTTCGTAATTTCACACCACGAAACTCTTTCCTAAAATATACCAAAATAACTAAAAAAAATAAAAGTGTTGCTCAAGCTGGGGACGAACTCGCAATCTTCATATTTCAAGGCAAGTACTCTACGTACTGAGCCACTTTCTGCTTATTTTAGAAGAGCTAAAAATTTGTTTTATTTACTTAGATCTGAAAAATATTTCAATTTATAAAAAATAATTTTTTAAAAAATTGTTTACGAAAGGTTTTCGTTACTTTCGTAAATTGAAAAAATATTACCTAAATTATTTTTCGTAATATGTACGAAAGTTTCGTATATTTTACGATAAAAGTAACTGCGAAATTTTTTTCGTAAAATGTTGTATGGACGATTTTCAGTGTAGCCATATGAGTTTTTATTAAAATCCGATGGCCCGTTTAGTAACGGCCGATTCCCCCCCATTTTTTCGTTTGCATCTCACTGTTATGTCAGTCATATCATTTATACACGAACAATATTTGAAGAAGCAAAAGTATCAGCAACAATAAAATTAATTATTGCTTATACGGCCCCATATCTAGATGTTAATGTATCCACATTCATACACACATGTACAAATAATAATTCGTTCTGTATATTTCTGTGCTTGTAGCATATTTTAGACTATGTTGTAAAAAGCAATAATAGACACAAAGATATTTAAATGCATAAGTAAGTAACTGTGTGTGTGTGTGTGTGTGTGTATTCTCTATAACATAATAAATATTTGAGTTCTTTTTATTAAACAATGAAAACTCAAAGAAATCAACTCTGGTGGCTTGTGAAATTAATCTTTTTCTAACATATCCTTTGTGATGTTCGTATTTATATTCTTAATATTACTTGCGGCAAATCTCTTTTCAATAGTCTGCACGTGTCTTTTATACAATGACAATATCTTTTGATTTTTGGAGCACTTTTATTATATTTTATTAAAATGAAAAAAGTTTCTGTAAAAACCTAAAATAAATAGTACGAGTACGACAATAGAAACAAGAAAACTTTTTATTTCCAAAATTTAAAAAAAATTTTATTAGCTTATCTTTTTCTCTTTCCTTAAAACTAATAATTAAGGTGTTAAACAAAGTTTTCGTATTATAAAAGGTCAGTGTCCTGATGAAAAAATATCAAAGTTTTAAAAACCTCTTGCATATTTAGTACCTAACAAAGAGCACAATCAAGCCACACCTTAGCGTATAAAGCTGAATGTTTGAACAAATTCGTCATATAAACAAACTTATAACTAAAACAAATTGATTATATTACTCTTATTGTTAGCATAATTTTGCTTTCATACCATTAATCCAAATGTTCAAAATAAACTGACAAAAAAAAATGTATGAAAAGAAGTTACACAAACACATAAAGATTCAAAATTGCTTCAAGTAAATATATTTTTCACGTGTGCGAACTCTTCTGCCTCGTGTAGGCATACAAACATTTTTAAAGCAATGAAAGTAAAACAAAAAAAGTTATAACTTTCATTCAACCATTAGATAATCTGGCAGATACTCCCCGCTAAAAAGGAAAACAAAGTAGTTAATTCTAACTTGTTTCGGATTTACAAAGTTCATTGCTTTTTCATTTGATTATTTAAGGTCTTTTGTTCATTGAAAACTTAATCTAAAAAGTTTGTAGAAAAAGTTTAAGCTACTTATTTTTTTTTTAACAAAAAGCAAAAAACTATTTAAAACAGCAGGCGAGTAAAATGTGCTCAACTTTATTTTGTGATTTTATCAATATTTGTAATGTATGCAATTAAATTGAAGTGTTTTTTTTTCAAAGGAAAAGTGTTATTTGAAACGATTTTTGTTTTTGCAATTAAATGAAACCAAAATAATTTGATCTTTTTTATGAAAGTTGTTTCAAAAACACTATTTGTTGAGTTCATCATAATTTCACTTTCCAAAAATTATTTGAAACTTTTTACTAAAAAAATATTGTGAAAATATCTGCCCCTACCAAAATACTGTCTTCAAATGCAGTAGAAAAAATATAACTTTAAATTAAAAACCAATTACTCGCGTCCTTGTCATAAATATAAAGTTAATTGTGTAAAAGTATTTTTGTTTTTGATCTTTTGCTGTAAACAATGAGTGACAGGTATAATACATATATTTGCTGTTGCTGAGGGCCACTAACATCGACAGCAGCAACAAATTTTCGTCTCAAGTTTAGGGTTCAAAGGTAATAAACACAATAAAATTTTATTAGTTAAGGTTAGATTAAAGTGTTTGGCACATAACCTCCCGATTGCTTGAGGGTAAAATAACAAAAATTCGTTCGACGAAATTTTAAAAATTTGCAAAGGCAAAAATGAACGGTCACAAAAAATAGTCTTGTACAGGGTGTTTTTTTAGAGGTATAGAACTTCGAATTGAAATAAAACACAAGAAAATCGTTTTAATGTCCATCAATTTGGCTTTATTGGAAGGATAATTTTATGCCATTAATGTTTAAATATGATTTCGGGCATGTGGCCGCCGCGGCTGGCTCGAATAAAGCCAATTCTACAGGTCCAATTTTCAACCACTTTTTCGAGCATATGGGGCCGTATGTTGGCAATAACGCCACGAATGTTGGCTTCCAAGTCCCCTAACGTTTCTGGTTTGTTGGCGTAGACGAGCGACTTCACATATCCCCAAAGAAAATAATCCAATGGTGTCAAATCACACGATCTTGGTGGCCAATTGACAGGTCCATTCCGCGAAATTATGCGCTCATCGAATGTTTCCTTCAATAAATCGATTGTGACGTGCGCTGTGTGGCATGTAGCGCCGTCTTGTTGGAACCACAACTCATCCACATTCATGCCATCCAATTCGGGAACAAAATAGTCGGTTATCATGGCTCTATACCGGTCTCCATTAACGGTAACTCACTCTCCAGCATTATTTCGGAAGAAGTATGGCCCAATGACTCCACCAGCCCATAGAGCACACCAAACAGTCAGTTTTTGTGGATGTAATGGCGTCTCAAGGGTCTCATGTGGATTCTCTTCACTCCAAATGCGGCAATTTTGCTTGTTGACGTAGCCATTCAACCAAAAATGAGCCTCATCACTGAACAAAATTTTGCGATTTTGCTTGCGGTAAACTTCGCGAACTGAACCATTATTTTCGAAATAAATTTGCACGATTTGCAAGCGTTGTTCTTTTGTCAACCTGTTCATGATGAAATGGCAAACCAAACTAAATATTAATCACTTGACAGCTGACAAAATGGCCGCCAGTTAAAAAAGTGATGCCAACTTAAAGTTCTATACCTCAATAAAAAACACCCAATACAATGAATTTGATTATAAACAATTTAAATATGATAAGGCCACGGAAGCATGCATGATCATGTTTATGAAAGAACTCGGTGCATAATGCTTTGTTTATAGACAAAAATCAAGGAAACAAAAATACTTGAGTTGTTAACAAATAACAGCCTATAATTTTTATTTTTTTTTTATACAAGGGCGGGTCAATAAGTCCGTGAATTTTTGAATTTCTTGCAGTTTAACTGTAAGGGTAACAGTGCTCCTCTCCACAGGCATCTGCCAGTTGACTCCTGTCAAAATTTGAACAAGCTGCGTCATTTAGTTTGTGTTTGACAACCTTTGATAGCAGATTACTCACAAAAAAATAAATAAAAAATAAATAAAACAGTGGGCTGTACATTTGACTAGACCCATCTACCTATATGTACTTCGGCGCGTTGCATCCGAATCTGAGGTCCGTTTGGCTCATTACCCTGTAAATTTCGAAAAACTCTTAAGACTCTCAGGAGTCGACTGGCAGATGCCTGTGAGCAGGAGCAGTGTTCCCCTTACACAACAGCAAAGCTTTTATAATTCCGAACATTTTTATTTTGCATGAATAACAGAATAGGATAATACATTAAATAATCGAACAAAATCAATACATTTTGCTCAAAAATTTTCATGCTTTTTCTTTATTTCATAAATATTTTTTTTCAATTGAACATTTCTCACATTACTAAGAAGGAATGATTTTTCACTATTCGTGGACGCTAGAGAATTTGCGAAAAGCTAATTAAAATTATAATTTCTAATTCATCCGATCAATTCTTTGTTTTTTCTAAAAGTAATATTTTATATGACAAAGATAATTTGTTTGCTTTTTGATTTTGTGAATGCTTTTAATTTTTTACTGAATTCCGCCGTTGGATTACAGTCGATACCTTCATGCGAAAAATCATTGCACGCCTCATAAGGGAAGCGTTGAGGAGGGTACTACTCTCTTAAAATGGCTCTGTTATTATCATATATTGCACTTGTAAAAATATATACAAACACATATTAAGAAAAAATACTATTTTTAACACTCATCACATTTTTAATATCATTTTTATTATTTAAACTAATTAAAAAACTATTTAAAAAAGTTCTGTCTTGGATCTCCGTTTGTCTGTATGTACGGATCCTGTATGTGATCACGATAACGACCGAAGGACTTCACTAATCGAGTATTTTTTTCTTTTTACGCTTCAGTATAATTAGGAATAGAAGCCTATTTAATTTCATGGTCTAAAAGAGATTATGAGGCGTGCACTTTTGGAATTTATTCTTTATTTCAAATAATTTTCGCTTGATATTTCCGAATTTTTTACAAGATATTTATTGCTACTGCATAATTTACTTAATTCTTTGATCATGCGGTCTATTAGCATGAAATAACTTTTCAATTGGATGGCAAATTTCACATAATTAAAAATATTTATTAAGAAATCTACAAAAACTTGATAAAAACAAAATTAAAATTTTTTTATTTTTGTGGCCCTATGTTCCTTATAGGAATTACATGATATAATATATACATAAAATTTTTTAGTCGAGCTATTCGATTGTATATATATTGGTCCCTTTGGCTCCTATAAGGAGTTATTCGATTAATCGACTCAAATTGCTCGAATAAATTTTAACTCGAAATTTAAACTTTTTGTTTCCTCGAACATTACTTGCCTTCAATTATTCGATTAATTGAGCAAACATTATTCGAGTGAGCACCCTACCTCTAACTCTTTGCTGTATCGTCCTTTTTGTCCCCTTTTAAGGAAAGAAGAGAAAAACTCCCCTAAAACAGCTAAAATACACTCTAAAATACTTTATAGATTATTTATTATCAAACCTAAAATTACACACGCATTCTTTTTGTTGGTTTTTGAACAAAATATGTTTAATTAACCATAATTTTAAAAAATCGTGAAAAAATAAAAAAATTCAAACAATTAATATTTCTTTTGATGATATTTCCATGAATTATAAGTCAAAACAAAATCTTTTAAATACATATACATTGAAAGCTTAAGTTCTTCTCTATTCGACGCTGTTTTAAAATTTAAATTTGGTGCCAAAACAACGCAATGAAAATTGTTTTTGCCCGTAAATTGCAAAAAAAATTGTTTTTTATCGATAACTTCCGATTTTGAGGGTGTATTGCAATTTTTAAAATGGCAAAGTGATTTAATCAACTAGACCTACAAGCCTCACCAACTCATTTTTCACGAGTATTTTCACTGTAATAGCGTGTAATTAAATAAAAATTTTATAAAACATGAGATAATTAAACAGATATAAATTATTTGCTTAGAAAACTGTTTAATTTATTTATTCATTTATTATATTTAATGATTTATAAGCCCATAAGCATATAAAATTTAAAATAATTCAAGTTTTGTATTGTTGATATGAATGATTGACTTGTTGCTTGTAGGAAAAATACTTAAATAAATAATTGATTGCAGAAATGGCTTTAAGCAAAACATAGTTTTGATTTAAATTATTTGATTTAAATGTATACAAACAGATTAAATTCATTGACAGTAACAAAAATCATGTTTTAGAAAAATAGTATTTAATTGTATTTTGTTTCATTCTAATGAATGTTTCCCATTGAAGGTTAATATGTACATAAATAAAAAAGGATTCATTTTTCACGACTATTTTTCAAATATATTTTTTTCATTTGTTTTACGGATGAATTTGAAACAAAAGGCTCATGCTTAAACACAAATTTTGAAGCTCTAATTAACAAATATTGTTGTTATCGAATATCGAGAACATTGGCCTTGAATTTTTAACTTTTTTCTTTAGCAAGCTGGACTCCCTTCTGGTAAAGATAATTCGAGTACGCTGGTTTCAATGGTGCTAGCCATTATTCGAAGTTAGCGCTCGTCTTCGAATTTAGATCGATTGAATAAACACAACTTAACACGACACTGTAATTACTTTTCGCGGAAAATCTACTTTTTTCGTACAAATTTTAGTATAGTGTACAATTTTTGAGTTTTCATCACCTAAATTCTCTTAAATTTATATAAAACAAAAGCGCCAAAGCGTTTGTTGTAAAAAAATTTTTTTCGAAAAAATTTATTTTTCGCGAAGAAATAGTTAAGGAATATCTAAGTGTTGTACATATTTAATCAAATTAGCTAAACTTAATCGTTTTTATGGTAATTTGCTATACAAATTTTAAATCGTGAGTATCGCTAATACTAGCGCTAACTTCGAAAAACGGCTAACACCATTGAATTCAGCGTACTTGAATTAACTTTACCAGTCGGGTGCCCAGCCTGTTAACTTTTGCGACTAGCATAGTGAAATCATTTATCTGAATTAAATAAATTTTACACTGTTTCATAGATATCTATATTTTTCAGATATTTTTCAGGCAAAGAAACGATTATAATGATCAGGGCTCTCTTGTAACTACAAGTTACAAATCAACAAGTAAAATACCAACAAAACAACAACACTTTTACAAAATTTATACAGCGTTTTTAAACTCTCTTTCACCTTTTTTTAACTTGGACCTTTAGAAAAATACAAAACTTATAACCGACCTGACCTATATAAAAATCATGTCTCCTGTTACCATATTTGTTTATAAATGAAACTTTAACGTTTACATACTGCAAACCTGCCTTAACCATCTCCATTAAATAATAAATAAATGCGAACCGTGTTCTTTTCTTATCTTTGTTTTGTTTTTTTTTTGCTTCCTTAAGAAGTTTAATGATTCTTAGCGAACGTAATTAAATTTCATTTAGTCGTAGGAAAAAAGGCAGACAACTGCGACTTAAGTGACGAGAAAATTGTTTATTTGAAAAGAAAAATAAACTCTGAAAACTTCAAGGATAATAAAACGTGTTACTTTCAGACATTTCCTTTTATTAAAAAATACCGAATAAAACACTTGCTTTAACTGTGTCCTTTGTTTTTTTTTGTTAATAGTATCAACTATTCTGTTTATAATTTATGGAATGGATTCCTTTAAGATGGAATAAATGATTTTGTTTTAAAGCAACGAAATACATTAGGCTGTTTCATTAATAAACGGTAAATTACTGCTGGGTACCCCTGTATTGTATTAACCGAGAGGTTGCAGGTTCGATCCCTGCCGAAAAAGGCTTAACCAGTATGTGTGCTCGTTCTTTTTTTAAATGCCAGATAATTCAGAAATTTTGACAGAACATTTAAAACTTGTACATAGTCCTTCGTGAAAGATTTTAGTTGCTGGAGTTGACATCAGTATCTGTTGGTTGCCAATGTTGAAACCTCTTAGCTTTAAATCAAAATTTTATCTCTTTGTGACACCTCTAGTGCCAGTGATATTTTAAACTAAATAATTCTTTCATTTTAATAGTAATATATTTTTGTTTTCTGTTCTTTTTCTTTGGCAGACAATCAATCAAAAGTAGTTTTCGAGACAAGGATAAACCTTCGCGCTTCAAAGACCTGCAGACGACCCGTTTCCAAGTTGACCCAGAAAATGAAGACGATTCAGATGATTCCAAGGAGGAACGTGAACTTTTGGAAAATGAATATGATACAAAATATGGTAAAAGCTTTCGGTAAGTTTTGTTATCGTCTTTATATATTTTATGCATTTTAATTTGTTATTTAATATTTCTGCTTTCTTTCCATAGACACTTTACCAGAGAAGCATTGCCACGTTTGGATAATTATCGTAATATAATGTCCATACAAGCTGCCTACCGTCCCACTTTGGATGAACTCCACAATGCCACCCTAACTGGAAAGGTAAGAAATTTTTTTATGTGCTTGTTTAAACCATAATTTGAACTGAACATTTATTAGAATATTTATTAAATTTATAAATAATTTTTACGATAATGGTGTGATAGTGGATTAATATTAATAACCCTAAATAAAATGGAGGTTTGAGAAAATTATTAATATTGTTTGCGGTGGAAGTAAATCACGCAAACCTCTAAAATAATTACACAAGCTTAAAAATTTATTTTGTTGCGGCAATTTTTGGGTTTCATCTTCGTTCTAAATTTTTATTAGCGAAAGTACCTTTTATTCACTTAATTGATAATAAAAAAATCAACACTTATCCATCGATTTTCGTGATATATGTATGCCTTATTTTGTTCGTAAGATACCTGTCCTAAAGAAAAACTGTTAAAAGCCTAAAGTTTTTGCAGTTTAAAATTTTTATGAGCTTTTAGAAAAAAACATTTTTAAATTTTGCTTGAAAAGGCACTCTTTTCGATACTAATTTACGAATAACTCCGAAAGCGTTAATCAAATAAAAAAAGAACTATATTTATATTTGACATGCATATATTGTTGTTCTGTTGATCGAAACCGGGCATACCTTTCTCGGGTTAGAGTGAAATATACTGATGTACCTAGTCGAAATATATGTCATGCCCATATAACAACGTGTTTTACACCTTTAGGTGGGATGCGGTCGTGGTTTTTAGAGTTCTTTACAAAACTTATAGGTTATGCAAGAGACTCCGAAAGAAAGAAACACAAAATCTGCTTCGTTAACTACTGTGCGTGCCGTTGACAGACTTGATTATGAGCGCCCGCGGGGAGTAAGTACGTTCAGTCGATGGTTGTGTGGGAGCTACTCCGAGGAGAGATTTCACTCCGAATCTTCAGATGCGGCCCTTTTATGCAAGTTCGGTAGTGCTGGAGCGAATTAATTCGAACGAAGTGGTGCGCTAGAATCATAGACTGACAACTTACGAGCCTAGGTTGAAGCAGGCTAGAGATTATACTTTGAACCCTAAGAAAAATGGATTTTAATTTAGCGCCTTAAACTTTTTATATTCCACATATGTATTTTTATTTAAAGGACATTTTCTTTGCAGACCAGTTGAATTATACAGAGGCGAGTTGTGTTCCTTCACCGAGATGTAAAGTACGACTACAAGATTTGATTTTATTTACAATGAAGTGACAGAACTTTATTGATATTTATCCGAAGACTAAGAAACTGTTTTTTCACCACAAATCAGTAATTTTTTAAAAAGTATTGATCAAAAAAATAACTTTGGTAGTACCCTATTAATTACACTATACAACAAAGTGTCTTTAGAGACTAATATATAGTAGAATATTGTATATCCCAGATGTAAACTTTCAAAACGTTGATACTCGGGTATGTTCTGTATTTAGAGTTTTCTTTTCCCGGACTTTTTCATTTCCCGGGAAAGCGGGATTGATTTTTCCATTTCCCGGAAATTCCCGGGAATTCCCGCCCAATACAAAACGATACAATATATCATTTAACTGAATTTTTTTGAACAAAAAAAAAATAGAAATTAATGAGATCTATTACATAAATTTATTAATGCATTAAAAGTAAGTTAAAAAATATAATTGCAGTTCTTTACAGAGTAATTCCAACAAATATGTATGAAGGTGTGCCGTGTCGCATGCTTTTTAATTTTAATAAGAAAATAAAATTTTTTTATTGCATAACTTCTGACTAGTAGCCATCTAAAGTAAAAATTTTACCAATTTGAGACTTTTTTATAATTGCTCTAGCTTTATAACCAGAGAATATTTATGCGAAATATGATTTATGCTTTATTTTATAGGCCAATAATGAGCAATTCATATTGCAAAGCAAAATTGAACTGAAATAATGAATTGTTCCAAAAATTTAATTAGTTTTATTGAGAAATGATTTTTCAAAGCATGTAATAATTGAAAAACACAAAGACAAATTCTTGACTTTGTATAAGGGTCGAACTTAACACCATCATATTTTCGGGATCAACCACGATCCCATCATCAGAGTTCTTCTTATACTCTAAGCCCTCAAACTCAAGCAGATAAATATCCAGCTTTAGACCAATTTGCATAAAGCTCTTTACAAGTGAGGAGATTTTTTCCAAACTTAAATAAGCTTTTTTTTTTGGTATATTAAAAATTTCACCATATTTGTCTTAGCCAAACACTATTTGTGCTTTTTCTTTTTCTCATACCTAGTTTAAAAGCCTTTAGCTTTCGAAGTCTATGGTTCATACGTGTTTATTTTTCCTGCTATATTGGAAATAATCAAAGATATTTTAATGCTTCGTGCTGTAGTGTTAAGAATTGAAATTATGTGTTTAGTCGAACTGTATGGGTATTGATCCAAAGAATTTCAATTATGTGTATATTTTTTATTTTATTTTTCATATTTTTCTAAGAGCAGCACTAAAAATGTATGCTTACAAAGTAAATTTGACATAACAATATTACAAAAAAATCCCGGGAATTCCCGCACAAATTTCCCGGGATTTTTTTCCCGGAAAATGTGCGGGATCCCGGGATTTTTTCCCGGGAAATCCCGAATGAAAAACACTATCTGTATTTCATGTGGAATTAAAATGTACGGAATTATCGAAGCATTGTTGTTGTAAATTAATATTTATAACAACAATACTTTGATAATTCCGCACATATTAATTTCACATGAAATACAGAACATACCCGACTGTATATTTTCGTTGGTGCCCCTCTACCAGAATCAGTCTTTTGTTGTTAATTTTTTATTTTGTTGTACACTGTTATATAAGGCGCAAAAGTCTTCTTTTCATACACATATACAGAAAAAATAGATTTTATATTCCTTTACACATGAAATGAACATTTTAATTGAATCTATGTTTAAATGTCGAATCCAAAATAGTAGAAATAATTTTTATTAAAAAACTTGAGCAAAATTAATTTAATAGTCTGTTAAGAAATAATTTCACTATTTTCTGTTCTAAAACTTCTCAGTTCATTAATTAAATTATGGTATCATTTGTCATTAAGTATCTCTGTGTTTGTCAGTATGTCTGTTTGACCTCAACAAGTTTTTGTTGCAACAAAATGATGATTGGCCTATTACTCGTAGTTCATGAATAAACACTACAGTCTGTAATAAAAAAAATGTCACTGGAATTTTTTTCTCGCTGCTGTTTTAATGATTAAAAGTGTTTGACATGAAAAACGTCCATAAAAACAAAAACATTAATCAATTAATTAATGAACTTAATTTGAAAACTCTTCACTTATGGCCTGGTGTTGCATACGAAATTGTCTGCTAATAAACTGTTTAGGAAAATTGTTGGTGCTGTCTTAAGCGGGTGACAGACAAGTCAATATTTAGCTTCAATAAATACATATACATATACGAAGGGGTAAAATTGAAGAATATCAAGATGCTTTTAATTTTCATAACAAACGCACACAAGCACATACATATATTGAAAGCTGAATATTGACTCGTCCAGTCATCCGCTTTAAGGGTTTCAGAAAGTAAAATTATGTTTATAAAATAACAAACAAATGTAATAGAGTATGTATACTAAAAATAATTGTTATAAAAAAAAAGGTTTTTATTTTATGAACCATTTTCTACTTTCATTTCTCCTTGTCCATTTAATGAAAAGGACACATTTTTAAGTTATTTTTTTTCTAACCAAAAAAGTTACCATTTTTAAGGATTAATGTGAAGGACAATGTGACAGATTGCTCAGATTTAAAAATTTAAAGAGTTTCAAGCTGAGAGCATTTGCAATGAAGCAAACAAAGTTAACTTAATTAGACAATATTTGTTTGACATTTGACTCGAACATTTGGTTTGTAATCATGTTTTCTTTTTTTTATTGGCAATTTCAAGTCCCTTTTAAATTTAATTTTATTGCAAGGTCACATTTTGCTATAAAAATAAATCAGCATAGTTTTGAAATGACTTTCTCATTCATCAATGTTTCAATAAATGTTGCCTTATAAATTATTATTCTTTTTGTGGGAAAAGGGATTTTCATCATATTTTCAAGTTTATTTAATTTCCAACTGTGCCGGAATAAGCAATTTCTTTTAGTACCAAAGTGTGTCATAGAGTCGAAACAAGAATTGAATTTAATAATAAAAGTCACAAAAATATTTCAATACATTTCTGTCTTAATAACGACACCGATGCATTCATTAATTTTATAGCCTTTGGGAATTTTTATGTTTTATTTTAATAAATTAATAAAAAGAACTACACACATAGATTCATATGTATATAATTTATAGAAAAAATTTTAAAATTAATCTCGTTCTGAGCTACAAATATTAATTAATTGAATATTGAATAAAAAATTAAGTAAATAAATAAATACAGAGAAAATTTCCTTTGATATTCAATTCCATTTAATTATTTATTAATTTATTTATTTACAATTTAATCTCAATATGCAATTAACCAATATCTATCTGTAATATGCATTTAAAATAACACTAGGCAGCACAAAATAAGTTTTCATAAATTTAATAAATTTTCAGTTATAATTAAGAACAGTAATAAATACACAATATGCACAGAAATAATTATCCATCAAAAGTTTTCAATTAAATTTAAACTAGCTTAAACTAGCAATTACTCATGTGATCAAAACAAAATTTTCTTAAGTTTTGAGTACACTAAAAAAAGATTTGTAAATACAATTAAATTTTGTATTATATTAACTAAATAATTAATTAATTTTGAACCTACAACGATTTTTGTAAATACAATTACGAGCTCAAATTCAATTAAATATATCAACAAAGAATTTGTTGACAACAACAAATTTATAAAAATTTTTTTTTAGATTTCAAAATTATTTCATTTAAGATTATTGTTATATCAACGATGTGGATTGTTGATTACCCGAACAAATTTTAATTATCATAATTGTTGTACGTATTAACAATATTGTTTTTGTCTGTTGTACATATTAACCATATTTTTTTTGCTTGTCTGCGAAAAGCACTAATAGTATGTTTCCACCGGCATGATTTAGTTTCAGCAAATCATGTTGATTCATACATGATTTGCCATATATTTTGCATACGGCCAAATCACCTCAAAGTACACTCTAAAACAAATTTACGATCATATATTGTCTAAATTTGTGTTGAAAATTTCTCCTTGTCTAAAATTACATCGATTTTGTAGTTATTTTATTAAAGAAAAAACCTTTCAAATTAAACATATTTAGTCCAAGTGGAAAAAATGTAACATAAAGTATAATACGGCTATGGCTGAATGGGGGATACGTCAGACTATCAGTCAGGAGGTCGCGGTTCAAACCTGCACGCAGCCAATCGCTTGTTTTTTTTTTGTAAAAACATTTTGTTGAAAAATAATGCGTGTGTAATTTTAGGTCGATAATAATCTGTAAAGTGTTACCGACTAATATCGACGTAATTTTCAACAAAAGTATTTTAGAGTGCAGTTGATTTATTTTAAATTATGCCGAAAATACTATTTTTCGAACTGGATTTATTTGTGCATTACAAACTCCATCCCTGAGTCATATATCAATAGTGATTGATAATTTCGAAAAACTGACATTAAAGAGTATTTAATTATTTTTAAGTGTCAAACTATATATGGAAAAAATTCAATTACAGCTGCTGCGCACACCTTATAAAATAAGTGCATCATTTGACTACGAAAATTCGAACACCAAATTACTCACAAGCCCGGTGGAAATACTGCGAAGTAATTTACTTAAATCTAGTTGATTTCAAGCCGGTGGAAATATACTATAAATGTCTGGGCGGAATCGAACCCGCGACCTCTGGACTAATAGACTAACGTTCCTACCTCTCAGCTACAGAGCGATCCGTTATTAAATACGCAAATAATGAATACACATAAAATTTGATTGCTTTGTTTCATTTACGTGTGTGCATTCCGTTATATAATTTAACAAATAATTTTGTTGAGTAATTTTATTGACTAGACAAATTAAAATTTGTTATAGCAACACTGATAACTGAATAAACAATTTTCGTGGCAGGTTGAACTTCAAAACCGAAATTAATTGAATATGCTGTTTTTGTAATTGAGATCCTATTTTATTTTTTCTATGTGGTTTCAATAAATGAATACGATTTTATACTTATGTAAACATGTGTTTGTTAGAGCGGATGGCTCTGAAATAGCTAAAATGTGATTTGCTTTGTTCACGAAGCAAAATTCTTTCAACCACAATATAATAGTTCTCCATTGCTTTAATAAAATATAATATTAAAGAATAAAATATGGAAATAAAATATGGATTATAAATGTGTACCTCTTTCACAAGCGGACATCTCTCATAAAATACTGCGACGGTGAGTCTCCGGTTATGGAAGGTTTCACTGTATAATCTTTCACTTTGAACGGGCGTTGTTTTATTTTTAATTGCAGTTTTTCACCACCTTCTTAAAAGTACTTTAATTGCACAGCTGCAATTACCGAGTTTAACTTGTTAATCTTTACGAACAATTATAATTTGATGGGAATTGGCTTGGCATTTTCCTCTTTAATGGCTAGTAACGGTGAATTTAAAAAGAGCGAAGAAGCTGAAATTGTTTCTTTGTTTTTAATGAAAAAGGATCCAAAAAACTTAACATTATTTTATAGAAAAGAAAACACTGTTTGCTTAAACGTTAGAAAAACTTTTGTATCTTGTTGCTAATCCTTGACACGCCGCATACTAAACAGATCTACTGTGGAAAAAAGTCCAGTAAATAAATATGCCTCACATGTAGTAGCAATTTAATTTTCATTATACTAATTCTCATCCATAGTAAATTGTTAAACGATTTCTGTGAACAAATGTCGATGCTCACACAAATACTTGTTATGACCTTTTTTTTCTATATTCAGAAAAAAGCAAATAATATCATTAAAGAAATTTGTTGTTCATATGATGTGATATAATTGTAAATTGAAATCCTGAAGAACAACCCAGCGAACATTTTGATGGCAAAGTAATTAGTTAAAATGCTAATAAACATACCTGCCTTTCACTACTTTTACTTTTGCAATTTAGAAGTCATTGTATACACAAAACTTAATAAAAATTAAATATCTCCGTTTTTAGTTATTGTTGTATTTTATACCAAGTGTTTTGCTCACTGGTGTACTGCACAACTATTTTGTTACGGGCTTAAAACTTGTTTTTAAAAACATGCACACATTAAAAAAAAGTCCATTTCGCTTCGCCGAGGGTTGATCTGCTGTCATCTGTATGATAAGCAGACATACTGCTACTCTGCCAATAAGAGAACAAATGCCTTGTTTAATTAATAGTAAATAATTGTTTTTGTAACTGT
The DNA here is from genome assembly GCA_956483635.1 of Panzeria rudis. Taxonomy (NCBI): domain Eukaryota; kingdom Metazoa; phylum Arthropoda; class Insecta; order Diptera; family Tachinidae; genus Panzeria; species Panzeria rudis. The sequence continues at coordinate 198,415,891 of OY101448.1, forward strand.
AAAGTAATGCAGACGGTATGCAGTTTGTGGTGAAAAGTATGTGGTTTGGTAATGATAACACATTACCAAGTTTTTGCTGGGAATTTAAATGAACTGAATTGAATAAAAACAAAAAATTTTTAAAAGAATCAAACTTGTGTAGAAATTTTAAAATGCTTTGAGTTTTTCTTTGCTTTATTAAATTGATAATAAAAAGTTTCCATTCTTTTTTGTAAATGAAATTTTTAATTCAAAGATCTTTCATTTGCTTCTAGTTTTCCTTGTGGCAAATAAACAAATGCTTAAAAAATGTTACTTATTTTTTAAACAGCAGAAGCTCAATCTGCCTTTTATTTTACATTCAAATATCCCCCACTTAACATGAGATTCTAAAATATTCTCGCAAAGGTGAAGAATCTTAGAAATCTTTCTAACCATTTGTAATATTTTTTTGAAAATGAACAATAGACTGGATATTCTGCAAGCGATATGCGACACCAATTATAAAACTTTAGTGAAGTCTTACTAAAATTTGCTTCGAAGTATGATTCGATGTTCTGAACGTTCATACTTACTAGTTATACTTAAACTCTAAACCGTTTGTGAATAATTTTTGTTTCCAAATTATTTTGCTTTAAGAAAATTTGGTGTAAGAAATTATATTGAATACAAAAATAAATTTTCGTATTTTGTTGGTGTTTTTAAAGTAAATTCTCACAGGAAATTTTCTTTTCATTTAATAAAAGCAGGCAGTAAATAGGTTGAACCATAAATCAAAGTGTGTTAGAAATGAAATTTCCATTTCCATGCGTGTAAATGTGGTTAACATATTTTTAAACACATTGCTACAAAATATACAATAATACCTTAAAAGCTATTTAATGAATATCTATTTTCTTTCAAAGCAAGTCTATTTAGGCAAAGTATGCCACGCAGCCAAGTTAATAAAGTTTGGCTTATCCATCCTTTTTCCGCACGAGTGATTTTTTTAAATCGTATTTCTATTTTCATCGATAATAAAGAAATTGTAAATAAAGTAAAACTCACAATTACTTTTACACATATTTTTCAACACTACCACTTTACATTAATTTGCTTATAAAGCCGTTTAAGACGAAAATATTTTAGAAAAGTTTATAAAACTAATTTTTCTAAACTACCTTCAACACATGACGATGACTGTATGTATACACATATACACGACATATTTTAAAGTTTGGATTTGTTAGAATAGTTTAACAATTTTCAATTTTTGAATAACCTAAAAAAGAAATGTTTCTAAGCTAATTGGGGGTCGGTGAACACGATTATGAAATTTATTTATTTTTCTTATACGCGTTTTCTAGATATTCGGGATAAATGTATTTTTTGCAGGTTTCTAATTATTGCCGAAAATCTCGAGTAGAGCTAATCTTTCAGCCAGTACACAGAAAAAACTAAATTTCGTTTTCAGTAAAGACAACAAATTGTACAAATCTATAAAATAATTTGTCTAAAAAAATTTACAAATGCTTAACAAAATAGTTTACTGAATCAAACAAAAATATTTACAAGATTTTCTGTAATATATCAAACAAACTTTTTGTCCGAGTCAGTAAAATTTTTTTTCGAAAATATTTGTAATTTTTGAATAATAAAATCATTATCCGTTAAAAATTTATGAAATTTCACATTGTTAAATGTGTTCAACTCTGTATGTTTTTCTAAAGATTTAAAAAAATTAATTAACGCATCAATATTAGCAAATTAATTCGCTCAGAAATCTTCCGTTAACAAACTTGTTACAATCGCATCCATTATACTGCCATTGTTGTTGCTGTTATTTATGTGTATGCCGTCATTGAGAAACTGGTTTTTGTTGTTGTTTTTTTGGTGTTTGCGTCCTAAATAAAAGTCAAACAAAAAATTCACTGATTCAGTAAACAACATTTTGCTGAAAATAAAATTTTATTTTAGACAAACTCTTGTTTGAAAAATTTTTGGTCATAATTTTTTCTGTGTATAATTACTGTGCTGATTGGCTTAAAAGTTTGTGAGTTACGGATCATATTATGAATATAAATTTTTTAAGCCTGTAGATAACTTTGACTTATTTTATGATCATTATTTTATTATCATGATCATATGAAAAAGAAAATTATAAACCGATTTTTTCCTACAAAATAGTTTTAATCGAAAATTATTTTTAAATACAAACTGAATTTGAGCAAATTTGTATGAATAACATTAAATTGAAAATATAGTTTAAAAGCATAGCTGTTAAATTGCGATTACGATTAAATTATAAATTTTAAGAAAAGTCTAAAGACTAACTTTTTTAATATTTTTTGGTCTGTAACTAGAAATTTTGATCCTATGAATCGTTCTCGATTTTTTGTAATTAGATTAAATAATATCTCCTTTTTGAGTTTAGTTTTTTGTAAACTAGTGTTATTAATACGGTTACTATGTGTATATCAGCCGCATCGAATATGCTAAAAAGCAATTTCTCATACATATCGCAACTTATTTCATAAATCAGTTCACAGAACAAATCTGTAACGATCCCAACAATTATTTTGCCCCACAGTATCTTTTAACTAGAAAAAATACCATATTGCCTATTTTTATGTTACGCATCAGTGGTTCTAATTAGAAAAATGGGTAATAAATGTGTATCTTTCAAACTTGCTATCCGATTACAAAATGATGTATGTAAAAATTATAGAGCAGGACCTAAGCTTTAAGAATGTTGAAATTTGTACCACCTTCTTGAAACACACGCTGAGCTACAGGTTGTCAAAGTTGACTACCTCGGGCATGTTTTTATTAAATTTAAACATATTGTAAAGTTTGCGAATAGATAAAGACTCACTTTATTTCATTAAGATTTCTTTAGCATTTTCAAAGATATTTGGCTTTGAGTTTTAGAATTTTAGTTTTTGACCTCGACTTTGTTTCCTATTTTGTAAATATCTCTGGTAATAGCATAGAAAATTAAAAAAAAATATTTTATGGTTTTTGACACAACCCTTGATAATATGCAGAACAATTTTTTTAGTTATCTCAATTCACGTAGTTGTGAAAAATAATCACAGTCAAGACTTTGAAATGAGAGTGAAAAATGGCTAGATTTTTCCAAAAATGGCTAGATTTGTCCAAAAATGGAGATTAATTTTTCGACGCTTTTATAAAAAAAAACTTTTTTTTAAATGATTGCAGCTGAAATATTAAATCAATTAAAGAATGCAGGCCACATCCAAAATAGTGAATTTCTCTACGAAAGCGATAAATTAATCGCTTATGGCTATTCACATATTACGTAACGCTATTTTCAGAACGGTTTTTTTTATAAAATTTTCAGTATATATTCTCTAATGCGTAGCAAATCGTAACCCCCACACTCCACCTTGGAGCGTTACGTAATATGTGAATAGCGCCTTAAAAAGCCCCCATCGAATTTTTCAATTTTTTGCAAATTTCTTTGCAATTTATATTAGATATCAAGTTTTAAGCAATTCCCAAAAAAAAAAAATCACTAATATATTAGATATTATTTTCTGAAAATAGTAAAGTTTTCAGAAGCATTTTATTTACCTGCATGAAAATAGCACTAAACTTTATTTTTTAGTTTTTATTTCTTTACTATTTATTAAAAAAACATAGCAATGCTCTTATGTTTAAAAATGTTTTACGATATATTGAAGGGGCATTTTTTTACGAATATTTAATTTAAAAAAAAACATGTGAAGAAAATGAGAATTTACAATTTTTTATGGCAAAACTGTATATGTGTTAGTAATATGATAGTAAAGGCATTGAGTATAATCGCCTATACATACATATTAATTTGAGAAGTGACTGTTTTAGTTAATATATCATGATATAAATTTTCTTATCTTATTTTACAATGTTAGTGATTAGTAACTAATTTTAGGACTTGCTTCCGCCTTTTAAAATCTTTTCCCAATTTTCGTCACTTTTGAGACTAAGCATAAGTGAAAAAATTGAAATGGATCATATCAAGTTTTCCCATGAATTCTTGTAGATTACAGCCGTGTCTAATGACCATATTGTGCAGTGATTGTGAATGTCAATTTTTGCAGGAAAACTGGTAAAGACACAGTTCAATTTCATCACTTATGCTAATTTCATTCTAAGTCTTTGTTATTTTCGAAAAAGTTTGATTTTCTTGTACATTGTTATGGAAACCACTATATAATTATACGTAACAGTTTTTTTAGCATTTATTCTGTAGTTATAAATTTAAATATTAAGGGTTTTCACGATGGGTGCAAAAATGCACACATTTGCACAGCACAACAACACAATATACGTATTTACAATTTGCTTCATTTTACTTCGTTTGCACTAAAAAAACTTGAGCAAAAATAGTTGTTCTTATTTGCTTAGTTGCAAATAACATCAGCCGCCATATTGTTTTTTTTTAAATGGAAAAACTATGTCTTTATACAATGATATTTAAATTTGATTTAGTAATTTGCATTTAATAATTTTTTTACACATAATTTAATAATTAATTGGTGGTTTGTATGTTAATATACTCAAAAACAAAAATATAGCATTTGACAACAACGGTCAATGCTGCCAGATTTATTACAGCAAATTAGCAGTTTGTAGTGCTCCCATATTATTATTTTTAGTAAATGAGCTGTTTAAAGCTAAAATGCAACAGAATTAAAAAAGTCGTTCACGATCTACTATAATTACACAGCAAATTTGCAAAATGCAAATTGGCACAATCACCATCGTGAAAACCCTTATTATCGGCCATGTCACATAGTTCAATTCCGTTCGGAAACGGAAATTAATCCACCCTAATATGTCAAGCCCTAGCTGGAGCATACCGCTGCATAGTAGCGTCGCCAACAGTCTGGACACACCTGACAAATTTTTGTATTTTAGTTTTCTTTTTTAGGTGTCTAAAAAAAATGGGGTAGGTTGAATTCCGTTTCCGCACGGAATTGAACTCTGTGACATGACCGTATATTTTCAAATAAAAATTTTTTTATCTCTTGCAGTTTTACGATTTGTATTGGGTTGAGGAAGAAATTATTTATTATGTAATTAATTTAATAAAATATGTAAAAGTATTTTTTGCTAGAGTTATTTCATGTAGAACTCATACGATATCATTTTATATGTGCGTGTCAATATATATACTCAGAATATTGTCTGTGCGCATTGTAATTTCATTAAAATCGGACGACGGTTTCGGGGGCCAGGCGTTAATCGGTTATGTCAATGTTTTTCGTCAATTTTTAAAAACTATCTTATGATTCATAACTTGTATCATCCACTTTATAGGACGAGTACGTTTAGAAAAATTGCTACAAATTTCTGAAAGTATTTGAAAGTCACATTTTGATTCCTTTTTGATTCCGTACACCAAAAATTATTATAAAGACTACAACCATTAGATATAAAAAAAATAAAAATTAAAGGGTCTTCTATCAGGTAATGTAATTTTGATGATGCAATTTTGACAATGAACTGTATCTGGAAAACCGTAGGAGGCAAACAAACACTTGAAATTTTCACAACTAGTGTAGCATTTTAAGCAGTAACGAATCGTAAAAGCAAGCAAAATAAAAATTAAATGGTATTTTCTCAGGCAATGTTATTTTGATATTAAGCTGTATCATAATAATCATTATAATATTTATAATAATTATAATATATTATAATCATTATAATAAAACACTTGAAACAAAAATATTAATAACAAAGGTTCTGATAGTCGATCTTGTATAATTTGGGGTCAAGGAATCGAATGACGTTCACCGTTTTATCAGATTGGTTAGAATTTACGAGATATTGGTCACTGCTTACTACGATTATATATGAAATGTTCGAACATGATATATGAATATAAAATAATCGAATATGAAATATACGATATTCGCATATAGCACATTCAAATAAAAATCAGGAAAGACCTAGAGAAAAATACCTATAACGTTTATTTGAGCCAGTGGTGAAAATTTATTCTGCAATTAACATGATTTTGGGCGAAAACGTTAGTAATAAAAAAAGTGATGAAAAAATAACGTCGAAAATTTTGAAAAAAATCAAAATAATAAAATGGATAATAAATTGTTTTATTGTATCTTATATAATATAAACACAAATATATATTCGGTTTCTGTTCACATAATTTGTATATAAGATAAACTTTTAACGAATAATAGGGTATCCAAAGAAAAAAATTAAGACCAATATCTCGAAAGCTCGAGCAAATCTGACAAAACGGCGAACGTCATTCGATTCCATGCTGTCAAATTATATTAGATGAACATTTGCTCAAAAAAAGTTTAAAATCCTAACAAAGTGTAATAACTAAAGGGCATGTCTTTAAGGCCCAAATTTACAGTCATTAGTTAATTATTAGTAAACTAAAATGATAACTATTGTTTAACTAAAACTCCATATTTACAGTGTATTGTTTAACGAAAATTTTTAATATGGGTAAAGAATGGTAGCCCTATCAAATATAAATAAACAAGCAAAAATAAAGAAATAAAGAATATTACACATCTTACGGCGGCAATTTAAAAATTTTTAAGCACACAAAGCTAATGGAGCAAATGTTTTTTGTCGATCCTAAAAGTATGCTATATGAACGTAATAATCTCCAAAACATGGTGCAATAAGTATGCAGGTTTAATAAATACAACAAAAAACTAGATAATGCTTGTCAAAAAAATACACGTGCTAGACGTTACTTATGTACACAACTACCAGAACAAAATATAATCAGCTGACGTTATGCTGCCACCTGTATACTTATTGCACCATGTTCCTAAGCATCTAACTAATTGTTAACCAATGGCGTTTGACGGTTTAACTAATGGTAAACAAAGAAGTGTGAATAAAATATCATTGGCTAAACTATTGTCATTAGCTAACTAATGACTGTGAATTTGGGCCTAAGTAATGCATCGAACATTTGGAAAAAAACGCCTAAACTGAAAAATGTCACAAACGAAAAAAGTCGCCAAATTTCAAAAATCTCCAAAGCTAAGAAAGTCACAAAGCTAATACAATCGCAAAGAAAAAATCGCCTCAAAAAAAAAAAACCCTAAGCTAAAACATCTTCAAAACGGAAAAAACCCAAAAACGAGAAAAAGTTTGCAAAACGAAAAAAAACCGTTTAAACGAAAAAAATACTGAGTCGAAAAAACTCCATAACGGAAAAAGTCCCCAAAAAACAAACAAGTCGTCAAAATTAGAAAAAGAATATATATAGTATTCGTACGGTACTCGTGTGTAGTCTCACTTTATTTAATTTTTTAAAAATATTTCTAATGAAATAATCGGAAAAAATATATTAACTTTTTAAACACATGCCTAAAAAGCATACGCTGTACACATGTATGTGTCTATGTATGTATGTACATTTATATATGTATATGAATATGTATACATATATACACACTGTAGTCCCAATTGTTGCCGATGACATTTTCATCGATGTTGCCTGCAAGACAATCAATGATTTGTCGCCTATAAAACACATTTAGAAATAAGCATGGCGACAAGATAGTAACGTAGTCGTGTATCAAAAATTGTTCTGCCAAGATTATCAAACTTTGTGCTACAAAGCCTTATTGACGACAAAAAGAGTAACAACTGCATGGAAGTTGACGTGCTTCCATTTATGTATATTAAAGAGCTTAAGTTGCGCGTTCTTGTATAAAGTTTTTTGAGTACCTCGGTAGGCTGGTAGGTAGCGCGCTATCCTATTAATGTGGAGGTTGTATGTTCAATTCGATTATTACATTTTAAAATTTTATTATTATTCATTGACGACCTCTTTAGTAGCATGCTACAAACGTTGCCATCAATACTTTTGTGCTGATAGACACTTGTTTCGAACATGCATCGATGATGTTTCGAAGACTTGGCCTACAGGGCATATATGCTTACACATACATATCTACATATGCTTGCTGCTATAGTCAATGCTTTAATATATTAGTCGTCTTTTAGGATTCATTTATTATTTTATTGGTAAAAGTAACTTTTTTGGGTTTCTTTATTGTTAAAACGAGTATTACCTTCATATGCAGACATGTGCTTAGGTTTTCCTTTTTTTGCCGTTTGTGAATTGCTATGTTTCGTAAATCACATCATAAAAAAAAACTTATTTGAATGTGTGTAGAAGTATGTTTTAATTTTTCATTTGCATTTTGAGAAAGTCTTTAAACTCAACTCATTTCTTTTGTCAAATATTTTATTCTTTTACTTTCTTGGTATTTTCCCTCTGAAGAATACACACAGCTTAAATCGCAACCAAGATCCGGAAGCAGGCGGAGGTGCCATGAACGGAATATTGAAATTTGGTTGGATCAAAGGTGTTTTAGTGAGATGCCTGCTAAATATTTGGGGTGTCATGTTGTTTTTACGTCTCAGTTGGGTTGTGGGACAAGCTGGCATCATAGAAGGTTTCATATTAATTTTAACCACAACGATTGTCACCAGTATTACAGCATTGTCAATGTCAGCAATAAGTACTAACGGTGTTATCAAGGGCGGTAAGTATACTCAAAGACAATTGAAATTTGTTTTTAAAATTCATTTAAAGTTTATTAAACCGAAAATGTGTGGGATATATAAAATTAGCCTGATTTGTTTAGTTAATTTAATTTATTATCTTAAGGGAAATTTATACGGGTGTTAACAAATTGTCATTTAACTTTTTTAATTACACAGAATTTATGACAGATTGAGGCTTAAAAAATTAAAACAAATCGCTTAAGAATTTGTGATGATATTAGATCAATGCCAAAACATAAGAAATTAGCAAAAGTTATGTTTTATCTCTATAATACAGGATTTAAATGAAGACTTTTTAGCCAGATTTTTTTCGAGTTGATGGTCGAACAGGGTAAAAATACGTTTAACCGAGTACCAAGTCCAAAAGATATTGCCTTAGAAAGTCAATTTATTTTGGTTTTGTTATCCCGGTAAGCGACCTAATATTCCGCTTGACCATAAACTTTTAAAAAAATCAAGCTAAAAAGTCTTCGTCTAAATCCGATATAAGGCTGCTTCTAAGAAGTTTTATACGCAAAATTAGAGACTAATAGGAGTGATTATATTTAGGGTTGCTATATTTTAAGACTTCAATGTGAAACTTTTTTAATTTTGACATTTAACTGAAAAGGTTTTAATTAAAGTTCTGGGTACTTCCACTACAGATTTCTTTCGAAATAAATGGTGCTACAAAACATTCACTGGAGTTCAAATAAATTTGCTCTTTCATGAAAGGCCAGCTATGTATATGTTAATGCAATTTTGTCCATGTTCAAATGATCACTCTTAAAGAAAAATGTTTTTATTGGAAATAATTTGTTCGTGAGCGCTAAATGACTTCATAAAAGTATACTTGTACACGCCTTTGCTATGTAGTAAATGATAATAATAAAGGAAATGATAGAAAATAGTTCATCTATTTTATATGAAAGGGTTGTTCATTCAATTCACAAAAAAATCGAAAAAGGCATGCTACAATACTTTTTATTAAATTCCAAAGAATTTATTTCACTTTCAAGAGTCAATTAAAGATAAGAAAAAGAACACAAGCGAATTAAATAAAATTGGAAAAACAGTAAATTTTTTTCATTACAATTTACAAATCTCTTATTTTTTTGATAAAAGTGTTATATTTAAAATTTTTTTCTTCTTACTTTTATTTGTTCTAGGTGGCACATACTACATGATATCACGTTCATTAGGACCCGAGTTTGGTGGTTCGATTGGTTTAATATTCTCACTTGCTAATGCGGTGGCATGTGCCATGTATGTTGTTGGATTTTGTGAATCTATGTTGGATTTATTAAACTCCATGGATGCCAGTATTATCGATGGCGGCATACAGGATGTGCGTATAATTGGCAGCATTACAATATTAATTTTGCTTGTAATTGTTGTCGTTGGCATGGAGTGGGAGGCGAAAGTAAGTAAAATTGATTTAACAGCTAATTAATAAATTTCTAATTAAAGCCATGATTATATCATGTGCACATTCACAAGCAAAAACATGGTTGAGGCAGACCTGAAATACATATACTATATTTCTTATATTAATCAACTGAGAAGTCTAATATCGTTAGGTGATAAGCAAAATCATTTAACTATACTTTAAGCTCTATAGGAGAGTAAAAAACTAAATAAAATGGTTCAAGTGACTGAAGTAAAGTCTCTTTATTTTCGTTTTTAATGTGGCTGATTTTTGTGATAAAGGTTTAAAATTTTGTAGGGAACGCATGCTTCGATATAATACGGAATTAAAAATATTTTAGACTAGAATAGAGAAACAATAAAAAGAAGCTTAACACAAGACAAAAGAAAAATAACTATCAAATGAAATACAGCTCTAAGACTGACAGTATGAATTGATTAAAAGTAGATGATATTCAACTCTTGACTGCAAACCACCGACTTTGGTCGAGTGGTCTAAGCGGTAAAGAACTCTGATGAGACTCACGGGAGCTATCGAAACGTCAGTTGAGCCCTCTGCGCAGTCAAAATTTTCTTTGTATAATTTAATAGAAAAATTAAATTAAAACCGAACTCAAACCAAAAACAGTTAAATTTCTTTGGATATAAATTAAAAATGTGATTTTGAATTTTTTTTTTGTTGGTTAAGTGGTTTTGCATTTCTGGTAGCGATATATTTTTCCTATATATTATAACGAAGCCCATGCCCCTAAACATTTTTAGATTTCTGCTGCAAAGGTCGGTGACATTGTAATCAAAAAGAAAGCTGATACCACTTGTACTATTTAATAAAGTTTTTCCCTTCTCCTGTAAATTTTTAAAAATTGTTGCTACAAGCCTTTTTCATTTTATATAACCACTAGATGTGTTCGCTTTATGACTATAAGGTGTCCGTGGAATATAACACGAAGTTCTTTAGATAAGGTTTAAATTTCCCGCTATACAAAATAAATAGTGCTACCAATGTTAAAAAAATTATTCTAATTTCCAGCTACATTTATGAAGGTATTCACGTCACCAATTTGGTCTTGCGAAATTGCGAAAGTGCAAAGTTTATCTTGAAAACATGAGAACAACTATACAAAAAATAATTTCGCAGTGACTTTTGCACTTCGCACTACCCATGACCAAGTGCGTAAATTGTGCAGTTCAAAAAATTACGTGTTTACTTAAAAAAAGTACCAAAAATGAGCAACTATTTATACAAGTCAACCGCAAAAAAATTAACATCAACTTTCGGAAGCCGCTACACTTCCATCGTCAGTGCTTACGTGTATATTGCTTATCGCCACTTGTCAGGTGATTCTGTTGAATGTGATTTCATATACATATATGCAACTTTTTCGTAAAAATTTAATACGAGAATTAAATCACTTTTAAGTTGATATTCTGCCTGTTCTTGGGATCCGGTACGGAATTGGATTGGAATCGGAATTCCTGAACGCAATCAACCGGTTTTGTAGAGAAAACCATACCATACTGTGAACAGGCCGATTATAATAAAAAATGAAATTGATGTTAATTTTTCCCTTCTTCCTTGGAATATTAATCATGCACAATTCTTTCTGAATTACATGTTACGAGCCGTAGCGGTTTGTTTAAGAATAAACTTTTTTGACCGTGTTTTTTGTTTGTTATTGAAATGCCGATGTGTTAACAGCTAAGTCTAATAAAAAAATGGCGTCTGCAATACATGTTTTTCTTACTAAATTAGATGCTCACGTCAACTAGTGCAACATTTTACTTTTTCGCACTTTCGCATTTCCGTAATTGGTGACGTGAATAACTCTTATATTAGTAAAATTTCGTATTTTCGCTTTTTTCTATCTTAACTTCGAAATCACATATTTTATCGTGATACAAAGTACCCTAAGTTTGAACCAGGACTATAAACTATCTCTATACGAAATTTTATGAAAATCCGTTCAGCGGTTTTTGGGTAATGCGTGTTCGGACACACAGTACAAATAAAGTTTTAAAAAAAGTTTATGCGTCTACTCAACACCAGAGGCACTGCAATACTGCTGTAAAATTAACACAACGCGCAATAGCAGAGTTGTAAAAAGAATAAAGCTTTCTATCGCTTTTCCAAAGAAGATAACACGTTAATTACTTAATTAATTGGAAGGTATTAAGTTTCTGATTGTGTTACTTCTCTTAAAAAAAATATATCTTTTTGTGGTGGAGTAATAAAATGTCGAGTGCGATCTAACCGTGCTACAAGTGTTATGGATGGTAATCATTTATTGGTCAGTTGTAAACATTGCCTTGTTTTTCATGATTAAAAATATTTTCGAAATACCATACATTGTTTGCCACAACCATAATACAGTTGCCATATACAGTCCTGGTTTTTCTTTGTGTATTTAAAAGGCTCTAGTTGAGGAAATGTCATATGTTTTAATGTTAGAATAAAAATATCAACAGCTGGCGTTTCATACAAAAACTACTTATCATGTGAATAAAATTTAATTATATTAATATTCCTTTCCCTACAGGCTCAAATCGGTCTATTGATAATATTGCTAATAGCAATAGTCGATTTTATGATAGGCAGTGTAATTGGTCCCAAAAGTGATGTGGAACGTGCTCAAGGTTTCCTTGGCTACAATAGTATGTTTATTACAATTATTATTTTTATTTAATTCCCTTTTAATAATTTATTTGACTTTGCTTTGTTTGCAGTGACATTATTAGAACAAAATTTATTTGCGGATTATCGCATTGAAAAGGGTGTACGTCATGATTTCTTTTCCGTTTTTGCCATATTCTTTCCCGCAGCGACTGGTATTTTAGCTGGTGCCAACATTTCGGGAGATTTAAAGGTTAAAAAAAAAATATTACCATCATTATTTCTATTTTATTCATTTTGGTGCAATTTCTTTTTTAACACTAAAATTTATTTCTTGCTTATTGCTTTCTTTTGTTTCATACTTTGCCCAAAGGATCCACAAAAATCCATACCAAAGGGAACGTTATTGGCTATTTTAATAACAACAGCGACATACTTGATTATGGTTGTGGTGGCTGGTGCTACGGTAGCCCGTGATGCTACCGGCGATGTTAATGACATGGTTAATGGCTCCTTTGCCTTTTTGAATTGTACAGGAAGTAAGTATTACCCATGTACATACATATACACAGTAAGATGTAAATATAAATGACTAGAAAGATTTTATTTATTTTATTTTGTATAAAAAGGGCATAAATAAACATTCTTGAAATAACAATCTGCTATCAGGTTTATTAGGCATGTGTCCAGGAGGAAGAAGAAACTGATGTTCCCCTTCCTCTCCAAAAAAATATTATTTGTATTGTGTGTTTATAATAGCAGTTGACTTGGCCCACTACTTTAATCGCAGAAAAAAGTTAAAAGTTATTAATTTATTAAATATTTTAAATTCAATATAAATTAAATTAACAATGAATAATTCATAGAATTGAATTATTCAATTCTTTACTTTAAAAAAGTTTTAGTTTGTTATGGAATAAGTTTGTCTATCGGGTATGTTCTGTATTTCGTGTGGAATTAAAATGTGTGGAATTATCAAAGCATTGTTGCTATAAATATTAATTTACAACAACAATGCTTTGATAATTCCGCACATTTTAACTCCACATGAAATACAGAACATACCCGTAAATGTCTGTCTGTCTCCATTTCATTGGTGCTTATATCAAATCATTAGTAGACTTCAACCATATTTCCTAAAAAGTTCCAAAACCTATTAAATTAATTTCATTCTTTTGTAATTCTTAAATGACTTGAAATTTTGTGTACAAACTAAGAGGTTTTTAAACTTTTCAAACATATGGTTGAGGTCTACCAATGATTTGGTATAAGCACCAATGAAATGCAGGCGTATAGACAAACGTAATCCACAACAAATGAAAACTTTTTTAATATCGAATTGGACAAATATATCAAATAATAAATTCATTGAAAGTTTTAATTCTAAAATTCTAAAATTTTTAATTTTTCAAGTCCTACAATCTTGAGTTTCTACAAGTGCTACTATGTTTGTTGCCCATTTCGTGTACGGCTGATATCAAGAGTGCCTGCCTTAAGCCTGTTTAAGCATAATGGCTGAAATGTACTGAAATGCAGGCTTATAACGAAACAAATTAATTTTATTTAAATAACATCACATATCGTTACATATAAAACATTTGGGGGTTTGCCCAAAACTTTCAGTGAGTTGCCATTAAAAAGACCTATAAAATTTATTTATTATTCTAAAGTTTCTTATTTTATAACTCTGAAGAAAATTTGTTGGTAGAAAAGCTTTAGTTTATCTAAATTTCCTTTTCAAGCTTTTACTCCTTTTGACCTTAACAAGCGGAATTAATATTGTAATGAACTTTATTATCCTTTTAAATTTATAATCAAACTTATTGGATTTTATTAACCCAGACCATTAAAGAAAAGGGACAAACAGCAAACAAACTTACCTTTTTTTAAACGTTAATAAAAGAAAATTAACACAAAAAAAATCTTTCATAAATCCATTAGTATGATTCTTGAATCTCACTTAAGTGATACATTTTTTTTACATATATTTCAGTTCCTTGCGAGTATGGACTACAAAATTCATTTCAAGTTATTGAATTAGTATCAGGCTTTGGTCCTTTAATATACGCCGGCTGTTTTGCGGCTACTCTCTCATCAGCGTTGGCTAGTTTAGTATCGGCACCAAAAGTTTTTCAGGTAAACTCTAATAACAATTCAATTACAACTACATTAGTCTTGATTGTTATAAATACAAAAGAAAAGAAAAAAGTAGTATTTTTATTTCTTGTTCGTGTAGGCTTTGTGCAAAGATGAACTTTATCCAAAAATTGTTTGGTTTGCCAAAGGTTTTGGCAAAAATAATGAGCCAGTTCGTGGCTACGTTTTGACATTTGTAATTGCTGTAGCGTAAGTATACAACATGCGATTATGAAAAATATATCTATACTATTCATATTTATTTTTCTTCTGTTTTTCATTTTTCTGTCTATAGTTTTATTCTAATTGGCGAACTCAATCTTATCGCTCCACTTATATCGAATTTCTTTTTGGCTGCTTATATGTTGATTAACTTTAGTACGTTTCATGCCAGTTTAGCTAAGCCAGTTGGATGGCGTCCAACTTTTAAGGCATGTATTACTACTATATATCAAAAACTAGTAGAATAATAATTCATTTCATAAAATGCAAAGATTTTCGTTATGAATCTAATGAATTTTGACAATCACATAATGAAAAGATACATTAAAATTCGACCAACGTAATGTTTCGTTGAATTAATGAAATGTGTTATATGTAATGTAAATATTTTGCGCATGTATGAGATAAATATGTTGCTGCGAAAATAGTAAATATTGCTAAATAAAATTGGTTTTTGATTTCATAAGTAATTTATTC
The DNA here is from genome assembly GCA_956483635.1 of Panzeria rudis. NCBI lineage: Eukaryota > Metazoa > Arthropoda > Insecta > Diptera > Tachinidae > Panzeria > Panzeria rudis. The sequence continues at coordinate 198,431,282 of OY101448.1, forward strand.
AACTACGAAATTAATTGAAACCAGCTTTCATTTTTAATAACTGAATCAATTACTTATGTAATGAAAAACAAAATTTTTAAAAAATTTTTAAAAATTTCGAGTGCAAAGAAAAAACTAAAAAACGATTTTAATTACGAAAACTGCACATTCAATAAATTGCGTTGTTGAAGCTTAACCTACGACGAAAATTGTATATTCAATCACCAAAATTAGAATTTTTAATTACTCAAATTTTGTAAACATTTTTAGACAAATTTTTTTTGATCACATGAGTAATTTATTGAATTACGGAGTTAATTGAAACTGCTTTTAGTTTTTAATTAAGTGTATTAATTGAAATCTTTGAAAAATAAAATTTTAAGAATTGAATATACAATTTTCGTCGCAGATTGAATTTCAACAACACAATTAATTGAATCTGAATTTTTAGTAATCAAAATCGTATTTAGTTTTTTCTGTGTGTTTTATTCTTTTCTTTGAGCACACAAAACAACATTTCTCAAAAATTTTCAAGAAAAGCAGATTATCAGAAATTAAAATTGCTTTCAATTAATTTATTAATTGAATCAATTAATTACTCATGCGATCGAAAACAAAATTTTCTAACAATTTTTATAAATTTTGAGTACTTGCAAATTTGAATTTAATAATTGAATTTTCGTCGTAGGTTGAACTTACCCAACATAATTAATTGAATCAGCAGTTTTAGTAATTGAAATCGTACTTTCGTTTTTTCTGTGTGCACTTATCAAAAATTAAAACTAGTTTCAATAAAATCTATTACTTGTCTGACAAAAATTTACAAATTTTAAGTAATTGAAAATTTTATTTCATAAATTATGTTTACAATTTTTGTCGTTAGTAGAATTTTAACATCAACATTTGAATTGAAATTTCCATAACTCAAATTATACTTTAACCTTTTCTGTATGTATTAATAATGAAATCTAATGAGATTATGAAGCAAAAATTCATCAAGTGTAAAATTAAAATTTTACACCATTTCCGAATATCACAAAAACAATAAATTTCTCATCCTTAAATGATTATTTAATAAATCGTTTAACTTTTAATTGTAAACGTAAACTAAATTTAAATAGTACTACAACATGTGGCTAAGTCTTTTGGGCTCTATACTGTGTGTTGCTGTAATGTTCTTGATATCATGGGCAACAGCTCTGATTACATTTGCCGTTGTGTTGGCATTGTACTTAATTGTTGCCTACCGGAAGCCTGACGTCAATTGGGGCTCCACTACACAAGCACAAACATACAAGAATGCTTTGATATCGGTGCAGCAATTGAATAATGTTGAGGAACATGTTAAAAATTATCGTCCACAAATATTGGTGTTATCCGGTTTGCCAAATACACGTCCGGTACTTGTTGACTTTGCCTACATGCTCACGAAAAATCTTTCGCTTATGGTTTGTGGTCACGTTTTACGTGGTTCAAGTTCACAACGTTATCGTAACTATTTGCAAGAACGTGCTACTTCGTGGTTCCGTCGTCATCGTGTCAAAGGCTTTTATGCTTTGGTTGATGGTGAAGACTTTGAAGCCGGCTCAAGAGCTCTAATGCAGGTTAGTAAATGTTTTTTAAATTTATTGTTAAAAAGGAATTAATAATATAAAATGCATAGTATTTTATGGTGATGTCTTTTATATTGAGAATAAAAAAATTAAAAAAAAAAAATCATACAGTCGAACATGGTTATAATAAATTATTTCTATTGCCAACAGTTTTCTATTTACTCAAAATTTTTCTATCAATTTTTAGAAAAAAGATTAGCGACGAGCCATCCGGTAATTTTTTTTAAAGAAATTTCTGTGAAATTTCGTGAAGTATTCTTAGTGCGTGCGTAGGTTGTCGAGACTATCTCGATGTTTTTGGGGATATCTGTGACATTACAATGTCTGTCTGGGACACTAGTTAATATAAAATTTATCAAAATGAGTATAAAATATTAATGAAATATTTTTTAAAATATTTTTCCATTTTAATAACATGAACATAATTCACTATGTTTATAACGAACAAAAATTATCATTCTCTCTGTGTGTTCGTTACAACTCTGTTCTACTTTGTAAAATACTTTATTTACTTTTTTTTTTGTTAATTCCTTTAGTTCTTCTTTTACAATTCTCTATGACTCTGATTAATGACTTTTATGCTTTGTATTTTCTAACACTCATGAACACACATTTAGGCGGCTGGCATAGGCAAACTCAAACCGAATATTTTATTGATGGGCTACAAGACGGATTGGCAGACATGTGATCACAAGGATTTAAATCAATATTTCAATATCATGCATAAGGTAAGTTAAGAAGCAGTAACAAATATATAGCATCCCCTTTATTTAATTGTATAAACTGATTTGCTTAAAACTACTTGTTGCTAAAAACGTAATATGTCTACTTTTAATTTGCATTTATTTTATATGCTTTCATAATAGAATCATATTAGACTGGTTGAAAATGTAAAAAGAAAAACACCAAAATCATGGGTTCCATAAGGCTTCCTATGCTGTAATCGTAAAATATAGATTTATTTAGAAATTCAGAGAAATCGGACTATATCGATGCCTTAATATAAAAAAGGCGTATCTCGAACTTTTGATATTTTACAGGAGAAGGAAAAAATTTTTAAAGAGAAATAATTTTTTAAGTAGCAATAAGTCCGTTATATTTAACTGTAATTTGCTTAGTTCTTTAAGGAGGATGTGTTTAGACGTTGACTACCAGAAAACGTTAAAAACGCAATTTCGAAAAAACGAGATACGCCCTTTTATATTAAGCCATCGATATATAGATAAATATGTATAGTATATACTTTGATGATTTTCCGTGAGCACCATACTAGTCTAAAATATTAAAACTTTAAGAACAAAAAATATTTATTTATTGTAAAATTCGGACAAATCGGTCATTATTCAGAGGTCGACCGACTTTGTATGCATGTATATGTACATCGAATTTAAACATACATTTCATATGGAAGTCAAAAATAACAGTGACTTCTATATAGTTCCGATCTCTCCAATTAGTGGTATTTAGGCTTCTATTGATAATATTGGAAGCCTTAATATTAAAGTTGCAAATTATAAAGACCTTTATCGTTTTGATACAGGGTGGTTGATGAAAGCCGCTACATTAAACACTATTCAGCAAGTTGTCGTCCTCTTCCACATTTTCAAGTATCATTTGGCAAAATTCCAAGCGAATCGACAAGTCTGCTGCATTAAGTTTGTTAGCAATTTGAATTTTGTAGGGGAATAAGTTCAAATCCTTATGCATTATGGTCTGCAAAGTCTGCCTACTGACACCCATTTGAGCAGATAATCTCCTTGTTGGTGCATTGGCGTTGCTTTGTATGGCAGCAGCTACGGCAGCAATAGTTTCATCTGTTCGAACGGAAGGGTTTCGCTGTACCATGCTCTGCAACATTATTCACTAGTCTCATAATAGTCCATATACTCGGAGGATAGCCGCCAAACGCGCGCCTATATTCTCTTTGAATCAAAACTACAGACTACAATGCGTGATAGCGGCGGACAGTCCATATTAATTTTTCAGTGTCCCAGTTTTCCAATTTTTATTAAATCTAAGGCTCAATCTACAAAAACAAAGAAAAATCCAGATTACTTAGATCGAAAAAAAGTTATCAAGTTTTCTTTTGGTAGCGGCTTTCATCAGCCACCCTGTATATAGACTTCTTTTGCTGAGTAGAATAAGATTGTATTATGAGACAGAATAAACATTTTATACACTCATTTCAACTATTTTTTGATCAGTCTGATGTCATATAGAGAGAGGCCTTAGAAAATATGCAAAAAAGTTAAACACTGAAGCTGAGCAAGGCTAGTTTAATATTAACAATCTTTTTTTATATCCAAAGGCATTGGACATGTACTTATCCGTTGCCCTCCTACGTGTACCGGAAGGTTTGGATTGTTCACAAATTTTGGGTGATGAAAGCAGTGCACAAAGAAACATTGTAGATGTGCCTCGAACTTTGCAACCCAACGAAAGTTCAGCTGATCTTAGTTCTGTAGAACGAAATGCTCAAATTGGTTTAAGTGGCAGCATGGATTCATTAAGTCGCAATGTTTCACAAGGTAAATAATTTATATAGCTTTTTATAAAATATCTAAATCTATGAATGTATGTATGTATGTACATATAAAAATATATAAAAACTATAATATGAATGATAACTTATATATGTACATAAATCATAGAATTTATAGGAATAAATAATAAACAAATACAAACTTAAGACAGACAGACAGACAGACAGACAGACAGACACACAATATTAACGACTAATTAATCATATTTAGGTCTATATATTGTGCAAGTTTGTGTTGAAATTATATTTGCTGCACATTTTGGTTAACGTAATAAAAATTAATTTATCGTGGAATCCCTGATTAAAAATGGCGGTCCATGCCCAGACAGAAAAAGCACACACACTCGCACAGATATTTTTTTCTTAGAGTAATTTAAGAGTGCGAGTATTATATGTCAGCGATAATTACATACATATATAAAATTTATTATACAAATAAAAGTGGGAGAGCTTTTTATGAAAATATAAAGTTTTAAACTGCACTGGTTAATCAACGAATACTAAATTTTAATAATTGGTTTTGAAATCAATTTCGAGCCTAGTAAGTAGCTCTATCATTGATATTGGGCCCGATTGTATAGGGCGTTGGCGTAAACGTCTAAGTTGTTTCTGATAGTAAATTAAATAAACGAGGTTGAGCGTTACTTGAATCTTTTACAAAAAACGACAGGCGCTTATGCCAACGTCTTGCACAATAAGGCCCATTATGATCTTATACAGAAAGTCCTATCAAAAATTCTCAGGTCGATGACCGTATCGTCATGGTACATTATAAATCCGATATTCGACAACAACACTATCTTGAAGCCTTGTCAGTGATGGAAAATTTAGTACTATTGTACTATTTTCAGTACTTTTTCATTTTTAAAATACTGCCAGTACCCGCAGGACATAAAAAGTACTTTTTCCAATCCGTATATACTCCACTACCATTTGCATACATTTTTATGGACATTAATTATTTCATTTTCAAAAGCACATAATTGAACAATTTTAAAGCTGTGTATAAACTGGGAATAAATTAATGAAATGAAGAAAATTTTCAAGAAATTAGGGAAAATATACATTAGAATAAATTTAAAATCGCAAAAGAAAAATTTTATAAATGTGAAAATATTTCAAAATTTTTTTGATCACAAAACTGATTATTTTGGTTTTTTTACAAATATGCACATAAACATTTAAAAAGGACAAAATATGCAGGAAAACATAAAAATCCACAAAAATCAAAAAATGCCCAAAATATACGACAAAATGTGAAATATGCAAAAACGTGCTGTAAAGGGTAAAATATGCAAAAATATGCACTAACAAATCGATGCCAAAATTCTTAAAATGTTCGGAAACGTATAAATATCTTATTTGTGCCTACATACATTACGCAGGAAAAAACATGCAATTGCATATTTGCGGTTTCCCTGTTGATAATATTGTTGTCGAATTTCGTATTTTTTATTTAACTGAGTAGCACAAACCGTTTTCCAGTTAGTTTAATATTTGTAGAGCAACTACTTACTTCTCGGCATAATGGTATAACTATCTGGAAAACTAAAACCAGCCAGTTGACCTGACTTTGTAAACTTCTGATACATATCAGGAGAACTAAAATTTAATTTCCTTTCCCTTTCGGCAATGTGCAAAAACTAGTGTGTTATTAATTGGATAATATTGTGTGATGTTTAATCTTTTCCACTTTTCACGCGATAAAAGTTACAACAATGTTCTATACCTGAAGAATCATGGATATTGCTCTTCTTCTTTTTTCCCCCTTAATTAAATCTTCTGAATGTTCCATATTTGACATTTGTCCGAACTCTTTTTTTTATATAAAATTTTACTACAAAAAGTTTCCCCTATTTTAATAAAATTTAAAAATATTAAAATGTGAGTGTGTTTTTAAATAAACATTTTTCAAGCAAGTTAAATTCAATACTCTCCTTAACTTAAATATTATTTGATTAATTTATAATTTTTTTTTATTTTGCATGTTTTTTCTATCTTAAAAAAAATAACAAAACAACTACAACAACAATTGAATTATAATTCCGCACCTGTATTGTGTATATATTTTTATTGTATTTTATTTGTGGCACAACAAAAAAAAAATTTTTTTTCTTCTCAAAAATAAAATTGTACATCACTCTTGGCATGTGGAATGCCGCACTACCACATCAAAATGTTATCAATAAATAATCAAAATAGATGCAGCCGATATAAGAAATACAGAAAATGGTGTTAAATTAAAAAAAGGTAAGTAATTTTATATTTCCTTCTTTAGTGGTAATTTTATTTATTTCTGTAAAAATGTGATCATCTGGATGAATGATTGAATGTAAGCAAAAAACTCGTTACTATTTAAAGGGGTTTCCAGTTAGGACAATCTCTATTAAATCTGTTCTCTTTGATAGAGTGTGGCATGGGGCACTTTTGTCAAAACTTGTTTCTTTTGGTGTTGGTGATGACTTCTCTCAAACGAGTTCAAGATTAATTCAGGGGTACCGCAGGGCTCCGTTCTTTCTCCTACCCTATTTCTTATCTTACTCAATGACCTTCTCTGTCAAACTTCCAACCCTATCTACTCTTTCGCAGATGACAGCAGCATTTGCCATTCTTATTCATTCATCAATAGATCAAGCTTGTTGGAGATTGGGGCCAAGAGGCAAATCATGAATGATACACGTAATCGTGATCTTGTAACAGTCTCCAAATGGGTTCATGCGAATAGGGTCGATTTTAACGTTCGTAAGACCCAATGTTGTATGCTTACGCACAGGCGTATGACCGAACATGCTGCTTCATCTGTAATTATGGGCGGTATAGGTATTGAGGAATCAAAAGCTCTTGATGTTCTTGGCATGAAAATCCAATGTGATGTTCGATCGAATGATCACATTTTTCAAGTCGCAAAAGAAGCATTCAAGTGCCTCGGATTTTTCGAGAGGGTGCAAGAGTTACTTCACTTCATCTGATCTCCTTAATATTTATACCATCTATATCCGACCGAAAATGGAATACAACTCTCATGTATGGGCCGGTGCTTCAAAGACTATTTTGAAGTTACTCGACCGCGTACAGGAGAGGGCGAAGAAGCTTATCGGTGACAGTAGGGTAGCCAATTCTATTGACTCACTGGAGCATCGACGCAATGTGGGGTGCGTTTCACTGTTCTATCGATACTACAATGGAATGTGTTCTAATGAAATTAGGGAACTTGTTCCACAAACCCATTCATTTTTGCGCCCAACACGTTTTTCATTAAGAGCACATCCATTTGTGGTGGATCTGCCAGTGAACCGCACTACGCCTTACAGATAGAATTCGTACTTTGGTCGAATAGTTCGTATGTGGAATAAACTCCCCGCAGAGGTCTTTCCAGTCACTTTCAGTGTCGGAAAGTTCAAGTCGAATGTTCACAGACACTACTCCCTCTATCCACCTTCCCATAACCAATTTTCCTAGTTCCGGCACAATGCACTGCATAAGTAGGGGTCATCCCCTGAGTGCTGGTCCTAATAAAATAAAAAATAAAAAAAATTTTCTCTGTAAAAATATTGAACAACACGCTTAAATGATAAAACTTTATTATCGAAATTAGTGTTTGTTAGTGCAAATATTGCATCTGGGTATGATAACATGGGAATTGCTATATATGGTTCACCAAATTAACGCAGAACGACTCTAAGTGCACTCCGTAATGAACCTTACACTGAAAGGAAAATCTTCGTGCCAGCTATGAAAAAACACTAATGAATTTTTTCATTAATAACGAGCTAACGTAATATTTCATTGTATTAATGAAGAACATTTCACAAAGTTTCATATAAAACACTTCGTTGATTTCGTGAAACTCTTTCATTCAATAAATGAAATAATTTCATTAAACATATGAAATTAAGTTTTGTAATTGTTTTTAAGTGAGCACATTAAATGAAACTGCATACCAGAATTTTATTTTATTAATAAATTATTAATTATTTTACCTCCAATTCTACAACGTTGACAACCGCTCACAGTATCGAACTCGGACTCTTCATTTTCATCATCAGATTTGTAGATAACGCCTTAAGCACTTCAGCCAACAGCACAATAAAAACATCGTGCATTTAACGCTTTTAAGGTTTTTTCTATAGAAAATGTTTACCACGAAAACTGTTTCATTGTATGTAAGAAACATTTTCATTGTATGTATGAAATAATTTCATAGACTTTTAGAGAATCTGAAAAAAATAGATTAAAGTGTATTTTTTTTAATTGAAATTTATTTAGTTTTATGTATTGTGAATTGTTTTAGCAATAAATACTCAAATCTAATGGGATAAACTTTTATTCATCTTAAAACTGGGAAAAATTTAACTTCATAATATCATCGAAAAAATTATCATAAATGCAACGACAGCTAAAAAATGAACAAATGTTGAAAGAGACAAATTTCATTCCACAAATGAAAATTATTATTCTATTAATGCCCCAGCAAAAAATAAGCATATGTACAAATCGTTAGTTACAGCACTGATGAACTCGCTTAAAGTAGTTCTATTTCTGGTGAAACATCAATGAATTTAACACTTGGTTGTCATAGGACGGAAGTGATCCAAATACTTGAATGGTGTGTGCTTAAAAGGCTGTCTAGAACAATTTTTGACATAGACAACAGTCTTAGAATATTAAATTCAGTATATGTAGTGATTGGTATGCAATGAAAATGGTAAACCTTTGGAACAAATTCCGATTTTTTTTCCTGGGCAACAGTTCATTCATATGATGAAGAAATATCAATGAAGCCGCTTCATTAGCTGAATGTATGATTTTTCTCTTAGTGCATACATGAATGATTTGAGGGAAATGTTATCTCCCCGAAGATCGAATTTTTATTTTGGAATTTTCTGAAGTCGCATTGTCCCTGCTAAGAACCCGCAATAGACCGAAGTTCTTAAACTCAACATAAATATCTCAGCCCATCGCTCAAATTCAGCTGGATCTATGCATGACGCATATCATTGACAATTGGAAATTTGAATCATGTCAGACACAATGAAATAAATGAGCTTTTAAAATTTTGTTAGTAAATACCTCACAGAGACACCTTGTTTTGTTGCTTTTCAAAAAAAAGTTACCGCGTTTGACTACAAATCCTGAAATCTTGAGTTCAAGACTAGTTTCAGGCCAGCCAACAACATAACGAATTTTTATGATTAGCATTGGTATGTCATTGTGTTGGTTGTTGTTGGACTTTCTATCTCTCTCTCTCTCTCTCTCTCTCTCTCTCACTACACCACCTGTTCTCTCTACACTATCTCTTTCCCAAAGAAGGTAACACATTAATTAATTAACTGGTTGTCATTAATTGCCCGATGGTGTTACTTCTTTAAAAAAAATGTTCTGTCATGCATTATTTTTTAAGGATTCCTGCGAAAAGACTAATTAATATCTGTAACATCTGTTTGAATTAATATTTACTATGCAGCGAAATCTCATGTACGTAAATATTTATGAAATTTAATATCAAAAGTGATGTAAAATTCCAGAAATATTTTTCTTTATGCATGACATTAATTAACTTAACCACATTTGATACTTTACCACTCATACATACATACATACATACATACATACATACATACGTACAACTAACTAATGGTCACCATAGGTTATGACATTTCAATTTCTGAGTTTGTCCCCACATATGTATGAACATGTTAAAAAATGTTCAACAAATATTTACAATTTTTTTTATAAATTGTGTGCAAAACAAAGTAAACTTAAAAAAAAACCAACACACATTTTTATTGAAATATATACTTAAGCTCCAGGTCTTTTTTATTTGAAAATATTTTTGTTCAATAGTGGGCTAAAAATAGTAACGTGATATTCAGAAAGAATTAGATATGATCAAAATTCCAAGGAACAACGAAAAATTAAAATTGAATTAAGTTGTTTTCAGAAGCACACTCCCCTTCTTGAGTCTTTTGATCAAAATGCTTTGGCATACAAATATAAAAATGATTAATTCTAGTATGCCAGAAATATTCTACATACAAAGAATAACACAGGGGAACAAAATGGACATTTTGGTTTGGTGCAGCGAAAACTAAAATTCATAAGAAAATGGGACATACCATTTTCAAAGCTACCTTAAATTTTTTTATTTTAAAATCGCGGTTTTTATTTTTTTACTCATTCAATCTCGTTTTTGATTCTTTGCCTAATTTTTCTAAGCAGGGCTTTAAAGTTCAATAAGACTTTTTAGATTATTAATCTACACAAAATTATCTTTCTTTTAAGTATAATTTTGTTGATGTACGTTCCAGGATATTTTGGTGAAACTGCAAGGATATTGAATATTAACTATTTTCAGTTTTATCCTTATAAATCTTACATTTGATTAAAAATTTTAAATATTTTTACCAAGCACATACATAATGCTACAATAAACACATTTTTATGAAAAAAAGTTGAAATATATTTAAAATGTGCTGAAATAAGAATAAGACAAGTCAACGTTAAGCACTAATTGTCTTTGAAATACCACCAAAGTCTAATGCCGAAAGCATCTGCGTTATTTTACTCAAATGAAACATATTTTTGTACAGATTAGTAATTTGTTAAAAAACATTCGAATGAAAGATATTTACTCCAAAAAAAAAATAAAAAAATTTTGTATATCACGTTAATATTAAATTCGCGATATTTGAAAAACTCCCAAATCAGGGAATTTTCTTTTCTTCTGTATTTCAACTCAGAATACCAGTGAATATAAAAAAATAAGAAGAAGAATATTATTACTTAAAAAAATAATATTTGCCCATTTGTAGGATGTAGAAAATAAATTCAAACTTCGAGCTAATCTCTATATAATTCGCTACATTTTGAAGTAATTTCTTATTTGAATTAAAAACTTTGTTCCCTGTAAAGCCTTGTACATGGTGTGGAAATTTTTTTATGGGAATTTTTGTGATACATAATTTTATTAAGGTTAAAACTAAAGCTGCTATATTTCAATATCCTTGGAAGATCATACAGATTTCTCGAAACAACCAACGGAATTATTATACTCAAGAGACTAGTTTCTTTCCAAAAAAATGTTCTCATTTTAAGGTGTAGCACTCAAAATGTAGATGAAAAACACCAACAGAAAAGTTATCTAATATGAATAAAAAAAAAACGCGATATTTCGACAACGCGAGCTGACTGGAAAAAAAACTTCAATAACATAATATTGAGGGGTCATCAACACGTACAAATTTGAGAAAAAATTTCGGACACTAAAGAGTCTGTTCCGCTGTGTAATATACGAAACTTTACCACACAAACACTTTGCCATCAAATAAACATTTATTCAGCCATCAAACAAATACATTCAAGTGTTAAACACGCGCACAATTTAAATGTGGCCTTATCACAACGATTTTATGAAAAAAATAACATAAATTCGAGTATATAAAGTAGAAGGCAAAAGTATGTATATGTACAGTTAATGAAAAAGTATGATTACTTCCATTATTGGTTATAAAGAGTGGGAAAAATCGAAAACTCAGAAAATTACGTTGTACAACAAAATGAATTTTATTTAAAATGGCAAAGCTCTAACGACTGATTGTGGTAGAGGATACAAAAAAAATATACATGTGTTGGCATATTGATGGCTTACATGCGGGTTATTTTTAAGAGAAGCTAAATTTCCACATTTTTCACATTATTATAGTGAATTGACATAGGAAATCTTATAATCCTTGCGCTTAAGGTATAAAACGTGTTCAGAAATATAATGTAAAATAGTTTGTATATAAAATAATTGCCACCTAATAGGTTGTGATAAGCAAGATATACATGAGCCCTGATGATGGAAATTTATCAGCTTCCGAAAATAGCGTTGTTATGCTCTGCTGTGTACGAGCTTTAGCCTATATAGTCACTTTGGATGTACGAGAAAAATTTTTTTTTTCAACATTTTAACCCTCTTACTGATCTATACCTTTATTTTGTAAGGTGATTTATAGTGAAATTTTACGCAAGACATATTTTTAACAAACTATCCTCATAATACCCGGTTTTATAGGATATTTTAATACAAATCGTGAATAAGTACGGAATTAACTCTTAAACATATTTTTTATGAATCCAAATTGATTATTAGGCTAAGGTTCGTAACGTTATATTCAGAAAGAATCGGGCATGATTAAAATTCCAAGGAACAAGGGAAAAATTAACATCAACTTAATTTTTCAACGTACACAGCATAACAGAGTAGCGCCACTTTCGGAAGCACTACTCTCTTCTGCTGTGTACGTTGAAAAATTAAGTTGATGTTAATTTTTCCCTTGTTCCTTGGAATATTAATCATGCCCAATTTTTTCTGAATATAACGTTACGAACCTTAGCCTAATAATCAATTTGGATTCACAAAGCAAATACGTTCAAAATAATCATATTAATATTTTTTTAAGTTTTGAATGATTTCTGACGTTTAAGTTGAGTTTTGGAGCTTTGATATCTTTGAAGAACTATAGTAGAATCTTATAGCAACGATTTTTGTATGTTCTTTTTTGGTGTTCTGTCAGTCGTTAGAACCGTGTAATTTTTTTTATGTTATACAGTGTTAATATTGGTATTGTCAGGAAATAAGATTAAATTAGTTAAAAATTGCTAAAACTGAAAAATAGGCAACAAAAACTTTGGTCCTTGGAATAAATAATAGGCCGCTATTCACAACTAAATTGATAGTTGAGTCTTAGTTGTCAAACTCTTATTATAAATTACAAATTTCTTGAGACAGCTGTTTTTTATCAGTTGTGTTTTGGTTTTATTTCGACTATTCTGTTACATTTGCTTACTTTTTAAATGGTGATTTTAGGCGCCAGCGCCAATCTATCCCATTTGTCAACCAATATTTTTGCCATATCCATAAATCATTAAGTGTGAATTCGTAAATGTAATAAATTTGTGCAACAGGTGTGCAAACTTTTCCAAGATAATAAAAATGATGCCATAGTTGCAGAAATCTGCGGTAGCACTGTTAATTGTTTGAGTAAGAAAACTTTTGACGAAGAAAAGTATTGCTAAATGATGGGTTTTGAGCGCAGGACTTTGGTTTATGCACAATTAGTGAATTTACGAATGTACCCAAAATCTCAAAAAAAAAAAAAAAAATAAATAAAATAAAAAATTGTAAGGCCAAAACTAAAAGTATTTCAAATATTTTGTGATGGCTACTATGGTTTAAAAAAACAGAGAGTATAGATAAGAACCTTTTTTCGAACATTATTTCGAAGACAACGAAAATTAATTGTGAATCATAATACAAAAAAAAATAGTTGAGTTGGGTCCTAACATTGACAACTCAACCTAGTTGAGTTGTGAACCATAATAGGGGCCATAGTCATGCCAAATTCTTTCTGCATTAAACGTTACGAACCTTGGCCTAATAATCACTTTGGATTCACAAAAACTTTCACTAGGACCACTAAAGCATTTTTTTTCAGAACATACTGCATCGGAAGTAACTTCGCCGAACAAGTTTTATGCTGAAGTTCCAGTTCTCGGTGGCGCTTTTGGAATATTCGATAAAGCATGTAATGTTGGCTTCAGTTTTTACAATTGTAGGTAGCTTACCTATTTATGTAGATTTGTAGATTAGAAAAAATAGAATGTTTTCTTCAGTTTTGTATTTTCTGGAAAGTTTATTCCAGATTTATGGCAATAAATCAAGTGACTTCTAAATCGTGTGAAGTGGATGTAAAAACATTTGTTTCTTACTGTACAAAAATGTTTGAATACAAATATGTGTGAAAGCGATACTCGTGAATGTGAAAAACGTGCAATTTTTATCTACAAAATATAGTTTCTTAGCTTGTTAAGAAAACTATTTAATATAAGACTTAAAGTGGCACTGACAACTAACCTAAAAGAAAATAAAACTGGGGATGACAACACAAATGTTCGCAAATGAATCTAATAAGATGAATTATATGATAATATGAAGAGATAAGTGAAATTTATATTGACAATAAAAGTATAAATGGATATATTGCCCTGAACAAATAGTTTGCTTTCATTAAAAGGCATTATTTTTTTTAATCAATTTAACTGTTTTCGACATTATTTAAAAAAAAAAATTTTATTGTTACCCTGAAATACGAGTAGCTGTTGATGTTTTTCTTATATTAAAGAATTGTTTTAAATAAATCCAAATAACATGATGTTATAAATATTGCGAAATTAATAACTTTAATTAAAAAAACGTGTTTTTATTTTCATCCAATTAAGAAAAGCATTTTAATAAAAGAAAGATAAACACGAGCTAAATAAAACAAAGCAAATGAGTTTAATTACCAGCTCCCTTATATTTGCAGTGCCATTGCTTTCTATAATATTAAATATAACAAGAAAGCATATCATTACCTTAATATACAAAGGCCCTTACTCATTTTTTTAAAACCAATTTTTTGCATATTTTGTTAGATTAGAGGTTTATCTATTGAAATATGCAAAAAAGCTTGATGAAAAAAAAATGATTAAGGGCCTAGTTATTTTTATTATATATTTTTTGTTAATGCGATTGCATTCTAAAAATGGAACGTGTAGTGAAAATAAATCTTTTACACATACCTTTACCTACAGTAGTTTTCCGGTTTAACGAACCAGTACATTGTCAGGCCCGTTCGTTAAACTGAAAAGTACGTTATACGCAGTACTTATGTAGAATAACCAGTTTATGGATAAATAAATAACTAGAATTGTATTTTTTATCGTAAGATAGCGTTACTTTTTTCTACTCGCTTTGTTTTTAGTTATTTGTATAAGAAGTTTCTTAAAATAAGTTTTTTAACTAATATTATGAATCTTGTTTGTTCGTTAAACTGAGCACAAAAAAATATTTTTGTTCGTTATATAAGATAATCAATGGAGCGAATTGATCTTGAACTGTTCGTTAAAAGCGATGTTCGCAGAATCAAATGTTCGTTAAACCGGAAAACTACTGTATTTACATTGGTACAGATAAATATTTTTTTTGTAACAAATCTGGAAAACCAAAAAAAAACATGTCTTCATAAAAAGCGTCCTGTTAGATAAGATAAGGCGTATGACTAATATTTATTAGTGAATGGAAATAAATAAAGTAATCATACGTCGTGATGTTCAATATTATTACGGACACACAGTGGGAGAATTATGAGAAAAACTGCAAATAAATCCGCAGTTTCTAAACGGGTCGTCTGATTTTATTTACCAAAAACTGCTTTAACTTGTTCTTTTCTTTGCTATACAATAGATCAAAGAACAATTTTGTGTTTTTTGCTTTAATCTAGTACAACAGTCGAAGTCGTAATGAGGCCAATTATTTAATTTTTTCTACCATTTGGTGGAAAAAAATAACTAGCTGAAACAGTTTCAGCACGAGGTGTTACAATTTAGTCTATTAATTTTACACGTCTACAAGAGAACGTTAGCAAAATAATGTTTGATTAATAAAAGCTGAACAAAAATCAATACTATTATTTAAGATAAATTTACACTTTCCTTTTTCTTTCTCATTAACATATTTTAGCTTCAAGTACTAGTGATTTATCTTTTGTGGCTGGCACTCAAAATAAGGAAGTTTCAGGTTTACCCGATCCAGCTGACCCTAAATCACCACAATTTTTGGTAATTGTATTATTGATTACTCAGATTGCATAATATCAAATTAAATTATATTATTCGACAGACAAATTCATTGCGTAAATCTAAAAGTAAACACGACGATCCGGCTACTTTGTATAATGGGCCAGGAGGTGCTGAATTATCCAAGGATGTGCTGAATCAATTGACACAATTCACACGTAAACGCAGTCATGCTGTCATCGATGTGTGGTGGCTGTATGATGACGGCGGCTTAACATTACTGCTGCCCTACATAATTAGTACCAGGCGAACGTGGCAATCGTGTAAACTCAGGTAAATTTGTTGTTTACATCACACAGACATCCATACAATTTATTTCACTTATAAAAAAAAAAACTAAGACAATGTCAAGCGTAACAAATTTCATTGTCTTAACTGAATTAAACGGCAAGTTTTTCATAAAAGGAAAATTAATTAAGTTTTATTAGAGCTAATTTTGAAACAAAACAAACACAAAAAAGCAGGCGTTTTTCTTTAAACTATTAACAAAATATAGGGACAGCATTTATCTTTTGTTTACAATTAAACAAAATCATTCATCTACTCGTAGTAGACAACTATTGGATAGTTAAGATAAATTAAAAGATAAGATATTTCTTTGTAGACAAAACATTGAATTGTTTGCTATGTTTGTTGACACGGGACATTTATAAAGGAAATGGTATAAACATATAAGGTAGTTCCACTTTCTCTTTTTTTCCTGGAATAATATCATTTGCCAAAAAAGGAGATCTGACGTTTAAACTAAAAATCGTGCTACCATCTTTGCTTTACAAAGTCCCATTTTTTATATATTAAAAAAATTAAACGTTATTAATTTCCAAAAGAAAATAAGAATTGTGAGGGTGGGCTATTCAAACCAAATTGTGAGCTTTTGGAGTCTATGGAGGAGCTAATTGCAATATCGCGTGATTAGAAATTTCTAAGGAATTTTCGACATTTTCGCGATCTATCTGATTTTACGAGATTATGTTGTTCTATACAGTTTTATTAATTTGTTCATTATATTTAACAATTTTTCGAGAACGCGATTTTTTCGCGTTCTAATACCTTTTAGGATTTGGTTCCGATTTCGCGACATGTTGCGAATTTTTGCAATGTTCGCAATAAAAGCAACTTTTTGAAAGTTTTCATCTCTTTTGCGATTTTTGCGTGTTTTAAACAATATTCGAATTTGCTATAATGGCGCTGTTAGCAAGTTTTTGCAAATTTTCTCCATTTTTGCGATTTTTACCGAATTTTTGGTATTCCTTATGGTTTTAGCGATATTGAATCAAAATTATGGCTTAAATTTTGTGATTTTTCGCATATTTTCAAATTTTTCACGACAAGCGTAATTTTTCCAGTTTTTTCTTTCCTACGTTTTTATTACGCTTTGTAATCTTTAAAGTTTTAGCGAATTTTCATAATTTTCGCGACTTTAGCGAGATATTGACTTTCGTTATATTTTTAGCGAGTTTTAATAAATTTTAGGGATTGTTGGCAATATTGCGATTTTTTGCGAATTTTCGACATTTTCGTTATAGGCATGATTATTACAAGTTTTTGCAATTTTTAGAGTTTTTGTGGATTTTTGGAATTTTTTCATTTTCTTTATTTCCGCAGTATTTGTTTAATATGCAATAATGGTGAAATTATCAGCAATTATTAACGAATATTTTGAATTTCCGCGATTTATGTGTTTTTTCTGAGTTTTGGTATTCTGACACTTGTAACAATTTTAATAAACTTTGAAACTTGTTTCCGCATCTAAAAATTTTCACGAGTTTTTGGCATATTCGCAATTTTAGGTGTTGTTTCCATTTTTTGATATTTTTTTTTGTATATTTTTGTAATTTCCAATATACGATTAAGAGATTAACATCGACTCTATTTGAAATCAGAACAAGATTCGAGTGCATAATCACAAAATTAATACTACACATACTTGCATAACATTTATAGGAACATTTTCCATGTGTGGCAAGGCAATTTTCAATATTTACATATAAACTAGACTTCAAAAATCTCCATTGGTGTCAAATAATTTTAAGTGAAACTGCTGTGTTGTCATATCGTAAGTTTTTTACGATATGACTACACTGCGATATGACAACACCGTGTATGCCTATCTTAGTGTTGTCATATCGTAAGAATCTTACGATATGACAACATAGTATGTCATATCGTTTTTGTCATATGGTAAAAAAAGCCCATAAATGGTATCGCTGTTTCATTTCCTGTCCAAAGTTGCACGAACTTTTGCTTTGGGTAAATTCGAACAATAATAAAATGATCAGCTGTTTTGTGTTTACATAAATAAGAATTGAAATTTTCGCAAATTCATATCTATTGTGAAACAATTATTTTTAAAACATTTAAATGGAAAATATGTCTAGCTTAATTGCAAACTTATAGCCTGTTCGTGGAGCATATCGGTACATGAAAATATGTGTTCTTTACATCTGAGGTGTAGCGTATGTTCAGCAACTTTGAAGAAAATATTACGGTAAATATTTTTGTGGGACATATTAACCCTCTTGCTCCCCCACATAACGGTCATTTTTGGTTATTTTCAAACAAATCATAAAAAACAACCATCGAAATGGGGAGTATGGCCATAATATTTTCTATAAAAATGTTGGTCATAAAATTTTACTGTAGGTCTTCAAAGACAACCAAGCTCCAGATTAACTTGTACGCCAGAAATCATTGAAAACTTGAAAACTAAGTTTAAGGGTTAACTTCATACTTATTCACAATTAGTACTCGGCATAGGAAATCGTGTAAGTCTTACGTTTAAAGTATAAGATGTGTTCAACACTTTTATATAAAACACCACGTGGAAAATTTTCTGGAATATTTTAACCCTCTAACTCTTCGTTCTATGGCTTTTTTGTACATTTCTTAGGCCTGCATGCCATGCCCTGCTTTAAATTGAAAGAAGTTGTTATTCTTTTTTTATTTTCATTATATTTTTTACTGGTTTGAAACATATTTTCTTTTGCGCAGCTACCTTGAGAAAATCTTTTGATAAATAATTTATTTAAATACTTACGTGGACACAACAAAACATTAATTAGCTTTCTACTTTAATTAAACTGTATTGGATTATTTTTATGTTGTATTATTTTTTTTTATTTAATTATTTATAGAGTCTATGCGCTGGCAAATAAAAAAGCAGAATTGGAGTTTGAACAACGTTCCATGGCAAGTTTATTATCGAAATTTCGCATTGATTATTCCGATTTACAGTTGATACCGGACATAACAAAGAAACCACAGGAAACTTCGACGCAATTCTTTAATGAATTAATTAAAGATTTTGTGGTTAATGAAAAGGAAACACCATTACAAGAAGATGATGGTAAGCAAACATGAATATAAATGTAAACGTTCCTCCTTTTATTTTTATTATATATATTTGTAATTTTTCATTTTTATCCTTGCAGTGCTTATTAGCGAAGACGACTTGATGGCTGTACAGGACAAAACAAATCGTTATTTGCGTTTACGTGAATATTTACGAGAGCAATCTACTAAATCGGATATGGTAGTAATGACGTTGCCCATGCCACGCAAGAATATTGTGACGGCACCGCTCTATATGGCTTGGTTAGAAAGTTTAAGTCGTGATATGCCACCCTTTTTATTTGTGCGTGGCAACCAGACAAGTGTCTTGACGTTCTACTCATAAATATGATTCCATACGAAAACCACTCACTAAAACGACCTGATCATTATCAATGTTATAATCGAAAGTTGGCAAAGAAGATGTTTGAGATTATTTCAATAATAGGACGAAAGAAGAAGAGACGAGGAGTGGGTTCCAAGAGATGCTATTTTTTTATTCCTTCCTGCCTTTTGTACTGTATAGCTTTGATTGTTTTTTTATGTTTTATTTTTGCTTTACATGAGCATATAGAAGCTCAAATTTGTTTTTTTTAGTTTGTTACAACCAATTGATTTTTTTTATTATTTAAATTTATGGCTAAGTGAATTTAAATGAAAAAAACACAGATATACGATATATACAAGGATACACACTTTCACTCACATACACACACACACACACACAAATATGATTAATATTGTTATTGAACACTTTTCCATATTTAAAATGTCATACTATTTTTATTTATTTATTTTTTGTATTACTTTGTACAGAAGTGTAATTCCTCTTAAACAATTTCAAATAGTATTTTTAATTAATCTTTTAACAAGACATCGCATTTTTGAAATATTTAGGCCCGAAGTGAAATTCAAAGTGGCGCCATATCAGACACATATTTTTCATATTTCATATTATTTTATGCATGCATAAAATTTTAATGTGAACAGACAAATTTGTTGTACCTTAATTTTATCGTATTTTAAATGTCAATTCAATGTAGTCAATTCATTTTGAGTAAATAATTTATGTCGAAAAACGAATTCTGTTATTTTTTACAGTTTTAGTGATATTTTTAATACATTTAGCAATTTTTCACTAACTTGCGATTTTTTCGCGTTTTTCCCTATTTTTTTGATTTGTTTTTTCCAATTTTATTTTTTTGTTTTTGATAGTGTGGGCGATTTCTAATCAATTTTATGGCTTGTTTTGCAACTTCTCGCGAATTTTTGCAAAGTTCGCGATAAAAGCGACTGTTTGCAAGTTTTCAGCTTTCTTATAATGGGTGATTTTATAAGAACTATCGGAAAGTAAAAAAAAAAAAACACATAAAATTCAGAAAAATGCATGAAATATTTATTTGGATCGATAGTTGGGTCGATATAATTTAATGTTTGAAGATTATTTCATGCAAATGTTGGCCGCGGCTGCGCCTCAAATGGTCCATCCGCTTAGTCCAATTTTGGCATACTCTTTCCAACATTTCGGCCGGTATCTCACGAATAATGTTGGCAATGTTGGCTTCCAGTGCGTCAATCGAAGCGGGCTTGTCGCTATAAACATTAGCCTTAACATAGCCCCACAAAAAATAGTCTAGAGGCGTTAAATCGCACGATCTGGGCGGCCAATTGACTGGTCCCAAGCGTGAAATAAACTGTTCACCGAACTCGCCTCTCAATTGATCCATTGTTTCGCGTGCTGTGTGGTATGTGGCACCGTCTTGTTGAAACCACATGTCATGCAAGTCAAGCTCTTCCATTTTGGGCAGAAAAAAGTTTGTTATCATCGCACGGCAGCTTTCACCATTCACAGTAACGTTGTGATTCGCATCATCTTTGAAGAAATACGGCCCAATGATGCCGCCAGCCCATACTCCGCACCAAACGGTTGTTTTTTGTGGATGCATTGGTAGCTCTTGCAATGCTTCTGGCTGCTCTTTACTCCAAATACGGCAGTTTTGCTTGTTCACGTATCCATTCAACCAGAAATGAGCCTCGTCGCTGAACACAATTCTTCGATAAAAAAGTGGATCTTCATCTAACTTTTCAAGAGCCCATTCACCAAAAATTTGGCAAGCGTTGTTCGTTTGTAAGACGATTCATGATTAAATTATAGACCAAACTGAAGATGTTTGACAGTGACACAAGATACAAAACGTGCGTGAGCTGTCAAAACTAGTGTTGCCAAAAAGATAATAGCAAAAAAATCACTCGTTGGTTTCGCCGATTTTTAAGCAATATTAGACTTTGTTATCATGCCGCTATTAGCAAGTTTTTGCGAATTTTCACCATTTACGCGATTTTTAAAATTTTTTTTTTGCATTCCTCACAGTTTTTGCTTGTGATTTTTAATCAAAATCATGGCTTGTTTAAAATTTTGCAATTTTTCGCGAATTTTCATTTTTTTTCGTGACAGGCGAAATTTTCCAAATTTTTTGGTTTTATTACATTTTTAGGGAATTTTGATCAATATTGCGGCTTGTAATCTTTAAAATTTTAGCAAGTTTTTGCTAATTTTCATAATTTTCGCTTTTTATTCCTGAGTGTTTGACCTTTTTTTTTACAATTTTGGGTCTAGTTTCCCAATATTGCAATTTTTCGCGAATTTTCGAAATTTTCGCGATATGCTTGATTTACTCCAAGTTTTTATTGTTTTTGGCATTTTTAGAGTTCGAGTCACTTTTAATCTATTTCAAGCCTTGATTTCGATGTTTGCATTTATTTGTTTTTTAATTTTGCAAATAATCCTAATTTTGCGATGTTTTTTGAACAACTCTTCTACAAGCTGTTATAGATGGTTCCCATTTTACACCTTGAATTTTTTTTTACATTTTAATCTAGCAAATATAATAGTCCCATATAATACAACTATTTGGAAAACATATAAAATTCAATCTTATAATTATAACACACTTTTGTATGAAAATTGCAATACTGTATAATTAGACGATTACACAACACATACAACGTTGATACGAGCTTGTGAATTGAACAATTGTAGCTCATATTCTATAATTTTCTTTCAAATTTTGATGCTTAAAATAAAATAAATTAAATTGTATAAAAGAAATAAATAAAAGTGTTTGCGAAAAATAAAAGTGTAAAAGAGATCGCAAATTAATACGTGCCGATTTTAAAATGAGTTTTTCGGGAAAACTTAAAGATATTATAACCGTTATGAGATATAAGCAGCCCAACTATGAATAACTATTCCCCGGGAGTTTTTTCCTATTCCCTGTTCCCCTATTCTAAATAAAATCTCCCTGGGAAAATTTTCCCTTTTCCCATTCCTCCTATTCTAAATTACAATTTCTCCGGGAAAAAACTCCCAGGGAAAAATGTAAGTAAGTATTTTAAATATGAGGGAGAGGGAGAGAAATTCTTGAGAGTTTTTTTCACAAACATTTTGAAGAGAACTAATGCAAAAACTTAAAATTCAAATTAAAAAATGTCGTGAAATAATTGTATAAGTATTTATTTAGGACAGCAAGTTTAAATAAAACCGGAATATTATATTTCTATCTTGTTTTAGGAATTTTTATTGACGCCGTGCAAACATGCGCTTCAAAAACATGAACTACTTCTGCCTTCGGAAGAAAGTTTCAAAACACACTCAATTTTGCACGCATCCTTTAAGTTCACATAATAGGTAAATAAAAGATTTGCTGCAGTTTAAAAAAATTTACAATTTCCTTTTTACACACAATCATTGGGGATTTAATGCGTCTGGCTGGCCCTGTCCCAGTTTTCGCTTCATTTTCTCAGCATAAAGTTCTTCCGAGAGCTTCTGAGTGACTACACTGTACATTTTACTTGTTATTTAAGCAAAAGCACACAGACACGAAAGCATAAAAGTTTTTTTAATTCCTATTACTGAACTCTTGCGTTAGTGCAGAATAAAATGTAAACACTAAACAGCTGATCCAGATTTTTCCCTCTCCCTTATTTGTTTATTCCCCGACTTTTTAGAATAGGAGGATTTTTCCCCGGCAACAAATGAATGGGAAGAGAAATAACTCCCCGGGAAAATTTATAATTGGGCTGATAATAAAAAAATTAAACAAATTTATAAAATATTTGAAATTTTGTTTTTGTTCTCTATATAAATTTCACTTTGATGACATGATTTACTCAAGGGCCTTAATTTCATAAAATTTCTTCAAGGATGTTCAGAGAATTCGTTATGGAATTGGATTGGAAACGAAATTCCAATATCACTATGAATGGGTTCATGAAAACGTAACTTAAATGTAATTATTTTCTTTCAAAATTATGTTTAATGATTGGAGGATGGGGGAAAAATATTTAAAGTATTAAACGTATTGTTTCTTTACTCCAATTCATAAACACTAAAATTCCGTTTTCGAACGTAAGTTTTCGAAACTTAAACACAAACAGTTTCTATGCACACCATTCGATGATTTTACAGAGACAATTATAACAAACCACCTAGTAATGGATTCTATGAACAGTCTGTTTGTTTTATATTTAAAGTGTTTGTTTTGTTTTTGTAATCCCTATTTCACTTAAAGTTAAAAAAAAACTACATTCAGACAAATAATCAATATGTAATAAAAACGTTGAATATTTTACGAACTTAATATTATTTAATTTTAATGCAAACTTGTATTTATTATAATTATTAACATATAATTTTAGTTTTTATATTTTAACTATATTTAATGATTATAATTGTTAAGAAAAGTTACAAAAGAGCATTAAATAAATCTACACAGATACAACACACACACACACACACACACACACCTGAAAGTTTTAGCAATTGATATTTGTGAAGTTTCCTTTCAATTGGGCCAGGCTGTTGAAAAAATATGCACACGGCGCATATCATATTCTTAAAGTTAGATATTGAAATCAGACGAAAACTCAGACTGTGTAAAAACGGCTTTAGTGAACTTAAATTAACTAAATGGTTTGCAAGATATGTAGATCGTTGTGAAAAAGCCGCTTATTTGAGAAACTCGTACTGAAAATCTCAATATATTTTTTGCTATATAAAATTATTCAAAAGATAGTTATATATTTAACTTTCAGTTGCAAGACAATATGAAATCGATTAAATCATCTGCTACATATGTATGTATGACACAACCGCAGTTTATATTTCTGCTCAAAGCAGTTTTAAATTATTGACTTATTGTTGGTTTCTTTGTCATTTAACATTAATAACGAATGTACTGTTATGTGATAGGTCGACAGTTTGTTATCATCTATCAGTTTTGGTTTCAATGATGTGCATATTCTATAAATAGTTTAATGGTAAAAGCTTCAAACTTATTTTACAATACTGATTTGAAATATTTCACAAAGTTTTGTTCACAACATTTAAAATGATGACGAGATAATGAAGAAAGTTTATTACAGCAAATAACAAAAATAAAAAAGGAAATGAAAAATTTACTACTTCAGTGGGCGCTGAAAACGACGTTTAAGTAATAATCTTACAAATGTACTAAAAAATTTTTGGTTGTAGTAAATATTTATTTACTACTTTTGTGTACGTGACGCACCAAAGTGATGGTGGACTTTCTACACGTGGAACATAAAATAAGAGATGTGCTCTAGTGATGTTACGAATATTCGTATTCGTATTCGAATTGCCGAATATTCGCCTCTTTTCTGACATTCGTATTCGCAAAATTCAAGCGAATATTTCGCGAATACATTTTAAAAATAATATATAAAGTTCACTCGGAATACTTGCTGGTGTTGTCACTAAATAAAGCTTGGCTACAGGTATGTTTGGAAGACCTCGAAATCCATAATTCAAGTGAAAGATTTATAAAGAAAAGTTTTTTGAAAATATTTAGTGTATCCATTATATGCCTAAAATTTTTAATTCCGCTCAAATGTATAAAGTTAGTGATGACGATTTGTCATCTCATGATATTTTTGAAGAAACTTGATTTCAATGCTTATAAAAATAATTTTTTTACTACCTCTAATTCGAAAAAAATTCGATTTATATACTTACATATCGCCATATAAAATGCAAAAGTGCCTATTATAATTTTTAAAAATTTTGAAGGAGAGATAAACAACTTAATAAAAAGCAAAGTTTTGTGATTGAAATAACTCTTTTTTCAGGATTGTATCAATAATTTGGACTTTATTATAAATGAAATAATCCAGAAAAAATAATTTGTATAATCATAAAAGTTTGCCTTTTATTAAGGTTCTTATCTCCTGAATTTTTTTTTAAATTTGTGATACATAGTGCCTTTTGCATTCGATATGAAGATATGTACATGCGTAACAGTATTTTATTAGAGTTTTATTTTTTTAATTTCAAATGTATTTTATTAAATAAAAATATTCAAGAAACTATAAAATTTTTTAAAGGAATTTCAGGAAATAAAAAAAAACCCAGTAAAAATTTAGATGGCAAAGTAATGAGTTAAAAAGCTGAAAAACATACTCTTCACTACTTCTACTTTAGCATTTTAACCAATTACTTTAACATGGCGATGTCACTGGAGGCAAGTACTTACCACATTTGATTACAAATAACAAGTTATATATTTCAATATTTAGAAGGCATTGAATACACAAAACACAATAAAAATTAAATGGCTCTGCTAAGCATTGAACTCATGCCGTTTTCAGGTATTGTGTTATTTTATGCCAAGTATTTTACTCACTAGACTACTGCACAACTATTTTGTTACGGTCTAAAAACTTGTTTTCACAAACATAAACACAATTAAAAAAATCCATTTTGCTTTCCGAGGGGTTGAACTTTTTATCGTCTGTATGAATAGCAGATGCACTAGTACTCTGCCAATAAGAGAATAAATGGCTTGCTTAATTACTAGTAAGTAATTGTTTAACTACTGTAAAGTAATTCAGACGGTATGTTGTTTGTGGTTGAAAAGTATGTTGTTCTGTAATGACAATTCATTACCAAGTTTTTGCTGGGAAGTTAATTTACTTAAATTAAACTACATATTACATATACTTTTACATTTAGGGGGTTTATTCTTAAAATAGGCTAAAATTAGGGAGTTTTAGAATTTTTTGGGGGGAAGAAAAAAGTTACCTGGCACCAGTGTTGCCAGGGCAAATAAACTGATAAAAACTAAAACTCGTATGGATGTAAGCAGGGTTGTCAGATTTTTTTCGACCTATTTCGCCAAATTGATTATAAAAATCGCCAAAAGTCGCCAAAATCTATTTTATGTATTTTTTCTTAATATATATTTGATAATATATTTGTTTTTATATAATACTAATTTTAATATAAATTTCTATAAAATAATCTTATAAAAATTTAGCAGAAAGTCGCCAAAAGTAGAAATAAAATCGCCAAAAATTATTTCTTGTAAATTTTTCTCACCCAAACTCAAAACCCATTAATGATTATAATTAATATAAGAAAAATCATCAAAATCACATTGTTTTAATTTATTACAGACGAGTTTTGTTGGGATTTATTTTTGAAAATACTCATTCAACAAACTAATTTTCCTGAACTATAAAAATTTTTAAGCTCAATTTTGTTAAAAAATAGCAATAAAAATCGCCAACAAATTTATTTATCGCCAGAAAAATCGCCATATCGCCAAGTCAAAAATTTAAGCGCCAAACAAGTTGAAAAATCGCCACGTTTGGCGAGAAATCGCCATGTCTGACAACCCGGATGTAAGTATAAAAATTAAAAAAAGTGGCATTCAGGTGCGAAGTTCATCATTTCAAATTCAGTTATCAGAATGTCATAATAATGTTAAATAAATTAGCAGTGTGACAGTTTTTCTCAATTTTTGTTGTTGACGCAAGGGGGAGATTTTTTTCAATTAAATTTGAATTATCAAGTGGCACTGAATTTCAGATTGAATATTCGCATTCGTATTCGGCGAATATTGTCGGAGATATTCGTATTTGTATTCGTATTCACGAACATTAAAAATTGATGTTCGTAACTTCATTAATGCGCTCAAATAAAGTCTAATAACACTAGTTAACAAGGTTTAATAGTTTTTGCGAGTATGTCAAAATATTAGAAGTTTCTAAAATACTGAAATTTATTTATTTTCCGAATAACAGTTTACAAACTCTGAAGACGCCTTTTTACAGTATTTTTCAGCTATAAAAAATTGTATTCAGTTAAAATGAACTTTTGGGCGGATTTTTTAATTGTTTAAGTAAAATATTGATCTATTTTCATTTACAAAACATTTCTCTTTAGCTTTAATTTTTTGTGTAGACTAGTATTATTCACTAACTGAATAAAAATTGTTTGATGAATAATAACACACATTGGGTAGTATGAATGAAAAAAGTATTTGCTTTTTTACTTAAAAATTTGCTTTAAAACACAAAATTCTGCAAATTATTGAATATAAAACGAAGAGTTTTGGATTTTAAAACAAATTTTTAACTAAAAAGCAAATACTTTTTTTTATTATTCGTACTACCCATTGCTCGTATTGTACATCTATTTTTACTTTTTTTTTTATTATATTCTTATAGTGACTTACGTAAGCAAGTGTAAGTATGTATGTACATATGTATGTATGTATGTATGTATGTATGTATGTATGTATGTATGTATGTATGTATGTATGTATGTATGTATGTATGTATGTATGTATGTATGTATGTATATATGTATATATGTATATGTGCGTATGTCCTTCTTCCTTAAAAATGTTTCGATAAAAGAAATGATTTGCTTGAATTTACAATATGAATATTAAACCCACAAATTATTATTTTTTAACTAAAAATGTTTAAACTTTAAATTCGGACTTTTTCAATTCAAGTTCAGTATCTGGTTTCTGTAACGAAAATGTGACAGTTTCTTGCATCGGAAAATTTCTTATCATTCTGAAACAAACAGGATGAGAAAAAAGTTAATATTTTTGTATTTTTATTAGGTTTGTAGGGTAATTCATATAATAATTCAACTAATATTTTATGAATCGTCAAATGATAAGAAAAGATGAGGAATAAAATTACCTTTAAGTCATAAATACAAAAGTTTTTTAAATTTCCAATTGTTTTGGAGTTATTTAGAAATAAGCGGCGAAAAACTAGCTTTTTCATGCAAAATCACAATTTTTTTCGTTTTCCAAAGCTCATATCATATATCACGGGGCCGTATACCTGGTGTTTGACGGGCAAGATACGGGGAGGAGGGCCCCTTAAGGTGACATTTTTTAGTTTTTTGATCATATGTTTATCTGAAACTACATATAACTTTTTGAAACACATCTATCCATCCATCATCCTTTGCAATCGACATCAAAGCATTTTTTCAATACATTTTCAGTTTTAGAGCTGAAAATGTTAATGATATTAAAAAAATAGAATACTCCAAACCGGGAGTTCGCATGTTTGTAAGCGCTAATTATACGCTTTCATATTAAAAGTCTGCTCTTTTTGGAGCAGGGTTTTTACTTAACTTTTCGCGTTAAGCTTTTTACAAACGTGGTGATTTTTCCAAACTTATTTTAGATCTTTTGATTGTTTAGAAGGTATTCAAGTGTCAACTAGGCTGAGACAAGGAAAAAGCTCATGTAATGATTGACTAAGATAAAAAGCAAATGTTGAAAAACTTTTAAACAAATCAAAAGAGCTTAAGTCAGTTCGGAAAGATCCTCACAATTGTGAAAAGCTTAACAGGATTTGGATTAATGTTAGTCGTTTATCTACTTGACTTTATCACCTGCACAGAGTGGAAAGGTATAACATGAGCTCTGATCATGAGATTGTAGGAGATTGTAGTCCACCAACTAAATCAAAAGTCTGATAATTTAGTTATTTCGGCTTTCTAGTTCAATAATTTAATTAATGTAAATTCAAAAAAAGTCGCTTTAGCCTCTTGAGAGCTACGGTGTCACAGACAGACATGTTTGTTATTTTATGTTTAAAGATAACTTTAAAATTTAATCATTTAAATGGCTCTTTTGAGTTTTTGATGAAGATATATTTTCGAAATAGCCAGCTTATAAGTCAGCATATAAAGTTTATTATATTATAAAGTAAGAGGTATGAGCATACACATACACACACAAATTTTGCCCTTGGCATAGATTTATTTATTTCTTTGTTAAATCTCTACACATATTTTCACAAATTTATTTTGTGGTTTGGATATAGTGGAAAAAGCGATACATACTTACATATACAGATTTTGTATATTCATAAGTAAGCATCCATATAGAGAATAGAATGCGTTCTAAGTGAAACAAGTGTTTTTTTGTCTACATTCAACTTCAACATGAACCATTTGGAATGGAAGAATTTTTTCTTTTTATCCCACATATTTAACATTTGTAGTACAACTGAAACGTAGATTTGAAGATACGTAGCAAAAAATATACATACATACAACCTTTAAATCCAACATTCTACTGATTAATAAAGTTTGCCAACTGATTTAAGTATCTGACATTTAGCTTTTGCTTCTAAATTTTGATACTCTCGAGTTGAAAAACTTCATGTCGTTTGTAGCTATTTTTTGGATTTTGTAAAATTGGTTGAAGTTTTATAGACACAAGCTTGCAGTTAGTATGTGTTCTCTCAGAAAATATTTCATTTATGTACATTAGAGCGACTCACAAAATGGTTTGTTCCATGCCGATGACGCGTTCTAAAGTTATTCAATTTTCAATATGACGAAGTTTTCTCTAAAATGGCCGAGATGCCCAAGTTTAGAGGCCTATAAAATGTAAACCATAAGAGGTATCTAAATAATTTTTCCCCACGTTACGCGTACAGAGGAGGAAAAGATTTGTGTCGATTTTTATTTAAATCGGAGAGCTGAAAAATGCCAACCCTTGTTTTCATGTCGAAAAATTTCGTTTCTACCCATATGTATCTGAGCCGGTTAAAAAAAGAATGTTGGACCGGCTTAAAGATAATATTGTTGCCTAATTCTTTATTTAATTTTTTATTTAACTTAATAGGACAAAACGTTCTTCATGTTAACCTCGGAAACTAGAACCAATTTGAAGAAACCGATTGGAGACTCAAATTCAGCTAAACTTGTGTTATTGGTATTATCAAATGTTTTTTTGTCTCTCCTGCAAAATTTCCAAAAAAAAAAAAAATAATTTTTACGTTTGCATATTAGGCTAACGATATGTTTATATACGCCTTAATTTGTAAACCCCATTAGCTTCTATAAAAGAATTAGGGTATTCATTTTAATCGACTTTTCAATTGTTCGATTAATCAATTAATCGAAATTGAGCTTTTTAAATTACTCGAGCAATCGAGTAAAACTTTTTTTTGTTCGAGTTATTCGAGTAAGTTTTACTGCTAATAATTATTCGAGTTAATCGGAAAATGATTGAATTTAATCGGTTTTTTGTATATTTTTGTGGACAAAAATAAAACAAAACCAGTTTTTTTTCGCGTTTTCATATATTTTAGTAATAAAAACCAAAGAAAACACAACATTTCTACAGAAGTTAGATCATAAACTGATCCTTTAAAATAGTTTTTTTTACTATTCAAATGTCGCGCTTTGAGAAAAATTTGCGCCAGGAAATATTTAATATCATTCCGACCTGTCCTGTATTCAATGCAGAATAAAAATAATCGGAATTGGCATAACATTATTGTTGTTATAAATATAAATACGGTTACACTTTTGAAATATTTGCCCAAAAAAACGTAACCACTACATTTGCTCAGAGTTAGTTTGATTTAACTTGTTTTTTTTATCACAAAATAAGTTATGCTGCAAAAAGCTATTTTTTTTATTATTTTTAATAAATGCGAACCCATATTAAAAAAAAAATATTGTAATTAAAGGAAGTACAGTTTTAACTTGTCTGTGGGTTACGTTTTTTTCGGCAAGTTTTGCCAAGTGTGACCGTACCTTAAGGCTTTTATAATTCCGAACATTACATTCGATATTTTACGAAACATCTAGTTAATTATTTGCTCTCGAAATATCTTCTTTATCTTCTTTATTTCAAATAATTTTTGTTTGATGTTTATATTTCCGATTTTTTTTAAAGACATTTGAAGTTGGTTTCTTTCTCCCTATTATTGTTACTACATTATTTAATTAATTTTTTGATCATGCGGACTAGTAGTATTAAATTACGTTCGAATTGAATGGTAAAATTTCATATAAATTAAACATTTTTCCACTTTTTATTAATAAATCTACAAAAACTCATTAAAAAAGGGAACATTTACATAAAATTTTTTAATCGAGTTATTCGATTAATCGACCTAAATTACTCGAATAAATTTTTACTCGAAATTAAAATTTTTTGTTTGATCGAACGTTATTTGACTTTAATTATACGATTAATCGAGCAAACATTATTCGAGTGATTACCCTAATAAGAATGTATGAGAAATTATATTATCCGTATATTTTAAAGTTCCGGAGGCATATGCGTAGTTTGAATCGAGTTTCTGCGTCCCTACACAGCGGTTTCTTTCGTAAAATAAATGTTAATATATATGGACAAATCCCAGAAATGGTCTACCAAGCGCAGAATTTTAGAGTTGTCAAAAATGGTTACATATCATGTGCTATATATCATGTGCTATAATCATGTGCTATATATTTAACCTAAAAATATATAAAGGAATATTTTTTTGTGTGATCTTTTTATGAATGACAGGGATATACCTACACCGAAGAAAAGACCCAACCTTGCATTTCATATAGGATGATTTTGGTTTGAAGTGTTTAGTTAAACATGTGGCCATATAAGCTTGAGTTTGAATTTTTGAGGTCGGTGGTGATCGGGAACGCCCCGAAAATAAGGAAGTGACTATTTTCTTAGATTATATCGTATACTATAAGGAATATGAAAATTTGTTTAAAAGCTTTCTTTTGGATAATAATATTATTTACAACTCCACTAAATACATTTTTCTTGTAAAAAACGACAACATTTTTTTTTTGCTTCAAATAAGTTATTTGAGAATTCTCTTATATTCAGGTATGTGATGGAAATCGATTCCGAAAACGAAGCAATTTTGAAAGGAGTTTTTAAATAATATTTCTTTATTAAAACCAATTTTATCACATTTACTATAAAAGTATCTCTCTATTACAAAAGAGTTGTATCACAAAAATTATAAAAATTTTATGAAAAGTGTTTTAAAAGGGACATTCAAAAGTGCTTCGTTTTCAAAATCGATTTCCATCACATACCTGATTGCTCTTTCTTTTATTAATTCGATTTTGTGTGCTTTATTATTATTAAAAATTCGCTAAAAATTACGAAAACAGACTTCAACTTTTAAAGTTACTTACACTTTTTGTAGCGTGCGTCACAAAAATTTGTGATCAATTATTTCGCAACAAATAGCTGTTAAAAATTATGTTTTATGCCATTCGAAAGTAAAATTAAATACCACTAAACACTATGCATAAGTTGAAGGTATCTCTTTTGAAAGAAAAAAAATTTAATATTTTAATCTGAAAACGAGTACGAATATAGCGTTCGTCGCGCATGATTCTCTCATATATTCTTTTGTTTGTTTACTTCAGATAGGTATTGTCTCAAATTTGCAAATCAATAAAGTAGAAGAAGTTAAGTTTTCAGAATATGTATTATCTGGGAAGATGAGCCGACATACTACAGTATTAAATACACTGAATCCTTTCCATCTTCGTATTGATATACAAGTAAATATCTATAAATATTTTTCATCAAATGCTTGCATTCAGCATATGTACATTAAAAGAAAAACCTTCATTAGCTAAAATTGGTCATTAAATTCTGATAGAACTTCGCCACTATTTAAAATTTATTGCTTAGAAGAAATTTGAAGTAAGTAGGGTGTGTATGTGGTAAAATACACTATTTAAAATATAGCTGCATGTTTATTAGAGTAGAGTGAACATGTGGTTTTTTTCCAAATTAATATTTCTTGAAAGATATTGAAGCTTCTTATGCGATATAATTAAGGTAACGCAGAGGACTTAAATTTTAAATAAATGGCAATACAAATTGCAATTTTAGAACTGTTTATGCATATTTTCAGTTATTTTGTTGTATCCCAGCTGGTTATTCTTGTTGTTTCTCCTGCTTCGGAAAGCGCTTCGAACATGCATGATTTTGGTTCGCTATGTCCCACTTGGGAGCTCTTGTTTTTGATATAAAACAGCGCTTCTTTCGAAGGATCAAAAATGCTCTGAAATCATGTCTCTTGGTCTCATTGCGTCATTCAATTGTGCCATCGTTAAACTACCGGCAAAACAAATCATGTTTTATTATAAATCCCTCTTCTCCATGAAATGAGTGAAAAATGTAGAAAGAAAGCATGCTTTAAATATGTTAGGCTGGGTTTTTGAGATCTCAGTTAAACTAGGTTTAGTTAACCTGAAAATAGTTTTTGCCGCCATTACCAAGTTTTTATACAATGTTTTGCTTAATGAAACTATTAAAAAATATCACATTTCGCCGGAAAAATCCGAGTTTCAGACTACCTTAAACTAAGTTTAAACTTAGTCCACATCTCAAAAAGTAGCACTTAGTGTTTATTTGAAACAATTCGTGCGACTATTCTTTAGAACCTATTTTGTTGAAAGCTATAATTCTACTGAAAACGATTTTGAAAACTGAAAGATCTCTACCTTCTTTCTGAACATCCACGGAAGCGCTTCAAAGCATCGCATGCGGAAGGCATGAAAGTTACTGCTTCCAGAATTATGATATTCTTTTGCTGGGATGTAATAAAGATAGATGGTAGTAGTCCACTAATTTTGTAGTTTCCATTAAAACTTAATGATAGTACAATATCGTTGCCTTAATTTTGTTGATGTTTAGTGTTGAATTGAAAATCACCAGCCTCACTAAACATTAGTGATAGTGAGGTTAACAAAATTTTGCACTAAAATTAGATTAATTGATTGAAAAAGCAATATTCAGTAGAATAAATTTAAGGTAAAATATTAGAAGGCTTAGTGAGAGTATGTTTAATTGTAGCTTTTTGTTGATTGCAGGTTAAAATTTTGCAATTATTGAGTGCAGTACAGATTTTTGCATTAAATCTGCGTTTAGTGATAGTGAAAAAATTAGCACTATCATTATTTGCTAGTAAAGAAAAACCATTATTAGGAAGCTGTTGAAAGTTAGTGCACCATAAATTTTTGTAATTTTATATAGTGCTTGTGCAATGCTTATTTCAATCAATAGTTAGTGCACTACCCCCAATTAATGGAACAAGCTATAATAAGGTATAATTGTGCCATGCATTAACAAACTATCTACTGTGTTCATTCTTAACTTGTAAGCTATTAATTTAAATATACTCTGACCTTCCTTATGAATTTGATGTATAAAGCTAAAATTTTGATTCACTATTACCATATTTACACTATGTTGCATGCAATTTTCATTTTAAGTGAGACTGTTCAACACATTTTGTATTTCTTCTCTGTCTTTCTCACTGAAAAAAAGAGAGTTGCATGCAACAAAGTTGCATAGTGTAAATATGGTATATGTCTCAGGCTACGAAACTTTGATACAGCAAAAATAAAATTATAAACAAAAAATTCGCTGCACCCTAATAGAAAATAAACAATTTTATATTTTATGGGCAATTTCGTTTAAGTGGAAATTTTTCACTCACACATTCAATATACAGAGTTATGATATTCTGTAAATACATATAGTAACCCGAGGCTCTTTCTTTTATTATCATTTCATAAACCATTGGAGTGTTAACTTAAAAAAAATATATAAATTTAATATTTTTAAGTTGAAAATATTCTACAGAAATAATGTTTGGCTATAGTATAAAGAATGACCAACTCATTTCCTCCCCTCTTTGGGTGTACGTATATGTAATATATTGGCTTAAATAGCCAAATACATACATATTTAGCTTTTACATACATACATACTTTGTAATCCAATTTGTTATTATGGTTGTTTTATTCTTAATCTTGACCCAAAAAGGATGGGAAAAAACCTTAATATATATTTGATGAATGTGAGTTAGACTGGTTATCAATTGAATTTGTTACAGTTGCGACAACTAAGTAAAGAAATGAAAAAAAACTTCAAAAATAAATACGCTTTTACTATAGCAAAAGGGATCCCTAACTCAACAAATAATCTTGTATATATATAGATAGTACATACGTACCCTGCAAATAACGTGACTAGTCCATACACGCATGTAAAGTATACTAAATAGAGGACTCGGACTAGTCCAAAGGTAACCCAAATGTATGGAGAACCCATGGTCGATTTAACATTACGATGTCCTAGGGCTGGACCATATAACCCAACTTTGACTACATCGGAGTAGTCTCAAAACTACTCCAACTCACCACTTGATGGATCACTCAAGGTGTTCGTGTTGGAATTGTTAAAACACGAGCACTTGTCGCTTAACTAAAAGCTGTTGTTTGCAAATGACATAGTCCATTTCTGTATTACATCGGAGTAGTCTTAAAACTACTCTATGTCACTATTCGATGGAGCACTCAAGTGTTCGTGTTTTAACAAATGCACTCGTCAAAACATAAACACTTGTCGGTTAACTAGAAGCTATTGTTTGCAAATGACATGGTCCATGACTGGATTACAGAGAACCATGTTGTAACTACTCCATTTCAGCTAAAATGGACCACGTAGTCCAATATTATCTGTAGGGTATATGTATGTATACATTTTCACAGACACTACAACTACTTTAAAACACTTTTGTTGAAAATTAGGTCGATAATAGTCCACAACACTTTTTACAGATTATTATCGACAACAAATTACACTATGTAATTGCGTGTCGCGCATTCTTTTTGTTGATTTTTGCTCAAAATATGTTTAATAAAAAAAAATTAAATTAAAATATAAAAAATTTAAAAATAAAAATACTCGCGATTGGCTTGTCTGCAGCATCGAGCCGCGATCTCTTGGCTGATAGTCTAGCGTATATACCTATCAGCCATAGGCCTATTATACTTTACTGGGGGTCTACATTAGCCACGAAATTGGTATGAACATCGCATATGGCTAATGTAGACCGCTCATCTCCATGTTTCATCTATGCTCTGACATCGATGCGCGAACATATGTCTCAGCATCAATATTCGCCATGAGATTCGCCGTCACCAACCATTTTCAATAGAAAGAAAAGAGACAGAATAAAATTGTTAAATATTACATCTCAATTGCACTACCACAAAAAAAACATATTCATAAGGCACAACATGAACATCGTACGTATTCACCACAACAAAGAATTTGATGAATTTTTTACAGTTGCTCTGCCGGCATGTCATGTGCAAGTCGATGGCTTGTGAAGACGTAGGGTTATGTGCAATTTCTTCATCTCTTGGACTAAATATGTTTCAAGGCGAATTCAGTACCAGGTCGCCTTATCATCACAGATGATCAGCAGCTGATTACACCCGATCAGTCAAATTCTATATAAGAAAAGAGAAAAACTTTAACCCGAACTGTCAAAGCACAAATAAAAATAGTCATACACCTACTTTGTATGTGCGTTATTTTAATGATAAGGCCACTTGATATTAATTCGCTTTGATATGTTTAAGTTGAAAAGTTTTTTTCTTTAATAAAAATGTATAAAGTACATTTGTTTAATTAATTACATTAATTAAAACAAAAAAGGCATCAAATTTTATTGTACACAACGAGTATCTTCGACAATGCAACATTATGATTAGAAAAAAAGGAAGTTCTACGCTCTCTACGCGACTGATCAACAAATTTATTTATTGAATCTTCAATTGTAAATTAAACCAACAGTAAGTATTCAAATCTTAAAACTTTTTATTTAAAAATTTTCAATAATCAGTCCAGCCACTGCCAGACAAAATATTATGTTCAACGGTTGCTTCTTTAGATGTCTTACGTCTGTCGTGTTAGCCGAGTGTGACCTCTAAAGTGAATGATGTTGCGGGCTAGGAGATTTGGATGCAAAATTTTAATCAGGCCAAATTTTAATCAGGAAATTTCTTTCTATCATCTATTTTGCATGATAGCTTTAATATAAATTATTTACAAATGTAAATGAAAATTTTAATTTGCAAATATTTTGTACTAATTTTGAAAATGGTCACTTTTGTACGAAAACTTATATATCGTCATATAAAATGCAAAAGGGCCTATCTCATTAAGTCCTTAAGACAGACTTTATTATTGATACTACCCAGAAAAAATCGTTTTTATAATAATAATAGTTTGCTTTCTATTAAGTTTTTTATCTCCCCTGAAAATAGTTTCAGAATGTAGATAGGCCCTTTTGCACTTTATGTGACGATATGTATGTATAAAAAAACAAAAAAATTTTTCATATTAGACACCAACGTTTAGTATGTTATAAATACGAATGTTTTGTTCTTTTGTCTACGTAATTTTATTTTATGACTTTTACAAAAAAATTCATCAAATTCGATAGTGTTTCATCCAACCATGTCAACACAAGGTCGCAGATTCACATTTGCTAAGCTGATTTTCTTTTCTCATGTGTGCTTGTATATAGAAACAGTTTTATTAGAAATTATATTAATAGAACAATGCAAAAATTTTACTACAACTTGAAAGAAAGAATCCAAAAACTTTCTTTGTTCTAGAAATTGTAAAAAAGAATCAAATGAAATACTTGCTAAAAAAACCAAAGACTATACATCAGGAGCTCTACAAATGATGGTTAGGATTTTTGACTTCCGGACATTTTTGCTTCCGGGAATCGGTATTATGTTTTTTAATGTTCACAGACAGTATTAGCAACTTTAACCTTAAATTAACCTAAATGTCTCATTTTAGTACTCCTGTAAAATTTGGTCTTGGAAGATATATATCATTAGCTTAAATGCAAACCGCCCTAACTAACAAAAAAATTTTTGATTTTCTTTTATTTTCCTATAGAACCCAAAGCTGTACACATTTCAAGGGTATAGCTATTATGGTTCACGAGATATAGCCCAATGTCATATTAGGTTTTATTTTATTTTTGGTATTTACTATTATAGCGGCCATAGTAAAACATACCATGTGAACATTTCAAGAGTCTGCCTATTACGGTTTGCAAAATAGAGCCCAATGACAAAATTACACTACATGCTGTATGATACCCTTTAAGATAAGGCTTTTGGTTTAAGAAAAATATGCAGCAAAAAGCCCTAGCTAACATAACTCTTAAAATATTACAAATATGTATATACGAAATTCATGCAGAAATTAACTCTTCGTGGGGCTTTTTATTATATTGGAGAAATTTGCATTGAAAGTCTCAATATTTTTAATTTTAGCATGTTATTGCTTCTTTTGAACAATTTTCAAAATGTTACATATGGCCGTTTTCATTTTAGGTAACTATATGTAAGTAATCATAAGTATATCCTTTGTATGGTGGGCCGCAAACTTACTTTAAAGCAGTGCCATACAATTTCTGCTAGTAATACGAAGATTGTCGGCTAATTACACTACATGAACTTCAAAATAAACAACAACAAACAACCCAACTGAGCGTAATAAATAAGATAAATTCATATTCAATAGTATTGTACGAATTAGAGGGCTGCACAAGTATACACGAAAGTATTCGTATACATGTTTGTGTGTGTATGCATGTAATTATGTATATATGGTCGTGGCTATGTATGTACACACATGTACATGCATGTATATATACGTATATGCATAATAATATACATGTATGCACACACTAAATTCATACGAGTACGAATGCATTTTAGTACTCTTTGCAGTCCTCTAGTAGGTATCCAACACATGTTTCAAATCAACACCAACACATTTAAACAGCAAATTATTTCTCATTTATTTAGTTTTCTCTTCCCCGGGCACTGCTTTGAAGCTCCAAACAACATATGATATTCTTGCATTATAAATACTGACGAACTATTTTTTTTAATCAGTTGATTAACTTCAGAAATATCCAAATCAAACATGCGCAGCCCATTTAGAAATATCCAACAAAACCACATTTTTGGGAATGAGTTTCTATGAAAAAATTATGATGCGTATTATACCACTACAATTCACCACACAAAAGAAAGTTATTTATAAAATATCTATACCCAGAAAAAACCAATTTAAAATCAATTAAAAACGAAATTGATTCAAGAAGAAACATGTTGAACATTTTTATTTCAATATTGAACAATATCAATTAAATTTGGTAGCTTTAACATGGAAATAATATATTTTGGCATTGAATTAATATAGAATTAGGGCCATATTCATAATAAATTATCAAATATTTACAAAAGGTTTATGAAAGCGATTTCTATACAAACATTGTTTCGCAAATCTTTCATAAATATTTGATAATTATTATGAATAAGGGGTTTAATATTTATGAAATCTATTATTTGAGATATTCTTATAGTTTTATTTAAAAAAAAGTTTTATTTGCTGCGGGCTAAGCATGTCTATATGCCTGCATTTCATTGGTACTTTACCAAATCATCAGTCGACTGACTTCAAGCATACTTTTGAAAAGTTTCCAACTTCTTATCTTATGCATAGACTTTTAAAGGTGTAGAAAAGTAAAATAAGATTCATATCGAATATAAATTGTTTGTTGTGTATTTTATAAGTTTCTAAGCCTACTACGCTTATTCAACTGAGATTTTCAAAAAATCATTTGTAAATTCTGAAATAATTTTTGAATCATTCGTGAAAATAATCGCAAATCCAATGACCTCAAAATGTCGAGATCTGATTAAAACTCGATTTTCGAAAATCGGGGTGAAATCAGTAGCTAGCTATTTTTGATAGCGGGAAGTTAAAAAGTAGAAAAACTTACTCTGTTGGACAGAGTTTTCAGGCAATTGTTAAGTAACGGAATTTCCAACGTTGAATTTTTTGGTGCTAAGAAGAGATTTTTGTAATTAGTTTTTTTTGTTCGTTGTATTTAAGAAACTTTTTACACAAAAACTTTGCTGGATGTTGGGCTTTAAACAGACAATTTTTTCCAAATGATGTCAAACTTAGCATTTTTTTTATTTATACTCTTTCTTCTAATTACAATAGGGAGTGATCTGAAATAAATATGTTCTTAAAAAATGTCATTTGTGCACGTCCAAAACACATAAAACTTATTTAACTCACATCTTTCACAAAATTCGTCACGTTGCGTTTAGGATTAGCAACAGGAAAATTAAAAGAAGATGGTCATAACCAGGGTTCGGACTTTCATGCAACTAAAAGTTGATTTTAAGCGCTTAACAAATGGACCTAAAAATTGCGCAAAAATATGCATTTACCTGCGAACAAAGTAACAAAACTAAAATAATCTAAAATTATTTTCTTATTTTTTATTATTATTTAAAGAAAATAAATTAAGTAAAGTGCGACTTTGGCAGTTTTTTCGTTGTGCTTTCTTGTTTAATTTTAGTTTTTTATTTTTTAAGTATTTTTCGTTGTTTTTTTTTTGTTTTGGCGCTTTTCGTGATTTTTTTTTTAAATTTTTTTCTGGTGATTTTTCGTTGTTTGCATTTTTTTTTTTGTTTTTTGTCGATTTGTTTAGTTTTGGCGATTTTTTGGTTATGACATTTATATAACGTTTTCACTTTCTGACGATATTTTTAGCGATTTATTTTAGTTGTGGCGATTTTTTCAGTTTTGGCGCTTTTTTCGTTTTTGGGGGTTTTTTGTGGTTTTTTAGTTTTAGCGATATTTTTTTTGTTTTGACACTTTTTTCGTTTTGGCGATTTTTTTGGTTTTTTAGTTTTGGCGCTCTTTTTTTTTTGGTTTTTTCGTTTTTTTTTTCGTTTTTGTGAATTTTTTAATTTTTTTTTGCGATTTTTTGATGATTTATTTAGTTTTAGCGATTTTTCGTTTTGAAGACTTTTTCGATTTTTGAAGTTTTTTTAGTTTTTTTTAGCGGTTTTTTTAATTTTGGTGATATATTGCGTCTTAGCGATTTTTTTAATTTTGGCGCTTTTTTCCTTTAAACGCTTTTTTCATTTTTGCGTTTTTTTCGTTTTGAAATTTTTTTAATTTTGGATTTTTTTAGTTTTAGCGTGTTTTAAAATTTCAAGATTTTACATCTTACGGTTTCCAAGATACAGCATATTGTCTCAATTACATAGTCAAAATTACAATAACTAATAGAATACCCTTTAATTTTTATTGTTTTAAATATCGGTGTTAATTGCTGTAGTCTATTCTACAGACTACACCAATTAGCACTTACTTTGAAGATTTAAAGTGTCTATATATAAGTGTCTGTATATTACATTAGTATTTCAACATTTTTCGTTGCTCGCTTTAGAACACTCTTTAATTTTTAACTGTCATATATTTGTTGTTGTAGCGGCAAAAGCTCTACATATCCTGTGAAAATTTCAGGTCCGTAGCTCTTACGGTTCCCGAGAAAACAGCATGTGACAGACAGACAGACGGACGGACAGCGTAGCGAAAACAATAAGGTTCCTTTACACTTTTGGTGTATCGGAACCCTAAAAACATAAAACAAGCACAATTGGGTTTATCATGTATAAAATGCAACCGAGTTTTACTTGCGTTGCCAGTCGACAACTAAAAATTAATGGCGGCCAGAAAGGCACTAAATAGCAACTGAAATTGACAGTTCTGGCAGCCCAACTGAGTCTAAGTCCAAAAATATGCATTTATTGCCAAAACATGAAAAAATATGCACTTACCACCATTATATGCACAAATATGCAACAACAAATCAATGCGAAACTACTTAAAATTTGATGATACGCATAGATAATTAGTCAATACCTCTTTATATATCACCACAAAAAACATATATTTGCATGGAAGTCCTAGCCCTGGGGCCCGTCAAGATTTGTTACGGACTAGATAATTTATACTGAAAATTTTGTAAAATACGTTACGTAATATGTGAATTGCCCCTTAGGTGATTTCTCAAGTACATATTTTTTTGGATTGAATACTTTTGAACTCTTGATGGGCTTGAATTTAAAACTTTTATCGCTCTTCCATTCATTCTAATTTCGATATTGATCATTTGAGGTGACTACTCATTTGACATAAGTAGAGAAGAAATTTATCTGTGAGAAAGTCTTTTTTAAAGGAAACCGATATTCGATAGCCTGGAGGAGAAAACCTTGTACTATGGCTGGTTAGGCAGAAGATTTTTAATCAGCGAAGTCAGTTTTCTAAATACGAATCTAGAGGAGAAACCCCTTAAGTTAAGCCGAAGGCCGGTTAGAGAGAACATTTTTACGTAGAAAAGAAAACCGTTAAACTCGACCGTAGACCGGGTAGCCAGGAAATCTTTATTCAAAGAGCCTGGTATTCATACATACCAACGAAAGACAAATTGAAACATGAAGTTTGGTACATACTATTTTTATGTAGGTAAATAAAATGCTTCTGAAAATTTTACTCTTTTTAGAAAATCTGCCTCCATGGCCCCATATTTTAACGGGCGGGTAAAAATTTCGATCCAGATTAATTATATTATACGTATCTAATATAATTTGTAAAGAAATTTTATAAACTCGACTGCCGTTTTTTGTCTTAAGCGATTAATTTAAAATTTCGTAAAAAAATTCACTATATTCGTGCGATGCTGGATGTAGCGTGCATTCTTTAATCGCTTCAAAATTTCAACTGCAGTAATTTTTGAAG
This sequence comes from Panzeria rudis, assembly GCA_956483635.1. NCBI lineage: Eukaryota > Metazoa > Arthropoda > Insecta > Diptera > Tachinidae > Panzeria > Panzeria rudis. Next base: position 198,474,022 of record OY101448.1, read on the forward strand.
TCTATCTTTTGAAACATGAAACAATAAAATTTTTAGTTTTGACAATTTTTGAGAAAAACGTCCAACAATTAATCTCTATTTAGCAATTTTTCACTCTCATTTCAAAGTCTTCACATCGATTTTTTTCACGGCTATATGAATTGAGATAACTAAAAAATTTTCAAGGATTTTGTTGAAAATCGTTGTTTTTTTTTAATATTGGTTATGCTATTAACGGAAATATTTACGAAATCGAGAACAAAGTCGAGGCCAAAACCAAAATTTTAAAATTCAAAGCCAAATATTTCTGAAAATGTTAAAAATATCTTAACTAAACAAAACGTATTTTCTTTGTCTATTTATAAGCATTGCAACAAGTTTAAATTCATTAAAATCGGACAATATTTGTAAAAGTTATGAAGCCAACAACGCTTTTCATGCGCGAGGTAGTAACTTTGTCACCACCCTGTAGCTAACCGCGTGTTTCAACAGGGCGATGGAAGTTTCAATATTCTTAAAGCTAAGGTCATCCTCTATGATTTTTAAATACATCGCAAGTTTCAAAGATACAGATTTATTACCTTTTTTCCAATTGGAACCACCGTGCAGCGTTACGTAATATGTCAGCAATGCCCTAGCCAAAACTTTGCTTACTGGTAGGCAAAAAATTATATGAGGATTTAAGTTGTAACTACTTACAATTTGACTCGATAACTACTTATTTTTTGTTTGAGAAGTCCAAAAAATAAGGGATACCCCTTACAAATGTATTTACATTTTCACAGCATGGAACTAGTTATTATTTGGGTTAATTGAAGCTTAAAAATAGTTAGTCAAATAAACAAATTATTATTTTATTTTATTTAAATTTTTAATTTTTTTGACCCAGCTGGGATGCGAACCTGTGTTAAAGTACTTGAAGACAAGTACTTTACCCACTGAGCTATTGGGTACTTATAAGTTTAAGCGAAAAAAATTGTTTTCATATACAAAAACACATTTTGACTTAAAAAGTGGTTGTCCACTTATTTTATTAATATGTACTTATCAATAAATTGTAACTACCTTCAGAATGATAAAAATACGTACTAATTTTATTAAAAACTAGCTAGTAGATCTAATTTTAATCATAGTAATAAGATAAATAAGTACGACTCATTACTTTGTAACCCATTAATAAAGTACTACCGATTGCAAAATTGACAAACGTTTTTGCTGGGGCCTTTCGAATATTCGAAAAATTTGTATTCGAATGACAACATCAAATGCAGACATTTATAGACACTTTCACACACTCGCAATGCAATCATATGTGCCGTAAAAATAAAAATTTAGCTAAAGAAGTTTACATGGAAAAATAAGCCATTAAATTAAAAAACGTACACACATGATGCATACATACATACTTACACACATACATACATAGCTACATACATACCGTATGTACATAAATAATAAATAAAGCATTCGAAGCTTCACCGGATGAAAGAAAATATATTACAAATGTACGTCAGCAACATATGTACATACATACATATTTAAACTGAATAATATGTTCGCACATCCTTTGAAAAGGATACAAAATGTAAAATATATAATAAAAAAGCAGTCGAGTATTGCTTTCATATCAATAAAAGAGTAACGATAGTTTTTGATTTTGAAAAAAAAAAATATCATCGGTTGTTTCCTCTTCTTGTTTTTTTCTCGAAGGCGGAAGCATTTAAATTGGAATAAAACACAAAAATGTTTTTAATATCCATGAAATGGAGGAATTACCCTTTGGATAGTTCTTTCTCTCATTCTTGTTGTTTACTTTTTTGTTATTTTTACTATTATTACCATTTATTGTCTTTAGGGTTTCTTATTCCCGGACTTTTTTGTTTCCCGGGAGAGCGGGAAATAAAAAAGAAACTCCCGGGATTCCGGGAATTCCCAGAAATTGAAGAACGTAATAAAATATTTACCGAAAATTTTAATTTCCGGAATCTATTGATTTTATATGATCAAAACGAAACACTGAATCATTCTTTATTTTAAACTGAGCTTTTGAGCTAAAGCTTTGTAAAGAAATGAGATAAAAATCAAAAAATCTAACAAATGAGAAAAAGCAAGATTCGAATTAAATTAGGTAAAGAAGAACAATTGTAAGGAAACTTCATATTTAAAAAATATTTTTAGACCGAGCAAAAAGGGAGCATACAAATCATTAGTAAAATCACTGATGGGCTGAAATTGCGATAATTCATCAATGATTTTAGCACGTGGTTGTCAGAGAGCAATTAAAAGGTTATCTAGGATAAATGTTGCTGACAAAGAGTAGTCTTAGAGTAGTAAACTCAGGCCTTTACTTCTTGGTATGCAATGAAAATTCTCTGCCTTTAGAAAATTTTTACTTTTATATTCTTTGTTGCAAATGACTTTTTAGAACAGTTAATGTATTAATTGCTTAATGTCACAATCGGATTCCTATTTAATAAAACTTTCTTTTCTAAAAAAATATAACATTTTTGTTACCTTTTATAAAAAAAATTGCAATTTAGCACTACTACTTTAGAGCAAATATTTACCTTCGTAATGGATGCTACAATACTTCTCCTCGAAAAATTATTGTATTGCAAATTTTCATTGAAAAGTGCAAACAATGCAAAACTTTTTTGTAGAAAAGAAAACGCTTTAAGTAACACAGTTTTCAATTGCTGAAAAAAGCCTTTCACCTTCGGTCCTTTTTCCGCTGTCTTTAAATAATTTTAGCTGCTTTGTTAATAGCAGCATTTAAAGTTTCCTCGAACGTCTTCTCTCTAAAAACATCACTGTCATCTGAAGTAATATCTATTTCCCTGTTGTCTTCGTCATTAAATGCATCAAAAAGATGTGCATAAAGATAATCTGCATATCTAATTACCGTGCATTTTGGTGCATATTACAGAGCATTTTTTTCTTTTTGTTCTTCAATCCAAAATAATTTAATATACACTTTGAGCTTTCGTTGGTTCCTTTCCCCTTACGCATGTGTTATTTCAAGATCAAGGACAATAATTTAAAGAAAAATAATAATTTTTGGATGCCAAAATCAGTACTTTTTTATGTATATAACTATATTTTTAATCCCGGGAACTCCCGGATAAAATTCCCGGGAAAGTGCGAAACAAAAAGCGATTTTTCCCGTCCCAGGAATTCCCGGGAGAAAAACCCTAATCGTCTTGTCGTTCGTTTGTTATTAAATATTTTCGATCTTATGAAATTTCCTCTATATATTTTTATTATTATCGGACCTGTTCTGAAAATCACGGTAATTTCAAATCATGTGATTTAAAAAGAGCCTGTTAATATCTGAATTGCTAGTGGGTTCTTGTGATATTTAAATTTTTTTTTTTTTGATTTACAATAGAATATTTTATTAGAACTTTCAATACTATAAATTGAGCAATTTGCAAAAGCAATAATTTAGCTTTTTTTAAATTTTTTGAAATCACCGTGATTTGACTTCTTGTGATTTGCAGAACAGGCTCGTATATTTCTACTCTTTTTTCATGAATTCGTGATAAAAAAAAAACAAATAAAGAAAATACTGGTTTGTTCGTAATTTAAAAGATAATTCGAAATAAAATACTACAAATAAGTTTTAAACTGCGAAGAAGAATACAGTGACAGCTACATGTATGCAGCGTCCCATCCATTATACAATATTATTACACATGTTATTGAACATATTATTGTCGTTTTGACCTATACTATACAATAAATGGCACAATACTTTCAACGAAAATATTGCCCAATTTTCCTGACAGTGATAAAGTAAATATAACAATGAATAATGTTGCCAACACATTACACAACTTTCATGACTGTGCAATAAAAATCAAGAGCGTTTTGATTTAGGTCAATATATTGTGCAACCTTCTAATATGACATACAATTTGGCGATATTATTGTACAACATGAAAAATTTCACAATTATATTGCCAGTAAGTGGGCACATTTAAAATATTATTTTCTGACATTAATGTTTGGATACAATTTCAGGCGGTTGACCGCCGCTACAAGCGTAAATGGTATAATTTGGTCATAGCTTCCAGTTTATCGGCGTGAACATGTTCGATAGAATCATTTGTTCTTTATTAAAGAGCTTTGCTAATTACCAGGGAACGAAGCCGATCGGCTGTGAGTCGGCTAACAGCCGCCGCCGAAAGTTTTTAAAGAGTTTTTAAGAGTCTCAGCTGCCAGCAAGAAAGCCGCATTAATCTCACACTTCTTCACTAACACACTCAAACTTTTTCAGCTTTCTACGATATTTTCAAGAAAGTAATTATTTGACACTTTCTGAAAGTAAAATGACAGAGAGATAAACGTTGTTGCCAACTAAGCAGACTTTAGAAATTTACAGGATTAAGGTAAAATAATAATTCTTAGTTTAATTTATTTTGTATATATATACATAAAGAAGACATTGATTTTTTTATAACAATAATCTCATTAAAAAATTAACAAAAATAATTATAAATTTGTGTATGCGATATATTCTTGGTAACTCAAATTCAATTCCAGTAGTATAGAAAATTGTGCAACTCTTCACGTAGCTCACATTTTTAAAATGAACTTTCACTTTCCTTTGTAAACGAACAAGAAATTATCAAGAAAATCGTCTATTTCATTGAAATTTTTATTTATAATACGTATAAAAAAATTTCATGCCGACGGTTTTATTTGTCAGCAGCCGCCGCCGACAAATCAGTATTGCCTTCGTCTCCTGCTCATAGTCCATTTTTTTCAAAACTATATTCAGATTTCAAAAATTTAAAAGTCTACTATTTTTGCAAAACAAAGAGTCCAAGAAATCCCAGAAATGGAATTTATTTATGGTGTTGCCCATACAGTTCACATTTGGCCCTAGACCCATAAAATGCTTCGGTGGATAAATGAATACACATAAGATTTTCTGAAAGTGGTATTTGTTTTTGAATCCTAGCTTTGAGAATTTAGAACTTATGTGCTAAGTACAAAATTTTTCTGCAAAATAGGTCGAATCTGGAACAAAAACAGGGCCAACAAAAATGTTCAATTGGATTCAAAATATTTGGATTGGATTCTTTTTTCTAAAATCATTTGTAAAAATTTTTATAGAGAAAAGCAGAATGGTAATTTTTAAGGCAAAAACTTGAAAAAATTCAAAACTTTTCTTAAAATTTTCAGGTTAAAATTTGTGTATTTTCCAACTCAGAAGGACAATAAGATAATTAAAGTGTACCACAAAATATTGTGTGGCCTATTTATTTATATATAAGAAAGATGATTACTTTAAAGAAAATTTTATTTAACTTTAATTTCTTTACGTTGAATGGGAAACGGATGTTCAATGTGATTTATACTGAGGCCATTTATATTTTATGCTATATTTAGTTTTAAAATTTTAATGACAACATTTCTAAGTTAAAGATAATTTTATGATATTGTTTTCGAATAAGAATATTAAAAGTTTTATCAGTTTCTTCATAAATAATGTTTGTTAAAAAATCTAAGAAATGGGGAAAAAAAACAAAAAATGCCACACATTAAAATAATACCATAAAGTCCTTTGAAATCATAAGAAGGATGTGAAAATGATACTTGTTCGAAAAAATTATAAATACAAACAAACACGTTTACTTACACATGTAACCGTACACTCATACACATGCTTACTTGCACAAGTATTTCTATGAATAACGTCAAGTAATAACGAATCATAAAAACAGCAAAAAGAAAATTAATCAAAGAAAAATAAACTAAAACTTTTTGTTTACACCCAGAGAAAAACCAAACCTTTCAACAACTTTCATTGTTAAACCGAAAGCACTTGGAAGCATACTGAAGCACCCTTCTACCGTAAGGTCAATCGGAAAAACAATGGTAAACTAAAATCGCAAGAGTACACTAAAGATGACATATTGCCGAAACCGGTCTGATTACGCAAGCATATAAGGTTTTGTACTGGAACAACGTACAGTTATTTCTTATGTAATTTGGGTGCGGAGTTCGAATCTGCGATCGAAGTTTTCTAATTGGTTCTACATTTCGAGATATACCGTTATGTTAAAAAGGAAGGAACACAAATACTAACATAACTTGAGAACGGTTTTAGTTAAGTAATATCCGCACAAAAACATAAATGTGAAAATAAGGTCAAGTTCCTATCCAAAAATTTCGGCCGTAGAAAGTACTGAGATCAAAATAAGGATCATTTCTAGGCAACATGTAAGCTTGGGAAAATTGTTCCCATAATTCTTAGAAAGGCAAAAGAGCTAACAGGCAAGCTAACAGGTGTTGTACCTATCAAGAGCTTGGTCCTTATTTTGATCTCAGTACTTTTTACGGCCGAAATTTTTGGATAGGAACTTGGCCTTATTTTCACATTTATGTTTTTGTGCGGATCTCAGTTCTCTTTTATAAGCTTTTATTTGGTACAATAAGTGCCCCATACAAATAAGAGGCACCCATCGCCAAATTCAACATACCGTAGCTCATAGTGTATTCCAACAATAAGGAGTTTATTTCGTGTTCTATGACTTTTACTTACAACCTTTTGTAATAGGTCATCAATAATTTAGAAGATACTTATTTCTTAATGAAACCGTCGTAGATTTAACGATATAATTTTTCTCTCAGTGTCCAGCTATCCATCATTATAAAACATTCTTGTGCTGGTTACTGTTGTTGATGACGATGTGTTAAAAATAAATAAGCTTTATTATCCTGCCAAAATTCACATAAAACAAATACTTATGTGCAAATCTATAATAAATAAAAGAACAGCAGTGAAAAATCAAAAAGGAATCATACATTTATACAGACGGATAAGCAACTAACGACAGAGATCGACTAAATAAGTTTAAAAAACATAAATATATGTCTGTATGTATTTTCTTCCTACTTTCGCAAGTTATACCGGACTAACATAAATCTATTGTTTTCTATTTTTGTGTGTCTTTTTTTATACAAAAAGAAGATTTCACTGAAAGTTTGCGGATTTTATTTCCTTTTCTACTTTAACTTATTTTAGCCCTTTATAAAGGGATTGATTGCTTATTGCTGATGTTAGTAATTGCTGATTAGATAAAAGGAAATACATTTCTTTCGAAGTTTTACTACTTTTCAAAATTTATTACATATTTTGTGAAGGCAGTAATAGTTTTATTACACAATCGATAAAAATGCCAAATGACTAACAAACAGCTACAGTGTGTGTGATTCAATAAAATATCTTTAAAGACAAAGATTTATTAAATTTAATTAATGCGAGATATTTTTCCCCCTTTAACAACGTGAAGAATCAAGACATCAATCACTATTTAAGGTGAAGTATTTTATTTTTTTAAAGCGCCAATGAAATGCATATAGACAATGTTTAACTATCAGCAAATAGATTTCATTTAAAATAAAATTGTGACAATATGTCAAATAATAAATTTCTTAATTTCATAGATATATTTTTTTTATTGAACATTTCTCCCATTAAAAAGAATGATCTTTCAGTAGTTGTTCACGCTGCAGAAATTGAGAAAAGTGACCTAAAAATCATTTCTAATTTATCGGATCAATTCTTTGTTTTTTCTAGATCCATACAGTAATATTTTATATGATAAAAGTAATTTTTTGCTCTTTGATTTTGTGAATGCTTTTAATTTTTCATTGAATTTCGTCGTTATATTACATTCGATATTTTAATACAAAAATCTAGTTAATTTTTGTTTGATGATTATACTTCCAAGTTTTTTGAAAATATATTTGTAGTTGGTTCATTTCTCCCTATTATTGTTACTGCATTATGTACTTAATTCTTTGATTCTTAATTAATTCTTAATTCTTTTAGTATAAAACAACGTTCGAATTGCATGACAAATTTCATATAATTTAAAAAATTTTGCTAGTTTTTATTACGAAATCTACAAAAATCCATTTTAAAAAATTTATATAAAATTTTTTAGTCGAACTATTCGATTAGGCGATCTAAATTATTCGAATAAGTTTTTACTCGAAATTGAAATTTTTTGTTTGATCGAACATTATTTGACTTTAATTATTCGATTAATCGAGCAAACATTATTCGATTGAATGCCCTACTATCTACCAAGGGCAGAATTTTAGAGTTGTCATAACTGTTCATATATGTTGATGGAATAATGTGGTATATATTTAACCTTAAAAATATATAACGGAAAGTTTTTTGGGTGATCGATCCATTTATGAATGGCAGGGATATACCTGCACTGAAAAAAAGACCCAACCTTGCAATTCATATAGGATGCTATTTTGTGTTTAGTTACACATGTGACCGTAAGGTTAAGTTTGAATTTTCGATATTGGAGGTGGTCGGGAACGCCCCCTATCTTAAAAATAAGGGACTGACTAATTTTTATATTATCTCGTAAAGTATAAGTATTCTGAAATTTTTGTTAATAGCTTTCTTTTAGATTTTAATATTATCTACAACTTCACTAAACACATTTTTGCTGTAAATTATACAATTAAAAAGTTATAGATATTAAGAAAAAATATAACGTGCGTCACGTAGGGGTGCGTCACAAAGGGTTCACAGCTTTTGATAAAAAGCGACAACATTTTTTGGCTGCAAATAACTTATTTTAGAATTCTCGTATACTTCTCCTTCTTTTATGAATTAGATTTTCTGTGTTTTATTATGCAAAATTCACTTTAAAGTTACTTTCCACTTTTTGTAGCGTGCGTAATAAAACTTTGCGATAAATTATTTCCCAACAAATATCATTTGAAAAATTATGTTTTGTGCCATTCGAAAGTATAATTAAATCCTACTAAAACTATGCGACAGAGAAAGAATATATATTATTAAAGATTTGGGGGCATATTCATAATAAATTATCTTATGTTAATAAAATGTTTCTGAAACAGATTTCCATACAAAATTTGTTTCATAAGCCTTTCATAAAATGTTGATAAGTATTATCAATAAGAGTGTTAGAAAATTGAAATAGACAAACATGGTAGATGTTAAGTGCATTCTTACCAAATTTTATAATGAAACACTTGCTATCACTCTTTTGCTACATTTACATTTACTTAAACAAAAATAATTATTCAAAACATTGGCAAATCATATTTCAGATTGTAAACCGTTACGTTGGCAAACCCTTTTGGTTTTTTGTGTAAAAGTGCTTTCCCAGCGCTACAATTTTTGTACAGTTGGCGATTTCTCCCTGTGTATGTATATTTAAGATGGTTCACTTCTAGGAGAAGAAACCAATGACTTTGGTCGCATATCATATGGTTTTGTTGTGCCTCATGAACTAAGATCTAATTCATTCACATGTCCATGAGATATCATGTGAACCCTGGCTGCACTAGTATAATTTTGATATACATATACTTTTTTTCAATATATTTTTTCGAGATCCTACACAATTGTTTTGAGCTAGAAAATTTATTTAGTCTCTACTGTAAAGGAAAAGTTTTCGACAGCTTCTTAACATGAAATAAAAACTATTTACTTTGCTTGTAATAATTTTCAATTCAATGGCGCTAGTAAAAGTTCCACATAAATTTACATTTGTACAAATTTTGTTTATAAGAACTATTAAAGTCATTTAGTTTTGGAAAATTGAAAATCGATTTCTTTTACTACACTTTGTTGAAGATTTTATCTGAATATCGTGAATGGTAGTACAGTATTTTGGAACAGAAGTTGGCCAATGCGGATGTTATTTCTGTAGCTAGATACACTTCATGCAGTGATTCTCTACATTTTGTTACGCTGGTTACTGAAGTCGTTAGCGCGTTGACTACAAATGATTTGATACCTGAGGTTTTGGGTTCGTGACTAGTTTCAGGCAAGTCATGAATTTTTCTGATGTACATTAGTGTGTCATTGTATTAGTTTTTGTTGGGGTGTTACCCAGCGGTAAAACTTACTAAACAGGCCTTTTTACAAGCCTTCCAAGACCTGAATTTAAGATCGAAAAGTAATTATTTTCTGCCTTCTCAGGCAGGCCTTCTAGAAGGCTTCTACACTGGCTTCTTTTGGAAGGAGTATTATATTTTTAGATTTTTCGTTTTGTTTAATAAAAAATATTCTTTAGAAATAACAGACATTTTCGTATTCTTTTTTCGCAAATAATTTGTATATAACACTGAAATTTACGTACAAGAGGCATCATACATGCTGCTATTATGCCGTTTATCTTGTAGCTACTATATAATGTTCAATTGGTTCCAAATAAATACATGAAATTTAGCCTCCCTCATAGGTTTAAAATATTACTTTGGATGAAAAGGAGTTTGAAATAAATAAAAGATCACGATAATCAAAAATATAGAAGCCGCTATAAAAATACCCAGATTAAAAAATGTACCTCCATTTCATTTTTAACAGACCTTACCAGACCCATTACTCACCAGGCCTGATGGAAGGCCTGCTGAGTAATGGGTCGAGGAGGGCCTTGGTCCGCAATGATATCGCGTGTAAAAAAGAAAGGAGTATGTAATGGGAGTGGAAGTACTGCAGACTGCTAAATAAGGCCTTATAGAAGGCCTCTTTACTCCTTCTATTTACCGCTGGGACTGGACAGTGACCACTACCACCAGCGACTAATACTGACAGAAACTAATGCACATCAGAGCACCCTCGTTCGTCGGTATTGTAGCAGAATCTGAATTAACAAAATTAATATAAGAAGTAACAACGCCTCTTGTATTCTATTTCTTTAAATGAATTGCTGAAATAGTTGATGTTGCTAGTCACTAGTGTCCGCCATCAAAAGTGAACAATGAACGCTGATTAGATGGTGTAGCGGCCGCAGAAATCAGTGGTACTGATACGTTCTGCTAGATATTCTAAATATTCCATTCTTAATCATAATTTGTATTTACATTAATACAAATGATGAACTTAAGCCAAAATAATAACTTAAAAAAAATGTAAACGTTCAATATATTCTATAACATAACAATTCGTTACAAGATATTTAATTATTTTGGCTTAAGTTTATTCTTAATTCAATTTCCAATTAAATTATTTTCCACTGATAGATTTCAAGATGTTTTTATAAAACAATTAATATTTTATTGAATAAGTAAAATATCAACTTTGGGAAATAGTGCGATTATAAATTTAATAATTATTTCTATTTAGAAAGAAATTCTAAAGCGGCCTATCTATTATAAAATATTATTGCATATGCTATTGTAGACATTATTGTCGTTTTGATCTATACTATGCAATAAATGGCAAAATACTTTCCAACAAAATATTGCCCAATTTTCCTGACAGGCCAAAAGTACACACAACACACAACAATGTTGGTAACATATTTCACAATTTTCTTGATTGTACAATAAAAATCAAAATTCTTTTGATTTTTACCAATTATATTGTGGCTTGAGCTTTTCACATGTCTACATATTCATATATACTTAAGTATAAAATCAAACCAAAAAAGTTTGTCTTGAGTAGAACAAAAATCAGAAAAATGGGAATGAAGAAAAATAAACCGATGGCAACGCTGGGAAAGTGCACTTTTAATACCAGCTTGAGAGTGATTTAATTCTCGTATTCAATTTTCACGAAAAAGTTGTATATATAAGAATTGAAATCACATTCAACAGAGCCACTTGACAAGCGGTGAGCATTGACGATGGAAGTGTAGCGGCTTCCGAAAGTGGCGCTACTCTGTTCTGGTGTGTACGTTGAAAAATTAAGTTGATATTAATTTTTCCCTTGATCCTTGGAATATTAATCATGCCCAATTCTTTCTGAATATAACGTTACGAACCTTAGCCTAATAATCAATTTGGATTTTCGGTATTATCGTACAATACGAAAAATTGTACAATTATATTGAAAGTGGGTTGGCCGCTTAAGGCATGTAACAATTGAAAAGATAAAAAGAAGATTTTGATTGTGAAAAAGACTGAACTGATATCATGATGTTCCGAGACCAATATTGATCTCATTACCAGAATTATTTTCGGCCAAGAGCTCACTGTCAATCACGAAAGCTAATCACTCTGTAAGTGATTCTTTTTCAACTATAATTTGATGGTTTGTTTGTTAGTCTTGTTTAGTTAAGCTTCTGTTTCCCTGTTTGTTCTGTTCATTTTACTTATTTGAACTGTAGTTTAGTTTCCTTACATACCTCAATATGTATGTGTATGTGTATGTATCCAATTCACATTAAATTTAAATCTGAAGAAATTCTAAACCATATTACAAAATAAATACATTTTAAGGCTAAAGAGGATAAAAAGTGCAATATTTTAAACATAGAATATTTATGTCTAAGTAACTAGAAACGAATGCTCCTTATAAAATATATATTTAAAACAGTTTTCATAAACGAAAAATAATACATGTATTGTATGTAATACATTTATATAAATGGAAAAAGACCCATTTTATTTCTCTTACAGTTTTCAGTTGTTTCAATTAATAGTAATCTGATAAGACATTATTACTGAGTAAATATCACATCTACAAAAGATTTATTATTTTAAAATGTTTACAAAACTGTTTGCTCTGTGCATTTAAAGAAGATAAAACACAAAATTTACTCCTTTTAACTCCCTGGTGATTTTATTTGAGCAGTAAGGAAGACAATCTGAAAAGCATAATTTATCAGGCATGTGAGACTGAGCCAATATAAATGTACAGACTGAAAGCAGCAAAAGAAGTTTTATGAGGACTAAAAGTAACTATACACTTCATATATTTAAATTAAAAAAACACAATTGAGGAAATGCCGGAGATAAGATTGAAATAAAAAAGTTAGATTGGTTACTTTCTAGATGTTCTCGGGTCCACAAAATATGTTTTTATCGCATAACTTTTTGGAGTAAATTTTGATTCAAACGATAATTAAGTTTATATCCTATTAATTACTCTTTTTGAAATGCCTCTGTCTGGTATATAAAAGTAGATCAAGAACTGTTTGTCCAACTTTGTTATATACAAAATACGAAAATATGTTTATAGTTTTATAATATGATGTGCCTCTCTTATGTTAAGAGTGCGCGCAAAACATGTTGACAATAGAGGGCTGCAAAGAGCAGAGTAGGAAAATAAACTAAACAAAACGTTTGCTTTCGTTTTGTTTTGTATTTTTCAATATGTAAAACAAAAACAGCGAGAATGATAGTCCCAATTTTTTTTTAAGATCAGGCATTAAGGCCTACCAGTTAATTAATTAATGTATTACCTTTTTTGGGAAAGGGATAGTGTAGAGAGAACAGGTGGTAAAGTGGGAGAGAGATAGAAAGCTTAATTAATCTACAACTCTGCTATTGCGCGTTTTTTGTAGAGCAGTGTTGCAAGCCCCTCTGGTGTCAAGTAGAGGCATTGAGTTGTTTCAAGCTTTATAGCAATTTTATTAGTTATTTTACTTCGCCGATGATTCTGCTACAATGCCGACGAAAGAGGGTGCTGTAAAGTGTATTAGGATATGTTAGTAATGCCTTCATAACTTTAACAACAACCAACACAATAACACACCAATGCACATGAGAAAATGCGTGATGTTGGTGGCTTGCCTGAAACTAGTCTTGAACTCAAGACCTCAGGGTTTGTAGTCAAACGCGCTAACTACTCAACCAACAACACCTTAACCTGGCCTTTACACATGCAAGTGCAAGTTCGAAAAACTCAATACAGTCAAACTTTTCTACTAACACACTTTTGGTTCAGCTATGAGAAAGACAGAGAAACGAATACAAATTGATCTTTCGTTTATAATACGTACACAGAACTTGCATGCAAGTACTTACATGTCTAAACGCAGGGTTAGTTTTGTAATGTTTGTGCTTGAGTACACTAAATGTACATTAACACAAATTTACGCAGCTAGTAAAGAAAAGAATGAAAACAAAATTGAAAAGTTTTAAGAAAATACATTTGCAAACGTTTCCCGATTGATGTGCTCACCATAGTAGGAAATATGTTAGTGTATTTATGCTAAATACAATGAACCATTCAACAAAATACATTTCTGCTTTTGTTTTGTTTGCAATTGTACGATTGAAACGGAATATTAAAGCAAACAGATGAGTGAAGAGCCAATTGTTTTGTTTGCAATTGTTGGCATTGCAAAAGTATTTGTTTTGGTTTTGTTCATGTACAAAACGATTAAAAATTTTTTAAAAGTTTGTGTCTTTGCGTAAAACGTTTGCGAAACGTTTTGTTTGTTTTCACACTCTGGCAAAGAGTACTCAAATGTACTCGTAGAATGTACTCATATGAGTTTCGTGTGTGGATATACATATGTATGTTCTTATGTATGTACTGATGTATACATGCATTTACATGTGTGTACATACATAGCCACGACCATATATACATACATATATACATATATATACACAAACATACATACGAGTACTTACGAGTATTCATGTGCACCCTCTAGTTAACAACATTGCTATTTACTGTTTTTGCGATAACAATATGTAACTATTGTTGTTTATGCATTTTCAATTCCCTTAAGATAACGCGACTCATCCATACACGCATGTAAATTATACACCATAAAGAGGACTATAATATTTTCTATTGTTAATACCCGAAGACTTGTCGCTTAACTACAACCTCTTGTTTGCAAATGACATCGTCCACTTCGCGTTATAGAAATACCGTGTTAAGAGTGGGCTGCCGCAGTTTTCAATTCGTGTTCGAATGAAACAGCGTTAAGGAAAACCGTGTTATAGGAGGGTTACCCATAATTTAAAATTTCAAAATTAAACTTTTAATAGTTTACTGAATAATAAAATATTAATTTGTATTACGAGAAACAAAAGAAAAATTTACGTTAATCAATTCCAGCCGAAGCTACCGAACATAACAAAGTTGTTTTTGGAGGCCGGTCCACTTCATTAGTGTTCGTGTATATTTCACGTATTACACAACTTTTTAGCTGACTATGGTTGCATATTATTTTAAGTCTTATTTATACAAATTATGAATGAAAATATACCACGCGAATTACTACCTGTTTTTATGAAATAAAAACAAAATTTCGTGTGAGAATTTATATTGAAAACAAAAACAAATTTTTGTATTTTATTATTGTTTTCAATATAAACTCTCACACGAAATTCATTTTACAAAAAAAATGCAGTTCATTCATTATTCTAATGGAAGCAAGTCCCCAAATCAACAAATATTTCAGTTTTGAAGAATTGTTTGCTTTGAAATAATTATTAAATTTCCTTTCAAATCTATTTCTGCATGCACTCTGTTGTATAAATAGTAAGTTACAAAAAGTATGTATAAATTAGCCAAAGTATTTTATTTTCAAATGTAATTTTATTAGCAAA
The DNA here is from genome assembly GCA_956483635.1 of Panzeria rudis. Classification (NCBI taxonomy): domain Eukaryota; kingdom Metazoa; phylum Arthropoda; class Insecta; order Diptera; family Tachinidae; genus Panzeria; species Panzeria rudis. The sequence goes on from OY101448.1 coordinate 198,489,313, forward strand.
TAGCGTGCGTATAAACGTAGAATGTTTTACATATGTACATACAAATAACATAAATTCCTTTGCATAATTTCATATTTAAATATCTTTAGAAATGTACATAAATTCTAATTGCTTTTTGCTCAAAAAATAATCCTGTAATAATCTGGCAAAATACATTATTAGTACGAGCAAATTTCTTGAATCTAAACATTTTTTCCACACAAAAAGGTTTTAAGCGTTAATGAATGTTGGCATTAAAACACCAATACACATAATAATTACCAACTTAACTACTGAAATTTGTAGTTTCAGCTCAAAATGTACGCACATGCATACATACAAATACAAAGTTTTATCATTTATGAAACATTTCATTCTAAGTCCTTGAACAACAGTCATAAGGTTTGTTAATGATATAAAATGGAATTAATATCCATATTTTTTATTATTTAAATTATATTTTAGGAATTGTTTCAATGGATGATTTATTTTGTTTGTAAGTAAAGACCACATTTATACACATCCAAATTTAATTGAAAGAACAACTACAATTTCTACGCACTTTTGACAAAAGAACACAAGTATGATTTAGAAGTTTTTCAGTCAATCAAAAATTTCACTAAAGTGCTGCATAAAACTTTTTGTTTAATAAAACGTGAAACTCAAATTCAACTAAGAAATTTTCCTTAAGTTTTATTTAGAATTTCCTTTCCTATTAAAGTTGCTACTGAAAATCATAAACATTTATACGGTGATTTTTTACCTTGATTTTTTTAAATTTAGTTGTTAAATGTTTCGTTTTGCTTCCTACGGGTTTGTTTGAATTTGGAATGATTTTCCGTCATCCCACGTCAAATTTGGTTGATAAACAGATCGGTTTAGGCTATGTGCCATATTCAGTATTCAATACAACACTGAAGATGGCACATAGCAGAAACCGGTCTGTTTATCAACCAAACTGAAATAAATTCTAAATTTTCTAAAAACCCTAAAATTACAGCTTTTTTTAATGCAAATATGTGGAAAACTATTTTCTTAAAAAATATTAATATAATAATCCTGTTCACTGACTTCAGTTACCTCAAAAAATATATTTTTTGAACTTCGTTATCATTTTAAGTGGTGTTATAGATAAATTAATAACAAAAATAATATTTAAAAAATTCGAAAAAAAGTAGAAAATGGAAGTTTAAAAAAAATCGAAGGGGTCGGACTTTCTGAAAATGTCCATTAATAGCTAAGTGACAATTACACCAAAATTTTGTTTTTGTTTTTTTTTCTGAAAGAGCAATCAATTTTTATTATTGCAATCATTTTTTATTATTGATCTATAATTAATTAAAATTGTTTTGCACAAAATTTTAAGAAATCTATTACTCTATCCCTGGTGGGAGCAAGGCATATTCATTACAGGTACCACCATTACTAAAACAAATACAACACCAAAAAACACATGTATTTTGTTGGTAGAAATACCCCAGAAATATGTCAAATCCATTATCTGTGAGTCGCACACATTCATAAGCTCTCTCAAATTTACTAACCCATGGCCGTTGTTGATATAAAAATCCCAGACATGTGTCAAAATCTATTGGCTGTGTGACGCACACATTCTCAAATTTACAAAAACAGCTGTTCTTGTAGTGGTACCTGTTCAATATACCTTTGGTGGGAGTAAAATACTGAAAATACCCACTAAACCTGAGATTCGAAATAAAAGAAGGTTCGCTAAAACGAAGAATTTTCGAAACAAATTTGTTCGATAAATGCTCGTGAGTCTAAGAAAAATCGAATGTTCGCAAGTGCGAGCTTTTGTCGATAATGTTGCGACAATAAGCTCAATTGCCAAATTTCATAAAATGTGAATGTTCGCAGCATTGAACTATTTTCGATAATTTATCGAAAGTGTAATTTACATTCATGTGTACAATAATTGAATAGAAAAAAATTTGCCACGATAGCCTAGTGGATGTGTGCTAATTTGTTAGCCTGGAGGTACCGTGTTCGAATCTGATTGAATGCAGCGCAAGTTAAAATTTAAAATAAATAATTATTCAATTTACAATAAAATAGATAAATTAAAAAATAAAGATAAAAATCTTGAAAAATTATTTTTTCCTGCATTTTTGTGGTATCGATATTTCTTCGATATTGGTTCGCTATTGATTTGTCAGCGAAACACCGAAATCGAAAGATTTGCTGCCACAAACTGAGCGACGAGTGAGCTCTAGCAGCGCTTTCTCTTTCCGACTTCGATACCCGTTCGCGAGTGTTTTGTCCGAGAAACGTGTGCGCAACATTCGTATGCGATATTATTTTCGAATGTTTTGGTTTGCTGGGTATGTATGGAGATTGCGTTTAATACGTGCCAAAACATATCCGAAAATTAACGAAACCGAAGGAGGTCGGCTCACAAGCTTACCGATTTGGCATGGAATACTCCATATAGTTTCGACATAATATATTCGCGTACATTAACGGAAATTAAATATTTATGAGTGCTTATAGGAAGGAGTATTTTACTAAGTGCGTGCAATTATCCTTCTTGACAATTCACAAATTTTTTTATCCAAACATTGGGATTTGTTGTGATACGCATCAGATTAACATTAACGCAATTGAGTAGAGATTCAATTCACATATGCAATTTTCTCAAAAAGTTTGTATATACTCGTACATACATATAAGAATTGCGATTGCACTCAACAGAGTCACCTAAAAAGGGATGAAAGCAAAGATACATGAGCACTGACGATGTAAGCGTGGCGACTTCCCAAAACAACGTCGTTATTGATCATGTCTAATTCTTTGGGAATATAACGTTACAAGCTTTAGCTTAAAATAATCATTTATTAAATTTTATTTTAAATAAGGATTTCTTTGTTAGGGGTTAGCCAATGTCTATATGCATTTAACTGGTGGATTTGGATTTTATTTTTCATTTTGGTTTATAAATACTTTGATTGTCACCCAATGGGCGACTAATTTAAAAGTCTGTGCATAAGATAAGAGGTTTGGAACTTTTTAAAAATGTGGTTGAAGTCTACTGACGATTTGGTAACCCACCAATGAAATATATATAGACATTGGTTAACCCCAAACAAATAAATCGTTATCTAAAATAATCATTTTTGACTAAAAATTATGGTATTTTTTAATATGTGAATTTCTAATATTTGGCTTTATTCCCTTCTTCCGTACAGTATTTCAATTATTTATAGGACACATCGCCCTAAAGTCTATGAAAAAATTATTAATGCAAGAGAAGAAATTTTATTGTTTCTGATCAGTGTTTTTAGTTAAAAGTTTTCGTTTCATAAACTGAATTTCTCATTATGGCATGTTGAAATTAAAACTTGTTCATCTACTTTTATAACATGGTTTAAACTAACAAACAATTCTAAAACAAAATGTTAAATAAAACAAAAACGTTTATCAATTATTGCATATTATCATTTTTCTTTGAGCTAAATAGTTCCCAATTAAAATTCACTTTATGATTTAAGCAACAGTAAATTATTTTGACGTAGATTGTATTTAGTTTATTAGCTCAGTTTTTAATGTGTAAAGAAATTATTAATTAATTATCAATTAAAAAATTAGTTAGATACTAATTGTAATTGTGGAGTACACATGCATTCGACGACAAATAAATGTATCTACATAATGAGAAGCCTAAAACCCCAAAAAAATATATGAATTGTTGAATTATGTATTCAAGGACATTTAAATTACTGTTTTTGTTACTCGTTTTGCAGAACTTTTAATAAGTTTCAATTCAAATTAATAAACAATATTTAATATTAATTAAAAGTTTACAGTCCGTCTTTATGCTAGCAACACAACTGGGACGAATGACGAATATTCGTCGCCAAAAATAAAACATGTTTGTGTATATGAAAATACACACATGGCGTCGGACGAAATTCGCCATACGCTGCGAAATCTGAATAGATTTGTTTCTATTTCTTACGCCAGCGAACGACGAACAAATCAGTACCAAGTGACCATGTTTGATTTTAGTTTTCAAGTGTTTTAGTAAAAAAAGTTACTTTTTGTTTTAATTATTGTTTAATTTTTATTTTATAGCATTTTAAATAAATATAGATAATAATTAACTATAAAAATTGGTGTTAGTTGTGTTTTTGTTAATGTTATTATTTTTTTAATATGGTCACACTTTGCACACACAGTAAGCAACTTTCTCCATTATAACAGCTGTTACGTTTTCGTTGCTATTATGTTTCATACGACGAACTTACATAGCGAATTTTTATCGACGAATTCGTCGTGTTGGACGAAATTCGTCGTTTGTCCCAGTTGTGTTCCTAGCATTACTTGTAAATTGAGAGTACGAGGTGGCGGATGAGCAACAGGAAAACCAAATATTTAGATCAGTGCTGGCCATCGAGAGATATGAGTTTTTTATTTAGTAGTGGTGTTTATGAGCATGTGTTAGTAGTATTCCACTGTGTTCCTATTAAGAAGAAAAACAACAATGTAGAAAAACAACAACCTTTCATACAAATTAATGACGTTGTGTTTTATTATTTACTCTTTGGTGAGCACTTTTGTTTTCATTCGGCTGTATACACATACGAGCCGATTAATGTTCGGCACACTGGTGCCAGTATGAGCGACTATGATATAGATTGGTTGACTGCATACGTACAAAAAACTTGAACGGTTAACGAACAAAAGCAAATTAATAATGCCTGTTTTAAAACCTCACAAGCCGTTCGACTTGTGTAGAAAATGCAACCCTGATCTAATGAGTTTATGGTAGTGCTGGCCATCGACAGAAATGAGTTTTTAATTTACTATGAGTGCTTATAAGCATGTGTGCCTATTAAAAAGAAAATACAACAACGTAAAAAACAACTAGCTTTCATAAAACTGAATGAAGTTGTTGTTTATTTTTTACTCTTTAGTGAGCACATTGGTTTTCATTCGGCTGTATACATATACGAGCCGAATAATGTTCGGAGCTGTGGTGCCAGTATGAGCGACTAGGTTTATGGAAAGTTTTAAAAAAGCAATAACAACCCATTATATCAGGGTTTCGTTTTGTGCATAAGTTGAACAGCTTGTATAATAGCCTAAAAACAGTATTTCTACCTGTGTTGTCATCAAACTAAAAATAGTGAAAAGTAAAGCAAAAATAGTACAAAGCCATATGAAATATGCATGTAATAAAAAAAATTCTAATACCCTACATTGATATAAAAAAGAATGAAATAAAAATACCTGGCAAGTGATACTATTTTTCTAGTACGTATTGTCGAATGCAACAAGAACCTGCTTTTTAAATTTTTCAAACACCTCCACAATCTGAAGTTACGGTTAAAGAACCAGGTTTTGGTACCTTGATGCACTTACAAGCCGCTAACTTAGTTAAATATCAACCGATTTTAAGTTTCGCAACAGACTTAGAGGTACAGTCAGGGAAATTTGAAGAAACATTTTCTTTCTATTTAAAAATATTCCAAAAGATTTTGTAAATTCGACTTTTGTTATTATTTTATTTATAAAAATATATTAAATTTTGTCTACAATTCTACGGAAACAGAAAATGCTTTCAGGATTAAATGTTACAAAATATTCTTTGAATTTTTCTTTTCTTAATACAATTTGCCGTTTTTGAGAGAAAGGTTATTTACATTTTCTTTTTATTTGATAAAAAAAAATCTGGGGAAAAGTATTCAGTGAACTTTTAATTCAATTTAGTAACAGAATATTTTTTTGATTGAACAAAAAGATGTTTAGGAATACGAAACACAGTGCTTTGTCCCACAGACAAAAAAGCAATATCAAAAGTATTGTCTCCGATTGTAACTAGTTTTAGAGTTTAAAACCAGTATTTTGTATGGCAATACTAGTTTTATATTCCTAAAGTATACTTTGTTTATGACTATGAATATGCGCCTTTGTCTTCAAAATTTATATATTTTTTAATTGCTCAATGTGACTATTTCGAATTAATTTCCTTTTTAATCCAAAGTAAGACTCAACATCAATTTAATTTTTCAACGTAAACAGCAGAACAAGGCAACGTTGTTTTCGAAAGCCGCCATGCTTCTCCCGTCAGTGTTAATGTGTATCTCCACTTTCACCAAATCTTAGGTGTGTTTTAGATGACTTCTGGCAAGTTCGGACCAATGAGAGTAAACTCAACATTTACTCTCTCAAATTTTAAAAGTTGCCCAAAACATCGTTTAATTCTCGTAATACAATGCATTCTATAAAGGCAAACGCTTTTCTATATTTAAAATAAGAAATAACAACCCAGCTACTTACATTTACAAAAAAATAGAAATATTTTTAATTTAAATGTTTAAAAAATAATTGCTTCACAAGGACATCTTATTTTACTGCTTTATTTGTTTGCTAAATTTCAATTGTGCTTTATGTAAACACAAAACAGCTGATCATTTTATTCTTGTCCGAACTTACCCAAAGAAAAATATCCTGCAACTTTGGTCAGGAAATGAAATAAAATTACTCTCTCATGAGCTCCCTCACTTCCCCAATTTTTGTCATCTTTTCGGCAAGTTCGTGCAACTTTGTGTAAGTTTAGGCAACTTCATCGTCGATCTGGAATACAGCTCTTATATATACATTTTTTTTTATAGGAAATTGCATACGAGAATTAAATTACTACTAAATTGATATTTATCTGATGTTTATCACAAAAAATCCCAGTGTTACCACCGTTGGTTTATTTTTCTTCTTGCCAAATTTTCTGATTTTTTAGGAAATTGCATAAGAGAATTAAATCACTACTAAATTGATATTTATCTGATGTTTATCACAAAAAATCCCAGTGTTACCACCGATGGTTTATTTTTCTTCTTTTGTTCTACTTAAATCAAACTTAAGTACGCGAGTATGTGAAAAATGGGCATTGAACATGCGAAAAGCTCAAGCCAGTAGCTTATTGCTTACTTATGGAGATTATATACAAATTATTTGCTTTTTAATACAAAGAGATTATATAGACCAAGATTCGCAACGTTATATTCAAAAAGAATAATATGTAATCAATATTCGTACGATGAAAAATTAAATTGATGTTAATTTTTCCCTAATTCTTTCTGAATATAACGTTACGAACCTTCTTACCCTGTATAATCACTTTGGATATTTTTTTTGCGTATGTAGTACATTTGGACATAACTAAGTTTTACATTTTTATTTCATTCATGTCATGTTGGCGTACTTAACGCAAGCACTGTGCGGCATCTGACTAAGTTTTAACAGCAAGTTGTTACAAATGGATTAAGTTAATAAATTTATAATATGCGTATGTGGACGCATAATCCTTTTTAGTTTTATCTTTGTATAATGGCCTTAACTTTGTTTTGTCGTTGAAATAATCTTAGTCCTTTTCTGATTTTAGTTCCTTGTGCAGATAAACTCTTTGAATTAGTTATTTAGTTGCCTGTTTCTGTAGTAAGTATACAAATCGCATGTTTATATAAGTCTATGCATCAACAGTGTGAAAAGAAAAATACAATAATATGCAGGCATGACCCTAAAAGTTGCTTCATTTTTATCCTTTTGATGTTTAAACATTTATGGGTTTTTTGCAAAATGCTGGATTGTGAGCCAAGACAAGGATGGCTTTTGTAGTTAATGAAATTTATTTCTTTGTACATTTAATTTTTGGCAACCATGGAAAATAAATTTTTGTTTAGTTAAAGTATAGGAAAAAAATGTAGCTAAAATGACAACAAAAAAAGCTTCTTGCTTCTTTTCATGTTCTACGTTTATTTATTTCTTCTTCATTTTAAGCAAAAGTATCAAACTTTTTTGATCATCGACCCAACAATATTGACTTATTCTTTTATCGACCCCCACCAAAACATATTACTGAAACAAAAAAAGGTGAAAAGCTGTTGTTATTGTTAAAAAGAAAAATTAATAAATCAATGAGAAAGGATGTCATTGATGTTTCCTTGTAAAAGCTCGTTTCCACATACACCGCAATCTTTGCTCTAAAACGAACTTTTTTTTCGTTGCTAATATATGGAATTTCGTTTTCGTCGATGTTTACAGGGTCTTAAGATAACCACTAGTTGAAAATTGTAAGTTTTAACCAGAAATCCCGGCAAAATTAAAATTTTCATTTTTTTTTGCTTTATTTGAACAGTGGTGACAGAAGCGAAATTCTCTCATACTTTTTCATGGCTGAATTTGGCTTATATCACCACACAGTTTAGAGCATATGGAAAAATCGAAGGCGAATCCAAAGTGAAAAATGGCACCAATATGAAAATTTATATAGTGATGGCGAAAATATTACTAATCGATGAAATAATCACAATATGATTCAATATGGTTCAATTAAACATATTATGATATATGTATATATTATGATATATATGTTCAATTACATAAGGTTCCAACGACTGGTTCTGGTATAGGGCATCAAAATAAATATACTTCTAACCGCTATAAAAATATTTGGCATAAAATTCTACTATAATCTTTTAGACATTAAGGTTGCAAACTCAACTTTAACGCCAGAAATCATTCAAAATTTAAAAATGTGTTTAAGAGTTAATTTCGTACTTATTCATAACTAGTACATACAGAAAAAAAAAAGAATGTAAAATCAACATGTTGCAATTTTGATAGGAAATCATATTAAATTTACGAGAAATAAGTTGTTGTTTGTTCATTGCTACAATTAATTCAGTGTTGTGCTCATTTCTGTGACTTGTTATTATTTATTTTTATATAACCGGAAAATAACCGAATAACATCGCTCCTATTGATTTAAAATTACAATTGTTTCATATTCATTTTAAACGGAAAATTATTAATCTAATCTTAGATCTCTTTAATTTAATATCTTTCACTCTTAAAACAACTTTGTGTTATAAACGTCACATTTCACTTTAAATCAACATGAGTATAACTTTAATTTCAAATAAATTTTATGTTAAATAAAACGTGTTTACGTGTTTATGTCATGCAGATATTCAATATATAATAAAATTTTTTTATCAGCTTTCACTTTATAGCGTTATATCAAAAATAAAGGCACTTTCACGACAGGTATTAGCATAAGATGAGAAGAATTTGCCATATGCAGTAAAATAAAAATCCAAAATTCGATAGCAAATTATCTTTAATGGCCCTTTTCACAATGTACGATTAAGAGTTAACATGGACTTTAACGGAAACTTCGCCATACAAAACTTGCCGTTAAAGTCCACGTTAACTCTTAATCATACATTGTGAAAAGGGGCGTAAGGCATACAAACATTGTTTCTAAATCTGCGCATTAGTTTCAGAGATATCGTAAAAGTTTGAAAAATAAAATGTTAATTTTATAAAAAATTAAAAAATTTTTGTTTTTGATACTTCATAAAAAATACAAACACGACAACGAACCGATTTTTTTGTCCAGTAGCATATAGCTAAATATATTCCAAAGCCAATGAGTCCTTTTTTATTGGAATTGGTGCATAACTTTCGATTTTATTCACAATTTTGTAAGAGAACTGAATTGATAAACAATTAAATTTTCATACAACAGTAGCAAACCCAAACACAAAGTCATAATTTGCTGTATGGTATCTTGTTTGAAAGGCTACTAAATTATGCGTCAAATGGTGGCTAATTGTGGTAGAGCGGATAAAAAATGTCTGAGTTATAGTGGATGGAAGTATTTTTGAACTTTTGGAAGCAGTTCTGTGCCACAAATAATAAAAGAAGTCCTTAATTCTATAACTTTAATGAATACATAGTTCATTCGATTACGAAACTTTTAAGATATAATGGATCGAAATCGAATGGAAACTAAAAATGCTATAAGAAAAAAACCAAAACACTAGCATTTAAATTATAAATCTAACGATTTTTAATTATTTGTGGTATAAAACTGCTTCCGAAAGTACAGAAATGGGTAAAAAAAATGTTTTAATTAAATAAAATCTTAGCTTGGAACCACTAGAACTCAGGCATTTTTTATCCGATCAAAGCCAATTAGTCACTATTAGACGCATAATTAAGTAGCCTTCCAAAAAAGATACTATTTGCTTCTATCGAAATAGGGTTTCACTCTGGCTGGCACTTGAAAGAGAAGTATACATCGAAAAATACAACTGTACTGTTATCTGTGTTATCTGTAGCAAATGTGACGTGGTACTTTTAAACGAAGTTTATGTTTGCAATGTATGTATATACTAACATCTACATGTTTTATCGCAGACCTGTGTAATTAATAAAATAGATACAGTAAAGTCATGTTGTTTGAACTTGATATAACTTTAACTCAACATGATACTTCGTGTTGTTTCAATATCAAATTCACGTTGTTTAAACTTGAAATACCTTTGTGTCAACACGAGTCTTCCTCATATGTTTTAATATCAAATTTACGTCATTCCAACATGAAATAACTTTGATTCAACATGATTCTTCGTATTATTTCAGTATCAACTTTATTTTTGCTTAACTGTGCTGGAATATTCAATATTCAATATAGTTATTTCAAAAGGAAAAATGTTCTTTGAAGGTTATTGTAAAATCTTGTTGGATTAACATGAAACAACTATGAAGCAAAATCACTACCGAAATATGTTAAATCAACCTTGTTTTCGACAATTTTAATATAAAATTTTTCTGTTCGAATTATATGAAGGTACATAGTTTGTGTTAAAAATGTCTTACATAAAAACTCACTATATTCCAGTCGCCATACAAAAGAAAAGTGTAGATGTAGGTTTATGCAGCAGCCGAAGTGATATGTAAGCAATGTCAAATTTTATTATACAACGAAGCAACCTTTTTTGGGAATTGTGGTATCAAAAAATGTATGAGAAAAACTCAAAGCGAATATTAAAATGTGAGTGGATTGGTAAAATACACTACAATTTGACAGCAAAATTACCGAACATATGGGCTGATGCACAGACCTTATATGTCGACCTTGATTCACATTTTAATATTCTCTTTGATTTTTTCCCACACATTTTACGACATAATTTTTTAGCAAAAAGTTGTTTTGGTGCACCATTTCGCCGATAAGTACCATATACCTTCTTATTGATGTTCCTTGACTATAAATATAAGTATTTATGAAGGCAAAACAAAAAACTAGTCTTAAATTTTCAAAATTTATTAGCCATATTTGAGATATTCTTTTTTAAGTTTTGCAAACAGTAGTATTGAAATTCCATCGTCATTAATTACCGCGAGTATAATTTCGGATTGGTCCCATTTTTTATTTCCTTTCAATTCGATGTTCATCGGTGTGTGTCTGTTTTGGAGAGCGTTTTTTTTTAAGAATTATATATCAAACTATACAACAAAACCTGCGTTGTCTTCCGCTATGGCAATGAAAAGTGTTAATATGTTAATTGATGCTGACGGCTTTGTGTTTATAATAATTAGTTATCGAAATGATAAATTGCTGATTTTCTATAGGCAAATACATATTTATGTTAATAAATTCACTTCATTTCATGTGGCTTGAATAGTGATGGTTTTAATATGCTAAATTAATAAAACTTTGTTGTATTATGGTGTAAATAAAGAACATATTCATACGTAGTAATTTATTACAAAATGACTTGATAATTCGGTAAAGAACCTTGACTCATCTTTTTAAATAAATATGTAGTTGTAAATTAGTAAAAAGTCGTGGAACATGAAAAATATATTTTAAATAAATATTTTTAAATAACTATTTTTAATAATTTAAAGCGGCGTTGCCCAAGCCCTATGCGCCTGGTAATCATTTGTTTTTGTAAAAGCACTTAGCTATAGGCTGTGTGTTTTAATACACACATACAGCACTCAGAACTAGCAATACGAAATACACAAACAACTTTGTCTTATTAGATTTTTGTCGTTCTTCACTGTATACAGGCAAGTGCAAAGCAACAACAAATAAATATATGAAATATTTTTTTTCTTTGTATGCATTGGTTTTTACAACAAAAAATATTGAATAAAAATAAGTTTTTCTTTAAATGTATTGATGTTTGCTCTTCCATAAGAAACTTTTGGGCACCCCTGATTTAAAGGAACATATGTAGGTATGCATGTGTGTAATGGAAACGTTACTAGTTTAGCAACTTATTTTGAAAACTCATTAATAAAGCCAGTGCTCACTTATTCTATACGACCAATTGAAAACTTTCGACAAGTTTATTTTTTGTGGAAATTTTTAGTTAAAATTAACTAAAGTTAAGCACAACACAGGCCAACATGAATTTTATAGTCTGGGGTTTCTCAGTCAATTTGGATACACACAGTAAAATGAGCTTCAATGCCTCTTAATTACTTTTGTTGAATTGTCTCTGGTTCTCGAGATTTATCGTTATATAGAAAATTATTGTGGCTGCACGATATAAATAATTTGATATAACTCAAGAACTAGCGGTTGAATTTAATTAAATAAAATACCAAAAAATTTGGACTAAAATTAGTTTTGTATTTACTAACAACTGAATGGTGAAATGAAATGTTATTTTTGGCTGAAGAGTTGAATATACAAGATATTTGTAAGAACGATATGGCGATTAATTCTGCATTATTAACTCAAATATCGCATTGTTTCAGCTATAAATCTCTTACAGTAAAGGCTTTATAAGTATGCCTACGCTCCAAAACATTACTTGAAATTTAGTATCATATATTGTCTAAATTTCAGTTGAAAAATTCTGGTTGTCTAAAATTGCATCGAGTTTGTAGTTATTTGCAACAAAAACATAATTTGTCTAATTTTTCGCAAAAATACAAATCTGCTGTTAAAAGTATTTATTTTTGAACAAAGTATGTCAAACTAACATTAAAATTTTGAATATTAAGCAATCTGTCTAAAAAAGAGCAGATAATTTTTTAAACAATAGAAGCACGCCATAGTTTTCTTTGGTCATCAACGTTTAATTTCTGGTATTTAAAGGTATTTAAATATAAATTTTGTAAATATTGGTAAGTAAATATTGTTAACTTATAGACAAAATTCTAAGTATTTTTCTTTGTTTAATAAATTTAATGAATTAAGAAAATGTACTTCATATAATTTTTATTAAAGAAAAAACATTTCAAATTAAATGTATTTAGTCCAAGTGAAAACAAATTAACATAAAGTATAATACGCCTATGGCTGAATTGTAGCTACGATAGACTATCAGCCAGGAGGTCACGGTTCGAAGCTGCACACAACCAATCGCTTCGCAGGCGTTATTTTATTCTTTTGTACTAAACATATTTTGTTCAAAAATCAACAAAGAGAATGCTTGTCTAATTTTAGGTCGATAATAATCAGTAAAGTGTTGCCGACTATTATCGATCTAATTTTTAACAAAAGTGTTTTAGAGTGTATATATAATTTAAACCGAACCTGTTTGTTTGCTGGATATATGTTTGGTATAAATGTTTTGTGCCCTGCAAAACTTATAATTCCTTAGACATTAGGCCGATTTAAATACAATTCATATTGATATTCATAAAGATATTGACTTCGATATTTTTTAGTATTGGTTTCGTTTTCCATGCAGCTTAAAAAAAAATCGACACAATCTTCATCAAATAAAATATTGTTACGAAATGAAAATGCAGATTCAAATGTAACGGCACAAACTGACAACCCGATCATTATCTGCTTTATACCCCTAAATCACTGTAATAAAATCAAAACCTGGCAACCAAGTACCACAATTAAACTTGGCATCACTCGACAACTGCCAATAGAATTCAAAATAACGGAAAATGGAAGTTTCCGGAATCTTCAGGAAACGGTAGCTAGAACCTACAAGATTATTCGAGACTGCTTAATTGCAATTACAAACAGTGACATGAAACTTAAACAACATCAGCTGCAAGAGATGTAAACTTGATAACAGCATAATTTGCTTAAGTTGCGAACATTAGAGTATGTGTGTGTGCGAAGATAAACAAACAGAAGAAAAATCTCATGCATCTACACACGCACATACACTACACTATAGCAAGACCAAATGATCATGCCGTATACTTAAAGATAAAAAGAGACAACTACATTCCAGAAAGTTAGCGAAGTTACCAGAAGGTTTTATAATTTACTATATAAGGGGAGGCTGCCAGACGACATGAGGAAGTGTGTTTTTAAACTTAGACGAGTAAACATCGCCAAGAATAGTTAGTGTGTACATCGCGTTTAGTTGTACGTGTTTTTAAAGTAATAAATAAAGTGTTACTGAGAATTTATTTGTAAAATAAATATCCGTGTTTTATTTTATTGCAATTCAACGAATCCTGTGAAAATAATAAAACCGTTTTTATGTAAAGGACTAAAAACGTAACAATTGGTGTCAGAAGTAAAATTGCAAAAAAAAAAAAAAAAAGGACATTACTAATTAATAAAAAGGACATTAAAAAAAAAAACATTATTAATAAAAATTACAAAACGACATTAAAAAAAAATAAGATAAATAGAAGCCATGAAGTTTGAAGAGCTAAAAGTGGAGCAGCTAAAGAAGGAGCTGAGTAAGCTGGAACTGCCAACAACGGGCAATAAAGTGGAACTTCAGAAGAGGCTGATAGATGAGTTCAAGCAGCGTGGCATCGACATCGGGACATACGAATTTGAGGATAAAGAGGAAATAGAGGTATGTACTCGTGCCACGACAAGCAGCATGGACTTAAGTACAATGTTCGCCGCTATGATGCAAAAATTTGAAGAAACATCTAAAACCACAAATGAGAAATTTCAAGAAACATCTAGAGCTAACAATGAGAGGGTGCTAGCTGAAGTTAAAGCCACAAATGAGAAACTTCAAGAAACATCTAAGGCCACAAATGAGAAACTTCAAGAAATTTCTGAGGCCATAAATAGAAGAGTAGATGGCATTGAAGTACAAGTCAACAAATTTGACGGGAAACTCTCAGACTTAGAAAGAGATGTAAATGAGAAACTCCACGAGCTACAAATAACAGTGAGTAATCTCCAGTGCCAAGGCGGACCAGTGCGATTTATTCCAGAGGCTTCCAGCAGAGTAAAGACGCCTTGTTTCGATGGCAGCGCACCTTTGAACATCTTCAAGTTCCAGTTCGAAACAGTTGCCAGCAAAAATGGTTGGAACAGTGAAGAAAAGGCCATAGAGCTGATTTTGGCCTTAAAAGGAGCCGCAGCAGAAGTACTTGAAACCGTACCACGGAGCTGCAGAAATAATTTTGATGACATAATGGCGGCACTGCAGCGGAAATATGGTGGCGAACATAAGCGAGATATATACCGCATGGAATTGCGATGTAGAGGACAGAAGCCCAATGAGTCTCTACAAGATTTCGCAATGGAAATTGAGCGGTTAGTGCAGCTTACGTATCCAGGCGAAAACCATCCATTCCTGGATCACGTCAAAACAGAGGCGTTTGTTAACGGCATCCGTGATCCTGACATCAAGCTTGCAGTGTGTGCTACACAAAAGGCTACCTTTGCGGAAATGGTTTCATTTGCACTAGCTCAGGAAACTGCTAGGGTGATTTGGAAACCGCAGGTATGCAAAGTGCGAAATGTGGAGGTCGTTGCTGAAAAGGAGGACAATTTATTTAGCCAGATGAAAGAGGCACTAATACAGGCGCTAGCAGAAAGTCAAAATAGAGAAAAGGTTAAGTGCTATAACTGTGGCAAAGTCGGCCATTACCAGCGCAACTGCAAGGTGCCAAGAAAAAGAGCCAGATCTGTTTCGCCACCAAGGAATAGTAAACGGGTGAACCAACAAACAACACAAGAGTCCCCGTTAAACTAAAACGAGCTAGCACTAAGGGGCAAGAGCTAGCTCCCACAAACGACGGCCCCACAATCTCCATATCAGTAATGCAGCAGAAAAATAGCAACCTTACTGCATGTGGATACATCAACGGCGAAAAGCACATCTTCACCATAGACACAGGAGCGTCGCAGTCAATAATCAGGCCCGATATAGTGAAGGGGAAGTGTGAACCTTTAAGGAATATAAGACTACGTACAGCTACTGGGGAGCCTGCCACTGTCTACGGTAAGACTGAAGCAAAGGTGACTATAGCCAATATAAGCGTGAAACATGTGTTTATCGTTGCCGATATTGTTGACGATGTGATTATTGGAGCCGATTTTATGATAAACCATGGCATCAACCTGCATATGGGGCAACAAGTGATGATTTGGCGTAATGTTGAAATACCGCTTGATGTTGGATATGACAATCAAACGCACGTAGGGAAACTAGTTGCTATTGAAAACCAGACGATACCACCGCAGTCTGAATCAGTAATATGGGCACGCATGGAGGGAGATTGTGAGGACAATCGGTTGTGGGTAGTAGAACCAACAGAAATTAAGAGCGAGCTATTAACAGCAAAAGCCCTCGTAAAAACTTGCAAAGGAGGAAAGATCCCTATAAGAGTACTTAATTTATCAGGCAACGAAAAAGTCGTCAACGGAAATTCTGCTATGGGCCAATGTACTCCACCAGAGGCAATAATAAACTGCGAGCGAAAGCCAGAACCAGACAATATGTCCGCAAAAGAACGTGAACAATTTGAAGAGCATGTGGGGAAGTGGGTAGCAGGATTGGCATCTCCTGATAGAAATAAAGCTAAACAGCTGCTAAAAAGGCACACCAGCGTCTTCGCCTTGAAAGATCAAAGCCAAGGGAGAACGGCAATAGTGAAACATGAAATAAATACAGGCGAAGCGAGGCCGATCAAACAGCCACCCAGAAGTGTACCCCTAGCAAAACGGAATGAGGTAAAAGAACTCGTCCATGAAATGGAGCGGAATGGTGTAATCGAGCCATCTTCAAGTCCTTGGAGTTCGCCTGTGGTCTTAGTCAAAAAGAAGGATGGCAGTACGAGATTCTGCGTTGACTACAGAAAGCTCAATGACGTTACTAAGAAGGACAGTTATCCGCTACCAAGAATTGACGACACTTTAGACACGCTGGCTGGAACGAAATGGTTCTCCACGTTGGACCTACAAAGCGGATATTGGCAGGTGGAGATTGCAGAGAAAGATAAGGAGAAAACCGCTTTTAGCGCGAGCGATGGATTATGGCAGTTTAAAGTTATGCCATTCGGGCTCTGCAATGCTCCAGCTACTTTTGAACGCCTAATGGAACGAGTGCTGAAGGGACTTCACTGGAAGACTTGCTTGGTGTACCTTGATGACATCGTCGTGATGGGAAAGACTTTTGATGAGCACCTCAAAAATTTGGCAGAAGTTCTTCAACGCATATCATCAGCTGGCTTAAAACTTAGCGTGAAGAAATGTGCATTGTTCCAGAAAGAAGTAAATTATTTGGGCCATCGAGTTACGGCAGACGGAATCTCAACGGATGAAGATAAAATACGAGCAGTAAAGGACTGGCCTCGTCCGAAAAATCTTCATGAACTGCGCAGCTTTCTGGGCCTTTGTACCTACTACAGACGCTTTGTACCAAATTTTGCCAACGTCGCTGCAAGCTTACATGAGCTGACCAAGAAGTCGAGGCCGTATCACTGGGGCGAACAGCAGGAGAATGCGTTCCAGACACTAAAGGATTTACTGAGTACGTCACCAGTACTAGCCTACCCCATAGCTGGAGAAAAATTTTTGCTTGATACCGATGCGAGCGGCTATGGCATAGGAGGTGTGTTGTCGCAAGTTGTCAATGGCACAGAAAAAGTGATAGGCTATTATAGCCGTATACTCTCAAAGCCTGAGAGAAACTACTGTGTGACACGACGTGAGCTTTTGGCAGTGTTGGAGTGCATAAAACACTACCATAAGTACCTGTATGGCCAACACTTTACGCTGAGGACCGACCATTCTGCATTGAGATGGCTGTTGCAGTTTAAAAATCCTGAAGGGCAGCTAGCGCGCTGGATTGAACGTCTTCAAAGCTACGACTTCAGCATAGAGCATAGAAGGGGCGTAAAGCATAACAATGCAGATGCTTTATCGCGACGGCCCTGCAGCTTGGAGTGCAGACATTGTGTTAAGGCCGAAAAGAAGGAATGTGTTATTGATGTTCGGCTAACGCACGTCGATTCCGATGAGGACTGGTCAGGGGCACAGAGAAACGACACCATATTGGCGACAATTATAGCAGCCAAAGAGGAAAATAGAAGACCTGCTCGCAATGTAATATCAGCTGAAAGCCCACTTGTGAAATGTTATTGGGCTCAGTGGAATAGCCTGAAGCTGATAAACGGGTGCTTGTACCGCGTATGGGAAAGTGCAGATGGTAAAATGGCTTCCAACCTAATAGTTGTGCCATCCTCCAAGGTGAATAAAGTTTTGCACGAGTTCCACAATGGTCCTAGTGGCGGTCATCTGGGAGTGACAAAAACGCTGGAGAAGCTAAAACAGCGTTTTTATTGGGTTGGGTGTCAACAAGCCGTAGCCGACTGGATAGCAAACTGCCCACAGTGCATCGCAGCAAAAGGACCAGCAAGAAAAAGTCGAGGACAGCTGCAACAATACAACTCCGGTGCACCATTTGAGCGGATAGCAATGGATGTAGCAGGTCCTTTTCCCGTCAGCGACGCCGGGAATCGCTATGTTCTTGTGGTGATGGACTATTTTAGTAAATGGCCAGAAGTATATGCCATACCCAATCAAGAAGCAAGGACAGTTGTGAATGTATTTGTCAACAACTGGGTATGTCGCTATGGTGTTCCAATAGAATTACATTCTGACCAAGGTAGAAACTTCGAGTCTACTATATTTCGTGAAATGTGCGAATTGTATGGGATAAAGAAAACAAGAACGACGCCGCTGCACCCACAGTCCGATGGCATGGTAGAAAGATTTAATCGTACTCTAGAGGAGTACCTGCGAAAAGTGGTAAGCGCGCATCAAAGGGACTGGGACGAGCACATTCCCAAATTTTTGTTGGCATATAGGTCAGCTGTACATGACTCAACATCACGAACACCTGCTAAAATTGTCTTCGGGACGGAATTAAAATTGCCTGGTGATTTGGAATTTGGCGTTAAGCCTACACCAACAAGTGAAGAAGGCACCAGCTCTTCCCAAGAGCAAGAAAATTTAAATGAGCTACATGAATTTGTACGCAACCGAATTAGAATGGCCAGTGACAAGATGAAGGCTAGATATGACCGAGCCGCAAATTCTGAGGGATTCAATGAGGGTCAATTGGTTCTACTTTACAACCCACAACGAAAGAAGGGATTGTCTCCAAAATTGCAGACTCATTGGGATGGACCGTATAAGGTTATTAAAAGGTTGAACGATGTCGTCTATAGGATACAGAAGTACAACAGCCCAAGGTACAAAATGAAAATCGTACACCTGGAACGACTGGCGCACTATGGAAAAGGTGATTGTGTGCCTATTCGGGACGAACAGGCTTAAGAGGGCGGCAGTGTTACGAAATGAAAATGCAGATTCAAATGTAACGGCACAAACTGACAACCCGATCATTGTTTGCTTTATACCCCTAAATCACTGTAATAAAATCAAAACCTGGCAACCAAGTACCACAATTAAACTTGGCATCACTCGACAACTGCCAATAGAATTCAAAATAACGGAAAATGGAAGTTTCCGGAATCTTCAGGAAACGGTAGCTAGAACCTACAAGATTATTCGAGACTGCTTAATTGCAATTACAAACAGTGACATGAAACTTAAACAACATCAGCTGCAAGAGATGTAAACTTGATAACAGCATAATTTGCTTAAGTTGCGAACATTAGAGTATGTGTGTGTGCGAAGATAAACAAACAGAAGAAAAATCTCATGCATCTACACACGCACATACACTACACTATAGCAAGACCAAATGATCATGCCGTATACTTAAAGATAAAAAGAGACAACTACATTCCAGAAAGTTAGCGAAGTTACCAGAAGGTTTTATAATTTACTATATAAGGGGAGGCTGCCAGACGACATGAGGAAGTGTGTTTTTAAACTTAGACGAGTAAACATCGCCAAGAATAGTTAGTGTGTACATCGCGTTTAGTTGTACGTGTTTTTAAAGTAATAAATAAAGTGTTACTGAGAATTTATTTGTAAAATAAATATCCGTGTTTTATTTTATTGCAATTCAACGAATCCTGTGAAAATAATAAAACCGTTTTTATGTAAAGGACTAAAAACGTAACAATATTAATAACAAAATCTTTTTTTTTTATCTATAAAATTTTGTGTATTAAAAAAAATGTATTTTTTTTAGTATAATTTTGTTGATGTACGTTCCATGAAATATTGTTGAATCAGTAAAAATGTTTTCAATTAACTGTTTTCAGCTTAATTATTTACAAGAAAAGTACTTTTCGTGTTATATCGATATTTTTATTCGATATATATCATGCCGATCGATATTTAAAAATATATCTATATCGATATATATCGATATATTTTTTTCACTTGCCCATCCCTACAAGGCATATTTATTTCACACGGTGGCAGCGCTAGAGCAACAAATACAACAATACAAAAAGTACAGGCATTTTTTGGTGCCGTGGTGGTGGCTGTCAAAATCCATATAAATATGAAAAAATTTTTATTAAAATTAAAGGATACAAATAAAAGGGGTTTTTTATTTATAGGTTTTGACAGAGTCTAACTCAAAAAGTAAAGCAAAATATAATCAGCTGCCGTGGCGGTGCCACCTCGTTGCCTTGGTTATTAAGCGGCCAATCCATTATACAATATTGTTGCATATTTTATTTGTACATTTTATTGTCGTTTTGACCTATACTATTCAATAAATGGAAAATGTACATAACACTGGACAATGTTGCCAATACAGTACACAGTTTTTTTGATTGTACAATAAAAATTAAAAGTCTTTTGATTTTTGCCAATATATTGTGCCACCTTCAAACATGACATACACATTGGCGATATTAGTGCACAATTCAAACAAAACTGCAGTTATATTGCAAGTAGGTGAGCCGCTTTACTGCTAAAACTTATATAGACGTTTTTAGTACATCATTTAGTATAGCGGTGTTGAGTTTATGTCATAAAATGATTATTTTTTGTTTTTGTTTCAGAAAGTAAAAAATCAGCAACATGAAGAAATTAAGTCTGAAAATTTTTATTATTTCGGCTTTCTAGTTCAATATTTTGAATTAATGTAAATTCAAATTGTTTTTATTAAAAGTGGATTATTGGAATATTCAAATCAGATTAGCAGAACGGATCAGTACTAATGATTTCGACAGGCCGCTTCACCCTCTCATCAGCGTTCTTATCACTTTTACCACTTATGAAGGTGGATGCTTTTTAGAAGGAAACGTCAGCATTTAACTAGTTTTTGCTAGCAAATAGAATACAAGACTTCTTTTAAATTCTTGCCTTGCATTTTTATTGTGACTCAACTTAGTTTTGCCGAAATTTCCCTATCTGATTAATAATCCAAACACTCACAAACTTGTTATTTGTTGTATCGCTCTGATGTTCAAAATATTGAACTAGAAAGCTGAAATAATAAAATAATTTATTTTTCAATATAAGGTTTGACATTTGTCATAATAAAAATATATCACGTATAGACGTAGGGTGATTGAAGGTATGTATACTGATGAGATGGCATCATTTTAAAATAAGTACTGAAATTTTTGATTTTTAAGCTTCTCAAGTGTTTACTTTTATAAAAGCTATATTTTTTTTTTGTTTTAAATCAGTGACCAAATGTGTGGCAAATTGTGCCACTGTACGACGTACAGAAAAAACTCAGCGTTAAAAGGAAGGAGTAAAGAGGCCTTCTATAAGGCCTTATTTAGAAGACTTCTACTTCCATTGCATATTTATATATTTTTTAAACGCGCTGTCATTGCCAATCAAGGACTTCCTCGGCCCATTATTCAGCAGGCCTGATTGAAGGCATTTTTCAGCAGGCCTATTTGCAGGTCATACGTGGCAGGCCTGGTCTAGGAAGATCCGATAAAAAGCAAATGGAGTTAATTTTTTTATAGCGGCTTCTATATTTTTGATTTATATGATTTTTTATTTCGAACTATTTCCTTTCATTCAAAGTAAATTTTTTTATACATATGAGGCTAAAGATCAAGTATTTTTAAGAAGGAGTTGGACATGCTACAGTTTCGACAGAATGAGGATAAATTAATCAGCTCCAGCATAAATGGCATAATAGAAGCATGGATGATGTCTGTTGTACGTAAATTTCAGTCCAGGGGCCCATTTCTCAAAAAGCATAAGTTACAAATTAACAAGTAAAATACAAAACAACAATTAAATTTGTAAAAGTGTTGTTGTTTTGTGTGTATTTTACTTGTAGATTTGTAACTTGTAGTTTTGAGAAAAGGGGCCCCAGGGCTGCCACTGTGGTGCGATCAGACCAAAACTGGTAGATTTATTTTCTTTTTAGATAAATTGGTAGTTTGGTGGTTTGTTGCGTTTTTTTGGTTTTTTTTTTTGGTACAAAAAGAAATTTTCAAATATTATAGCTCTAAATTGATTATTTTCAGTAAAACACACACATTAAAAACTCTTAGTAAAAATAACAAATTACAAATAGCACACTAAAATATTTGAAGATCCTGGCTTTAAGTATTATTTGAGCGCCTATAGAAATGGATTTTATTCAGAATCTCATATATCTCTCAATATTATTTAAGTTTTAAATATTACGTCGCAATTCTATATGGGAATTTCTACAGAAACTTGAATTTAAGTCACGTAACGTCACCAAGAAATGAAGCTTGTATTTCAGAACCATATAATCCGATTTTTCCTTATATTTTACTAAATTTAGAGCTATAATATGATATAATGAACGCTGGCAAAATGGTCGGTTTTGGTACATTTTTGTCGGCTTTGACGAAAATGTTGGTCGAAAAAATTGTTTGCTTGTGGCACCCCTGTTTCAGTCTTACATATAAAAAAGAATACGAGAAGGTTTGTTAATTCTAAAGTATATTTTTTTATTAAACAAACCAAAAATCTAAAGATAGAATACTCTCTCTAAAAGAATGCGGAACGAATATGTATTGAGTTTTTTAAGAAGGCAGAAAACAATTACTTTTGAATCTTATTTCCGGTCTTTGAAGGCCTTTAAAAAGGCCTGTTTAGTAAATGTCTCATAAGTTTTACCGCTGGGAATGTATGTGATTTTACATATTTTTAGTTGCTTTGGTTATTAAACTTGTAATTCAGCCGGATGTTTCATGTCAAAAGTTTAATATTCGCATATATATTAGCCTTGTGTCCAATAGCTCTTTTAAACTAGTCCGCTCTTTTGGCAAATATGTATTACAAAATTAATTTAAAACATGGTTTGTTTTGAACATGAGCTGAACTAATGTGGGTATACATACTAATGTATATATCTAAATTGCGCCACTTTAAATGGCCCATTTATATTATAAATCGCATGCACGTATTTGGATATGCACTGAAATTTTGTAATAAACCGTACAAACAATATCCCTAAATTTTCATTTAAAGGAAAATAATCAAAAGGGGGGTGACGACGGTTAATATCCTTTATTTGATTGAATTAATATTAATTTATTAAAAAGACTAAAGATGTTTTCAAGAACTTATTTTATTGTTTGTAAAGGGCAAACTTTTACTATTTTAAAAAGCAATATTCCAAATAATGCATATTATTAGCATTTTATTTCAAATACAAATAACACTGTTCAGCACCAAATATATAAGAAGGTACCAACGAAAAATCCTGATAGAGGGTATCAAAAAATAAACAAGAAATCTCATAATCCTTACATTTAGGGTATAAGATGTGTTAACACTTTTATGTAAAACACTACGAGGAAAATTTTTGTGAAATACTTTAACCATTTAACAGCTTGCTGTATGGGTCTTTTTGTTCCTTTCTTAAAAAAAGAAGCAAAAAATCCTCTTCAACGGCGACGAAAAAGTCCTACAAAAATATTTGTTATAAAATTGAATTTTTTTTAAGACACCAAGGCTTCAAACTCAACTTAATATATATTTGAGAGCTAATTTCGTACTTTTTTACAACTAGCATTAAAATATCCCTGAAAATCGGATTTTATGGGGCTGGATTTTTAAGAAAGGTGCAAAAAGACACAAAGCGAAGAGCTAGAGCGTCAACACTTTTCAACAAATATGTTTCTCCTAATACCTAAGATGTAAGTTTTATACAATTTCCTATGCCGATTCACTATAACAATAAGCAAAATGGGGGAAGTTTAGCTTTGCCTAAAATGAATTACGGGTATAAACTATCAAAACGTTCCCTCTACCAGAATCAGTTGATATTTGATTTTGTTGTATAGTTTAATGTAAATTTTTAGCTGTTTATTTCAAATGCATACTATATATCTGTATGTGGGAGGTAAACTACACCAATTCACACAAATTGTTTAAAATTTTACAGGAGATCGTAAAAACATGTTTAAAATCGCAAATTGTTCTATCTCTGTAGGATTAATAATGTGCCTTACCCCAAATATTTTATATAACTCTAATACTATTTTTTTAAATCAACAAAATATACCGTTTATAATATTGTTCCTTTATATAAAAATATTCTTATAGTGAAATAAATAAACAAATAAAAACATATCCGTAATAAAATTACATAAAAAGGACTTGGTGTTGTTTTACGTATCGATAGAGGAAAATAGTGCTGATTCCAACAGTATAAAAAACATATTTTTAAAATAATGTGACTTGGTGTAGTGCGAGGTAACCTACATATATAAATATAATTTAATAGAAAATAAAATTTTTTATGAAAGTGTTAAATTTTCGATATGCAGTACTCGTATTTTTACAAAGAAACTTACTATTAAACATCAATCACAGTAAATACAAGCGTAAAAGTTTTTCCTCATTATGTCCTTTTCAAGGATTTAGCAAATACTAAAAATGAAATTCAAACTTTTAAAGGTATTTATTTCTTATGAATGAATATTCCTCCTCTGTTTTGTAGCATTAAAGTTCTTAACTAAGACCAAACTCGCAACATGTTTGTCTCATACATGTTGTTGTAGTATGTTCCAACTTACAATAAATAATATAGCCATATAAATTTTACCCGCTTTATTTAGTTAGTTCTTATATGACTGCAGATGTGAATAGTTCGTTTTCGAAATAAAGAAACGGGAAATTTATTTAATTTTTCAAAAATAACAAAATTGTAATAAAAATCTGCATACGGCGAAAAGTTGCATTTAAAAATAAGCGAAATGAGTGCGATATAAAAATTGTGATTTTAAGTTAAGAAATATATATATTTTAGTTAAATATCCGAATTGAATTATTGTTATTTAAATTAAAAAAAAAGTATAATTTCTATTAAAAGAAAATCTAAAGTGTTAATATAATCTTGGAAATGAAACTTATGAAAATTATTTCATAACATTATTATTTGTTGAGTTTTAAGAAATAAATTTCAGAAATACAAAAAAAAAATGCTTGAAGTTTTGCCAGAAAGAAATTCGTAAATAGAAATAAAGCACAAGTGTTCAAATGTATTAACTATTTATATCTGTGTGTGTGTGTTTGCCTGATTCTGTGTATGTAAAACAGTAAATACACCAACCCGCTGCGCTAATAGCAGAATACATCCTGCGTATTGTTTAAATGTCTGGCGGTTTATTCACTTTAATTACCACCGACCGCTTCAGTCAGTACCATTAATCCGTAAAATTTATTTCTCTCAACCAACTGTGTAAATTTATTTAGTCGATGACAATATTATATTCGTGTTAAAAAAGAATTGTCAAAAAGAAAAGCATACAAACAAACGTACTGAAATAACATAAATGTTGAATATTAATTAAATAAAAAACAAAATTAAAGTAAATACAACGAGAAAAAGAAGTAAATTCAATAAAAAAAATAATAAAACGAAAAATAATTATATAAACCTCGTCGACAAAATTATAAATGGACAAACAAGTAATTGAAAAAAGGTACGAATAAGACTTAAATTTATTAAATTTAGATTAAAAAATTCCATAACACAATAATCGTTTTATTTTTATTTTAATAAATATTCTTCCATTCAATTGAAGTAGAGCAATAGCAGACAGAGCCACTTGTCTTTGTAGAAGTGTTTCAAGTGATCTTGTTTTAAGAGATCTTTTCAATCGAATTGTGAGCTGTATTTTGAAGTCGGTTAAAGCTCAAACGTTTTTTTTATATTTATTTTCTGTATGGCTTTTTTATATGTTATTGTACATTTTATTGTCGTTTTGACCTACACTATGCAATAAATGGCACTATATATTCAAATAAAATATTGCCCAATTTTCCTTACAGTGAACAAGTAAATACAACCTGAACAATGTTGCCACACATTACAAAATTTTCTTGATTGTACAATAAAAATCAAAAGTCTTTTGATTTTTGCCAGTATATTGTGTCACCTACAAATATGAAATACACATTGGCGATATTCCTGTACAATATGCAAAATTGCACAATTATTATTCTTTGTTTGAAAGGGTTTGCCTGCAGTTTGGCCCACAATTTTTTTCTTCAAAAATCGGTGGGGAAATTTTGCTGCCCCCAAAGCATAAGTCTGCCATATGTGAACCGAGTTTCAAAATACTTTTTTTTTTGTTTGAAAGTGTTTACTTTCAGTTTGGATTTGTGCTGAACACGTCTTGTACATTAAATGTACAGATTACAAGAATCCCTATGCCGACTATACAATGTGCAAAGGGGGGACTCTAACTCCCTCTAAAATGAATTCCACCGTAAACTTTCAAAATGCCGATACACATATATTTTTTTTGTGCCCTCTAAAGGAATTAGTCGTTAGCGCCATATATATTTTTTATGTTGTACATTGTTTTAAAAGCAGTTTTTTTAAGTTTATTACACTGGTCCGCAAAAAAATTTCTTTCGGTCATTCAAATAAAACTATATGGCACATACTATAAAGTGTTTAATTCACTAAATTACAATCCGATTTCAGTTTTTTCTATTACGTACAGCCCAGTAAAAAAATTGCTTCAAATAAAGCAGGTTTTTACTATGAGAGAATAAAAGTAGTGCTTACAAACCTGCTGATATCGCTGCTGATTTTTGTATGGCGAGTTCCCGGTACTACATTTTTGATACAAAAAGTGCTTTTTGAAGCGCTGAAAACCATCATCATTTTCAGCACTAAAGCTGTAAGTATATGGAACTTTCTCGCTTAAAAACCTGTATTGTATCAGCAGTGAAAAATCTGCTTTTCTTTCATATACATTCACTGCTCTGCAATAAGCTCTTCTTTTAAAGCGTATTATTATAGTGCTTCAAAAAATATGAAAATTTTTTACTGGGAGATTCCTTTAATGGGCGAAATAAGGCTGTCACAATATCTTAACTCGAGAACGGGTTCTCCGATTTGGATCAACAAAAGACTAAAATATGCATGAGAAAATTACGCATTCGTAGTTATTCACCACTTACTCGTACAATCGAAAAAAGTGCTTTTTCATGCAAAATAAAAAAAAGCTTTTTTCGAAAAGCGCATAAAAATTTAAAACTGCAAAAACTTTATCTTTTAACTGTTGTTCTTAAGGATACGTGTATTACGAACAAAATATATGGCATATTGACGAAAATCAATGAATAAATGTTGATTCTATTTATTAGCAATTAAATGAATACGCCACGACACTTAAAAGGTGCTTTAATTCTAAATATTTTTCAAACCAAAAATAAATTTATTAGCGAAATTACAATTTAACGTTGGCCGACTGAAAAGTGTTTCGTATTATTAATAGGGCATTTGATTCACCCTACAAACACCGTCTGGTCGGCTTTATAACAGCGATTGGAAGCAATTCTTTC
Source organism: Panzeria rudis (assembly GCA_956483635.1). NCBI lineage: Eukaryota > Metazoa > Arthropoda > Insecta > Diptera > Tachinidae > Panzeria > Panzeria rudis. The sequence goes on from OY101448.1 coordinate 198,517,037, forward strand.
TTACAAAATTTATTTTCTAATTGCAGTTGCTACATTCAATAAATAAAGAAAAACTATACGATAAATACCTTAAATACTCTAATAATAAGTTCTTATTTGATTTATTTGCCAACAATAGAATCAAAATAATAGGTGAGGGCTGTTTTGTAAAACGAGTAACTTTCAAAATGCAAAAATTTAGTCTTAAGCTGATATTGGTACTCGTAATCACTAGCTTCAAAAGTTCTTATATATAATTTTAAATTTTTCGATCTCGCAGGTTGTGAAATGACAATAAGCAACCAATTCTATAAACTATTTTTCAATTATTATTTTTTCGTTCGTACAAAAAACATACATATATTTAGAAATACAGAATTCTTCAATAAAAGAAAAACTACTCCGTCTCTCGGTTGGTCTGGTTTCACATTAAACATAGTGTACTTAAAGTAATTCCATTAAAACTTCTTTGTTAATTTAATAAATTTCAAGCTCTTAATACATATTTAACAGAATGAGAATACTAAAATCTTGTCGCTGCTATTAATTCTAATTAATTTGTAGTCATTAAAATTGAAGTCATAAGACATATAGTTCAAACTTAATTAAGAGCAGAAACTACAGTAATCAATCCGTCGTTAATCATTATTCGATAAAAAAAATTAATTTGTGTCTATTATTAAATCGAATAATAAAAAAATAGCAACTTTCGATTAACTCGTATATGAAATTGTTTTCAATTAATCTGTTAGCCAATTAAAATTAGTTTCTGTTACTTTTTTTAATATTTAACTTTTTTAGACTTTTAACTGATTAATTGATTAACATATTTTCGGGCCTGGTCTGTGTCTCACAAAAAATAAATTTCTTGAACAGTCCGGAAGTTCTATATTTATTCCCACTTTCTTATTTCACTCCAGTGTGCAATGTTAAATTAATCAATAAAACAATTAAAATAGTAAAAGTCAGTAAACACAAGTAATTTTCTACATTTTCAACAATCATCTTTCGTTTTGTTTTTATAGGAAAAAATTTTAATACAGTTTCAATTTATTTAATACAAAAGTTTAAACAAGCAAATAAAACCGGTCTTCATTAAAAGTAATTAAATGTTTATAAATCATACTAATCTTAGTAAATTGACTACAACAATTAGTAAAAAAAATTAACTCAACATATAAACGGAGATTTTCTAAATAAATTTGAAAGCCCCCTTAATTCGTATCTTTTTATTTTAACCACGTTAAACGGGACACTACAGTATAATAATTTTATTCAAAGTTATTAAGTCAGGCTTGAGGATTGATGTTTAATCAAATATATTTATTTAAAAATATTTATTTTATTTTCGATATGAATGAATTTATGTATCTTTTATAGGGCATTTACATTGTCTCGAATTTTTCTAGATTTCGTATCCAAGAATAAATACTTTGACTAAAATTTATCTTAAACTGTAACTCAACAAGTGCCGCCTTAGCTAATGCACACACTTTTATTAGAAAATTTTTGTAGAGCGTAGCTAATTCACTCACTACATTTTGAGTAGATTTCGTCCAATCTACTGACAAATTTGATTTCGCTTTATATGGGAAATCTAGTTAAAAAACAACTAGATTAGGCTCGAAATCTCGTAAGTACTAGATTTCGAGACATTATAATCACCCTATTAGAGTTTTATTTAGACAAACGAGTTTAAAAAATGTTTAGACATGATGGTTAAAGATATGCTAATGATTTGGAATTATCACCAACGAAATGCAGGCTTATAACGCAGGCAAAAATTTCCCCATAATTCTTTCCCAATTAGAAAGGTAAAAAATATCCGTAATTATTTCCCATATTAGAAAAATATTGCCAAATTTGCAGGATGCCTAGAAATGAGATGGTATTTTACGTATCAAGAACTTAGGTCTCATTTTAATGCCAGTACTTTTAACGACCGATCGTTTTTTATAAGAACTTGTCCTAATTTCTACATTTATGTTTTGTGCGGATCTGACTTCTTAGTCCCCGTAGCGAAAAAATTACCCTTTTCAGATTTTTCTGATTACGCTGGTCGGCAAAAAAAATCGCCTTTAAATAAAAATGTGAGAAATATATAAAGTTTTATGTGCTAAATTCAAGTCCCTTATCAGTTTTTTTCAATCACGTACAGATTTTTTTGATGGGCATGACTAATATTTCCACTAGGTATATCGGTATATTGTCCGATTCGAGCCACTATACCACCAAAAGATGCGGAATAAAATTGTCTTTTTGTCACTTATATAAAATTTTTTTATATTTCAAACTATTTCGGCGAATTATTTTTTTCATAAAAAACTAAACTTTTTTCGATTTCAAAAACTGATCAAAAAATTAAGACGGAAAAATTTTTAAAATTTTGTCAATAATAAAAATGCTAGGTAAGGAACAAAATGAGCCATAAATCATTAAAAATCGATGGACAAATGTCGATTTTATTCGAAATTAAGTGAATGAATCTAATCGAAAAAAATTGTGATTTTCATACAACAATCATAAGCACATTCAAATTAAAATTTTGTTGTTGTATGGAAATTCTGACTTATCAATAGAGTTCCTTCACTTAATTGTGAATAAAATCGACATTTGTTCATCGATTTTAATAATTTATGGCTTATTTTATTCATAATATACCTAGCTTTCTGATAAATGACAAAAATGTAAAATCCTTTATCTCTTAATTTTTTATGAGCTTTCGAAAACAAAAAATATGTAATTTAGCATGAAAGAAAATTTTTTTCATCGCTAGTTCCTGCATAACTCCGAAACAGTTGGAAAGTTGTATCGCTTAAAGCATCTCCGCATCTTTTGGTACTTTATGCATTTCAATTGAGCAATTCGTTCTCGAGCTATGATGAAATATATTAGCGTGACCGCACTATTTCGGGTGCCAATTAGTCAAGCCCATAAAAAAATCTGTGATAGAAAAAAACTGAAAACGGATTTGAATTTATAATGCATTAAAATTTATATATTTCACATATTTTCATTTAAAGGTTCGAAAAGTTTATGTATTTTTTCAGAGCAGTGTTACTTGATCACTCAGACATACTTTTTTTACCAAATTTCACCTCGCTTCTGTTTGTGGATTTCGAGCGTGCGTCCGATACGGTATCCAGACCGGCTCTTTGGGGTGCGCTTAGCGTCAAGGGCATACCGCCAAAAATAATTAATCTAATTAGTGAACTATATGCTGATGCCGAATGCAGAGTACGCTATAAAGGCGAAGAAAGTCCACCCTTCAAGACCAGCGCAGGCGTGAAGCAGGGCTGTGTTCTATCCTCCACACTTTTCCTACTCCTGCTAGATTGCGTAATTCAGCAATCAAACTCCGAAGCACCTTATGGCGTCCGGTGGAACATGAGCGAGCTCCTACACGACATAGATTATGCTGACGATATTTGTCTTTTCGCACACCGATTTGAGGATATTCAGCAAAAACTCCTCGTCCTCTCAGAAAACGCCAATAAAGTTGGGCTAAAAATTAACGCAAAGAAAACTAAATTAATGCGTATTGGCACTAGAAACACATCACCACTAGCTTTTCAAAGTCAGAATATCGAGGATGTAGAGACCTTTTCATATCTCGGAAGCACCATAAATAAAGATGGTGGTTCCTTTGCCGATATAACGGACAGAATAAACAAAGCGCGGATTGCATTTCGTTCGCTGCACAGAATATGGCGCGCAAGCAACATCTCTACCAATACAAAACTGAGAATCTTTAACTGCAGCGTCACATCTATACTTCTGTATGGTTGTACCACATGGAGCTCTACTCAAACTTCACGAAGGAGACTACAAACGTTCTACAACAAATGCTTGAAACAAATCCTTCGCATTTTCTGGCCGAATTGGGTCACAAATAATCAACTGCTCTTGATAGCCAACTGTAAGTCAATTGAATATGAAATCTGCAGGCGCAAATGGACCTGGATTGGCCATATATTAAGAAGACCTGCCAATGAGATTGCAAGGCAAGCGCTCGAATGGAACCCACAAGAGCATAGAAATCCTGGCAGGCCTTGAAATACATGGATCAGGATGGTAAAGAATGAATGTGCATCTCGTAATATGACCTGGAACCAAGTAAAGATCCTAGCTAACGATCGAGCAAAGTGGAGAGAATTCGTTGACGCCCTTTGTTCTTCATGAATATTTACTAAAACGTTCACTATGTAATTTGTTTGTTTTATAAATAAGAAAATATATATATACCTCGCTTGCTATAGTGGAAGTGTGCCATAAAAAGAATTTGGACCCTAGTCCCCCTAGATGAAAGTAGTCCTCTTCAGACTTTTCTGATTAGTTATTCACCAAGACTTATATGTATACTAAAGTTCAGCTCTTTTCCTATAGTGGAAGTGCCCCATAATATTGATGAGGGAATGAGGGTGGCGTGATATGGCCTGGCACACTATCGTGCGCTTTATTTTAAATATATGCAACGCTTTTAAATGGCGCTCTGTAAAAGAATGTGTGAATATAGAACTACCATACATACACTACGCAGCTTTGTTGCGTGCAATTTTAATTTTAAGTGAGACTGTTGAAATAGAAATATTTATATTTAGTATTTCTTCTCCTTCTTCCTCACTTTGTTGCATACGACAAATAGTGTGAATATTTTTAGGAAGTTGTCAACAGAGTTGGTGTCCTACATTTACGTTTGTTTGAAAAATATTTGGTAACAATTTTTTGTGTTTTGTTGTTTGTGTTTTGTTTTCTCAAGAGATTTGATTGATGTTAATAAAAACCAACGATTTAAGTTATCAAAGTATTTTTAAAAGCAATAACTCAAATTCTAGCAGCAGGTTTCAATATTTATTGAAACACAATACAACAAAAGTGCTGCAATATAGTAAATATTTAAAGGTCTACATTAGGGTCATAACATTTTTGACCAAAATTTCTTCATCGCAGCACGCTATGCACTGATAACAAAAATAATATTTTTTGGTAATTTTGGTAAAATATGTTCGCGCACCGAATATAATTTCTAAGACTCTCCGAAGAAAATTTTTTTTAATATTATTTTTGAAGAAAATTTTTCTTATTTATTATATGTATTTATGGCATGTATTTTCCCCCATATTTATAGAATTTAAAATGAGTTTGAAATGCATTTTATGTCAAATTTTTCATACAAACTTTCCTTAAAATAGATTTCAAATACATTTTATTTATTTATGAATATGAGGGTTTATTAAAGAATTAATTTAATTTTTTTATACTTAAAATAAGCTCATAAATTCAATATTTCATCGCGTTTGGTGGAGAAATTTTTTTAAGGATTGCGAAAAACTAAAACACGCGTAGTATATCATTTCTTTATATTTTGTCATGGCCTATACGGCTATGTGATGAAGAATTTGATATTTGCAAAAAAAATACAAAAAGTTACTACCCTAGTCTACATAGTAAATATCTATCTCAGTTATAGGAATTAATTTATTGTCAAACAATTTTTATAAATACATTCATACATGAACCTCTAAGTATTGCATTGACTGTGTAATGGCAGGTGTAAAAAAGGTTTTCCTTATTAATTGTCAGGACACTAGAAAAACACAACAACATTAAAAATTTAAGCAAAAAACTTTTGTTGTAAATTTTTGGAAATAATAAACATTCCTGTCCATATCGAATAAATACGATTATCTAAATATTTACAACAATGGTAAATACATAAAAATCATTGTAAACAAAAAGCAGTGATATGCCACAGAGGCACGCCGATTACAAACTACACTCTAAAACACTTTTGTTGAAAATTAGGTCGATAATAGTCGGCAACACTTTACAGATTATTATCGACCTAAAATTACACACGCATTATTTTTGAACAAAATGTTTTTACTAAAAAAAAGGGATTGGCTGCTTGCAGTTTTGAACCGCGACCTCCTGACTAGGGTTACCACTTTTTTTTTTTGGAAATAAAGTACATTTGTTATAAAAGGTTAAAAAAATAAAGTACACAACATCAAAATAAAGTACAATTTAGTTTTCTTTATTGTTAAATTTAAAGGCATATTTTTTATTGCTTTTCGCAAGTTTTATCAAATAATTATCATTACTAAACAATTGCACAGCATCATTACAGTCTATATTTAAGTTAAAATAAATTAAAAGTTCATTTTTTATCAGATTCAGAGACGCTTTGTTTCTTTCGTCGCGCCATTTGCTATTCATTACAGAAAAAACTCTTTCTGTAAATGCTGACGTGGCAGGGATAGATAGTAGAAACGAAATTACTTTGTACAAATTCAATAAATTATCATCAGTCTTCTTGAATAATTCTCGCCATTTATTTGCAGTAGACAATTCTGCAAAACCCTCAGAACTGTATATTTGAGCATAAATTTTGTTTAATACCACAACTTCTCCATAAAGTTCATCCATATTTATTTTAAGTTTCTGCAAATTTAAATTTTCAATTATGTTAACAATATTATCAAATTCAATATTGCTCTTTAAATTTATATTGCTAATTGTAAATAACCAGTTTGTATTATTGAAATCAAACCATTTATGCAGGTACTCTAAGGCTTTATCAATAAATAATACAAAATTCATGTGAATTTCTCTTGTCAGTTCCGTTGAAGACAAAATTTTAATTCTTTTGCCTGTTTCATAGCATAGGAGTCCTGACTGATAGTCTGACGTATCTAACATTCAGCCATAGCCGTATTATACTTTATGTTGAATTTTTTTACATGGACTAAATATGTATAATTTGAAAGGTTTTTTCTTTAATAAAATGACTATAAATTCGATGTAATTTTAGACAAGGAGAAATTTTCCACACAAATTTAGACAGTATATGATCGTAAATTTGAAGTACTGTGTTAGAGTGTATATGGTAACTTCTATACTTCTGATCAGAAGTTTTTCAAAAGGAGGACTTAAGTCATAGAAAAGAACTTAGTTAGTGGCAACAAACAATTGTAAATGCTCAGTTATGCATTTTATTAAAAAAATCGGTAAATGTATGCCTTGTATGTCAATTTTTTTAGATATTTTGTTATAAAATTGTTAAACTCTTGCTGACATTTCCGTTCATTTGAGTTAACTAATTCCCACATAAATAGAAGCACATAATAAAAGCATTTTTTCGGAGCAGTCCTTTCATCAATTCTAGTATTCTTTTCACGCACGAACACTTGGACATATGGTTTGCATGTTGGAAATAATTGCTTTCTCTCTAATACTTAAACTGCATGCCCAATTTGTTCTTAATAAAGATACTAAAGTGGCCCACCCACTTTTAATATAATTGTGCGATTTTGCATATTGCATAATACTAATGTTTATGTCATATTCGAAGGTGGCACAAAAATCAAACAACCTTTTTAGCACATAATTTCCACAATGCAAACAAGTGACTTGAGTAAAAAATTTGTATGGAAATCATTCAAAAAACTGAGTGCTTTTCATATAAATTTTAGACAAGCAGTGCTTGTTTGCATTGTGGAAACAACACATTAATCAAAATTTTCTTATAACACTAAACTGAACAAACGTACCAAGTTTTGTCAAAATCGGAGAACTATCATCAAATATTGATTGACTTTTCATGGAATTGCTGAATATGCTAAAAAAAAAGTTTGTGAAGTTTTAGAAAAAATTATATATTCTTATTTTTCATGATAAATGAGCTTAAGGATCTGGTAGACTATCTACTAGATAATATCTAACATTAAATATGCTAAATTGGCAACGCTGGTTGCACTAATCGATTTGTAAATATATATGTAGTCCCAAGTGTGTCATTAGGTTAATGTAGTAGTTTTTGTAGTCCAACAATGAAAACGAGAAACTTGAAAGCATTTACTGTGCAGATTACTTGTTTTTTGTTTTTGTTTTTTGTTTTTTTTTTTGTTAAATACATACTAAATTACGCAGGTCAAAGAAGCAATGGCTATGGCTATTATTTATACATGAAACAAATCATTAAAATAAATCAACTTTATTATTTCCAACAATAATTTCACAACTTGCGATACCAAAGAGATATAATCGGAGTGAAATACAATTTTCACATTCACCAGGCAATTAAGAAAGCAATATTTCGAATGCTAATGCCGCTCGCTACATGTCGTGTGTTTATAACAAAAAATGCAATTTGTTTTAATAATTGAATGAATAAATAAAAATATTATATTTAATTTTCGCACAAATGTAAATTATATAAGCCACAACTCTTCTTTTTTTTTACATTCTCACAGAACAAAATTTGTATACAATCCTGTTGCCGCATATGAAGAAACGCTTTGGCAAAATGTCTGAATTTCGTGACAATGAATAAAAAATATATAAAAACATACATATGTGCATATGTACAAATGTAGATAAGCAATGAGTGCTGTGAAAAATACTTGTTAAATAAAAATAGTCATCAAATTTGAAACTGAAGAGATAATAATTCCTAGAATGGCTGATGTTATTGAAATTGCACAACAATTATCCAACGAAACTATGAGCCTTTTCAGCAATATGAGCAGCACTGATACAGCGCAGACCAATGGATTAATATCATCGGTAGCAGATGACATTTTTCCCACTACACCACCACACTCACCTCAAAACACATTTAAGTCCTCCATTAATGCTGCATCACTACTCTCAACAACAGCCTTGCAATGGTTGCAACAACATCCCAGTTCGCAGCTGCCAGCAACAATGAAAATAACAGATTCCTCCTTTACATTCCTCAAAAATCTAACGTACACAAACTCCAATGTCTATATACCAGCGAGCGCAGGTCCCGTCATAGAAGATGATGAAATTCGATTAGAACATGCACCGCAACTGTCCAAGTCAGCATTGATTAAAGTGTACGTTCTAACCATAATGGCCTTGTTCTCCTTGCTGGGCAATGTGTTGACCATGTGGAACATTTATAAAACCCGTCTTGCACGACGCAACTCCCGTCACAGCTGGAGTGCAATATATTCATTAATTTTTCACCTTTCAATAGCAGACGTTCTAGTGACCGGATTTTGTATAATTGGTGAAGCGGCATGGTGCTATACCGTTAAATGGCTGGCTAACGATTTGACCTGTAAGCTGGTGAAATTATTTCAAATGTTCAGTTTGTATTTGTCAACGTATGTTTTGGTGTTAATTGGAGTTGATCGATGGATTGCCGTCAAATATCCAATGAAATCGCTAAATATGGCCAAAAGATGTTATCGCCTGCTGGGTGGAACTTATATTCTATCGCTGCTGCTGAGTTTGCCCCAGGTAAGTGTATTGCTTCATTTATAACCAGGGCTCGGACTTACATGCAACTAAAAATTGATATTAAGCGCTTAACAAATAAATGCACCTAAAAATATGCATTTGCCTACAAACAAAGTACCAAAACTAAAATGATATGAAAACATTTTTTTTTAATTTCTTATTATTATTTAGAGAACAAACATAATTTGGTCTATTATTTAATGCAACCGAAGTTTAGTTGCGTTACCAATCGGTAACTGAAAATTAATGGTTGCCAGAAAATAACTAAATATCAAGTGGAATTGACAGCTCTCAGTTGCCAGTTGCCGTCAGTAGTATCATTTTCAGCAACTGCCGACCCGACTGAGGCTCGGTTGCCATCCCTAATCGGGCTATTAATATTTTTTGTAAAAATTAAGAAATATGCATTAAAAAATATGCATTTACCACCAAAATATGCAAAAATATGTGACTACAAATCAATGCCAAACTACTTACAATTTGATGATTCTCATAGATAATTAGTCAATACCTTTTTATCTATCAACACAAAAACATGCATTTGCACGAGTTAATTTAATAAAATTTACAGTGCGAATACCTTTGTCGTTGAAACAGGTTTAAAAGAACTACGCAATTATGTGATAAAAATTGCTGATTTGATTCATTTTTAATACTTTTTTGTACATTATTTTTTTTACGTTTCTGAGATACTTAGGTTTATTTTTAAACAACAGCTATTGATATCAGTTTTTGCAAATATATGGCACATTCTCATTTCAAATGCTTTTTTCGTGTCCTTTGAAAGTATAGTAAAATATTTCATAAAATAAGCGCGTAAATTTTAAAATGAAAACTGTTTTAGCGTGATTTAATATATTGTACATAAATGTACATAAGTCTGTTTTGTTAAAAACGAAAAACAAAAATATTGTTTTTCCCTCTTCATATAAAATGGCATATTGTTGATTTTTCACATTAAGAAACTATGAATTTTTCAAAAACGAGATTGAATTTCTAACGGTTTTAGAATATTTGCATTTGTTTCTCTTATTTCACACATCAAATTTTTGGAAAATATTAGAAATTATAATTTTTTTTTAGTTGGTGGTGTCCGCAGTCATGTGTATTGAGCGTTACGAGTTTTTAGTACGCTTCATTACTGAGTTTAATTATTAAAATTGCAATAACCAACATACACTAAAATAACAGCGCAGGTTTGTACTTCCAAATACTTAAAACTTTTGTGAACTTTGTTAAATACTATTATAAAAAATATGTATTGAGTGTTATCCATAATTGTTTAATATAATTGAAATTTGTTTGTGAATAACTAAGGAGCTTATGTTAAAACACATCGAAGATTATACATCTGTATTGTATTGAATTCAAAATATACTGTGTTCTGCAAAAATATTGAATTCGTAGAAAAATGTATTGAGCGTTACGTAAATTTTTTTTAAATATAATGTATCTATAAATTTTAGGACGTTAAAAAAAGTTAACAGCAGCTGAAGGGTGGAAACGATATAAAGAACATTACCTATTTACAAATGTATAGTTTTCTTTGCGAGTTGTTATATTTTTGAAGAAGGTATTAGGTAGGTCGTATTTTGTACAAAAAAGTTATTTCAAACTTTTGACATTGTTGGTCGATTTTATTAAAACAAGTCTTATTTTAAAGGAGAGTTAGCTTACTTTTTCCTTATGTATAACTGTTTGCAAAAAATTTTTATTTTTCCATGTTAACCCAAGGGATGACAATCGCCTACGCCGATGATATCTCGAAACAGGCGATATCTGCAAGAGACATTTCAAATTATACAAGCATCTGCAAAAGAGATAGGGCTAGTGGTTAATCAATCAAAAACGAAGTATATGATACTATCTAGAAGCGCTGAAAGAAGAAGGCCACGAGATATCAGTATAGGAGAATATAATTTTGAAGGAGTAGACAAGTTCAAGTACTTGGGCGTACTTATTAGTAATGATAATAGTGCAAGAGACTGTATACAAGACCGAATTGTAGCTGCAAACAAATCATATTTTGCACATAATAAGATATTTAAATCAAAACTTTTATCAAGAGCCTGCAAGCTGAGAATTTACAATACCATCATAAGGCCTATAGTTACTTACGGATCAGAGGTTTGGTCTATGACAAATTCAGAAGAAGAGTCTCTCAGAATTTTCGAAAGAAAAATCCTTAGACGAATATTTGGGCCAAGACGAAATGAAAGGGGAGATTATTTCCTAAGACGCAATGAAGAACTTTTACAGCTAAATCAAGGCGGGGATTTAGGAAAATACATTAATGCATAAAGACTAAGATGGATAGGCCATGTACTAAGGATGAATCAAAACCGGGCGCAAAAGCTTGTTCTTGACTACACAAAACAAATTTCAAGAAATAAAGGCCGGCCACGTAAGCGCCTAATTGACAATATTGATGATGATATGAGAGCAATGGGACTAAGGAATTGGCGCACCCATGCTAGAAATAGAGAGGAATCGAGAAGAGTTGTGGAGAAAGCCAAAACCCACCCCGGGTTGTAGAGCTGAATGATGATGATGATGATGATGATGTTAACCCAAGTCAAAATTGAAAAAGTGGCCATAACTTTTAATTTCGTCCTGCGGTTATAATAAGTTAGTTGTTTTTAGAGGGTCGATGTATAGTGCTTTCAAACCCTATATTAATTTTTTGTGATGTATTTTAGTCGCAAAAATTATTCCTTGAACAACCGCGAAAGCAAATGTAACGCTCAAGACACAAAAATGATAAACATTCGAAAAATATAATTGTATTTTAGGAACCATTGAATGAGGCGAAAACTGTGATAAAAATCCTTTCTTCTCATATATACACATATATGTCTATATTAGTTACATAGGTAAACAAAAAAAAAACACAAAATGTACGTTTAGAATGAGAATCAGCCATATACAATTTACAACCCACAATTTATCATTTAATAACAAACAGAAAAAATAAAGCGTAACAAAATTTGAACTAAATGAAAGTAAAAACCGGTCATGTGTACAATATTTATACTACAAAAATAAAATGCCACAAGTGTCAACGCTGCGAAAAACTATTTTTGTCCGGAATATGAACGAAATGGGAAAAGGATATCAAAGAACAATTTGTAGAAAATGTATGCATCCTTTTTATGATTAAGTTTCTTATTTCGCCCTCTGGATATATTTTATCGTTTGTTCTAAACGGCATTACTTTTCAGCTCATAAATCTTTTATAAAAATACCGATTATCTTCAATAACTTAACAGTGAAAACCAAATAAAGAATATAAAATGTTGATAAAATTTTTTTGTTGTTGTTTCGGCAGAACCTTAGCCGGACTAAAAAGCAAATAAAATCGAAGCAAGCATATTAAAATAAACAATTAAGATTATATAAGATTAAGTATAAAAATACAGCAAAAAAAAAAGTTTGACTTAAGTAGAACAAAGAATCAGAGACATGGTCATGAAGGAAAATAAACCAACGGCAGCACTGGAATTTGTCGTGATAAACATCAGAAACACATCAATTTAGTAGAGATTTAATTCTCATATGAAAATTTTTCAAAAAGTTTGTTTAAATAAGAATTGCGATCAACGAGCCACCTAACCAGTGGCGATAAGCAGAGATACATACACACGAGCACTGACGACCTCCAACAACAACGTTGTTCTGCTCTGCTGTGTACGTTGAAAATTAAATCCGTGTTGATTTATCTCTTGTTCCTTGGAATATTGATCATGTCTAATTATTTCTGAATATAACGTTACGAAACTTTGCCTACATATAAAACACTTTGGATTAATATAAAAATTTTTTTTCATTTTTAGTCTTTTTCCTTCTTCGGAACGTATTTAAGTAAAAATGCTTAAATCTGGAATAAACAGGGCTCGGACTTTCATGTAAATGCATGTTTTTTGTGGTGTTAGATAAAGAGTATTGACTAATTATCTATGCGAATTATTAAATTTTAAGTGGTTTCGCATCGATTTGTATTTGCATATTTGTGCATATTTTGACAATAAATGCATATTTTTAGAGTTGTAATTTTTTTTCTTAAAGAGAAGTAACACAATCAGGCAATGAGTGCCTACCAGTTAATTAATTAATGTGTTATCTTGTTTGGGAAAGGGATAGTGTAGAGAGAACAGGTGGTGAAGTGAGAGAGAGATAGAAAGCTTAACTCATTTACAACCCTGCTATTGCAGGATATGCATTAGGATATGTTAGTATTAATCGCTGCCGGTACTGGCAATGTGATCAGTGCTATGCCTTCATCAGTTTAACAGTCCAACAACAACCAACACAATAACACAGCAATGCACATGAGAAAAATTCATGATGTTATTGGCTTGCCTGAAACTAGTCTTGAACTCAAGACCTCAGGGTCTGTAGTCAAACGCGCTAACTACCCAGCCTACAGCACCCTCAAATGCAAATGCATATTTCTCAATTTTTTAAAAAAAATATTAATAGGCCGATTATGGATGGCAACTGAGCCTCAGTTGGGTTCCAGTTGCTGAAAATGATACTACTGACGACAACTGGCAACTCAGAGCTGTCACTTTCAGTTGCTATTTAGTGCCTTTCTGGCCACAATTAATTTTCAGTTGCCGACTAGCAACGCAACTAAAGTTCGGTTGTATTAAATATAGACCCAATTATGTTTGTTTTATGTTTTTTCTCTAATAATAATAAAAACTTAAAAAAAAATTTGCTTTGTTCGTGGGTAAATGCATATTTTCGCGCATATTTTTCATTTTTAGGTGCATTTGTTAAGCAATTAAAATCAATTTTTAGTTGCATGAAAGTGCGAGCCCTGGTAATAAGTATTAAATCTAATCTTACAGAATAGAGCAGTTAGCTTGTTTACTTTTTGTTATAGAAAATAACAAAAAAAGAAATTCTTTCAGTTAAAGTAACATAAATAAAAATATAAAAAAAACACGTCAAATAAAATGTGCTTAGTCCAACAGGATCGGAGCTAAGTCACGAAAGACTTTGTCAGTCGATGCACATCAATTTTAACTGTTCTACTTTTGTAATTAAAAAGTTTCTCAACAATAGAAGAAGATTTAACTTACAGATTTTAAAAATATTTGAAGCAAAATATTTTGCAATATTTTCGTATCTTTTGTAAAATTAATTAAATTTCAGTTGGCTTATTTTAAACTATATATGAGCAAAAGTATATAAAAAATTAAGTTAAATAAAATTTTTCAGATTGCCGCTTTTTCATGGAATGCTCCTGCAAACTTACAACAGGTTGTTATTTAACTTTTTCACAATTTATTTATTTCTTTTTGGCCAGCTGGGATACGAGCCTTTGTTCTTTGAGATTTCAATAGAAGTAGTTTACTTACTCAGCCATTGTTGATTTATAAGTTTAAGCGCCAAAAATTTGTTTTCATATAGAAACACATGTCGACTTAAAAATTGTTTGTCTACACTGAAAATAATCCATGCAACATTTTACGAAAAAATCTTTCGTAGTTGCTTTTTTCGTAGAATATACGAAACTTTCGTACATATTACGAAAAAAATTCTAGTCAATATTTTTTTGAATTTACGAAAGTAACGAAAACCTTTCGTAAAATTTTTTTCCTTGTTAAAAGATATATTTGAAATAAAAAATAAATTAAAATTATTTTTTCTAAATTAACATATTTTTCAGATGTAAGTAATTAAAATAAGTAGAAAGTGGCTCACTGGGAAGAGTACTTGCTTTGAAATATGAAGATTGTGAGTTCGTGCCCCGGTTGAGCCAAACTTTTTTACCTTTATTTTCTTATTTATTTTCGTACATTTCATATATCTTACGAAAGAATTTCGTGTTGCGAAACTACAAAATATTTCGTAATATATACGACGGTTTTCGTTCATATGTTGCATGAATTTTTTTCAGTGTACTTATTTTATTAATACATAAACATAAATTATAACTACTTTCAGATAATTACATAAATACGCACGTAACTGTTTTATTAAATATGAATTAATAGTTTTAATTTGGAGCAAAGTAATAAGATAAGATACATTTATCAAAGTTCCCTATTTATTTATGTTGCTGAAATTGATTTGTAAAAAAAGAGGTCAACACGTAAACAAGCCTGTAGTCGAAAATTAAAAGCAATAACTTTTCCTCTAGTTGTAGTTGTAGTTCATTATATAAAATACAAGGACCAAAATTATAATCAAATTATTCATTTGCATTTTAATTTAAATTCCATTTTTAGAGTTGGCTGCTGTTTACAGGGTCGCATTCACATGCTTATAAAGGCACTTGCCTTCAAGCTAAGATACAAGTTTTGTATTGGAAATATTGGGATAATTTATTGACATCCTATTGGATGTTGTTGTTGGCTGTGTGTAAGCATGGAATTTCATTATTAATTTTTACATCAGAAATTGCAGCGTACTAGAAAACAAAAACAGTTGATATACATATGTACATAATTTTACATGAAATGACTTGGTGTGGTTTCTACAAATAGTTGAGTCGACCGTTTCATAGTTTTCGGAGATTTCTATGCAAACTTACAACTGAATTTTAGCTTTTCAACAGTTTTATGAAAGGAGTCTATGAGTCAATTTAAGTGATCTAATTTTTCATGAAATTTTATTATGTTGGCAAGAAATGTAAAGAAGCAAATGAGGTACAAAAAATATCATGACTTCAATTTTATGAAATTTTATATAAAATTTTTTTATGCATTTCAATCGTTTTGACATTTGTATTGTATAATTGTCAAAGGAGTTGGAAGAAAATTTCATCGATAAACAGACGATGAAATACGTAGCAACTTTAAAAGAGAATTGATTGAGAAACATTCATGAAAAAGTCTGATCGTGTAAATTTAGTCTATAATTAAATTTCTTTGCAGATTTTTAAGCTGGTTGCCTGTTTTTTAACGAACCTACTGCACTTTGCGATGTCTGGTTATTTAATGGAAATATCTAGTTTCACAAGACAACATTATTCAAGCTATACTACTTTCATATTTCCTGCTGGCCTGGGGCCAGATTCCGCAACGATGAGTTTTGAAGTGTTCACCAATTTCAGTGTTCACTTTTGATTTGTGCACCCGCAACGGTGAGAATGTATTTTTTTGACGGTGATAGAGAACACTACCTAAATTTTTTCACTGGAAAAAGTGCGGTGAATTTTTTGTTTTTAAGTGTTCACTGGTAAAAAAAAAATCATCGTTGCGGAATCCAGCCCCTGGTATTGTTTTTTTTTTTTTTGTTGCGTTAAAATAAAATTAAACTCACTAGCAAGGAAGTCAATTATAACTGCATGTAGTTGGAGTTCAGTCAGTAGCCGAATATATTTAAGTAATATTGAATTATTAGAATTCAAATTATGTAGATTTAGTGGGTAATTATTCTGCAAGTTGTTACATTCTCAAAAAATGTTATTTGCACCACCAAAAACAGTTTGAAATTGAGCACATGTCATGACAGCGTATTAGGAATTTGAATTGAGGTAGAATATCGCTCATACGTTAGCAGTGTACAAAATGCTATCGCCTTTCACTTTTCAAAAGCTGAAGTAAATTTTTAAAAAAGCTTTTTAAATGTAACTTTTTAAAGAGCAATAGCTCCTGTCAACTTTTTTAATAATAAAAAACAAAAACAAGCAATTTCAGCTTTCGTAAGCCGTCTAATAAACAATGAGGGTAGGCTAATAGCTGCGCGAAAAAGAGCTAAAAGCTACAAGAACAGAAGCTAACAGTCACACGAAGAATTATAAATCTCACAGAAGATAAAAGAGCTGTACATAAGATAAAAGAGCTGTAAAAGAATAACTCTTTTTAGAATTAAGCTGCGAATCATTCAGGCAATGAATTTTGATATTTTAAAAACATTCATATTGGCTAAAATATCAACTAAATTAATTAATTAATGTATGAATGCACTAGCACTTGGCCGACTACTTTGTTAGCGATAAATAAAATGTGTGGCCCAGAAGTATCTGCCAAAACCTTTTTTTTTCAAAAAGCACCTTTACAAAAAATGTACCTTTTCCAAAAAGTACATATTCCAACAAAAAAAAAATACATTTAAAAAAGTACATAAGTACTTTTTCAAAAACTATTTTTTTTTCAAAATGTACCTTCTAAAAAAGTACACTTTCCAAAAAAAAAAACTTTCACAAAAGCTCTGTTTTACAAAAATACCAATTTCAAAAAGTACCATTTACAAAAAGCATATTTACCAAAAGGAACCTTTAAAAAAATCTTTTTCCAAAAAGACGAAGTATTTTCACGAAGTATTTTTTAGAGCACCTTTTCCAAGGAAGCAAATGTTTGAAAAAGTATTTTTATCTTAAAAGT
The DNA here is from genome assembly GCA_956483635.1 of Panzeria rudis. Taxonomy (NCBI): domain Eukaryota; kingdom Metazoa; phylum Arthropoda; class Insecta; order Diptera; family Tachinidae; genus Panzeria; species Panzeria rudis. Next base: position 198,534,628 of record OY101448.1, read on the forward strand.
GTTTTTATTTAAAAAGTATTTTTATATAAAAAGTATTTTTATCTAAAAAGTATTTTTACCTAAAAGATATTTTTATCTAAAAAGTACCAGTTCAACAAAGTCTCTTATACAAAAATTATATCTTTCAAAAAGTATTTTGTGCAAAAGAACATTTTTAAAAAATACTACATATTTGAAAAAAGTACATTTTCCAACATTTTCATAAAATGGTTTTTCAAAAACTTCTCTAAAAAGGACATTTCCTCAACTTAGAAAAGTGTACCATTAAAAAAAGATATACTGTTGCAAAGAATCGCCTTTTCAAGTAACTCAATATGCAGAAAAGGTACGAAAAAAGTACCAATTTCGCGGTTATGCTATTTTACAGTTACCAAAATTTAATCGTTTGCTTAATCTCCTTATCGAATGCTTATTTTAAGCAGATATGATATAATGTTCTTAAAAGTGCTAAAGTTTATCCGCATGTTCCTCATATGGCATATAGGAGGAACATGCCAATACATATATTTTTAAAACCATATATGTAATATTGTAATGAATAGTAAAATATTAATTGGAGAAAAAGCAGATTACAATTAAAATTAATTGCAGTTTAATAATTCTCAATAAAAACAACTTTATAGTTAAACTATCTTTGCTTCAATTTTGTACAATCCATACGAATATATGTATGTATGTATGTGTGTATGTATGTATGTATGTATGTATGTATGTATGTATGTATGTATGTATGTATGTATGTATGTGTGCATGTATTATTTACATATACTATTTTGCAATAATATTATGAGCCTTTTCCATAAATATGCTTGAATATGTCAAAGGTAAAAAGAAAACTACTATATTTTCCCATTTATGCAAAAGATTTAGTATCAATTATTTAATGTTAAAATTTCATATCTTTTTCTAAAAATAAATAGTAATTTAAATAAAATTATGTAGAATATTAAGATAAATAAAATAGAGTATATTCATATATTGTCATATATGTAACTATGCCTGTACTTGACTGTTGTTAACATTTTTACTTTTTGACATATTCAAAGGAAACTGTTTTAAGTTCCATAAAACATTTTGTAATTTTAGATTGTTCAATAAAACTGTGTACACAAATAACAAATTCAAAGCATAGATGGAGATAGATCGGCATGGATAGGGGGTGTAAACCAAAAATCAAAAACCTTTAAAATTTATCGACATTTGTGAGAGTTACGAGCTTGTAAATGTTTTCATAACTCAACGTCGTCAACTTTGACACCCTATAGTTCATCTGGTATTCAGCCATGTCACATAGTTCAATTCTTTTCGAAAACGGAATTATATTCACGTCATTTTTGTAGCAGCTACACTCTAAAACATTACTTCAAATTTACGATCATATATTGTCTAAATTTGTGTTGAAAATTTATCCTTGTCTAAAATTACATCGATTTTGTAGTTATTTTATTAAAAAAAAACCTTTCAAATTAAATATATTTAGTCCAAGTAGAAAAAATGTAACATAAAGTATAATACGGCTATGGCTGAATGGTAGATACGTCAATCGTTTTTTTTAGTAAAAACATTTTGTTCAAAAATAATGCGTGTGTAATTTTAGGTCGATAATAATCTGTAAGGTGTTGCCGACTATTATCGACCTAATTTTCAACAAAAGTGTTTTAGAGTGTAGTGAGTGAAAACAAAACGAAAACACGCAAATGTGTCAGGTGTGGTGAAATTGTTGGCTGTGCTGGCATGCTGGCGTATGCTCCGGATATGGCTCGCTGTTTTGGTGTGGATTGAATTTCTGATTGTAACAAGATGCCTAGGTGAAACCGCTTCCGAAAGCTTAGACCTTCTCCAACATTTTTGTATATTTAGTTTTGTAATCGGGCAGTAGTTCAGAAGACGACAACAAATACAACACCAAAAAACACAGTATTTTGTTGGTAGAAACACACCAGAATTATGTCAAATTTATTATCTATGTGTCACACACATTCATAAGCTCTCTCAAATTTACTAACAGATGCCCGTTGTTAATAGAAGCATACCAGAGATGTGTCAAAATCGATTGTCTGTGTGACGCACACATTCTCGAATTTACTAAAACAGCTGTTCTCGTACCGGTACCTGTTCAATCTACCTTGGTAAAAAATCTAAAGGCTTGTAAGTCAGTTAATTTTTATCCGATCAACACAGTATGTATATGAACTGAAAGAGGAAAAACATATCTTTGCAACAGTGTAAAATTTGCTTAATTCAAATAGGCGGTTCTCAAGATTTTTTGAAATAGCTCTATAAACTGCAAAAAACACGTTTTTCGCGAACATCTCGAAAACGATTCTTAAGAAAAATAAATGAATGTCATATTCGTGTTCAGCAGCAACAATTTAGCTTTAAAAAACATCCGGAATAATATTTATATATACGGCCATGTCACAGAGTTCAATTCCGTTCGGAAACGGAATTCAATCAACGCTAATATGTCAAGCCATAGCTTGAGCATACCGCATCATAATAGCGCCGCCAACAGTCTGGACACACCTGACAAATTTGCGTATTTTAGTTTTCTTTTTTAGACACCAACTGCTACAAAAATGGGGTAGGTTGAATACCGTTTCCGAACGGAATTGAACTCTGTGACATGGCCGATAATTTATATTACTCTACACCGATTAGGTCTCCATAAGATAGTTCCGTGACAAGTCACAAAGTGCATACAAAGTATCAATTAACCCCATCCTAGGCCATCCCCATGCAAAAGTGACTGGTTCGCTTCATAGGAAGTAATAGAACTCGTACTGGTCCCTATATCCTTGTTTTGTGTCAGTGTCTTAGGGTCATGAATTTTTCGGCGACATCCTCCAGTTCCAAAATCGTGTAGGGCATGGAAAAAAGTGCAAAAAATCATCACCCTAATGTGTATAGCTAAGGAACATAGTTCTAAACGGGTGCCATCAAAACACTGTGCGTTCTTTTTTCTAATTTTTTGCTTATTAAGTGCAATTTATCTGGACATAAACGGTTTTTAGCTGGACTTACTTTGGACAAATTGTTTACACTTTCTTTGTCTCTCCTGACAAAAATTAATTTTAAGAAGTACGTCGTAGTTCGTAAAAAGCACAGATGTGCACTAAAAGGCTGACTGTAAGATGTGTTCTGGTTTTTAATAAATATTTAATTAAGCTAAAAGTGCTCTTTAAGAATGCTCTTTATTATTAAGTTACTCATTTGCAAACTTGGACTTTTGCTATTTATCATCAAAACATTAAATTTTAAGTAAATAGAAAAACTTTTCTTTAATGTAATGAAGACAAGCAATATAATTCTTGTTAAAAAGTTATTTGGAAATACATATATATATATATAATATAAATAGAGTTTTCCTTTTCCCATATATTCCATTTGCCGGGAAATCGAGATATATTTTGAAATTTCTCAGGATCCCAGTATTAACTGAAATTTAGGGTAATTTATACTTTTGTAATTTAGTAGAATGACTTTATTAAAAAATTACACACACAAGATTTACTAAAAAGAAAGAGAAAAAAGACAAATACACAGAAAAAAATATTACTTATATCCAAGGACTTTTTTCATAAATGCTATGAATCTAACATGATAGTTTTTTTCCAAATTATTTTAATTCCAGCTAGGAACTTTTCAATAATTTAATTCATATTTTCTTTAAAAATTATTTTTAAAAATTCAGTATTGAACTTGTATAGTCTGTTGTACTACACTGAAACATATGCACGAAAACGCTCGTACATATTACGAAATATTTCGTAATTTCGCACCACGAAATTCTTTCGTAAAACATATTATTTTCGTACATTTCGAAAATAATCAAAAAATAAAAGTCTAAAAAAAAGTATGGCTCAACCGGGGCACGAACTCGCAATCTTCATTGAGCTAAAAATTATTAGAGCTAAAAATTATTTTTATTTACTTACATCTGAAAAATACGTCAATTTATACAAAAATATTTTAATAAATTTTTTTATTTCAAATATATTTTTAACAAGGAAAAATGTTTACGAAAGGTATTCGTTACTTTCGTAAATCTAAAAAAATATTGCCTAAATGTTTTTTCGTAATATATACGAAAGTTTCGTATATTTTACGAAAAAAAGTCACTACGAAAGTTTTTTTCGTAAAATGTTGCATGGATTATTTTCAGTGTAGGCACAACTCTTTCCTTTCTGCCAAACAGACTATTTGGAATTAATCGTATTTTTACTTTATATAAATAGAAAAGCAATTTAGAATTTGTTGACAAAAAAGTTGAAAATTTTTTTCAAAGCAACTTCGATTTCATAAATTTATTTATTAAAAACAAAATTCATACAGCGTATGAAATAATTCCTTTCTTTTATTTATAAAGTAATAAAATATATGCATAATAGATTATGAACTTTTTTCATACTATTTATGTTCAAACTCTTTTCTGTGTATAAAGCAATAAATGTGGTTTCCATTGAAACAGAGAACTAAAATATGAAAAAATCAATTTCAAAAACGAAACGATTTAAAAACAAAAAAAAATATAAATTCTTATTGAATCTTAAATAAGTTTTAAATAGTATTTCCAAGCGTTTTTGAAGAATTTTTTTCCATAATTTAACCTTGTTGCATTCAAGTTGAGTTTAGAGCTTTGATGTATGTGAAGAGCTATAGTAGAATTTTATGAAATTTTTTGAATTTTATGAAATTTTCTTGAAGGGAAAGGAGCAGAAAGACCCATACAGTGAAGCGTTGGAGGGTTAAACTATTCCACAAAAATATCCTTCGCTGTGTTTTAAATAAAAGCGCCGAGCGTAGTCACCCTAAAATGAATACCAGACTAAAATGTGCTCTATCCCAGAATCAATTTTTGATAATTTTTATAAATATGTCAGAACCAGAAAAACCGTAAATAGGCAATGCATGTTTTTTCCCATATGATGTACGTAGGCAGATATAAGATATTTATGCGTTTCAGGACATTTTAAGAATTTTGGCATCGATTTGTTAGTGCATATTTTTGCATATTTTACCCTTTACATCATTTTTGTATATTTCACTGCTTATTCGCATATTTAAGGCGTTTTTAAATTTTATGTGACATATTTTGCTGTTTTCCTGCATATTTTGGGCTTCTTTAAATTTTAATAAGCATTTTTACAAAATACCAAAAAACTATGTTTTGTCATCGAAACTTTTCAAAACCTTCCACTTTTCAAACATATTTCTTTTGCGATTTTAAATTTACTCTAATGTATTTTACCTCATTCCGTTGATTATTTTCAGTTTTTTTACGGCTTTAAAAATTATCAATTAGTATGTATTTTGAAGGATTTTTTGAGCAATTAAAATTTTTTCGAGATTGTTGCCTTATTTGCATTTCATAGAAAAAATAGTAGGACGAGAATAGTCGCGTTTTACGTATACTTAAGCTATTTATCGGATTTAGTTGATTTGTTCCTAATATAAACCACAAAATATGAAAAAATATGCGATGTATTACTAAACATTTAAGACCATAAACTATTTGGGGTATTGGCGAAAGTCCAAGCTGGCATTTAAATCGACTCCCATAAGGAACCAAAATATATAGGTGGCATACAATAATGACGTTATTTCCACACGTTGAAAGGAAAATAATGTCCGTAAAAAAATAAAATTAAAAGTCCATGCAAATTGTTTTCTTCTCTGCGCATGTCGAGAATAGAGGCTTCGCAGAATTTAGATTTTAGAATAGACCTTTACTTTGCGAAACCGCTATTCGACATTCCCATGGAACTACTTCCTTTTTGAAGTGAAAATAATGTCCGTGGACGTTATTTCCTTGGACATTCTTGCATGCCACCAATATATGCATATAATTAATTGTGTCAGAAATTAATATTATATACATAGATTATAAACGAAATAAAGTTTTAAGAGCATATTTTTTTAAATTTTGGAAACATATTTAGTAGTTTTTTATGAATATTTAATGGGCATAAAACCAGCGTTGTCATATCGTACGCGTTTTTAGGATATGACAAAACGGAAATATCCATACAGTGTCGTCATATCGTAAGGTTTTTACGATATGACAACACTGAGATATCAGTACACGGTGTATGGATATCTCAGTCTTGTTAAATCGTAAAATACTTACGATATGACGACGTTGTATGACTATTTCCGTTTTGTCATATCGTAAAAACGCGTACGATATGACAACGCTGCATAAAACGCATTTTTCAAGGCATATTTCCGGTTTCCCTGGTTATAACAGTTATTTATAAATATCTCATTATAGTCATTTCATACTTATATTTTTTAATTCTTTTTTTGCAGTTTTTTATATTTCGAGTTGCACGTGGTCCTTTTATTGAAGAATTTTATCAATGTGTTACACATGGATTTTATACAGCAGAATGGCAGGAGCAGCTGTATGCTACATTTACACTGGTTTTTACATTTCTGCTGCCACTGTGTATACTCTTTGGAACGTATATGTCAACATTCCGAACAATTTCTAGTAAGTAAATAAAAAATACAATAAAAATAAAAGAAAAAGCAATATTAAATTTTTTTTTCAACTAACATGGGTTGCTTATTTTAATGAATACAAATTAATGCTTAAAGTGACATTTTACTTTAGAGTTTTCATATTTGTTTAACTTAGATAAAAAGCTTAAAATTACAATAGAATATTACAAAGCAACACGTGTTTCTTTCAACTAAAAATAAAATAATATTCATTGAAAAGGTTACATGAATGACTATCTTTTCAAACTAATTTTACATGTTAGCTTCCTGGATTTAAAAGACTTTGTCTTTAACAGCAATTGTTACAGGATGAAAATGTTTCTAATATCTTTTACAATAAAGAAGAACTTAAAGGTTTATTTGTGATAACAACTTAAGTTTTCGTTTCTAAAAAAAAAATTCTTTCCGATATCGCTGTTAACACCAAAAAATTTCACTTGCGTGTTATCATTACGATGTCTTAGAGATTTTAAATAGTTCGCCCCTCGATTTAAGAAACATTTTAATGCAATTCTAAATACGTAATAATAAAGTAGACCGAGCACCTAGCAACTACACTCAAAAACATGGTTGGGGCAACTATAATCTAAAAGCAATATACCATACATAATTTTTGCCTCTTTTCTAACAAATCGTAAAAAAGGCCCCTAAAAATGTGCATGTAAATGTATAAAAATGTTGGCCATGAAATGTTACTATAGGTCTTCAAAGACAACCAAGCTCCAGACTCAACTTGTACGCCAGAAATCATTGAAAACTTAAACTTTGTTTAATGAATGGTTAACTTCATACTTATTCACAATTAGTACTTGGCATGGGAAATCTTGTAAGTATTACGTTTAAGCTATAAGATGTGTTCAGCACTTTTATGTAAAAGACCACGAGAAATATTTTTTTGGAACATTTTAACCCTCTAACTCTTCGTTTTATGGGTGCTTTTTGTACATTTCTTAAGCAAGGAAAAAAACAAAAATATTCGCCATAAAATTCTATTATATGTCTTTAAAGAGATCCAGACCTAACTTGGACGCTAGGAATCATTCAAAACTTAAAATGTGTTTAAGGGTTAACTTCGTACTTATTCACAATTCATACTCGGCATAGAAAATTTTATAGCCCTTACAATTAAGATATAAGATGTGTTCCGCTTATTTACGTAGAAGACCACGAGGAACATTCTTGTAGAAGATTTTTGTCCGCTATATCGCCGCTGAAAGAGTTTTTTTTTAAGAAATGTAAAAAAGACCCAGACATCGAAGAGCTAGAGGGTTAAAATGTTGCAGAAAACTGTTTCTCGTGGTGTTTTACATAAAATTGCTAAACACATATTATACCTTACGCGTAAGACTTACAACATTTCTTATGCCGGGTTCTGTGAATATGTCTGAAGTTAACCCATAAACATAGTTTAATTTTTCAATGATTTCTGGCTTAAAATTTGAGTCTGGAGCTTGGTTGTATTTAAAGTTCTATAATGAAATTTTATGGCCAACATTTCCGTAGAAAACTTTAGCCCCTTTTTAAGGTTGTTTTTTACGATTTGTTAGAAGAGAGCAGAAAATAACCGTTATGTGGGGGAGTTAGAGGATTAATATGTTTCACATAAATATTTGCCTTAATATTTTCTAGAAAGCTTCTGAACATACACTACACCTCAGATGTAAAGAACACATAGTTTCATGTACCGATATGCCAAAAGGGGGAAACTTTAACCCCCTCTAAAATAAAATTCCGATGTGATCATGCAAAAAGCCGACACACGTATATTTTTTTGTCTTCTTTTTTTTTGTCTCCTCTACCAGAATCGGTTGTCAGAACTCCGTAATTTTTTTCCGTATTGTACAGTGTAATCAAAAGCAAATTAGTTCGAAATTGCCACAAAAATTCTGTTCATTTGTTATTTTATATTGGACCGTTGCAAGTCGTTAAAAAAAATTAGTTAATGCATGTCAAAATATTTTCAACTTTTCTAAAATTTATGTAAAAGTTTGCTGATGACCTGACTAATAAGCAAAGTAGTATGAAAGATCTACTGAGCTTTAAGATTTTTAAACTTAATGAGCCTGATTACGGTTCTTTAATCGACTCGAGAGATTAAAGAAATATACAAAATTTTTTTTAATCTATTACCAACTCTCGACTCGAATCGAGAACCGTAATAAGGCCCAATATTTATTTTTTTATTATTTCTTATTTAAATAGAATATTTTATATTTTATTTTACCCATGTTGCAGTTGGGGAAAATCTGTGCCAATAAATCTTTTCTTTTTTCCTCAATCTACAATTTATTCTTTCTGCTTATTTCCATTATTTAATGCTTTTAATTCATTTAATTAACAGACAGTGAAAAAATGTTTCAATGTGTAAAGATGGCTGGTTACACCAACAAACCTTCCAGTCAGACAAATCGCCAGAGACTTATACATAAAGCCAAAATGAAATCTCTGCGCATTTCCGTAGTAATAATTTTTGCCTTTCTCATCTGTTGGACACCTTACAATGTCATGATGTTGATTTTTATGTTTTGGAATCCAGATAAAAGAGTAAGTAATTTGCTTTTTATTTTATTTTCCTTTTTTATTTAATGTGCTTGACCTGGCAAATATTTTTTTATACACTCCAAGTGATTCACAACAAACAATTTTTAAGAAATATTATAAAGAAAGATCTCTGTGAATGTAAAAAGTATTACATCCCTTTCTTCGTTTTCATTTTATTTATTTATTTATTTTTTATTTATTATTTATTTTTTTGTTACCTTTCTGATGTTATTAAGGTTCAAGATACAATTTATGTGGTTGTGTTGTTGATGTCTTTTAATCTCATAAAATTTTTGTTTATAGAATTAATAAAATCTTATTATAATATTTAAGCCATTAAATAAACCATCTTTGTCTTGTTGTGTAAAGTTAAGGTATTAAGATAATTAAATGCAGAACGAAAACCAGCAACAGAATAAAGATTTCTCACTCATTTAAGAAGATAAAATACATTTTAATTAATTGTACTATCATTTACTGACACTTAGTGGTAAAATAACTAATTTGAAGGTAAATACGTAAGAAAACGGATTCTTTTATTACATACTATCATTCACAGATACACTAGATTTACAATTATAATACATTTATTTGTATCACATAGAGAAATGTTTTCTAGTATCCATGAATGGATGGGCCGCTTTAAAAATATTTCTAAAATTGTTACACGTTGTGGGTAGGGTTTGCAAATAATCAAATATTCTCATAATCGCAATTACGATTAAAAAGTGTGTAATTAATCGCGATTATGGGTTAATTGCTATAAGAAAATATACTAAAGGGTGGTTAAATTTTAAGGGCCGATGTTGATTTTGAATAAAACACAAATTATTTAGGAAATTATTGTCATTTATTTTTTTTATGATAATATGGTATGATTCAATTATGTATTGAACAAAATATCGGCCAAATGGCCGCCGCGACCTCGACGGCACACCTCCATCCAATGGTCCAAATTTGCGATGACGCTGAGGCATAATTGAGGTTCTATGCCGTTAATGTGCCGAATTATCTCATCCTTTAGCTCTTGAATTGTTGCTGGCTTATCGACGTACACTTTTTCTTTAAAATAACCCTAAAGAAAGAAGTCCAACGGTGTCAAATCACATCCACGCCACCACGTGAGATAACACGGCCATTGAATTTGTCGCGTAAAAGAGCCATTGTTTCGTTAGCGGTGTGACAAGTGGCACCATCCTGTTGAAACCACATATCCTCCACATCCATATCTTCCATAATGTTCATCAACGACGAGAGTAAAATGTGCGATTGTTGGGCACGACGGGGAGTTGAGGTGGACGGCTCTTCAACCACACTATCGCGAACAGCAGCAATATTTTCTACAGTACGAGCTGTACCAGCATGCACTGGTGTTTTCACATCTCCTACAGACCCGGTTTGCTCAAATTTTTGCACGATTTTTCCGATTGTACGCACATTTGGACGATTAAATTGACCGAAAAAATCACGAAGTGCACGATATGCATTTTGATTTTAACGCCCATTTTCATAGTAAGCCTGAATAGCTTTAACGCGTTCCTCGATTGTGTATCTTTCCATGGTTCAAAGTGAGTTAGTCTGAAGTTGAGAAATGTCAAATGAAATGCAGAAAGAAAACTTGACGTTTAGGTGTGGTTCACATTCAACATCGGCCCTTGAAATTTAGCCACCCTTTATCATAATTTTATTAAAATAAAAATAAAATTCGTAAATCCTAACGTACGAGTATCAAAAATAATAATATAAGAAATCTCTGCTGATACACAGAAAAAAGTTTGAACATAAATTGTATGAAAAAAGTTCATAATCTATTGTTCATATATTTTATTAATTTATAAATAAAAAACAGGAATTATTTCATTCGCAGTATGAATAAATAACTTTATGAAATCTGAGTTGCCTTGAAAAATATTTTGTACTTTTTTTGTTAAAAATTCAAAAAACTGTTTTTTACAACAGGCTATACAAGTTCAATACTGAATTCTTAAAGATATTTTTTAAAAGAAATATGAATTAATTTATGTAAAAGTTGGAAAAAAATTATCATGTTTGATTCATAGCATTTATGAAAAAATTCCCTGGATGTAGGTAAGTAATATTTTTTGTGTATAGGAAACTTTTTATAGAACGAAATATACATATTTCTATCAAAAATATAATAAGGCCAGTCGAAGGAAATAATTCCCGGAGTTTTGAAAATTAGCACGGTTGGTACATTGGTGCGTATATGTATTTAAGGAAACTAAAGAGTCCTCATACTTGGCGGGCGAGCTAGAGGGAGGAGGGCCCCATTTAGATGTAATTTTTTTAGTTACCACAAAAAATTAAAAATTTTCAAATTCTATACATGAGCATTTCCACTGGAAAGTCCACTTTCTGTCACGTTCATCACCAAGAAAGTAAGCTTGTTTTTCAGAATCAAGTGGTTCAATTTCTCCTAATCTTTTACTAATAGTAGAGCCACTTATGGGCTACACAAATATATGAAGAAGTAAACAAAAACTTACGGTGCTTTAAAAAAATCCACATAATTGCTTGGCGTAGAACGCAACAGAAAGTGGACTTTCCTGTGGAAATGCCCATATGCAACAATGTTTGGTAGAGAAGTAAGAGTTTTGAATAGAACTGCCGAAAATACGAGTTCAATTATTATGCGAAACTAAAGTCATGTTCAGTTCATATTATTTGTCACACAGTTCTTAACCTGAATGAAAAAGTTTGGAAAAATGCATAATCGATTTATACTATTTATGAAAAAATTCCTTGTATAGTATATAAGAACTATTTTTTTCTCTCTGTGTATGATTTAATGCTTACATTTAAGGATATGTTTTTTTAACTGTTATTATTTATTTTATTCTTTTTTGCAGTTTGGCGAAGACCTTCAATCGGCCATATTCTTTTTTGGCATGTCCAACAGCTTGGTTAACCCGCTTATTTATGGTGCATTTCATTTGTGTCCCATGAAGAGGAAGGCCAGTAAAAAAAGCAACAACAATAATGGCACATACAGCTTAAATAGGTTTGCACTCTCAATTAATACTCGATTTATCTTGTATTTTTATTTATATATATATAGCAATTTTTATGTTTAACATACAAATATCATGCACACGATGAAACTTTTTATGAAATTTTGTCTTAATGTGGCTGTACTGAAAGGCAGTAGAAAATTGCAGGGACTGAAACCGAACCCGAACCTGAACCCAAACGGGTCCATGTTCGCTGTTTATGAATACTTTGAACCCTAAAATTCAGCAAGGTTCGGGCTCAAAAATATAAAAAAATAGAGAAATAAAAAAACATTACATTTCTTGCATGCAAAAAAAAAAAACAAAATCAAAACAAAATAACGGCCAAGGCAAATTCATACCAGGTGGCAACACCCCGATAGCTGACTATTTTTCGCAATTTTTAAAAGTGCCGAATGGTTGCCAAAATTTTTGCTTTTTCTTGTTCTGGGTATTTCTAATAATTTCTAATTTGAAGTATATTTTCTTATGTCAATGTGGTACGTACGTTACAAAGTTGAAAAAAGTTTCTTTAAAAGCTAAATAAGTTAAATTTAATTGAATTAAAAAAAAGAACTTATTGTTTAAACGTATAAACGTGAATGTACAATTGATTTATATATTTTATTATTAAACCAAATAGTTGCGTGTCTTTAAATTTCTGGTTTTAAGCCCGAACCCTGAATCGAACCCGAACCTGAACTTTTTATTTTAATTAACCCGAACCTGAACCCATTTTTTCGTGGTTTCAGTCCCTGGAAAATTATATAAATACAAAAACAGAAAAAAAAACTTTAAAATTTATAGGCACATGGGTTTTGACACATTAATTTATTTCCGATATTCTCAGAAATTAATTGAGTTGGCATTAGCATCAACAGAATGCAATCATATACAATAACGTCCATGGACATTATTTCCATTCCAAAAAGGAAACAATGTCCATCAAAACTGGAAATAAAGTCCAGGAAAATGTTATTGCAGAGTAAAGATTGTTTTTTCCTCTGGTAATATCGAACAGTGGGTTTGAAAAGTAAAGATTTTCTTCATAGCCAAAAATCTTTACTCAACAAAGCCATTTTCATGGACTTTATTTCCGATCTTTTTCAACGTAGAAATAACGCCCATGGACATTATTTCCACTATATATACTCTATTTTTTAATTAAATAAAGTTTTTTATAGTTATAATTCAAGACTCCATTAGAGAAATTAAATAATAGTGCGTTTCCATATAAGTACGTAATTTCGGCCAAAATATTTCATTTGTCCAAATGAGGTAATTTGCGACATGATTTCCCATATATTTTTCATATTGGCAAATTATCTCAAATGACTTAATGTGCTCCAGATTATGTCGAAAATACTCTGTGCAACCCTGCGTTGCTTTTAAAATTACAAACTCCATTCATGGGTTTGACGATTTCGAAAATATAACATTAAAGAATATTTCATTCATTTTAAATGTCAAACTATATATGGAAAAATTCAATTGCAGCTGCTGCGTACACCTTATAAAGTAAGTGCATCATTTGATTACGAAAATTCGAACAAAAAATCACTCACAAGCTTAATGGAAACACTTCGAAGTAATTTCCCAAATCTACGTAATTTGATCATAATGGAAACGTACTATAAGATTTAAATAAATCACTGTTCATAATATTTCTTAAAGATATTTATTGAACCAATTACAAAATGTACAAGGAGCCATTGTGCGATGGTTACCTCTTATATTTGGGAAAAAAGTAAACGAAAAAATATTTTTTATTTAGGTGGAGTTCCAAAACATCAAAATACATTGTAGTGATGCAAAGTCTTAGTTGTTTTGTTTTTGTAAACAAAGTAAAGTCGCATCATTACTACAATATATTTTGATGTTTTGGAACTCAAACTTATGGTTCGATTATCGATGGCAACCGAACTTCAGTTGCGTTGCCAGCCGGCAACTGAAAATTTGTGGTTGCCAGAAAAGCACTAAAAAGGAACTGAAATTGACAGTTTTCAGTTGCCAGTTGCCATCCGTAATATGATTTTTAGCAAGTGGCAACGCAACTGAAGTTCGGTTGCCATCGATAATCGAGCCATTAATTTATAGTATTCTGCATGAAAGTCAATAAATAAAAATTTTCATATATTCCAACGAATTCTCAAAGCACTTTCTTCAAACTTACTTACAGAAAATTAGATGCGAACAAAAAAAAATGTGCTAATTAATGTTAATATAACCGGAGAATGAATGGGTTGTCCTATTCAATTAAAACAAAAAATCAAAACTCGACAATAATATTATCTTTAAGTCGCACCAATACCTTTTTTTTATTTGCTCAGAGTAGATTCAGAGATATCGCGTAACTTATGCAAAAGAAAAAATGTTTTATCTAAATTTTTGGTTTTAAAAAATATGGCTTGTTTTGTTCGAAATATAATTTTCTATATGTTAATGGAAAAAATTACGGGATTTTTTATTCGCTTTTATTTTTTATTAATGTTTTAAAAATAAAAATTTTGATGGAAGAAAAAACTTTTTCGCCATAAGTTTCACGATATCTCTGAAACTACTAAGCAGTTTAAAAAAAACAGCATTCGTGCGACTTAAGGATAATATTGTTGTCGAATTTTGGTTTTTTGTTTTAATTGAATAGGAAGGACAACCCGTTCTCCAGTTATATTAACATTTCTTGTAACTGTAAATTAATTAAAAAAAATTTTTGTTCGCTTCTAATTTTCTGCATATTTAATTGTAAATAAACGCAAAAGTTGTGGATCGATTTTGATGAAATATGGCTTGTTTTGTTTGAAATATAGTTTGCTATGAGCTGTAGAAATATACCAGGATTTTCAATTATATTTTTTAAATTATTTATGAATGTTTTAAAAATAACAATTTAAAAAAAATTTCGGCAAGTTCTGTGATATCTCTAAAATTAATGAGCAGATTAAAAAAACAATATTCGTGTGACTTAACGATAATATTGTGGTCCAATTAGATTTTATGTTTCGAATGAATAGGACACCCCCTTATCCAATTATGTTAATTTTTGCTGTGCTACTGCTTCATTTTTGAAAAAAGCGTATATCTCGAAAATCAGAACCAAAAAAAAAAACTGAATGCAGATTCGGATTCAGCAGCTGAAATTACATAAGAAACTATTTTCAGTTGTTCCATTCCAAACCCTTGCAAATTTGTGTTTTAGTTGCCATGAGCTGGGAGGACGGATGAAACATTAAAATAAGCTAATGTTGCTTGAAAATTTTATATTTATTTTATTAACCATTAGATCTACAGAAAAGTTGTGAGTAAATTAACAACATTTTTCTTTTCTAAAACTTTTTTGTGACATTAATATTTTGGAAGTTATGAGGCAAGAAAGAAAAATTTTATGGTTTTTCCCAAATTCGAGCGAGCTTGCGGCACGTCTTACCCCAACCGATTTTACTGAAATTTTTTCAGGATGATTTTTTTTACCAAAATTCACCAAACTGATGGGTGAGAGTAAAAAAAAAATGTACAAAAAAAAATGTTTCCATATAGCTAATGGCCACCATTTTATTCATACGTGAAAACTTTGCCAACTCGAGTTTAGCCATTATGTGTTGCGTTTGACAAATTGATATTTTTTTAATTAGGTTTGTTTGCTAAACTTGATTAAAGCTAAACTCGATTAAAACTAAACTCATTATTGAGATATTTTTGAAGTTAAAGTCAATTCATTAGGTTTGGAATAATAGCTAAGGGAGGTTATTTTCGGAGTTTTTATACACACCCACCCTCCTTCGTAATGCTGTTTAGAAAACTTTCAGTAACAAATTTGCTATCAAAATTGTTTCTGGGAAAATTGCTAATATCGGAGCATACAAAGATTACCTTAATCTAAATTCCCTGATTTCACGCAACGATTTCAAATTTAGAAATGCTCTCCTGAAAACTTACCAAAACGGGTTTAGCTGTTTGTTATTCCTTGTGGGCATAGAAATGAGAATCGTATCAAAAAGAATGTCTAAACAGGCTTGAAATAAAAAGGCCGTTTTAGTTTTACCGCTGGGTATATTTAACCGAACTAGCTAAACAGTGGCGCTCTGGATGACAGGCCAGAATGATGGCCTATTAGTCCAGAGGTCGCTCCAGTGAATACCGGGTTTGTTGTGTTTGTTACTATGAAAAAAAGTAAAATAAATAAAATAAAAAAAATCTACATTAACAGTGACAAGGGAATATTGTGACTTCCGTAGGCAACGTTATGTTTCGTTGTGTAGGCTGTTAAAGTTAATTTTTCCCTTGATACTTGGAATATTGTTTCTCCAAACTGATTATTATTACTTTATGTCAATAATAATCACTTTGGATTAAAACGCAATTCCGTTCGAGAAAACGATGCTAAAAATCTTAAAATTCATGATTCCAATGTCAGCTTATGGTGTGCGATAATATCATACCGCAAAACATCAGGAAACCCTCGTAATTTATTTTGTTTTATCCTTTTTTTTATGAATTTATTGAAGCTATTTTAGCTCAATATTATTTGTATGCATTTTCATACACGATAGATTAACAGAAATATATCTAGGTATTGAAAATACTATTTTCTTAACTACATAATTTATGCTTCTTCATTTTCAATTTATTTTATTTCATATTTATTCTCTTTACCTATCTTCATAGCGTTTCTTTTATATGTATATATATGTACATACATGTATGTATATGTATATATTTTTTTTTTTTTTCGTTATTTATAGCTCGCTATTAAAACTACTACATAATATATTTTCAGAGGAGATTCACAAAGAACGCCCTCCATGCTGACAGCAGTTACACAAGTCGACGGGAATGGTCGTCATGCTCGTACCTTCAGACATCCCAGCTATTATCGCAGCTTAAGTACGGGTACTACATATAAGGAGAATATTGGTCTTTTGCAAACAACAACAGGAGGAGCAACAACGCCAACAACAATAAATATGCCAGTTACAACACCATCATTATCGAGAAAATCATCATCAATGAAAAGTCCTCATCCGAATCAAAGAGCACTGGTAACCACCAATTGTCCTGGTAATAGCGGCAGCACTTTACATAAGCATAAATATAACAATCGCAAAACAGCACCAACAGCTGGGATAACTCAGCAGTATCATAATCACTCAACAGAAATAATACAAAATGATAATTCTGTCAGTAGTTGCAGCAGTATGGGGCGCAGTGACGACAGCAGTGATAGAGCAGGTTTAAGTAGCAGCGGAATTGACACTAGTGCTGGAGGTGGTGTATCCATAGTATTAAGTTACGATAATCAACGTGGTGGAGTGGCAAGTATGAAAAAATGTACATCATCCTCCCAAAGTGGTGGAACCGGTGGAGAAAACCGTGACTCTTCACAGTTACACACAAACGCAAATACTATGGGTCTACAATCACTTTTGTCTGGCATGGAAAACAATGTGTCGAGTGTATGAAATATAAGATATGAAGGAAACTGGAATGTTTCTTATTTGTAGAATATTCTCTAAAGGAAACTGACTGACTGCTATTAGATAAATAAGAATATGCATTAAAACTGAAACTATAAAATGGTTGCTCATTCCAGGAATTATTTTTGTATGAGTATATTACTCCATCTTGTAACATTTGTTTATGCAGTTCAAAACACAATTATTTATTTGTTTCCGAAGACAAGGGGCCCGTTTCTCAAAATTACAAGTTACAAATCTACAAGTAAAATACACACAAAATAACAATAAAAATTTGTAACAGTTTTGTTATTTTGTGTGTATTTTGCTTGTAGATTTGTAACTTGTAGTTTTGAGCAACGGACCCAATATACATTTTATATTAATTCTCATATTCTCAAATATGCGAAAAAATAAAACTACATACATACATACATACATACATACATACATGTATAACAAAATAAATTTTTGAAAATATTGTAATGAAAAACATAAATTTAGTTTGAATTGTTCATGAAAATATTTTTCAGAATGCCATAAATTGTTATTTGTTTCACTTCTGTTATAGTTTTTTCGTTGTCACAGAAGTTTTCAAGGCTAGTGCTTTGTGCTAGTGCGTAAATAACACAGAGAAAGAAATTTATAATTTTGTCATTGTTTAAGTTTTGTTACAAAATTATGTATTGATAGAATTGATAGAAATACTAAAAGTTTATGCGTGCACAAGCATGTTTGTATGCATGTACATTAGGGCTGCCATACGTCCTGGTTTTCCAGGATTTGTCCTGATTTTAGACAAATTGTCCTGGTGTCCTGGTCCACTCTTTAATCGTCCTGGTTTTTTTATACAGGTCAGTGTAGACAAAAATTTAATTTCTACTGATTTTTGTTATGAACAGAGGTTAAGTTTTCTGTTATAACGCTGTTTACATGAAGCAATTTCACCAGCATTTGTTGCCTGGGGCTTATGTCGTTTAATTACTCGATGAAATAAACAAAGATGGCCTCGCCAGCCCATGTGTTTATTTTCGCTCCTTGTAATTTTAAATGAATTTTTTATTTTTGTTTATTGTTTTTTATGTATTAATTACATGTTAAGTTTTGTATCTATTGTTGGACTCAAAATAAAATTTTTTTTGGATTTATATGATTAGTTTTTGGAATATGTATATCTGTGCTCACAGCCCTTAACAGCTTAAGTCGAGTTAGGACAAAATAAAATTTTTGGTGTGATCGAGTACATTCGTGTCTAAATCAACTCACTGCCAATTTTTACGTTTGTAACTTTTTTTAAGACAACAACTATCTATAAATAAGTTAATCAAAACCAAACTGGCGACTGGGTGGATGCGAGTTTTTGACACTTTATACAGCCTTCCCGAAAAATTTTGAAAACGACTAAGTGGTTAAGGCTTGTGACCACAGATATAATGTTATGTTGTACGTTCGTTTGTGATATGTATTTTAAATGTCCTGGTCGACGGGTTCAGATTTCTGGCAGCCCTAATGTACATATATATGCAGGCGTGGATCCACCTTAAATTTGTGTGAGGGAAAATTTTATATGAAACATACCATTTTTAAAAATTCATTTTGGGAACTCAATAGAAATGAGGAATATTTTATTATTGGTGGGAGCGTAAATATGCCCATTTTCCCCTCTTTACCCCTGGATACGCGAATGTACATGTGTATGTATGCATGTGTATAAATGCATTCAATAACTTCAGAATCTCAATTAGCAAATATTATTGAATAAAATATTTTAATTAGTTATAAATGTTTTATTAAAATAAAACTCTGTTTTAAAAAATTGCATTAATCATCGTTCATCGAATGTATTAAAATTTTTAAAATTTAAACATAGATATTTGTTAGGATATACATATTTAAAATTTTGATCCGAATATGTGTGGAGGAAACTAAACCTTGTATTCTCATAAAAGCCGAGGCGATTTGGTTGTGCTAAAAATCGTTGACAGCACGTAACTGATTTTGTTTGCAAGTTTTCAGTTAAAGAAATTACATTACTATTATGATGAAGCCATTACTAACCATGAATGTTTTTTTTTTAGCGATTTGTATAATGTATTCTACGTTTCCTGAAAAATAATAAAAAATCATTCACGTGTTGTCAACGTATGACCATCTTTTGGCCTTGGGCCAAATGTGGGCAAAATAACAAAAGATTCCATTTTTGGGATGTTTTGGAACTTTCTTAGGAATTCTGACATTCTTAGAAGCAAATCTTAGTTTTCTTTGCTTGCTTAGCATTTAGTATGTAAATTCCTTTTTAACTTGAAAATTTAAATATTAAAGAAAAATTTTATGAAAAAAAAAAACACCACGTAACACCATTTAACGCATTGTTTTGCAAAGTCTTTCAAAAATGCTGAAATTATTAAAATCTGAATACACTGTTGAAAACTACACATATTTTTCTGATATGTCTACCTTTCTCTTTTAGAAGTTTGAAATTGATGGACTTATATATTTATATGAAAAAAAAAACACGTGCTTAAATTCCGAGAATTACCATTATTTTAAATAATTAATTTTGCGACACACTCCATTGTACAACTTTTTTAATTTAATTTTTTTTT
Source organism: Panzeria rudis (assembly GCA_956483635.1). Classification (NCBI taxonomy): domain Eukaryota; kingdom Metazoa; phylum Arthropoda; class Insecta; order Diptera; family Tachinidae; genus Panzeria; species Panzeria rudis. Next base: position 198,554,743 of record OY101448.1, read on the forward strand.
ATAAAAATTTTACATTTTTGCTTTAAAAAGCAAAAGTTAAAAATATGTATGTAATTTATAATAGTTAGAAAAATGAAAATTAAGGTTATTTTGTAAAATAAATTGTGTAGAATTATATTAATTGTAAATAAAGTTGTTTTTAATAAATTTTTAAATTAAATGAAAATATTAACTGCCAGACCCACTACGTCGACACCATTCTTTCTTTCGTCCAATTACTTTTAAAGCAAAAACAACAATTTTTAATTTATTTTTTGTTTTAAATGTAATTGTGCGAAAAAAAGAATCGTGTTGACATAGTGGACCTGGCAGTAAATTGTAAGTCCCATATTCATAAATTTTAAAATGAGTTTGAAATGTATTTTATTTCAAATTTTTCATACAAAATTTCCTTAAAATAGATTACAAATACATTTTATTTTTTTTATGAATATGGGGCAAATATGTAAATCTAAATAGAATAATTGTTGTTGAAGAATCTTTTACACATACTCGTATTTTATGTAGATATATGTACATTTTTAATCCAACGGATCTGGTCTCATTACTGCGAACAGAGGAGTTTAATCTGTTGTTATATAATTTCGATTATTACATTCAATATGGTTATGCATACATATTTGTTTTGTATACATTTACTATTTGTAATATTTACAACAGTTCGTAAGAAACATGTATGTACTATTATTTAAAATTTTTTGGTAAATTATTTATGTTGATTTTTTAGCTTAATATAATCAAAATCACACCTAAAGATTAAAGAACTTCATCAAAAGTGTTTCTTTCAGACTTAACTAAACAGCATTTCTAATGCAATATTATATATAAAGAAGTTTAATTAAAAATTGGCTGAAACTTGTAAACTTGTTAATCGAATGAAATTTAAGTAGCGTCTCACAAAAACTTTCAATTCCACCGATCGTAGAAAATTGTCCAGGTTCTTTTGAAACCAACGAAATATTTTTACTCAATGAAAAATTTTACGTATCCATGAATATAATAAATTTATAAAAATATTATATTAATTAAATCGCAATTGTTTTATTGTAACTCTTTGTGGGAGATTGTGTAAGTAAAAAATGTTTGTGGCCAATTTACTCGTTTGTGTGTCATATTTTTGCACACATTCAATGGACTTTTTCTTCATAATGAGTGTTAATTTTTATAAGAATTAAAATAAATTTATTAAACTTATTTGAGATTTTTGAGAAATTAATTACACTGTGCAGAAATACGGCAGATTCTGGTAGAGGACACAAAAAAATATATATATACGTGTATCGGGGTTTTGATAATTTACGCACGGGACTCATTTTAGGGAGAGCTAAAGTCCCCCTTGCACATTGTTATGGTGAATCGGCAAAAAGGTGTAAGATGTGTTTAGCACTTACAGACATACATATCCGCGACCTCAGCCCTGTTTTGGCCCACCGACCATTTAAAAAAAAATTGAGTTAAGTATGGGGTATATATATTTTGAATACTCTCTTTCAGAATCCAAAAACTGTTTCGCGAAATTGTTCCTGGCTTCTGAGATATCAAGCATTCATTATGCTCGATTTCATCAAAACAATTTTTTTTTAATCCAAATTGATTATTAGGTTAAGGTTCGTAGCGTTATATTCAGAAAGAATTGGGCCTGATTAATGTTGCAAGGAACAAGGGAATAAATAATTAACATCAACTTAATTTTTCAAAAAAAATTTTTTTAATAAAAAAATAAAAATTAGAAATCAAAAAATATCAAGTTTCATCAATATTAACTTTATATTCCATGTAAATATCTTTTCTAACAACATTTATTATACGCCTATTTTCAATAAAAAGTAGAAAATTTCATCTCAATAACAAGTTACTCAATATACAGCAGTTAGTATACACATGGAGCAACAAAAGCTAATTTTTACAAATAAAATAAAAAAGTGGCTACTGGAGCACAAAACAAGATTTTTCACTTTCAGTAAAAAGATGTTAATTTCTAACCCGATTGATGAAAGTTCAGAAAAATTTACATATTTCTTCCAAACATATGCCGGAAGCACTTTATGTAAATCTTCTTTGTTGTTTTTCTCCATTCCGACTTTTTGGCATATGGGCTAAACCAATAATGAGGTGCCAATATACATATGTACGTATGTAAAACACCACGAGGAACATCTTAACTCTCTAACTATTCGCTGTATGTTTCTTTTTCCAACTTTCTTAAAAAAGCGACAACAGACATTAAAGGTCCAAATTCAATTTTAACGCCAAAAGTCATTTAAAGCAACAAATGCTTTTAAGCGTTAAGAAATTAGCAATTTTTCTTGAAATTGGTGCACAACTTTTGATTCTAGTCACCATTTAGTGAGAGAACTGATTTGATAAAAGTTTTAGTTTTCATACAACAGCAAGTTATGAGTTTGCTGTTTGTTTTTCGTAAGTGTTTCGCTAGTGTTTTTCGGAATTTTAAATTTTTATCAATTCAGTTCTATCATTAAATTGTGAATAAAATCAAAAATTGTGCACCAGTTTCAATAAAAAACGGTTCAAAAAACTGTTGCTGTATTTTAATTTTTTGTGAAGTTTTAAAAACATAAATGTTAAAAATTTTTATAAAATTTTAACTTTAATAGACCCAATTATGTTTGTTTTATGTTTTTTTTCTCTAATAATAATAAAAAATGAAATAAAATATTTTCATACTATTTTAGATTAATTATATATATGCTTTATTCAAGCTTTGGGTCAGTTTTATATAAAAATTTATTTATTTTTAATAATTTCAATATTTTGCCAATGTCTTTGATTGGCTTCGTCAGGAAATTAAAATTTTTTCATTAACAAATATTTAAACAATTTTTATATACATTTGAAAAAAAACAACAATTATTGTCAACACAAAAATTAAAAATTCTATCTACCGTCTGACCCCTCTGACTGACGCCAAACAAAGCCCGACTTGGAGTTATTCCAATAGTCCGGTTAACGGTGTTGTTAATCGCAAACTCCACTTTACCTAAATGTTTCACCCAATCAGCATGCGTTATTGGATCACTATATTTTGCCAATATTTCAACGAGACTACGATTAGACGTACAATACCATAACACCATTGCCTGCTAAATTAGGTAATGTCTTAAAAATTTAATCCGCCGAAGTTTTAGTGTTTTTGTCATCGCCAAAAATGTTTAATTTTGTATTTGTTCAGCATTTTAGCGATCGAGATTTGGCTTGAGCTTTAGCGAATTACGGAATATCGCTTCAGCATACACTAGCGGTTGGAAAACGCAAAATTTCTAGCGTTTTCGTTCGTCAGAACACCTGCTTGGCATTTTCTAATCGGAAACGCAAATTTTAAGCGATATGCGTTTTTCAGAACATGGGCAATAAATAAATAAATAAAAATACACAAATAAATAAAATATTCGCTTGAATTTAGCGAATACGAATGTCATGAAATAAGCCGATGCGAATACGAAATATTCGCCTAATTCTTTTCAAGTGATGTACGATTTTTTATATGTTTTCTTAAGAAAAAATACGGGCCCCCAACACAAAATAGTTTGAAAATCATAATAAAATAATTTAAGGGTACAAAAACCTTTTTTCTAGTTTTCACGATCGTAATCAAATTTTCTTTGCACTCACGTCAGCGTAAGCCAAACAGAAGATCGTGTATGATTAGATGTTATTTATCGTGAGCGTGCAAGATCGTGAGTGGAAAGTTACTCACGATCGCTTCCTTTCCACCTGGGTTGAAGGGTATAAAAATTGAAATAATGTGATAATTACATAATTTCAAAACATACATCCTACTTACTTAAAGGGCCCAATAAACTCACATACATGAATGACATACTTGAAAACTGACAAACATTGGTATTTGTCAGTTTTTCTCCTCACATTCCTCAAACTGAAAAAAATTTTAAATTTTCAATCATATTTAAACTATATAAAATTGCTACAAAACCAATTGTGATTTCAAATTTTTTAAAAAATAATTTAAAAAAATATGTCCCTGCAAATGAAAAAATCTAAATTTTGTACGTTTCCCTTTGATATTTACATTCAAGTATGTCACTCTTCCCCTTACACCATATGAAATGTGTGAGCAAAGAAGAAATTATTAAAACTTTTTAATATTCGTCCAACATGTATGTCATTCTAAAAACTTAACCATACACAGTCATAGAATCTGTCCAACATGGCATGTACTCGTATGTCATACAAATATGTGAGTATAGGGTACCCTTAACATAAACATTTTTATGGATAAAATTAACTGGACTTAACAGGAGTGTTCAAAATGTGATAACTTTTCCGAATAAAGCAGTTGCGTGATTAATGTCTGTAATTTCAACAACCGTATTCAACAACGTATTGTTAATCACCCATTAGATATCTTGACCTAGACGATAAACTAACATTTGTTTACAATCACAACCTATAAGTTAAAATTGTCAAATATTTTTACACTATAAGTAACTAGATGAAGAGATATCTATTTGATAAAATACCGTAATAATTACTTTAAAAAGTGGGAGTCCTGGGCAGAAGTCAATAAAAAAAAACTCAACTTACAGCCGTACTAAAATATATATAATTCCCTTTTATTACAAAATAAAAAAATAATTCTCAAATAACCAGAAATGTCTGGGAAGAGGCAAAAAAAAAAGAACTCAATAGCAAATTCACAAATAAAATTAATTTTATTTCTTATGGGTGTGAATATTTATTTATTTTATTTTATTTTCGTCTCATCCTTAATACATGTAATAAACTTTTCTTTTATTAAAGACAATTGAGTGAGATTTTGAAATACTGGCCATAGACGATTTTTTAGCACTCTATAACGAGTTGGAACATAAAGAGCCCTTAATAAATTTTTATATTAATCAGACATAAAAGTAAAACTTTATTAGGGAGTTTTCAATGAATAATAAAATGTTCATAAAAATTATGAAGATAGAAGGAAGTGTACAAAAAAGGCTACAGTTTCCTTCTCCTTAAGCAAGTTTTTAATAGCATCTTATATCGCTTGTGTACGTATTGTATGAGAAACTGATTATTAAGCGTTTATGCCGTGCTGTAAAGATGTAGTAAAATCATACTACATCTCTATTATTTTGTCAAATTATATTCGTACCTCATCGTAAAATTTATGGTTTTATTACCGCTAAGAAGAAATGTCTTTTAGTATGGACTATATATTTTTTTAATGAATTCAAAAGGAAAATATCAAAAAATTCAACATTTGCACAAAAAATGTGTAATGCTTACAAAACAAAATTTTGCTGGTAGATAGAAGTTCTGCAATACGAATAGAAACGTATTCAATGAAATTTTCATATGAATATGGAAAAGAGAACAATAAAAATAGAATTACATGTTTTTTCCTTTTCACAGCCGGAATTAAATAAATATTAATTCTACCCTTAAGAATAAGTTCAGTTTTGATTCTAGTAATGCTTTTTATGTAAGAGTTTTATTATTTTGTGAAATATATGTAAGTATATCGTCGTATAAAATGCAAGAGGGCCTATCATCATTTTTAAAATTTTTTCAGGAGAAATAAAGAGCTTAACAAAGAGCAAACTATTTATTTATTTATTTAAGCCAAAAAAAGGTATAAACCTAAACAGAGTAATGGCAGTTTTTTTTCTACAAAAATTTTTGTAGTGTTTGCACTTTTCAATGAAAATTTGCAATATAATAATTTTTCGAGGAAGTGAATTTGTAAGAAATTATTGTATAATCACTTACGAAGGTAAATTTTTGCTTTAAAGGAATGCTAAATTGGCGATGTTTTTAATAAAAAGTAAAAAAGTTTAATTTTTTTCTAGAAAAGAAAACACCATAAGATTATAAAAACGATTTTTTTCTGGATAGTATCATTAATAAAGTCTGAATCAATGAATGATACATACAATGCTGAAAAAATAATTTTTGTAATCACAATAGTTTGCTTTTTATTAAGTTTTTTATCTTTCCAAAAAATGTTTAAAAATGACATGCCGTTTTGCATTTTATATGACGACATGTAATGGTATGCATTCCCAGCAAGCACATGATATTGATATCAAATTGATTTGAAGGCAAACTTTACCTCAGATACTGATTATGGAGTAACATTTTTGATATCAAATGAAAAATTTCTTTAAAAACGTATCCGTGGAAAACGTCGAAAATAACGCTGTGTAACATGTGAAAAGCCCCTAAAGCAGGGTATTACACATTTCTTGGTAATACCCTGCAGGTATTACAAAGCAATTGCCAATTGTCTTCAAATGTACCAATTGTCTTCAAAGTATTTGTCCTGTGATTGGTGGAAATGGGAGTGGCACAATGTGTTCCCGAGTCGTGAGCGGTGAAAAAAGTACTCATCACTTAACTAGAACAAAATGTTAGCAATATACATACCATCACTGTTAGAGATGCCAAACGGGGAATCCTGAAATTCTGAATTTTTACATTTTGAGTCCCGTTGTTTAGGGGCCATTCACATATTACGTAACGCTCCAGGGAGGGGGGGATTAAGATTTGTTACGGATTAGATACTTTATACTGAAAATTTTATAAAAAGCTATTTCCGAAAATAGCGTTACGTAGTATGTGAATAGGCCCTTATGGAATTTCCGAATCCCGTTTTTCACAAGTAATAAATTTTCTAATGTCAGCTTTTAAATAAAATATTATTTGAAATGTTATGTTTAAAGAATGTTAAGTGCAAAATTTTACAATATAAGTAAAAAAGGACCAACAAATTTATATATTTATTGTAAAATTTTGCACTAACTGTAAGATATTAAAAATTTTTGATAAGGCATTTTTCATTTTCTGTGACGATATGTACATATGTATTAAGAAATATATTGAGAAGAAACCTTTGCATATTCTATATTACAAAGTCAAAAGTAAGTTTTAATTTGACTGTAAATTAGGGATGGGCAAGTGAAAAACATATATCGATATCGATATATTTTTAAATATCGATCGCCATCGATATATATCGAATAAAAATATCGATATATCGATATTTTTTCAACAATGATAATTCATACGTAGTCCCCAAATTTTTTTTAAAATAAAACAAAAAAGTACGTTTCTTATAGATAATTAAGCAGGAAAGAGTTAATTTCCAAGATCCTTACTGTTCCACCAATATTTCATGGGACATACATCTACAAAATTACACTCAAAGAATGATAATTTTTCGAAAAGACAAAATATTATAAATAAAACAAAAGATTTTGTTCGTAATATTCTATTTGATGAAGACTGTGCCGAAATGTTTTTAAAAATTGCACGAAAAACAAAACCAAAGCTGAAAAATATCGAATTTGATACTGTCGATATATTTGGAAAAAATATCGATGTATCGAAATTAAAAATATCGACGATATATATTGATATATATTTAAAAAAATATATCGATATATCGAAATTTTTTGCCCATCCCTACTGTAAATATAAAGAAAATACGATGATAGAACTTGCTAAAATAAAGCATGTGCTATCACTTTTATCAATAAGATAGAATGTGATACCTTTTTAAGCAACAGTATGTGCCAGATGAAAAACTTGTTCCAGAAACATAAAAATCAAACGAATTGTTAAACTAAAAAGTCAGAAACCGAGTTTTTAAATAAAATATAATAATTTCCAACTAAAAAACTTTATTAATATGATTATTTCGAACGTATTTGCTTTGTGAATCTACATTGATTATTAGGCTAAGGTTCGTAACGTTATATTCAGAAAGAATTGGGCATGATTAATATTCCAAGGAACAAGGGAAAAATTAACATCAACTTAATTTTTCAACGTACACAGCAGAACAGAGTAGCGCCACTTTCGGAAGCCGCTACACTTCCATCGTCAGTGCTCACGTGTATTTGCTTGTCAGCACTTGTCAGGTGGCTCTGTTGAATGTAATTTTAATTCTTATATATACAACTTTTTCGTGAAAATTGAATACGAGAATTAAATCACTCTCAAGCTGATATCAAAGTGCACTTTCCCAGCGTTGCCATCAGTTTATTTTTCTTCATTCCCATTTTTCTGATTTTTGTTCTACTCAAGACAAACTTTTAATTTCGCGATTTTGCTTCTAAGTCTCGAAACCCGGGATTTTGAAAAGCCAGTCCCAATTGGCATCCCTAATCACTGTACAAGCGGAATTTTTCCAAATCAAAAATATTTGTTTAAACTACAGTAATTGGACTAGTATTAAATTTTTAATAATTTAATAATTTGTTTCATATTTTGTAATATTATAACGTATTTTTTGTGTGTTTAATTATTTGTTTCGTCTCATATACAAAAGGTATGTGTTTAGAAATTATTTTTCATACAAAACCAAAGAAGTGTGTTCAGTGATCTTAACTTAAGTGAAACTTTAAAATCTTTGGACGTGGCTGTAACTCTGCGACCAGACGTGCAATTTTTATTTCTGAACATAAGCAATAACGTCGGCAAAATGACGTCGCAAAAAATGCCTGTATTTAAATTTCTGTTAAGGGCTGGGAAAACGTAGTAGTGTTTGGACACAATTTTTATACATTCGTTTAGTAAACTTGCACGGCATTTTATAAATTTTCCATATATTTCACTTTATTATTTTTGTATTTATAAATATTTTATGAATATGAACATAAATAATGTGCAAATATTTAAGGAACAATTAAAATATTTTGTTTATTTGCTTTCTTTCTTCTTTTTTTTCATAAAAACAAACAAATTATACAGAAACCACTACATACATATTAAATTTGACAGCTTGTGTCCTAACATAATTGCTCTGTCTTCTGTTCGAACATCAATTTCCAAACATGAGTCAAAACACTAACATTTACTGTCCACACAGTAATTTTTTGTGTTAGCAACAGATTTTGACAATTGCGAACACAAAAATTTCCAAACTTATGTCTCGTCAAGACCCGGTGTAAAAGAATTTAGTAAAGACTCTGCTACTCTAGTTGAGCTTGAGGGAATTGTTTTTTTTTTAATAATTTGATAAAACCCAATAATACTGTTGCCAACGATTTAATTAAAAATCTTAGGTTTAGATTTAATAAGAGACGAATTAAATTATTTTATACCTCCACTCAGGAATATTTCCTTCTAGCAACAGTGTTTTAAAATACAGTACAAAAAACGGAAACTAAGGAATTCGGAAATAAACTTTTTTGCAGAATGTTCCTTGCTGAGCTCTGCCAATGAGTCAGATGATGACCTGACAACATAAGAAACTATGAATAGTCATTCAAGAATGTTTTAACAGAATTAACCGAAACAATTAGAAGTATTGAGAGTTTGAAAAAAATTAAAACAGGACTCTAATGGCATAATGGAAGGTTTTATATGTTTCGAGAAATCCAGCAAAAGGACTGAGAAACTAGATATTCTGTATTATGGATTGCTTTCGATTTCTTCAACATCTACGACAATTGAAAGGATTTTCCCCCAAGTCAAGTTTTATCAAAACTAAAGAAGAGAATCTCTTAAATCCTAAACATTTAAACGAAATTATTTTTCAGATAGATTGTTTTAGAAGATCTCCTTAAACTATTGAAATAAACTGATATACATAATCGGCCATGTTCTGTAAACCGAATCCGAATAAATTTCTCGTTTTCCAAAAATAAATAATGCTCCCATTTATGTATTTTAAATAATATATAGTAAATTAATTTATGATATGATATTTTAAGCTCTAAAGAATAGAAAACTTCAAAAAAGTCTGAAACAATTTTGCTATTAGTGGATTTAGTTTGTCCAAACGAACGTTTTCAAATCGACTCGATTTACAGAACAGGCAGCAATGCTCTCACAAACTTTGTTAATTTTATAATGAATAAATAATTATAATAATTTATAATTTTTTTGCTTGACTTACACCCCGTCTTCACGAGACATAATTTTGTTCTAACATTTGTCAAACTTCATACTTAAAAACATCAGAAAAATGTTAGTGCTAGTTTTTCATATCGACTTTGACTTTTGTCAACACAAATCAATGGCTCGTGAAGACGCTATGTTAGTTCAAGAATTATGTTATTGTTTTTTTTCTCTAATAAACTCAAAATAATAAATAATTTATGCCTTTTTATATGTTGAAATTAATTGGTTTATGAAAAAACTTTATTAATTATTTAACCGGTTAATACCGAAATTAGCCGATTGTTAATCGATTAAGCCAAAACCTCGATTAATTAATAGAGCGATTAACCGATTAAGGCAGAAGCCCGATTAAATAATACCCTAGTATGTATACGGGAAAATAGCAAATATGTAAATAACAGTGTTCGGATCTCAATCGTTTTTCTTGGGCAAAGGTTCTAATAGTTGATCTTACATAATTTGAAGCCAAGAAATCGAATGGCGTCAAGATTTGGTGCGAGTTTTCGAGATATTGGTATGCAAACTAGCGGATTACCCGGTGTGTGCCACTACACTAAAATAATAAATATTTCAATGTTCTACTGACGGCAAAAAATTATAAATAAATAAATGCACATCGATGGCTTCATATAAAAAAGGCGTAAGTAAATTGAATTTTCGTTATTTTACAAGAGAAGGAAGAAACTGAACAAAAACTAAAACACTTACATACAAAAAATAATTTTTAAGTGGCCGTAAAACCGTTGCTTAGTTCTTTAGGGAGGGTGTATTTAGAAGTTGGCTACGATTTCGGACAAAATCGAGATACAAATTTTTTTATTAAGCCATCGATATATAAGTAACAATTGCGTTACGCACGTCAATTTGGTGAACAATCAACAATATAAAAGTCGATTTCAAAGGAATTGGTATTCACTGAACATTTAGTTTTGCCCTAATTGACGTATATAACGCAGTTGTTACATATATACATACATACATAAATATTTATTTATTTATCATATTTTGGCAACATTCGAAATTTAAATATTTCTTTTTTTAGCGTAGTAGCACACGCCGATTTTTAGACCTTATAAGCTAGTTTAGAGGACTATATTCACCTCACTCATTCTTCTGTAACAGAAAATAGTACATACTCTAGAATCGCCACTTGCCCTTGTTAAGTCCACTTAGCAGTGCTAATGGAGTTTGTGAACTATAATTAGAATGAAGTACGTATTGCTTTTGACGATACAGACTTTGCTTGCAATCGAAGTCTTTTCTACTAGGTTTTCGTTGAAACAAAATGGCAATCGATTTCAATGTGTTTTTAATAAAAAGAATTAATATTTTAGTGGTAAGTAAAATATTAGTTTGGAATGATTTTCCATCATCCCACGTCAAATTTGGTTTGTGAACAGGCCGGTTTCGGCTATGTGCTTTATAGCCTTCGTATCTTCGTATCAGTGTTCTATTGAATATTTTATTTTAGTATTCAATAGAACACTGAAGATGGCACATAGCCGAAACCGGTCTGTTTACAAACCAAATTTAACGTGGGATGACGGAAAATCGTTCCAAATTCGAATAAACCCCGTTGGAAGGAAAACACAACACTAATATATTAATTTTTGGGTATAGTGCGATTACACGGGTATGTTCTGAAAACCATTTCACTTTGAAATCACTAAATTTCTGGAAACAATTCAACTAAGAAGCTCACTTATTGAATCTTTTTAATTGGTATTAATGTTTTAACCAGGGACCGTAACAATTATGACATTTATAATCACGATATAATTGGTATATTACGAATTTTATTATTTTTTATTTTATATGTTTGTAGAAATATTAGTCAATTTCTGATTTTACTTTTGTCAGAAATATTTGTCAATTTCTGATTTTTATTTTTTGTCAGAAATGTTCGTCAATTAGTGATTTTTATTTTATTTTTGTCAGAAATAATTGTTATTTTCCGGTTTTTTTTGGAGAAATTAAAAATCATTCATGATTTAATAACGCTTTAATTTACATATCTAAAAACGAATTAGAAATCAATGATTTTTTATTTCTGCAAAAATAAAAAATTAAAAATCAGAAAATAGCAGTTATTTTTTTCTTAAAACAAAAAATAAAAATCAAAAATTTACAAATATTTCTGACAAAATATGTAAAAATTCCTGACAAAAAAAAATAAAAAGCAGAAAATATAACTATTTTCTGCAAAAAAAAAACTATTATTTCTCCCAAAAAATATAAAAATCAAGAATTTGAAAAGCATATTATTTTATGAAAATATATTGGACAACGATCAAAACGGTGTGCTTGACTTTGCTCTCCGATATTTCCTTCTGGTTGCTTTTTTCGTTTGAAGATTCGAAAATAATTATTATTTTTAGTCCCTTGTTTTAACTGTATGATATATTTTATCATTAACTTAATTTCGAATACACTAAACTGTCCGACTAAAAGTAGTTTCGATTTTAAAATTTTGCGATTTATAAACGAAATGGTTTTTAGAACATGCCCGGATAACTTGAAAATGCACACATTAGTTATAGCTTTGTAAGTGATGTCGACTCATGTAAATAACAAAGAAAGACTAAATTTATACGATTACTTTTCGCCTGAAATTCGCTGCATAAAAAGGATGCAAAAATATATGCTATAAGCGGGGTAGAAAAAAATGTTAAGCAATGCAGTTTCAATAGTTTTTAAGCAAGTTTCTTACTCCATTTGCTTCTCGACATTTTTTCGCTAGTTAAGTAAGATTCATCCTATAAATTTCTTTTAAAAAGTCTTCGTATAAATGCAGTCAAAGAATTTGGTTTATCCAGTTTTACTGTTTAATTTGGGAGAATTTTCTAATTATATTACTTTTTGTTTTAATTTGTCTCCATTTCATAGAACTAAACAAGTACATTGTACTTTGCGTTGTTAAGACTTTAAACATTGAAAAATACTTAAATAACAAGTTTTCAATTGCCTGGTTTTACTGAGGGCTAAGCAGCAGCTTCATCGGGAACTAACAACCGCCTCTTTGCGTGCTGCATCTTGTAAAAGTTGTGTGTCTACCTCGTCGCCCGGTAATTGCACGTAACGCACTACAGATCCGCGTATGAAACAATTTTTTACCGACAGCATATGCGGATACTTATCTGGATCGGTTACACTTATATCGGTTAATTTTATATTTAAATATTGATCTACACTATGTAATGTTCCACAAATACTGAAAAGATAAAAATTATTCAAATACCGGCTTTTTGTGTAAATCGAACCATTTATTTACCTTAAATCATTTTTTAATTCAACAACCACATCTTTGCCAACTAAAGATTTAAAAAATGAATAGAACAACTGAAACACAAGATATTTAAATAAATGTACGCAAACATGTTTAGTTTACTTACCATTTTCTTTTATTTATGAAATTAAACTTTTTATTTTTTGTGAGCGTTTGCACGGGCGGAAGAAATGAAAATTGGCGTTCTAACCAGCTGTTCTAAGAAAATGGTACTATTCAAGCGCTTTTTCTCATTTGCATTTGCAAATCTTTGCATATATTGAAGCGATTTTTACTAAAACATAAACAAAGGCGAGTTCTCAACAGGTGGGCTCGACAGTGCATGTAATTACGACTTCGACTCTACTTGAACTGTCAAACTTTGTTTTTATAGTTTTACTTGCTTAAATAAATTCAAGCAGCATTATGTATAAATATTTATTTGTTGAGGGTTAAGCAAAGTCTATATGAATTTCGTTGGTGCTTTACCAAATCATTAGTAAACTTCAACTATACTTTTGAAAAGTTTCAAAGCTCTCATCTTATGCACAGACTTTTAAAAACCAAATAAATATATACAAATAATTGCTTGTGAATATTACAAGAGAATAAAATATCCGCAGTATGCTTACGTCATTTTTCACAATGTATGATCAAGAGTTAACGTGGACTTTAACGGCAAGTTGTGAATGCTGAACTTGCCGTTTAAGTCCATGTTAACTTGTAATCGTAAATTGTGAAAGGGGCCATTAGAAACTTATGAATACAAATCCCAACAAACTATTTATATGCGATATGAATGTATTTTATTTTTTATACACCTCTCAACACATTTTTATTTTGAATAAAATTGTAAATAAAATTTGGAGAATATCTCAAATAATTTCGAGTAATTGTTAAGAATAATTAAATTTCCCCTCTTGTCAGCGTTCATGGATAATTCATGTCTTTCATTTCTTTTCTGTGGAGCCACTGACAAGTATTGCGGCAAATGCTTAAACTATTGATTTTTTCATATCGTCACAGAAAATGCAAAAAGCCCCACCTATATTTTAAAAGTTTTACAGGAGAAGCATACAACTTTTTAAATGAAAAATTATATTTACAATTAGTACACAAATTTTACAATATAAATAAAAAGGACCAACAAATATATATATTTATTGTAAAGTTTTGCACTAATTGTCAATATATATTTTTTTTAAATAAGTTTTATGCTTCTCCTGTAAAACTTTTAATATATTAGATAGTGCTTTTTTGCATTCTCTGTGACGATATACATATTGTGTGTAGCGAAAATCATTAAATTGATAACTACGTATTTGCCAAGCGTAAACACTGAAATTCTCCCATATCTAATAAATGTCACAGGGATGATAAAGCTGGTACAATTGTACTTTTTTTGGTACTATAGAAACCAAAAAAGTTCGATGGTACCTTGATGACATATTTGGTACTATTTAGAAATTTTCCCAACTGGTTGGGTGGTATTAATTGATTATTAATCAATTATCTCTACTTTGGCCCTTAACTTAAATCTCTCTTAAGGTGGTTATTTCGTGAGTGGATTTGTGTATATGTATAAGGAGATTACATAACAGTTGGTCTTGAGAGAACAGCTTATAATATTTGCTTGTTAGTCTTCAAGCCAAATATCAACAGCGATGCTGATGGTGTAGCTTAATGTCAAACTCCATTTTCTATAAACAATTCATTGGTTTTCTCGAATTAAAGGCGTATGTCGTAAAACTAGGGACCGTAACGATTATGACTAATATCATAAAAATTACGATTTAATTGTTATTTTCAATTTGTTATTTTAAATTTTTAGTAATGACGGATTTCAAATTTTAATAGAAGAAATGGCTTGTTTATCCATTGTGAATGAATTTTTAGTTTCTTTTTAGCAAACTTTGAGTTTATACTAATAAAGATATTAGTAAGTAGGTTTCCTGTCATATGGCAGAAGTGAAGTTTCATTCAGATAAATTAATATTATTTTACTTATGACACCTTTATATGAAAAATATATTAAAATAATTTTAGAAAACAAAGCCATATTTGTTCTTTGACACAATGAGTACATAAAATCAATCAAAAGCGAGTGGCGTACTTGGTTACAACAATTGAAAAAGATTATAGTACTATTTGACCCGAAAAGTACTATTTTAGAGGCTGATTGGTATGAAATGATTTTTTTGCATTTATCAACCCTGAAATGTCTTTAGCAAGGCCAAAGACCAAAGCCAGAGTACTTAAAACTGCTGGCAATGCGGTATATAAAGGAAAGAATTAATTTGTATGAGGTTTGTGAATTTGCTATATAGCATAGTCAAATAAGAAAAAAAAGTTAAAGACGATGGTGAGTACATGTGCTTAAATACTTATCACACCTTACCAGTGGTAAAAAATATTATAATGACACTTCATAAAAGGAGTTATATTTCCAGAAGGGAAAATATGTCTAGGTATGTTCATTTAGGGCCTATTCACATATTACGTAACGCTATTTTCGGAGGTTTTACTACCCTTTGACAGTAGAATCGAACATATACTGGTAGGTTCGTGTGTTTTTGCACTGTTGCACTGTGCAAAAGAGTTAGTAGTTTTGATTTACCAGCCTTCTGATTCAGCGCACTTTTGATTTAACTGCACAAAATTATTAATTTGTGTCACTATTCGTTAAACACCCCTACAAATTCGTTTTTTGAGAGCACTTTCTATACCTGCACTTTTAAGATAAATTCCCTAAATATTTGGCATTTTTAAAATATTTGCATACAAAATATCAATCTTGGCTGCATTTTGACTTGATTGCACAATACATTTGTTTTCTGAGATTGTTCTTCAAAATAATTTTTTATGTTCACTTTTATACCTGCACTTTCAACATATTTTTTTTGGCAGCTTTATATGATTTTCATATAAAAAATCAAAGCTAGCTGCACAAACTAAATAATTGTGCGTACGTGTACATTAATGCATATAAGTACATTTAGGATAATAGCATTTTTGACTTGTCAGCACAAAAAAATTGTGAAAAGTTGATTGTGCAGCTAAGTCAAAACTACTGTAGTATACATAGAAAAACATAAATGCATCGTTATCTGAAAAATTACCTATATTAATTTTTTTTTCGTGTTAGCATATCCTAATCACCCAAAACCAAATGCGTTAGAAAATTTTAACTTTCTAAAAATGAAAATGTGTAAATAGTGTTATGGATGATTTTAAAGCAATTTCTGTTTATATTCTTGTTTTCTCATCTGTATAAATTCAAAGAGATTGGTTTTAAGTAAAAAATGTTTACAAACATTTTTGTATGAAAATTTTCAGCTTTATGAGCAAATAAATAAAAAAATTCACCATAAGGGGGTCCTCCTCCCTCTAACTCGCCCGCCGAACACCGGTACACATCCCTTTATTTGAATATATGTATGTACCAAGAACCAACTGTGCCAATTTTTAAATTTCTGGGAATTATTTCCTGCGATTTGTCTAATTTGCCTGGACTTTAAACCCTGAAACATTTTTCAATTTCCTGGCAAAAGTTTTAATTCAACTTCAAACTATCTCTTCAATGCGTAAACTGAAAAATGCAAATGTTAAAAATTGTTTAAATTAATTATCAGTAAATTTAATTTTAAGTAGCCCAACAGTATTAATTTATATAATCCCCAAACAACAGTTAAGGGAATAAGAAACTTAAAACAGAAGTTAGCGAGGCTGATATATTCTGTTTTATCATGGAAAACTTACGCCCCTTTTAGTATAAATACGAGAGCAATTTCAAAATCGACATTAGTAAGCGAGTGCATTTCAAAAAGTTCAAAAAAGAGAAATAAAAAGAATTTAGCTAAAAAAATTAATATTTAAATAGTGAAGTGCAAATAAAAAAATTAAAAATATATTCCCCACTAATGCAGGGTGTAGATCCCTAAAGGAATTCTTTTAAATAAAACGGGAAATAAATTCTGCTAAAATGTTTAAAAGGATTAAAACCTCTTTTGTTTGTTTTGGCATTGTTGCATTATCCTTATGGACTGAAAATATTTTATGTGATTATGACAAACACCCGAAAGTTCTTGCGAAAAATGGAGATCTAGTGCTGGAAGCAGCTTATGATCGCAACATAACGTTACGTTTAATAGGCGATTCATCTTTTTTGCTAAATAATGTCAATGTTATGGACAAACTACGTGACCGTTTTACACCTGCTATAGAAGATGGCGAGTCCAAACAAACGGAAATATTCTCCACAGATAAAATTAAAACGGAAATTCAAAACCTGTATGATGATCTACAGGCATTTGCCCGAAGTTTGACGATAATGCAGAGACGTACAAGTCGTACTTTGCAACTGGGTGTTATTCGTAGAAATTTAGGGCGTATCAATAGATTGAATGGCAGACTGGTAGTATTGGAACGTAAGCTAAAAAAGGATGAATGTGCAGAAGCCACAGAACCATGCAAAAATGGTGGAACATGTTATGATTCCTACAATGGATTCATTTGTGAATGTACCGAGGGATATACGGTATGGTTGGCAATTGTTTTTTTTTACTTTTTGTTTAACAATTAAGGGGCGTATTGTTATACTCAATTGATAATAAATGTACATGTTGTGTGTGTGTGTGTGTGTTTAAAGGGAAAAACTTGTGAAGATGATGTGGATGAATGCTATTTGTTATCCGGCACTGATTTGGGTTGTCAAAATAATGCTGTTTGCATTAATACACTAGGCAGTTACAAGTAAGTTTATACTGTTGCTATTTGTTCCTCTGCCACTTCGTTATTACAATATATGTAATTTGATTAAATTTAAAGATGTATTTGTGCCAAGGGTTTCAGTGGCACCCATTGTCGTTTGCGGAATACTGTCTGTCATCAGGATCAATTTCAGGAATTGTGTGCCCATGGAACCTGTGTACCTGCCAATAACGAACAAGGCTACACTTGCATCTGTGAACAAGGTTGGACTCGAAACATCACTACCTCGCCTGGCAGCAGCAACCTGAAACCGTTGGCTTGTGATCTTGACGTAAATGAATGTGAAGAGTCAAGCAATCCCTGTCATAGTGAATGTATTAATCTACAGGGTACTTTTAAATGCGGACCATGTCCAGCTGGCTATACGGGAAACGGTGTGACATGTTGGGATATTGATGAATGTGCAATAAATAATGGTGGCTGCAGTACACTGCCGAAAGTTCGCTGCATTAATACAGAGGTAACCTTTTCTTTTTGTAAATTGAAATACAAAATTAATTTTCAAATCCAAAGAAATTTTATTATTTTGGCTTGAGTTCGGTTTTAATTAAATTTTTCAATTAAATTATGTTTTTATAAAGAGAAAAATGCATGTAGATAAAGAAAAAATTGACTGCGCGGAGGGTTGAACTTACATGTTTCGAGGATTCTTTACCGCTTAGACCACTCGACCAAAGTCAATAGTTTCCAGTTAAGTATGTAGTTGCATATCATTTACCTATAATCAATTCATGATGTCGTTCTTAGAAACTACCGACTTTGGTCGAGTGGTCTGAGTTGTAAAGCACTCTGATGAGTAGACTGGGAGGCCTCGAAGCATGTAAGTTCAATCCTGAAAAATTAAATTAACTGCTTGTTTTTGAAAAAATATAAAAATTTTCGTTAGGAATTTTGAATTGAAAACAAAAACAAATTTGAGTTTTTTATTGTTGTTTTAATATAAATGCCTAGCGATAACAAATAATAAAATTTTATTTGAGTGCTGTTTCCATAATGCAAACAAGCATTGCTTGTCTAAAATTTATATGAAAAACACTCAGTTTTTTCAGTGATTTCGATAAAAATTTTTTACTCAAGTCGCACATTGGATTTAACCCATACAGTTCGACTAAAATTCATAACTCAATTGAATTACTTTTTATTTCGTTTTTAGGGCTCTTATGTTTGTGCCAGTTGTCCATCTGGCTGGGTAGGGGATGGCCATACATGTGAGTTGGCTCCTTCGAATTCTTGTAATGAGGAAAATATCTGCCACCCTCAGGCCAAGTGCGGATATATCTCAGATGTTGCCACATGTACTTGTCCGCCAGGAATGTTTGGTCATGGTTTTGGTCCGCGTGGTTGCCATACCAATCCGTTAACAGATTCATGTGTAAATCATATATGCCAAGTAAGATGAATTATTTTCTACTGGCTGAAAAATTATTCATAACAATTTGTTTAATTATTACAGAATAATGGGACTTGTATATCATCTGGACGTACTACATCGTGCATTTGTCGCAACGGTTATTCAGGAGCGTTATGTGAAATAGCCGATGGCTGTCATCCAAATCCTTGTCAAAATGGTGGAGGTTGTAGGCCGTTGGGTGTGGATGGTTTCAAATGTACCTGTTTACCCGGTACTACAGGAAAACATTGTGAAGTGTTACGCTCTGTTTGTGCCAAAACTACGCGGCGACCCTCAGGAAATCTCAAATATCCTAATGATGATGCCACGGAATATTCAGTTAACGAAAGATGTCCTTGGATAATACGTACGAGTCCCACGGAGATACTCAATGTGACATTTAACAAATTTGATGTGGAAGAAAGCGAAGATTGTACTCGTGATTTCTTGCAAATACATGATGGAAACAGTTTGGCTTCTCAATTGATAGGAAGATTTTGTGGCAACAATTTGCCTTTAGGAGGCAATATTTTGTCTTCACATAATGTTTTGTTCTTCTGGTTTAGATCGGATAATGCAACTAATAGGCCTGGCTTTGAAATGTCTTGGGTTTCTCAAGCGCATATTTGCGGAGAGAATCTTGATCTTGCTTACACAGATGCAGGTGTTATAAAATCTCCTGGTTATCCTGGCAAAATGCCTATTAATCGTGAATGTCAATGGGAACTAAACGCACCATATGGTTATCGTTTGGTCATAAGAATATTTGATATAAATTTGGGTTCCTTGGCAAATTGTACCGGAGATACTTTAGAGGTAAATGATTTCTTCTGTAAAGTTTTGCTTAGAAATATCATAATTTTTTTCTAAACTATGAACGTTTCAGATTGATGATGCCGACTTAGTGTTAAAAAAATATTGCCAAACTAGTAAATCTGAAGTTATACGTTCTTCCTCTAATAAAGTTTCACTTCATTTGCATACAGATCGTTTTTCTATTGATAGTTCATTTCAATTACATTACGAAGTTGAGCCGGGACTACCACATTGCGGTGGTATATTTACGGAGCCTTCAGGTTATATAGTGGGTCCTTCTGTACAGGCCACTTGCTTGTATCTAATACAACAGCCACCGGGTACACAAATCGAATGGAAGTTTTTAGACTTTATATCATCCGAGGTGATAAATTGCAATTTAAACAGTATTGAGGTAAAACAAATTGCTTTAAAAAAATTAATTTTTACTAAATTTGTATATCCCTTGAACGCTTTTAGATTTTTGATGGCAAAACAGATGAAAGCTCCAAAATTTTAATAGCATGTGGCGGAAAAATTCCGGAGCCGGTTATAAGTACCAGCAATTATATGTTAGTAAGATATAAAAATTCTCTAGCAGATGAAACGCGGGGTAATACTCCCATAAGAGCAAAATATTCCAGAGGTAAAAAACGAAGAAAGTTAATTAATTGTTGAGTTGTGTATAATTGTAATATTTTTAGTGTGTGATTTTCGCGTTTTTGGTCCTGATTCGGGTGTCTTAAGCACTCCCAATTATCCCAAACCTTATGTTGAACATATAACCTGCACTTTCCGCATCTATGGTCCTGGTGATACTGTGATATTAGCAAATTTCACCGATTTTTCTATAGCTGAAACCATAACAACCAATATAATGGATCCTGTGTATAATGCAAACTCTTCTAACAGTATAAATGAAGTTGACAATCTAAATGATGATTCCATAACGTATGTGGATGTAAGTCTTTGGTTTTTATTTCATTAGAATGCTTGTGTATCCTTTATTTTATTTCAGATTTTCCTTTCCCGTACGAATAAGCGTCGTTTTCATAAGGGTGCCCCAATGGTGCTTAGATCCGAACGTAACGAAATGAAGGTTGTATTTCACGCAACTACTAACAGTGAAAAGGCTCGGGGGCTACGTATTGAATATAGTTTCGAAGAAATAGAATGTGGTGGTTTTTACACGGAGGCAAAAGGATCTTTAGATAAAACAGTAAACAGTGAAGAATGCGTGTTAGTATTTGGAGCACCTCAAGGCAAACATATCAAATTGGATTTGGAATACATAGTTTTAACAGCAAGTAGCCAACTTCTAATATATGGCAATCAAACAGGAGGCGGGGATTTCCTTTTAAAAAAGTAAGTTTATCTCTCATTGAATTTATATCAGCTATTCGGACTAATTTTACAATTAAGTCCGTATACCCAGTGAATTTTTTTTGCGGACAATCAAAGGAGTTGTCTAAAATATTATCCGATTAATATCAGACTAGTTTGCACAATATCGGAAGTAAATATACTTAACTTAATATGTAGTCTGCATATTTTCCGACCTACACTTCACGACTTTTATCCGCCATTTCTGTACATTGTCTGATTTTAATGTTTTCTGATGAGCTGTCGTCAATACACTAAAGGGGAAAAACGTGCTAAATTTAAGATTTTACGTCCAAAATCACATCATTTCGATCTTAATAGTCTGTTAAAATCGAAAATTCTTCATTTAAGTACAAAATCTTAACTTTTTAAGATCGCATTTAAGATCATAATCTTAAAAAAACAAATTTTTTAATACACACAGCAAAGGAAGAAAATATTGATTTTTCCTTCTAAGGCTATGCTCGAAAATGGATTCAATGCTTATTTTATTTAAATACTTTCAAAAGCTATGGCAGCTCCAATAGCATAAACCTCATGTTAAAATTTAAGGACAAGAAGAACTTGCCGGACAGTTTTTGCTTAAAGCCTACTTATAATAATGAAAAGCGGGTTATCTGTCCGAAGTTATAATAATAGTCCTAAGAGTGTGCTCTTCATAATAGTCTTATTGGTTTTTTATTGAATTTAAATCTCGAAATAAACTAGAGGGTGCTGTTGGCTGAGTAGTTAGCGCGTTTGACTACAAACCCTGAGGTCTTGAGTTCAAGGCTAGTTTCAGGCAAGCCAACAACATCATGCATTTTTATCATGTGCATTGGTGTGTTATTGTGTTGGTTGTTGTTGGACTGTTAAAGTGATGAAGGCATAGCACTGATCACCTTGGCAGTACCATCAGCGATTAATACTAACATATCCTAATGCACTTCACAGCACCCTCCTTCGTCGGTATTGTAGTAGAACCGTCGGCGAAGTAAAAGAATTAATAAAATGGCTACACAGCTTAAACAACGCAATGCCTCTCCTTGACACCAGAGGGGCTTGCAACACGGCTCGACAAAAAAAAACGCGCAATAGCAGGGTTGTAAATGAATTAAGCTTTCTATCCCTCTCCCACTTCACCACCTGTTCTCTCTACACTATCCCTTTCCTAAAGAAGGTAACACATTAATTAATTAACTGGTAGGCATAATTGCCTGATTGTGTTACTTCTCTTTAAAAAAAAAAAATAAATAAATAAATATACAATTGGGCAATTCAAAGTAGTGTCATATCAGTCCTATTTTTCATATTTCATATTATTTTATGGATGCATAACATTTTATTTCCAAATAAAAAATTCATAAAAATTTACACATGAATGGCATGTATTCAAAAAAATTGTATTTCATATTCTATAATTTCCTTTCAAATTTTGACGTTCAAAATAAAATAACTTAAAATAAAATGTATAAAATATGTAAATAAACAAAAGTTTTTGTGAAAAATAAAAGTGTAAATACATCGCAATTTAATACGCGCCGATTTTAAAACGAACTTTTCGGGAAAAATTAAAAAACCTCTTACCGTTCTGAGACATATCGACGGCTTGTAATCAAAAGCCTCTATATTAAAAATCACAACTTTTCAGGAGAGCATAAAAACTGTTTATGCTGACTTCAGACGACATGTTGTTTTTGATATATGGCCAATTTTTATGTTTTGTGTCCTTGATTTTGAAATCTTCAGCTAATAAGGCCTAACGCATTTTATGTCAATAAAAAACTTTTTATTACATATTTACCCAACGTTTCGTCAATTTCTTGTTGACTTTTTCAAGGGTTTCGTCTATTTTAAATTAACAAATTTTCTAATAAATATTACAAATAATCACACCAAAAAACATGATTAACTTACAGAATGATATTAAATCACATTACAAATATATTATGGCTTTGATAAAAACCAAAAAATAATGGTAAAAAGTTTTAAATTTAAATAGAACATAAAGATTAATTGATGTCACAGTTACACTTTACTTATTGCAACACTATAGTTTGTATTTATGTTATTCGTATCTTCTTTTAAGTTCATGGTTCTGTTTATATTTTGTTGAATGCGTAGACTTTCTATAGTGTACCTTTTTCTTCCTTTATTTTCCTTATCTAATATTTTAACATTGTCAAAATCAGCTACATGTCCAGTATTTAGTATGTGCTGTGCTAATGTTGTTGTTTCTCTCTGTTTTGTGATGTCATTTTTATGTTCACTAATTCTTGTCTCCAAAGTTCGTTTTGTTGTTCCAATGTATATTAAATCACATTTTTGTTTATCATCGCCTTTACATTTTACTTCATAAACAACATTGCATTGTTGTTGCTTTTCTACTTTGTGTTTCATGTTAGTGAAAATTGTACTAAGTGTAGAATTAGGTTTAAAAGCCATTTTCATATTTTCTGCTTGCATTATTGTTTTTAACTTTTTGTTGTCTGTTAAGCCTGGTATATAGGTTACACTGTAAAAATTATTTGGTTGATCATTGCTGTTACTATTGTTATGATTTTGGGAATATATATTTTGGAGTTTTATTTTTGTTTCGTATATTAAATTATTAATAAGGTTTATTGGGAAACTATTGTCCTTAAGTAACTTAGTAATTTTATTTATATTTTTCGTGTGAAATTGCTCATCACTTATGTTCAGTACTCTAAAAATAAAGCTTTTGGCCGTATTAATTATTTGTGTTCTTGGTTGCGTTGCATAAAAATTCATTAATCTTCCTGAAGCTATATCTTTTGCATACCAATCAAATATAATGTTGTTGTTTTGTCGCTGTAGCAGTATGTCTAAATATGGTAGTTTGTAGTTTTGCTCCATCTCAACAGTGAATTGTATTTTTGGGTGGAAACTGTTGAGTGCTTTGAGAATTTCGTTTTTATCTTCAATTTTAACTATGGCCAATACGTCGTCTACATACTTAACTATGTATGTATTTCAAATATTTTTTACATATGGCTTGTCAGAATGCCCATCAGAGCGAGACAACAAAAAACAAGTTTGTGAGTGTTGGATTATTAATCAGATAGGGAAATTTTGGCAAAAACTACTAAGCCGTTTCTTCTGAAACTTTGATTCGTTGTCGAACTCATTCTTTTTCATCTGCTTCTACTTCATCGATTCTTATAAAAATTTTCATATGCATTTAGTTCTCTTAACAATACAACGCAGAAAACTTTTTTTCAAATTTCGTTTTCAGACGGCATTTGTTAAAATTAATTAACTCTAAATATTCAATAAATAGTTTCTCTGATTCAATAAATGCTTCATTTTGAGCTCTTATATTACATTTAAAAGCAATAAAAAAACTAATTTTATTTTCAGTAAGTTTGCTGTTTGATTTGTTAAATTTTTTTTTTAATTTACAAATTCTTTTACTAATTCAATTAATTATGAAAAATATTTCAAACAATTACATATATTAGCTGATTCAGAATATGATTTTGTTTGACTTTGGTTTTTTCATTATGGAATACAACAACTAATTTTCAAGATTTTTATTTGCAATAACAAAATTTTATTTTGGACAGAAGTTTTGTCTGAATTTAAGAATTTTTTATAGAACTTAATTCATCATAGTAAAGTTTAATTTTTTTCTGTGAACAACATGGTTAGAGAAGAAGGCTGGACCACCCCCATTAGAAATAAATATTTTTTAAACTACTTCTGTTTAACCGACTCTTACTTGCCGTCTACACCTGACATAAAATTACTAACATTAACACCTAACATCATGTTAATCTTAAGTGTAGACTGCTCATGTTAATGTTTCCTTTATTTCTAACGTGCTTGTTAGAGCATATGTTTTAACAACGTTTTCATAACATCACGTCTTAACAACATCTTATGTCTAATGCATAAATTTGCCAATCACCTTTTCGAAATTTCCTATGAAATTTTGTGTAAAAAAGTAAATATCAATTACTGCTCATTAATATGATTATTTCGAACGTATTTACTTTGTGAATAAAAATTGATTATTAGGCTAAGGCTCGTAACGTTATATTCAGAAAGAATTGGGCATGATTAATATTCCGATTCTTTCTGAATATAACGTTACGAACCATAGCCTAATAATCAATTTGGATTCACAAAGCAAATACGTTTGAAATAATCATATTAATAAACAATTAGCTACTGGCTTGAGCTTTTCACATGTTTACATCTTCATATATTCTTAAGTATAAAATCAAACCAAAAAAGTTTGTCTTGAGTAGAACAAAAATCAAAAAAATGGGAATGAAGAAAAATAAACCGATGGCAACGCTGGGAAAGTGCACTTTAATATCAGCTTGAGAGTGATTGAATTCTCGTATTAAATTTTCACGAAAAAGTTGTATATATAAGAATTAAAATCACATTCAACAGAGCCACCTAACAAGTGGTGACAAGCAAATACACGTGAGCACTGACGATGGAAGTGTAGCGGCTACCGAAAGTGACGCTACTCTGTTCTGCTGTATACGTTGAAAAATTAAGTTGATGTTAATTATTCCCTTGTTCTTGGAATATTAATCATGCCCAATTATTTCTGAAGATAACGTTACGAACCTTAGCCTAATAATCAATTTGGATGCTGCTCATTAGATTTTTTGAAGCTTTTCTAATATATCGTGCATGTTCTGAAAACCATTTTATTTTGAAATCGGCAACTTTCAGGAAAGAATTCAACCAAGAAGCTCACTTATTGCAGCTTTTCAGTTAATTTTCATGTTCCAGATGTTTCACATATTTCATCTGAAGTAAACTACGAATGCACTAAATTGTCCGGTTAAAGGAACATTGTTTTTCGTTTTTGAAATTGTGCGATCTCAAAAAGAAATGGTTTTCAGAACATGGCCGTATATGTTGTTTTATTAATACTTGTTTTGAAATAAATTTCAAACTATTTTGCCGACAGCATCCAAAATATAATCTGATCTTAACGTAAAAATGCCGATTGCTAAAATTTTTATTAAAGTCGACTGATCCAAAGAATTATATTGTATGTTCCCTGGAGTTTTTAGATTCTTTCCATGACTAGTTTCGGTTCGATACTGCCCAATCCTTTCTACTACTCCAGGACATATTATTTAGGCTTAAAGCCCATTTATAACATTCGAACTAATGAGAAAATCTTTTTTTAGTGCCACAAGATCATCTAAAATTCAGGAAACCTTCAACTTTAATACCATAACTTTGCTATTGAAGTCGGGAATAAAAATCTACGGACGATATGAGTCTGTAAATACAGGCCAAGGTTAGTAGCGATACTCTTAAAATTCTTGAAAAATTATGCAACATTATTTGATTTATATCAAAACTATTTTCAGCATGTGGTGGCAACTTCACCACACTATATGGAGCTATCACTTCACCATCATGGCCCCAATTTTACCAAGCAAATATCGATTGTGTTTGGATAATATCAGCTCCATTGGGAAACAAAATTGAATTGCAAGTTCGCAATTTCACTTTGGAGCCCACATGTTCAGGAGACATATTAGAAATAAGGTTAGTAGCATTAAATTCTTTAAGCCCATATATTTATCATTCCCTTTAGAAATGGAAAGTTCTCCAATTCACCTTTAATCGGCCGCTATTGTGCCAGTCAAATACCTTCTCGCCTTGTATCATTTACCAATAGTCTGTATATAAAGTTTACTACAGACAATTATATTGAAGGTCCGGGATTTTATTTCAACTGGGAACAGACCATGACAGGATGCGGTGGCAAGTTAACTGCGTATAAAGGTTCCATACATACCCCTCACTTTGATACACTTCCGGAAGTAATGGCCATGCATGATATGAATATGATTTGTGATTGGCAAATAGTTGTTTCTCAGGGATCATCTATAGAATTGAATGTAACAACCGCCATGGAAGAGTTGGAATTTTGTCATAAAAACAATTTAAAAATTTATGATGGCAGCTCCACTTTGAGTCCTTTACTTCAATTTAATTGTAGTAACATTATGAAAGGGGGACATATGCAATTGAAGTCTACCTCAAATCAACTTTTGATTATTTACTCTTTAACGGAGAATTCTAACTATGTGACTCCCGAATTTATATTGGACTATGTGACAAATTGCAAGGCTGTCATTGATCAATACCGGGGCGTAATTGAGTCACCTAATTTTCCCGAAAACTATCCAGAGAATCAGAACTGTGGTTGGGATCTTAAAGCGGGACGAAACAACAAATTAAAGTTACAATTTTCTCATCTCAGCCTGGAGGTTATAGATATGACATGTGAATACGATTATGTAGAAGTTTGGGATATGCAAGACATGGATATTTTGAAAAAACACCATTTATGTACTCATACGCCAGATCCTATAATATCGGAAGGTAATCATTTAATGGTACATTTTATTACCGACTATTCCAATCATAGAAATGGTTTCCGGGCGGAATACAGTCGTGTGGGTTGTGGAGAGCATTTGGATAAGGAATATGGTTACATTTCATCTCCTAATTTTCCTTTCAGTAATGATTTAGACTGCGATTGGTTCATTGAAGTGGAACCAGGTAGACAAATTGTTTTAATGGTGATGGATTTCCATATAGAAAGTGAAAGTCCTGATTGTAGCCAGAACATATTAAACATTAAAGAGTCTAAAAACTCAAGCATAGAACTTGCAAAGGAGTGTCACGACCAACAAATACCTTTAACAATAACATCTCCGGGAAATCGTTTATATGTACATTTTCACACAAGTCCTACCAGATCTCGTAAATATTTTAAAGCATCTTATCATACAAGACAGTCAACATGCGGAGGTACTTTAAGAGGAACATCTGGAATTATTAGCTCCACAAACTATCCTTACGCCCCCAGTGCTCAATCCTACAATTGCATTTGGGATGTAAGTGTTCCAGAGTCATATGGCATTCTGTTAAACTTCCAACAGTTTAAGCTGACTTATTCACCTAACTGTACTGAAGCTTCAATTGAATTTTTCAAAGTTGATACTGGGGAAGTGCAGCTTTTGGATAAGTTTTGCGGAGTGGAAAAACCGAATATTAAGCTCGTGCATGGCAACCATTTAAGAGTAATATACAAAGATAGTGGCCAACAAAGTCTTGGTATATTTTCAATAGAATATAAGAAACAATGTGGCGGTCTTATAACTAAATCTAACGGTTACATCAAGTCGTTGGCAACGGAAGAGTGCATATGGGAATTTGATGTTGTTCAAGGTGAATACAATTGACAAAATTCTAAAGTTCTAAAGTATTTTAAAAGCTAATATTTTTTATTAAGGCACTTTGATAAGTTTAACAATTCTACAAATGGATTGTTACTGCCAAAAGATTAACGATGGCTTTAAAATATGTAAACATGGGTTAGGGGTAAGTTTGGTCTCAAATACACAGAGATAATAAATATTATATATAATGAATCTTTTATAAAACACAACTTTTTTCCCTAAATAATATTTGCATTAAGAATAGTTTCTCGGTGCTATATATGACAAAAGCGGAATGTAGCATGAGAAGAAAAAAAAATCAACGTTTTGCTAAAATTTAATTCTCAGCTTTTCCATCAACCGTCTTAACATGATCATCTGAATGATCGTAATCAATAGATTTTCATGGAAAATCTAATATTGAAAATTATGTTGGTTACGATTTCCTTGCGGTTAAGGCTAAAATTTTGTTTTAGGTATTTACACCTAAAAATATGTAAATTTTTAAAAAATAATTTTAATTACTAATATTATTACAACTACATAGTTGTATGACTGTTCCAAAACGTTGTTGTTTGATTACTATCGTTACTAGCCTCATTACAAATAGTAAGATCACAATCCTTTCTTGACTAGTAACATTTCAACTAGTAATATGACTGTCCCAAAATGTAACTAGTTGTACATTTAGCTGCAGGGATCTGACGGAGTTATGCGATAAACAATATTTCGGGAGGGCGAATTATTTGCTAGATTTAAAAATAAATTTTAAAATTGGCCAACAAGTGAAGGAATTATGCGATAACCAAAATTTCTGGCTGGCAAACTGCCCGCCCGCCATTCAAAATATAGAAAAACGTTATGGGACTATACTGCAAGTAAACTTTTTCAAACAAAAATTAATTTTGAAAATATGTTCACAAATGACGTACATATATAGTTATGCGTTTGCAAATAATAAAAAAAAGAAAACACGATTTGATCAAATATGTTAAACTAATGAATTTTACAGTTTAAGGAAAATCATTTTGATGATAACTTGCAAACGGGCAATTACACCATGTACTTGTGTGAACAGCATCAAACCGATCTAATATTCGAAGCATCGAAGTTGAATATCTTTGCCAATAATATTTATTTTCGTGCCAAATTCTCCACTATACAACATTCATGTGGTGGAACTATAGAATCAGCTCGAGGTTCTTTGGCCTCCCCCTACTACCCGTCAACATATCCTCCAAATAGTGACTGTAATTGGATATTGCAAGGATCTAAAGGAAGTTTTCTAGAACTACAATTCGATCAGATGGATATTGTCAACACAGAGCACTGTAATGAGGATTATTTGGAAATAAGAAACTGGTCAGAAGGTAAAGTATTGGGTATATATTGTGGATCTAAAATACCAGAAGAGCCTGTGGTATCATACGAAAGGTTTTGGTTAAGGTTTCACAGTGCTGATGGTAATACGGCAAAGGGTTTTAAACTTTCTTGGAATTATGGTAAGCTGTGGAAATATTAAGCGTAGGAGTCCTCTTATAAAATTACATTATAATAATTTTAGCACATTTAAATGAGTTAGTGAATATGACGAAGGGCTCCATAGCAAATCCTCCCCTGAAGATGGTGAAAAACGATGAGGAACCTTATGCTTGGCGTATTGTTGTTCCAAGAGGCCAATTTATTCAATTAAATTTCCATGAATATAATAGTGGCTTAAGTGTGAGTAATAATACTAAAAGTTTTTAAGTCCCACTCACTTTACTAACAATCCACTTAATGCAGCTCTTTGATGGATTTGACCAAACCGCACTTTTAGTGAACATATTGCCATCTCCGTGGCGTTTTGTATCTAGTTCGAATGTTGTGTATCTTCAAACCGATAATGATAATATCGAAAAGTTTAATTTACTATGGAATACCACTACCAGCAAACCTCTCGACGAGAATGCAACATTGTCCAAATGTCATTCAGAAGAATTTATAAAAGTTCATCGCTACAATGCCATTCGAGTATTTTCGCCTGGATATCCAAAAGGTTATGAAAATGGCCTCAGATGCGATTGGATTTTCAAACCGGCCAATGCTATCGAACATGTTGCAGTTGCTTTATTAGAAGTTGATTTAGAGATCACAGGTGGTTGTACAAGCGATTATTTGCAAATATCCACATCGGCTGATTTATTGTCTTGGCATAAACAAGAACAGTTATGTAATGGAACTAATATACGCACATGGACTAGAGATCCATTTTCATGGATCCATGGTACACCTCATATTAAATTGGACTTTGTGACAGATTGGTCTATTAATAGCACCGGATTTCTGGCTAAAGTTGTAGCTAAATGTGGTTCCAATATGACCGATTCCGTAGGTTTTATTGATGGTAGTATGTTTAATGACTTCAACGATGGTCCCAATAGCCAATGTATATGGCATGTCAACGTTAAACCGGGTAAACGAATTCATGTGCGGCTCGATTATCCAAATGTGCCGCTTAGTAAAGATGATTTCGACGAAGAGTGCAGCAATCATGCCTTTCTCTATGATGGCGTTGATGATCATGCACCGCTTATTATGCCAGGAAAATTATGCTTTCCACAAAATGCCACCTCAATCCTAATGAATTCTACTAGCAATCATTTAACCATCAAATATAATCTCAATCTGAATAAAGTAAGTCCAAAACTTATTAATATGAAGTTTTGGAATCTTACATACCGGGAATATTCCGAATGCAATGAAGAAATACGTTTGATACCAGAAGCTTCTGACATTATTATTACTTCACCATTGTATCCTAATGTACCACATCCTCATACGGAATGCGTTTGGCGAATTATGGCTCCTCAAGGCGAAATAATTCAAATCGAGTTTATAGACCGTTTCGATATGAACTCCAGATATTGCTCGCAGGAATATTTAGAACTATTTGATGGCTCCACTTCATTATCGCGAAAGTTGGGTCGTTACTGCAGCAAACCACCCATGCTAAGGACTACACAAAACATGTTGTTCATGCGTTATCTAACAGACATAGCAGAGCCTCGCAATGGCTTTAAGGCTTCAATTTCCATAAGCCGGTGTGGTGGGACCTTTGCTCAAAACTATGGTTCTATTAAGTCTACCGGCTATCCCGCATCATATCCTTCTAACACTTTGTGTGATTTTGTCATTAATGTAAAAGGTCTAAACACAATTCGCTTAAATTTTGTTGACATAAGCCTTCCCTTTAATGCAACTAATTTGCAATATTCAGATCATTTGGAAATAATTACTATAAGTAAAGCCAACATAACAATTCCACCCATTTTGGTGTATGGCAATGCCACAAAAAATACCGAATTTCAGATTATTTCCAATAAAGCAATAGTTCGATTCCATACCTTCATAAAAACTTTAAATTATAGAGGATTTTCATTGAAGTACTATGCGGACGGATCTTATTGTGCTCATATCATAACAGGCATCTCAGGTGAGATAATGATGAATCTTGCAGCGAAGCCATTTTATCAAAACATCTGCACATGGAAAATAACTGTGCCTAAAAAACAAAGAGTACGTTTGGAATTTTTAAATATGGAGGATTTGAAACAGTATAATTTTACAACGTAAGTAAATCTTTTTTAAATTCTTCAAAATTTAATTTGAAAAAAACTGTTGGGTTCTTTTAGGCCATTTCGTTTTAACATTTACAACAACTTTGATGGAACTTCGGAAATTACAACATTTAATCCCAATACTTTTAATCCCCAAACTGTAATTCAATCGTCTGATAATTTAATGTTTTTGAGAATCACATTGCCTAGAACTGATATAAATCTGAGACCTTTAAAAGCTCGTTATAGCTCTGACGATGAATCACCCTGCCCTCATGACATTGATGAAGACAATAACTCAGGTTCTATAAACATACCAGGCTCACAGCTCATCTTTAGTGGAGCTTTCTATTGCGGCATCAAAGTTAAGCTTAAAGAAGAGGAGACCATAGTATTCAACATTTCTAGACTTTTAATTACAGGACAAGAAACGTTGGGTTCACAATATCCTTTAACGTTTAGAGATAACTTTTTAACCACATATTATCCTAAAAATCTAACCGATTATATTCATGCACAATCCCAAAAAGATGGTGCCATTAAAATTGCTCAAAACAGTCTTAGTCGAATAAAGAGTTTGAAAATGTCATACCAGAAATATCCTTGTGGAGGTCTAATTCATATAGCCAGTGGCTCTCAAATTAAATATCCTCAAATAAATACGATTGCTATTGGAGGGCAAATCTTTTGTGTTTGGTCTTTATATAAACCATATTTTTCCAGTACAGCTGGTCAAGCAAAACAATTCAAATTGATTGGTAATTTCTCATTTACAGAGTCTTGTGAAGATGAGTATATAGAAATAGTTGAGGGTCGATGGACGAACCGTACTTCAGCCCTAAAGATTTGTAGAGAGAAAATGATTGATAATTTTGAATATTTTATAACAAATCGTTATAATTATATTATATACTATTCAATACAATATAATGCAGAAAAATCGGCATTTGGTTTGAGTATTGAAAAGAGCTTGACCTGTTCAAGTGAAACTCTAGTTAATTTAGCCCTTTCCTCCATCAAGATCGATAAGAGTTCCTATAAAAACAATCAAGAGTGTTCTTGGATATTCTACACAAAACCAGGTTTATATCTCCAGCTGCAGTTTTTGGGAAGATTCTTTATAGAAGATTCAGCTAATTGTAGCAAAGATTATCTGGAAATTCAACGGGACAATGGAGGAATTTGGATACCTGAAGCTCGTTTTTGCGGTCGAGAGGTTCCAGCTGTCTACAATTCTACCTCAAATCGTATACAAATAATATTCCGTACTGATGAAGCTATAACCGCAGATGGTTTTGAGTTTGATGTACAACCACATTGCAGATTGATGGTGAATGTTACTTCAGCGCAGCCACAAATTATTGTAAGTCCGACAAGCAATGCCATGGGTTGGCGTAGAATGCGTTGTGAATATATATTCCAAAGTAATGAAACCGATAAACTGATAGTTGTCAAGACCAAATTTGATAACAAATCGTCAATGGTATTCCCTCGAGACTCATGCAGGTTGGGTTCGTTGAGGGTCAACAAGCGCAATGAAAACGGAAAAGATCTATCTAGCGAGCTGCATTGTGAATTTGAATTCGAAGAGAGAGCTTACCAGTATTTACGTTTTACATATGAAGCATATATAGGACAAAAATTCACTATGGAATATGCTTACGATTCATGTGGTGGCAACTTGACTGCACCGGCTGTTATACGGCCCTTGAGACATGAAACCAAAAACACTTATGCCGAAAATATGAACTGCATATGGTATGTAACGGCACCTTCCGAACATTCCATAGCTGTGAGATTCAAATATTTCTCTACTGAAGAATTGTATGATCAACTCACTATTTACAGCGGTTTTACAATAAATAGTGAAAAACTTGTGGCTAGAATAAGTGGAAACTATTCCTCTACTGCACCTATTGTTGTAGATAACAATCAAGCTGTAATCAATGCCATTTCTGATAGTACAGGTTCTAGTAAGGGTTTCGAAGCTAGCATAATATTTTTAGCGAATTGCAATGAACGAATTTCTCTCACTGAAGGCAACTCCCCCGTAACATTGACTCGTAACATAAAATTCAATTCTAGTGAGGAGTACATATGTAACTATCGCATAACTGCTCCAAAGTCTTATCGTATTCGGGTAGAAATTAAAAAGCTACAAATTAATAGCGCCAACTCAACATGTCTAGATTCGTACACGACTTGTGCTAACAATTGCAACATCTTGGAAATATTTGACAGCTCTACAGCATTCGAAGCAACTTCTGTTAAGTTTTGCTCCTCCTCTAGCATTAATAGGACATTTGTTAGTTCCTTTGAGTTTGCTTCCTTGAGATTGACTGCCAACCAACCGGGCCAGTATAGTTTTGAAATAATCCTTAAGATGGAACACACGGAATGTGGTCTCACGGAATATAAATTGGGAAATAATGAGGTAAGTTTAATACTGTTTGGAAGCTTTGCAGTCTTAACATTTTTCTTTTGCAGAAATTCAAATTCACTTTTCCGCCCAACGGACTAAACAAGTATGCATCCAATGTTCATTGCACTTGGCGCTTTATTTCGAACAAAGAATTAGAATTCCATTTTAACTATATAGACTTGGAAAATAAATCGCAAATTACAGGCAAATGCTTGGATTATATAACTATTAAAGATACGTATGTAAGTAGAAAAACTTTCAGCCGTTTTAAAATTACAGGAGTGGCAAATCTTTAAATCTATTTGTTCAATTTGACAGTATGTGAATAATTTATGTGGAAGATCTGAAAATTTCACTATCAACGCATTGAGCATGCTCGAGAATAATGCTGCGGTAACATTTCACAGTGATGATTCAGAAGAAGGCAAAGGTTTCGAATTCGTTGTTCAAAGAGCTGACGGTAATAATGGCGTGGATATATTGCAAGGCAATTGATTTTAAAATATTTTTTTTCTCTCTTACACTATAAGCTTGTAATCGCACTTACAATTTTCTAAGTAAGTCTGTTAGCTATCATGGGAATGGATGGGAGAAAGTGGTTTGTAATGATACCATTGTTGTGCCTGAGGAGTATACTTTGAATTTTTATATTAATATGATGTATTTTAAAAATTATGACTGCCAGAAGTTGCACTTAAAGGTATGAGAATTATTAATCCACATTTTATTTTTTGAGTTTATTGAAACCAATATTTCTCTAATGTTTTTCTCTTCATTTTAGATAACCGATCTTAAAACAAATAAAACTTTACTCGAACGATGCCAAAACGCTTACTCAAATGTCAACTTATTTACAACAACAAATGCCGTGCGTGTCGAGGCATCAGAATTTACTAGTATTGCATTTGCTTATGCAGCAAGTAGCCGTAATTTAACACCGGGTTGTGGTGGCACTTTTAGTGTTCATAAGGGACAATTCTCCAGTCCTCCTTATGAAAATAATAGAAATTTTTCGGAATGCCGTTGGGATATTATAATACCCACAACAAGTGTTAAAACTATTGAATTTGTTGGTAAATATACAATTATATTGTTTTCAAGAGCAGTTACGTGCCGGCTGCGATAGTATCAGTCAAAATAGTAAATGAAGTGTTCATGCAAAGCCAATTAACAAGGTCTATGCAATTTGGCAGCTGATAGAGAGTTAAATATAAAACTCGTTATGTAAAAAAATCAAGGTTGTCGGTATTGGGGACATGTCCCCAAAGTTAAAGATTTTTAATTTTCTGTTTTAATAGAAACATATTTGTTCGCTTCACAGCTTGTTGTGTGTATTGTATATCGTATAAATGTTTTTTTTTTTTATTAAAACCGGCACTCAGGGATGGTCCCTACTCATGCAATGCATTGTGCCGGAACTAGGAAAATTGCTTATCGGAAGTAGGATAGCGGCAGTAGTATTTATAGATATTTGATTTGAGTTTTCCAACATTGACAGTGAGAGGAAAGACCTCAGTAGGAAGTTTAGTTCACATATGAACTGTTAAAGAACGAATTTTCTCTGTAATGCGCAGTACAATTCACTGGCGTATCGAGCACAAATGTATGTGCTCTTAAAGAAGAACGTGTTGTTCGCAAAAAAAGTGGAGTTTGGAAACAAGTTCCCTGATTTCATCAGAACACATTGGATTGTAGTAACGATAAAACAGCGAAACACAACCAACATTGCGTCGAATGTCAAGCGAGTCAAAAGAGCAGGCTACCCTACCGTCACCGATGAGCCTATTCGCCCTCTCTTCTATGTGGTCGAGTAGCTTCAAAATATACTTTGAAGCATCACCCGGCTCATACATGAAAGTTGTATTCCATTTTCGGTCGGATATATGTAGGTGGTATATATCTGAAGGAGATTAAATAAAGTGAAGTATCTCTTACACCGTCTTACGAAACCGACACACTTGAATGATTTTTTTAAGACTTGAAAAATGTGATCAGTTCATCGAACGTCACTTTGAATTTTTTATTCATACCATCCATAATTCCAGATGGAGCACCAACTTTGGTTATACGTCTGTGCGTAAGGATACAACAATCGGTCTTGCAAGCAATAAAATCGAATCTGTTGCCACGTTGCCGCATTTAGAGATTGTTATTCGATCTTTGTTAAGTGTATCATTCATGCTTTGACTCATGGCTATAATCTCCAACAGGCTTGATCTATTACTGAATGAATATGAACGCAAAGGAGTAAATAGGATTAGAAGTTTGAAAGAGAAGTTCATTAAGAAAAATAAGAAAAACGGCTCAAAAATTTTTTTTTTAGAAAAATGTATCATTTAAAATGTAATTGGGAATTTGATCATCATTCGCGAAATTTTATAGTTGTAGTGAAATCCTTCTGCACTTTAATTTTTTCCATAAAATGAAATAATAATTTGCAAGAAAAAATAAAAAAAGTTTTTTTTATGAAATAATTTGATATAATACCCACCACTTAAAGGCAAAATTTCAACTATAGAGTCACAACTCAAAATTACTCCTTATTGTCAACACTAACTTTATTTCAAAAAGGAGTTCTTTGCTGTGCAACTCAATTTACTTATAAAATTTGAATTATGTTTTTAAAACCAGTTTTTTGCCTCTCCTGAACATTTGGGATTTTTTGAGTTGTAATTTAGTGTGCGATATGCATATTAACATTAGCCCAAAAGAAGTTTAAGTAAGAAACTATGACTTATCTCTGCCAAAGCGTAACTGCAACTTCGACTTATGTGCTGTTTTGGCTCACCAGTTGGCCAACTTGAATAGACAATTTCTATAGAAATGAAAGCTTTTCATATAAATTTTCTACTCAAGTCGAGCGTCGGGATTGTGCCAAACCAACTGTGAACTATTTAATTTGTTTCATTATTTTAATTGTTAATATATATATTTTTTTCATTTTAATGTAGATTTCAATATGGGAACTATTACGAACTGTCCTTTGGATAATGTGAAAGTAATTGAAATTTTACCCAACAAAACTGAAAAACTACTGAAAACTCTATGCGGCCCCGATTTACCTGAAGCAATAGTATCAACCAGTGGCCATTTAGTAATTATTTCGAAGAAATCACCGAATTTTGATGGTACCGGGTGGACGTTAAGTTATGCTTCTTCCAATTATAATAGAAATCCCAGAATTTTTATAAATAATGATCAGGATTAAATTTATGTAATAAATTACTTCCTTGTCAATGAAAAAATATCGCCTTGTAGATTCAATGAAACGATTTCGTTATATATATGTATATTTTTCAAAAATTAATAAAATATTTCACAATATGTATACGATTTCATGAATATTGTGAAAGAATTTCATTGGAATTTCTCCATTAGCTTTCATAGTTGCGTTAGAAAATTTCATTGAATTTATGGCAGCATACTTTTGATGAAAATTTTCATTATGTTTATGAAAGACCGACGAAATACGTCACATATGGGTAATTCCAGAAAAAGTACACTGTAAGGCTGTTTTTAGTTTTCAAAGAAAAACTTAAGTTTTATTTCCCTTTTCTTTTATTTATTTTAGAGCTAATTATGTTCTACGCAAAAATATATATATTTTTATAAGGAAGTAAAAAAAATTAAGTTTTTCACTAAGAAAAAAAAAACCATTCATAAAAAACACATCTTTATTTATTGTTACAGTTTCCAACCAAAAGCAAACAACGAAAATAAATATGTTTGTATGATTGTTGTTGTTGTACTATTTCTTATTATTATTCGGTCATCGAATGCGATGATGGTTGAAGTGGTTAACACGCTTCCTTCAAAGCAAATGATGAAAATCAACAGTCTAATTTATATATGAACATAAAATAATCAATTAAAAAATTTAAACTAATGAGCCCACTTTATAATGAAATAATTTCATTAAAACAATGATATAATTTCATAAAAACAATGAAATAAGTTAATTTCGTTGAAATAATGAAATAGTTTCATAAAAAAATTATGAAATAAAAATAGCTAAATAATTTTATTAAAATTATGAAA
Source organism: Panzeria rudis (assembly GCA_956483635.1). Lineage (NCBI taxonomy): Eukaryota > Metazoa > Arthropoda > Insecta > Diptera > Tachinidae > Panzeria > Panzeria rudis. The sequence goes on from OY101448.1 coordinate 198,593,504, forward strand.
TAAGTTGGCTAAAATAAAGAAATATTTTTTATTAGTTTAGCGAAATTATTACCTCGTATCAATGAAATTATTTTATATTTTTGGTTAAAATAATTTTTATGAAAATTGTTTCATCAATCCATTTTCATAAGATCAACGTCGAAATTCGCCGAATTTATGAAGAAAGTTCTTTCAGCGTATAGTAAGATTTAGAGTTTAATTTTTAAGTCTAACTGAATATTTCTGTCTGTGTCAGTATGGAAAAATTTACTCTCATCGCTATTTTTAATTAGAGGGTGCTGTTGGCTGAGCAGTTAGCGCATTTGACTACAAACCCTGAAGTCATGGGTTCAAGACTAGTTTCAGGCAAGCCAACAACATCTTGAATTTTTCTCATGTGCATTGGTGTGTTATTGTGTTGGTTATTGTTGGACTGTTAAAGTGATGAAAGCATAGCACTGATCAATTTGGCAGCACCGGCAGCGATTAATACTAATATATCCTAATGCACTTCACAGCACCCTCCTTCGTCGGTATTGTAGCAGAGCCTGTCAGCAGTGTTAATGTATCACCTTTTGTGACTGCCCATATGTAAATTCTCCGCGGCGAATTCTCTTGCGACTACCTGGTGTTGATCTATCTTGAAAATGGCTACACATTTTAAACAACTCAATGTCTCTTATTAAGCTTTCTATCTCCCTCCCACTGTTCTATCTCCCTCCTGTTCTCTTTACACTATCCCTTTGTCAAAGAAGGTAACATATTAATTAATTAAAGGGCCATGGCGACTTATCAAACTGTTTGATCAAACTCATGTATGTATTGGTTAAGATGAGTTTGACGAAAAATCAAACCCATTTAGATTTTTTCGTCAAACCATACGTGTGAGTTTTTTTTCGTAACACAATGATAAAAAATGTGAGTTTGAAGCACCATTTGATGCGAGTTTGATAAGTTGCCATGCCGCTTAACTGATAGGCATTAACTGCCTGATTGTGTCACTTCTCTTTAAAACAAAAAAAGAATGTAGTTAATAAACAATATATATTACTCGATTAGAATAAGAGCAATTTATATTTTAATTTCTAACATTTTTATTCAGTAAATTTTTATTTTGTTCTTTTCAGTTTTATGAATGTATAAAGGTCGGTCCACAACTGTAAATATTTCCACCGAACACGTTCGCCGCAAATATTTGCAGCACATTTTATATAGTGTGGACCGGTGCGGCGGGCAGAAACGACGCAATAATTTTCGTATGGACGTATTTGAGCAAATAGTGCTAGTTTTATTGTTTTATCATTTGCTTGAGCGAGGAGATGTAAAAAATTTCGTGAATAAATATTTGTGTGATGAATATTTGAAAGCTCGACTACATCTACAAGCTAAAATTTGCGCCGCAAATATTTTCGGCGAACGCGTTCAGCGCAAATATTTTCAGTTGTGTACCCTACCCACCTTAAGACATTAATAAACATTTTCTTTTAATTCATAACAACTTTAATATAATACATAAATAAATAAAAATTTCTTTTTACAAATATTATTTGTACACGAGATATAAAAACCAAAAAGCGGTCAAATTATGGCAATCGATATCTATCCAAATTTCAATACAATTTAAATGGAAATTTCCAACTATGTGTATCATGTGCCATAATACAAAACTATGAAATAAAAATTTTTGACAAATTACAAAATTCAATTACTTTTATAAAATCACATTTGGGAATTTCATACGATTCTAAAAATAGTTTTTTTTACTTGCTATAATAAATACAAACTACGATTTTAATAAAAACTAAAGCAAACTTTGGTTGTGGCTGTTGTTCAATAAATTATAAATGTGTGTGTGTGTGTGTGTGTGTGTGTGTGTCTTTAAAAAACTACATCCTAAAATTGCCTCCGTTTTATGTTTTCAAAAACGTTAATTATAATTTGGTTTTTTTTCTTGCATTACTTGCTAATAAATTCGTACAATGCTCTTGTTTAACTCCGATTGTTTTGTTTTTGTCGTTCTTGTTTACTATTTTTAAGATTCACCTTGAAAATAAGAATTTTGCATGAGATACAATTTGTCAATGGGATTAATAAGGCTGTTGTTCAAATTTGCTAAAATATCTTGGGGATTGGAATTGTGGTGATGTCCCGATGACGAAGTTGATTGCAATTCAAGATTGTTAAGGGACAATGAGTCGGCATCATCATCTAAATGATCAAAATTGCTGCCATCTAAAGAAAGGTCTGAACTGCAAAAACTATCATTTGAATTGGCAGGATAATCTGAAGATGAAAAAAAATAGATATTTAAAGAAATTAATTTGTTTTTAGTGCTAACACGATAATTACCATCTGGAGAAAATGGTAGATTGGGATTTAGTGGTTGTGAGGCATATGAACTGTCCATGCCCAAATAACCATTTTCGCTGCCCGATGCTGAGCCCGCTTCCTGTTTTATTCTCTCTTTATCCAGTTTGTCTCTATCTTTATCATCCCCTCCACTACTACTTCTATTATTCTTGGACTTGCGTTGTATCTTTTTCATTTTGGCTCTTTGATTTTGAAACCAAACTTGCACCACTCTCACTGATAGCCCGGTATCTTTGGCCAAAGCTTCTCTTACTTTGCGACACGGTTTGGGAGATTGTTCAAATGAAGCCTTAAATTGTTTACGCTGCTGTGAGGTCAATATTGTTCTCGGTCTCTTAGGTCCTCGTCGACCATCCCTGGGTCTCATTAGATCATCCTCGTCTAAGCCCAAATAACCACAATGTTGTGCGGCAGCCGCGGCTAAAAACATTTCCTTTTCCAAATCGTGTCTAAAACAAATTATTTGACCGTTGCGCAAAAGAAAGTGTTCTCCTTTTTGCAGTGGAATACGACATGCCACGCAAACAAAACAAGACAAGTGAAATATTAGATTGGGCAGTGGGCGCATGACCAAGTCCTGAGGCAGTATAGAGTGACAACAAGCCGCACATTTAAAAGAAAATAGTCTTAAAATGAAAAGAGAAAAATTATATTAGAATTTATCGCACGTTAGAATTAAAATAGTATAACAAGACTTGAAAACTGCTAAAAGTTATGTGTCGCCGTTGACATTCACCAGTCTTTGTTATCTACCGATAAATGGAAGACGATTATGTTTCTTATGGTTTTATATTTTTTACGAAACTTTACTAAAGTTGTGTTCCCGTCACTTTTCTCATCATAATGTTGAACATTATGATGATAATACTGGGCACTACTAGGAACATATAAAACAAGTACATATTTGCTTAATTCTTAAAACCTCTTGTATCTTTGTATCGAGTGTAATATTGTATTGAATACAATAGTGTAAAGTTATTGTTGATAAATTAGTGTATTCAATACACTTTTATTTCACATGTTTTGAAAAAGTCGTATTTATTACGATTCTCGGAGAGTATTTGTATGTACTCTCTGAGAATATTTGTATATATCTTGTTCTTCTTTTGTCCATCAATAGAATACTACAAGCCGATACAAATTACGCTAGGTGTTCACAAACATATAAACAAAAAGTGTATTTGATACAAGAAAGGTGATGCAAATTGTTGTGAATTTACCAATTCTTTTTCTACTACAGTTCATAAGATCTTTTTTCAATTCTTGAAAAAAAAAATGTTTACATCAATACTTGTTTTTTTATAATTACAAATTCAATTACAAATAATTCAAATACACATGCTTGTATTTAAAAGTAAAAAAGAAACAAAACTTGCATGTGTGTTTGTAGGTTTTTCATTTGCAAAGACAATAACAAAATATAACATTTTATTCTCTGCTTTGAATTTACGTTGTTGTAGGAAAGTCATAAGACTAAAAGGGTAGAGACCTTAATAAATTCAATTAGCTTATTTGAAGTCATTTAATTTTTGCATTTTACCATTGATTTTAATATCAATATAGGCAAGTTTCCTGTATCATTAATTAATTAAGGCGCCTATTATGATTCACAACTAAATTGATAGTTGAGTCGTAGTTGTCAAATTCTTATTATGAATTACAACTTTCATCTAAATGAGATAACTGGATTTTGTCAGTTGTGTTTTGGTTTTTATTTTATGTTACTTTTGCTTACTTTTAAAATGGTGATTTTAGGCGCCGATTTATCCCATTTGTCAACCAATATTGCTGCCATATCCATAAAACATAAAATCTCAAGAAAAAGTAGTAAGGCCAAAACTAAAAATATTTTATGATGGCTACTATGATTTCAAAAAACAGAGAGTATAGATAAGAACCTTTTTTTCGAACATTATTTCGAAGACAATTAAAATTAGTTGTGAATTAGAATAAAAAATGGTTGAGGTGGGTTGTAACATTGACAACTCAACTATAATAGGGGCCTAAAGTTGCACTATATGTGCGTATATTATCGGCCATGTCACACATTACGATCGGAATGGTTTTAGTTCCGTACTTGCATTCCGATCTTTTTTGTTTTGCAGTCCAGACTCCGTCTAATTTGTATTTCGTTTTTACAGTGATAAAGTTCTTATACCTTGAGGCGTTTGTTTACTCTTGTTTTTAGATTCAACGCTTACATTAAGCTTTTTTATTAACATGGAAAGCTCATGACCAAATATTTATTTGATGCTCCTAAAAGTATGCACGTTTTTTTTAGTATTTACTGCAAATGAAGTCAGTAGAAAAGTGTTTTTCAATTCCACTTTGAAATTTAAAAGTGGTTTGATTACGAAGAAAATTTTCGTTTTCTGAAGAAGCAACTTAAGGAATTGAAACCACTTCCCATTGGAATGGTGTTCTGTGACATGGCTGTTAAATTCCACTTTGAAATTTAAAAGTGGTTTGATTGCGAAGAAAATTTTCGTTTTTCGTTTTCTGAAGAAGCAACACACAGAAAAAAGGAATGTAAAATCTACATGCCACAATTTTGATTACAAATCATATTAAATTTACAAGAAATAATTTGCCGTTTGAGTGTGTTAGTGTTTACTTGCTTTGTTCATTGCTACAATTCACTGTTCTGCTTAGTTGTGCGACTTGTTGTTGTTTATTCTTGCATGTGTCGTCTATGTATACGACAAAAAACGAATTACCAGCGAATATTTACTGCTGCTGGTTTAAAATTACCATTGTTTCATATTAATTTTAAACGGAAAATAATTAATCTAACCTTAACTCACCGTCAAAACAATTTTGTTATAAACGTTAAGTTTTATTTTCAATCGACATGACTATAACTTTGATTTCAAATAAGTTTTATGTTAAATAATCATTTAAATCATGTTGAATTAGAATGAAATGCATTTTACATACGATGGTATTTATTTAGTGTATAAGCAAAGAAAAGTTTGGAGCTGTTGTGGCTGCAGTGGTTAGCGCGTGGACTATCATGCAGGTGGCACGAGTTCAAATCTTGGCTGGGGCAGTCAGCTACAACGAAAAGTTTTCTGATGACTATCACGTAAGTAAAATAATTAATAAAATAGCTACATTAAAGTCATGTTGTTTCAGCTTGATATAACTTTAATTCAACATGATTCTTCGTATTGTTCCAATATCAAATTCACGTTGTTTCAACTTGAAATAACTTAGATTCAACATAATTCTTCGTATTGTTCCAATATCAAATTCACGTTGTTTCAACTCGAAAGTACTTTGATTCAATATGATTTTTCATATTATTTCTGTATCAACTTCATTTTGATTTGACTGTACTGGAATATTAAATCAACATAAAATATAATTAATTTAAAAAGCAAAAAGTTTCTTTCAAGATTATTGTAAATCATGTTGATTTAACATGAAACACCTATGAAGCAAAATCACTACCGAAAAATGTTCAGTTAACCTGGTTTTCGACGATTTTACATGGAATTTACATGGAATTTTTTCTGTGTGAACATACGGAATTTAAACCACTTCCGATGGGAATGGTATTCCGTGAAATGGCTGTACATGGCTATTTTTAAAAAAAGATTTTTTATAACACAATCTGTAAAGTTTGAATAAGTTTTCTATGAACCTTAATAAAATTATTTACTTGTAGAATACGAACGATGTTCCGTCTGTTGGATATGCATAAAAGTTTCAATTAACAGGTATACATTTAAATTTAAAAGAAAATAATGTTTTTGATTTAGTAATAATTTTAGCAAAAAACAAAGTAAACTTCATACGGCCCGGCCCGTCCGAAATAAAAAAAATGCACATCGTTTTGGAAATCGGTCAAAAATAACTTTGGCTTATCATTAAGAATCACAAAAAATTGTTTTTTTTAATTTGATCACAATATGTATTAGTGTGGTTGGTCGTCATCCAACTTACTCACCTTTCATAGTCCATTTTGCAGTAAAGCTTCCCATTGCGCATATAGCAAGTCTGATGCAGTTGCATGCCACAATAACTGCAGGCCAAACAGTTTTCATGCCAATTCGTCTCACCCACATTCATTAGATAACGATCGTGTATTTTTTGACCACAGCCCTCGCAAACTTCGTAATTTTTTTCACATTTTATTTGCTCGACACCTAAAATACACATAAATTCAAAAATATTTAGATAAATATAAAGACAAAACCGCGAAAAGCAGTAGTAACTGAATTATTTTAAATCTTTTAAAACCATAAAAAAATTATGCGCATTCATAAAATATTTTTTTGTAAAACCTTTTCTACACATGCAAACTAAATTCCCTTTTGAAAAATGACTATGATACATATTTTTTTTATTTTTTTATTCTTTTATTAAATAAAACCATAGATTTATTATTATTTGTGTTTACCATTGTTTGAGTATGTTCGTTTTTTTGTTTGTGATAGATTTCGTTGCCACAATTCAAATATGATTTACTAAGCATATCAATAAATCGTTTTTTCCATTTTATTTATTTTTGCATTTTGTTCTCTTTATATTTTTATTTTTTTGTATTTATTGAAGTTGTTGTTGTGCATATAGAATTTCACTATAATAAAAATGCGCTTTTTTTCTATGAATTTTATTGCAAACAGCAAGTACTTGAATTGTAAGTATGTGTGCGTGTGTAAATATTCTTCTAAACATTCAACTCATACATAAATCAAAATGGCAAAGACTTTTGAGCCCGTATTTTACAGTTAAGCCCCTTCTAATACTACAAAAGTTTTTGGTTTGCCTACGAAAGCTTAACCATCATTCATAGTGCCTTCTACGAATTGCTACTACCACCTACTACTTGCTAGTTCCGCTATATGTACCTTCACTCTCTCCTTACCCCTGCCCCTTTTACTTTGTAGTTGTAGCTACTAACTCTCATATATTTTATTTTTCTAAGTGAGCATGTATTTATGCACAACTACAAGTACTTGTGCTATGAGTAAGTAAATGCACTTGTTGGTTTGGTTTTGGTGTTTTATTCACCCAATAAACAATTTTATTAGGGAATTAACATCGGCATGAAATCTAGTTCAAACGAGATTTTGGGCTAAATCTAGTTTATTTTATTAGACTTCCCATACAAAATCAAAACAAAGTCGCATACAAAGTCAAAATCAACTCTGATTTTTTCATATTGTACCAAAAAAAAATTAACTGTATAAGGTTTGTGTATTTGCTATTAGATATATCCTCTAGCTATTTTGGTTTTGAAACTTAATTTTTCTATGTAGTATGACAGTGAAATTTAAAAAAATTCCAAAAAAGCTTAGTGTAAGGCTGATGTAAATGTAGTATTACTGGATTTTGTCAAAATCTTGTTATATATGGGGAATAAAACGTTGATCTTTTCATATTATACTAAAAATAAACCGCATAAGGTTTGTATATTTGCTATTAAGTTTATCCCCTAGCTATTTTGGTTTTGAAACTTCATTTTTCTATGTAGTTTGACAGTGAGATTTAAAAATACTAAAAAAAAAGATGGTGTAAACTAGGGATGTAACGATACGCCGTTTTGCCGATCCGATACCGATACCGATATTTAAAAATAAATATCGCCGATACCGATTCCGATACCGATACGAATATTGAAATTGAGTTCAAGTTTAGATTAACAAAACTCAAGTGCAATTTTTTTATTATACAAAATTACATTATAAGAGAGAATATTTAAAATTGATAAAATATTGGAAGTAATTTTTAAGGAGCTATATTTTCTTTGCTTTCAACAAATCTATATTAAAAATATGCAGATAATTAGTAGAAAAGCAAGAAAAAATATTTAATTCCTTTATACTTTTAAAAAATACTCGCCATGCTTTTTAAAAAATCGATTTTTTTTAAAGGATATTTATCAACTAATATTCATCTAAATATCTTAATAGCTTAATTATTAAAAGACTTCTAAGTATATTTATTCACTTAAATTTACATGAAAATACAGTTCTGAGTTTAAATTCGCATAAAAAAAAACTGTGAAAATGGGTACTTTTTTATCCTTTTTCCTTGAGGAAAAATCATTATAGAATACCGAAAAAGAAATTTGTCCTAGCATCGCTTCCAATTCATTGATTGGTAATCGAAAAACAGAACTTCTTGCAATGGCAAGGATATGTAAAACTAATTAAAAATTATCCAAATTTGCAATACTTCCAGATCGCGAATTCTACATTTTCATGACTTCTTTGGAGTATCTCTTTTTTGCTGGAATAAGATTTAAAAACAACGGCTTGAATTTGAATTCATGCTAAAATTAACAAAAAATAAATAATTTTTTACAAAATAACAGCATAAAATATTATTAATTTTTAAAATTGATATTAATAAAATTTAAAAAATAACGAAGTGTATTTAATTCATGTTAAAATCGAACAAAAATAAATTATTTATTAAAAAAACTGAAATTTTTTTTAAAAGTATCGTCGTATCGGCAGTAAAATATCGCCGATACCGATGTATCGGAAAATCTGAAGTATCGCCGATATATCGGTATCGGTATCGGTATTCGTTACATCCCTAGTGTAAACGGTATAAATTTTAAAATAGATTTGTGTAAATGTGGTATAAAGCAACCATTTCATATATTTTGGAATTGAAAAAAAAAACGAGTGTTGTGTTTGAAAATAACAGCTTCATTGCGAAGAAAACTAAAATTTACTTTAAAACCTTTCAAAAGTTTTAATTTATTTTTATTATTACATCAACTTTAAGTACAAATTAACGATTTGTTAACTGACTAACTATATCGTTAGCTGAAATGGAAATATTTTAAATGTTATTGTCTATTTTGTATCAAACACACTTTTTGTTTAGTTGTTTGTGAACACACAGTGTATATTGTATCGGCTTGTATCTTGTATTGATGGGCAAAAGAAGTACAACATATACAAATACTCTCTGAGACAGGGCTCCCAGTTTTATTTCATACCTTAACCCCAATATTCGTTTTCTCATCCCCAAAAATCCCCACATTACCTTAAAAATAAAATAGTATTATTTCACAGGAAAAATGCGTACATATATTAATACTTTTATATTGAATATTTTTAAGATAAATTTTATTTTTGACCCTGACCAAAAAAGAGGAGTTTATAAGTGCGTAGTGTCTGTCTGCGGCATCTTAATTTTCTTCTGTTTGAAAGGTGACTTGATCGCGAGTATTCTTATCTATGTTTGAAGAAAATTGGTATAACCATTTAGAAGATATCACATCTTTTATAGATGTATTCTCTTGAATCTGTGTATCTGTGACACCTTAGCTCCTAAGCTACCTGTCCGATTTTAATTTACTACACTTTGTTTTAAAGGTAACTTAATAATATTAAATTTTTGATTTAATATATTTTTGAGTTTAAATTACATAGTACCAGTTTGATTTGTTAGTTGGAGTTTGATGATATTTTTCTCTGTTAGCACGGGTTGTTTTTTAGAAGGAGCTTTCTTGCATTCAGATTTTAGAAATAAACATTTTACTGAGGCTATTAAAATGACGATATTGTTATTGCATTATTTAAAATACGAGTATTATAAATATTTGGAAGAAAACTGTTAAAAAAAATAGTTATTTGTTTGAAATATTTTTTTACATGAGAAAACTTGTTATATTTTTTACAAGTTTGCTTGTTTTCCTGTTTCCTTTTATGGATTCCTTTTATTCAGTTTTTAAATTTAAAATTGTTACAATTTTAACAACTTTTGTTTACACTTCCATTTGTTAGGAATAACATAACAAATACAAACAGACAAACGGAGTGAATACAAAGTAGAGTATGCAAAAACCGGACTTTTTCAGAAAACCGGTTTTCGAATTATGCGAAAACTTTCTTTTTTAAAAAACGCAGTTTAAAATGCGGTTTCGAGCAGAATGTCCGGTTAAGAGGTTTTATGAAATATCTGCGTTTGGTTTTTATTTTTACAGCATTTTCGATGATATCGAAAGAAAATTTGATCGAACGAGAAGTCATCAATCACTTTCATTCGAATAATCGTCCTACTATCTTTCGACTTATCGTTCGCTTGGCTTTACGTTATCAACCCAAACTGTTTATTACATTGGTTGCCTTATCAATAATTCCATAAAAGGACGCTTACAATAGAAATTTTGCAATGGAAAAGTCAAATCTGCTTCCTTATATGAAAGCGAACTTTGATATACAAAATCGAAAGAAAAACTGACCATCAATATGGAAATCAGAAATTATTCAGAGCCTTGAACCAATGAAAACTTTAGTTTTGGCGTATTATTATATATATAATATATAATATTATATATATATATATATATATATATATTGGGTGTTTTTTATTGAGGTATAGAACTTTAAGTTGGCATCACTTTTTTAACTGGCGGCCATTTTGTCAGCTGTCAAGTGATTAATATTTAGTTTGGTTTGCCATTTCATCATGAACAGGTTGACAAAAGAACAACGCTTGCAAATCGTGCAAATTTATTTCGAAACTAATGGTTCAGTTCGCGAAGTTTACCGCAAGCAAAATCGCAAAATTTTGTTCAGTGATGAGGCTCAATTTTGGTTTAATGGCTACGTCAACAAGCAAAATTGCCGCATTTGGAGTGAAGAGAATCCACATGAGACCCTTGAGACGCCATTACATCCACAAAAACTGACTGTTTGGTGTGCTCTATGGGCTGGTGGAGTCAATTGGCCATACTTCTTCCGAAATAATGCTGGAGAGTCAGTTACCGTTAATGGAGACCGGTATAGAGCCATGATAACCGACTATTTTGTTCCCGAATTGGATGGCATGAATGTGGATGAGTTGTGGTTCCAACAAGACGGCGCTACATGCCACACAGCGCACGTCACAATCGATTTATTGAAGGAAACATTCGATGAGAGCATAATTTCGCGGAATGGACCTGTCAATTGGCCACCAAGATCGTGTGATTTGACACCATTGGATTATTTTCTTTGGGGATATGTGAAGTCGCTCGTCTACGCCAACAAACCAGAAACGTTAGGGGACTTGGAAGCCAACATTCGTGGCGTTATTGCCAACATACGGCCCCATATGCTCGAAAAAGTGGTTGAAAATTGGACCTGTAGAATTGGCTTTATTCGAGCCAGCCGCGGCGGCCACATGCCCGAAATCATATTTAAACATTAATGGCATAAAATTATCCTTCCAATAAAGCCAAATTGATGGACATTAAAATGATTTTCTTGTGTTTTATTTCAATTCGAAGTTCTATACCTCTAAAAAAAACACCCTGTATATATATATATATATATATATATATATATATATATATATATATATATATATATATATATATATATATATATATATATATATATATATATATATATATATATATATATATATATATATATATATATATATATATATATATATATATATATATATATATATATATATATATATATATATATATATATATATATTAAATTACTTATCCGTGCCTCTCGGCATATGCAACTTTGCTCTAGAAACCATGGATCTACACAAAATTTTGAGCGTGAAAATTCCAAAATATAATTTACAACGCATTTATAATAATGAAAATTAAAAATGGCTTGAAGCAATTTGTCGTATAAGTAATATTTTATCAATACATTAAATAATGATACTCATACGCCACCCATCAGTTTTTGTTGGTTAAACCAGAGTAGGAAAATAAACTAAATGAAACGTTTGCTTTCGTTTTGTTTTGTATTTTTCAATGTTTAAAACAAAAACAACGAGAATGATAGTCCAATTAAGTTTTGTATTGTTTGTGCTTATGTGCACTAAATGTACGAAAAGCAAAGAATGAGAACAAAATTTAAAAGTTTTAAGAAAATACATTTGCAAACGTTTCCCGATTGATTTACTCATCATAGTAGAGAATGTGTTAGTGTATTTATGCAAAATATAATGAACTATTTTAAAAGTTTGTGTCTTCGGATGAAACGTTTGCGAAAAGGTTTGTTTGTTTGCACACTCTGGCTTAAACTGTAATATAGGCGTCAAACTTTGGGAACCGTTTGCGCTAGTCCTCTGGTTTTTTGTCAAATAGTAGTTGCACGAGACTGAACTGTCAAATTTGTATTCTATTCGGAGGTGCTCTGGCCCAATCGCTGTTTGGTTTAATACGAACTAAATTTGTTACAACATATATATTTTAAAATTTCCGCAAGCTCGAAACAGGTACGTAACAGCTATGACAGAAAAGGCAAAAAGGATATTAATATTCAAATACTGCATCCATACAAATCGACCAACTCTAATGTACGAGAATATCTGTGGACATTTTACTTTTTTTTTAACTTTTGAAATGAACTGTTGATCAGTTGTAAATTACCAAATATGTAATCAGATAATTTAAATTTGTAAAAAAAGAAGCGTCTCAAAAAGTATTTAAAAATATGTACCAAAATTTGTAAACTTGTCTTAACTCAACTTAATTGCTTTTGTCAAAACTCCACAGACATGTATTTATTTGAATCTACAGCAAAAACTTTTCTATAATCTTAATGTCAAACAAACTCCATATCGTTACTTTAATTTACAAAAGGTGTATCTAACATATACAAATTTTGTAAGCTTGAAACAAAAAACTTAATAAACCTGTAAAAAAACTTATATATAGTTTTAGAAATGTAGGAAATGATCCAGCCTACATATTTCATAGTTCTTAAAATATATATACTCCTGTTTTGTAGTTCTTTTATTAACTTTTATATTTCAAACTTAAAATTTGTTAAATGTTAGATATGCCTTTTGTAAATTAAAATAACGATATATAAAAATTGGTGTTTATGTTTTTTATATGGAGTTTGACAGTAAGGCAGGGCACCGCAAACGATAACCTGTCACTTTCATGTACTCCTGTAAATATACTTTGAATGTGTGCAAAAAGATGACAAAGTATAAATGGAACAATGAAAGTTTGCAGAATCTAGCCAAGTTCCGGCCACATAAACATTTCAGGAAACTATTATTTAAGGTTACATGTTACAACATAATTAAGGAAAAATATTTTTGTTTTTCATCAAAAATTTAATAATTATTTTTCGCAAAAAACACGTTAATTGGCACATAAAAACGAAAATAATAAATTATTCGAAACCGGTTTATTTTCAAAAAACTCTTTAACCGATTTTCGGTTCCGGTTTTTGCATACTCTAATACGAATGTATAGCGCACAAACATACACACACACACACACACACACACACACACACGCATTTGTAAGCTCAATATTTTATTTTATTTCACACTAAATCCTGTTTTGATTTATAAATGTTTGAGTTAATATCTATCAAAAATTTCCAATGCTCGTACTTGGAGGCTTTGATGCATTTTCACATATTTTTACAAAGTTATACAAAATTATATGTGCCTTTTCTACCAGTGAGTGAGTATCAGGTTTTTTATATTTTGTTGTATTTTTGGTTTTTCTCTCTTTTGTTCCTGAAAAATGCTTTAGGAGTTCCGCCAATGATTTTGCCATACAAACATTAATATGTCGAATGAAGTTTTTTAGATTGTGTTGTGTGGTAGTTTCATTATATAAAATTATTCTATACTTTAAGTCTTTCTTTAATTTTATGCAATTTCTTAAAGTTTTTATTCAACAGTAAAACACTTAATTAAGTTGATTAATAATAATTGGCAAAAGTAATATTAATAAATATTCATTTAAAATCAAATAACTTTAGCATTCAAAATATTCATTTGCAAGCATGTGTTTTTCTAAATAAATTTCCAATTTAACATTTAAATTGTTTTACAAGGAATTTTAAAAATCTATAAACACGTTGAAATATGTACTCGTAAATATGTATATTAATAAATGCAGAACAAAATTTAATATTCCAGTTCGATTGTGTATGTGTGTGTGTGTAAGATTTAATAATTTTTTTCTAGAAAATATAAAATATATTATCTGTGCAGAAGAAAATAATTGTAAAATTTTGGCAATGAACCTGAAAAACTGTTTTAGTTCTAAAATAAATTGTTTGTTCAAAATTAATACAAAAAGTTTTGCAAAAGTTGAAAAAAAAAACTTATTTCTGGACAGTAAGATCTCGATTAGAAATGTTCTACATAAAAGAATTTAATGGAAAATTTAAGAAAAATTCTCATTGATTTTTTTAAATGTGGATATGTATATGTATGTATGTATGTATGTATGTATATATTTGGGCAATTCAAAGCAATGTAATAGCTATTTTTAGGGTTCCGATACACCAAAAGTGTAAAGGAACCCTATTGTTTTCGCTACGCTATCCGTCCGTCTGTTCGTCTGTCTGTCACAGGCTGTTTTCTCGGGCACCGTAAGAGCTACGGACCTGAAATTTTCACAGAATATGTAAAACTTCGGCCGCTACAACAACAAATATATGACAATTAAAAATTAAAAGATGTTCTAAAGCGAGCAACGCAACATGTTGAAATACTAATGTAATATACAGACACTTATATATAGACACTTTAAATTTTCAAAGTAAGTGCTAATTGGTGTAGTCTATAGAATAGACTACACCAATTAACACCGATATTTAAAACAATAAAAATTAAAGGGTATTCTATTAGTTATTGTAATTTTGAGTATGTAATTGACACAATATGCTGTATCTTGGAAACCGTAAGATGTAAAATCTTGAAATTTTAAAAACTAAAAAAACCCAAAATTAAAAAATTTCAAAACGAAAAAAGCGCTAAAATAAAAAAAGCGCTTAAAGGAAAAAAAAGCACCAAAATTAAAAAAAAATGCTAAAACGCAATGTATCACCAAAAATAAATAGATCGCAAAAAAAACTAAAAAAACGTCAAAAATCGAAAAAGTCTTCAAAACGAAAAATCGCTAAAACTAAATAAATCATCAAAAAATGAATAAATCGCAAAAAAAATAAATAAAAAAATCACAAAAACGAAAAAAACGCAAAAACCAAAAAAAAGCACCAAAACTAAAAAACGCCAAAAACCAAAAAAATCGCCAAAACGAAAAAAGTGTCAAAACAAAAAAAAATCGCTAAAACTAAAAAACCACAAAAACGGAAAAAATCCCCAAAAATGGAAAAAGCGCCAAAACTGAAAAAATCGCCACAACTAAAATTAATCGCTAAAACTAAAAATATCGTCAGAAAGCGAAAACGTTATATAAATGCCATAACCAAAAAATCGCCAAAACTAAACAAATCGGCAAAAAAATGCAAAAAAACGAAAAATCGTCAGAAAAAAATTAAAAAAAAACACGAAAAACGCCAAAACAAAAAAAAAACAAAAAAAAACGACGAATACTTAAAAAAAAATTAAATTAAACAAGAAAGCACAACGAAAAAACTGCCAAAATGACAAACGGGGCAAAAACAAAAAGGGATATACATATGTGTATTCGTACGGAACCCTTTGTGTGCGCACTTTACTTAATTTATTTATATTTCATATTATTATCAGCACACACAAAATAACACTATGCAACAAGATAAATGCCAAGGAGTGCCACAAAATTTTTTTGAAGTGCTATGATCGGTCCCCTAACTACGAAAACAGTCAAAATTTTAAATTCTACAAAAAAGAGACTTCTTGGGTTAAGATTATCCAATTTTATTACAAAAATCACTAGAATACTTAAACAAAATTACATTTAAGCCGTAAATATATATATTTTTTATATAATACCCGGTTTCCGAATAATTCAAACCACAATGATGAAAAATATATTTTTTTTATGGAAAATTGGAAAAATTTTTATTGTTTAAAAATGTATAAAAAATCGAAAATTGCAAAAACTTGTCGTTTTTATTATCAAATGATAAAGCCACATGTACTACGAATAAAATAATCTTTATTATATAAAAATCTATGGATAAATGTTGATTTTATTCACAACAAAGTGAAAAATTAAAAAAGAAATTATTACTAAAAACCGATACCGATACTGATATATCGGCGATACTTCAGATTTTCCGATACATCGGTATCGACGATATTTTACTGTCGATACGACGATACTTTTGAAAGTTTTTTTTTTAACAAATTATTTATTTTTTGTTAATATTACCATGAACTAAATTTATTTCCTTATTTTTTAAATCTTATTAATATCAATTTTAAAAATTAATAATATTTTACGCTGTTATTTTGTACAAATAATTAATTTTTTGTTAATTTTACCATGAAGTCAAATTCAATTCGTTGCTTATTAAATCTTATTCCCAGCAAAACAAGACACTTTAAAGAAGTAATAAAAAAGTAGAGTTCGCTATCCGGAAGTATTGCAAATTTGGATAATTTCCAATTAGTTTTACATATCCTTGTCATTGCAAAAAGTTCTCTTTTTCGATTACCAATCACCGAATTGGAGACGATGTTAGGACAATTTTTTTTCGTTGTTCTATAATGATTTTTCCTCAAGCAAAAAGGATGAAAAATTACCCATTTTCACAACTTGTTCTTTTTATGCGAATTTGAACACAAAACTGTGTTTTCATGTAAATTTAGTGAATAAATATAAACTTTTAGAAGACTAAATAATTAAGCTATTAATTTATTTAGAAGAATATTAGTTGATAAATGTCCTTTAAGAAATTGATTTTTTAGAAAGCATGGCGAGTATTTCTTAAAATTATAATGGAATTACAAATTTCTACTTGCTTTTCTAATAATTATCTGCATATTTTTAATATAGATTCTTTGGAAGCAATGAAAATGTATGTCCGTAAAAATTACTTCCAATTTTTTATACTGGGTTAATATCCATTTTAAATATTAATAATCTCTTACACTGTAATTTTGTATAATAAAAAAATTGCCCATATTGAGTTTTGTTAATCTAAACTTGAACTCAATTTCACAATTCGTATCGGTATCGGAGTCGGCGATATTTATTTTTAAGTATCGGTATCGGTATCGGATCGGCAAAACGGCGTATTGTTACTTCCCTACTAAAAACACTGCAAAACTTTAAATAAATGTTCCCTTAAGCGGTTCAAATATTTTTTTTATATACTCAATGGTTTCGGAATTATTCAGACCGCAATGATAAAAATGCATCTTTTTATGCAAAATTGGAAAATTTTTTATGTTTTAAAAATTTATTTTTAAAACATTTTTACTAAAATTACGAACATTTACGCTGTACAACACAATGATTTTTTTTTACCAGGTTCTAACAGCTGATTCTGGTAGGGGCTACTAACAAATATATATAAGCGTATCGACGTTTTGGAAGTTTACATTTGGTTTTCAGTTTAGGGGGAGTTAAATTACCCCCCCCCCCTTTCTTTTGCGCATAGTTATACTGACTCAGCATGGGATATCTTGTAGACCTTACGTTTGAGACATTAAATATGCTCAGCAAGAACGGCTTAGAGGTAATTTTATTTCAAGTTTTTCATTGTTTTTTGTAATAAAACTGGACTACCACTTTCCAAGTTATGATTAAATCAGTGGATAAAAAAAATTAGAAACAACTCATCCATAGAATTTAAAATTTCGAGTTCTTTTGTAGTTAGGCAACCATAACACATCAAAGGTTATGAAAAAAGTTTCATTTTGTTGCGTAGTGTTATTATTGATAACACAACACAACACAACAATTTTAAACTTTTTTAGTGCCTTTGAGATTAATAGTTAGATAGTTTTTACGCATTTTAATCTGCTGAATTCAGAAATCATCATACAAATTTCCGAGTAGCTCTAGCTTTAAGCATTGGCGTAGTTATAAATTGTTCCACTAGGACCCTCACTAGTCCTTACAGTACGGTTACATGATCAAAATTGCTCTAATATTTTGAATTTCTAGAGGGCTAAAACGATTCTGGGGTTGGCTTACCTCCTTACCCTCCTACACCAGAAGGGCCTAGCTACGCCAATGGTGTAGGCGGTATTTTCATAAATTACAGTTTTTTTTGTATTTTTCTCATCACATTTCAGTAATTGATTCTTCTTCAGATTGCACTGTACTCACAAACTATTTGTTGAATATGTCTAAAGCTGTTAAACAATTTGGTAACAATATGTCATGCACTTATTGAAATATGTGTGAGCAAATATTACAAAGGCATGTATGTGTTTAGCAACGTGTATGTGTATGTGTATGTGTGTCTGTATATGTACATGCATTTGTGTTGGATTGTATAACAAGGAGAAAGTTCTGAAAAGTTCACTAGAAAGTTCTTTTCATAAATGGTCGATATAAAATAAATGCTGGCGAATACACCTACGACGCATTTCGTAGATTGAAGAATTCAAAAAAAAATGGTTTAATTTAGCAAAGAATTTCACTGAAAACAATTATTTTAAATTTAAAGAAAACTGAAAATTAGCTTTTGTAGTGTTTAAAACTATTAATTTCTTTGCAGAGGTTTTCCAAATTAAACTTTGTTAGGAAAAATTATTCCTTTAAGATAAATTGGTTGCAACAAGATAATATTTGTTTTTTTTATCGTTTGTTTTTTTAACAAGTCTACGTCAAACATTGGCACTTGCCAAAATTTCCTACTATCTGACATTTAATTATTACAAATATCGAACTAATTAATCGAATATTTGACTACTGGGTGACAGTGACGCTAAAAGTGATATTTATAATGATTATTAAACATAATTGAAGCTATTGGCTGTCATATTTTATGACTATAAATATTATTAATATTTTTAACTAAGTACATATAATTTTATACGACTACAACACGAGAACACACTGTTACGGAGTTTTTTTTATCCACTTTGTGAACTATTTATTTGCAGTCCTTGTTATATTTTTTGCCATAAACTATTTGCTGGTTAATCTTATCAAAAATTTATCAATGTTTCTTTTTTCGATTTTATACAAGTCCAACGTTTAATCGTGTGTTATCTAAACTTTATTTTGTACTGAAACTTATCTGGCCAAATAAGTAAAATACAAGGGTTGTAATTTTCATTTGATTATCAGCACCTTCATGTCAAATATGTAAATACGTTTGTCATGTTTGAAGTACGTACCCTGAAGTGTGCGTAGGTAGCATTTATGTGAGTTTTTTATATTTCTTTTTGAAAGATTTTAGGTTTTTGGAGAGCACAGAAAAATATTAACAAATACGCTAAAATTTATTTGAAACTTGGAGCGAAGTGTACAAGTTCCAAATTGGGATCGTCTGAAACTGGAATTTTAATTGAGGAGGATCTATGTTCTTAAATTAGTATGTACATTTTTTACTTTCGTGCACTGTAAGAAATTAAAAATGGGCGGACCAAAATCGTAAATTTTTTTAAATTTCAAATTCGACTTTGAGTTATTACACTAGATTGAGGAATAATGTTGCGATGGCATGCAATCTAGTAAAATATATGAAAATATATATTACTTATAATCAGGGCTTGGAATTTCATTAAATGCCTGTTTTTTATGGTGATAGATAAAGCGGTATCGGCTAATTATCTATGCGAATCATTAAATTTTAACTAGTTTGGCATCGATTTATAGTTGCATATTTATGCATATTTGGTAAGTGCTTATTTTAGCATATTTTAACAATAACTGCATATTTTTGGAGTTATACAAAAATTTTTAATGCATATTTCCCAATTTTTGAAAAAAAAATATTAATAGGCAGTTGGGCTTGCAGTTGCTGAAAATGATACTACCGATGGCAACTGGCAACTGAGAGCTGTGAATTTCAGTTGTTATTTAGTGCCTTTCTGGCAGTTGCCGACTGGCAACGCAACTAAAGTTCGATTGCTTTAAATAATACATCCAATTATGTTTGTTTTATGTTTTTTTCTAATAATAATCAACAATTAAAAAAAATATTTTCACATTACATATTTTAGTTTTTATACTTTGTTCATAGGTAAATGCTTATTTTTGCGCATATTTTTCATTTTTAGTCCGTGCCCTGCTTATAATCAATATATATATTTTTAAATATCCCAGCAAAAACATTAACATACAAAGTCATTCGTTACAGTATTGACGCACTCAGCTCAATGTAGCTCTATTTCTGGTGAAGCATCAATGAACTTAACACGTGGTTATCATAAGGTGGAAGTGATCCGAAGAACTGATTGACATGCCCTTAAAGGGATGTCTAGAACATTGTTTGATATAAACAACAGGCTTAGGTCCTGATTTTGCACAAAAGCTTTTTTCCATTTTAAATTTGTATGGAAAAATTTTGTTTTGAAATGTATTTGAGCTATTTTTCATATAAATTTGAAATGTTTAGCAACGAAATAATTTACAAAATCTGCCTATTAGGATATTAAAGTCAGTATCTGTAGTGATTGGTATGCAATGAAAATGGTAAATCGTTGGAACAAGTTCCGACTTTTTTTGCTGGGTTGTAGTATGAATTGAGCATAACTTTTTTTCCAAAAAATATTTCTTCAAAGTAAACTTTGTCAAAAATAGTATGAGCATGCTAATCACAATTCTCAACTCATTTCTTTCTATGTGTTAAGTCACACGATATAGGGGGCCAATTGAGTTTTGCAAGCATGGAGACACAGATCTTTAGTGAGTATACGCTGTAGAGAGCTTCTTGAAATTTCCAATTTTTGTCCACGACGCCGAATTGCGCATCCTGGATTGTCATCGACGCTCTCACGCACTGTTTCGATATTGAAATTTTTACTTACCCTAATCTTTCTGCTGTCCAATTATTTTTTTTTTAAGGTTGCCAACACTTTACTGCACAAATGGCGACAAATTCAAATCTTGCGTTAATTTTTGGACACCCTATAGAAGCTTTAAGAAGGTTGCTTATGTTCTAAAACTAACCAAAAACTTTCGATAGACACTGAAAAAGCGTACTCTCATATCGTTGTGGGTTTTGAAATTAATTAACTTTTCCTTGTTCCTTGGAATTGTTTCTTGCCTAATTTTTTTTAATAAAAGCTATTCACTTTAGCCTAATATAAAGATACATTTGTATTAAAAATTAATACTGAATTTGTTTTTGCTTTAAATGTAATTTGTGCGAAAGAAAGAACTCCTTCGACATCGGCGAACAGGCAGTAAGTAGACTTTTTTATTTGTATATAGTCCTTGCTCTGGCGTAATCAGTTATGTGAAAACGATATAGCAATTTATTTATTTTTTTCTTAAATAAGCGTAAACCGCGAAGCGATATGGCTTGTCTGAAGCAAATAAAACACCCAGGGCCTTTAGAGGAAATCGAACCCACGATCTATGGAGGCAGCAATCAGCTACCAATCAGCCACAGAGGAATCCGTTAAAACAAAAATTGGTTCTGTAATATTTGAGGCTTTAAATGTGGTTTTCGCCTAAAAAAGTCTACATTTTCAGAACGGATATTTCACTTTTTTTCTTTTAAATACTGAAAATAATAGAAAGATTTTTAGGCCAATTGAAATCTTTAAAAATACTATTTATTGTGTTGTAGTTCTTCTTGCATATTTTGCAAAAAGAATTTGAATATTTTGAAATGATAATAAAACATCTATAGGCACTGATGGATATAAAATGTTTTCGGCAAATAATAATCCTTTAATTTTGTTTTGCTCCATTACACAGAAAAAATAAATCTTCAAAAATATTCAGTATACATAAAGTGGTTTCAGTCAATTTAATAATTGAACCAATTACTCATGTGATCAGAAACATATTTTTTTTAATTTTTCAAAATTTTGAATAATTAAATCAGATTTAAGTTTTTTCCGTTGTAATAAAACGCATTTTTTATACATGTATACAAAACGAAATCTTACAATATTTTACTATATTCCTGTTAGTGTTTAACAATTTTCCTTAATCCTTTGTCTTGGCAAATAAAATGCTTAACATCTTTGTTAAAAGTTGCAAGTTAAAACTCAACCCACAACCGTTTTATTATTACCGAGCCGGTTTTCCTAGCACCTGCCAAAAGTATTTCAAAAATAAATTTAAACCATGAAAATAAATTAAGGTAAAACATACCGACACCTAAAGTTTTAAACCAAAAATGTTCAAAGATACAAAAAATAAAAATAAATACAGCACAAGTTCAAAAATATATGTACGTACGCAACGTGAAGATAAAGAGTTTAAAGATGCAATTTAAAATTTTTTGAGGATGGCGTACATTCAAGGTGAAATAGAAAATAAAGGATACTTGTATAAAGCAAAATTATGGGAAACTTTTTGGAAACTTTAAACTGTCTGTTAAAAGTCTATGAAAACAAAACATGAACAAAAAAAAAAAGAGTACATTTACAAATTAAAAAGAAAAGAAAAAAAGTTGATGAAAAAAAAAGAAAAAAATAAAAGACAAAATGATAAAACTATTTTTGGAATACATACCTGTGCGTCCATTGCATTCTATAGATAATTTTGAGCAAGAAGAAAGCAGTGTGGCAGAATTTGTACAATTATTAGACGATGGCGTTGCTTTGGCGGATGGTGTTGTATTGGATGGGGTGGTGTTGGAGGCAGAGGCAGTTATCTTAGACGTTGAACAATTACTAGACGATGACTGCTGTTGGTGTTGGTGTTTAATGGCATGACTATTACTAATTGTTAAACGTAATGAGGTTGTATTAGAGACGTTAGAGGTGGCAGAGATGTTGTTTGAAGTTTCTGGGTTAATATTATTAGTTGTATTCGAAGCAGTAGATAGACATGAAGTTTGTGCTGTTAATGAAGCCATTGAGCAGGTGTTTAAAGAATTATTATGATTTTGTGGTGGACATGCTGCTTGGCTGGGTGAGGAAATCATTTGCTGTTGTTGTTGCTGCTGCTGTTGTGAGTTTGTCTGCTGTTGTTGTTGTTGCTGCTGTTGATGATGGGTCATAGTATTACTAGAACTTACATTTTGTGGGGCAGGATTATCCAAAAATCTGGCACCACCATGATTTTGTTGATGATGATACAATAAGGAGCCATGATTTAAATTTGTTGGCATGGGATAAAATTCCAACATTTTAAGAAATATTTTTTAAATAAATTTGAATTATGTTTAATTTATATATATATTTTTTTCAATTGACTTTGTTTAACACTGCACTTATTTAATTAACACCGTTCTTTTTTAATGAAAAATATTTTTACAATATGTAATTATTCCTTTTCTTATATTAAATTTGTTATAATTTTTCTTTTTAGTTTTTATTTTAACTGTGAACACTTCATTTCAAATATTTTTCGTAAAACATTTTTCAACACATTTGTTTATATTTTCGTATTTATTTGTTCCGCGTCAGCCAACCGTTTTCATTTAGTGTCGTTTAGCAAATGATCGAAAATCAGAATAATCAAATCATTTTTACTTATTCAATTGTGTTCTGAGGTAAGGTGGGTGTGTGTGTGTGTATGCGTGTGATTGCATGTGTGTTTAACAAAATTCCAATTGCAATGTAAAACCTCAACTAGAATTCAACCCTCTCAGAAATAAAACAAAAACACAATTAAAGCAATTGTTTTTTGTTCCCTTTAATAAAAACATTGAATCACTCATAGAATGAGTGCACTCAAAAAAATCCCTTAAAAATGCAACCCCTCAGGTGTATCTTGACGATAAGGGTTTGTATATTCGACTGCTCTCATTTAGATCTGCGCAATAATTAATCTCAAATTAATTTGAAAAATAAATTTCCCATTTACTCAACTCACTCTTTATAACAGCGGTGCCCTAAACTACCAAACTGCTAAAAGCAGTTAACGTTTACCAAATTTCAGATAAAATGAATTTATTTATTGTTAATTTTTATGTCCTGGCTAACCAAAAATTAAATTGTTGTATCAACAACCCAGTCAACTCGTCTAGTAAGTTTTTGTAGAAATCACTCAAAAAAACTAACGTTGTGTTTCTAGGACCCAAACTATAGATTTGAGAAAAAAATTGGTATGGAAACCACTAATAAAACTGAGTGCTTTTCATACAAATTATTCACTTAATTCGATTGTTTAGGTTCTATAAACAGCACATTAGTGCTGTTTATTTTCCTCAAGTTAGCCATTTGGTGTGTGCGAACAGCTTTCAAGTAACTTCAGATTTTTTGATTGCGGATAGCTTAAAAAATTTTTATACAACTATTTAGTTGGATTCACTAGATGTTTTTGTTTGAACTCGCTTTTTCACTAATGAATACAGCACTTTGGAAGGTTTGACGGACAGCTACGAAACGTATAAAATATATCTACGAAAAGGCTCGTTGTGCTCAGCTCAACAGATTTTTTTTGGCATTTTAACTGGAAACTATGAGTATGTTTGCCTCCTTGACAATAATGGCAATGCTGTGGCAGAAATGGTTGTAAGCACAATTTTTCTTAGAATGAAAGCTTTCATTCCAACTAAGCGAATTCCGACTAAACACAGAACGAAGTCTTGGTTTAATCAGGCTTGCAAGAATGCAGTCAGATCTAGAGAGGAAGCTTTCAATATCTGGCGTAGTAACGAAAACGCAGATAATGATTCGCTGCGAAAACAGGCGAGATCTTCGTGTGCCAGAGTACTAAGGCGTGGGAAAACTTTGTACGAGCAGAGTCTTCGTGTTAAGGCTCTTGCTCTTCCTCAAGTCTGACCCTTTTAAAAGATACCCGATTGATCAACCTAAACTTCTGACTGAACTATTTGCAAGTAATTCCCACTTGCCGGAAGCAATCAAACACTGCCCGTGCTTGAAAGAGTATCTGTAACTATGCCAAAAATATTCTTTCGAGCGCGTACAGTTAAAAACGTTTCAGCAGATCTCGACATAAATAAGTTTTCACGACCGGATGGTATTCCAGCACTGGTTTTGAAGCAGTGGACTTCGACACTAGCGCGTCCGTAGGCAACCGCCTTCATCAATTTGTATCATGCTGTTGAACTCACATCGTGTTGAAAGGTTGCAAACGTAATGCCAATCCCAAAAAAGGAGAACGTACTAACACTAAAAATTACCGCCCAATTGCAGTATTTTCCACACTTTCCAAAGTAATCGAAAATATAGTGAATTTTCATCTTGTGAGGTATTTGGAGTCCAAGGGACGCTCTACGGCTGACTTTCTGACATCCATTTTGGAAAAACTATGTCACTCCATACACCATTTCGGCGAGAGTAAGGTGGCGGATCTAGATATTTCTAAAACGTTTGATAGAGTGTGGCATGATGCACTTTTGTCGAAACTTGCTGCTTTTGGTGTCGGTGATACTATAATGAAATAATTTAAATTTGACATTTAAAAAAATTTCCCAGTATTTTTCATTCCAATTTGAAACGTTTGATAACGTCTCATTTTATAATATGAGCACCTAACCTTTCATATCAAATCAAACACTTGACCACATTGTTGCAACACGTTGTTGTTGTTGGTGTTGTCGGTAGTTACTTCCTGAAAATATTAAATATGTATTATGGTTAGTGTTAAGAGACTGTGTCATCGGGTGGATGTTGGAGCTGGAGAAGCCTTGCCCATTCACTAGGTCATAGCCGACCTATGGCTAAAGTGAAGATATGTGGACCTATTTGGGAAGTTGAACAGATGCGCGATATCGTGAGTGCAATCTGGGCACCTGCTTAAGGCACCGAAAACTATTCGTTCCTGGTAGCAGCTTAAAATACTGTTCCATCCGCCCCTTAACTGTGCTAGGATTGAGCGAAATTGTCTAGAAAGTTGGCACTTACTATTATAAGTTGCTGGAGGTCGGGTACTGAGAACCTTGTTACATCTATAGCTATTTATAGATTCATTAAATGTTTGTTGATGCAACACTTTCATGGCGTTCATTACCAGCGTTGCCAGTTTAGCCTTTTTGAGGCTAGATTTTTTCTAGCCTAGGCAAAATTTTTTCTCCACATTATAAATATTTATTTCTAATTTTCTTATTCTTTGGGCCATTATTACAAGTAAGCAATAGTGAAAGGCTGGATTTTGTCGGACGAATAAAAGGTTTACCTTTATTAAAACTTCACTTTAAATGAAAGTGAGCGATAAGCTAAAGTCAGGTGCATCCTACCTGGTAGGTTAAAGTAAATTTGTAATAATAATAAACTGTTTATCCGTCCGACAAAAGTCTGCTTTTAGCTATTGTCAAGTTGTAATAATGGCCTTTAAGGTATTTTAATTTAACTTTTCTAGTTTTCTTGTTTTTAAGGCATTTTAATGTAAGCTTTTGCAATAAATTAATATTTTTTGTTAAACTTGACACTTACTTTTCTCTAAAAATTGGTACAAAATTATTTCTATATTCCTTTCAGTTACGTTGTTATAGAGTCATAGAGAAAACATTACGCATTGCATAAAATAAGCTGTATTTGAAACTATGTGTATTTTTTCTTTCTTCATTATCTACTTGAAGTACCTTCTTATTTAATATCTTTGACCTTTGATCACAACTATATATATTTTTTTATTTTTATGGTCCCCTACCTAAAAAATCAATCAAAATTTAAAGTTCTATTGATACTTATTTTTTCTAAAATTTGGGATTTTTCAAAAGGCTGCTCCACCGATTTCATAATAACTTGAGAACGGGTAGGCCAATTTAATTACAAATAAACATTGAAAAACTTAAAATAAAGTTACCTTTGAGCCATACAATATTTCTTTGTATACTCACTGGTTTCGAAATTATTCAGACCACAGTGATGAAAACTGTATCTTTTATGCAAAATTGATCGGCGGAACTATTTAAAATGTAAAAAAAAGTATTTAAACGGCGTTAAGGTAATTTTGCTTCAAGTTTTCGTGTAGTTCTTGTAATGAAATTGGACAACCACTTTCCCAGTTTTGATAAAATCGGTGGAGCAGCCTCTTCGAAATTTCAAAATCTTAGAAAAAAATTATCCATAGAGTTTAAAATTGCTACTGTTGTTTTAGTTAGGGGACCATAACATGAAAAAATATAGTGGTACTCCTTGGCATTTTTCCTGTTGCATAGTGTAACAACTACTATGCTTATGTATTTTTACTTATTAAATAATAAAGAAAACATTGAGTTTTCAATAAAAATATGTTTATCCTCTTTTAGCTTTTGTTTTTGTGCGATTTAGCCTTTTCTAGCCTTTTAAAAATACCGATTTAGCTTCTTTTTTCCTCCAGCTCCTGGCAACACTGTTCATTACAGATACCGGGTTAAGTTCGGGTGAGATGACGTTTGTACAATACACCGTTGGTGTTTTTGCTGATGTTGTAAAATAAAGTTCGAATCCTGCTCCTGTCAGTTAAAAAAACATTAACAAAAATAAATTTCTCGTTTTTGACCTTGACTTAGCTTTGCTTCTTAAAAAAGTATTTCTCTGTTGTTAGTAAATTGGAATATACTTTTACAAAAGAGTTTTTTAACCTTTTCCATTCATCTAGCCGTGAAAAATAGTCAAAGTAAAAATTTTGATATGAGCGTGAAAAATGGATAAATTTTGCAAAAAAAAGATTAATTAATCCACGTTTTTCTTAAAAAACTAATTTTGTTTGTTCGCCATCATGCGACAGGTCGTTAAAAAATCGTTGAATTGAAAATTATTTAATTTATTTTTTATTCAGACCCCTTTTATGTATTGTGCGGCAAGCTTCGAATATAAAATGAGTCTAACAGTACACTTATTTAAATGTCTAACGATATATAAAATTTTTTTCTGTTTAAAATAACAAATAAAATGGTCTAAAAACAGGTATTTTGGATCAACTTTTTTCAAAGCTTTTTGTTTTTTTGCACATAATATATAATACTTACACGTATAAGTATATATGTATATAAAATTATGCAAAATTCTTCGTAAGTTATGCGTAGTGATAAATGAATTTCCTTCATCTTAACTTTTCACTTCTTTAACCAACAATATTATTGACTCTAAAGCAGCCCAACCACTTGCAATATAATTGTGCAATTTTTCGTATTGTACAATAATATCGCCATTGTGTATGTCATATTCGAAGGTGGCACAATATTTTGGCAAATATCAAAAGACTTGTGATTTTTATTGTACAATCAAGACAATTGTGTAATGTGGTGGGAGCACTGTTCAGTGTTATGTTTATTTTTTCACTGTTAGGAAAATTGGGCAATATTTTCTTTGAAAATATTGTACCACATACTGCACAGTATAGGTCAAAACGACAATAATATGTACAATAACATATGCAATAATATGCAAATTTTTGGGAAATGGAACGTTCATTCGTAGCATTTTTTTCCAACTATTATTACCTGATTTCCTTAGCATGCTATTGCATAAGCGAAATTGTAAGATCCTCTCTCATATAGGAGAAATGATATCAAAGAATTTTAATAAAAGAAGCACATTTAAAATGATCTGCACTCAAAGAGCGGATGTGATTTCAAAAAAACAATTTTTACTTCAATTGTTTAATGAATAAAATCCACCACCCATTTTAGAGTATTTACAAATCTTGTGAAAATACTTTTCAATTTGAGCACACTGCAATTGAGTTGTATTACACCAGCACGGGTAGTATTTTAAAATGAGTTCAAATAAGCGCTCTCGATAGAGAAGACACACCTTTTCTACATTTTGATTGGTTCTGCTTTTTGTTTACTTTGTTTTAAAACTTCCCCTTTTTAGCCGTTTTTTTACAGTTATTCACCATTAAACACACCATTTTTCCTATAGCAAGATTCCAGTTGTTGTTGTTGCTGTTCTCACAACAGCAATTGTTGTTTTTGTATATGTTTAATTTCCATTTGAGCATGTCCCTCTTAAAATAATGTAGCAAAAAAGGAAAAATAGAATAAGATTGGAATAAGAAAAACAACAACAAAAATATATTACAAAAAGCAATAGAAGCAAAAACCAGTTTTAGTAAAAATTTGAATATTGTTTATTTGTTGGGTTTATGCTTCACTGAATTTTTAATGGGCATTGGTTCGGGTTCTTTTGGCTTTTCATTCACATTTATTGAAGCATTTACAACAAGATCGTACTTAGAAAGTTTATTTTTTGTTTTTCTAAATGCAAACAGTACAAACAAAATAACAACTATAAAAAGGACTTTTTTTGAACTTTTACAAACGACATTTGAGTATGTCATCATCATCCTCGTTCTGTATAAACGTGAGTGTATGTTTTGTTGTTGTTCAACATTACAGATATATTTTTGTTGGACATTGTTGTTGTTATTATTATGAACTTTTGCAAAGTAGAGGAAGTTGGTGAAAGAATAAAAGATACAAATAAAATAAAATGGTGGCCTTGCTTAGTTTTTTTCGTTGTTGTTTTTTGTAAAACTTTTTCTTTTATTTTCTTATTTGGATTTTTCTTATTTTATAAGTTCAACTGTTTTTACTTTTATAACTTTTTTTTTGTTATTTGTTTTACTTATTTTTTCCTATATTTTTTGCGGCTGTATGCTTGAGAAGCATCCAAAAAAAAACTAAAATCAACTAAGAAAATATCCTCAAGTATGACTTGAATTGTTGAAAGGAAAACAGGGTCATCCATTTTTGCAATTGGATTGAAAAAGGATTTAAATGGACATAAATTTTAAATAACTGTATTTTAAATAATTGTATGGTGTCTGTCTAGTTTGCCTTAAATTTTGAAGAAGTAGGAAAAAGAAAACTGTATTTATTAAGAAAGAATTCGATGTACTAATTTATAATAAGGAATTTAAACGCTGAGTTTTTTACATGTTTGTTCAGGCTTGAGTTTTTAGTTTATGTGTGAAGGGTGTAGAAAAGCAAACGGGATAAGAAAAAATCTTGATTTGTGTTTTCATCTTTGTTTTTGACATATATTTTTAGCCTCATTTGTATTTTTTTCATACTAAAAGTTAGAATTTATTTCAATTCAAAGAAAATTTAACAATTAAACGTTTATGGTATCAATGTTTATGATTTTCAGTAGCAACTTGAAAAGGGAATTTAAAAAAAAGTATTTTCTGAAAACTCAGCGTTTAAATTAGGGATGTAACGATACGCCGTTTTGCCGATCCGATACCGATACCGATATTTAAAAATAAATATCGCCGATACCGATTCCGATACCGATACGAATATTGCAATTGAGTTCAAGTTTAGATTAACAAAACTCAAGTGCAATTTTTTTTTCTTATACAAAATTACAGTGTAAGAGATCATTAATATTTAAAATTGATATTAACCCAGTATAAAAAATTGGAAGTAATTTTTAAGGAGCTACATTTTCTTTGCTTCCAAAAAATCTGTATTAAAAATATGCAGATAATTAGTAAAAAACAAGAAGAAATTTTTAATTCTTTTATAATTTTAAAAAATAATCTCCATGCTTTTTAAAAAATCGATTTTTAAACGACATTTATCAACTAATAGTCTTCTAAATAACTTAATATCTTAATTATTAAAAGTGTTCTAAAAGTTTATATTTATTCACTTAAATTTACATGAAAATACAGTTTTCAATTTGAATTCGCATTGAAAAAAATTGTGAAAATGGGTAATTTGTTATCCTTTTTCCTTGAGGAAAAATCATTATAGAACACGGAAAAAGAAATTTGTCCTAGCATCGCTTCCAATTGGGTGATTGGTAATCGAAAAACAGAACTTCTTGCAATGGCAAGGATATGTTAAATTAATTAGAAATTGTCCAAATTAGCAAAACTTTCGGATCGCGAATTCTACATTTTCATGACTTCTTTGGAGTGTCTTTTTTTTTGCTGGAATAAAATTTAAAAAACAACGAATTGAATTTGAATTCATGGTAAAATTAACAAAAATAAATAATTTTTTTACAAAATAACAGCATAAAATATTATTAATTTATTTAATTTAATTTTTAAAATTTATATTAATAAGATTTAAAAAATAACGAAATGAATTTAGTTCATGGTAAAATTAACAAAAGATAAATAATTTGTCAGAAAAAAACTCTGAAAATTTTTTTAAAAGTATCGTCGTATCGACAGTAAAATATCGCCGATACCGATGTATCGGAAAATCTGAAGTATCGCCGATATATCGGTATCGGTATCGGTATTCGTTACATCCCTAGTTTAAATCACCTATAAGGAATAAAGAAAGCCTAATTAATTGGTAAGGATGCCTCGGTAAGCTAGTGGATAGTTGTGGGCTGGACTGCTACCTAAAAGTCTGGTCCGTTTCATTTTACATATTTGTAACATTTGACAATTAAATAAATATGAGACTGTTTCCGCACTTTTTAGTACAAATTTACGCACAAAAATTTTGGGTTAGTTTGTGTAAAAACGAAATCAAACTTTTTTTCTCATGAGCACTCCTCTTTTCAAGTTTTTGTTGTAAAGAAATACTTTTGTGTAAGTTTGAGTATTTCTGGGTAGCTTTGTTAACGTAACACACCTAATAACACAAGTATACAAGGTCTTAGACTGGATATACTTAATGTTATTTCTTCTTTTTTGCGCGCTGAATCGAAATCCGCAATCCGTTTATTGTTATTGGTATCAGTTTTCGAGGTAAAAAAAAACTAAAACTCCCAAAGCATCAGTTCTGCAAAGATTGAACACCCTGTATTTATCATTCCTTCAGAAACTAGATTTTTTATTTTACAAAGAATGCGACAAGAATAAAGAAATATAAAAAACAATCGTCTATGTGCACGCTCTGTAAGCGGAAGCTCAAAAGACAAACCAAACATGGCGTACTTCAAAATAAGTTGGAAAAAAATCTTGACTAGAATTTTTTATAGAATTTTGTGCCCCATGTTCATGTTCATGTTTTGTACGTGGATGCATGTAAATGTATGTACATATTATGGTGTATGTGGGTTTATACACCCAGCGGCGAAAAGAAGTAGTAAGCAGGCCTTCTGGAAGCCCTTACTTGTCAGACACAAGGCCTTACTCCCCCCATTACATGCTCATACATTTTTTACACACGGTGTCCTAGCCAGCCAAGGCGTTCTACGATCCCTTCTTCAACGGGTCTGGTAGAAGGCCTTCTTCAGTTTACTTCTTTTATTCTTTTCATTTTTTTGCATTTTTATATAAATTTTTTGTATTTGTTGTTATGTCTTTGGAGTGTGATTTTTTTTGTGTAACTGTTTATCAGTTTTGTTGCTACAAACCTAGTAAGTGCACACAATGCATGTGTGTATACCTACATACGCATAATAGAAAACAACTTATGCAGAAGGGAGTATGTAGCCCTTCCATAAGGCCTTCCTTAGAAGGCCTTAAGCTAAAAGCATGAGTACTGGATCTAAAAAAAGGTCTAGGAAGGCTTTATAGAAGGCATTATAAATGAAGGCCTCCGAAAGTTCGCCGCTGGGCAGAAATGTGTGTTTCTATATGTAAGTTTTATTTTATTTATTTTTTGTTTGGTATTTTTTATAGTCGTATGTACCAGTTCTAGTAGAAATATTTTTTGTCGTATTGCTAATACGAAAAAGTAGGAGTACTTGAATGTACTAAAACATAAATATGTACATTCTTGTGAACTAAACTACCAAGCAAACGGGTATGATCTCAAATGAAAAGTAATATGAAAACCCTAATATTTCGCTAGTCTTTATATTGCATCACTTTGATGATGCCATTTATGCGAAGAAACTTTTCATAGAAAACATATTTGATATTACTAATACTGCCAAGTGTGGCGATCTTTCCAAACTTTTACAAGACAAGAACCAAATGTTGAAAAACTTTTAAAGAACTAAAAGAGCTTAAGTAAAAATTTCCACCCTTGTAAAATGCTTAAGTGAAGTAGCTTAAGGTATAAGAAGAGCTCTGATGATGATCTCAAGTCAACAATTTGTATCTTCAATTATGTGTTACATAAAAAATTCCCTTTTGTATAAAAATAACACTGCATGACAAATTTAAATTTTTTCTATTTGGCAGAAACACCACTATATACATTAATCTAAAGACAATATATAGTCAAACTGCGTACTTGGTTTTTCATTTTCTCATCTTTTGCTTTGTTTTTAGAGAATGCTTTTTTGAAATAATGTTTTCTTAATATTAGTATGTAATATTTTTTAGCGAACTCGGTACCAAATAAAAGGGAAGGCTCTGTAGAATTTTATAAAAATATTTTCTTCAGTTCTCCTGAACAAAAATATTAAAAAAATGTCCTTTTAAAAATATAGATTAATGGATATAGAGGCGTTTCTGCCAAAAAATGCTGTCACGCAGCGTAATTTAATTAAAAAATTAAATTGAACAAGCCTAAATAATTAAATATTTTTCGACTAAAAACCATACCGTTCAACTAAAACTCACAACTTCCGTTGTTCCCTTGGACATTTGGCAGAATAATATGGAATATGCCCCTAGCCTGAACATGATCGAAACCCAGTTTAACCAACTCTGACCTCCAAAGTTGACTTTTATCCGTCGCCTCTACACATTGTCTGATTTTAGTTTTTGCAAAAAATTGCATTTATCTCTTGAGAGTTTAAGCCCAAATGTGTGAGTTTTTAGACTTATAAAATATGGAAAATGTTTTCTGATGAGCTTTCATAAGTCCCTGTCCAGACTTGCTGCAATAAAAGTTGCATAGTCTGGACCGGGTCTAAGCAGCAAAAGAACAGTTACAAAAGTCTTAAAAATTTTTGATATTATTAACGAATTTTATACTTCATTTGTGATCAATTTCTTATTTTAGCTAGGAATTTTCGCCGAAATCAATGCGGTGTATAAGAAAGTGTAAGAAAATCGGAAAAATTTCTGATGCTTTGTCAGACATTTTTCCGACATTGTTCATTCAGATATGTCCAACATATCTGTACAGTTTCTCTAGAAATTCTACAGAATTCTTTCAGACATTTCTGTATGTTTTTTGACCGACTTCTGGCAGACGTTCTGACCGAGCTCGGGCCGAATTGGGCCAGAAGTATTCGCTGGAGTAACACAATTTTAAATGCTGACATTAATATAATAATAAATTTTTCGTTAAGTTTAGAAAGTTACATTTGAATAGAAATTTTAGTACAAATTATTATCTCAAAACTCTATCCAGGTTTGAAATCATATGATGTTGTACACACATGTAAAATCGTCGAAAACCAGGTTAATTTAACATTTTTCGGTAGTGTTTCATGTTAAATCGACATGATTTAAAATACTCTTGAAAGAAAATTTTTCCTTTTGAATTAACTATATTTCATGTTGATTTAATATTCCAGTACAGTTAAATCAACATGAAGTTTATAATGAAATAATACGAAAAATCATATTGAATCAAAGTAATTTCGAGTTGAAATAACGTGAATTTGATATTGAAACAACACGAAGAGTCATGTTGAATCAAATTTATTTCAAGTTGAACAACGTGAATTCAATATTGAAACAATACGAAGAATCATGTTGAATTAAAGTTATATCAAGCTGAAACAACATGACTTTAATGTAGCTATTTTATTAATTATTTTACTTACGTGATAGTCATCAGAAAGCTTTTCGTTGTAGTTGACTTGCCCCAGCCAAGATTTGAACTCGTGCCACCTGCATGATAGTCCACGCGCTAACCACTGCAGCCACAACAGCTTCAAACTTTTCTTTACTTATACACTAAATAAATACCATCGTATGTAAAATGCATTTCATTTTAATTCAACATGATTTTAATGATTATTTAACATGAAGCTTATTTGAAATTAAATTTATCGTCATGTCGATTGAAAATGAAACTTAACGTTTATAACAAAATTGTTTTAACGGTGATTTAAAGTTAGATTAATAATTTTCCGTTTAAAACTAATATGAAACAATGGTAATTTTAAACCAGCAACAGTAAACTTTCGCTGGTAATTCGTTTTTTTTTCGTCTACATAGACGACACATGTAAGAATAAACAACAAGAAGTCACACAACTAAGCAGAACAGTGAATTGTAGCAATGAACAAAGCAAATAAACACTAACACACTCAAACGATAAATTATTTCTTGTAAATTTAATATGATTTCCAATCAAAATTGCGGCATGTGGATTTTACATTCCTTTTTTTCTGTGTGTAAGCGTTTCACTTTGTGTTTGCTGGGTAGCTCAAACTATTTGAAGTTGTATATATGGAGAAAGTAGAATCTTGTTGGCTCTTTGGCTTAAGTTTCTTTTTGGAAAGATTAAAAGCGAAAAAAAGGAATCAAATAAAAACTTAAGGCTGTATGGTCATTATTTTAAATATAAAATACATGCATAGTACATAATAATTTTCCCAAATATATAAAAATATATGTATATATTTGGGAAAATTAGACACGTTTGTAAAAATTAAGACTTAAACTATTAATATCTGTAAAAGATAGTTAAAGTTATGGCGAAAATTAACTAACTACATATGTTCTTATGTACAATCGAATTCTGATTCCAAAGAAAAGTTCTAAAGGATACAGTTTTCATTCATCCGAAATCCTTTTAATTAAAAATCTCGTTAAAATGAAAAAAGTTACCTGAAATCTTTTACTTTCGCTTAAGCTAACTCATGCACATATTTCGATTCGAGAATAAATTCACTCGAATATGCTTAACTTATACAATGAATGTTAAACAAGTCCATTCCTAGAGCTTTCAAAAATAAAAGACCGTACAAAAATACATATGCTTTCCTGCAAGTTTGTTATGATATTCAGCCTATTATTTTTAAGTTTATCGAAGAGTTTTAAGAACTCAAACCATTGTGAAGCTACACTTTACTGTACAGCAATAAAGCTTGTCGTTAAAGGAATTAAAAAAAGCTCATTTAAATGCTTTTCTTACGCTTTCGCTTACCATGAAGCATGTTATAGTGCAAACAGTGGATTAATAGTTATATCTCTATTATGTATAGGCAAAATATAACATTTTATCGAACTAGCTACACCCAGAAAAAAGATTGGTTGGAAAATTATTAATATATAAAATTGATATTAATATTATTTAAAAACAACGAATTGAATTTGAATGCATGGTAAAATTAACAAAAAATAAATTAATTGTTCAAAAAAACTCTAAAAACTTAAGAAGTATCATCGTATCGACAGTAAAATATCGCCGATACCAATATATCGGCA
Organism: Panzeria rudis; assembly: GCA_956483635.1. Lineage (NCBI taxonomy): Eukaryota > Metazoa > Arthropoda > Insecta > Diptera > Tachinidae > Panzeria > Panzeria rudis. Next base: position 198,629,733 of record OY101448.1, read on the forward strand.
AACTTGAAGTATCGCCGACATATCGGTATCGGTTATATCCTTAATTATAACACCCATCTTTTTTGCTCGTGGGCTAAAAATAACAATCTAACAGAACTTATTTTAAAGAATTTTTTACATTAAAAAAGCTAAATATATAATCATCTTTAAAAAAAGAGTTACATTTTTAAATACAGCTTTTCTTTATATCTATTATTTTTAAATTCTTTAGTATGTCATGGATTGTGCTTTCCTTACAGTATGTACATATGTATGTATGTTTGTATGTACGAATATTTAAAATCTCTGATTTATAGATTATTTATACACACTGTTTACTTTGATGCCACTACAAGAAGTCTTGTTGCCAGAAAAACTTTTTGTTTTTCTCAAGTGGGCGGTTTTTCTTCTGAAATATTGTTAGCAAAGCAACATACATTTGTTGTGGCATTGTGTTCTAGATTTCATTTCATTCGATTTTAATAGCAATCTTATACAAATACATTTTGGCTTGTCGAGATTTGCTTGAAGATATCAATGTGATCCAAATTGTTTGTGGGTTTGAATTTGTTTTACATCGTCGTTTTTTTTTTTTAATTGGCAACTTCGAACTGTATCGATAAGTATTGCTCTAAGGCAGTGATAGGCATTCTCTCAATTTCCCATGCTGTCGTGCTTAGACGTTTTCTTTTTTTAACATCAACACACGTAAACTATGTGTAAGACTCACAGCCTACCCAGCGGCGAAAAGAAGTAGTAAGAAGGCCTTCTGAAAGCCTTTATTTGTCAAACACAAGGCCTCATTACCCCATTCCACACCTATACATTTTTTACACACGACCGGTTAACCGGTTTTTTGCCTTTGTGAAAATAAACCGGTTTCGAATAATTTATGATTTCGAATAATTCGGCATGCCGGTTTTTATGTGTTGTTTAACTGGTTATTTTCAAGGAAAATAATTTTCTAGATTTTGATGAAAAAAAAAATATATTTTTTATACTTATATATAAAATATATAACCCAAATAGTATTTTCCTATTTCTTTTTTAACTTTTATTTTACCTAGCGTTTACTCTACATCTAGATTTACAAAGAAAATTCTTTTAAAGTTCCTGGGGAACCTCATGTACTAATGGGTTAATTCAAAATATTGAAAAAAAAAATTGTTGAAATTTCGTCATCCTGTCCAATATATTATATCTAAAATGTTATGTAAAAACATGTTTAGAACTTTTTCAATTTATCAAACCAAATCTAAACAAAGAAAAAATTTCTCTAAAAGCTATTAAAATCTGATAAAATTTTATTTTTTAAGCAATTGCTTATATGCCTTAAAACAAAAACTTTAATTACTATTAATTACGCATTAAACTTTACCGCCTTATATATTCAGTGCCGATAGTTTACCGAATCGTCCCACCTTACATAACAAAAAGCTTATTGCTTGCTCTACTTTATGGACAGTTATGAAAATTTTATGAAAATTTTATAAATATCGCTCCAGTAGTTTAAATTCTAATAGATTTCCAACGAATATTACAAATACCATTTACTGAAAGAGCGAAATTTAACCTCTTTTGTAGCATTTCAAACATTTGTCTTTCATACATGCTTCGTCCTGAGGTCTTGAATATAACAACAACAAAAAAGAATCATCCAAATCGGTTGTTCAGTTTTCAGTCAAATTTATTTAGGAAATAAATTAATTTTTTGTTTGAAAATATTTAAAATGAAAGTACCTTTTAAGTGTGTGGATGTATTCACTTAATTGCTAATAAAATCAACACTTGTTCATCGATTTGCATGATATATGGTTCATTTTGTTCGTAAGACACCTGTCCTGAAGAATAATAACTAATAGGTGAAGTGGTTGCAGTTTTAGGTGTTTTATGAGATTCTATAAAGAAAAAATTGTTAATTTGTGAATAACTCGGAAAGAGTTGATCAAATCATATACCTACATTAGGATAGTTTTCAGGTAATTGTGTAAAGCATCTTTTGGTGTTTTTTGGTCGAAATATTAGACATGCCGATTAAAAAAAGATTGAAGCTGATAGGAAAAAACTGAGGACTCTATTTTTAGCGCATTAAACAGCTTAGCTTAGTAGTTTTGTTCCACTTATTTTTTTTTTATTAATTTTTTACTTTAATATATTTTTGTTATATAATTAATTTTTGAATTTTTTAACGAAAACAGTTGAAGGCCGCAAAAAATCATGGCGAAGACCGCATGCAGGCCGCGGGCCGCGAGTCGCGAGTTTGACTTGGCTGGTCTGTGTGATAAGCAGATACACTACTACTCTGCCAATAAGAGAATAAATGGCTTGTTAAATTACTAGTAAGTAATTGACAGCTACTGTAAAGTAATTCAGGCGGTATGTAGTTTATGGTTGAAAAGTATGTTGATTGGTAATGACAACACATTACTAAGTTTTTGCTGAGTAGGTATTAGCGAAAAACAAAAATATAATAAGAGCTTTTGTGAGTGTTGGATTAAATTATATAAAGATTTCGGCTAACTAAAATTGAGTTGAAAATAAAATGAATGCAATAATTTTTATGAAAAAATCTTGTATTCACACACAAAAATTTCCATGTAAAATCGTCGAAAAACCAGGTTAACTTAACATTTTTCGGTAGTGATTTTACTTCATAGGTGTTTCATGTTAAATCAATTTGACTTACAATAATCTTGAAAGAAAATTTTTCCTTTTGAATTAACTATATTTCATGTTGATTTAATATTCCAGTACAGTTAAATCAAAATAAAGTTGATACTGAAATAATACGAAAAATCATATTGAAACAAAGTAATTTCGAGCTGAAACAACGTGAATTTAATATTGGAACAACACGAAGAATCATGTTGAATCAAAGTTATTTCAAGTTGAAACAACGTGAATTTGATATTGGAATAACACGAAGAATCATGTTGAATCAAAGTCATTTCAAGTTGAAACAACGTGAATTTAATATTGGAACAACACGAAGAATCATGTTGAATCTAAGTTATTTCAAGTTGAAACAACATGACTTTATTGTAGCTATTTTATTAATTATTTTACTTACGTGATAGTCATCAGAAAACTTTTCGTTGTAGTTGACTTGCCCCAGCCAAGATTTGAACTCGTGCCACCTGCATGATAGCCCACGCGCTAACCACTGCAGCCACAACAACTTCAAACTTTTCTTTACTTATACACTAAATAAATACCATCGTATGTAAAATGCATTTCATTTTAATTCAACATGATTTAAATGATTATTTAACATAAAACTTATTTGAAATTAAATTTATCGTCATGTGGATTGAAAATGAAACTTAACGTTAATACAAAATTGTTTTAGCGGTGATTTAAAGTTAGATTAATAATTTTCCGTTTAAAATTAATATGAAACAATGGTAATTTTAAACCAGCAGCAGCAAATATTCGCTGGTAATTCGTTTTTTGTCGTATACATAGACGACACATGTAAGAATAAACAACAACAAGTCACACAACTAAGCAGAATAGTGAATTGTAGCTATGAACAAAGCTAGTTAGTGTTTAATACACTCAAACGACAAATTATTTGTTGTAAATTTAATATGATTTGCAATCAAAATTGCGGCATGTGGATTTTACATTCCTTTTTTTCTGTGTGTTCTATTTCGTGACAAAAATTAGTTAAATAGCTGATGTTTCCTTATAAAAAGCATCCACCTTCATTAGTGGTAAAAGTGAAAAAGAACGCTAATGAGACGTGTAGCGGCCTGTCGAAATCAGTAGTAGTGATTCGTTCTGCTAATATGATTTGAATATTCGAACACACTACTCTTCATAAAAGTATTTGAATTTACATTAATTCAAATATTCAAATAAAAAGCCGATATAATATTTAACCAATTACTTTTTTCTTGAGACCTAAAATAATATAATGCTACTGTTAAAACATGATTAAATATTATACAGCATCTCGCTTACCTCTTGTAAGCATGGAATTAAATATAATTGTATGTATGTATAATCGTACTTGATCCCGAAAGCAGGAATACATACATATAAATGCAACAATTATTATTACAATGGAAAAAATATTGGCAACTATTCCTGATATTATGCTTTTACTGTTTAGATTTATTTGAATCCTTATTTATCAAGAGGCAAATTGCTATATTTATTTTTACAATACATATTGTTGGCAAAGATTTACAGGTTAAGCATATTTTTATATTCAAAATTATTCCTTTTGTTTTTTAAAAAATTATATGTATGTATAAATCAACAATGTGAAATATACTTACCTCTCAGTGAATTTTAACAATTGTGTAACTGAAATTAAAAGAAAAACAGATTAGGTCTAATTTAATATAAGCTACGTTAGAAAAATGCACACACAATATTTGTCAAAGGCTTTTTTAGATGTAATTGTCCTTTAACCCTTTTGAAACTGCAATTAATGTCTACAAAAACCCTAAAAAGTGACAGCTGCTACATACAGGAGTAGAAATCAATGTCAACAAACAACACACTAACATAGATATGAACAGAGACAACACAAACTAATTACAATTTGTTTTTTTTGTATTTATTTATATACTTTTTAATAAAGAGAATTCAAGTAAAACCCAAATATTTGCTGCATCAGTTCAGCTACAAGTGTGTAAACAAAGAAGCGCAAGCGTGCAACCGCCAACAACAATAAAAACAAAAGATGAAAATAACTATAATAATGCTCATCTGCCCCATGTTGCAATAAAACAAGAATATCAAACGAAATTATATACATACATACGTAGAAAATAACAACAGTGCAATAGACATGGATACCACAGCAGGCCTGCTGTTTAAGAAGTGAGCTAATTTTTCAGTTTCACTGCCGCATGAAATAAAATCTTATGAAAATAGAAAAAAAGAGTCATTCAACAAAAGGGGTACAAATGAATGCAAAAACATTGTTTGTACAATTTTTTTTTCAAATTTAAACAAAAGCCATCTAACAACTCATCTTAAACATTTCTTGTTCGAAATATATTAGTTTGTATTTTTGTTTAAGTATCTCTCTTGGTGACTCTTAATGTGTTAAAGGATTTACAGCCGTATAAGAAGAAATATTTATATTTCTATATTTTGTGTTTTGTTGTGGCAGCTAAACTATGGCTGCCGGATTTTAAAAGGATATTTTTGCAGATGTTTGACAATAGAATCAATGTTTATTTACACTCTTGCTGACGGACACCACCACTTAACCATCATGAATTAAAGTAAAAATATAAAACACACATTCAAATAACGGCGCAGAGGTAAGAGTGATTGAACAATGTTCATAAATACTGACTAAATTAGTTCTCTAATAAATCACGCTGAAATGATTCTAAGGACTATCAATGGCAATCGAACGTTGTGCCTGCTGTTCAGTAACAGTTGATTGAAGTTTGTTTAAAGCTGTCGATTTAGAATAAAAAAAAAGTTTGCTTTTATTCATGAAGTTAAAAAAACAAGGCAAAAATTATGTTTTCCTAATAGAACTTTTACTCAATTATTTAAGCAACATTACTTGCTGCCAGTTAAGTGTTAGTGTAATATTAAATGACATAAATAAATTTTATTAGCCAAGAAAAAAAAGGAGACTTTCCCTAAGGAATGAGATACATAGAAGTTACTTCTGTAGTGTTAATAAAAGCAAAAGTGAAAAATTAGGCCGCGCAGATGGCAGGCAACTGGCCTTCCTCTGAATTACTTATCTGTTGACTTCGTTTATACGCAATGTTTATTTGCAAACAAGAATATAGTGCTGCCAAATTTATTTTTTTATTGTAACTTACCAACTCACGAAAACAATTGCTGATTAACGCACTATTTGCAAAGAAAAAGTTTGACGTGCCACCTTGACATGTGTTAATAAAAAATAATAAATAGATAAATATTCAGTAATTAGTAAGTTACAATTACAAAGTATTTGGCAGCATTTTACGTTCGTATTTGCAAAAGAACGCTGCTTATAAACGAGGTATGTACCATAAATGGGATATATTGTGATATGTGATGGAAATCGTTCGATTTGAAATCGGCGCCGATCAAAATTACAATAAATGGTTTGAAATAACCATATATATGGTTAAAAACAACCGTATGCATGGTTCAAGCAACTATGTATATGGTTCAAAACAACCATATATATTGTTCAAAATTACAAAATATGGTATGAAATAACCATATATATGGTTAAAATGAACCATATAAATGGTTATAAATAACCATATATATTATTCTATATAATCATATATTTATTGTTTTCTTAACCAGAAGTTGATTAAAAAATTGGCAGGAGCTAAAAATTTTTATTATTTCAATTAAAATGAAAAACAAAAATTTTTCAACTGGTCAGAGTGTTGAATCTGAAATAAAAATTATTATCCATTTTCACATAGATGCATACATATTTGTTGACACATGTTATATTTACAATCGGGCATATTCTGAAAAATATTTCGTTGTGAAATCGGCAACTTTCAGGATAGAATCCAACTAAAAAGCTCACTTATTGGAGGTTTTCAGTTGGTTTTTGTGTTTCAGATATTTCACATATTTTATCAGAACAAAGCTACGAATGCACTAAATTGTCCGATTAAAGAACACTTTTCTTCGCTTTTGAAATTTTGCTATTTCAAAACTAAATGGTCTTCAGAACATGGCCGAACGAACATTAATTGCCGGAATATATCACTTTTTGTTATTTTAATTTTTATTTTTTTATTTTTTTACACCAACCGCTCACAAGTAAAAACGCTGCCAAGTAAAACACAAAACTAACAAAAAGCATTCAACAAAGGGATAGAACAAAAACTTTTTTGGAAGCAGAAAGCCATGTCTGTTTTATAACCATAGCTTTATTGCAAACAAAATAGTATAGATAAGAACGATATTTTATTATTACAGAATCTTTTGTTGTTGAATTTTTTCAACAATCTAATAATTTCATGATTATATGTAAACGTTAGTTTTTTTGCCTTAAACTAATTAAGGTTCACAGTCATTTGATACAATAATAAGTTATTTGCCACATTCAAAAACTGTGTTGGGAAACATGTCATTGCTGACGCAACCATGTCACAACCATATCTTTTCTTTGCGTGTAGATAGTGCAGTTTACACTAAAATTTAAAGAAAACTATTTAAAATTTTTGTTTTTAATAGACTTGACATCAAATGTACATTGGAGGATATACTACTACACCTCCTCAGCTGTATACCAACCTTCTCCTTAACCACCATCGACCACGTCTGAACCGGTTTGGGAGCAATTGCAGGGCTTACCACTGCAGCAGTATTTTGCGCCAGAAAGGCAGCAAAATTAGCTGCAGAAGCCGTAATTAACTTTGCTGGTGGACTGGCGTTCTCCAACTCTCATTCGCTTTTACTCCATTGAAATATTAGTCATCTTACGACCCAGCAGTCTATCTGCATCATCAGCTAGCAATCGCTCCTTTGGTGAAGTAGTGATCCTTTTCAACACTATTACGGTCGCCTTTTCTTCTAACATTTGTTTCTCCTTTTCCCGCTGGGAAGCTTTAAATTTTTATTTTAAGACGCAGTTTATGTTTGAACGCGTACCTGAGAAGATCGAGTAAATACAATTAATATGTGAATGAATATGTACATATGTATATATATATATTTTTTTTAAACGGAATTAAAAAAGTACATATTTATATATATGCACTTGCATCCATACATAGTATATGTATGTCTGTATGTTTATATATATTTTTAAAAATATATGGGAGAAAGAGCTTTATTACGAATTAAAAATAATGAATTATAGAATTCATTCGCCGGACACATTAAAATCATTCATTACTTTCTTAGGACATGTTATGTTTTAACAATAATGAATTCGGGAATGAAAAATTATACATGCTGTTTATTACCTTCTCGTTTACTATTCATTACCTTTTCCCGTTGGGTTAAGCTTCATTCCGTTATTGTGGTCTTGTTAGTTTAAAAGAAACTATTATACTACATTGCCCGCACTTGCTCTATTCGTAAAATAATGTATACTTTTAATCATATTAATAATGTATACTTTTAATTTTTCGTTTTCCCGGGAAAATCTCTAAATATCCCAAGAATATTAATTGGTAGTAGTATGTAATTACAAGCAGGGTTGTCAGATAGTTTCTGACCTATTTCGCCAAATTGATTTTAAAAATCGCTAAAAGTCGTCAAAATATATATTATACAGTTTTTTAATATATATTTTATAAAAAAATTTTTAATTTTATAATAGTTTTTCTTTATAGAAACTTTTAAAAAATAATCGGATAAAAATAGCAGAAAATCGCCAAAAGTAGAAAAAATATTTTTTTGTAAAAAATTGTTTGTAAAAAAATTTTTGTAAAAAATTTTGTAAAAATTTAGAAAAAATATTTTTTTGTAAATTATTTTCATCATAATTCAAAATCCATTAATGAATACAAATAAAACATATCGCTCCTTTATTTCAACGTAGTCATATCTCAAAAAAATTAACTTGGCAAAACGCGTTTGACCGGCTTAGGTCTTTTATAGCTTCGGCATAGATTAAGATATGTTTCAGAAAATTGTATTCATGCGAAAGAGCAAATGCAAAATGCCGTGGATTTTATAAAAAAAAGCTACGATATTTTGCATTTGGTCTTTCGCAACACTATTTGCATCACACATTGAATACCGCCATTTTATTTTGAATTATCTAAATTGTAACGCTCAATAAATCATCAAATGTTGTTGTAACTGCTGTTGCTTTTCACAAGAACGCAACAATATTGAATTCCGCAAAGTAATTTTCCTGAATTTCAAACGTTTGACTAAAATTAGTTTTGCTAAAAAATAGCCACAAAAATCGCCAACAAATTTCTTTATCGCCATATCGCCAAATCAAAAATTTGGACGCCTTACAAAGTGAAAAATCGCCACGTTTTGGCGAGAAATCGCCATATCTGACAATCCAGATTACAAGATCAAAAGCAATAATTTTTAATAGAAGTAAATATATACAGTTAACACTTTGTTATCGCCGAAAGGAGGGCTAGATTGTCCCCTACGAATATATATTAATTTATTATTATTTTCTTTTTAAATTTTGCGTAATATCGAAGCTCTCTCTGGCTGTGTAAAATTTAATAGCGAAACCGGCAACACTGTATATTTGTCACAATGAGTGTCGGATTTCTGTTCTTCAACATTTGGGGGATTTTACATCAACATGAAAAAAATGTATCCACTCATATTCAGCTTATTGTTGTTGGTTTAGCCAGCGTCATGCTGTCTACGGCGTTTTCATATCAAATCTCACTGTGTAAAGAAGAGTGTGTGAGTGTTTATTTGTATCTGCAGTAATTTATTTTTTCAATGGCCATTTCTTCATTCTATAAATAATCTTTCTTCATACTATAAAACGTACTAAATATACACACTCATTCAGACACTTAAATACTAAAAATACACACAGATTTAATATTTATACTTGTTCCAGTTGAACACAAATATTTTTGTTTGTTTTTGCATTCGGCATTCGAAAAAAAGGCAATAAGAAGACAAAATAATATCCACTTCAGATTTTTCATTAAAAATGTTGGCGTTTTAGAATCGGAACCATTTAGTCAGATTTTATGATTCTTTTTTTTTTTTTTTTTTTTTGCTTTAAAGATGTTTTTAATTCACAGTTTCATTGACTCTTTTCATGAAATATTTTTAAGCCTTTATACAGTGTTTTTTTATGGTTCAGTTTATTTATATTTGAGTCTTCACATATTTCGGTAAGTAAGCAAATGATTTTCAAACTTATGATTCTCATAACAGAATAAAGCCTTTTTTCTTTCTGTTGTTCTTTATGAGAATTTCTTTGTTTATAAGATGCAACAAATTACAAAATCAGACATCATATTTATAAATATTATTAGTTTTTTCTCACCATAAATGGTTTGTTAACCTTTTGGAACGAATATTTATAAAAGTTGGTCATATTTTTAGCATAATTCTTTAGAAACTTATTTATAGAGATGATTTCTTTTGTTTGAGAATTTTGTTTGCAGTTCTTAATAATTATCGGTTTGTTTTAGAATAACATTCTTAGCAAGGGAAAATTCAATTAAATATGTTGTTAACGTTACGCTTACGACGAAGTTTATACACACAGAAAAAAAGAGAATGTAAAATCCACATGCCGCAATATTGATTGCAAATCATATTAAATTTACAACAAATAATTTGTCGTTTGAGTGTGTTAAACACTAACTTGCTTTGTTCATTGCTACAATTCACTATTCTGCTTAGTTGTGTGACTTGTTGTTGTTTATTCTTACATGTGTCGTCTATGTATACGACAAAAAACGAATTACCAGCGAATATTTACTGCTGCTGGTTTAAAATTACCATTGTTTCATATTAATTTTAAACTGAAAATAATTAATCTAACCTTAAATCGCCGTTAAAACAATTTTGTTATAAACGTTAAGTTTCATTTTCAATCGACATGACTGTAACTTTAATTTCAAATAAGTTTTATGTTAAATAATCATTTAAATCATGTTAAATTAAAATGAAATGCATTTTACATACGATGGTATTTATTTAGTGTATAAGTAAAGAAAAGTTTGAAGCTGTTGTGGCTGCAGTGGTTAGCGCGTGGACTATCATGCAGGTGACACGAGTTCAAATCTTGGCTGGGGCAGTCAGCTACAACGAAAAGTTTTCTGATGACTATAACGTAAGTAAAATAATTAATAAAATAGCTACATTAAAGTCATGTTGTTTCAGCTTGATATAACTTTAATTCAACATGATTCTTCGTGTTGTTCCAATATCAAATTCACGTTGTTTCAACTTGAAATATCTTTGATTCAACATGATTCTTCGTGTTGTTCCAATATCAAATTCACGTTGTTTCAACTCGAAATTACTTTGATTCAATATGATTTTTCGTATTATTTCAGTATCAACTTCATTTTGATTTAACTGTACTGGAATATGAAATCAACATGAAATATAGTTAATTAAAAAGGAAAAATTTTCTTTCAAGATTATTGTAAATCATGTTGATTTAACATGAAACACCTATGAAGCAAAATCACTACCGAAAAATTTTAAGTTAACCTGGTTTTCGATGATTTTACATGGAAATTTTTCTGTGTCTATATTTTTTTCAACATATTCAACACACAAATTAATTATTTTATTAAAGGATTATTTATCCATTTAGTTTAATATGTTATTATTATAAAGCAAAATATACTTTTTTGACTTCACCTGTTATATTGAGTTTTTGTAAATATCAGATTTTCAAATAAATCTTGTGTATTTCCACTACCCGTTTCATTTTATGATTTTCTACTTGACTTGATACATAATAGATATTTTTCCTCTGTTGTTGTGTTCAAAATATAAGAAAAAGTAAATAGGTATTTTTAATAAATATTAAGCCACAAGGTGGTCTTCTAAGACCTCTTTAATATCATGTCCTCAAGCCAAATAAAAATGAATTGTAGTAAAACTAACAACAACAAAAAACTATTCAAAAACATTGTTTTGTAAAATTTCATTCATGCGTTCTGCAAGGAGTCGTCAGTGATGTTTTGTAACACCACGAGATCACAAACATAAACGAAACGCAGGATATGAATAAATGAATCGAGTTAAAAAACATGCCGATTTGCAAAAAGGAAAATAGACAATGAATTGGAAATTAATTTTAGCTCTTTAGAGTTTATCACGGTTAAATGATTATTTAAGTGTTTTTTTCTATTGTTATTGTGGTTGTGTTTTACCATCATAAACTAAAGAATGTTTTGTTTTTAATAGAATTTACCTTTGGCTCATCGTCATTGTTACTAAACCCTTAAAAATATTATTCAATCTTAGTTTACTTCAATGCCCTCACATTACGTTTGTACCGTGTACATATGTACATACAGAAAAATTTCATATTAAAGTCGTCGAAAACAAGGTTAATTTAACATTTTTCGATAGTGAATTTGCTTCAATGGTGTTTTATATTGATTCAATATGATTTTACAATAACCTTCAAACAACATTTTTTTCTTTTAAAATATCCATATTTCATGTTGATTTAATATTCCAGTACAGGTAAATCAAATTGAAGTCCATACTGAAATAAGGCAAGCAATCATGTTGAATCAAAGTTATTTCAAGTTGAAAATACCTGAAAACATGAAGATATATGTTGAAACACAGTCATTTCAAGTTGAAATAACATGAATTCAATGTATACATATTATTAATGATTTTACTTACGTGGTATGTATTGGCTGTCTCAGCCAATTGCTTCGTAGTCAACGAGCTAACCACTGCAGCCACAATAGCCTCAAATATAACTTAAATATAAATAGCATCATGAGTAACATGAATTTCATATTAATTCAACATGATTTAACATAAAATGTATTAGAAATTAGAGTTATTTATAGCCATGTTGATTTAAAATGAAATGTAACGTTGATAACAATGTTGTTTTAGTAAGGAAAACTATTAAATCAAAGAAATTTAAGAAGATTAATAATTTTTCGTTTAAAATTAATATAAAACAATGGTAATTTTATAGCAACAGTAGGAAATTTTCGCTGGTAATCGAAGTTTGTCGGCTATTTACATTTACACAACACGAACCTCAATATAAACAACAACAAGTCACACAAGTGAACACAACAGCGCATTGTAGCTATGAACAAAGAGAATAAACACCAACAGACTTACTTAACAACAAATTATGTATTTCTCATAAATTTAATGTGATTTCCAATCAACATTGCGGCATATTGACTTTACATTGGTATTTTTTCCTGTGTGTACATATCGCTCATTTACTCATTGCAGAACAATTTTGTTATAATAATTTCACTGTAATAGATTTCTTATGCATTTTCAGGCATAAGTTGTATAAATAAGACTTAAAAACACATTCAACCAAGTCACTTGAAAAGTGCTACAGTAGCCAGGCAGTGGTTGGAGTCATCACGGACACTGTATGGTGGTTCGCTTCAGGAGCTGCTTCACCGAAGAAGAAGATTCACTTCAAGATATTTTCTGTAGCTGCCCGGCTATGCGGGAGCGTAGGCTTAGGCTTCTAGGTAATCGGTTCCTGCAGGACGTGGACCAGGGATGCACCACTGACTAGCCTGTTAGGCTTTGTGAAAAGCTCTAATCTAATGGCATACGACTGTACTAGCTAGCTTGCGGGCAGCCCTTCTAAACTATCCTAGCCTAAACAAATATCTACTGTCTTGACCCTTGAAGTATTTACTGACTTTGTCACATAACTAGTTGAAATGGATCAATTCTATTGTCAGCCTTTGGTTACGGAACCGTAGATATTTCATAAAAACAATATGACATTGGAAATATGTACAATGTACATTGTACATAACTATATATAAATGATTTTTCATTTCCTACATCATTGCTGTCAGATATCAAGTTCGCAATTATACTAGAATAAAAAACTTAATTCAATTTATTCCGTCCAGTAGATCGAGAAAAAAATCGTGGCTTCGATTTGGAAAATTTCAAAAATGTATGCATTTGAGGTTGTAATTTGAACGTGTGGGATAAGAGATACAAGGAATAAAGAGTTTAGTGTGATAAATTTAAATCCGTTTTCAGTTTTTTTTCTATCAAAATAAGCCCAAAATAAGGCGGTCACTCCAATATATTTCATCATAACTCGAGAATTGTTAGTCCGACTTGGATAAATAAAACCTTAAAAGATGAGGAATAAAATTGCTTTTACACACATAATATTTTCACATTTTAAATTGTTTCGGAGATGTTCATTAATTAGCGACAAAAAAAATTTGTCATGCAAAATTTAACGTTTTTGTTTTCAAAAACTCATAAAAAAATTTTATACGGCAGAAGTTCAGAACTTTGAACTTTTATCATTAATCAGAAAACTAGATATACTAGGAATGAAATCAGCCATAAGTCGTGATAATCGATAGACAAATGTTTATTTTAGTCACAATTAAGTGAAGACACTTACACATATTATTAACACAGCACTTAAGTCAAAACTAAAAAATATTTTTAACACAGTTATTTCATAGTTTTCCACCTTTTCATATAATCAATTAGGGAATCTCGTCAGATTGACCAATCTTTCCTTCCGACCATTTTCACTGTAAGGCCTTTCCACATGCAACATTACATATCATAGCTTTATAGGCAGGAAGAAGTTTTGGAATGCATTCAGTTTTTTTGTTATAAAGAAACTGACACACGCATTTATTAAAGCCGCTCATGCTCTTTCTTCCACTTCATTTAACTTTATTTTAAAAGTCCTTGTATTTGTGGACCAACAAATATTCCTTACTTTAGTTTTGCATCGCTGATTCGAGGAAAGTCACGTTTAAGGTATTGAAAGCCTTCACCATCCTTGCTCGTGGAATTTTATACAATACGTAAAGAACTTTAATTGTAATACATACTATTTTTACAACACCCTATAGTCATAAACTGAACTTTAAGTGCGCGATACCTCGGGCACATCTAGTTTTTAATAAGAATATAAAAATCAAAAAGTGTAACTTTTAAAATAATTAAATTTCATCAAAAGTTTAAATGAAAAATATATTCTTTTGTATTAACAAATGACTTCACCCAAAAATCAAAATTAAATAAATATTCACGGAAAACTAACAAAATCAAACAATCTTCCTAAAAGAAAACAAAACGTTCTAATAAAAATTTGTTTATTTTTCTGAATTTTGTGTTACTTTTTGCTTCAGTAAGTTGCAAAAACAATAAAGAACGCATAAAATACGATAAAAGTTAACAAAAGCTAAGCAAAAGCATTGTCAACGAAAATGGTTATTGGCATTTTGTGTTTATTTAAGTGTCACCCAAATGCAAACATCATTCAAGCATTTTAATCATCGTCTTCGTCATTAGCATCAGCACCCAGTAACACTTTTTGCAATTTTGTAATCGGTAGTACTATTTTAATGGGCTACTCATTACATTGTGTAGTACTTATTTAGTTACGAATTTTAGTCGAACTATATGGTTTTTATCCAAAGTTATTTAATTAGTTTGGCTTAAGTTAGTTTTCAATTTAGTCTTTCAATTCAATTATTTTTTATTATTTGTACGTAATTATTATTCAAACTGGAATATGTATAATTGGAATAAATAATCAGAAGGTGAAATTTCTTACCATATTAATATCATATTAGTAAAAACTAATAAGATACTCATATTCTATTTCGTCATAAAATTTGGTTAAATAGCTGATGTCTCATTAATGCTAATATCCACGATCAAGTGAAAAAAGTGAACAAAGGACGCTGATGATGATAGTGTAGCGGCTGTCGAAATTAGTATTACTAATTCGTTCTGCTAGTCTGATTAAATATTCTAATATTCCACTCTTAAAAATAATTTGAATTTACTTCTGAATTATTTTTTATTTTGGAAAGAAATTCTAAAGAACATTCAAAGAAAAACTTGGTTGTACGGAAGGTTTAACTTACATCAGATGTTTACAGTCCACCACAGTCTTCTCATCAGAATTATTTTCCGCCTAGACGATACTGCCAGAGAAGACAGCAACAAGCAATGAGCTGAAAATCCTCTTTACTTATTACCAATTAACAGCCGAGGGTCATCCTATGACTTTTTTCTCAGCTCTGTATCTGATCATGGTTCACTCTGTTTCTTACAATGTTCAACTTTAAGCTTTTTTATTTGTCATTATTTATTTATCTTTCTACTATGCTCCAAATTAGAACTATGTACTAGTTACTTAGTTATTAATAAAAGTAGTACGTATTTATAGCTTTATTAGAAATGAGCTACAATTTGTTGTTATATGTATTAATAAAATAAGTAGACAAGCACTTCTTACGTCAACTTGTGTTTGTATATGAAGACTAATTTTTGTCGCTTAAACTCATAAGTCAACAATAACCGATTGAGTAAAGTTCTTATCTTCAAATCTGAAAGAGCGCGGTTCGTACCCCTGCCGGGTCAAAAAAAACGTCAGAAAATATAAATAAGATATAGTACGTATAAAATTTTTTAAATTTTATTTTGTTTATTTGACTACTTATTTGTTAGCTTCAAGGAAATCAAATAATAACTAGTTAATTGCTGTGATATCATAAGTAAATTTGTAAGAGGTGCTTTGCGGCACCGAAAATACGTATTCCACTCTGCTGGTGTAGACCAATAGTCCTCAAACTCGCTATTGTACCGCCAAACAGAGACAACAATTGCAATTCCAACTTGTTTATGGTTCTTCTGGCCGGATGTGATACCGGTGTCAACGATGCCGGCGGCCACTAGAAGAATTTGGTCCCACAAAATCAATCGTCAAACAACACTACAACCTCCGCGGCGCTCAGAACCACATCAGCAACATCAGCGTTTATGTCAACTGCAGCCAAATCATCAACCTAATTGTTGCAACGAATTCATCGTTTACGGCATTACTGGCTACAACCAGAGTGTTCACGATGCCAGCAACTGTTGCCACGTCACGACGTCACGGGGATCGCTCAGCATCAACAACGATGTCACCGTCGCCACGTACGACGCTTGCAGATCCACAGCGTTCACTAAGCTCTGTGTGCATGACACAAGCAGCGATGAAAGCTTTAGCGCCAAGTGTCAAAAACAGTGTGCACGACACCACCAGCAACAGTGCTCATTGCAACAGGATCAACAACTGGGTCGTCGCTAGGTTCTCCCAATCGCCCCAAATGCCTGGTCCTGCCAAATGAATTTGTACAAACTGCACCAGTCTAAGGCGGGCGCCACGTTTAGGTTTGAATGATACCCAAGACACCTGAATGTTGATGAAGTGCGTTGCGGACCATAAAATATGTATTCCATTGTGCTGGTGTATACCTACAGTTCAAAAACTCTGCTTTGGTACCGCCAAACAGAGACAACAATTACAATTCCCGATTGCAAGTTGTTTAAGGGGTACCCCTTATTTTTTGAACTACTCAAACACAAATAAATACTAATCGAGTCAAATTATAAGTAGCTACGACTTAAATCCCCATATAGTTTTTTGCCTAACAGTAAGCAAAGTTTTTGCTGGGCATCTATCTCATACTCCACTAAAACAACTTAACACTCCTTCACACCACAACAGTCAATCAGTCATCATTCATTTAATTCATTTTAAAATCACAGTTAGAATATCAAGACAAACTAAATAAACAACTAAAATGAACCAAAAAATACAAAACGAGTGCAAAAATATTTGTATATTTTGTAACCACTATTTTTATAAGTACGACGATGGTCCCAGAACAAATCGACGTAAAAAAGATACAAATGAATTAAGAATTATGCATTTCTTTACTTGTTTTTAGCGATATTAAAAAATGTAACTCAACTCATTGCAGTGCAAACGCGGTGAAAAAGTTTTTTAACTGCCGAGTCATCCAGAAAGATTTTTTTCGCCATTCTGCCATTTCTGGCTAAATATCTTTGATAGGCGATAATCAGGGTTGTCAGAATTTTTACTATTTAACTATTAACTAATTTTTTAACTAATATTTAACTAATTTTTAATTATTAATCAGATAGGGAAATTTCGGCAAAGACTAAATTGAGTCACAATAAAGAAATGCATGGCACGGATTTAAAAGAAGTCTTGTATTCTATTTGCTGGCAAAAATTAGTTAATTAGCTGGTGTTTCCCTGTAAAAAGCATCCACCTTCATAAGTGGTAAAAGTGAACATGAACGCTGATGAGACGGTGTAGCGGCCTGTCGAAATCAGTAGTACTGATCCGTTCTACTAATCTGATTTGAATATTCCAACACTCCACTCTTAATAAAAATAATTTGAGTTTACATTAATTCAAAATATTGAGCTAGAAAGCCGAAATAATAAAAAATTTATGTAGTTTTTCCTAATATACATATATTTGATAATAAATTAGTTTTTATATAATACTTTTATAATATACATTTTTATAAAATAATCTCAACAAAATTTTGCAGAATATCGCCAAAAGTAGAAATAAAATCGCCAAAAATTATTTCTTGTAAACTTTTCTTAACTGAATTCAAAACACTTTAATGACTATAATCATAAAAATTACATTGTTTTAATTTCTTGCAGATGAGTTTTGGTTGGGTTTATTTTTGAAAAATTCTTTCAACAAAGTAATTTGTCTGCATTATAAAAATTTTGAAGTTAAATTATGTCAAAAAGTTGCCATAAAAATAGGCAAAAAATTTTTGTTATCTCCAGAAATATCGCCATGTCGTCAAATCATAAACTTAGACGCTAAACAATTTGAAAAATCGCCACGTTTGGCGAGAAATTGCCATATCTGACACCACCGGTGGGTGATAATTGCGATGCTAAAATTCACAGCGCTTACAGACGCTTTCTTCTTTCTTAATAAAGCATGGTACTGTGTTCATCATTCCGTGCGAAGTGCTATCAAAAGTCCATATAAAAAAAGTTGACACGAATAGCTCACGAAAAATTGTTGCAGAATTAGTACTCTGTTTATTTTGTGAAAAACATATAAAATGTATCTACAACATTTTGAGTCTTCATGCGAAATAATATAAGCACCACTTTTTTCGTGTGGAATTTACAAACAAACACATTGGGGTTTCTTAAACGCACACAACTGCAGCATACTTTCAAGGGCTATTATAATTGGTTACTTTTCATATTTTTCGTATGAAAAAACTAATGTTGATCAACATTTTTCGCAAATTTGAACAGAGTACTTTGCGAAAAATGTTGATCAACATTGGATTTTTCATACGAAAAATATGACAAGTAACCAATCATAACTAGCGCTTGAAAGTATGCTGCAATTGTGTACATTTTTAAAAAATCGAATGTGTTTGTTGTAAATTCCACAAGAAAAAAGTGTTGTTCAATTTATTTCGCATGAAGACTCAAAATGTTGTAGATACATTTCATATGCTTTTAACACAATAAACAAAGCAATACTTCTGCAGCAACTGACAGCACTTCGCACGAAATGATGAACAGAGTACTATGCTTTAGAGTAAACATTTATCAGAAATATTATTACAAGTTTAATTGAAACCCCTATTAAACTTTTAATTATTATCATTAATATAATACAGTATAATAATAACTCTTTTAACTTATTACAAGAGTAAACATTTTATTGGTATTATCAATTTATTTAATGGTGCATATAAAAAGAAAGAAATTTAATCGATTTAACGAACTTCTTAATAGAAATCAATATATTTCTTGAAGGTTCTTTTAAGAAATATTTTTTCTCAAATATTTAACATTTCTTTAACCATTTCTAGTTATGAATACATAGTTTCATTATTTCTTTGCTCTCTATTGTTTCCTTAATTTTCTCGTAAAAAGTACTACATACAATAAAAAACATATATCATTCACTATTCGTATTTATGGATGAATATATCATTCACTATTCGAATTTCGAAGTGCTTTCATTAATCGAAAGTTAACGAAAACTGGCTCGATTTTTCTCCTCCCCTTTTTATTTGTTTAAATTGTGGTCTAAATGTGTGTGTGTGTGTGTGTGTGTGTGTGTGTGTGTGTGTGTGTGTGTGTGTCAAATAATATTATTTCACTTCGCCTCACGTTATATTGTCTTTTATAGACTTTGGAAAAAAATTAATTTTGAATTTTGCAACTTGTTTGACATCAAAGGCAATAAATCGCAGTGTTATTTATTCATCGGAGGCTTTTTCTATCTATGAGGCATTTTTCTTCTGTTTGGTTTATTTATTTTTCTAACCCACAAAAAAAACAGCGATTACATTTCAAAATATCAAAAGGCACAACGAACGAAGGCCCTTGAGTCACTTTTAGTGTCAATAGATGTTGCTTTGTGTTTTACTACATAGTACTTTTATTTACTTATTTCAAAAGTATTACACAGGCTTTAAGAGCGCTGGCTTATGATTGACGGAGATGCTTAAATGAAGTATGTACATACATCAAGGTGGCCTATAAAAAAAGTGCCTTGATTCCCGTTCTCACCCTCGACAAATATTCGAATACATAGTTTAACTGCAAATGTGAACCAACGTTTACACCTATTGAAAAATGTTTGATAGACGGCATAAAGCGATCATATTCATAAAAAAATTGATTTTTTCCACTTTTTTTCATGTTGCTCAACCTTATGTAAGTATCTTTTACTTCTTTTATATAACAACAGCTTGTCTGCGGAAAAATATCCAAGGTCTATGGCGGGAATCGAACCCATGACCTCTGGACTGATAGTATAGCATCGCTACCAATCAGCCACAGCAAGACCAAAATTCCTTAACTTTTTTCCTCAAGTTAGACAGACTTTTATGCTTCCGAAAGGACAAAATCGCATCAAAATCTAACCATCAATAATAAAGTTATGACGCAAAATAATATCCATTTAATGGCACTTTAATAATAATAAGTACATAATAAGTACAAACATTGTATACTTATTACATCATCCTAAAATTGTAGGAATATGCTTATAAAGGGTCCGCCAGATAACTTTTTTTTTGAAAATGGTTTAAAAAAAACTACTGAATATTTTCTCAAATTTCTTTTTTTATTTGAAAGTACAATCCTTCTGGTTAATAATGAAAAATAATTTCATTCAAATGGCTGCCTCGGCTGGCCATGCAGTAGCCTACACGATCGGTCCAATTTTTAAGCACATTATCGATTGTGTGCAGCTGTATTTCACCAATGGCTTCACGAATATTGTCCTTTAAAGCGTCAATTGTCTCTGGCGAAGCGAAAACGCATTGGATGGTCAGTTGGCTTCAACTCCTGAATCAATTGGTCTTTGTATGGCATCATACCAACAAGGCCTTTATGCAAAATTCGTCTCAATGATGTCTCCGAAATGTTCAATTGTTGAGAACGACGGTGAATTGATGTTGATGGCGCTTCACGCACACTTTCTGCCGCAGCAGCAATATTCTCGGGTGTACGCACTGTTTTTGGCTTTTCACGGTTTGGTTTATCGATGAGGATGCCAGTTTCTTTCACTTTTTTCCCGAGATAACGAACATACGGAGCTGACAGTGCTTCTCTTCTTCTAAAATCCGTACGCAATTTTCGCACACATTCTGCAACATTACCATGATTTTCAAAGTAATGTCGCAATATTTCCCAACGTTGTTCAAGCGTATACACAACCATATTCGTTCAGCGGAAGGATAAAACTAATTATCTGTCAGATCAGACATGAGCTAAGTGTTACCATTCACGAAATAAGCACTAGTTGAAAAAAAAAAACGTTAGATAGCGGACCTTTTATATGTATTTTATATAACAAAACAAAAAGATTTGTAAATACAAAAAATTAAATAACTAATTTAATAAAACCTACAACGATTTTTGTAAATACAAATACGAAATTTTGCAAGCAAAAAAATCATCGCTATATTTTCAATGAAATATATCAACAAATAATTTGTGGACTGAAAGACTTTTTTAACCAATTTTGTTAGATTTCAAAATTATATCAATTAAAATTATTGTTATATGAATTCACATTGAATTGCTGAATTTCCGAACAAAATTTGATTATCATGATTGTTATATCAACAATATTTTTTTTATACACAACCATCGAAGAGATATTTTGCTTATCTGCGAAAAACACTCAATGTGTTTGGGCGCAATCGAACCAGTAACCTGTGGACTAATAGATTACCGTTCTTACGTGTCAGTTACAGAGCAATTCGTTATTAAATAAGTAAGTAATAAATACAAGCAAAACTTGATATCCTATGATTCTTCTACGTGTGTACATTCCGTTGTGATAGAATTTAACAAATAATTTTGTTGAGTAATTTAATTGACTAACAAAATTCTAATTTGTAATATCAGCAATGATGATTGTTAATTTTTGTCACAAGTTTCAACAAAAAGTTTAATTAACATTTTTACATGCATATAAGAAATGTATTATTTGACATAGTCATAATTTTATTTTAAATGAAATTTATTTGGTGGTATTTAAGCATTGTCTGCATGCATTTCATTGGTGCTTTACCAAATCGTCAGTAGACTTCAAACACAGTTTTGAGCAGTTACAAAAAACCCCTTATCTTAATTACACTCTTTCAAAAACCATTTGAGAATTTGCAAATATGTAAATGATTTTGAAATATAAGCATAGAAGGCTTTGAAAATTATACAAAACCCAGCAAATAATTTTTTTTTATGTCGAATACAAATTATTTGCTCGTAGAGCCAAAGTAGAGATATACATAAATGTTTGGCTACAAATTGAGAATATTTCTATCACATTATTTCGATGCGCTAAATCCGACTCCCTCCAAATTTCGAGAATATTGCAAAAAAGCAGAAGAAATCTCGAGCAACTGCAGTTTTTTGCGATTCACACGACATTATGATAGTGGAGGAGCCAAACGGACATCAGATTCTGATGTCTGATAACATGTACAGCCCACATTTTCACTTTGTATGCCGGAGTAATTTTTGATTTTAAAAGATGTGATATTATTCGAATCGAAGTTTTTCACCTTAGGCGATTATTGTTTCTGTCTGACTACAGATATATGTATTGCTGCTGAATGATTCCACGTAAAACGGTCCTATGCAGATAGCAAATAATTTAATGTGCTATTATATTCTTATTATTTATTTTTATATTATTTATATTGATGAATTCAATAAAAAGTTTTATTTCTTCGAAATTTTTAAATTTTCGTATTAGGTCACACCCGTCACATTTTAAAAATAGTTTTTTGTTAGGAAAACTGATTTTTTGTCAAACAGTAAATACGTAATACAGCTAAAAACACTTTGAACAGATAGCTATACCAAAATTATTAATTATTGTAAAATTATATTAAAAATTTTACAGAATTTATGCTGAAAGTCACAATTCTTTAAAAAATAAGATTTGTAAGGTCACACCCGTCACAGCTTTCTGATGACCATTCTGAGCAGGAATCGTGTTATTTCAGTTTCTACCCGTTATTCAACGACTTTAAGCTTAATGGCCTTACGAGTCGCAACCTTTTATTAAGTAAAAAAATTTATATTCTTTATTTATAACAAAAAATATGTGTAAAGTGGTCACACCCGGCTAAATGAAATTACTCTGCTGTATCTTTATAACTTCATCCATCAAGCGGTCTAAGAGTGCCACTTAAATATATAAATATTTGAATAGAAATTTTAATACTTTTTTAATAATATTTACCAAGATGCTTTTGGAAAAAATTTGAGTTAATTTACTCGAATAAATCTTTAATCGGAATTGGAAATTTTCGTTTGATTGATTAATCAAGCAAATATTATTCGAATGAATAGCCTAATAAATATGTATGTACTTGTTTCAATAACAAAATATACTTTTTAAATTTAAAACATTTTTCAAGTTGAGGAAATTTCACAAAATTGTTTTCCTGTTCCCTTATACTGCAGCATTATACTCATTTCTTTGACGACATTCTGTGATTATTCTTGGCTAAAAATCTTGGCCATTTAACGAGGCACTAGAACAACTTTTGCCACTGTAATAACAACTACAATTTCTATTTAGTTTCAGAAACACGAATGAACCGCATTGTACAATAAATACTTTTTTGCAATATTTTTTTTCTCCTCAAAGTTATTGTTGTTGCTGTGATTGTTGCTGTTGTTGCTGTTGTTTATGTAACTATTGTTTTTTAAAGATATTCTCTCATAGATATTCTGGTTACGTTCACATTTAACTGTTGTTTTTATATGCTGCAGACAAATATTTGCTTTCCGACAATAGTCATAAATACCAAAAGCTACATGTTCAGCATACTTAGAACACTTATGGATAAATGGATGGTTCGTTGGTTGGTTGGTTCGTTGGTTGGACGATTGGACAAACGATACCAAAAAGTTGAAAAAAGAAATTATATTTCTAGAAAAAAACCCCTCTGGCTAAAATACAAACTAAACAGAGAAAGAAAAAAATCATTGTCGAACAACATTAGAAAAAAAATTAAATAAAAAATCATCTGAATGGAAAAGAAACCATAGAAACCAACCAGTCATCCGCAAGTTAAAAAAAGGATATGTACACATATTGATGTACTTGTATACAACAGTGTATTTGATAGTTTTTATCCATGTTAAATACTGAAAGCACGATATTATGGTGGACTACAGCAACAAAAAAACAAAAAAGGAAGAACGAACGATAAAAAACACACACACAAAAATATATATTGTACAACATGATACAAGAAATTCTATAAAAAAAATAAGTTCAAATATTGCAGAGCTAAAACCAAATCCAATACACTGCAAAAATGAATCCAATATATTTACTTTATGTACAAATTATACAATAGAAAAATTTGAATTCGGGGGGAAAACAGCCAGTAACAAATTCCTTATAGGTTTACTCCAAATAAATTATTTATTTCGAAATACTATTTCGTCTGATGTGGTCCTTTGTTCCTTACGGAAACCACAGGTCGTAACGATGTTTGATTTAAAGCAAAAAAGCTTATAATTTTTCACAGTATTTATTGAATTTTCAAAATAATTTCAAATTAATTCTCTAATTACGGCGAAAAATATTTTCACTGTTGAGTTAATACTGCGAATTTCGTTATTAACTGAAAACTAATTAATTTTTTAATTGAATCACCGGTTTTCATAAATGAATCCTGTTTATACTTTTATCTGTATGTCACTGCTAATATAGAATTGAAAATATAATTCATTGAATTATGAAAAACAAACTTAAAAACGTAATTTTTTAATAATATTTGCATATCCAATATGTGACCTGGAATAGAAAAATCTCTTGGCCTGTTAACTGAAACTAAATGTTTTGGCCTTATATCCCCAGCGGTAAAACTTACGAAGCATTCACACAGAAAAAACTAAATTTAATTTTCTGTAAAGAAATTCAATGAAATAGTAAAATTTCATTGAAAAAAACGTGTTTTTTTCAGTGAACGAATTGTTTTAATCTATAAAACAATTCGTCTAAAAATATTTTCAAATTGTAAACAAAACAATTTACTAAATCAAACAAAAAAATTTACTGGATTATCTGAAAACTATCAAATAATATTTTTGTCTGAATTTATAAAACAATTAGTCTAAGAATACGAAACAAAATAGTTTACTTAATCAAACAAAAACATTTAGTGGATTTCTTATATATCAATCAAAATATTTGTCTGGGTCATCATCATCATGCATTAGGCATTTATGAAATTTCACTTTGTTAAATATGTTCAAGCCTGAATGTTTATCTAAAGACTCTAAAAGAATGAATGAGAATTAATGCAACGACATTAACGAATTGATTCACTCACAAATCTTCAATAAACAAACTTGGTACAATCGCATTCCTTTTGCTATCATTGTTGTTGTTGTTATTTGTATGTATGTCGTCATCGGGGTTGTTTTTTTTTACAGCACAGTTTTTCTTGGCGCTTTTGGTGTTTGCATTCTAAATAAGAGTCAAACCAACAATTCATAGATTATGGACAGAATTAAATATATTTTTAGACAAACTTTTGCGTGAAAATTTTTTGGTGATAATTTTTTCCAAGACCTGAATTTAAGATCAAAACTAAATCTTTTCTGCCTTCTAAGGATAGGCCTTCTAGAAGGCCTCTACACTGGTTTCTTTTAGAAGGAGTATTCTATTTTTAGATTTTTCGTTTTGTTTAATAAAAAATTTTCTTTGGAAATAACAAACATTCTCGTACTCTTTTTTTTCTTAAATAATTTGTATATAAGACTGAAATTTACGTATGTTGCTATTATGTCGTTTATTTTGCAACTACTACATCATGCTCAATTCGTTCCTAATATAAACACAAGAAACTTAACTTCCCTCATATATATAAAAAATTACTTTGGATGAAAAGAAAGAGTTCGAATGAAAAAAATTACGAAATCCAAAATATAGAAGCCGCGAAAAAAATACCCAGATAAAAAATATACAACCTTTTGATTTTTAATGGACCTTCCTAGACCAGGCCTTCTATCAGGTCCGCAATGACATCGCATATAAAAAATATATGAATATACAATGGGAGTGGAAGTACTATAGAAGAAGGTCTCTTTACCCGGCTCTATATTCCAGATTCGCATAACCGAAAAGTTATTTAACAATAATTGGGCTTTTGATAGTGTAAGTGCATACCCGGGGGCGATTATAAAATGATTACACTTATCAGCTTCCGTTACCTTGAGTCTTGTAACTTTCAACATACACAACATTTTTTTCTTTCAGTGTACGAAATAGTTTTATATGTACTCGTATAGAGTGTTGAATAACATAAAACATGACGATTTAGCAAAATGGAAAACATTGTTTTTAGAAAAAAAAAAGGAAAAAAATTGGAGAAAGGAGAATAAAAAACAAGAATGTAAGGAATGAACAAACGGCAAAAAGAAAAGAAAAAAAAAAACAAAAAAACAATAAAATCTAAACTAAAGCTTAAACTGTCTATTGTAGTGGAAAAAATTGTTAAATATTCATCTAGAGGTCTTTTGTGAAAATGGAAAATGGTCAGAATCATTGCTAAAAGGTCTTTTTTTATTTCTTTGTTGTTGGTTAATATTTTTCTATTATTGTTGTTGAATGGTTTCCTCCATTTTTTCTGCTGTTGTAAGCTTTTCCTTGGTGCTACGAAAAACTAACATAGTAATAATAAAAAATGGCGTCCTAGAAATGAAAACAACATACTAAACTCGCATAAAAAATAATAATGACTAAAATGGACAAAAAAAATTCATGCTTCGACACAAACAAATAAAAACCAATTCGTATGAGTAAACATCCAGTTTTAACAAGTGCCTCACAATTACGGCTTTTGAATAGTGCAACTCTTAACACATTTATTACCTTTGAATATTGTTTGTGGCAATATAAATGGCAATAACACATATTTCAATGAAAAATCTGTTTGATTCATTTCGAGGCGAAAGCAGTCATGCAAACATTTTCAAAATTGTAAATTATCTAGGCGTTGCGCGATTAAACGCGACTAAAACAAAATTCATGATTTATTACAATCCATTACACTACCTTATAGCGAAAATGTTTAAAGTTTGCATTGCATTTATTTCAGTTAGTTTGGTGGTGTCGCACACAATAAAATATATTTGTTTTTCATTTCGGCAATTGTCCAGTTAATGATAAAATTGTGCTTTTTGGCGTGCACTTATCTTTACGGCGCAATCCAGAGCCAAAGTATGTTCCGATTAAAATGAATATTATTTAATAGGCTATTAAAATACGCGTCGAATAGCGCCTAATTTGCTTTGATCGGGTAAAATTTAATGAAACTAATGGTAAAATTTAATGAAACTAATGCTACAATATTTAACTATTTTGGCTTAAGTTCGTTCAATTTAATTTTTCAATTAAATTATTTTTTTTAGAAAGAAATTTTAAAGCATTCAACAATTGACGAGACAAAAAAAATTTTTACTGCACGGAAGCTTGAACTGACAACGTGATGTTTCGAGACCAAGCAAGATCTAATCATCATAGTTCTTGTCCGCTTAGATCTCCCACTGCCAATCATGACAGCAGCAGTCAAGTTGTTGAATTTCCTTGTAAATAAAAATAATTTTATGCTTTTACCACAATATTTCATTGACCTTTAAATATTATTTAATTACTATTTCTTCATTTCTTTTTTATAAAAATTAACAATACTTATTTAATTCGATATTTCTCCATGGGCAATTACTGAATACAAAACCATCATAACTTTTCATGTATTAAGATGCTAATAACTTATATGGTTGGGCCATGTCAGAATATCTTCCCTGTGGAGACACTAGAAAAATATCCGTAGGAGGATCTAAGTTAAAAAAATATTGCAGACTTACACCCAAAAACAAATTACGCCATACACTAAACAATAAAAAAGGCACTTAAAATGAATGACCTTGTAGAAATAGTTATTAAAAAAATAATAATTCTTGCAAAAAAAAGAAACTACTATTGGCACGTAATCTTGTGTGTGATGGAAATCGGTCGATGGTCGATGGGCGGACTGAAAGGTGACTTATTTACGCTTTTTGTCATAATGATGTACTTTCACGAGAACTAATTGTGTGGGAAGTTTCATAAGAATCGGTTAAGTAGAAGTAGTTTAAATGCAAATTTACTTTTCATAGGCGTCGTACTGCCCACTTTTCTAACTATAATGTTGTATTGTAACGACAACTAAATGTATATGCAAAGTTTCATAAAAACCGGTTTATTAAAAGTTGTTAAAAAATATATATTTTCATGATGTAGTATTCAAACAGAAGCTTAATATGTGTGCAGAGTTTCATAGGAATCAGTTGAGTAGAAGTAGTTGCAAAGGCATGTGTATTTACTTCGTATGATTGTGATCTTGCCCACTTTTTAACGGGACCAATCTGGAAGTACATAAATCATTTTAAATAAAAAAATAAAATACGAAATCTGTTTATACAAGGCGAAGATTTGAGGGAAGAGACATAAAGAAATTCATGGCGAATTGATAACCTTTCTCCTTTTTTTCAGTCGGTTAAAAATAATTTAATTAAAAAATTAAATTGAGCAAAATAATTAAATATCTTCGCATTAAAGGCATATACTGTTACTCTCCTGTAATATTATTACAAGTGTTGAAGGTCCCTTTTGCATATACATATTTAAGTCCCCTAAGCAAGCTAAATTCTGGCCCATAGTGCCTGTCAAAGTTATAATGTTTATTAGCATGTAATAAAAACTTTAAACATAAAACATACGAATTTGTATACAATTTCCGTTTGCAAAATATAAAAAGAAACAGAAACATTCTATAAAACTCTCTTTGCCCTCTCCTCATCATCTCCCAAATCGTTGGTCACAAGTAGAAAGGCCCTAACTCAGATAACTGTAGCTTTAAAGGAGAATGTAAAAACATAATAGAAACTGTAATATTCGAAATGTAACTTTTTTTATATGCATGTTTTAATGAAATTTGATGTTCAGTTTATTTGTTTAATTTTTATAAACAAAGGTGTATGTGTGTGCAATATATTGGAATCACTGAAAAACTCAATTTCGTAAACAATACGAGTTAGGGCCTTTCTAATTGAGACCATCGAAATACATATTTTTAAAACCACATGCAAATTTCCTTTTCCCTATTTTAAACTAAAAAACAAATAAATAAAAACAACAAGAAAAAGATATGAAAAGTGCAAATAGAAAGTACATTTTAAACTTTGCTTACTCGCATTGTATGTTGTACAAGTATGTATATGTGTTAAACGGAAACGGATGTGTGAAACAAAACTCTTTAAAACCCAACTACATGCACATGAACTTTCTTATAAGGACTACCAATCATCGTCATCATGTTCCTACATAACAAATTCAGACAAAACACAATAAGAAGAATATACGAACACACACTCACACAAATACTGTTTGAATTCAAAGCTTTAATGCTTCCACTCACACTCTCAACCCACACACACACACACACACTCACCCAAACAAAACAAATACTTTTAAAGAAAAAGTATTTAAGTTAAACAAGTATAAAAGAACAAGATGGCAGAAAGAAGGAGCAAAGCAAAAAAAAAATATGGCAACAACTTTTGAAGTGGGTTGAAAAGTTAAATAAAGACTTTTTCTTTCTAAGAAACTTGATTCTAAGTTTAACTTTTTCATGTTTATTGTTGTATTGTTTTGCTTTTATTGCAATCTTCACATGTTTATAAAGATTTGCTGTTGATTTTTGTCGAATGTGTGTTTTTGGGTTGAAGTATTTGGTCTGAGGTTCTCTCACTCAGTACGTACTTCTTTTGTGGCGTATATCTGTTTTTGGTGTATGTTTTCACCAACTTGCCTGGCTGATGATGAAGCCGATGAAAAGTTTCATAAGTTTTAAAGAAACCATTTAACAACGGAAACCACAATTTACAAAAAATTAGCAAGAATGTTTAAAATGTTGATTGCCAAAATAAGCTAGGAACTGACTGAGTAAGAGATTCTTAGGACCTTTTCGAAACTTTAAAAATATAAACAAGTTTCTGGTAGATCATACTTCAAAGGAAATGTTAATGAGAACTAAATCAAAAACTTTATTAATTTTAGTTGAAGAATTTTAAGCCTAAATAAATATTTTGGTTGTTTAGTTTAGTTCAAACAATTGCCATTTGTTTGTTTTCGTAAAAAACAAAAATATTGATGTTCTAAAAAAATCATAATATATAATACTTTTTGTTGTTCGAATAAGTAGAAATAACAATAATATCGTGTTATCAGTAGATTGTATTGATCTACTTCAAATATTTATTCCAACTATTCCCTCAATAGATATTTTAACACATTAATCTACCAACAAAAAAAAAAACAAACAAAAATACATAGATACAACCATCAGACAGACAGACCCCTTAAGAACACAATAAAATCAAATATTTGCCTGAAAGTGATTTAAATTGTTATTCCCATTGGATTGTTTAGAGTCAATTCGAATTAGAACAAATATGTAGTAAAATAAAATCCACACAAAATGATCTGATCAGATAAATTGGTAGTTTTTATTTTTCAAATAATTTGGCTTAAATATGTTTTTTCAATGCAATTGTAAAATAATTGTTTGAAATAGAAAAGAGGGTTGGTTGCATAGAGGGCAATTTGTGTGGAGCGAAATCAGAAAACATTTGATAAATAATTGTGTGATGTGATGCTTTACAAAAAAAAAAAAAAAAAAAAACAAAAGTTTGTATAAATAATAAATATAATTCAGCGATAGTTGGAATATTTATTGAAAAAAGAGGCGTTGAAATGGAAAAGTATTAAAATTGTGTGATAAATTTAAAGGCCAATGCAAATGAATGTACATTAAGGTGACGCTTACTTTCAAAAATTCGATTTCTCGCAGTCTCCTCTCCCAGTTTGGCGAGTATTGATAAAAAAAAATTATCCTGACAAATTTTCAAGTCTATCAGAGGGAGGTAAGACGTGCCAGCCCGTAAAAGTGCTGTTGACTGGGTGCTGTTGGATGAGATGGTTAGCGCGTTGACTACACACCATGAGGACTTTTCAAGACTAGTTTCAAGCAAGCCCATAACATCGCTTATTTTTGTGAAGTGCATTGGTGTGTTATTGTGTTGATTGTTGTTGAACTATTAAGGGGATGAAGGCATAGCGCTGTTCACTTTAGCAGTATCGGCAGCGATTAGCACTGACATATCATAAGGCACATCACAGCACCCGCCTTCGTCGGTATTGTTGCAGAATCGTTGGCGAAATAAAAAAAAATTAATAAATGGCTACACAGCTTAAAAATACAAATTAATGCATCTACTTGACACTAGAGGGGCTGTGCAACACTGTTATAAAAAATTAACAAAAAACGCGCAATAGCAGAGTTGTAATCGAATTAAGCTTTTCATGTCTATCCCAGTGCACCATCTGTTCTCTCTACGCTAACCCTTTCCCAAAGAAGGTAACACATTAATTAATCAACTGGTAGACATTAATTGCTTGATTGTGTTACTTCTCTTTAAAAAAAATAGTTTTCTTGTCTCATAAAATATTAATTTCACACAAAATTTTTGTGGAAAGAAAGTATTGTTTGTGAAGTTTACTTCATTCCATACCCTAACAATTTTTCTCTAAAACTAATAGTTAAAAAAATATATATAAAATTTTCAAGCATCATTAGCTTACTTAATGCTTCATTCGTCCTCCGAGCTCATGACAGTTAAAACAAAAATTTACAAGGTTTTGGAATGGAGGAACTGAAAGTTTTTTATGTAATTTAGGGCGCTGAATTCGTATATAGAATCGGTTATATATACATACATATATTTTTTTGGCTCTAAAGTTCGAGATATACGCTTTTTGAAAAGTGAAGCAGTTGCGGAACAAACACTGGATAACTGGACTCAATTAAAAGAGAAAATCAAAATTCAACAACAATATTATATATAAGTCGCACCAATATCGTGTTATCATCAGATCAGTAGTTTCACAGATATCGTGAAACTTATGCAAAAAAAATTTTTGTCTTTAAAACTTTAATGAAAAAATCATTAGAAATTATTTGAATTTTCACCACTTCCGTATCACAAGTTCAGGATCTTTTTGAGCTCCATGGAAGGTCTTTTTGCTGGGACTTAATTTTAAAAAATAAAATAAATAAATTCTTTAAAGTGTGACTTCGGCTCGCACACGAAGGGTATAGTCCTTTTTGTTTTTGCCCTTTTTCGCCGATTTTTTGTTTTGTCGAATTTTTGGTTTTGCCATTTTTTGTTTGTTTTAACGTTTGTTTTTCGCTTTTTTAGTTTTAGTTTTAGCGATTTATTTTAGTTTTGACCCTTTTTTCAGTTTTGGCACTTTTTTTCGGTTTTGAAGATTTTTTTGGTTTTTGGTGATTTTTTCGGTTTTTGGCGATTTGTTTTTGATTTTTGCACTTCTTTAGTTTTGGCGATTTTTTCGGTTTTTGCGATTTGTTTTTAGTTTTGGCTTTTTATTTTTTTTGTGTTGGTCCTTTTTTTCAGTTAAGTGATTTCTTTCCATTTTTAAAGTTTTTTTTTAATATTTTGAGGACAGTGCTATTTTCGTTTTGACGATTTTTTTCGGTTTTTGGCGATTTTTTTGTATTTTGCGTTTTAGCGATTTTTTTAATTTTGTGCTTTTTGTTCCTATTCGCGCTTTTTTCTTTTGTCGATTTTTCGTTGTGACAGACAGACGGACAGACAGACAGACAGACGGACAGCGTAGCGAAAACAATAGGGTTCCTTTACACTTTCGGTGTACGGAACCCTAAAAATGGACAAAGTATCTAATTAATTTGGCGATTGATGTAGTATAAGTTTGTTATTACCTCCCTAGAGGTATGAGAACCTGTCGCAAGACAAGTCACAACACTGGTTCACTTTTACATAGAGTTTTCAATGGAGTGACCCCCTCCATGACATAATTCAGATACTGGGAGATAGGTTCAGGATCCAAGCTTACAGTACTGGTCCTTTGGAGGTTTTTTTAATAGCCAAATTATTGTACGTTAAGCAAATATTTTTAATTTTTAAGCAAACTGCTTTAACAGTGCGAGAATTTTGTTCACATTTTTGTTATAGTTAAGTCAAGTACCTTCTTTTCACCGCTCATGATTCGGAAATACAGTGTACCACTCCCATTTGCACTAGTCATAGGACAGGAACGTTCAAGACAATTGGTACAACATTTACCGCAGGGTAAGTCCAAGCTCCTTTCCAAAAATTTCGTCCGTAAAATGTACTAAGATCAAAATGGGGACCACGTTTTTGATATGTATGTACAACACCATCTCATTTCTAGGCAACCTGTTAGATTGGCAACATTTTTCGCATAATTCTTTCCCATATTAGAGAGTTAAAAAATATTGCCAAGCTAACAGATAAATGAGATGGTATTGTACTAGTCCTACGTTTAAGACAATTGGTACAACATCTCCCGTAGGGTAGAAATAAAAATATAACTGTACCAACAAAACTCTTTAAATAGTCTTTGGCTTATCAAAAAATAAAAAATAAAAATTATTTGTATGTCATGTTTTATTTCACAGATGATTAACCGAATTTTACAGTGATATTTTTCCATAACAGTGAGAATATTCTTCCCAAACCCATCTACAAGTTACATATTTGTTGTTGGATGACCTGGCGTGTGCCACAACTTAATTGTTAAATACTTTTGTAACATTTTGTTGTAGATTAGCATCGCAAAAAAAAAAGAATCTAAAACTTGAAAGGGCAGACGGCCCGATATGTTACAAGTCCGGCATAAAAAATAGACAAAATACATACAACTACATGCATCACCCCAAAAACCGATTTGCTTCAAATGTTAAGTGGCTGGTCGTGTGCAATATTGTTTGTGTATAAACAAATACTTACAACAATAACAATAAAAAGGAAAATGTTGCAAAAAAACTGATTTTACTAGATAAAAAGTAAAAAAGTTAAACAGGTCTCTTTGATTTTCTAAATGATTGAATCGGTAAACGAAACATGGTATCTGCCTGCTAAGAGTATGAGAAAAACGAGGCAGGCGTGTGCTCTAAGCGTATGTGGGGCATGTTTGATTGTTTTGATTGTATTCCACACACAGGATTATCATCAACATCAACATTGTCGACACGTGAACAACAACAGTTTGAATGGAACAAATAGAAATGTTTGAATGAAGTCATTCAATCAAACATTCAGTGTAACATGAAAATGAGCGATTCATTTGATCAAAGGTGTAATAGCTTGAAAATGGTCACATGGAGATTTAAATTTAAGCGTCATAAATGGAAGGGGTTTATTTCTTATTAAGTACCCATTAAAGATAGATTTTCACATGGATAACGTTTTTGATTTTTTACAAATATTTTAACTTGTTTATTTGCTTAATGATGTGTTACGACGGAAATGATTTGACTGTTGGCTATGATAATGGTAATTTTTGTTTTAATTTCGTATTTTACCGGAAGTGGAATTTAGAACTGGATGTTAGATGATGACAAATTTGCCAAAGAAAACCAACTAAGATGTAGTCAAACTATTAACAAACGTTGTATGATATGCTGAGATCAAACTTCAAATGGCGACCCCTAAAAATTATTGAATGTTGAAAAAATTCCTTTCTGAATAGAAACTAAATTGACGAACTAACGAAAGAAATATGAACTCAAACACTTGATGTATTTTAATGCATTAACATATTTTTTTCAGATCTGAAAAATTAAAAGGTACACAGTTTAAATACAATGGCTCACAGTTTATTTTATGAAGCGCATAACTTTTTATTTAAGACTCGCTATGAAACTAAAAGATGTATAAAAATAATGTTGGTACCATTTTATAGAGAAAAGTTTCCTGTTTAACAAGAAATAATCATTTATTGCAAAATTTTTTATTAAAATGTCTTAAAAATAAGAGAATTAGAAATAAATGTTTATAATGTGAAGAAAAACTGTGGGCTTTTTGATGCTAAATTTATAATAAAAAGGCTAACAAAGGCATGCAGCTCAAACGTAAATTTCAAGGTAACAGAAAAAAGAAAAAGCTAAACAGACAACACTGCTGAGTATCTGCATTATGCCTAATAACAACGACGTGTAAAAACGACAGGTCACTCTCATATGAAGTTCCAGAGCTCGAAGCCAAATAATGGAATGAGATGGTATTGTACCTATCTTATTTTGATCTCAGTACTTATTAGGGCCGAAATTTTTGGATAGGAGCTTGGCCTTATTTTCACATTTATGCTTTTGTGTGGATCAGTATTAATCGCTGCCGGTACTTTTTATTGACCAGTGATATGCTTTCATCACTTAAACAGTCCAACAACAATTAACACAATGACACACTAATGTACGTCAGATGAATTCGTGATGTTTATGACTTGCCTGAAACTGGCCTCGAACACAATACCTCAGTACGGTTCACACGAAACCCAAAAATCAAAAAGTCGTATTTTAAATTGGAAAAATGTTAAATATGAAATATTATTCTAACCTTGTTTGGTAAGACTTTAAAGATCAGGAATTGCAATTTCTATGGGAAATATAAAACTTCGCGTAATTCATGTCCATTTAAAATAACGTAACACTGAAAATATGTATTTTAGAGTAATTTTTTTTGATTTTCAACTTGTGACAGCACCCGTGATATTAAATACCGTTTCAGACTATAATACAAGTATTAATGCTTTTGAGGAAAATGAAACTCTGACATGATAATGTGTTATTGTTTTTTGAAAAATTTCAAGCAACAAGTATATCACGGAAGCATTTTCTTCAAAATTATTAATATTTGTATAGTCTGAAATGGCCTTAAGTGATATTAATTAATTATGATTTTTTTAATGTAAATAATCTGTAATGTATAAAATGCTTTACGATATTTTAGTCATTATCTTATTATATTCTTAAGCAAGCTTTATTTTTTAGTAACTTAATCATTTTAATAGTATTTTTTTTATATGAATGACACCAGTACATACTAGAGGACTGCAAAGAGTACTCAAATGCATTCGTAGAATGTCCTTGTATGAATTTCGTGTGTGAATACATGTATGTGCATATATGTATCCATTTACATGTGTCTACACACATATATACAAAAAACATAATTGCATACATACACGTACTTGCATACATACGAGTACTTTCGAGTATACTTGTGCAGCCCTCTAGTACATACTTAAATATCTGTATCCAAATATCAAAATAAAATTATAGCTGTGAAAATGTTAATATGTATTCTTGTTAAGGCAAAAAAAAGTAGATTATGCACATATTGATTATTACAAGTATTCATTTTTAATAGGAACCGTAGTTAATCTAACACCAAACAAATGCAATCTTATCAGTAAAAATTGTTACAAGAGTGTGCCAGTCTGTGAATGTAATCGATGCCACTAGAGATTTTATTATTTCATGACACAGTTCTTTTTTTATTCATTTTTTTCACTGGCTCTCATGTGCGAAGTATTTATTGTTGAATATGACCCTTGAATTTATTTCATTTTTTATTTATTTATGCGCATTTTTATGAATTTAGAAAAGTAATCCACAAAAATAAATAGAAATATAATAAAATTCATATTCATTTGTTGTGCAAATTCGTTTGCCCTTATTAAAATATATATTTTTTCCACTTCCCTCACGATGATAATGGTGATGGGATTTCAATAGCAATATTATGATATTTTTTGTACTTATACTACATGCCACAAAACATTCTGCAGAATAAAAGAAATGGCAAAATAATGTTAAAGCTTAACATATGAGGATTGAGCAAAATTTGACAAGACAAAATTCTCACGCTTTATCATTGCAAATAATAGAAATTTTATATTTCAATCTAAAGAAATCCATACAACTCTTCATTGCAGTGGACTTAGTGGCTCGTGTTTGTATGTTCAGACTTTGTAAATATATTAAGCCGCTGGTACATTACTTTAGGCCAAATACAAATATATTATAAATATCATTGCTAAAGCTATAGATACTATTTCTTTCATGTTTCCATCACCAGCTTAGAAGCGAATCCTTTCATTGTTTTGCTGTTTGCATGTTTATATTTGTGGACGCATGTCATTCAGCTAATCCAGGGGCAAATACCAAATGATTTCAATTCAATTTTCGGTGAGACTATAAGGAAGAAAAACACTGAAATATAAAAAGAAATAGAGATATGATGGTGCAAATAAAATAACATTAATCCCTTAACGCTTCTTTCAACCAAACGCTCATTCATACACATTTTATATACTTTTACTATTTCAACCCCCGTCTGTCCGCTGGTTGTAAATAAAAATATAGAATTATTAGGAAGCCAACGAGTATTAGAGAGCACGTGCTTCTTTTGTTTACTTTAACCCAAACGACAAAATATGAAAGGAAGGAAATAACTGCGTGAAATCTGTTAAAGGGAAGCTGTAACAAACTGTGGCGGCACCATTAAATAAGTACGTATCATCGCCATAAAGCGGAAGGCAAGGTGAGTCAATAGTTATGGTAATTTGTGTGTGTGTAGGTGGAGAAAGTGTATATCAAAGTTACTTGTTGAAATTGTTCCTTATTTACACTGAAAAAATTTATTACACTGAAAATGTAGTTATCATATTGCACTCGGTTTCTTCAAGTTAGTTCTAGTTTTTGAGATATTCCGTTATGTTAATAAGGAAGCAGTTGCACGACATATATTAACATAACTAGGGAACGGTTCATTCTATTCAGTTAAATAAAAAAAATACGAAATATGACAACAATATTATCTTTAAGCCGTTCTAACATTCTTTTTTACTCAGTTCAGTGGTAGCTGAGATATTTTTATTATTATTTTATTAATATTTTTCTTTTAAGGAGAAGTAACACAATCAGGCAATTAATGCCTACCAGTTAATTAATTAATGTGTTACCTTCTTAGGGAAAAAGATAGTGCAGAGAGAACAGGTGGTGAAGTGGGAGAGATAGAAAGCTTAATTCATTTACAACTCTGCTATTGTGCATTTTTTGTAAAGCAGTGTTGCAGCTCCTCTGGTATCAAGTAGAAGCATTAATTTGTTTAAGTTGTGTAGCCGTTTATTCGTTCTTTTACTTCGCCGAACTTTCTGCTACAATACCGAAGGAACTTGTGCCAAGAAACCACGATTAATATATCATTCGATTCACAATTTTTGATTTTATTCACAACTAAGTGAGGGAACTCAATTGATAAACTGACGATTTATATACAACAGTAACATTTTAGATTGTGTTTGTGTGCACTGTATGAAAATCACAAGTTTTTCCAATTGAGCTTCCTCACTTAATTCTAAATGAATCAAATTCGTGGATCGATGATAGAAAATAAACAGAGCTTTTGTTGTTTTTTGTTATCATACAGTTTTTAAAAACAAAACTTTTTATAAAAAAAATTGTTGGTGAAAGTACCACGATATCACTAACACTAATGAGCAGATGAAAAAAAATGTTGATACGGCTTAAAGATAATTGATTTTTTAATTTAATAGGACAAACCGTTCTCCGTGCAACCGCTTCATGTTTTAAATTAATGTACATATATCTCGAAAATTGGAACCAACAATAAGAAACCCACTGCAGAACCAAATTACATAACAGTTAACTTTTAGTTGCTGTAGTCCAAAAGTTTACCTGAATTTGAAAACATGTGTAATTTGAATTTAAGAAAATTCAAATATTGAACTTAAGCTAAAATCCTTTTAAGTCAAAATTTCGTATTGCATTAAAAAAGAAGAATAGCTGTTTATCATCTTTAATTTTCGATTGATTTTGCTGCCAAACTTTTCCTAGGTTTTTCTCCAAGTGTACAAATTCAATAGACACTATTCTGGATAGAGAGCCAAGGGGTTGATTTAATTTTTCATTACAATTTTATTAATAGATTTTGCCACACCATGAATATTTTAAACAAGAACGAACCACCCACCAGCCAGTTTTGTACCATTTTGTATCCATCAACACAAAGATTTCTTTTCATAAACTCCAAACGTATGTGTCCTGCTATTTTTATTTTATTTATACATTCTTTTTTATCATTTGCTCCTGCTGTATATCCCTTATTTACTTTTTGGTCCTGTGGGGAGAGAAGTTCAACGCTTTGTTTTCTATTATGATGTTG
Source organism: Panzeria rudis (assembly GCA_956483635.1). Taxonomy (NCBI): domain Eukaryota; kingdom Metazoa; phylum Arthropoda; class Insecta; order Diptera; family Tachinidae; genus Panzeria; species Panzeria rudis. The sequence goes on from OY101448.1 coordinate 198,668,841, forward strand.
CCTGTGGAATATTCTGCTTCTTTCTGTTTTTTTATAGTTTCAAATAAATAACTCAATTGTTTTGTTGACATTTTATTTGACACGTGACTCCTTTTTATAATCAAATCCTGTTGTTGTTAATAGTTTCTTATGTTTGTTGCTGTTTTGTTGGCTTCGTTCTGGTTATTTGACGTTTGGTCGGTATTTAAAACAACGTCGCCCAAAACGTCCATTAGTTAATCCCTGGAGGCATGCTCTAATAAATGTTGCTGCTATTGCTTGCCTGTTGTTGTTGTTGTTGTTGTTAATTGTGCTTTTTGCGGTTTATTGCTGGTAATTAATTTCTAAGGTGTCTATTAGTGTCAACACTGTATTTTCCTCACTGGCTCTTTAGCAGTTTAAAAGGCGTACATGCTTGTGGTAGTGGATTACTAGCTGACTTAGCCGCAATTTAAGATTTATTAAATTGTTTAAAAAAATTTTTTTGAACTTTTCGTTATATGATGAAAGAAAACTTCTGACCAAATGGCCAACTATTGGTCGGTTTGACATAGACCCAGCAAAAACTTTTCTTACTGGTAGGCAAAAAAGTATATGAGGATTTAAGTCGTAACTACTTACAATTTGGCTCGATAACTATTTATTTTTGTTTGAGAAGTCCAAAAAATAAGGGGTATCCCTTACAAATCCCTTACAAATGTATTTACATGGTCACAGCATTTAACTAGTTATTATTTGGCTTACTTGAAGCTAAAAAAAGTAGTTCAATAAACAAATTAAAATTGAAAGAAAAATGTATACGCATTATGTTTTATTTATTTTTTCAATATTATTTTATTTTATTTTTTATTATTTTTTTTTACCCAGGTGGGATACGAAGCTGTGCTCGTTCATATATAAAGACAAGAACTTTACCCAATCAGCTATTGTTGACTTATAAGTTTAAACGACAAAAATTAGTTTTCATATACAAACACTTGTTGAATCAAACAGTGGTTGTCTACTTATTTTATTACTACGTATGAACAAGTTGTTACTACCTTCAGATAATGATAAAAATACGTTTTATTTACTTACATCTGAAAAATGTTTACGAAAGGTGTTCGTTACTTTCGTAAATTAAAAAAAAATATTGCTTCAATGTTTTTTCGTAATATATACGAAAGTTTCGTATATTCTACGAAAAAAATCACTACGAAAGCTTTTTTCGTAAAATGTTGCATGTATTATTTTATCTATAAGCAAAGTTTTTTAAAAATTATGCTAAAAATGCTTTTGCTGTAATGTTTCGAAATTCGATCAAAGGCAAAAGTGCATGGTTTTTTTTAGAAAAAAAAATTTTTTTAATAGTTATTAGGAACCTGCTTATGGGCGCTACTTGAGATTAAAATTTTAATTAAGAAAAATAAAATAAAAATGATATTAATGAATTCATTTCTCAGTGAAGAAAATAAATTACATAATAAGTAAATAACAAAAAAAGCCCTATCTAACATTTTAAAAGATTAAAAGGAGAATCATAAAAGTTATTTACATGAAAAAATATATTGACAAATACTGCAAAATTTTACACAAAATATATGAATTTGTGGGACCTTTTTTACTTGTATTGTAAGATTTTGCACTAATTGCCAATATAGTTTGCATTTAAACAACTTTTAAAATGTTAGATAGGGATTTTTTCCATTTTCTGTAACGATATATTCTTATATTAATAGCATTTGTTGCAGACTTCTTCGCGCAAACTGACCTTGTCAGTCCTCGCTTTTTATAGGCACAAAGGCCACAAATCATTATTTTATAAAATTGTCAGTTAAACCTCTTTTCAAACTCATTTCGGTTTCCGAAAAAGAATTATATTTATTCAAAGCACAGGTGCCGCATCTTCATAGTTATTCTTGCGTTTCTCTGACTGATCTCATTTTTTGCATTATATTGCCTCGTAGTCCGGCAACAGCGGTAAATGGAAACTATAGTATCCGTTTGTATGTATTTCCATAAATTTTTTAAAATATCTTTTCTACATTTCAGTTCATATATTAGACTTGCCGCAGCCTAATATAACTCTCCGATTTCTTTTACTAATGTATGTGGGTGATTCGTTGAAAATATAGTAAAATATTTCATTAAATAAACTCATAAATTTAAAAATAAAGTCTCCTTTATGGCCCTTTTCACAATGTATGATTAAAAGTTAACGTGGACGTTAATGGCAAGTTCGACATACGAATCTTGTCGTTAAACTCCACGTTAACTCTTAATCGTACATTATGAAAAGGGCCGTTAGCGTAATTTAAAATATTGTAAATAAATGTATATAAATTTTTTTTTAATGTATGACTGTTTATTATGTGTTAAAAATGAAGAACGAAAACACTGTTTATACTCTCTTATACAAAATGACGTGTCCAAATTGCAAGCCGTTGATTTTCCAAATTAAGAAAGTATGGAATTTTCCAAAAACGAGAGTAAATTTATAACGGTTGTAGAATATTCGCATTTATTTGCTTCTCTTATTTCACACATAAAGTTTTTAAAAATATTAGAAATTTGAACTTTTTTTAAAAAAATTTTTGTTGGCTGCAGTCTTTTGTATCGAGCGTGTCGCTTTTTTAGTACGCTTCATTACTAAGTTTAATTGTTGAAATTACATTAAAAATAACAGTGTGCAGGTTTGTAGGTAGTTCTAAATATTAAAAAGTTTTGTAAACATTGTTCAATATTATTATATTGCAAAAGGTTGCATCAATCAATCATGGCTTGTATCCAAAAAATTTATTGAATGTTATCCATATTTTTTTAATTTAATTGAAACTTTTTAGTGCTAGTTTATGCTAACACTCATATAGCGTGTGTTCTGAAAAAATATTAAATTCGTAAGAAAATGTATTGAGCGTTACGTTTGCAAAATTCGTAAATATTATTTATCTATAAATTTTATGACGTTAAAAAGCTATTAGCAGCGGAAAGGCAGAAACGATATATACGGCCATGTCACAGAGTTCAATTCCGTTCGGAAAGGGAATTCAATCCACCCCAATATGTCAAGCCCTAGCTGGAGCATACCGCAGCATACTAGCGCCGCCAACAGTCTGGACAAACCTGACAAATTTGCGTATTTTAGTTTTCTTTTTTAGACACCAGCTGCAACAAAAATGGGATAGGTTGAATTCCGTTTCCGAACGGAATTGATTATCGCATAACTCCTCCTCTTTTATTGTTCGAAATGCTTTGCTTGCAGTTTGGTCCCATAATTTTTTTTTTTAAATCGGTGGGGCTTTTGGATCATTTGTCACCAAATTTTTCGCAGGGGAAGATATCATACATGCATAGGTTTTTATATATAGTACTCATGTAGAATATAACACATATATACATTGGGGCTTACTTTTTTTGGCGACATCCTCCAGATCCAAAATCATGTAGCGTATGGAAAAAAGCTGAAAACAGCAACTTCACTCTTTCGCCATCGCGAAAAAAGAAAATCGTTACCCACCATTTTGAGATAAGTGAGAAGTTTGCGATATTAATATCGAGTATTTTTTTAATTAAAAAAACGTATAAACAAAACTTCTATGCTTTTGGTGCGTGAACTTTTTTCACAATCGTGAAAAAGTGGCCTCGCTGTTCATAGTGTTTTTTCCATACACTACGCGATTTTAGAGCTAGAGCTTGCATATTTACAAAAAATGCAACCAGTTACCACCCTAATGCACATACTTCGATTAGCACAAACTCTCCATGACATGTGTTATAAAGAGCACTAAAACTAAATAAGTTTATGCAAAGAAATAAAACAATGTCTTCGGTTATAGTTTAATGACTTTGACCCCTTCATTTCATGAACAGTTGATGTTGGTTGGTTGGATGATCGGTCGGTCGGTTCGTTGCTTTCGTTTAACCAACTCATCGCATGATGCCATATGGTGTCACCTTTTACAGCCATTAACCGCAATGGCACTTTTTGCTTGGAAATTATTTGCATAAAAAGTTGTGTATATAGTTTAAGCAAAATGTTTGAGTCTAAAAGAATATGAAGGAAAACTAAAAGTAAAATTGTATCAACATATTTGAAATATTATGCAGAGAAAATGATGCACTTAGAGAAAATAGTGCTCTCAGTAGAATAGACTGCTAAAAACGATTTTTCAATTGAGCGTTTCAATATATGACTTAAGAATTGGGAGAGGTGCCATATCTAATGAAGATGCCTTGAAGACTATGGGACGTGTTTTCATCATATTTTTTATAATTCAAATTGAAATCTTATTCAGCCCTGTGCACAGCTATGCTTAAAATCTAATAATTTCTAAATGGAATAAACGTCAATTTGGTTTTCTGTTAATTGAACGAAATTAAGGTAGAATACAATATATTAATCAGCAGGAACAAGTGGACTGAACAACAAAACGCCTTAGAGGCGTGTTTAGCACAATTGTTTTGTTTCAAACACTTCCGCAACAGTATTGTTGCGACCAACATGTTCTAGATATCTCAATTGAAAAATCATTTATTGAGTTTGTACATTCGCAGCGCATAAGTTCAAAATTGGTTAGCAAAAACTTAAGCTATATTTGCAACTGCACGGAAACAAGATTTTATTATTCAATGTTGTAAGAAACAAGACCAAGATTGTTTTATTGTTACACTTTAATATATTTCCTTTTATACACTATATTTTCTATAAGTGTATTGGTTATCAAAATAAGAAAGAGATAAAAAGAACTAAGCCAAACTAAAATATGGCATAAATTATGCAAATCATAATCGTTCTTTTCTTTCGTTCTAACTGTCAACCATCTGAAAAGTAAGTATTTGTAGGTTTATGTAAGTAAAAAAAATATTTTATAAAATTGTTGTTATTGTACTTGGAGTATTTTTTGCGTCGAGCATTACATCGTATTGTGTATATTTTTACAAATTAAAGATTGAAGGAGGCATTTGCAAAGGCTACAATTGCCAAAACTAATAGGCCGACAGTTGAAACAATATGTTTTCATATTTGAATGACATGTTTTATTTTTTACTACACCATAACCGTATCCGCTTAAAGCTTTATAGAGCGATCATAGGCGTAGAGAGTGAGAGAGAGATACACCATTCTGGAGTTTTCCACCTTTCGGAAAAAATACGGTGCTACGACAATGAGAATAATATGTTTAAATAAAAAAAATAACTGACCATGAAAAGCTCAACGCTAAAATTTAGCTTAGAGGGAGCACAAATAAAAAAATAAAATTCTGGTTACTTTTTTCTTACTTTTGAAATGAATATAAGATGCCTTTGAAAATTTTTTAATTTTACAGAAAAAATTTTTTTATTTAAAAAAAAAATGTTTGAACAAACTATTCAGAAGAAACCTTTTTTAAAGCACTTCTTCAGACGCTTGTTAATTATGAAGGACTTTGAAATGAACCGCCATTATGCATTTTATTTTTCATAACATTTTTGTATTTATTAATAGAAATTGCTAAAATTCATTTCAAACAAAAAAAAATAATTAAACTTTTGACAAAAATGTGTTTGGGTGTTCGTTTTGTAAAAACTTCTACATCAACTAAAGTGTCTGTAAAATGAGAAGAAAAAAAAAATAAAACAAACATGGCTTAATTGAGTGCGGTTTAACGCACATTCATTTATAAAATGAAAAAATTTTACATTTTGGTCAAAAGCTTAATTTTAAAGGGTCACAAATAACAAAACATTTGTAATTTGTTGTTTGGTTTTTTTTTGTTTCATTTTAGGTTTAAATATTTCATACAAGTATTTCGTATATAATTTTTGTTTTTGTTATTTTATTTAACACATTTATTTGTTCCTTGTTGAACAAACAAACAAAACAATTATCCTCTATTTTAATAAATACAAATATTTCAAACATTTGTTGCCCTTTTTGCAGCGAGGGATTTTATTTAATTTCAGCCGCTTTTGTCATGGCCAAAAGGAAGAAAATTGTCTGGCTTTACTCGAGGTGTTAATTGGGCCAATTTGCGAGGTTTTTAAGGACAACAAAATGAAATTAGTTAACAGCGACTAAGGTGACATACATACATATATGGATAGTAATTTACTTATACAAATGAACAAATGGGTATTTTAATTACAAAGATTTTTTTTCAGATGTTAAGTTGCCAATGAAAAAAAACTCCGGAAATAGCGTTACGTAATATGTGAATAGGACCTTATTATATATATCGTAATATAAGATGCAAAAGGGCTTGTCTACTTTTTTTCAGGAGATATAAAAAACTAAGTAAAATGTCAACTATTTTGTTTGTAAACATTGTTTTTCCAGCATACCCAGTAAAAAAATTGCTTCAAATAAAGCAGGTTTTTGCTATGAGAGAATAAAAGTAGTGCTTACAAACCTGCTGATATCGCAGCTGATTTTTTTATGGCGAGTTCCCGGCTTGTAGTACTACATTTTTGATACAAAAAGTGCTTTTTGAAGCGCTGAAAATCATCACCATTTTTAGCACTAAAACTGTAAGTATATGGAACTTTCTCGCTTAAAAACCTGCATTCTATCAGCAGTAAAAAATCTGTTTTTTTTAGATAGTTTCATTCATATGCATTCACTGCTCTGCAATAAGCTCTTCTTTTAAAGCGTATTATTATGCGCTTTATTACTTTAGGGCTTCAAAGATCGTGAAAATTTGTTACTGGGTAATATTATTAATTCAGACTTTAATAATGATATAATCACAATAGTTTGCTTTTTATTAAAGTGCTGTTTCCAGAATACAAACAACCGATTTGAGTAGTGAATTTGTATATGAAAAGGAGCGTTGTTCATACAAATTTTCTACTCAAATCAATTGTCTATATTATGGAAAACGCAATTAAGTTTTTTATCTCTCCTGAACATTTTTATAAAATGTAGATAGGACATTTTACATTTTATGTGACGAAATGTATGTATATGTGCCTAAGGGTAGGTTTTTGAGATGTTGATTAAGATAAAGATTAAAGTTAGGTTAACGTAGTCTGAAACTCGTGATTTTTCCGGCGAAATGTATTTTTTTATTATTTCATTTATTATTATTATTATTATTATTTATTTATTATTATTATTATTATTTATTATTATTATTATTTATTATTATTATTATTATTATTATTATTATATTTATTATTATTTATTTATTATTTTTATTATTTCATTTTAAGCAAAAATAAACTGTACCGTAACCTCTTTTTATACAAACTTTCTAATGGCGCCACAAATCTCTTTTCAGATTAACTAAACCTAGTTTAACTAAGATCTCAAAAACACTGCCTAAAAGGTATCTTCACAGACATGATTTCTGAAAAAAGTTTATTCCAATATAACATTTTTCGGCCCTGAACCCTTCCGCATTCGACAAAATCTACAGCAAAGTTTTGACTTTAGCCCATATCGCAAAAAAACCAAATTTTTAAGTTATTTAAGAAAAAGTATTTATTAAGGTCTTCTTTATATGTAAAAAAAAAATTAGAAACATATCTTAATCTAAACCGAAGTTGTGGCCACTAAAAAGCTAACAACGACCATCTTCTTGCTAACATTTTTAAAACTTTAAACGCGTATTGCCAAGATTAATTTTTTTTTTTTGGAGATATGACTACGTTGCAATAAAGGAGCGATATGTTCTAATACCCCAAAGCTTGGACAAAAAAAAACGGTGCAGTGCAATAAGGCCATATGGTGTTATTTTTCAATGCTTCTAAACTCTGTTGAGAAATAATGCCATATGCAAAAAGTGGACATGTCGTCCCTACCACGTCCAACTATCTAATATGCAAATTTGTAGTTTTCAAAAATGCGCAGACTCGTCAATTTTGAACTCGAAGTCAGCGTATTTCTAAAATTGCAAGTTGTGAAATATTTCTTATTGAGTTATCAATCCTCCATGAGAATTTCAGCATTTTGAAAAAAGGCGTGTCGTCGTATAAATAAAGTACCAAGACAACGAATCTAAAAACTGAATTTGGCATATTGGTATATGGTATGGACGATATGGGAAATAAAGCAATTTTTTCATTAAATTTTTCATATTTTATATTATTCGTTTATCGAATAGTGGCTTTGTTAAGTAAAAGGGTTTTGCCAGCCGGTATTTGGCCGGGCTTAAGACTTTTCTTCTCTCTATATATGGAAAAACAACTTTGCCAAGTAAGATTGCTTGCACAGCCGACCTTCAGCTGGGCTTAAAGGTTTTCTTCTCTCGGTATATCGAAAAGCGGCTTCACTGAGTAAGATTGCTTGCATAGACGGCCATCGGCCGGATTTAACGATTTTTTCCTCTCGGTATATCGAATAGAGGCAATCAAGGGGGCCATGATTGTGTGGCCGGTTATTGGTGAGATCACCCTCGAAAGCAAACATAGTGACTATAATTGCAACTGAAATTGGTGGAAGAGAATGTTGGTTAATGGCTCATGCTGACCCAGAGCTAGTGATTAGTTCATACAAAGAAATACATCTCATCAGGATATTGCTAAAGCAACCGAAGTTGCAGTAAGTAGTGATTTGTGGTCGGGTGCTGGGGAAGACCAGTATTGCTATCGCTTGCTTTTGTGGTAGATTTCCAGGTTTCTCGTAATTGTATTTTGCATTGCGTAAGCTACTGCTATGGTACGGGCTTAAATAGCTCAAACACTTCAGCAAAGTGTTTGAGCATAGTTGGTTGAGTCATTTGTATAAATATGAGGGAGTCGGTGTAGAAAAATAATCAAGTTTCATTTTTCATTAAATATTACATACATTGCAAAGAAAACTTTCGGACTGGTTTTAGAAAAAAATTGCTTTACTTTTTTTCACAAAAAACAAAATGTTTATATTCTTCAAACGATTCCCAACTAACAATTTATGAAATTATTGATAATATTCGATACATTATTGATTCCTCAGCTCGTTTAATATAATCATTTATGCTCTCATTTTCTGATCATAAAAGATACTTTTGTCGGTTGTCCTATTGAAGAGCCTTTTATTACCCGCTTTTCAATCAGTTTTGACTAATTTTTTTTTTTAATTTTTAAACAGTATTTGTGATCAGTTCTGAGTCAATTTCGACTCATTTTCGAGAAAGTAAAATAAAAAAATTTAATTTTAATTGAGAATCGAACCAACCTCCTTCGGAATTGTAACTTTATGTACCAACCACTCAGCTAAGGTGCTGCCTACAATATCGGCAGCACAAAGCTAACATAAACTTAGTTTTATAACAATACTCAAAACAGTCACGGTCACAAGTCGTTTTCTATTCATTTGTAGCAATCATTTTCGAGACTTGATTATTATTATTGAACTGATTAATTACTTTTTGGTCATCTAAGGTAGTCTTATAAGACTCCGTTTGCAAATTTTTGGTAAAACAACCTTCCAAATGCTACGTGGGTTGTATTACATTATAAAAAGAAATTAACATGAATCACATACTCTTAGAAAACTTAAAAGAAAACGAGAAAGTCGTATGTTTTCTTAATATTATTCAGTTCTACAAAATGATGCTGAAAGCTCATTAAAATTCATGGTGAAACATTTGAAAATACATATGCAAACGAAAATTCCAGCAAAATTATATTCACATTCAGACACGACACGACACGACACGACAAGAGATCATTTTTATTTTACTTTAATTTCTTACGGTAGAAAGAGACTCTTAAAACACCCTACGCCTTATAGTGGTGTTTAAGACAACGATTAACACCCAATTCATACGCTGATTTAAAAATCATGTTTTATTTCTAATTTTCTTTAAAAGTTGCTTCCAAAAACCTTTTGAATTCATACGATGATTTTTAGTTGCATGTCTTTTTCATAAATTACTCTAAAAATTTGCTTTATTTGCTCTTTAACAACAACAAAAACATAACACAATCACATAAGAGAGAGAGAGAGTGAGAGAGAGACAATGAGAGAAAATGCAAATAGAACTAAAGAAAAATATGAAAAAAATCCCCGAAAACTGAAAGTGAGATTTTTTCTCTACCCCGTTTGCTTCTCTACCCCGTTCGCCATCATAGACCAAAAATCATGTTTTAAAAAACATGGAAAAAAATCATCGTATGAATTGCGTGTAAGTTCAAAATTAAATCCTAGTATTCGCACAATGTACTTTCAATCTACAATAATTTAAAATTAAAGAAAACAAGCAAAATAATACATCAATCCTGGAGAGTTTAAAAATGTATCGTAATCTAAAAGCAAATAGTCCCAAGCATGATACAAAAATACAAGCTAATTTCATTTTAAAACTGTTTGCCTTTTAAGATGATTTTTGAAGTTTGTTTTATTAGAAATATTAAATCAAAATTTGGATTTTTTTACAAAATGAGTAATTTTTGTATATAATTTAAGTTATGTATAAATACTCGTAAAACTTAAAGGAATTTTTGGTCAACAAATTGGTACGAAATGATATTTCAGATTATTTTTGTCAAGTTCTTTTACATCATTTGCCTCTCCACACTTGCCGTAAGCAAATAAAAAAATTTCAAGAAGATCATTTCTTCAAATATTTCATCGTCTAACTTTATTCTAAGATATTTGCAAATGGGCATTTCCAGAAAAATTTAACTTTTGTCGCGTTCGTCGCCAAGCAATTAAACTATTGTTGGAAAGTTGAAAAATTTTACACCGGAATCCTAACAAAAGTGTCTTGTGTTACTGTATTCCGGAAAAAGGCGACTCATCTTTATTTAAATTTAAATATTTTAATTGAACACAATTTAATAAAAATCATCAAATCTTTTTCTGGATTTAGATTTTATAAATTAATATGGTAGGATGCATTTTCTTAATTCCATTAAATATCAGCACGTTAATATGGCCACGAAAAGAGATAATTGGATTGATTATCTTCTATTATTGTATCATAGTTCTAAGTACTAAAAACTTGAAAAATAAGTTTTCTTATATAATCTGATAGGAGGTCAAATTGGTAGGTCAAATTTTATTAATATTTTATACTACGGCAAAAATTTATCGAATATATTTTCTTTTCAAAATTTAAAAGGTAAAAAATCCATCGATTAATGATATATTTTTTTATTTGAACAGTTTCATTATTAAAGCCACATGAAGCCCGGTATGCTTCCTTGCAACACTAAACTTGCCACAGTGAATTTTAAATAACAACACAACAAAAATTTTCTCAAAGTCAAAATCGGAGTCACACGACTTGTAAATAAATTTTAATGATGATGTCATGAATAAATTAGTAAGAAAGAACAACAACAATATTGCATATAAAAAGGCAAACAATGATTGCTTTCGTCGTCCTGAAAGTCGTTTAATGTGTGTAAATAAATTCCAAAAGAGAGTATTTAAAAAATTCATTTTTATGGAGGTGTTAGCAGAAAATGTTGAATGTTTTATGGTTTTTGCGTGCCAGTTTCTTAAATGACACACACAGGCACACACACTTTACCCGCCATACAATTTTACAAACAGGAGTTAAAATAAACGACTCATTTGAATGTTAAAGTGAACGTGTAGTAGAAAAGTAGTAAATAAGTTTAGGTGAAAGTGTTCATAGAAGTAGGCGTAGCTTCTGTTACTTCCTTTTTTACAACTTGACTTTTTCTGGTGGTTTCTTAAACAAACAAAGGCAGGCACATAACTATTTCATACATACATACAAGAATATAAGTATGTAGGTACTTACACATCTAAACAGAAGGAGACATATTGCTTTTAAATATAGGGATTTACTCTACAAGCGCTTAAGTTGATATTTTTTTTTTGTATTTTGCGGTTTTAAAGGTTTTAATGAGAAAAATGAAGTGAACCACAAAAAAGTTGACTTTTTAGTGGTTCTTTGTGTATAAAAATGTGTAGATTGAATATGCGATGCTTAGCTGTTTGTTGTTTTTGTTTTAGTTGTTATTGTCGCTTAACTCACTTTGTGGCATTTGAGTCATCATTTTGAGTTAGGAATATGTTGCGGCTTAACACGACTACAGTTGACAACCAAGTTTTTAAAACCGCATAAACATATAAATCGCACTTTATGTACGACCCACACACACATAAATATTGCTTAAAAAACAAACACACACATACACACGTTTATAGATAAATACAAAAAGTGCTACATTCAATACTTCGTACAAAGTATTGATCCAAATATTTCATATTTTCTACATCTCTAAAGAGCTCTATCAAATGAAATCATAAAAAATATGAGAAAAACGCTTTACATTCCAGGTTAGTTCTGGAACTCCTCGCTTTTCAAAATCAAAGAACAAGAAAATCTATAAATTTCTTATTAAAAAAAAAATTTAAACTTTCCGTCAACTGTATCTCTCGAGCCACTTGAATAATTTAGATTTCCAAGTCCAATAAGTGACCAAATATATTGTAGAAAATCGATTTGATAAGAATTTGCTGAGTAACTCGAGATCTCTCGACGTTCTTCTATAAAGTTAAGAGCTTCTTCTCTAAAGTTAAGAGCTGGATTGGATTTTGCAGTCGATTGATTTGGGCTTATTCCTAAAACATATACACGTTTTCGGAAATTTAATTTTTGAAATCTCACAAAGTCTACAAGACTGATTCAGATTATCTCCTCATGCCGACTTCTATAATATTCACGACGTACACACAGAAAAATTTCTATGTAAAAACGTTGAAAACCAGGTTAATTTAATATTTTTGGTAATGCTTCTGCTTCCATAGGTGGTTCATGTTAATTCAACAATAACCTTGAAAGAGCATTTATCCTTTTGAATTATATATATATCGTGGTCATTTAATATTCCAGTACAGTTAATCAAAATGAAGTTGATATTGAAATAATACGACAAATCATGTTGAACCAAAGTCATTTCGAGTTGAAACAACATGAATTTGATATTGAAACAACACTAAGAATCATGTTGAATGAAAGTTATATCAAGCTGAAACAACATGACTTTAATGTAGCTATTTTATTAGTTATTTTACTTACGTGATGTGTGCAGCATCAATTTTTAATTTACACTAAATAAATACCATCGTGCACTAAATAAATACTATCGTATGTAAAATGAATTAAATTTTAATTCAACATGATTTAAATGATTATTTAACAAACTTATTTGAAATTAAAGCTAAAGTCATATTAAATTAAAATGAAATGTAACGTTTATAACAAAGTTGTTTTAACAGTGAAAAATTTTAAGCCAAAGAGATTTAAGGTTAGATTAATAATTTTCCGTTTAAAATTAATATTAAAAATATTGGTAATTCAAAACCAGCAGCAGTAAATGTTCGCCGGTGACTCGTTTTTTGTCGTCTACATAGCCGACACATGTAATAATAAACAACAAGTTACACAACTAAGCGCAACAGTGAATTGTACACAGAAAAAAATAGACAAGAATTATGTTCAATAAGACCATGTTATTGAAAAAAATATGAATTTCAATAACATTTGTCATTAACTTAATACAATATTTCGTTGTTTGTATTTCTACCCCATGCCAGTTATATCTCTTCTTTTCATACAAAAGTACTTAAAACAAGTTTTATCTCATAAAAATATAACTGGGACATGGCTAGGCTGTAGAGAGCAAGCTTTACGACCGGGAAGCCCGAGTTCGTATCCCAGGCATGTCAACATTATTTTTAATTTATATTTTTTTCTTTTGAAATAATTTTGCTATCAATATAGCGGAATTCTTTATCACAGGAAATTTGAAAAAAAAATTATTGAATACCGGGATTTTTGTTATCAAAAACGAAACTTATTTTTTTCTGTGTAGCAATGAACAAAGCAAAGGAACACTAACACACTTAAACGACAAATTATTTCTTGTAAATTTAATATGATTTCCAATCAAAATTGCGTCATCAGTCGGCCTACCTAAGACCGAGATTGACGATTTTCTCTTCCTCGTATGTTGAATAGTGGCTTCGCTGACTAAAAGATTTTTATTTTAATTTTCTCCTCTAGGTATATATGTTGAATGATGGCTTCCCCTAGTAGACGTTTTTTCCCTAGCTGGCCTACGGCCAGAATTTTCTTCTCTGAGTATGTCAAATAATCTGTTCGCTTACTAAGGATTTTCTGCTGTATTTATCAACTTAGCCTCCAGATAGCTTTTCTGCCAGATCGAAAGCTGTATAAACAGAAAACCTTTACCCAGGGAAGCCAGTATTTGAAATACTGGGAAAACCCCTTAAGCCCGGCCGAAGGCTTGCTAGACAGAAAAGCTTTACTCAGCCAAGACACTGTTCAACATACATTGAGAAAAATAAAATCAAAAAACTTTTACTCAGCGAAGCCACTATTCGACATACTCCGGCCTCAAGCAGAAAATCTTTATTCAGCGAAGCCATTATTCGACATAACAAGAGGATAAAACTCTTAGGAAATAGCCAAAGGCCGACAAGTTAGAGAAGTTCACTTAGCGAAATCACTACTCGCTAGAAATGAAAAACTGGTGGAACCCTAGTTGTTAAACTAGTTTATGAAGTAGGTCCCCAAATTTAAAACTGAATTAAGTCCCCAAACGATGAACTAAGTCCGAAAAAATCATTGTGCTTTTGTCAACCATATGAAAGTTTGAGGGCTGACCGCATATCTTTTTGGGGACTTAATTCATAAAGGGCTTAGGACTTACTGCCTCGAGGCGGTAGGAACTAAGACCCTAATGAACTTCGTTCCAAAATAGATATGAACTAATTCCCAAAAATAGGTTTACATATATAATTACAAGCCTGTACCTGCATTGCCGCTGAACCTGACCGTGCTCTTAACATCGATTGAAGTTGAGTGTTCACCACCATCTGCGAGTTTCACTATTCCATGAAGATCTGAATCAATCGCAAGAGGATTTTTGTTTGACCGGAAGTAATGCAACAAGAAGCTCCCGTGTATATAATTGAAGTCCGTGGGTGTAATTCGTAACAAATTTTCAATTGCTCAAAATTTTTAAAAATTGTTAGACCACATTGATTTTGATAACACGTGTAATTGATTTTATTACGAAATTAATTAAAATTAAAGTTAATTTTTATTAAAATTTTTTATTGACTGAATGTTTAAAGTTTCACATTGAGTTCCAAAATTTGCTAAATGTGCAATTAACTTTTGTGATATCTATTACATTTCACTCTGTACAGCATTGACTACTACTCGTTTGTTTTCTGTTTTAAAAATATACACACAGAAACACATTAACCATAAAAATGTAGAATGTTCTTTTCGTTGACAAAAATTTCATAGATTTTCATTAAAAACCACAAAATAAATTCATGCATCAGCAAGTAGTGTCATGTCAAAAGTTGGATGAAAAACATTTATGTTAAGCCTCAAAAAGCAAACTGGTCTCTAAAACAGGTGTAACTAAAACATTATAAATCAAATTGATTATGAAATGGATAAAAATAAAAATGAAAATTTTTAACAAATTTTTACACACAAAGAGTTTTTGACAAAAAAAAAAGGCCTAAATAACTTGTATATAAAACTAAAAGGATTTCCTTCCTGTTGCAACATGAAATGTCAAAGCACAAAATTAATTAGTTCCTCTACCAAAAACTATTGGGCAATCAATCAAAATTTAATTTGAAATATATTTTTTTTAATAAAATCAAGTCATCAAGCTCATCATCATCAGTAGAGTGGTAAAAGTTGCTCTATTATTTTACATATAACAATGCAAGAGTTGTGTTGTATATACTCCTTTATGTTTCATCCTGTATTTTACAGACTTTTAATGTTGATTTATTGCTTTTGTTTATGTTTTATGCAGTTTGAGCACAATTTTGTTTCGCATTAAATACGAGTATCGATGCAAGTATAGAGTTTTGAGTCTCTTGTTTGTCACAAAAATTTCGACATGTTACACTTGTGGTTTTTCAATGATGATGATTGTTAAAGATAATGTTATACAGTCGCTTACAATAGTCAGTCAACGCTTCATTAAAACAAACCAGAAACATTTTAAAAATCACAGTATGCTAAGTCTACTTAATATGGTTTATTTTTTTCTATGTTTTTAAATTCTTATTTCGTTAGTTCACGGTCAAAAGTAGACATTTTAACATTAAATCAAAAATATTTTCTGAACTCTAACATATAAGTAACTTTCAGAAGTAAACAGTTTTTTCTTTATCTTCTTATAATAAGCATTAAAAAAACTTCAAATATGTATATCAAAATCGTTTCCAATTAGTAATAACAATGAGCTCTATGATTTTTAAGACCCGATGTCGGCCCCGGGTCCGGCCCTATTGTGTGTTATTCCACAATGTTTTTTCGAATAAACTATAATAATACGTACATTTAGATACACAAAAATAACTCAACCAGCAGTATCACAGATTCCGTTGTCACTCCGAAAAAATACATTTTTGGTGCTTTAGATTCCGTTTTTATAATGATAAAGTTTTTATACCTTGAGGGGTTTGTTTACTCTTGTTTTTAGATGCAAAGCTCACATTAAGCTTTTTATTAACATGGAAAACTCATGACCAAATATTTATTTGACGCTCCTAAAAGTATGCACGTTTTTAGAATTCACTGCAAATGAAGTCAGAAGAAAAGTGTTTTTCAATTCCACTTTGAAATTTAAAAGTGGTTTGATTACGAAGAAAATTTTTGTTTTTCGTTTTGTGAAAAAGCAACTTACGGAATTGAAACCACTTTCGATCGGAATGGTATTCTGTGACATGGCTGCATGTTCCATAATTTCTGTTTTGGACTATACATTTTCTTTTTAAGTTTTTTCACTTGCAAAAGGACACTCCTCCATTTATTTTCAGTTGACACACAAAATGATGGGATGAATCAGTTTGTTGCCGAAACTGTGTTACGGCATCGGTCACTGCTGCATGACACACAATCAGTCACGAATACACATTGTAATTGTGTCATCGTTAAAAGATTATTACACAGTTAAATAACAATAACAACTATAAAAAAAAGGCAATAATGTACATTTATACTGTCATCACTTCATGGCTAGTTTCCATATTCAGCATTAAAAAGAGGCATACAGATGCTGGGGATGATTTGTTCATGCCGATTTTGTAATTTTTGAAGTTTGTTGAAGGGTGTTTTTTCTTCTTTCTTTCTGAGGTCGGGGTAATTTTCAAATCATAACATTATACATATACGTGTAGTTAAAAACAATATTGTTCTCTTTTTAATCTATTTGCCAATCGTTCGTTTTTTTTATATGATTGATAGTTTAAATTTATAATAAATGGTGAAGTAAATTGTGCAGGGAAGTAAAAATAAATTAAAGTGTGGTATGTAAGTTTAAAAAGTTGCAAAACGGAATCTTATTGATTCTACTTGAATGCTTGTGCGGAACGTGCAGCCACGCAAACCAGGTATAATAAGAAACCGTCATTAAAGAAATTCAAATTGATCTTAACATTATTAAGGTCAATAAGAACAAGTTTATGTGCAGTTTCCATAATACAGACGCCTGATTTGAGTAGAAAATTTTTAAAAAATAATAGAAAAAATTAGCTCTCCATGTGGATTGTGAAAACCGCAGATCAGATGAAACTACTTCGAATTTTTTCTTTTCGACATTTTTAATAAGAAAGTGTCTGCTATTGTAGGGCAGAACATACGAGTTCCACTCAATTTCCCATAGGCAAAATATCAAAAAGTCCTTTTAGAACTGAGTCAATGCTATTAATAGGATAGACGGGCTGGGGTACTTATTATAGATTCATCAATCCGATAGCAAACCACGTCAGAGAAGTTAGACTCTGCAACCGCATTAATTTGACGCCATATTTTGTATATGTATAAAAGGAAAAAATTAAATTTAGTTGTTGTGCGTAGCTTTTCCATATGCCTGCATTTCGTAGAATCTACAAACCTACAGGACAGCGAATATGACAGCCCGTCTTCATATTGATGACACTTGTCATCATATGAAATAGAATGATGCAAATGTTAACTTTGTGCTGTCGATATATTAAATGTTGGCATGGCTGAAGTGATGATAAGATGACCACCAGATGCAAAGGTTGTCTTCGCAATGATGACAATTGTCATGGGGTCAAAAAGAAGACAGTTGTCATAGGATGTCTCTGACGTCAAATTGCATTAGCGTTGTGACGGTTTTTCTATCAGTGCACCCTATTAGCTTTTTAACAGACAAAACATGTGATCACGAAGTTGATCTAACAATACGAAAATTAATAACGCTGAGAAATTCTTCCAGTGTAATAAACTCAATTATTTTATGGGTATAAAATCGGATATAGTACAGCCAAATCAAAAGCTACAGCTAATAAGAAAAGGATGAACTCAAAAAAAGAGTTTCTGTTGCTGCATGGGCTAAAAAGGTCATTCTAGGGATGCATTGCCCTTCCTAGGATTGCAGTACAAAAAAAAAAATAAAGCCTTGCCCCCCAAGAATATTATTCTAGCTCTGCCATATAATTAATTACATGCGTTTCAAGAAACAAGCTTTTCTGTGTATTTAATACATTTGGCGGATCAGTTCAATGTAAAACTCTGTAAATTATCTCCACTCTTCGTAAAATAACTTTTAATAAAAGTTGATATATCAAAACTGTAAGCAGCCTTTCCACCTGTTGTGAAGAGTGTAAGAAATCTGATAATTTTTTTTTAAGAATTTCCCGGACCATTTTTTATAACTTTTTTTTTTCATTTTGTAAATTTTGCGCCAAATTTATTTAAAAAAAATTTATTCTTTTAGTATTAATTACAAGATATACATTTTAAAGTGAATGAAACCCCAACATCTCATGTAACAAACTAATCATTTATAAGAAGTGCAAAAACAAAAATTCCTTGGATTTACAAATAAACATTTGACTTAATTTAGTCTTTTACTAAAATACTTGGGCAGTACAAATATCAATTTGATAGTTTTATTTTATTCAGAATTCGTATAAGTTCCTGTGTATTTTAGGTCGTATGTGGCAAGTCAGGAACTTTTCATAGATACACATTTTTTTTGTCATATTAAAAGAAAAAACTGTAACTGCAAAAAAAAAGTAACAAATTTGCATAAACCAATGACAATGCAGTATGTGGTTGGGCAACAAAAGAAAAAGAAGAGAAATCGTTTAAAGATGACTTTTGCTTGTGTTCATAATGCTGGTTGTCAGTAACAATATTGTGGTTTCCTTTCTTTTTATTTTTTAGTACATTAAATATTGCATCAATGTAGTGAACAGTTGGCAGGGATGCCAAGTTTGTTTTAATCTAAAAACTTTTAGCAGAAGGTACAAATGTAGCTGCTATTTGATAGGAAAATTATTTTAATGAAATAAGCTGATTTCCTACTTGAAATATATTGATAATTTTTTATTTTATGATATTGCTCGCCTCATAAGCGAAATGTTGAGGTGGGTACTACTCTCACTTCACGCGAAACTACTGAGTTTTCAAACATAAAATGGCTATATTATTATCATATGCACTTGTAAAAAATATATACACACACATAGTAAGAAAAAATACTATTTTTAACACTCATGACATTCTTAATGTCATTTTTATTATTTAAACTAATTAAAAAACTGTTTAAAAAAGTTCTGTCTTGAACGTCCGTTTGTCTGTACGTACGGATCCTGTATGTGGTCACGGTAACGACCGAAAGACTTCACTAATCGAGTCCTTTTTTCTTTTTTACGCTTCAGTATAATTAAGAATAGAAGCCTATTTAATTTCACGGTCTAAATGAGATTATGAGGCGTACACTTTTGGATTTTCCAAACTATTTTATATTATTAATGTGGCAACTCTTAATTAAAGTTATGCATTGGCATACAAACAAACGACCAGTGATGTGTATTTACAATGGAGGAATAAACTTCAGAATTTACATACTGGTAAACACACACACATACACAGACACTTTTACACAGAGTTTCCAGTGGCAAACTTTTGATAGCCTTCATTTACAAGGCCTTCTGTAAGACCTTCCTAGACCACTTCTAAGATCCAGTACTTATGCACCCTTGCCTTCTCAGGAAGGCATTATGGAAGGTCTACCTACTCCATTCTACATAGGTTGTTTTTTATTATGGGTATGTATACATACATACATCTGTGGGGTATTCACAATGTGTCTTATCATGTCATAATGTCATAAAGTGCTAATATTTTCAAACAAAAAAGTCCTAAAATAATAAGACTTTTTGTGCTGTGTTTATTATTTTGTCATAACTACACAGTAAAAATCTGAGCCGAACGGCCGAAGCTCTTTCGTTGAGCTGGTGATAATATTTACAATCCGCCGCCATTGATATAAATGAATGTATGTAACATGCAGTAAAGTATGTTCTAAAATAGTTCACAGTTTTATAGCTGTGTAACAAGTAAAAATAAAAAATCGAGACATTTAAATTTGTATTCTTTAGCTGGCTGGCAACCAACTAACGTTTCGTTATGTTTATGTATTTAAACAATTTCACCTTCTATGTGCGTTGAAACTTTCTTTTACTTTAATTAAATATGACGAGTTCAAAATATATTCAGCTGGGTTTTATTTACTTTATTAACAAGTTGAATAATTTAAAAAAAACTGGCTATTATTTAAATTTTTTCACTTGATCTTGGCATTCTGATTTCAAGTATTAATAATTGCTTTTTTTATCAGCTGATACAAATTTGAAATAGTACACTGACTTATGAGGGGTTGCTCACATCAGTCATATTTTTTCGTGCTATTATCTTAAAACATATTAAACAATCACATTGCAAAGACAAACAGAAGGCCTTGGCTGGCCTGGTGTCTGACATATAAAGGCTTCCAAAAGGCCTGCTTAGTAATTCTTTTCGCCGCTGGTTTGGTTTTGTTGGTAAATTTTGTATTTTATTGATGTTACAAAAGTCTTAAAGTGCGTGTCCTTTTATAAGCAAACATGTGAGAATGGAAATGATTTTGTTTGCTAAAAGCGAACTTGTGTCTGTATTTGTATGTGACAACCCAGGAAACATTTTTGCCGACATATCTGACATCTGATACTTTACCAGACAATCAACCAAGTAGTCTAAAGTCCCTTCAGACATTTGACAGAATAGCAGGCAGTTTTCTGGTACGACATTTCTGCACATTTTCTGAAATATTATCCGATTAATATCAGACTAGTTATTTTAAGGCAATATAATTTTCTTTAAGATATTTAACAGAATAGTCTGCCTATTTTCCAGCCTACGATTTAAAGCTTTTAAAAGCAACTTCTGCACATTGCTAAATTTTAATTTTCCTAATATTTTCCATTTATCTCTTGAGAATTTTCCAAAATTGTTCAGAATGTCGAAAATTCCTTTAGAATTTCCCTGGAAAATTTTTCAGAATTCGCACTGAATTCTCTTGAAAATTTTGGGCAAAGTTCTTAGAATTTCCTCATACAAAGAGATCCGTTTTCTTGTCAACCACTCATATTATTTGTTGACACTGATTTTTTTTGTACTGACTTCAGCATCTTGTGCAGACTCCCTGATCGACTTTGGACCGAAATCGGCAAAGATGCATGCGAGTGAATCAATGTTTGCATGTTTGAGTTATTGTATGTGTATGTGTGTGTGTGTATGAGCTTGTGTTTGTGTTAACATACTTACCAAATGTCAATATGGCGACAGCAAATGCACAAAGCATGACAAAACTGTTTGGCGCCTTGGCTTAGAGCATTTCAAACTTTATGTGGTTTATGTACCAAATATGTGCATGTATCTGGTTGTTAAACTATTTGTGTGCAACATCAAATGGCATACTAGGAATAGTAGTATGTATCGTACTCGTAGAGTTTTAGTGTTCTGTATGTGTTAAGCATGCACATGCATAGATAAATACTTCTATGGTTGCATACGATGTTGACTGTATTAAGGATGGTATAGGATCATGTATGTTGACTGTATGTATTCTGCTTGTTTATATATATATTTATTTTTATTCGTAAACTTATTTATCTGTATGTGATCCTTTTGTTTCTCACATTTTACGTACGAGATATAAATATTTCTGTGGTTAATTATAAGTAAAACGTCGATATCAATCAGTCAGTTATCAAAGTAGTAAGAAACATGTGAGGGATTCATTTCGACAGATTATGAAAGGCAACAACGTACGACAATTTTGAAATATTTAATATTACGTATATATCTGTGGTCACAAGCCTTAACCGCCTAAGTCGAGTTAGGATGAAACTGAGTTATTGGTGCTATCGTGCTCGGCATGTATGAATCTACTTGCTATCAATTTCTGGTAATTGACCTAATAGCTTAAGTAATTTTTTTATATTATTGTTTTGGATTAACAGCTTAACTCATAATTCACCGACGTTAGCTTCCTAGCTCAAATTAAGTGTTTCATAATTCTATATTTTTACTTTGGAATAATGGCCTAAATTAATTTAAGATATGATAATTAGAAATATACAGCTTTTATTATTGCCTAAATCAAACTTATGTCGTTATTCCGCAGTAGAAAGTAAACATTTTATTTTCCTAAGTTGAGTTACTTTGTTATTCCGAATTATAACATCGATTTTTGATGGGCATAAATTGAGTTGAGTTCTTTTTCCAAACAAAAAAATTTCTTTACGAAAATATTATTTCAAGTTAAATTCTTAATCCAAATTTTAATTTAAAAAAATTGTTCTTTAAGTAGACTTTAGTCTTTATTTCAAACTATGAATATTGAACATTTTTAAAAATTAGTCACTAAGTCGAGATAGATCATTAAGGAGAGCTCTACATCTTGGTGATTGATTTAAAAGTTTTTAAAAATTTTTGTAAAAAATTATATGCAAAATGTCTGACAGAGCATTAAAGAAGATCGAATTAGAAAAGCTTCAGGAAGAACGTCTTAAGGAAAAAAGTAAGTTAGTTTATTGGTATTTTTAGATTTTTTAAATTTAATCTTCATTTAAGAACGAGTATGTTACGTAAGTGGATATTGCTGATCTGTAAAATATATACTGATGTCACATACTTCTTACGACAAAAAAATCCTTGCAAAACTTTTGATTTTTAATTAAATAAAAGGTGTTTTCTAAATTAAATATCTTAGAAACAATTTTTATGTTCAAGGAATCCAAAGTGAAAATATAACATAAGTCGACAAATTATGAATAATCAGTAAGGAATAAGAACTTAACTCAACATGAGAGATAAAATCATACAAATGTTGACATAAAATAAAGACTTAAGTTGACTTAGGTGCACTAAAAAATAGTTTTTTCTTGTGGCACAGAAGCCTAACTCAACTTTATCATTTTGAATTTTTTGTACTCGATAAGCCATAAGAGCCTAAGTGTCTTTTTCGCTATTATCTCTTGACTGCAAGCTAAAGAACTATTTTTTAAAGTGATGATTAAAAGAATAACTTTCTTGGAATCTGTAAGAAAAATAAACAACAAAAAAGCAACTCCTGATTTGCAGTGAGGGTTTAAACTTTAAGCTGCTCTCCTGAAAACCTTGAAAAACAGACTTAGGCGGTTAAGGCTTGTGACCACAGATATATTATTTACTTAAAGTCATAATTCAAACTACAAACAAATATAAAATTTTTACACCAGTTTTTGTATTCCATTTGGAATTTTTAAAAAAATTTGTAAATGTTTGTTGAGATATTTCACACATGAAATTGTTGATTAACCTGATACCATAAGATTTCAATACGAATGTCTTCTATAGCAATCAATTTTTAAAAATTATTAAGTATCTTCCTGAAATATAGGAATTATTTGTAGCTCTAGCAATTCCCTACATTCAAAGGAAAATCAGCTTCGGACTTAGCTCATTGAAATACATGTAGATACGTGGGTCTGGCCAAATGTACGGTCCAATTTTTCGTTTTTGTTTGCCAGTGGTATTATTGAAGATACAATGAATAGTAAAGGAGAAGGAAGTATTGCGACCCTAACTGTCTGTTTTTATAAAATGTAAAGAGATATTCTTGTCAAAAATAATTATGAAAACAAAAATAGTATACGAAAACTTATTTTTGTTTTCAATATAAATTTTCACAAGAAATTAAAAAAAAAAAAGGCCAGGCCGTAAGGCTTTGATCTGTTTATCAGAAAGGTTTCTTTGGAAGATACTTTTCGTATTAAAGACGTGTCAGTTGGCTACTTTCTGTAAAAAACCTAAAAAAAATTAAAATAACATTTTTCAGGATATTTAAGGATAAAGGATATTTTGTAGAGGCACTTGTAGACACACTTATTGCAGGAAACGATGTCCTTTTCTAATCAATATTTGTTTAGAGAAGACTTTAAGCTTTCGAATGACATCAAAATTATTAATATCGCTCTAATCGCTTATTCAGTCTTCAATATGACGAACTTTTCTCAAATATGGCCGAAATGCCTAAGTTTAGGCGGATATAAAGTAGAAACCATAAGAAGTATCGAAATAACTCTTAGGCTGTGTTATGCGCACAAAATATATGTCGAATTTTATAAAAATCGGAGAGGATAAAAATCCAAACCCTTGTTTTTCTAAACTTTAATAATTTGTCAACACTTTTTATTACACTAAAAATAAGTATAAGCAACATCTGAACGCGTATACGCCACAGGGTCCCAAAAAATATAGGCCCCTATTGTGATTCTCAACTAAATTGATAGTTGAGTCGTAGTTGTCAAAATCATCAAAGCAGTTGTCTCAGTTTTTTATCAGTTGTGTTTTGGTTTTATTTCGACTATTGTGTTACTTTTAATTACTTTTAAAATGGTACTTTTAGGCGCCAATCTATCCCATTTGTCAACCCATATTGTTGCCATATCCATAAAATATAAAATCTCAAGATGATGGCTACTATGGTTTCAAAAAACAGAGAGTATTGATAAGAAGGTTTTTTCGAAAATTTTTTTGAAGACAACTAAAATTAGTTGTCAAAAAATGGTTGAGTTGGGTCTTAGCATTGACAACTCAACCTAGTTGAATTGTGAATCATAATAGGGGCCATAATGTCTTTAATTAATATAACTCATACGCCGGAGTGCGCAAATCATGAAATGTTTTTTTTATTTCAAAACATTTCATTGAACAAATTTCGGAAATATCGATGCAGGCACAGAACGGACAACTACAACTTCGTATTAATAATATAAGCGAAATCATTAACCAACCCTATTTACAATCTAGTGCAAATAGACTTTTTAACATAATTTTCGTTTTAAAATAAGCTGTATTGTAAATAATTTAAAATCGTCTATAGCAAACTAGCTTTTTCAAATAGTAATTCATAACAGTGAGAAGAGAGAGATTTATAAGCAAACGGCTTGATTGAAGCATAATAACAAAAGAAAATCCTGATCTTTTGTTTAATTTAAAACTTGAAGTAATCGTTGAATTTGTTATATGCTTATAATACCTGCCAGTTACAAAATGGTGGACAGTTTCCTCTAAAATACTATTTAAAAACAATAAACTGACAAATCACGTTTTTGACAAAATGTGTTTTGTAGTGTCAAATACGGTTGTTAGAGAAGGAAGTGTCAGGCACGTTTTGTTACATAATTTTATTTTTATTTTCTGCATTTATTTTCGCCAGCCCCACATTTCTTGTTAAAATGTATTTTCTTCTATTTAATCTGTAAATATTTAGTATAACAATTGAAAAAGAAAAAATGTTTTGGAATTTTTTTTTTTATTTTTCTATTGCCAAATAAAAACCATATTAAACATAAAAGTAAATGACACAGCAGTAAAATAAGTCTTGTTAGAAAGAAAGTACTTTATTTAGCTGGTGTCGAATAGAAAAGCTACTTTCAAGTTTCTAAATCTAAAAGTAACGATAAATTTCAAAGTTCATTACAAGTAAAATCTGCAATTTTCGTAGTAGAAAATCTGACAAGTTTTCAAAAAAGTTATTAAACCAAATAAAAAATCTAACAATTTTTATTTCAAATAAAAACTTGACTATTCTTGCACGGAATTGATTGACTTTTTCTCTCATACAAACTCTTTAAAAAACTAATTGTATCCCCATTTATTAAGTTAAACAAAGAAATGAGCAAAAAGATAAATAGAATAAAAAATTGGCAACACCAGTTGAAATGTTACAAAATGCACGAGAAGAAAACTAACAAAAAAAAAAAGCGAAAAAAAGATGAGCAATAAGTAAAAAATAAAGGAATGTTTCAAACGTCAACACAGTAATTTTGTTTTATAAGCTAAATTTTTTTTACGCAAACATTTGTTACATGCGTAATGTTTTTTATACGCAACATTGATGTACATAATCGATTTCTTGGAGTGCGACACCTAAATTGATCTTTTGCTGAACGATAAACTAAAATTTTAGGAGAACGAAATGGTCAGTCTAAGTCTAGTATATGTCTAGTCTATGTCTAGTCTATATATAGTCTATGTGTTTTTACGGCAAATCAAATTCGTTTCTGTCCATTCTTTTTTGCTCTTCCTTGATTGCTACATTTTCTTCTACATATTTGTAAAAAAAAAAAAAAAGAAACATCTTCTTGATGGCTGACTGAATGTGTATATACAATGTACTTTTATGGTGATAAATGTTGTAAGAATGTGTATACTTTTTCACTTTTTCTGTGTATTCCTAATTTAGTTAAGGAGCATGAATGTGTATATGTGTGTGTGCGCTACGCATTCCGTCGGAGTCAACCATTAATACTTGTCTACTTAACGGTAAATTGCAAAACATTAAACACATCCATTTATACGAAGCAAACTCACATACTCTCATTCACACATATTTCTTTTTCCGTTTCCTTCTTTTTTTAACTAAATACTGTTGAAGTATTTAGTTGTCGACTGTATTGTAAAAAATTCAACGGAAAAAATGCTGATGGATTTTTTTTTAACAATAACAATTACAAGAGGAGGATGAAAATAAATGACTTGACTTTGTTTGATGGAGTGCACGAAGTTGTTTTAAATGGAATGGAATGGAATGAGGTTTTAAACATTTGAAAAAATATACATTATTGTTGTTCTTTTAATTTAAAATTTTAAATGTTTAAATAAGAAACATGTGTAACAAGATCGATTTCCAATTCCTGTTTTACGTAGAAAAAAGTTGAAGTTTAAGAGCAATTGTAAATTTTAAAATATTACATTGATTTATAAATTTAGCATGAAAAGGAAATTTAGCAAATCATAATTCAAAGGAAATCTTAGCTTATTTGTTTTGTGACCAAAAGGCTTTTATAAATATTTATTTAAAATCTATCGAAAACCATTGAAGAGCAATTTCATTATTGAGATAGTTTTGTATTTCCTGTAATGATGATGTTATAATAATTATAATAATTACAAACAAAGCTTTTTATACAAAAGTATTTTCTACTGAATTAATATTTAAAAAGAGCATTTAAGCATAAAACCAAAGTAAACATAATTGCAACATAAACGATTGCATACATATATCTCATCCTACTTATTTTGTTTGTTCGTGTTTTGCAAAAAAAATATCAATTTGTAGTTTCCATTCGAAGGCCGGATTTCTGTTTTTAATCGCATGGATAATAATCAAACCTTTCTATTACAAATCACATTGATTCTGATTAAAATAGAGGATAACAAAAGGAATAAATTTAACTTTCATACTCGCTAGAGTTTGGAGGTGATTGCAGATGCCGCAGTCAGTGCCCCATGAAATAAGCTGCTAAAGGTTAAAAATTTATAACAAATTTGCTACAACAATATCATCATCTGCAAAATGATTTAATCATGGCAAATTACTGCAAAAAAAATGCAAGGCTTTTGTTGTAAAGGATGCCCTAGAGTTTTTTCTTTGTTGTCTTGTTTAATGGCTTTTTGTAGTTTAACCTAAAAATTTGCTATTTTTCAGTCTCGCGGAAATTATTGAAATTTTTGTGTGTTTAAAAGCAATGCAAGAGATAAACAGCAGTTAAATAAATACATGTATAAGCCTGAATACTTACATCCTAACAATTACATGCAACCAACCCATCCGTCCGTTTTTCTATTTTGGCTTATTGTATCTACGACAGTGACCTGAAGAAATCAAAATTCAATTGAAATTGTTGAAAATGAACGTTATATATCCAAATGGTGATGCTACAAAAAAAGTGTGTGTTTCATTTAAAAGTATCCGCTCCCAGAAGCTTAAGCTGGATCCGCTCCTGTACTATTTAGAAAAAAAAGTTTCTAAAGGTATGGTCAGAACAGAAATCATAATTACTACAACATTTTGAAAAAGCCTACTGATGTTTAGCATGCAATATATTTATTCTATCAGAAATCTTGTTACAAATTAATTTATGAAACCGGATATCGCACATTTTATTCGACCATTGTTATTGTTGCAATATTTTACATGAGTGCTGTTTAGTATTAAATATAATACGGTTTTTAATGCGATTTTGTACAAAAACTCAAGTAGGAAATTTGAATTTGCTAACATTTCGTGAAAACAAGAGAAACATTTGTTTGAAATTTTTGCCGATAAAATGTTTCTGTGTGATTACAAATCTTTATAATTAATAGGCCAAATGACTTTTTGTCATGGATTTTATGCTCACATTATATAGCGGATAAAAGTCAGACCATTTTGAAGATATTTATTAATAGATCTGCACAGTCTACTACATATTAAAGATGCTACCAATACATACATAGCATGCATAAGTGTTTGTAGATTTTGCATTTGCAAAAAGAAAAACAGTACAACATTGTTTTCTCTACCTTGAATTGGTGTTGTTGTAGCAAAGGTATAATATTAAAAGGAAAAGTGCTATAAATTGCATTGTTAAGACTTTTTTATAATATAGTAGGAGATATTTGGATAATTTTTCTATTAACCTTAATAAAATTATTTACATCTAAAATAAGGGTGATTTTGTCGACCGTTGTCTATATTAGTATTGCTTAAATTAGAAACATCAATATCTATTACTTTTTTGTTAAATTTTTCATTTGCAAAAATTTTAAACTTCCTCTCATTTGAACAATTTTAACCACAAAAATCATATTAATGAAAAATTGCACATTTTGCATCATATTAATTTGAGTAGCAAATTTTTTAGAGACTCTTAAAATTTTATCAAAGCTTTGCATCAAAAAATATGTACGTAATTAATTTTAATTTTATTGCTATCTATTGTTTCCCACTGTATAATTACATGACTCGTATATAAAACGAGTATGAACTTTCGTATGAGTGTGTAGTTTTAGCCATTATTTTTTAGCCATAAATTCGCGTGTTAGTAATTTTAACATTTAATTTGTAAAATATGCATTGAAGCAAAAATGTTCAATAAATATACACAACCATAGAAAAAAATGTACTAAAGCTCGATTTCGAGCATACACGCTTACCCACAATGCAACATGATTGTGTGTGGGTCTGTGTTTTTGTAACTGTACCCTGAAGAAAATATCGTTAGTAAAGCTGTACTGATTCACTATTGACTTTATCCCCAGTACTACTGAATCACTGTACCCCAGGCAATGTTTTGTGCTATAGACAGTTAGTATGTGCTTGTCATTGAAATTCCACCATTGACCTCGGAACTGGTGATTCACTATAGATTAGCTGGTTCTTATGGGAATACATTGAAACATTGGCACCAGAGATTCACTGATTAATTTTAATGATTCTAGTCAACACAATTAAATTAGATTTTTTATGAAAATTTTTAGTTTTGCATTTATAAAAAATCATCTTGTAGCTGCCATAAACTTCTCTTCCCATTAAAGGAAAAAAAGTGTAGACGATTCGTTGACAATGTCAACAAAAAGTCACCAAACTTGTTGACAAAAGTAGTGACTTGGAGACACTTGACCCCTGGCTTCCTTCAGCGTAGTTTAAAAGTCCTGTTTAAGTGTTTGAGTCGTATACAATACATTTTAAACGTTTATAGACACAACCACATTGTTAACCTCATACTGAATTGTGAATTGTATTAAAGGCATTAAATGTATGCTTCTTCTATCCTTTTTTACACATGTGTATGTTTACGAGACCCTTGCACACGTACATACATACCCTCTAGTCAGCCTAGAATGATATGAATGTCGACAAACTTCTCTTTTATGCGTTAGTAGAGATACGTTAGAAACAACAGTTCTAGTTCTGTATTTCTGGTGACATTGTCAACGATCGCGTCAATAGTTTTTTTATTATGTCCCTGTTCATACGAGTAAAATTTTGCTTCTGCAACTTTCTTAAAATTTCTTTTGAAGTTGCATTCGTGTTCATATCATGAAATTCTTGTTGTGCAGGTTTTGTTTTTTACATAGAATTTGTTTTTGCTTAATTTTAGGAAGAGGAAAACAAAAGAGAGTTGCATTTACATGAAACAGTGCACCCCTTCCTAATCTTCTCACCTCTCTCTCCCATAAGATCAAAAGCTGCGCAGCAAAAGTTGACTCGTATTGACAGGGACTATGCTGTGCAGTCAATAGCAGAGTTGCAAGCCGATCGGGGACTGGCCGCTGCCGCTTCCAATTGACTTTTTCAATTTTAAACAAGTTTTTTTTGTAAAGTATTATAATTTTTTAATTGAAAAACTATATATTTTTTCCAATTAAATTATTTATTTTAAAAATGTTTGCATTATGTTTTGGTTGAAGTATATGTCAGCTTCAATCGAAAAAGGTATATAAACATCAATAATACTTCGGTCTGAATAATTTCAAAATAATTTATTTAATTTTTAATAAAAAATAATATTAAAAAACATATGATGTTGTATGTATATGTTTAAGTGTAAGGGTTGGGGAACCTTATAAAATTGTAGACCAGGGTCACTAAAATGTACTAGTTAATCTTTGGTTCAAATGTCTCCATACGGTCATAAAAGAACTACCTCGCCAATAGTACTAAAGTCTACTGGCAGATTTTCAATGACAATACATCTTCACTATCGGCATCGAGCGAGGAAATATAAATATTGTAGACTAGAGCTCCTAAAATTTACTAGTGACTCTTTGGTTACAATGTCTCCATGTGATCCCCAAAGAACTACTTAGTAAGCAGTGCTACAGTCTCCTGGTGGACTTTCAATGACAAGTTAATGTTAAATGTCAATAAATGATTACGTTGAATGGGATACACCTTGTCAGTAGTACTACTGACAATCTCACTAGTAAATCAGTGTAATTTCACTATTCGTATTTCCTGCAGGGTATCTACTTTCCAACATGCTCACACACATGCAGTGCAGTTTTTATGTGCTATTTTCTTTTTTATGTCCACACAAGTGAGTAGTCGACATATTAACAACATCCAGGATAATAATGTTTCTGTATGTATGAGTGCGATTACAAACACAATTACACTTTGTGGAGGTTCTTGTTTTCTTTTTTTTTATTGTTTACTTGCCGTGCTGTTTGTTTGGATGTATGTGTAAGTGTGACTTGTTTGTATTTTATTTCAATTTTACAATTTAACCATAAAACCACAGAAAACATGTTAAACGCATTTTTAATGGACTCAAATATGTTGTTGCTGCAACAAAATAACAACAAAAAATGGACCAATATAATTTGCAAGCATCGGCTATAAACAATCGATTAAAATAATATGAGGATGTTAAAAAAAGTCCACAAAATAAAAATTAAAACACAACGATGGATGACAGCAATAAATTTTTAAATGCACTTTATCTCGCATTTATGTTTGGGAGTTATAAAATATGTTAAAAAAATTTGTTAAACTAGAAGTTTTTATATAAATTAAGCAGAACCGAAGATGTTAAGTCATGTTTTGCGGATCATCGTAACTGGTCTAGCTTTTGAACGACTTTCAGGCCCATTAGGAAGCTTTTCAACGCTATAAACTAATTTTGATCTCGGTTACTGCAAACGTCGATGAGCGCAACTCCTCGATTATTGTGACAACTCAAATATTTACATTGTGGACTCAGTGTATGCAACTTGGTGAAAATTTGTGATTCTTTAAACGCAACTTTTAAATTTTTTGCCCGATTGTTTGTTTTTTTATTTTTTTATTTAATATTTTTTTACTTTTGTTTCTCAGAATATAAAAATATGCGTGTATGCATATACCCAAGGTAGATCTATAAGGTATACTTATCGGCGAATTGATATAACAAAGCAATTTTGTTTTGGAATTGTGGTGCCAAAAAATGTATGAGAAAAACTCAAAGCGAATATTAAAATATGAGTGTATTGGTAAAATATACCACATTTTGACAGCACAATTACCGAACATATAGGCTGATGCACAGATTTTTTAAAGGACATTTATGAACTAATATTCTTCTAAATAACTTAATAGCTTATGTATTAAAATTTGCATGAATACACAGTTTTGCGTTTAAATTTACATAAAAAGAAACACGTTGCGAAAATGGGTAATTTTTCATCCCTTTTCTTGACGAAAAATTATTATAGAACGCTGAAAAAGAAATTTGTCCTAACATTGCTTCCATTTCGGTGATTGGTAATCGAAAAAGAGAACTTCTTGCAATGGCAAGCATATTATGTAAAACTAATTAGAAATTATCCAAATTTGCACTACTTCCGGATCGTAAACTCTACATTTTCATGACTTCTTTGGAATGTTTTTTTTTTGCTAGGAATAAAATTTAAAAAACGACGAATTAAATTTGAATTCATGGTAAAATGAATAAAATATAAATTATTTTTTTTACAAAATAACAGCGTATAATATTATTAACATTTAAAATTGATATTAATAAGATTTAAATAAAAGCGTGTTAAAAATAAGTGAGTTTAATTCATATCAAAATTAAAAGAAATAAATTATTCGTTAAAAAAATCTCTGAAAAATTTTTTTAAAGTAACGTCATATCGACAGTAAAATATCGACGATACCGATGTATCGGAAAATCATCAGTATCGCTGATATATATTCATTCACTGAAAGGAAAGTCATTCATTCAGGCAATGAAACGGTTTCATTAAATGTTATTCATTATATTTATGAAACTTTTCATTAATACAATGATCAATTACATTGCATACATGAAATCTTTAAATCTCTACTCTTCCTAAGTTTTTCATAGTTCCTTGTATTAATGAAAATAGTTACATTGCTTAAATGAATTTTATTTTTATAATATAATTAAGTCATACAATTTTTGGCAACTTAATGTATAAGATTTTTCAAACATAAGTAAATCAACTTTTATTTATTTCAAAAATGTTATGTACCTATTTCTTATGTTTTAAATCTTTTTTAATTTCAAAGCAATATGGTTATCATAATTGCAATGAAAATATTTCTTTTATATAATGTAATATATTCTTCATTATATAAAACACGTTGTTAGCTATTCGACTCTCTTTTTTCCAACCATACTTCATTTATGTACATATTTAAAATAATGAGAAACAAGAGGGGCTATTGGATGAACTGGCTAGCGCGTTGACTACAAATCATGAGGTGTTGAGTTCGAGACTAGTTATAGGCAAGCAATCAACATTTACTGGCTAGTGAGCAGTACTGATAGCGATTGACTGACAAATACTAATGCACATCATATCACGCTAATTGCCTGAATGTGTCGCTTGTGAAAAATAATCAAACAACTACATTTAATTTATGACTGTTTCTTTTAAATAATGAAATAATTTCATTCTATTTATGACATGGCTGGCCAAATAAAGTTCGTAAATACAACGAAATATTCTTCATTAATCCAATGAAGGGCTTCATTAGCTGACTTTCAATGACAAATTTTATTAATGCAATGAAGAAATGCATTGTCTGAATGAAGAGTTTCCTTTCAGTGTTGATATTAAAGAAAAAACAGGATAATAGTACACAAATTTCGTGTATGAATCAGAATAAATTTCGCCGTCACTTACAACATTTTTATAATTATGTCAAATAAAAGCCATATATTTATGAAATAATGTGTACTTTTAATTTCCCGTTTTCCCGGGAAAATCTCGAAAATTTCCCGGGAGTTTAAAAAAGAAAATATCAATCTGCTTTTTCATAAAATTAATTCTTTACAATTATTTATTTGAAACAATGAAAACCAAACGTCATTTGTGACTTTAACCTCAGCTTGTCCTGTTTCTTTTCTGTTAACTCCTGAAAATTATAGAAACTTGAGCAACAAATAATACTTTTTTTTATTACAATATAAGAAATTTTGTTTTTATTATTTGTTTTGTATTTTTGTCAATGGGACCCGGTACTGTGTGGCGTGGAATGCTCCTAATTGTAGTAGTCCAGTCAGATTAGATAAATCGAAGAAAAAAATTCCCGGAGCTTGGTCATCGGTATAATATATACGGTACACAGAGCCTAAAGAGTTTTAGAAGTAGGGAGGCCCTCTTAAGGTGACAATTTTTAACTATAACTTTAAAAAAAATTGTTTTATAGAATTGCAAATCATTTTTACATAAGACCAGCCAAGGAAAAACAACAAAATTTTAAAAAGTACTTTATTTGCCCAATCCACTCAAATTACACCTCATGAGCATCAATCTGCAGTTGGCTATTGCTTTATTTAGCAGTAAAAAATAATTTATTTATTAATTTTTTTCTTTTTTTTTTGAAAAACTTGGCATACGGAAAAACTGTCCTTCTAAATTTTCGAAAACATTATGCAAAAGCTTTACATATACGACGAATTTTAGTGGAATTTGTGACGTGAAACATTTTATGGTAAACATTCGCATGGAAAATTCCCTGAAGTTCCATGTCATGCGATTTTAATCAACCCAGCTTGCATCTCTATTGGTGCTTTTGGAAAACTAAGAAAAATACAATTTTTTACTTCAGATAGTACTCCAAAAATCTATAAATTTTTCTGTTTTAATAACTTTATACTACAACAATAAACTTTTGAATAATTTTAAATGCAACACCTTGTGACTTAAATTCAAATTTGTCATTTAGAAATTTTACTTGCAAATAAAAGGCAA
Source organism: Panzeria rudis (assembly GCA_956483635.1). Taxonomy (NCBI): domain Eukaryota; kingdom Metazoa; phylum Arthropoda; class Insecta; order Diptera; family Tachinidae; genus Panzeria; species Panzeria rudis. The sequence continues at coordinate 198,703,622 of OY101448.1, forward strand.
TAAAATCTGAAATCTTAAATATGAACACAAAAATTTAAGAAATAAATTAAAGAACGAATGACATAAACACGGTTACGCTTACAAGCTGACGCCAAAAAATACAAAATAAAAATACAAAAATAAGGGAAGAAAAACCAAGACATTAAATAATATCGAACTCTTACCTCTACACAACAACTTTCACCCAACAAGGATGTGCACAAAATGGTATACCTTCTTTTCCCTTTGCTATGTCCCTTGTATACCAACAGCAAATACTCGTTGTAACAACAACCATTTGTTTTTGTCCATCAATAAATTTGGTCATGTTTATCGTTGAAAATCCATACCCATACTCAGTGCTCCCATTCCAAAAGGTGGGTAAAACAAAAAAAAAAAAGTCCCATTCGAAAGGAGGAAAAAAAACATAAAGGTCTTGTATTTATGCGCGTAACATTTGTGAATGGCAGCAGCTTGAAAAAAAAACACAACCCTATAGATAATATTGGACTACGTGTTACATGTTAGCTGAAATGGAGTAGTTAGAACATGGTCCTATGTAATGCAGTCATGGACTATGTCATTTGCAAACAACAGCTTCTAGTTAAACGACACGTATTTGCGTTTCAACGAGTGCAATCATTAAAACACGAAAATGCTGGGTTGGACCATGTTATTTGCAAACAAAAGTTTGTAGTTGTGCGACAAGTGCTCGAGTTTTAACCAATTCAACACGAACACTTGAATGCTGTGTCAAGTGATGACATAGAGTAGTTTTAAGACTACTCCGATGTAGTGCAAAGTTGGGTTATATGGTCCAGCTCTAGGACATCGTAATGTTAAATCGACCATGTTTTCTCCAGACATTTGGGTTACATTTGGACTAGTCCTAGTCCTCCCTCTATGGAGTATAATTTACATGCGTGTATGCGCTAGTCGCGTTATCTGCAGGGAACAACAACAACAACAGAGCACAAATACATTCAAGTACAAAGAAATATGAATTGTTTGAATTGTTTTATGGAATCTAACGGTTGGTTGCTTCTATTCGCAACGATGTGCTCGAAATTATTGGACACAGAAACAACATTTAGGTGTTACTGTTGTCCGTCTATCTGGCTTGGCGGATGTTTTTTTAGGGATTCCTATATATAAAATGATTTTTAATTTCTTTTTTAATGTGTTTTTTTTGTCCTATCGTCATATTAAAAAAACTCTGTTCGTCGATAGTGAAGACTATCAAATCATCAAAACATTTGATACAATATCTTGCTAATACATTCTCATGTCTAAGATTTTCAACAATGAACTCAGATTACTTACTAGCAAATTTCTTCTTTTTCTTTAATTTCTTTCCTTAATTGTTGATAAAAGTTAAAAGAACGTGTAATGTTTATGTCTTAAAAGAATTTCTTAACATTCCAGTCAAAATATTTTTGACTTTATCCATGTCAATGTCATTCGATTTTCTTTGGATCGTCCTCAAACAAAACATGTCAAGCAATGGCACCTGCTCTTTTTTCTAAACGTTTTCAACTTACAGCGATGCTCGGGAAAATTTAACTGTTTTGTAAGAAAAAGTAAAGAAATGCCAAAACGATTTTTTTAGGTTATAAATACACACATGCACACATATAACAACAATGTTCTGAGAAATATAAAAGAAAATTGGTAAAACGTAAAAGGAAATATTTGGACAACGAAAACAATAAAACCGGTAAAGTTCGAATTTAAGTTTATTTTTTTAAGAAAGTTAATTTTTTGATCAAAAATAAAATGTAAGCAGTTAAAGTTTTAAAATTTTTAATTTTAGTTATATTCCAATTATACCAGAGCGAAATCTAGTTGATTTCAGTTGTTAAGTATTTTTACATCTACACGGTTTACACTAAACTTTTTTTAAATTTTATTACCAAACTCCATATAAAAATAGACACTTCAAAAGCCAAATAGCTATAGAAAATATTTCGTAATTTGTGCTCACACTCAATAGCAAGAACACACAGCCTACATCGGTTCCTTTCTTTTAGTACAATATACAACAAATAAACCACATTTGTATCACTCGATAGTTCCCGCATTTAACAAGATTTTGTCAAAATGAAAAAAAGACTAGATTTTATATTTTAATGTGATTATATCGAAAATGTTTACATTTAACTCAAGTAATTTAACTTTATATATTACGTAGGATACAAACTGATCCGCCGTTACAACTACTAAAGCCTGTTTCTGCAAGAACGCAGATATTTAATGGGAAAACAAAAATTAAAGAAAAAATAGAAAATTTCAAACTGTTTACTAAAAAGGAAAGTTACTTTTTATTTAAAAGAAAGAAAAAAACAGGAGTCACGTGGTTCCAACATAAAAACGTGATAACATTTTATTTTTAAATCAGACAAAGATTTCTCTTTTCTTTTTGTTCTTCTAAACTAAAGTCAAGAATTTAGCTTTTTTCAAATTAAATGCTCAAGAAATTAAACAAAAAAATCGTTTGTTTAATCCAAAAAATAAAACAATGAAAATTATTGTAGTAGAGTTCTTTAGTCTCCTCCATAATCAGACATTATAATAAACACTACGATTTAATAATCTTTGAGGAGGATTCCATAACGTGAAAATGGCGTTTATTTTACAGGGTGCTTGTTTTTTACACATTCAACATTTTATATTTTATTGACGACAAAAGCAAAAAGTGTTTTTGCTTTGCTCAATGACACTGATATTTGCACAGAGTTTGTACCCAGTTGGCCACGTCTTTAAAATATCATCAATGACAGGTGCACGACAATGTTAAATCCTCGACGACAAATGTCAGACAGAAGGAATAAATCATCAAGGAAGTTTTTGAACGAGTGTCGCGTATATCGTATACGATTCAATGAGCGACAATGTCGCCCAGATTGACGTTCACATAATACTAGTGTGAATACGTGGGCGACATTGTCGCCTATTTTTTCGACAATAATTACATAAGTGAAAATGTCGCCTGTCTTGTCGTCCATGAGTTAAAACGCGACATTTGCTTGATTGAAGAAAAAATGTAAGACATTGGCGCTCATATTGTTCTGAACAAAGTTGGATGGAGCCCAGCGGGAAAAGGTAATGAATAGTAAACGAGAAGGTAATGCACAGCATGTATAATTTTTCGTTCCAGAATTCATTATTGTTAACACAGAACATGTCCTAGGAAAGTAATGAATTATTTTAAAGTGTCCGGCGAATGAATTCTATAATTCATTCTATTTAATTCGTAATATAATTCTTTCTCCCATATATTTTCAAAAGTTAAATGTTTGAAGAAATAAATTACATATACTTATATAAATATTCATTCGTGTATGTAAGTATGTATAAACTTTATTAATTACGTTTAAAATATGTATGTAGACATACATATTCATTCACATATTCATTGTATTTACTCGATCTTCCAAGGTACGCGTTCAAACATAAAGAGAAATAACGAATTTTTTAAAAACCATTGTTACGAGCAGAAACAATACATTCCTTCTTCATTAGATGTGGTAATATACGTGGTAATGAATGTGTGTTTTTGTGTCTGATGGAATTACCTTCACGCTTCCAAAGGAATGCATTGTTTCGCTTTTTAAAATATTGCATTATATATGTAATTCATATAATTTCATTATATATGTAATCAATGACTACTTTTCCCGCTGGGAGGACAACAATTAAGAGATGGTCGCTCATCTTGTTCTCCACAATGTTACTGAAGACAAAATGTAAGACATTGTCGCTCATATTGTCCACAGTAAAGTTGGTTTAAGGACAGCAATTAAGACATTGTCGCTTATCTTGTTCTTCACAATGTTACTAAAGACAAACTGTATGACATTGTTGCTCATATTGTCTTCAACAAAGTTGGATTGAGGACAAAACAAAAGACATTATCACTCATATTGTCGCCAAAAGTGTTTAAAGAGAACAACATGCAGGAATTTGTCGCTCAGATTGTCGCGAACGACGATTCACTTAAATTATCGATTAGAAAACCTATTCGTTAGAGGAGAATTCGTACAAGTATCATATCTGACGATCGGCCCAACTGGGTATATATGTACATTGTACATATGCATGTACATATTTGACAATATAAACTCAACATCTTGTTGACACAAATGTGGTTATTTAATGGTGAATTTCACATTAAAAAGAAAACAGTCAACAAAAAGCAGAGAAGAGCCAAAGTATCCCAGCCATTTATTCAATCAGTCAACCAACCATTTCATTTATTTATCCAGCCATTCATCCGTTCATTAAATAAAAATATAAAAAAATTATTAAAGTTACAAAATGTGCAAAAACATTAAAAGGGAGTTTTGTATTCGCACTAAAGATGGGCTCTTCTCAAATGTCGTGAATTATGTTTAAGCGTGAGGTAACTTTTCCCTTGCAATGACTTTTGTGAGAAGATACCAGATAAAACCCAAAGAAGGAGTGCACCTTGGTGGGATTATAGAGTAGAAAAACTGAGAAAGGAGACAAAACGATTATCATATAAAGTAAAATATACACGTGACTGGGTCACCTATAAGACTGCACTCACTAGCAATAATAAAGCACTAAGAGAATCCACAAACTCAACGCGTTGTTGTCAGTGGATTCATCACAGACCAGAAATCACGTCCTCGTAACCATCTAGATAGGATACACAGAAAAAAAAGATCATCTTTGCGCCATACACAATAAGAAATTTAATTACCGCAGTTCTTTGAAAAAAATTCTTTGTTTGTCATATCAGCAACTTAATTATTAATTAATTCTATTTTAAAAACATTATTTTTGAATGTAAATTAAATATTACCAATTTGATTTGCTAGTTGCAGTTTGATTATATTTTTTCTGTGTACTCTTCCCAGTAGCATTGCCAGTAAATCCGACTTCTCTGCCGAATAAACAAATCGAAGGTTGTCATACAGATCATACAGATCAATCAGAGTTAGATCGTTGTTTTTAACGATGGAGAAACTTCTGGGTAGTTATATAAAGAAAAATTACCTCACATTGTATCCAATAAACAGCTTTCCATTCGCCTACCATCCAAGTAAATCGACGGTGACTGCCACACATTATTTAACAACTGTCATGCAGAAGGCTCTAGGAGTTCACCAAATAGATCTATGCGCTTTTAAAGACATTTAAGTAAGAGTTGGGAGACTATCGATAGTGTCACTATCGAAACTTTTCAATAATTTGAAAAAAAAAAATAAATCGATATATCGACTCTATACTATCAAAAGTTAGAAAAACTACTCGTATCGATATATCGACAATACTATCCCGAAACTATCAATGTTTTATAGTTATCAGAGAAATCATTAAATATGTATGTATGTATGCAAAATTGCAAAATTAAAATTTTTTTTTAAACGAAACAAAACCGAACTTTATTTCATAGTTCAATATGTCATTTTAACGATTCTTATATCCAATTTAACTAACTGACGATTGTTGAAAAAAAATTTCTGGGACCACCGTTTACAGTTGTTAACCCAACTTTAATTTAATTTCACAATAATATCTAGTAATGGGTTATTTACTATCGATAACGGCAAAAATATCGATTGGTTTCAAACATTAAATTATTGTAGATTAAAAACATCGATAGTAAAAAAATTAACTATCGATACTATCGAAAGTGTCATCCATAGTTTTCCACCTCTAATTCAAGGAGTCTTCGAAAATACATGGTACGACGCGAAAGGAACAGTTCTTGATAGAAAAGAAGATTATTGAGAGCAACTAGCAAAAATGGTAATATGTACAAAATGAGCTTTCCTTTGCATGTCCGTGCATTTCATACTTGTGTTGTAGGGAAATTGAAAGTTTTCACATTTTAGTTTTACGCTGCTATTTTCAAATTCATTTGGGCAATTCATATAAGTCCTATTTATTCATATCATTTTATGCATGCATACAATTTTATTTAAAATTTGTATTTTATATTCTTTAACTTTCTTTCAAATTTTGATGTTTAAAATAAAATAAATTAAAACGAAATGCATAAAATAAATAAACAAAAGTTTTTGTGAAAAATAAAAGTGTACATGAAATCGCAATTAAATACGTGCCGATTTTAAAATTAGCTTTTCGGGAAAAATTAAAGAAATTATAGCCGTTTTGAGACATAAGCTGTACAAAGTATCAAGTACTATTTAAATACAAATTATTAGTATCATAAAGCTAACATGCAGCTAACATAAAACCAATTATTTTTCAATATAAAATTTGACATTTGTTATGATAAAAAATATGTCAGGTATAGACGTAGGGTGAAGAAAATTTTTTAAGAATCGCCAGTTAATCTTATAAATTTTAATGGACACACAAATGAACAAATTTATATAAGCAAAATAGAAATCCATTCATTGAATGAACTAATAAATTCGTTAATTTAATTTTTCGTGATCATATCGTGAGTGATAGCCATGAATGGGCGTGAAAACTTACTAATAATCCCATCTCTAATTCGCACCAGCAAATGTCTGTATGCATTGATGACTGAGTATCTGTCTGTCAATTTTTTTTATAAGTATGTGTACATTCAACGTGGTTGCACGCTTAAAATGACGCGTGTCCTCAACAACCATTTTACCATATAAATTCAATATTCTCAGGACATAATGTTCACAAAAAATTACACGTGTCAATTTGACATAAATTGACATCGTAATTAAAGTGTTTTACATTTTATTGTTCGAATTTTCATATTAAACGTAATTAAAAACTATCCAATTCAAAAAAAAAATTTTAAATAAAATTAGTTTAATTATTATGATAACACTGTACAACACAAAATATGTAACATGGTTCTGATTCTGGCAGAGGCCACCAAAAAAATTTATACTTGCATCGGCGTTTTGAAAGTTTACATCCGGGAATCATTTTAAGTTTCCCCTGCACATTTTTCCACTAGTTTTAGTGATTCCACTCAAAATTAAATATTACTAAATCTAACCAATTTCATAGGTTAGAATTGCGCCAACGAATAAAATACAGTAAAAATCCACCAATGGAATTGTAGTTTAGTTGATAGTGTGTAAAAGTACTAACCGGAAGGTCGCAGGTTTGATGCCTGCCAAGGCTTAAGCTGTAAGTGTGTTTGTTTAAAAAAAATTTTTGTTTTCTCTGTTTATAATTTCTTGGTGTTGAACTTAGGCGCTCATGTTTATAAACCGGACGCTTTTACCATCTCAGATAAGTCACTTTGTTAAATAACGACAGCATAAAGTATACATAGACATGTGGTGACTTGCTTGACTTAAATACAGTATTTTATGTTAAATAACTATTTTCGTTGTTATTATTTCAAATTGGTAATTTTAACCATAAAAATTGGTAATGTTAACCACAAAAATTGTTAAAAATTATATTAGTAATTTTAACTATCACAAACAATTTTAATTTTCAAATGTCATTTTCCCCAAATTTATATTTTACAATGCAAATAAAATATAATATTTCGGTCTTGAACTCAGGTTCTCTAGGTATATGCAGGTCTTTTTTCCCACTTTCTCAAAAACTTCACCTCAGCGGCGATATAGCGAGTTAAAATGTTTGATTTTATTGTACAGTGTAATACTTTGTATGGATATGAATAAGGAAAAGAGAAAAAATTAAATTAGACCACCTCTGGGTGTGCACATTTTCTCTGCCAACATAAATTTTTTCAGCACTCATCGTGCTGAAAAATTTTGCACAGTTTAGCGCAATAAGTTTAGATAACACTGCACAACACAAACATGGCTTTAACGACTGATTTTGGTACAGGGCAACAAAAAAAGATACTTGTATCGGCGTTTTAAAAGTCTATGCACAGTTTTCGATTTAGGGGAAGCTAAAACTTTTATCTTTTACACATTGTTATAGTGAATCGGCATAGGAAATATTGTAATCCTTAATCGTAAGGTACAAGAATTTTTTATTACTTTTATGTAAAACAACAAATGGCCGAAACTAAATATTTTTGTTATTATTTTCTTGTTTAGAAGTTATAGTTTCAGGCCTATGAGCAAAAAACTAAAAAAGTTGACCTTAAGGGGCCCTTCCTCCTCTCTCTAGCTCGCCCGCCAAACACGCGAACTCTTTAATTTCTTTAAATATATGTAACAATGACCAACTGTGCAAATTTTCAAAACTCCGGGAATTATTTCCTTCGATTGGCCTCATTGTTTCTATTTTGTTTGCAGTAATTTTAATTTTTGATATCCTGTCGAGCTGGTCTATTTGTGATATTTTTCTAACCTTTTTTGGGACTAACAAACTTTTCAATAATTTCATTATTCAAATCAATTTTCGATTCTCCACTTCGTCAATTATTCGTACAACCATTATGCTATTCGAGTAATTTCCATACCGAATAGTAATCAAATTAGAGTCCTTTTAATAATATATAATATTAAATGTATTCAAAATTTGACTTCAAAACTAATAGAATATTATTTTCCTAAGCCACAATTAATATCTGTGGCAAAAAGGCATAAGTCTAAAGTCGACTTAATCAAAGTAGTTTGTCCGAAAGTTTTTACGCTACTGCTAAAAGGTTTATAGGCTTGTGTTAGGAATGATTGAAACTAGTGCAACCTTCAACTGAATGCAATAATATTTAAGGAATAAAACTGTGTTAAAGCAAAACTTGCCTAACTCGAATTAAGCACTTATTTCTTATAGCCACAGATATTAAACTGAGTGGAATTTAGTTATAATATTAAAAATACAATTTTTTTCTATTTGATTGTCTGCAAATGTTTAGAAAATAAACTCATCAAACTAAAAACAAACAATAAAAAATGTTTTTAAAATAAATTGCAAAATTTAAAAAAAAAACTGGCAATCATAAGGATTCCATGTACAAAACACACCCACACAAACATATGTTTTTTTTATTTTATTTAAAATACTTGCACAGGATTAAATAAAAAAAGTATTTACAAGACATGTTTAACATCCCTTAAGGCCAGTAAAATACGAGAAACAAACATAATCAAACATTTAAAGTAAAAAGGAAAATAAAAAGGAGATTTGTTAGAAAGAAAGAAAAAAAAACAATTTGTAAAACATTTTTAGATAACGATCGTTAACAATTTACAAATTGTTGTTTAAACGCTATTTAACGTTAGGATTTTAAACTACATTTTCTGCTTCTTTTTTCAAGATACTTTTTAAATGTTGCCTTTGCCAACAAAGTATGAAATCGAATGTTAATGCGCAACCCAGTGAATAAATAGGATTTTTTGTAAATAAATGATATAAAAACATATTTCTTCATTAATGCGATCTTCGCTGAAAACTTTTGTTTTTGTGCGGCTTTTCACATATTACGTATTGCACTTTGGTAGAAGTCGTTACGAAGGACTGCGTTTATATTGTGCGATTTTTGTCACTGCAAATCTTTCTTTGTAGGCGAGAGGAGTGAGAGGAATTCAAAGCGGTACACGTATGCATGTTCTTTTGAAATTCGTTCGTAATTCGTAATTTAAAACTGACACATCCCTGTATGAATTGTAGAAATTGTAGAGACAAAAGTTGCACAATGTAAACGTAAATGCCATTTTAAAGGAGAAACGAGAAGAATTGAAGCGACAAAAGTCGTATAGTATAACACTACAGTCAAAGGCGAAAGGGGCGTTAAAAACTATAAAAATGTCGTTACGTAATTAATGAACAGCACCAAACAGAAATTTTTCTACATACATTCGAACTGTTCCAACAATAAGATATTAAAACTTCTGGATTCATAGTTCAGTGTAGAGATGGGCGCGAGTCGTGTTTTTTTCGTGACACTAATAGGCACGACTCAACACGAAGTGTTCGTAACAGAAAATCTGATTTCGTTCGTGCTCGGGTCAAATCGTGTTGAGCACGAAAAAACACGAAACGATTTGAGATTAAAATGTGTGTGAATGCAGAAGCTTGTCGCACAAGATTTTGAGCGAAAATCTTGATAAGTTGCAGCTTCTCAACAAAAATATATAAATAAAAATACAAATACAACATGAAACGTTCAAATAGAAGAAAAATATGTCTTTGAATTTAAAAAAAGGGTTTTTTTTTTGTTTTTGGATTTGATTTCGTGCGTGTTGAGTCGTGTTCGTGTTTTGAAAATTTTGGGCAAGCGTGTTTCGTGCGTGTTGGACATCCGGGATTCGTGTTCGTGTCGTGTCGTTGGAAAATGTCGACACGCGCCCATCTCCAGTTTAGTGCTAGTGAACAATCTCAATCTTTTTAATTGTTGCATTTCATGTATTAAAATACATATTTTCCATATTTTAGTTTCTTGTTTTGTTCGCTGGGTCACTTGACATATTTCAGCATTAAGAGAATGTAATGAGGGTGGCAGCAAAAAAAAAAGAAAAAAAGAATTGAATAAATGCACAAACTGATGGATTGAATGAATGACTGGCTGAATGTTCAAACAACCGAACGTTCCTAAATATACATCTACAAGCATACGAACATAAGAACACATGAGAACATGAATGTTAGTGAACAAGAAAATTGTGTTAAGGATTTTTTTGGGCTACACCAAACACAAAACAGAACACAGACAAAAGAGGCAACAAAAATGAGTTTTTAATGGTTGCAAATATTCTGCTATTTAACGAACGATTAAAAGGAAATTTAAGTATTTTTTCCTTCGACTGTTTTTTTTTTCCTCTTCCTTTTTTTAAAGTAAGGAAGGAAATTGCCACTTTTAAATTATACTTTAATATTTTCATCACGATAGTTAAAATGTATCATCTATAGTTTATTGCAACATAAAAAAAATTAATTCTAAAATTATTTTCTTAAAACTTCCTCACGTCTGTGACCAGATGCTAAAAGCTGCACAGAGTTGGTTTGTGTATTTATATCAAATATTATATCTGAAGATAGTGTACAATAAGAAAAGTAAAAATATTTCAAAATATCATAAACGAACAAAAAATTAAATGGTTAAAATCCATATTTAAGTTTAACTTGTGTATCGCATGTTCATTTTTAGTGTGTTGCAAGCTATTTCTTACCGCAAGGACACATGAAAAAGTATGTGAACATATCGTCCCTATCACGTCCAACTATCGAATTTGCGAAGTTAGTTTTTTATTTTCGTTACCTTACTCCTCCAATTTGTATAACATGCCTCGTTGCAAAATGTTAAATTTCTCATAGATTATTGAAAAACTCAATAAGAAATATGTTAAAACTTGCATCTTTAGGAATGTAATGTGCTGATTTTGCAATCAAAATTGGCGGGGGTTTGCTCTCGGAAAATAGTTCCGATGATGAAATCGTAGTTGGTCTCGAAACATCATGATGTAAGTTCAACCTTATGTGCAGCTAAAGAGAAATTTATTTCTAAATAAAAAGCAATTTAATTGAAAAATTAAACTCAAAACGAAATTAAGAATTTGTATGTAAAACACTGCGAGGACAATTTCAGCCCTTTAAAGCTTCGCTGTGTGGTATCTTTCTTAAAGCAGAGGCAAAACTCTCCCCTTCAACGGCGTTGTAGCGGGCTAAGACGTCCTATAAAAATATTTTCCATAAAACTTTACTAGTACCAAAGCTCGCTCCACACTGAACTTGAACGCCAAAAATCATTCAAAACTTAAAATGTGTTTAAAATTTAATACCGTATGTCCTTATTCACAATTAGTACTAAAATATCTCACAAAAACGGATTTTATTAGACTAGTTTGTCTTAACAATATGTACGAGTATTTCTAAAGTCAAATTTCATACAAAATACAATTAACCATATTGATTTGAATGTTTAACCTCAGTGCTGTTCCTTGAATGTAGAATATTTTTTATCCAATTTGATTAAGTATATAGGCTAAGGTTCGTAACGTTATACTCAGAAAGAATTAGACCTGATCAATATATTCAAGGAAGGGAAAAATTAGCATAAGCTTAGCTTTCAACGTACACAGCAGAATATAACAACGCTGTTTTCGAAAGCCGATATACTTAAATCATCAAAGTTTATGTGTATCTTGCTTATCACTAATTGTTAAGTGATTCTGTTGAATTGTGATAGCAAACTTTTCGTGAAGACTGAATAAGAGAATTAAATCAGTACTAAATGGATGTTAATTCGATTTTTTTATCACAATAAATCCCAGTGTTAACCTTGATATCTTTTTCTAATTTTTTGTTCTGCTAAAGTCAAACTTTAGTTGTTTGATTATTATACTTAAGTATACATATCGCTCCTTTATTGCAACGTAGTCATATCTCAAAAAAAAATTAAACTTGGCAAAACTCGTTTTTGTTGTTATAACTTCGGTTTAGATCAAGATATTTTTCTGAAAGAAAGTCTTAATGAATACTTTTTCTTAAGTAACTTGAAATTTATGATTTTTTGATATATTGCAATAAAGGAGCGATATGTAGCTATATGAAAAAAATTTAATATTTTTGACGATTTCTTTAGCTATTTCATCTTTGGATATACTATTACTAATATTTTCTGAATATTTATAACATATACTATCTTAAAAAATAGGGTATAAATCAATCTGGCATTGCTTTTTCCTATTTTGCTGCACTGCTTGCATGACATTAAAAATGAATTTATGATACATTTTCTTTTTTACGATTTTTTTTTTAATTTTTAAAGCAACACTCGTTTGGAGTTAATCCAGCTGTACACTAAAAACATACGTGAATGTGCAACATAAAAATGCAAAATTATTATCAAAAGTGATTTTTTGAGCTATGATTTCTATCGCTTGTGTTGAACGTACATATTTCTTACTAAAACTGTCTTGATCTGTGATGGACAATGAATATTTTTCTCGATATCAAAGAAATGTATGTATAGTATATAATTTTCCTAGTTCCGCCACAATGCATTGTATGAGTAGGGGACATCCCCTAAGTGCTGGTCATACATAAAAAAAATATTATACTTAAAGCCAATATTTTTATAGGGTGTCATTTTCTTTTTAAGACAGTCTGTGGCAGGACAACGGACAATATTTTTATTTATTTTTTATTAAGACCAGCACTCAGGAGATGGGACCTACTCATGCAATTCATTGTGCCAGAATTAGGAAAATTGATTATGGGAAGGAGGATAGAGGGAGTAGTGTTTATGGACATTCGATTTGAACCTTCCAGCATTGAAAGTGACAGGAAAGACCTCTGCCGGAAACTTATTCCACATACGAACTGAACTGTTCGGCCAAAGAACGAATTCTTTCTATAATGCGTAGTGCGATTTATTGGCGTATCGACCAGAACGGGGTGTACTCTTAGTGAAGAACGCGCTGTTCACAGAAAAGAGCAGGTTTCGGAAAAAAGTTCCCTGATTTCATCAGAACACATTCCATTGTAGTAATCATAAAACGACGAAATACACTTCATATTGCGTCGATGCTCCAGCGAGTCAATAGAGCTGGCTACCCTACAGTCCCGATGAGCTTCTTCGCACTCTCCTGTACGCGGTGGAGTAACTTCAAAATAGTATTCGACAAGATTTGAAGTTTGACAGATAAGGTCGTTAAGGAAAATAAGAAAAGAGGGTAGGAGAAAGATCGGAGCCTTGCGGTACTCCTGAATTAATCTTGATCTCGTTTGATGAGATCCCATCTATAACAACTCGTATAGTGCGATCCCTGAGGAAGCTCGCTATAAATCTAGGGAAGTCATCACCGACACCAAAAGCAATGAATTTTGACAAAAGTGCACCATGCCACACTCTATCAAACGCCTTAGAAATATCTAGAGCCACCACCTTACTCTCGCCGAAATGGTCTATAGAGTGACACCGTTTTTCCGAAAAGAGTGCCAGTAAGTCACCCGTAGAGCGTCCCCTACGAAAGCCATACTGGCGGTCGCTAAGTAAACTGTTGGACTCCAAATATCTCACAAGATAGAAATTCACCATACTTTCCGTCACTTTGGAAAGTGTAGAACATATTGTGATTGGGCGGTAGTTTTCAGGGTTTCTAGCCTCTCCCTTCTTAGGGATTGGCGTTACATTGGCAACCTTCAAGCACGATGGAAATTCACCAGCATAGTACAAAGTGCTGAAGATGGTTGCCAACAGACGTGCTAGAGTCGAAGAGCAAAGCTTCAAGACCATTGCTGCAATGTCATCCGGCCCAGGAGACTTATTTATCCACGCGCTCGAAAGAGTATCTTTGGTATAGTTACAGATACTCTATCGAGAGCGAGAGTGAGAATTACTTGCACATAATTGGGCCAGAAAGTTAGCTTTATCAGCCTGGTCAGTGAATATTTGGTCACTCTTCAAAAGAGTCGGAATTGAGGGACTAGCATTATCCTTAATCCTTTTAACGAATGATCAAAAAGCTCTTGCTACCCCGAGGGGCAGCAAGGACTTTAGCATATAGGCGCTTCTCGTGTAAAGCATTTGTATACTTTAGTACTCTGGTACACGAAGATCTCGTCTTTTTGCGCAGCGAATCAGTATCTGCGCTCTTATTACTACGCCGGATACTGAAAGCTTCCTCTCTAGATCTGACTGCATTCTTGCAAGCCTGATTAAACCAAGACTTCGCTCTGGCCTTAATCGGAATTTGCATTGAGGGAATGAACGTTTTCATTCCCAGCGGAATGATGTCTACGATCATTGACATTATTGTCAAGGAAACATAGTAGCCGAAAAAAGTCATCACGCTCAGCCTAACGGACCTCTTCGTAGATATATTTTAAACGTTTCGTAGATGTTCTTGAAACGTTACAAAGTTCTGAGAACGAAAAGGAGGTAGAACCGGTGCAATGATCCGAGTTACCGAGAGATGCATTAACTCTCACTTCATACATGTTAGGGTGTAAAGTGAGAAAAAGGTCGAGAGTATTGTTTTGGTGCCCATCAACACACGAAATGTGTTTTGGCTCACACACACACACCCACACAACTGATGCTCTAAAATATCAAATTCGGCGCTACATTGACGAGATAATCAAAGCGTTTTTACAAAATTTGAAAAGAGGGGACGTCTGCCAATATGTTGGAGTTGGACATTTGCCCGACATCATATTTTATAATTCAGTCCCATATATCTAATTTACATTGGCATCAATAAAACTGAATTTGTAAAACAAAATAGTGATTTTAAGCAAATTTACTTCATTTACCTCAAATTTGCTCATCCTTTTTTTTGTAAATAATGTACAATCTTGAATATTTCAAATAATCCAAACTTTTTCACAGCATTTAAAAATAGAATATAATGATATATATCTCTTTAATATGACCCTCTATTATCCTTTTAAAACCAACGTATTTGGTATTTACAATTTTATATTAACCCAACTCTTTGTGTTAAAAGTATTATTGGTTTATGGTTATGGCTCCAATGTTCTTTTATTGTTTTTGTCAGCACTTTTTTTACAACATTTTTATGACAAAGTGATTAAAGATTTTTATTTTGTAGCCCATTTTAATGCGAAGTATAGTTAACTTTTTTCATTTAATACACAAGACAATAAATTCTGAGATATTTAAGAAAAAAAACTTTGCTAAAGGAACGTTCCTCGGCCAACAAAATATTTAATCAGCAGACTTAAAGTATTATAATGAATATTCAGCATTTAAAAATCTTTAAAACTTGTGACCGAGCATATTTTTTTTTACTTTGAATTAGAAATAAAAAAATGTTAAGAAACACAAATTTATTCAAGTTCATTTAAGAAAATCTGATACATTATTTTTTTTTCTTTTTGGTTTACTTTATTTTTTCTTGGCAGCGATTCACAAAATGCTCTAGAGTTTTATTAATATTTTGTGTGCTTCTTTCAAATCCGCTTTCACCACCTTTATAATTTTTCTTCTCTCATCCCGCGCTTTGTATAATAAATGTGGTGACATTTGGCACGTCAATATCACAGAGCTAAAAAAGAAAAAAAAATAGCAAAAGTAAGAAAAATCATAAAAAAAACTTTTAAGAAATTGTAGAGAAAAAATATTAAAAAGCAAAAAAAATGTAACAGCTACAAAAATTGAATTTATATTAATTTATTAGCATAAGAAACGTACATAGTTACTTACTGTTGAACTTAGAAGAAAGACACCATTTCCAGCAAGGAGATCTTAGTATTGCACATCCACTTCACACTGAAGTGTTATAAATAAAATAAACTAGTTTTTTGCACTAAATGAAAAGTTTCGATCTTCGATGAAATTTCACTTTATTAGTTTAAAAAAATATTTGTCACTTTTGCAGTGTAAGCGCGATATGTTCACATAGAAGAATAACCGCGGAAGATAATCTTTTGTAGCAATTCTGACTTAGAAACAATTATTTCACTTATCAGAAATCTAAAGCACTACTCTACAAAAAATAAAAATTAGCCTAAAAAACGAGAAGTTTTTTGAGCTAATTTGAGGTTGCTGAATGCGAATGACATTCATTTATTTTTTTTTTAAGAACCGTTTTCAAGATATTCGCGAAAAAAAGGATTTTTGTAGCGTTTTTTTAGATATTTCCAAAACTCTTCAGAACTGTTCATTTTAATTTTACCAATTTTGCACTGTTGCATAAATATGTTTTTCGTCTTTCAGCCAATATATATACTGTAATAATCGGATCAAAATTCATTGAGAAGGAGGGACACTCTTGCTCTCAGCCGAACACGAGAGACGTAAACAACCAAACAACCAACCGCTGAAACAAATATTTTTGTGTGACACTGGCTGGACTTAAAAATTAAAATTTTAGAGCTAAGATTTGATTACTTACAATAAATAAATATAACCGGAAAAAAATCATTGAGTTAGGCGTTAAGATCTGAAAAATTTCATGTTTTTACTAAGAAAAAAAAATTTAAATAAAATTTCTGACACAAATTTTAAAGAAGACTTTGTTCAAAGTGCATTAAGTATAAAATTGTTAATAAGTTACAACATACAAATTTAGTAAAAACATCCCAATTTGAATTTTTATAAACAATTTTATGTTTGGAGTATAAGTAGGGCACGTCGGGCATGTAAATAAAATTTTGCAACTCTTGTCATTTTGTTGTTTCTCGCCCGATTCAAAATTTTATTTATGTTGTTATACCCCATAATGGCGTTTTACACTATAATACAAGTATGAATTAATACTTTTGAAGAAAATGCCTCCCTTATATTATTGTTGTTTGAATGAAGTTTATTTGCTGATAGTTAAGCATTGTCTATATGCATTTCATTGGCGCTTTAGCAAATCGTCAGTAGACTTTAACCACAACATTGAACAGTTACAAATCTCGCATCTTATGCACAGACTTTCAAACCCTATTTTAGAATTTACAAATGATAATATTTTTGAAAATCACAAAATAATAAAATAAGCGTAGCAGGCTTAGAAACTGATACAAAACCCAGCAAATAATTTGTATTCGATATGAATCTACTATAGCTTTCTACACCTTTATACAATTAAAATACACAAATATAATTATTATATATATTTTTAAAAGGTATCTGCACAGACATGATTTCAGAAAAGAAACTTTATCAAATTTAAAAGTTTTTATGGCCCTGCACCTATTGGATTCAAAAACAAATACCACTTGCAGAAACTCTTAAATCTATATATTTATTTGCTAGAAATTTGAGATAAACACAACACCATACTGCAGAGTAATCCTTTGTAAAGAAAAAAATTAAGCCAAGAAATCATGTAAAGATTTTTAAACATATCATCATGATATC
This sequence comes from Panzeria rudis, assembly GCA_956483635.1. Classification (NCBI taxonomy): domain Eukaryota; kingdom Metazoa; phylum Arthropoda; class Insecta; order Diptera; family Tachinidae; genus Panzeria; species Panzeria rudis. The sequence goes on from OY101448.1 coordinate 198,721,278, forward strand.
AAAACAAGAGTTTTTTCATTTTTATAAAAAATTTTACTTTCTTTTCATCTTCGCAAAAATGTAAATTTTTTGAAACTGTGTAGATGCTCCTTTATTGCAAGCACTGCTTGCCAAGCAAGCGGTGACACTTAAAGTACGGACTTTATGAAGTGGTTAAGAAAAATTTAAACAAAAGAAAATCATTTGAAATGTAAATGAGTTTTAAGATAAATTAAAAGAAATGAATCTTAGAAATCTATGTGAACACTTAACATGTGAATATGAAAATGTTAAGAAAAAGAACTCACTAAGTCACCTTAATCTAGTCGTTAAAACCACCAACAATTTGAGATCACGGTTAAATAAAACCAGCAGCAGTTTGATATGCAAATTTTAGTTTGTTCACAGATTTACATACAAAAATATTTTAAATTATAAATGAGAATAATTTAAGAAGGAGATGGAGTCATTACGACTATAACAAATATGACTGTATTTAACTTCATTATTTGGACTATAAAGCAAACATTGGCCTTGCTTTTATTACAATTACTAAAAGCAAGGGAAGTTGCTTTAAAATCAGCTTCCCCTACCAAACTGGTAAATACAACGTACTTAAACTCCAAAGTCTTTAGTATCCATGTGCATTTATATTCCTGTATTAACATCATGTATGTATGTTGAGATATTTAAGCAAATGAGTGGATTCTAAGTATTTACAAATAATGTTTGCCAGGCGTCTCATTTGACTTTAGGTATAGAAATACCTTAAATATTTCAACAATACTTTGTATTTCTAAGCAAACGTCAACATCATCATCATCAGCATCCTCATCAGCCTCAACAACTCGTTATCTTGAACTCTTTGAAATCTTTACAACTAGATTTAGAATACCAAGCCGATAGGACAGACAAATGTTAATGTTTGAATGATGATTTCACTTTGTGTGCGAGAACTTAGTAATTATATTTGAACAGAGTTTTGCCACAATGAGAATTACCTTGCAACATGAAATGAAGCCCCTTAAAGACTTGATAACAAGTTTTATTTAAAAGGAACTTTATTTAAAAATGCCAGTTCCTGCTTTCTATTATAAATTGAGAGTGAATGTGCATACACGATCAAGCATGCACAATCATGTACGATATCTTTTTCTAATACATTTTCATTAGCTACACTTCTGGCTTTGGATGTAATGAAATATTGCAAGGTAATTTTCAATCATTTAAAGACGTCCGATCAACTCTTTAACTTTAGGCACATAATAGGTTTCGAGGACAATACAATGTTATGGTCAGAAAAGCGGGTATATTCTTTTTAAATATATTATTTTTCCTGATCCTTATGAAATTTGCACGCACATTGAGTTCCTCTAACAATAAAGTCTGCACACAGAAAAAAAAAATACCAAAGTAAAATCAACATGTAGCAATGTTGATCGAAAGTCATATAAAATTTTTGCAAAAAATCAACATGTAAAATTGTTTAAATGTACTAGTCTTTATTTGTTTTGTTGATACCCAGCAAAAATGGGAGCTTGCATATAAAAAATTCACACAAAAAAAATAATGTAATTTTCAATATGGAATTTGACAATTGCCGGCAATAAAAATTGTTACGTGGAGATGTAGGGTACTGGAGAGAAGCAAGACTTTTGCTTACAAACCCGCTTAAGAGAGGTACGATTTTTATATGGAAGCACTATAACTTGACAATCAAATATTTTGGTAGTGACTCAAAAGTCTTTATAATACCCCAAGCTCCCCCGTAACCGGGAGATGTAAGTACAAAAATCAAGAAAGGGCTTACAAGCGCGTTCCGTTCGTCATATGCTTCGAAAAACCTAACAATTTTGGACTGGAAACCTACAACACACTATTGCGCTCTTTTTATATGTGCTCTTCTTTATTTTCGTGTTGTGTAAATAGCCGAAAATCTTCGCATTACATAGAATCTTAAATCTAGTTGGCTTAACATTTTTCACCATTGAAACAAAATTGTTCAATATTGAATCCATAAATATATGTTTTATAGTAAAATATATTTTCATCATAATAAATTAAAGTTTGATATACTTTAGTGATTCAATGAAACATCTATGCCATACTTAATTTGAAACCAACATGACCATAACTTTAATTTCAGATAAATTATGTGCTAAATTATCAATGAAATCACTCATGATGAATTAAAATGAAATTAATATTAGTTATAATGGTATTTATATTAGTTTATATCTAAATTATATTTTAGGCTGTTGTGGCTGCAACCGTTAGCGCATTGATTACCAAGCAAGTGATGATAAATGAGCCCGAGTTAAAATTTTGGTTGGGCCAGCCAACTACAACACAAATTTTTATGATGCCCGTGCTAATAAGCATCACGCAAATAAAATAATTAATGCTGCATTAAATTCACCTTGTCTCAACTTGAAATAACTTTAATTCAACATAATTCTTCGTGTTATTTCAGTATCACATTCACGTTGTTTCAACTTCAATTAACTTTAATTCAACATGATTCTACGTATTATTTCAGTATCAACTTCATTTGGTTTTAATTGTACTGAAATATTAAATCAACATGAAACATAATTATTTCAAAAGGAAAAATATTCTTTGAAGGTTATTGTAAAATCATGTTGAAATAACATGAAATACTTATGAAGCTACCCAAAAATATTAATAGCCGATGGCCCTGGTCGCTAGTGCTTTCACTTCCTTATATTGATCTCATATTTAGCTATAAGTTTAATATTAAATAAATAAATAAATATATTAAACTAACCTTTTTTCGATAATTTTACCATGAAATTTTACTGTGTGTGCTTTTTAGAACAGCGGGCAGTGGCATGCCCACATATCGTAAATATTTTATTTCAACCACTTCTATAAAGTCGATTCTTATAAAACTTTGCACCCACATTTGGTTTCTCTTACAATACAAATTGATGATAAGACAAGTGGGTAGCGCCACGCCCCTACCAAATATATATTATTGTTAAGCTAATTCTGATCAACTGATTTGTATTAAACTTTGCGTACACATTAACTTTTTCTGACAATACAATTAAATTATAGAAATGTGTATATATAGTTGGAGTATTCACAAGGTGTCTTATCATGTCATAATGTCATAAAGTGCTAATATTTTAAGATAGTTTAAAAACATTGTTGTTGTGCTTCAAATAAAAAAGTCCTAAAATAATAATACTTTTTGTGCTGTGTTTATTATTTTGTCATAACTCACAGTAAAAATCTGAGCCGAACCGGCGAAACTATTTAGTCGAGCCGGCGATAATATTTACAATCCGCCGCCATTGATATAAATGAACGTAAGTAATATGCAGTAAAGTATGACCTAAAATCGTTCACAGTTTTATAATTTTACATTTGATTACGTTTTTATAGATGTGTAACAAGTAAAAATAAAAAAATCGAGACATTTAAAAATATGCAAGTGAGAAAATTTTGTTTGTATACTTTAGCTGGCTGGCAGCCAACTAACATTTTTCCGCTAGCAGTCGCGTGAAAAATTAGTCGGCTCAGTCACCGGCGTGGAAATTTGTTTTTACTTTAATTTAAAAAAGATATTCAGCTGGGTTTTATTTACTTTATGAACAAGTTGAATAATTTAAAAACAAACTGGCTATTATTTTAATTTTTTCACTTGTTCTTGGCATTCTGATTTCAAGTATTTATAATTGCTTTTTATGTCAGCTGACACAAATTTGAAATAGCACACTAACTTATGTTAGTCATATTTTTTCGTGATATGATTTTAAAACATATGACTTTATGACTACCTTGTGAATCCCCCAAGTAACTAGAAATGTGTATATGATTGCAAATGTGTATATAGCCCACCTTTTTCAAAATTTTAGCACAACAAGAATAATTTCCTATTTTTGCAAAAATAAACATTGAACTCTCCTTGAGAAATGTAAACAAAAAATAAAAAAAGCTTAAAAAGCCAAACCACTGGAGTCCCACATTTAGAATAAACAATATTTTAGAATTTGGGAAAAAGGCCAACAACTCCAAGGACACAACCACATAAGCTATACGTGTTTCTTTTTAACAGAAGAAATGGCCAACAAAACCGAAAACATGATGCCAACATATCAACAAAAATAGCACACAAAAATGTGCAAAAGTACAACTTTAAGTTATAAGAAGGATGGCCGGCTGGCTGTCCTACATAGAAATCTAACAAAATAATTCTAAGAAATATGCTGGCAACATTAAAAAGCACACAGTTGCATGATGAATAATATCCCTACTTTATGTCGATTATACTCATGTATGTGATGGAATACGAACAGTAGCATGACAAAATGTTGAATAAACCTCACAATCTCTGCGTTCTCCAGAGATGCTGTTTTATTTGCTGCAACAGTAACCAACAAAAGTGTAGAAAATCCGACCAAGCATATAACCCCAACTCAGCACATTGTACAGCATACAATAACCCGAACTTAAACACAGTAATTCTGTAAAATGAACATGAAATCACAAAAATAAAAGAAAAAACTAAAAAGAAAACAGACAGAACAAAAATATCTGAACAAACATCAACAGCAATAGCAGCTTTTGTTTTGAAAGGACTACAAGCTGCTGAAATGTAAGTAAAACTATGAAGCCAAGAATCCCTAGAAAATCCTATCGAATACTTACATACGGTGCAGCACATCACATCACAGCAAGTCATCAGCACATTAAGCTCCGAAGATTATGAGTCTTTGAACGAGATACAAAGGAACAAAAATACAAAATCTCTACTTTTACGGGACTCTTGCATCCATTCGTTCATTCATTCCATCATTTGTTCTTTCGTTTGTTCATTTATTCATTCAGTCAGTTATTCATGACATTAAAATTCTTAAAGCAAAATACATTGAGAGAAATATTTTTTTAGTTCAATTAATTGAGAAGGAAATGAGATCAGAAATGCTAATTGACTAGCTTTAAACTTCTTTACAACCATACTTTAGTGAATTTAATTTAATTTAATTTGTATTTTATTTGTATTGTTCCACACACAAGACAATAGGTCTTATATTTCAGTGTGGAATTGATTAATAAATGTTGCTAATTCATCGAAAAACACAAATGTACCGTTATCTGGACAATGCACTTAGGTCCCAAATAAACTTTTTTTTGGCAAAAATTAAAGAAAAAAAATTTAAGATAGTTAAAAAAGTGAAAACATTTTCTTAATTGCAACACTCCAAGCAATTAAGAAATACAATTTAAAAAAAAATTAGGTGGCGAGAATGCCAGTGTGACATGCTTTCAAACTTGAATGTTTAAAAACGTAATAAAATTTTTTACTAAAGCGATGTTAATATTATATTCAATAATATAATGAAATTGAGTCCCAATGTAAGTAGATAATAATCATTAATTAAAATTTTTATTTATTTTATTTTTGTTGTTATTATTGAGTTTTGTAATTACCCTGCAAAAATTATTGGACCACGTGGTCCATTTTAGTTGAAATGGAGTAGTTACAACATGGTCCTATGTAATGTAGTCATGGACTATGTCATTTGCAAACAAGAGTTTGTAGTTAAGCGACAAGTGTTCGCGTTTTGACGATTTCAAATAACATAACCAATCGTTAAAACACGAAGACTTTAGTGCTCCATCAAGTAGTGACATAGAATAGTTTCAAAACTAGCCTCATGTAGGTGCTCCATGGAGAAGTTAGATAGGGGTAGTTTTTGGGGTAGCCCGATGTAATGCAAAACTGGACTACATAGTCCAGTCCTAGGACATCGCAATGTTAAATAGGTCATGTTTTTTGCATACATTTGGACCACTTTGTAACTACTCCTGGTTCCTTGTGGAGTACTCTATACATGCGTGGATGGATTAGTCGCGTTTTTTGCAGGGTATGTGAAAAAGTTGTGTGAAAGTGCTCGCCAAAGGGTGTGTTATAAGTGTGTAGTTAGATACCAGCGGCAGTTTGAGGCAAACTCTTAAGATTTCCATTTAATTTTAGCATAATTTTTGATTGGCCGTCATGTACTTTTTTTATGTGTCACGTCCACGCAAAAAAATGCATATTATTTTTCAGCTACTTCTACTTAACCGAATATTAGGAAACTTTGCACAAACATTAAGTACTTGTTACAATACTACATTATGAAAAAAGTGGGCAGGGCCACGCCTATTAAAAAATATATTCTTTTTCAACTACTTCCATTAAACCGCTTCTTATGAAACTTTTGCATAGATATACTTTTGGTTATCATGACAATACAATATTATGATTAGAAAAGTGGGCAGTGCCCCGCCCAAAAGTAGTAAATATTCTTTTTCAACTATGTACTTTAATTTAACCAACTCTCATGAAACTTTTCACACACATTAATTTCTTGGGACCATACAACATTATGACTAGAAAAGTGGGCACTGCCACAACTGTTTTTTTAAGATATTTTTGCATTTTTTAGTTTTAAATTATTGAAAAAAATAAATTATTAAATTTGGGTTAATTGCAAGCAAGTATTCATTGGGAGTGCGGTGTGGGAGGGATCCGATAGCAATTTTTTTTTTATATTTTTATTATGTGCCATAATATGTAAACGTGTCAAAATTGAAGGCTGTAATATTCACCCCTATCGTGAATAAAAAGCGTACATTTTGTTCACGTGAACTTTTACCCAACAACAATGAAAAAGTTTGCGATCGCAATTTTAGGGAGAGGGCAGAAATCTCACGTGAGATTTTATTCGCGATAAGGGTGATTGTTTTTAGAATTTGTGCAAAAATAATTGATTTGGAACCTGGTGCAATGGCCGAAATGAAATGTTTCATCTCTCTCGTGTTTGCCACATCCTAATTACACAAAAAAAAAATTGATTACAAAACTTTTACCTTCCAAAAATAAAAATTTGTAAAGCAGTGCTATTGATTATAATCAAGAATTATTGGCCAATTGAATAAAACGTCAATCTAGGCGCACGGTAGAGCGCCAGACCAAGTTCCGGCCACACAGTTATTATATTACCCCCCTCATAACTTTGCTCCATTTAACCACAAAATAATGATACTTACTTATGAGGTTACCTCATAGGTTACCATAAAAGCTTTCCGAGAAATGAAGGTGTAAAAAGTGCATATTTTAGTACATATTCACTGACTCGCTCACTGACATCAATAGTAACTGGCCCTTCCACTATAGCTAGAGAGCTGAAATTCGGTATACAGGTAGGTCTTTGTAAGCAATTAACCAGAAAAATCTGAAAACGGTACTTTTCACCTGGGGAGAGTAGGGTTCCCCTTCTTCGTATGGGGAAATTGGTACACAGGTAGGTCTTGATGGGAGAGTACTAAGAAAAATGGGAAAACGGAAAATTTTCCATCTAGGGCTTATTGCATGGGTCACTTATTGTATCAAATAAAAGCTTAGAAAAAAACTGAGATCCGTACAAAAACATAAATGTAAAAATAAGGCCAAGTTCCTATCCATAAATTTCGGCCGTAAAAAGTACTGAGATCAAAATAAGGACCAGGTTCTTGATAAGTACAGTACCATCTCATTTCTAGGCAACCTGTTAGCTTGGCAATATTTTTTTGGGAAATAATTATGGGCAAAATGTTGCCTAGAAATGAGATGGTATTGTAACTATCAAGAACTTGATCCTTATTTTAGCTCTATTGAATGTGATTACAATTCTTATATATACAAAAATATTGTGGAAGTAGAATGCGAGAATTAAATAACTAATAAATTGCTTTTAGTTTGATATTCTATCGCAACAAATTCCAGTGTTACTGTTGTTTTATTTTTGTTCATGCCGATTTATCTGTTTTTTTTTTTGCTTATTAATCTGAATAGTTGTTCGGATACTTTAACTAACTCGATTCGGAGAATCCTTCAATTGGTGATTTTATATGAATAATTTACTTGATTGCTTCCAGTAGACAAATCTTTTGCATTCATTTAAAAACTTCCAAACAAATTATTTTAATTCCTTTTGTTTCAGTGTATAACTATTAGACAAAGCTTGAAGAAATTTTTAAAGCAGACTGTCATAGAATAAAGTGAAACACGTTTATGCCAACACCAATAACATCTCCTCCCATACCACTATCAACGGTAAAATTAATGAGGCAATCACTAAACAGGCCTTATTAAATAAAGGCTTTCAAAGACCTGATATAAGATCAAAACTAGTTCTTTGCTGCTTTCTCAGGATGGCCTTCTAGAAGACCTCTACAGTCGTATCTAAAAAATCCAATACACATTGGTCCTCCCTACTTTTAGAATAAGTATTCTATTTTTAGATTTTTCGTTTTGTTTAATAACAAATGTACTTTAGAAATAATAAACATTCTCCAATTCGTACTTTTTTCGCACTTTACGTAAAGGAGACATCATACATGCTGCTATTTTCCCCTATTATTAATGGCGACGACAACGTCAGACCACGCCTTCTTCTAGCTCTGAAACGTATGACCTGCAAATAGGCCTACAGAAGAATGCCCTCAATCAGATCTGATGAGTAATAGGTCGAGGAAGACTTGGGTTCGCAATGACATCGCGTGTAAGAAATATATGAACATGCAATGGGAGTGGAAGTACAAGTGCCTGCTAAATAAGGTCTTATAGAAGGCCTCTTTACTCCATCCTTTTACCGCTGGGCTGCTACTAAAAACGACTTGAGTTTGTATCAGTAAAACGTTCATTGGAAGTCAATGTGTGCTTGTTGGTACACCAAATTGGGGTTGAAGGTTTGGTTGGGTTTGGTTTCCTACTCAACTCCCCCAACTTTTGCACACTGTCGCACATAAAAAGACTTTTTCCACTGTCTTTATTGCTCTTTGGAAATGTTGTTTCTGAAACGCACAGCTACAACAGCGGCACATGTTGTTTGCCTCAAACACACATTGAGGATGTTGAGGATTTGTGACGTTTTGACGCCATATTGAATGATGGCGAATAAACCTGATGGCTGCTTGACTGCCAGTCTGGCTGCTTGCCCAAATGAATGACTTGTATGGATGAAAGGATGGATAGATGGGTGAATGAGTAGTAAATGGTTGGCATTTTATAGAATGTACACCCACACCGCTGATGCTGCTATAAAGTTCAGTTTTTTTAGGTTTTGAAAATTTGTTGTTTTTTTTTATTATTCTTAAACCATCTCCTGTGGTGTTTTATCAAATCCTCTAAACAGTTTTAAATACACACACACGGTAATATGTATGTGTATGTTTGTTTGTATGTATGAATATGCATCTATTAAGATGTGTTGGAGTATATTCATGCTAAACTTTAAACGTTTTCTATTTTATAAACATATTTAAAGTGTTTTTTTATATCTAGTCTTTGTTTCAGACTGAAGGATTCATCTGTCAGTGTCTCCTTGTCTTATTTTTTAATACATATACGCACGAATGTGTTTATGTGCGTGTTTGTATTGTCATTTGATTGTAAAGTTGTATGTGTCTGCCGTATGATTTTGTAGTTGTAAAACATTTACATCACACTGTTGATCATTCCCCGTAGGCCATGTTTTCGAAGCATTCTCGGTGCAATTCGTCGTCGATGATAGATAGTTGATCTATCACCGACGATAATTTGGCGAAGCTCCAAGCCAATTATGTATTGTGGACATTTTCGAAGAAGGGGCACAAAAGTTGTTGATGACAACGCTGTTAACATGCTACTAAAGTTGTCGTCAATGAATAATAATAATAATAATAATAATAATAATAATAATAATAATAATAATAATAATATTTAAAAATGTTATAAACGAATCGAACCCACAAATAGGCTAGCACGCTACCACTAGCCTACCGAGGTACTTAAAAAAAATGTTAAAAACACGGTTTTTGTGCAACTTAAACTCTTCATCGTACATAAATGGAAGAACGACAACTTGGATACAGTTGTTATTCTTGTTGTCGGCAATAAAGCCGTACATACGACAACTTCGACACAGTTTTATTCTTGTTGTCGTCAACAAGGCTTTGAAGCACACATTTTTCATAATCTTGTTAGAAAAAATTGTTTATTTCTAAGTGTGTTTCATAGCGGAAAAGTCATTGATTGGCCTGCAGACAACATTGATGGCAAGGTCGTCGGTAACAAGTGGGACTACAGGGTTATTATCTGAATAGATGTAATCGTAAATAGATTTTGTATTTTGCCATTAACTGCGAATCAATTACTCTTTGGTGTTAAACATCATTAACAGTCAGTGTGACTTTGATTATAAAATTTGTTTGTTAAAGGCAGTTATTGAAATTTTAACTATCGTGTTGATTTTATTGACAAATATAAAACAAAGTTGCTTTCCCATGGAAATTCATTTAATGGAAAGTAATTTAGAAATTCTAACGATTGTCTTAAATTTACAAAACTTAGGAAAAAAAATAAACAAAGAATTGATAATAAAAAAAAACGTTTAATTTTGCTTGACTGACAAAAAGTGTATTAGAAAGTTAATCGTGTTAAAAATTTTAATAAGCGAAAAGTAGCAATGAAAAAAGGTTTACTGCTATTTTTTATGCCCTTATTGTATGAACTTTAAATTTTAAATACCACATCTCATGCCATATATCTATTTAAAATAATATGCCACAATGCTGGCTTACGCTAGTCTCCGAAATGATCTAACCGATTTCAACTAAGTTTTGAGAGTATGAGGAAATGGGACAATTTTGAAGCCGATATATGGTGCTGGTGTCAAGATAATCGATCTGGGGTAGGCCAAATGTCTATTCGGGCGTAATCAGAAAAAGAAATTCAAATAACTTCAACGAAGCACACCATTCAAATGCGCGCCTCGGCTTTGCTGGCAGCGCATCGATGATGACTTTTTTGCCTAAGTCAGGATCTCCGGGGAACATTGTCAGTGCCCAATTAGCGAAGTCACGGCATTTTCTATGGTCATCTTACACGTATGTAGGCTCTAATCCAACCGCTAAAACAGCCGTCCATGTCCAATTCAGCTGATCGGCGCCGAATCGACATTTCTGTATCTTCTTCGATACTGAATGCTAGTTTGGCTATGTTTTTTATGACTTTACAGTAATCTCTGTATGATTATAACTTAAGGCCCATAAGAGTGTTCTCATGCTAAAACTTTTTCACGGTGTGACACTTTGCCAGCGCACTGAAGCCATCATGACGACGATAATTGAAAATATTTTTCAATTGAATAATTCTTGCAAAAAAAACCGACTACAAAATAGGCGTGGCACCGCCCCCATATTTAATCATCATGTACTTTTGCGAAAACTAATTTTGTATGCGAAGTTTCATAAGAATCGGATAAGTAGAATTAGTTAAAATGAATATTTACTTTTCATGGGCGTGGCACTGCCGACTTTTCTCACCACAATGATGTATTGTAACGATAACTAAATGTGTATGCATCGTTTCACAAGAATCGGCTAAGTAGAAGTAGTTAAATTGCTTATTTACGGTTCATGGGCGTGGCACTGCCCACTTTTCTAAACATAATGTTGTATTGTAACGATAACTAAGGGTGTGCGCAAAGTTTTATAAGAATCGATTTAGTAGAAGTTGTTGAAAAAGAATATTTACTTTGCATGGGCGTGGCATATCCCACTTTTTTGATCCTGATATAGTATTTAAACAGAAGATCATAAGAATCGGATGAGTAGAAGTAGTTGAAAACGAATGTGTATTTACTTTGTATGAGCGTGACCCCGTCCACTTTTCAACTGGACCAATCTGGAAGTAGTTACATCCTTTTGAATAGAGACAAAAATCCGAAATCGGTTCATAAATGGCGGAGAGGGTACATACATAAAAAAAATGATGAATTGATAACCTTCCTCCTTTTTTTCAAGTCGGTTAAAAACTATTATATTAATTACAAAATTAATAAAAATTAAAAAAAAATCAATTAATTAATTTTCTTAAAACAACGTCGATTACTCAGAAAAATTATTAAATTACTACCACACATGCAAACTAAACTTATTAGTTTACTTATACAGAACTGGCATGTAGAAATTTTTTCATTTTATGGTGCCTTGATTTAAAATTTATTGACAGCATTGTTTTAAAAGAAAAAAAAACTTATAAAACAAACGTCCATTTAATTAAAATATTAATCGAAAATGAATGTTTCTGAGTACAGAAAAATTAATTATTTTTTGTAACACCATTTTTCCCCTTGTTTTGCAAAAAAATTTTAAATTAAAGTCTAAATTTACTGTTGAAAACTACACACAATTCTAAAAGCATCGATTTATGATATGCCTAGCTTTCCCTCTTAGATATGTAAAATTAATGGACTTATAAATAAAAACTTGTGCTGAAACTGCTTTACATTGTTATTTTCTTCCACAAAACTATAGAAAAATATTAAGTATACGTATGGAGGAAAATAACAAATAAATAACAAGTTTTCGGTTTTATTAAAACAACTCTTAAAATTGTATTTAGTTAAATTTTTAAAACAAAATATATTTACACTTTAACTTCACTTCATTCACGAGTAAATGAAATCTACTTGCAACACAAATCAATGTCGCCGCATGCCAGAAATCATTTAATCTCAAAATATAATTTATAAACAACATAAAATAATCAACACTTCAATGAAAATTAATAAACTTGTCTTGAAATCTTTCAAAATTTTCATTAAGTGTTAAATTATTGATTTGACCTTATATAACAGACAATGAATGACTTTTTCATTTAGTGTTCGCTTTTCATCACACATAAAGTCAAACAAGCACATACAGAGTATAAATCAAGAGAATATATGTACAATGCTTGCATGTAGTGGATGTTTGAACATGTAAATTACTTAATACCACATGTTGCACTTAATTAACGCAGAACCCCCCCAACCCCAACTCAACATCGACAACAGCGAGAACTTACTACTAAAAACAAATTTCGTTCAACACTAACAACAACGACAACAACAGCAATAAAAGAAACACCAACACTGCTCTTTGCCTCTTAGCCACCCATCAGCGTCGTCATCATCATCAACATTATCAGCATTTCCCAGAAAATGCGAATACACATACTCACACAACTCGGCTTATACGTATTTAACTCACAGATAGACAGACAGTCACTAGACAGACAAATGACTGTGTTGTTGGTGCCAAACAACGCGCACAATATACAAAAACACCTTTTCCTTTAATTTAGCCCAATGACCCAAATTAATCTAAAAAACATTTTATATTACAATTGAAAACTTTTTGGAAGACACATGAAAAATATTCAATCATTTCAGCAAAAGAAAAAACTTAACCTTTTTTTCTGAAAGGATTAAATGGGTCTTTCTAAGCCTCATTAACATGTTGTCGTAAGTAAAAATTAAAAAAGATTTATTAAAGGAAAGATTTCTTCAAAGCCATAAAGCAGTTAAATAAAATCAACTTTTATAATCATGAGCTGTAAATTCTGTCATGCAGAAATTCACTATTATTTTGAAATTGTTTTAAAATTTCTCTTTAAATAAAATAAATTCACTTTTCAGTCTTTAATTCCGGACTCTGTGGAGTTGTTTTATTTTATTTTGTCTTATATTTTTTTATTTTATAAATTTATTTATTTTTATAATCATTTTTGTATATTCAAGATCCTTGAAGACATAAAAAGTGTTCTTTGTTATTGCTATTAAAAGGCACACATAAACATACAAACAAATACATGCAAAATTTAATGACCAGCAAAAAAGATGCCATTATAAGAAGGATGTTATGTCCGTTATATATAAATACACATTCACTCCCGCATTATTTTACTACTTTTCTTTATGTTCGTCTTTCTTAGATCCCTTCTTTAATTATTTTTTTTTTATACTTTAACACATTTGTTGTGATTTGTGGCTGGCTGGTTGCTCGTTTGGTCATGTTGCAATGCGAATGATTGAGGGAATACAAAGTTCAGCCTTAAAATTCAAAGATTTTGCTATAAATATTTTTAAAGGAAAATATTTAGTCTAGTTAAACACAAAAAAAAATAGGCAAGAATTATGTTCAATCACACCATGTTATTGAAAAAAATTTATTAATTTCAATAACATTTGTCATTAACTTTAAAGAATATTTCGTTTATGTATTTCTTTCCCATGCCGGTTATTTCTTTTCTTTTCATACATAACTACTTAAAACAAGTTGTATCTCATAAAAAAAAATAATAATTGGGATATAGCTCGGCTGTAGAGAAATTGCTTTACGTCCGGGAAGCCCGGGCTCGTATCTCAGCCATGTCAACATTTTTTTAATATATATATTTTTTTTTTTTCTTTTTGTTTCCAATGTAGCGGAATTCTTTATCACAGGAAATTTGAAAAAAAAAAATTATTGAATACCGGGATTTATGTTATCAAAAACGAAAATATTTTTTTGTGTGTAGCTAAAATTTTAATCATGCGATTCCTAGAAATGTGTGTGTTTTTGTGTACATATTTGAGTTTTCGTGCTCAGCAGGTTTGATATCAATATTTAATCACAACCATATCAACACCCATATATCCTCTAAAAGGTTGCATAAGCGGCCTTCAGACTATTAGATTTTGTATTAATACTTGTCAAAAACTCAAATCTTAAGTAAAGATCCAATAGTGTGAAAACAAATTGTTATGATTTGTTAAATAATACGTAAAGAAATTTGACAGTATTATGGTATTCGTCATTTTTAGGAAATGTTCTAAACAGTCACATTTTTCATTTTATCAAGGCTGTCTTTTGCACAAACAAACATAGGAATAACAAAAACAGTTGTGTATTTGTATGCCGGCTTAAATAAAGAAGAATAAATAAATAAAATATTAGCTTTATTCCAAATTATTTACGTTACGTTTTATTTGGAATGTGATAGTGTAGAAACAAAATGTAATGAAAAAATTTTCTTTAAGATTTTTTGACAGTCAGACTGATTTTGATTTGATTTTCGTCCTACAAAATCTAATAAAAATCTCAAAGCTTGTATTACAACGTGAAAGGGCCTATAGCAGTAGGGTTTATACACCTACCCTACGCACCATTTAACCGTAATCGTAATAGAACTCATCAATCGCGCGATTACGATTAAAAATATTACTCTTATTATCAATGAGACAGAATTGGGCAAAATTGAACCAAACTTATTTTTGTATTACGAATGCTAAAAATATTTTTCATCCGATTGGCAGACAGATGGATGCAGTTTTTCTTATCTTGGGAAATATAAAAAAATTGTGTAATGGTATCGATGAAAATAGAAAAGCTGATAGAAGGTAAATTAAGAACAACAAGAATTTGACTCTTTGATAGAAAAAGGTCTATTATATTTTGTTCTAGAAAAAGTTTCCTATCAAGAGACATTTCCCATAGAATTGCTTATGATACTCGTACTGTATGAATTAGTACTTATTATTTACGAAATTTATTTTTGTTTTAATAAAAGATATGGTGGTACATTTTATGTTTAATCGCGATTAATCGCATATTTTTTAATCGTGACTATGAAAATCTTCGATTATTAGGGTTTTATTTTTTTTTTCTTTTATTATATATTAGTTTTAGAAAAATTTTATTATTTGGTTTGATCAAAAAATTATTGCCTCAATAAATAAAGGGGGTCTAAAAAGCAGGATATTGCAATGACCAACTGCTTTGATTTAAAATTTATATTTTATTCACCATTTCATTAAAGGATTTTGCAGGGAAGACATGTGGTGAAAATGTGAAAGAAAACTCAGTCATTTTACAACTCTGCTATTGCGCGTTTTTATTCATTTTAAAGGAGTGTTGCTTCGACTCTGGTGTTAAGTAGACGCATTAACTTTCTTAAGCTGTAAGCAGTGATACCTGTTGGTCTGTATATTTGGCCAGATCCACCTACCTACATGTATTTCGACGCAGTGAATCCGACTCTGAGGCCAGTTTAACTCGAACACCCTTGAAATATCGAGTATAATGCGAAAACCCACTAAATATTATTAAAAACAGCAGTTTTTCTGCATTTACATACTCGAAAATTTGAGAGTTTACACAGTCTTTTGATAAACATTCAGGCTTGAACACATTTAACAAAGTGAAATTTCATAAATGCCCAATGACCCAGACAAACATTTTGTTCATTGATAATTACAAAACAATCCATTAAATATTTTTGTTTGATTAAGTAAACCATTTTGTTCAATATTTGTTAGTATTTTTTGACTAATTGTTTTATAAATTCAGACAAAAATATTGTTTGATATTTTGCCGAAAGTCCAGTTAATCTTTTTGTTTGATTTAGTAAACTGTTTTCTTTACAATTTGTAAATATTTTTAGACAAATTGTTTTATAGATTTAAAAAAATTTTTCACTGAAAATAGCACGTTTTTTTCAATGAAATTGTTTGTAGGTCCATTTCTACACAAAATATTTACTATTTCATTGAATTCCTTTACAGAAAATGAAATTTGGTTTTTTCTGTATATGTTTTTAAACAAAACACCATTTGTGTACAGTAACCACAATAATCCAAATATCTTATTTATGATGTAATTAATTAATTTAACTCTGACTTTTTAGCTTTAATTTAATATATCTTTTTAAATCCTGTTTTGCTTTTAGTTTTGTTCTGTTGTTGTTTATGTTTTTTATAAGAGATTAAAATATATCGATTACAGCAAACGGTATTTCATCGCACGTATTTTAGAATCTTTCGACGTCGAACTGTCGAAAGTGAACGTTCGACGACGAAGAAGTGAAGCGCCTATTCCCGAATAGCTCAGAATATTTTCTTTTTAATGTTTTTATACAAAAAAATACTGGAACTACATATTCGGTTTAATATGTATGAGCGAATCTAACTGGCTTTATAAAATTTTGCATTTGCAGTTTTCTTTGGAAAAAAAGTTAGCTCCGTCTGTGTCCGCCTGGTTACTGCAACAAAATGAAGGGTGAGACTATATTCTTTCAGCGTACCTTAAAAAAACACAAACTTTTACCAAATAAAAATAAAGCTATAAAAGTGTTCGCTCTTTTTCTTTAAGCATATTGGTTGATATATTCCAAACAAAACGAGCCATATTTTATTAAAATCGGCCTAAAACTTTTGATTTTATCCACAATTAAGTGAGATAACTCAATTAATAAAAATCACGATTTTCGTACAAGAGTAACATTTTTAAATAATTCGGAAGTTATTATTATTCGGCTTAAGTTCAATAATTGAATTAATGTAGATTGAAATTATTTTTAAGAGTGGAATATTAGAATATGTAATCAGACTACCAGAACGGATTAGTACGCTGTCATCACCAGCGTCCTTTGTTCGCTTTTACCACGTTTGATCGTAGATACTAGTATTAATGAAACATTAGCTATTTAGCCAAATTTTATGAGGAAATAGAATATGAGTTATCTTATTGCTTATATATATATATATATATATATATATATATATATATATATATATATATATATATATATATATATATATATATATATATATATATATATATATATATATATATATATATATATATATATATATATATATATATATATATATATATATATATATATATATATATATATATATATATGTGTGTGTGTGTGTGTGTGTGTGTGTGTGTGTGTGTGCCCTAGCAAAGCAGAACACTTAAAAACGCAAACAAATATTTAAGAAAAATTTCGACCAAATAACAGTACATAACAGTATATACAAGAAATTCTTCACACAATCATATAATTTTCAAAAACTTAAATGTAAATATTTGTTCATATTTCAATCTGTCTGTCTGTCTGTCTTTGTATTATAAATTCCAAATATTTTTCATTGGTGCCGGTGTATCTCTAAATAAATGGTTCATAAACACCACTGACACACACACACAAACAATTTCATGGTAGCTTATGTGTTTGTAAAATTTTCACTAGACTCAGAGTAGACATTACAAAACGCATACAAATACTCACACACACACACACACACACACACACACATACATTCGTACATATTCTATTGCAAAAATGTTTCAAAGGACGAAGAAAGTCTGATTAAGAATGTTTTAAAGCACTAGAAGAAACCTCTATTACATTTTAACTTAATTTAATAGACTTTAATTTATATGGAGGTGTAAGAGGTCTCACTCTGGCGGTGTAAAGAAAAGTGGAAGTAAAACTGAAAACAAAAGAAGCTTTAAAGCAAAACTAAAACCAAACAACCATTAACACTTGCATAAAGAGGAAATGGAAAATGAAGGGAAAAGGCTTTAAAGGATGAACAAGAAAACGTGTCATAAAAACGTGTTTTACGAAGTCATTAACATTTACTATAACGACTACGATTATAAATCGTAAAGGCAAGAACTCAATAATCAGCTGTTAAAAAGACATACGCACTGCCAGGATGCTCTGCTACGAGCAGAATGTGTAAATTAAGAAGCAGCAAGAAAAGACCGGAAGAAGCTGTAAGAACCGCAAATACGCGGATATAAAAAAAGGATTAATGTTTTAAAAGTTGAAGTAAAATAATGTCAAATACACAAGCACTGACAACTACAGCTGGCACTTTCAACAGGAACAAGGCAAATGATTCTCTTTAAAATAACTAAAAAAACACCAGTTTTTATCTAATTCCCATGTTATTGTTCAAAAGCTAAAAATCTATTGTAAATTTTCATATTGAATGAATAAGGGAGCCTTATTTAGTTTTGTGTTTTTTATTTAATATTTTAATTTTTTTTTGAAGAAATTCATAAAGCGCATGTGCCCTTTTTGCCATAGAATATCCTTTTGTAGCACAAGTATACTCCCCAAATACAGGGGAAATTAATTTAGAATTGTACTCTTGTTATAACATGCGGCCATCTTCTCCATTTTGTGCGACTAAAGCAAATATGGCCTTTCGTGTTGTTTTCACAACAAATTTTCTTAAACGAAATGTTGATTTTTGTAAACCCTCTCAATTTTAGCCCATTACTAAAAATATATTTTCAACAGGATTTCCCCTATGAGCAACCAAAATATCCTTTCTTTCTATATTTGAGCCAAATTAAATTTCAAATATATTTCACAAGTGCCAGAGGTCCGTAATCAGTCAAGCATTGCGTTACACAAAACACAAGCGAAAGCGAATGAATTCTTCAAAGCCAAAACGCCATCTTCAAAAAAAAATTCCCCAAGAAACACACAAACGGTATAAATGGGGGGTGTGTGTGAGCGTGTAGTGGTTTAAAGAAATCAGCTTAAAAGTGAACGGTACCGAATAAACTTAAAAAAGTCTGTTAAAAATAAAATTAAATTAAAACAAACAAGTTGAAGTCTCATTAAAAAAAAATCACAATAATATGTAATATTTGTACAAAGCGTTTGCATATTTGTTATTATAAAATATAGAGTGTCTTCTAAGGACATTTAACCTAAAAGCTATTTGTGTGTCAGTGTCATCTAGAAAACGAATTAACAAGTTAACTTTATTTTGGAAATATAACTTTAAGAAATAATAACAAAATGATAGAAGAGCATCATCCCATACCAATTGGCATGTGTAAGTATTTTAGGGAAATGAAATTAAAAAAAGAAACACCAACATTCTTTAAGTGACATCCAACGCAGCTTTTCCCGTCGGTGACACAATTAACAAAAAGCCGCCGGTTAAATCCACGTATAAATTATTGTCCAATTTGTTTTCCCATTCCAATTAATATTTTAATTAGAACAATATTTACTTTAATTGATTTTACTACTGTTTTTAACATATTTTAAGTCAAAACACTATGAAAAGGTAAAACAAATTTTAAATATCAAATGTTTATAAATAATCAAGCTTCTTCTGTATTCCATAAAAAATGAAAATATCCGAAATTGTCATATCATTATTGTTAAAAATATTAATTTGCAACAACTATTCTTGGATAACTCCGAACATGTCCAAAAGTGAATATAATGATTTTAATGTGGTTATTTGTCGAGCTAGATTGGTTTTTAGTCCAATGTGATTATTATTAGGATAAAGTTCGTAACATTTTTAGCCAGAAAGATGTTAGCATCAGACAATATTCTAAGTTTCAAGTAAAAAAATAAGTTTAATTAATTTCATAACGTACATGGAAGAATATAACAAGGCTGTTTTCGAAAGCCGCAACGCTCGCTTCCCTTATCAGTGTTCATGTCTTTCGCTACTATTCAGGTGAACAGGTTGGTAATTGATACGAATTTGTGAGATTAATTCAGCCAGTTACTCTAATTAACCAATTTGGTTTTTATAAGGCACTCTTCAAATATCACGACACTATTTCATTTTCGAGAAATAATTAAATTCCTTCCTCGGATAATTGGTCTATTGGCAGCAACGTATGTGACTATCGTCACATTAACATGCAAACGTGATTAGTCCTTTTTTCGAAATTTTACAAGAGGGGCAAAAAACTGTCTATCTCTTCTTGGCCTTAATAAAAATGTCTGTACGAATAATCGTCCAAGTGAAAATCGCTCGAAATAGCAAAATGAAGAAACACCCAAAATTGTTGGGTGATTGATTCGTCATAGGAAAGAAACACCAAAAAAAAACCCAATCGCTCAAAAGAGGTGAAAAATAACTCAAAACCGCGAAATGAATAATCGCCAAAAATTTTGGGTGTTTGTTTATTATATAAAATTTCCCGAAGTTCAAATGAATAGTCGCCCAAAAATATTTTTTAGGTTTTTCAACATTTTCCAGAAATTTGGCAATAAATCATCATAACCAAATACCCAAATATATAAAAATATGGAATCGCCCAAAATCGATGAACAATCAGCCAGTTTTTTTACAACAACTTTTGGGCGATTCTACATTTTTATTTTTCGGGCGATTTTCACTTAGGCGATTATTTATTTTATGCAAAAAAAAAATAAATGCAAAATTGGAACAAATTCAAAATTGTATCGATATACCCGTAACTAAATCTGTAAAAAAAGAGCAAAATCCCTTAAGAAATTATTTTATCACGGATATTGAGAAATTTCGCAAGCAATTCGCAAAATCCGAATCCGTTCAAAACCGCTTAAATTAATAAAAGGAATAAAATGCTGCCGTGGCTGATAGGAAACGTGTTGGCGTATTAGTCGATAGGTCCTCCTGTGTGTTTTGCAGCAGAGAAGCAAATCGCTTCGCGGGTTCCATTTGCTTATAAAGATATTATAAAAAAATTAAAACTGTATTTAGTTGTTTTGAAAGAATGGCTTAAAGTAACACAGCACATGTTTTTTTTGAACAAATATCTCTTGCGGCCAATTGTAGACCAATAAGTTAGAACCAATATTATAGATTTTTTTTTTCTATCTTCTATAATGTATATAAACCATTCCATTTTGTAAAATTTCTTTTAATATCCGTTATTCCTGGTCCATCCGTCATACACGACTTATCCTTTTATATAAAGACAAAAACTCTCAAAGAAGCATACGAATTTGAAAACTTTTCAAACATGATGTGGTTCAAGATCTTCTGATGAGTTGGCATTAGCACCCGACAAAATGCAGGCATATAGATTAGCTAACCCACAACAACTAAATATATTTTTAAATTATAAGCTCTTGGGAATATCTCGAATATATTTTCTAATTATTTGTTTAATTAATTTTTATATTCAATATTCTATTGGATATGCCAAAGCTAACATGTAGTTGGTGGGTGCCACCACTGTTAATAATAGTCCAAGTAGAAATTCTGACTTTGCAAAAAAAAAATATGTACGACCACAAACCACACTGTAATGACTCTTTCTAAAGTTTTGTGCCACTCCAGTACTGTTTATACAAAAATAGGACTTTAATTTCCCAATACTGGGTTCAAACTAATCCAGTATCACGACAACACTGCAAATTCAAAATTATGACTTAATTGTCGAAATTTCGTATTCACAATAATCATGTACCGCTGTAAAAACAAAAATGTGACTTAAGCTCCCAAATAAAATTTAATCACTTTTAGATGCTCCCAGAGTAATTTTATGTTTACATATATGTTCTTCGTGATGTCGATATTTTATATGGTGTATTTACAACACTGTGAGAACATTTTAAATTTGTATGTCCAGTACGACAATTTAAGCTGCATTGGAAACAAAAGTCAGAGGAAGGTCATTCGGCGTTATCACTTTAAAGCTACGATTACATTAAAATTCCAATATATTTCAAGGGACGTAGTACCGCTCAAAACGATCTCCGGGGTAAAGAACCCAAAGTTATTTTTAAAAAGTAACGGTATATACATAAACGACGTTAAATGACGTAATTTTATTAAGGACTAGACCCACCTGGTTTTCTTCGCTACCCAATTGTTGTGCAGATATAGGAAAATTAATAGCTACCTTGGTGGAAATTGCACTGTATTCTAAAAGTAACCCACATCAAATTTTGAGCGCTTCACTATTGTATCAGTGCTGATATAGAAATATAAATAATTACTTTGTACGGTAGGTACCCCGTTCAAATTTAGAAAGCCTCGCTCTTATAGCTTTGCAGATATAGGAAAATGAATAGTTACATTGTATGGGGGTACCCGTCTCCCCACTCCTATAGCACCAAAATTTTGGTGAAAATTGCACGCTATTCTAAGTTTAACATACATCAAATTTACAGACCCTCAATCGTATAGTTGTATGTGACCAGGAAAACTAATAATAATTACCTTGTATGTGCAATACCCGTCTCTACCGCCTGATGCCCTCAAGATTTTGCAAAATATTGTAATTTGTTCTAAGAGTAACCCAAATCAAATTTTGAGAGCTTCACTGTTGTAGTTGTGCTGATATAGGAATATTAATAATTACTTTGTTCAGGGGGGGTTACCTATTTCCCCCTCCTATATCACCAACACTTTGCTGGAAATTGCACGTTATTCTAAATGTAACACACATTGAATTTAGAGACCCTCACTCTTATAGTTGCACAGATACAGGGAAATTAATAATTACTTCGTATGGGGGTATCCGTTTTGCCCCCTCCGATACCACCGAAATTTCTCTGGATATTGTACTCTCTTCTAGGAGCAGCTCACAGTAAATTTAGATAGTCTCACTATTGTAGTTATGCAGATATAGGAAATTAAAAAAAATTGTCTATTTGAATTTCCCTGTCATCAATAAGACATTTCCGAAATTGCAAAAAAATTGCCGGCTCTCTGTTAATCTCTTTTTGAGATGGTTATTTTTGCATGAATTATTCTTTCATATCTTGTAAAAGACACATGGAGCCATAATCCCAGCACCAAATGGCAGCAGGCCAGCAAATTTCAGGCCTTCTTGAAGACCTGCAAGACCGATACACATACAAACTGCCCTCTTATAGAAGGGAAGGTGGAAGCAGTACTTTATTTGTTTGATTTTTCGTTCGATAGACATTCCACATTCCCTTCTTTAAGCAGGGAAGATGGAAGAAGTATTGTATTTTTAAATAAAAAAGTAAAAAAAGTGCTTTGGATGTAACAAACATTCTCGTATTCTTTTTTCACATGTAATTTATATATAAGACTGAAATTTATATACAAGAGACATTACACCTGCTGCTGTTATGCACAAAAAAAATTATCACCAAAAAATTTTCAAACAAAAGTTTGTCTAAAAATAAATTTAATCTTCAGTTAATGTTCTGTCCATAATCTATGAATTGTTTCTTTGACTTTTATTTAGAACGCAAACACCAAAAACAACAATAAAAACTGTGTCGTAAAAAACACCCCGATGAGGACATACACACAAATAACAACAACAACAACAATCATAGCAAGAGCAATGCAACTTTACCAAGTTTGTTTACAAAAGATTTTTGAGTGAATCGATTAGTTAATGTCGTTGCGTTAATTCTCATTCATATTTTTATAGTGTTTAGATAAACATTCAGACTTGAACACATTTAACAAAGTGAAATCTCATAAATGTTTAATGGATGATGATTATGACACAGACACAAATTTTGTTTGATTAAGTAAATTATTTTGCTTAATAATTGTTAGCATTTTTAGACTAATTGTTTATTAAATTCAGACAGAAATATTGTTTGATATTTTTTAGAAAATACAGTAAATATATTTGTTTGATTTAGTACATTGTTTTGTCTAAAATTTGTAAATAGTTTTAGACAAATTCTTTTATAGATTTAAACAATTTGTTCACTGAAAAAAACAAGTTTTTTTTAATGAAATTGTTGAGGTATTTTTGTCTATATTTACAAATTCGTTTGTAAGTCCGTTCATAGACAAAATATTTACTATTTCATTGAATTCCTTTACAGAAAATGAAATTTAGTTTTTTCTGTGTATCGGAGTTGATGAACTTGTCATGACTCCCCCGGAACTACATCATATCCAATTCAATATATAAAAAAATACTTTGAATAAAAAGAAATAGTTCGAAATAAAAAAACACGTTAATCAAATCGAAAGAAGCCGCTATTGAAAATACTGAAATAGAAAACAATGTGCGCCTCCATTTGCTTTTTAACAAAAATTCCTTAGATAGCCTTCAAAATGGCATGTCAGAAGAGGCCTGTAAGAACTCCTAAATTGGGAACCGGCTTAGAAGAAATGCGGAGCAATGACAGCATGGGTAAAAATTAAATGAGTATGCAATGCGGATTGGCAGGCCTTATATGTGTTAAACAGGCCTTCTAGAAGGCCTCTTGACTCCTGCAATTTACCGCTGGGAATGTTTTCCTTTAAATAAAACGAAAATTGAAAACGCTTTTATGTGTCTTACATCAATTTAAAGTCCCTCGGCTCAAAAAAATAAAATAAAATACCGGCACTAACATTTAACTGATGATTCAAGTATCTTTTGCCACCAAAATAAACACGGAGAGACAGTGGAAAAATCTTGACAGAAGTCAATCCTTTGTAGATTAAGAATGACATTCAACCAAAGTATATTTTAATACATTTTTTTCTTGCAAAAAAATTACTACTTATAAGCAGATAAAAGTAACACGCAGTGCCATTGTCTAGATCCACAAAAATAGATTTTCATAGCGAGGCAGATGTAAGTGATAATCTGATTAGAGATGGCAATAACATGCAAACTACACCTGTTACACTATACAGCCCACACAAACGCGCGCACACACACACTCATTCACTCAAATACAATCGGAGGAAATAGCAACCAAAAGGAAGCAGAAAATGTTCAAATCAAAAGGGCATTTCAACAATGAACAAAATCTATGGATGAATTTAGGAAATCTAAAAAAATGAACAAATGTTTCATGAATGATTTGGCCAAAGTTGGAAAAAAAAATTGTACATGACTTGGCATGATAACAAAAGATTTACACTTGTTCAGAAAAGACACACCACCCGGTTAAAGTAGAAAAGAATATATTTCAAACAATAACAGCAGCAACAACAACAACAACAACAGTAAAAAGCACAAAAACAATACCGTGCTATCGATGTGAAAGCGGATAAAACGTTTTGTTTACTAATTAGAAACTAATGTGTTTAAGGACGAACTTAACGAACGAACTGTGAATTGAATGAATTGCTTGAAAGTATTCCAAACAGCATAGAATAATAATTTGAATGTAGTTTTCAAAGGGGTTCTCTTGTTACGGAATTGAACTCGTTAACAAAATCATCCCTGTTTAAACAGATTTCCTTTTAACTAAATTATAAAAGAATTTTGAATTCGAAAAAAAAAATGATTTTGTACAAATCCACAAACAGAAAGTCGTACAATTGCAACCCCTAATTGCGAGTATTTAACTGACAGAATTATTTGGGTGTTTTTTCCGTTCTATTTTCTCTTCGGTCTTTAAGCACAAACATATGCTTAAGGATTTACAGGATATTTATTTCAGCTTTCAGCAAACATTACAATGAGTCAGGTCAGATAGTTAAATTATTTTTTATTATTGTTGTTGTTGTTTTTCTTGCTCTTGTTCTTGTTTTGCTTTCATATAAATTTCACTTTAATCGGATTTATTTAACACAATTGAAATTTTGTTAAGAGTTTAAGCTGAAATAAGTCAAACTTTTTATAAACAAATCAATTGTACTTTCTCAAGTACAATATGTTCAAATTTAGTTGTCTGACTATTAGCTTAAGGTAATCGTTATTAATAGGGGCTATTCACATATAGAGGACGGGGTTTATAGTTAGAGATTTGTGATAAGGAAAAGTTTTAAGAACTTCGCTCACGGAAAAAACTATTTGTCATAAACAATTTGTATTTATTTGGTTTTTAATTCTTGGCATAAATATTTTAAACTGTTCATTAAAAATTATGATAAATAAGAATTTGTATCCAATGACTAGTACGAGTGTTATTTAAAACAAAATGTAGTCGAAAACAAACTGAAATATTTTATTCAACAAAAAAAAAAACTTAAATAATTTTAAAACACCATGAAAATGTGGTTAAATAATTTCATTTAATTCAATAAATTGAGACAACATTATACAAGTGTATAAAAACGCACACAAAAATTTACTGTAGCAGTGGAAGTAAAAGTTTCGGTAGGAGGTAAACAGTCATCCGAGTCAGTCATTGAAAATTGACCAACAACTGTGGACAAATGCATTAAATGCCAAACGAAACCGAATACAAAACAACAGCGGTAATAGTAATAATAAGCGAACAGAGGTGTAGTAGTAAAGAGGGATCAAAGAAGTTTTTAAAATAAATAATAGCACCTCTAATGTAGCTAATCATACCTTAAAATTGCTTTGCTTAAATTGATTCTGACTCTCAAGATAAGCAATTGCATAAATCGGAAAATTGTGTGTCTCGAGAAGCAGAGTAAAAAGTCAAGTAATTGGCTATGAGCTTCACTATCACATTTATAATGTCGACCTGTGTAGTTAACGCAGTTTAACACTGAAAAGCTTAATAAGCGGTAATAGGAAATAAAGTACTAGAAGAATTTGAGCCAAAGTATAAAAGGATGTAAAAATAAACTCATATTTGGGGTATTTCTTCCATACGCAAGAGAACGCAAACTTAAAAAATGCCAAATTGACTCAAAGTTTTCAAATTGTCAATATATTAATATAGCTAGCAAAAACTTGGTAATGTGTTGTCATTACCAAACAACATACTTTTCAACTGCTCGCTTTTTTACAGACGTTGTCATTGTGGGGAAGGTTTCAAGTTTGCTGGCTCTGGAAGGCGTGACAAAAGACCTTCTAGAAAGGTCATTTTGAAGGGTTTCTAAGGAAGTTCTGTCAAAAAGCAAATGGAGGTAAATTTCTTTAATCTCGGTATTTTTACAGCGACTGGGTACCCCCGTAGTGTAATGGATAGTGTACTAGACCAGGCGCGGATACAAGGGGGGACGGGATATTCCCCCTCCCCCCAAAACGAGTAAATTTCTATAGAGTTTCTAAAAGAAGTTTGGAAAAATAGCATGTTTTACTTAGAAGTTCCCCACTCCCCCCAAAAGCTCAAGCTGGATCCGCGGCTAGACTATTAGCCGGGGTTCGATTCCTGTCAAGACCCTGGATGTTTTTGCAAGGCTTAAGCTGTATGTGTGTTTGAGCTCTTTTTTTTTTTGCTTTATTTTTGATTAATGTGATTTTTTATTTCTAATTATTTCCTTTTATCTAAAGTAGGGAATTATTTCCTTTTATCTAAAGAAGGAAATGGACGTGAATAATTTCGCCGGAATAAGTGTAAGTTAATCAGCTCCAACGTAAACAGCATAATAGCAGAATGTATAATGTCTCTTGTACGTAAACTTCAGCTTTATATATAAATTACTTATTTCTAAACTACATTTTTGATGAATAAAACGAATTTCTTTTGTTTTGTACAAAAAATAATACTCCTTTTCTTCTCCCTTCTCAAAGAAGCTAATGTGGAATATGTATCTTATCACAGCCGAGGCCTTCTATAAGACATTCTTTAGCAGTTAGATAAGAATGGTAATTGAATTAAAAAAAAAAGTGTCTAAGAAGATCTTCTGAGTTTTCCCGGATGGTTTATTCTCTTATTGGCAGAGTAGTAGTGTATTTGCTTATCATACAGACGCTAAGCAAAATTGATTTTTTATTGTGTTCATGTTTGTGAAAACAAGATTTAAGCCCGTAACAAAATAGTTGTGCAGTAGCCTAGTGCGCCTAGTGATCATAAAGTAATACGATAACTGAAAACGGTATGAGTTCACTGCTTAGTAGAGACATTTAATTTTTATTATGTTTTGTGTATTCAAAGCCTTCCAAATATTGAAATTTATAACTTGTTATTTGTAACCCAATCTGGTAAGTACTTGCCTCCAATGAAATCGCCATGTTAAAGTAATTGGTTAAAGTGCCAAAGTAGAAGTACTGAAGGTTATGTTTATTAGCATTTTATCTCATTTGCCATCAAAATTTTTCCTGGGTAGTCAATAAAACTATTTAATTTAGTGAGCCATGTAATATTTTCATTAAAATTATGAAATAACTTAATTAATTTTTTCAAAATAATGAATTATGTTCATTAGTTCAGCGTAATTATCACATTGGGGCAATGAAACAATTTCATATATTTGATGAAATTTTCATTAAAATAATTTTAACGAAACTTGTTTCGCTAAACCAACGCAGCGTGGCATTGTTTGAGTTTCAATCAAGTTTTGTATTGGATTAGTGTCGAAATTTAGGGAATTTATGAAGTATTTTTTTTTTGTGTATAACAAGACAAGAGAGTCCTCGTAGAAAGTCTTTAAACGAATAATTTATTTAGACAAATGTAACTTTTTTGTACTTTTTTTAAACGAAAACACAAAATTTTCAATAGCTGGTAGAACTAAAATAGCATGCTATATATCGGGTATCTCCACATACCCATCACAAGAACTCATTCATTATGTTCTCTATGTCTTCCACCCTTTTAAGGCGGTAGCTTTCAGTGTCTAAACATCAATCTATAATCCAATTGAGGGAAACGTTTTCGATGCCAATCGCCTTGTGAGTTGCATTTTGAAAAATATATTTTTGTAATAGTGCTATTCACATATTACGTAACGCTATTGTTATCAGCTCTGATCGGTTCTGCTATTCTAATGATTAAATATTTTAATAATATTCTCTTAATACAAAATCGAGTTCATCATAAAACTCTTAACTAAAAAGTAATTTGTAAACTCAAGTACATATTGAACTAATCCCAAAATAATAATTTTAACTTAAACCTAAACATTTCAAAGAAAGTTACGCATAAAATATAAAATTTTAATTTTTATTGTCAACTATTTATAGACGTTTTTATCCTGCTTCCGTTTGAAAATTTTAAAACAAGGCGCTTCTGTCTCGAGCTAAATTGAATCTTCACCAAGTACGGAGTTTGTAAAGCGAAGTACTCGTAGTATAGTTTCGACTTTGCAAAAAATATGTAAATAAATATACAGTTATTTCAATAATTACAAAACCACAAATTTACTAAAGTACAATCCAGATAAATGGGAAACTGACCGAAAACAACCAACTGACCAACCAACAAACTATTTGCAAAAAAAAAAATTAAAATGAAACACATTGAACGGAAGTAACAAATAGATACAAGTAGCTGGTTTAACAATAACAAGGCCACAAAAAAGCAAATCCTGAACAAAACCACAAAAACATTAAAATTGAGTAAAACTTTATTCCACACACACACACACACACACACATACACACTCAGATAAAAATAAATTTTGCTTTAGTTGGCAGGGGCACAACTAACCAGCAGCAAAATAAAAAGAAAAGTTAGATGAAAACTAAAACCTTAAACCAAAAATAAAAAGTAAAATTGTATCATGTTTTATAGTTCCTTTAGATATTAAAACTTGTCAACCGACTGTAACACAACAGCACATCTTGCTACATCACCATCAACATCAGCAGCATCAAAGTACACACAGCAACTCTTTAATGGCCATGAACGGAAATGAAAGAATGTTAACAACATCTACAGCAAATATTTCCGCAACAAACATTAGCAACAATACAGGAGCTACAAGCGCTTCTAGCAATAGTAGTATGAACAAAAGCACCTCTTCACCAATAACGCCTCAACAAACGACAGTAACAAATTCTAGTCAATTGTCTGCAACACAAGTCAATGGCAGTCAGTGTCTCTCCTCAGCTAATGGTCATGGCAATAGTAATGGCAGCAGTAGTTGTGGAAGTGGTAGTGTCACGAATGCCACTGTAAATAGCAACAGCAGTCATGGTAGCAGTCAGGAAACGCTTAATGACAATATGACAAACAAAAGCAACGCAACAACAAGTACATCAAGTGATGGTCAACAACAGCAACAACAACAGCAGTCATTGACAGGAATAGCACTTGTCAACGGAAGTTGTAACAATCACAATAGCAACTGTAATCAAACAACTACAAACAACAACAACAATAATCATACGGCATGTGATAACAAATCATCAACAAATCCTTGTGGACCAGGACCACCATCAATGCAACCGCAACAACAACAACAACAACAACAACAACAACAACAACAGCAGCAACAGCATCAACTTCAATTGTCTTTACATCAACAGCACCAACAAGCCTTAAATATTTTACAATGTTCAGCTAACCGTTTGACATTAACCGAATGCAATTTGAACAGTAACAACATAAACATTAACAACAACAACAACAACATCAATAGCAGTAACATAAATAATAGTAACAACAACAATAGCAATCAGCATGCAATTGAAACAGCTTTAGCAATACAACAGCACTTGTTACAACATCAATTGAATACAGCCGCAGGCATTCCCTGTTCCCATTCCCATTCCCATTCGCATTCACATCCTCATCACCATACACATCCTTCCACACACCTCATCGATTCAGTGTGTCCATTGTCGGCATCAGCATTGTCATCGTTGCCATTGTCGTTATCTTCAAATGCCTGCTCAACACCATCGTCCATGTCCAACACCTCAATGGCCTCATCTCTGGCCTGCGGTTATTGTTGCCAACCAATTTGTGATCGTTATATAATGCGTGTCGTTGACACTTCATTTCACGAGAGCTGCCTTAAGTGTGCAACATGTTCGTTGCATTTGGTGCATTCCTGTTTTGCGCGTGATGGTAAACTCTACTGCCGCATCGATTACGAAAGGTAAGTGATAGATGAAAGAAATCTGGAGAGTTTGTAAAGACTGTTAAAGAAATGTATAAATGGTTTCACATTCTCTTGTGTGGAGATACAATTTGAATGTATAGTTTGCATTTAGAGTCCACTACTTTTATTGTTGGGTACAGATTGAGTTCTTGTGTCAATGCCATATAATAAAACTACGGGTACTTAAAATTTTAACAAAATACACTTACTGTAGAAGTAGATTTTTTTTTCAAATCAAAAATATCTTAGAGTAGCTAGGAGAATAGTAAGTAATACCGCTTCGGCTAGTTTAAAGTACTTCTTAGGCACGATTCGTACTTAAAGTAAGCAGAAAATAATTAAATTAAGTACAAGAGCATCTTAATTAACCTCCTCCAATGACAACGCCATGTAAAGTTTCAGAACTCGAACCGATTGCTAGTCCTTGGGAACCAACCACGTGACTTATCTTGTGAGAGGTTCACTTCCGTCTAGGGTTAGGATAAAGCAAATTCTGCCTGACGAAGAGTCACACAAAATGACCAATTTTTCATAAAAAGTTTTTCTTCAGAATTTTGCAATATAAAATTACTTTTAATTCTGTTAAAGATTGCATAGTAGACATAAACATATAAGAGCTCCAAATAAATTTATTTTTCATATAAAATGCAAATACAATTGTTAAACATTTTTTTCGCATCATTTTTATCAACAGACTTTTTTTACGAAATCGTTGCCTTGGTTGCGGTCATAAAATTGCTGCCGATGAGCTGGTGATGAGGACACTTGAAAATGTTTTCCATTTGAAATGTTTTGCCTGCGTTGTGTGCGGTGCCATACTCAAGAAGGGTGAACAGTATGTTGTAAAGCAGGGCCAATTGTTTTGTCGTTTCGATTATGAGAAAGAAGTGGAAATGTTGCAAGGCTACGGTAAGTAAAAACAAACCCGCACTCGCTGCTACTAACAATTCTTGTCTTTGTTCGCTCTTCTTGCTTTACTTTGACTAAATAATAAATTTGTTTAAGACCAACAATGGCAAAAGAAATAAATATAAAGGGCTTATTTAGCTGGAATGTGATATTTATATTAAAGAGGAAATTAAATCAAAACAATCAGAACAAAAAAATTGATTTAAATTTTTTGTTTTTCTCTATTCTAATTGTAACGCAGATTTCTATGGCGATGACTTGTTTGCGCCAAAGTTGGATGGTCGTAGAGGACCCAAGAGACCGCGCACAATATTAAATACACAACAGAGAAGAGCTTTTAAAGCATCATTTGAAGTGTCACCTAAACCCTGTCGCAAAGTTAGAGAAAATCTAGCCAAGGAAACCGGTTTAAGTTTAAGGATTGTACAGGTAAAGCGCAGAAATTTATTAAGCATTTCTTGAGGACTATTTATAATTTTCATTTTAATTTCATTAAGGTTTGGTTTCAAAATCAAAGAGCCAAAGTAAAGAAAATACAAAAGAAAGCTAAACAGGAAGGCCACACAAAAGGCAACAGTGATTCACAGGATTCTCAAGAGTCCGACAATAGCAACATGACAAAGATTAAGGATGAGGCACAAAGTGATAATGAATCTTTAATGGATTTGCCATTTGCAACGGCCAGTACGGCGGATACTATGGCCAAACTGAGAAATTGTATTAAAGATGAAAATGAAAATACTCCTTTTAATTGTACAGAAACTAATAAAGGTAAATTGCTAAAGAATTCAAAAAAATTAACAAACATTTAGCTAAATTTTAATATTTGATTTGTAGAAAATTGCAATAAAACCAATGAACCCATTTTGAATACCATCCTAGGACTGAGTTATTCCACTTTCCAACAACTGATGGGGCCTTTTTCACAAACTCCCATGATCAATCCCATTGATCGTTTGTACAGTATGCAAAATTCCTATTTTCGACCTGATGAATTGGCTTATAGTGATGATGGTGGTGGAGGAGGTGGAGGAGGTGTTGGGAACTCCAGCAGCTTAAGTGGTAGTTTAGTGAATAAAGATATTAATGATAATTAATTTTTTATAATTATAAGTAATTTTAAGTTGCACATAACTTTAATAATTAAAAATCACAAAAGCAACACAACCAAAAATCAAAATTAGTATTCGTATTTGTAAAAAAGAAGAAATTGATTTTATGTTTGCCACAGTTTAAGTGTTAATAATTTAGTAAATCAAGACAGAGAAATTTAAAGAAAAAAAGAATTAAAAATAAAAACTTAAAAGATATATAAATATTTGAAGAGTCTTATTTTGAAGAAAGCAATAATAATTCTTGAAGAAATCCGACTCCAAAACTGAGAAACATACAGACAGACGGAAGTATAGACTTTCATATGCAATAAATATTTTCTAAATCGATAAATAAATGGCGGAATTAGACGTGAAGGAACACAAAAAAAAAATACAATCGAATTGGAGGTTATCAATTCAATTGTATTATTTTGTGTCCTTTTTAAAGTCCACCTCGAGGGAAGAGAACCCGTCACAAGTCAAGTCAAGTGACTGATTGCCAAGGACTAGCAACCCGTTTGAGCTTATTGAGGAATTTAATATGAAACGAACCTGTCAGTAGGGTGGTAGGTAGGCAAGGTACCAAATGGCGGGGTTTAATCTATACGTAAAGCATTTTTTTACAATATTTTAAGTTTTATTGCCTCCGAATTGCGTCGGAAGATTAAGACCCAGTGCTTTACAATTTGTTTTTTAATTTATAAATTTTCTAATTTTTTTTAGGGTAATATGATAAACACGAAAAAAATAAAAATTATAATTTCAGACATTGTCCAAATAACAGTTAATCGGGTATGTTCTGTATTTCATGTGGAGTTAAAATATGCGGAATTATCAAAGCTTTTGTTGTTGCGAATTACTATTTATAACAACAATGCTTTGATAATTCCGCACATTTTAATTCCACATGAAATACAGAGCAGAGCCTACCCGAATAACATTTATATTTTTCGATGTATAGTATACACAAATGTGCCGTTATCTGGACAATGGCCGAAATTAGATTTATTTTCATGCTTAGCATGCAATTCCTATGACATATATTGCCATATGTCATACTTTTACTGCTCTATTTGCCGTCGGCGAATGCGAACAACTAAAATTTAGTGATTGAACAAAAGAAAATACAAATATATGTATCAAACAAATAGTTTATGAATTTTTATTCGAAGGGTAAGACTTCGAACCCAAAGATAATTGAAAAGACAAAAACATATTCTTGGCTGCATAAAGGTTTGATGTTTTCAAGATCAATCACGATCTCATCATCAGAGTTCTTGTTATACCTTGTAATCATGTCAGCTTTTACAAGAGTGGAGAGTTTTCTAAACTTGCTTAAAGTCTTTTGGTTGCTTAGAAGCGTTTCCACATTTGGTCTCTTTCATTGTTCTTAACTAAAATTTATATTTTCAACTACAACGAAAATAGCTTTTCCCATTCGTACTATTTAATTTTCCTAAAAACCCAATTGTGAAAACTACTTGTTCTCGTTTTACAAAAAAAAAAAAAAAAAAAGTTTCAAACAGAAAAAAAGAAAGACGAAAAACAAGTCTTTTGAATGTTTAAAACATGTTTGCAGGTGCAGTCAAACGAAATTTGTTCCACTCAGTTGACATAAACAAGGGGCCAGGCATCACATTTACAAAATGCGGCAAATTAGAAACTTTTGCCAAATGGAAGTATAAAGGAGGGTTTAAATGTACGAATACGAGCATGAAATAAAAAACTTTCATGCACACTAATACAAAGAAAAAATATCACTGCTTAAATAGGCTGTAAAAGCATATAAAACAACAACAAAAATGAGAAAAAATTAAATAGAGAACATAAAACGTTTTACTTAAAAATGCGTAAAATCTTATTTCGTCATGCATTCTTCTAAAGGGCGACAATTGTTGTTTTTATGTCACAATGCATCCAATCCAAACAATGGTCGAGTAACATCACAAACACTTGTGTCATGCAAACTGTTGTATTTTTATGTAACCAAGAGACCCTGCTATTCGATGGAGTGGGGAAAGAAGAGATGCTGGCTAGAATATCTAATGTTTGACATAATGTCACACTCAAATACAAACATTCTGCACAATGTTAGAGAGAATATCGAACAGACGAGGAAGCACCCCAAATATTTTGTGAATGCTATTGAAGCGGAAATGTTTCAGTCGTATTGTTAAACATTGACTTGGGTGCTAAAGTTGAAAAGTTAAAGGAATTCAATGAATTTGAATGTTTCAATACAAACACATGTTACACAAATACATCACATAAATACTACATATGAACATTAATATTTGCCTGGATGCATATTTGTACTTAAGACGAAACTTTCAAACGTTTAATGGTTTTTAGCAAAATATTGTATGTTAGTATAGAAATAGTTAACTTTTATTAAATCTTTAACAGGATCAAATTCAGTTAAGCTCCTCAATACTTACATATTGTTAACACCCAAGAAACTCATTGTGCAAATTTTCCTTATTTTTTCGTAATTGTTTTCCAAAACAAAAGGATATTTCAACATTTTATACGTCTCTTTACAAAGAGTAATTTGTCACAATATGTGTCACATTTGTTACAGCAATTGCACGATTCACTATGCCACTAAAACGATTAACATTAAGGTTGATGCATGAATGCAAGCGATTTGAATTTTTATTATAAAACAGATTTTAATGTAGAATAATATAATAGATCCTGTTAGTTGCACTACTCTACCTTTTTGTATTTTTTTTTTTTTGGAAGTATTTGTCAAGCAAAGAGTTTGAAAGAACTTTTCTTTTGTAATTTTATGTTAAGCATATGGCTGATCTAACCGTTGGTTAGCTTGTTTGTTACACAACAACACCTGAATAGCAGAAAGAGTTTTTTAAGTTCTTATTTACGATAATTTCTTCATACCGTTAAACAAGTGCAACTATGGACAGAGAAATAGCGCACCCTCCCATTGTGGCATAAATAGCAATTTATAAGGCTGATGTTGTAATTATTACAGATGAGATCGGGAATAGCTTTTCACTCAAGATAATCCACGCTCACTATAAAAATATAGTTTTTACTGCGCTCCCACGTGAGTTAAAAAAAATAGTTACTATCACAGACACTCACGCTTATGAAATTGTAACGTACCGTTACCAAAATTATTGAAATCGTATATAATAGCTCTACGGGAAATGTTCTAACAATTGTCCTATGACTGGTGAAAATGGATAGGGTACAAAATATTCCGGAGTTGTGACCGGCGAAAAGACAACATACCCATTGGCGTACAAAAATGGAACAAAACTGTTAGCGAAATACCCACACTATACAAGCAGATTTTTTCCAACTCAAAACTATTTGTTTAAACTACAATAATTTAACTAGTATTAAAAAAAATACCACTTGGATCTAGAACCCATCATTGGGTATCTTAATTATGCCAATTAAATATGCCAATTTCATATAAAGTTCCGGAGCTCGAACCGGCTGCTAGTGCTTGGGAACCATTAATGTGACCTGCCTTTTGACAGATTCTCTTCCTTCTATGGAGATTACACACCAGAGTTGCCAGTTTATAGGTTTTCGACCTAGATTTAGGGGTTTTTAATTCATTTAAGGGCAAATTTAGGGGGCTAAGACTCTTAGGGGGAAATTTAGGGGGCATAAATTTATATTTAGGAGATTTCTAGGGGAATTTACTATTTGCATGCCTATACAAGACGTAATTTTTATTATATTTTACAACTGGTCAACATCTCTTTCGCAGTAGATAATTCAGTATCATTATTATATAATAGTTATAATAGTTCTGTATTTTACAACTGATCTATTTAGTTTTCGGAGTAGATAAAGTAAAATCAAACCACATACATTTTTTTTGTTAATTCAAGTGCATGATTTGCAAAGAAGTCTTTTGTTGTTTTTCAAATTTATACCTAAACTTATTAATTCTCATAACATGTATGTACATATAAAGTTAGCAATGAGGACTTGGCAGCTCTTTATATATTTGCAGAAACTTGATTCCAATGTTTATAAAAACAAGATTTATACTACCGCTACTTTGATATAAAATTCAGTTTACATACATATCGTTTACTTATATATCGTTGTTTAAAATGCAAAAGGGCCTATTATAATTTTTAAAAATTTTACAGGAGAGATAAAAAACATAATAACAAGCAAAATTTTGTGATTTCAAACACTGGTTTTTCAGAATAGTATCATTAATTTAGACTTCATTAACAATACTTCAAGTTTTTTATCTCCTGAAAAAATTTTTAAAAATATGATATGCCCTTTTGCTTTTTATATGAAGATATGTATATACTAGTGTGATCGATTAATCGAAATTTTCCAGAAACCGGTTTTCGAATAGTTCGACTATTTGAAATTTTAGAAAGCCCGGTTACGCGTTTTGAAAATCAGAAAAAAAACCGGTCGACCGGCTTTTTTTGTGAGAAAATTATAATACAAAAGTTTTAATTCTAATTTGCTTTAAAAAAAGAGTTAACAGTTGTAAATACTATCCGCATAACAACATAGCTTTGAAAATAAGGCCAAGTTCCTATCCAAAAATTTCGGCCGTTAAAAGCACTAAGATCAAAATAAGGATCATGTCCTTGATATGTATGATACCATTTAATTTCTAAGCTAACTAGGTAACATTTTCCCCATAATTCTTCTCGATATTAGAAGTGTGAAAAAAATATTGCCAAATAGCAGGTTTCCTAAAAATCCGATGGTATTGCTCCCATCAGGAACTTGGTCCTCATTTTGAACTCAGTACTTTTAACGGCTGAAATTTTTGGATAGGAACTTGAGTTTATTTTCACATTAATGTTTTTGTGCGGATCTGACTTTTTCTTCTAACTTTTTGTTTAGCTCAACACTATAATTTCCATCGCTATAATTTCCCATAATTTCTTAATTGCACATTATAGTGCCCCTTATATGCGGCACGCCTTTCGATTACGTGATCAGCTCACTTTTTTTTACTAAAAAGACCTTTCCATTTACAATCAAAATCCTAAAAAATTTAGGAGGAACAGCCCTAGTGAAGAGATTTAGATTTTGTTTCTTTTTTATTTCTTGGCATATCCCGTAACAAGCATTTTTTGTCTATAATGGATGTCGAACTCCATATAAAATATGAAGTTTGACATACATTCTACATCACAAGGCCAATTTAGTTCGACCCTGCTACCACCTTATACAATTAATTCACCTTAATTGCATGCTTCAGTAAATGCTCTTGAACAAAAATACTTAGGAAAATCAACAGTAAAAGTTCGCCAAGTTTTTTAATATCCGGACTATTCGACATATACGAATCCGGTTTTTTAATTTAAAAAAACCGGACTATTCGACATTCGAAAAATCAACATTTTGAAAAAACCAAAGGCCGTATTGTGGAAAAACCGGTTTAAAAACCTGTTGAAAAACTGAGTCGATCACCCTAGTATATACGTGACAGTATTTTATTAGTGTTATTTTTTAACATGTATTTTATTAAATAAAAATGTTCAAGAAACTAGAAAAATATTTCTGGGGGGAATTTCAGAAAAACTTTTTAAATTTAGCATGTTTTTGTTTTATTCAGGTAAGGATATTATTATATAAATTTTAACTGAATCAAGTTAATTTACTTTAAATTAAACTATTACATGAACTTTT
This sequence comes from Panzeria rudis, assembly GCA_956483635.1. Lineage (NCBI taxonomy): Eukaryota > Metazoa > Arthropoda > Insecta > Diptera > Tachinidae > Panzeria > Panzeria rudis. Next base: position 198,759,946 of record OY101448.1, read on the forward strand.
ACATATAGAGGTTTTAATTACGGATGTAACGAATACCGATACCGATACCGATATATCGGCGATACTTCAGATTTTCCGATACATCGGTGTCGGCGATATTTTACTATCGATACGACGATAATTTAAAAAAAATTTTCAGTTTTTTTTTTGACAAATTATTTATTTTTTGTTAATTCTACCAAGAACTAAATTCATTTCGTTATTTTTTAAATCTTATTAATATCAATTTTAAAAATTAATAATATTTTACGCTGTTATTTTGCAAAAACAATAATTTATTTATTGTTAATTTTACCATGAACTCAAATTCAATTCGTTGTTTTTTAAATCTTATTCCCAGCAAAAAAAGATACTCCAAAGAAGTCATGAAAATGTAGAATTCGCGATCCGGAAATATTTTAAATTTGGATAATTTCTAATTAGTTTCACATTTGCTTGTCATTGCAAGAAGCTCGCTTTTTCGATTACCAATACCGAATTTGAAGCAATGTTAGGACAAATATCTTTTTCGGTGTTCTATAATGATTCCTCAAAAAAAGGATGAAAAATTACCCATTTTCAGAACTTGTTTCTTTTAATGCGAATTTAAACACAAAACTGTTTTCATGTAAATTTAAGTGAATAAATATAAATTTTTAGAAGACTTTTAATAATTAAGCTATTAAGTTATTTAGAAGAATAATAGTTGATAAATGTCCTTTAAAAATCGATTTTTTAAAAAGCATGGCGAGTATTTTTTAAAATTATAAAGGAATTACAAATTTGTACTTGCTTTTCTGCTAATTATCTGCATATTTTTAATATAGATTCTTTGGAAGCAATAAAAATGTAGTTCCTTAAAAATTACTTCCAATTTTATATACTGGATTAATATAAATTTTAAATATTAATAATTTCTTACACTGTAATTTTGTATAATAAAAAAATTGTCCACCTTGAGTTTTGTTAATCTAAACTTGAACTCAATTTCAATATTCGTATCGGTATCGGAATCGGTATCGGCGATATTTATTTTTTAGTATCGGAATCGGTATCGGATCGGCAAAACGGCGTATCGTTACATCCCTAGTTTTAATCTCAAAATAGGTTAAATTTAGGGGATTTTAGAATATTTTTGGGGGGAAGAGAAAAAGTTACCTGGCAACACTGTTACACACTCCATAACTAAGAGGTACATACTAACTTATTTAATGTACGGTGGAACACATTGGATTGTTTACCTTCAAAATAGTATGTACAAAATCACTACTACCTATTTACGGTCAACGAGAACTAGTATATAAGGTATCAAATTTTGAAATCAATCGGGCAGCAAGTCACGATACGGTACAAGCGGCAGTTACAAGTAGGGTACTTGAACTATCGTCAGAGTGCTTTCCTGTAAACGCAATGCAACGGCAAAAAATGTGGGCTAGGTATCTATGTATGTGTGTACGGCCCTAACCAAACTATTAATTCGTATATCCAGAATTTTTTACAAATCAACATTCAAAGCAACATATTTAAAAGATTTTAGTACATATTGGGATAAATGTTTTGAAAACACAAACTAAAACTAAAGTTCATTATTTGTATAAATAAATAATTGACCACTATTAATTCGTTGGGTGTATAAACTCGTCTTAAAGTTACACGAAAAATTGGATCATAATGAAAGCAGAGAAATGTCAGAAAACAAAAAATATAACTTAATTTTTTTGTAAAATAACGAACCTTAGTTTTAGTTTGTGTTTTCAAAACATTTATCCCGATATGTACTAAAATCTTTTTATAAATTTAAAGATAATATAAAAAAAATAACCTTTCAGAAAATTAAACTTTCAGTCAATATTATTTTCTAAAATATATATGTACATAGTTCTAAGTGTTGATTTGTCAAAAAAAATGCTCAGTGGTGGTCAGGGCGAAGCACTAGTTGCTTTTTTAACACACTTTACACATTTTATGTTTACATACATACTTATTGTATGTATGTATCTACTTCATTTTTTTAGTTTAAGCACATTCATTATAATTAATTTCTGTCATTAAAATTCGCACACAAATTCAAATCACTGATCAAACAAATGATTGTTTGTTTAATTTAACTGCCTGTTCACTTTTTTATTGTTGAGTTTTCACCACTTTTTTGTTCCTCCTTCTCTTGCATATTTGACTCTTATAAAGGGTGGGTTGGCATTGTTAGTTCATTTGACAGTTTTATGCGATACTTTTTTCCATGTGTTGTTTAAATAATTAATTACAATTTAATATTTACATGCGGTTACTTCAGTTTTTTTATCCTTATTTGCATCACATATAAAAAATCTAAAAATACAAAGAATGTTTAACAAGACAAGAAACAGACAAGTAAAATATTTTATGAATATATCGCTCATTTTGTGCAACCTCGTCATAACAAAAAAAACTACCTTTACATAAAACGTGTTTAAAGTTTTCAATTTACACGCAACTTAATTATAAAGAAAATTTCATTCTTCTCTCAAAAGTTGAGTTTAAAGATATTCATATGCAATTTTTACACAATACACTTGGAACACAACTGGGGGGGGTGAACGACGAGTTTTTGCCCGTGAATATTCGTCGCCAAAAATAAAACATATTTGAAAATGATGTCACAATATCTTTAGCTACACTGAACCAAAAATTCAATGGAAAAGTTCATTAATTTTGAGATAATATACTAGTACGTTAAATCCCAGCCAAAACTTTGCTTACTGGTAGGATGACTACTTATTTTTGTTTGAGAAGTCCAAAAAATAAGGGGTACCCGTTATAAATGTATTTACATTGTCACAGCAATTAACTAGTTATTATTTGGCTTACTTGAATCTAAAAAATAAGTAGTCAAATAAGCAAATTAAAATAAAAATAAATTTTATACATTATTTATATTTTTTCAATTTTATTTTAGTTTTTGATTTATTTTTATTATTTTTTTTTTTTGACCCAGCTGAGATGTGAACCTGTGCTCGTTCAGATATGAAGGCAAGTACTTTACCCACTCAGCTATAATTGACTTATAAGCTTAAGCGACAAAAATTAGTTTTTATATACAAACACATGATGACTTGAAAAGAGCTTGTCTACTTATTTTATTAACACATATCAACAAATTGTAACTACCCTAGAGGGAAAAGAACCTGTCACAAGACAGGTCACGTGACTGGTTCCCAAGGACTAGCAACCGGTTCGAGTTCCGGAACTTTATATGAAAGGGACAGGTAACTTTTACATGGCGTTGTCATTGGAGGGGGTCATTGACATAATTAAGATACTCAGTGTTAGGCTCTGGACCCAAACTTAAGCTCCTTGTCGTGTAATGGGTTCTATAATACTAGTTAAATTACTGTACTTTAAACACATATTTTTAAGTTGAAAAAACCCTGCTTGTACAATGAATGTATTTTGTTAAAATTTTTGTTCTATTTTTGTGATATGTTGTGATATAATTCTTTTCACCGGTCACAATTCGAGAACATTTCGTGACATTCCCATTTTCACCAGTCATAGGACAAGTACGTTGAAGACAATTGTTACAACATTTCCCGCAGGGTACTTTCAGATAATGATAAAAATAGGTACCAATTTTATCAAAAACTAAGTAGTAGTTCTAATTTGAAGCATAGTAATAAGATAAATAAGTACCACTCATTACTTTGTAACCCTTTAATAAAGCACTACTGATTACAAAAATGACAAAAGTGTTTGCTGGAATCAATGAACTTGTTCATTAATTTTGTTAAAGAATAACAACAATGAATGATCACTGCAAAAAATTAATGAACCTAGAGCAATGAATGACATTCGTTGAATTTATGTACAATAATTGTTTCAGTATACGCGCTTAGAAATATTTTCTTTACTCGAGATACATATTCGTCTTTGACACCCTGTAGCTCATCTTGTATTCTTGCCCAGTTTGCCCAGAAACTACTATTTCTGTAAGCTTAGGTCCTCCTCTAAAATTTTAGTTTAGATATTTTTGTAATCGGATTAACTAGTAGTTCAAAAGATACAGATTTATTACCATTGTTTTTGTGTTAGGCGCCACAGAGTGATATTTTGGTGGCAAAAATAAAAGTTTTCGACAATTGCTTTTCCAAAATCTAATGATGCGGTTCTCTAGACAGCTGTTTTACTAAGTAAAATCCATTATTGGTTTTCGTAAAAAGCCACATTTTGTGCTAGAAAAATCTAGCAAAAGCTACTCAAATATTGTACAACGAAAAGTGATGCAAATGTTCATGCAACTCAGTAGGTTATGCATGTAAGTTATTTTCATCGCTAACATTTTAGTAGCGTTTTTTTTTTATTGAAATACAATATTTTAATTTTAATATAAGATAAAAATTATTGAAATTACATATTTGGTTTAATAGATATGAGCGTATCAAAAATGGTTTTATAAAATGTGCCATTTTCAGTTTTCTTTGGAAAAAAAAAGTTAGCTCCGTCACTGCAACAAAATGGAATATAACAGTCTATTCTTTCAAGCTAATTAAAAAATCCAACAACTTTTACCAATCACTGAATAAATAAAAACTTTGTGAAAATATTTTTGTAGCTTTTTACTTTCGCTTCGTGTTGCTGAGATACACTTTTCTACTTTGATATTTTCCTTTTTTGTATTATTATTTTGCTTAGATAAAACTGCTTTTAGGTTGAAAAACAAAAAGTCACACGACTTTTAGTGATTTCTTTCATTTGTTTATTTAGGTTTAAAATCGTGTTTATATTTTGAAAAAAAAAATCCAATGACAACTAAAATAACTCAATCGTATAACAGATTAATAAGTTCCACTGTTCACAGACAATAGTGTATTTACAGAAAATCTATAAACAATATGTCATTCAATTGATGTCCTTTTATAAAATCACTAAAATACTTACATTTGTCCGAATAATTTAAACATACATTCGTACGTACATACTATATGCTTAAGCAAACATACAATAATTGCACGAGCATTATGGGGCAAATGACATTAAAATAACAATGCAATTTTTGGAAACTTTTAAACAAAAAAACGACCTCTTTCCCAATGCAAACATCCACCAAAAAATATATATGGACACACGCATATAAAACCAACAACAATCGTAAAGGACAACTCAACACCACACGTTCATACACGCAGTTTCCCGTATGAAGGAAGCAATGAGCCTAAACTTTTATTGCTATTATTTATTATTTTTTATTTATCTTGGAACTGATTTTCACATACTCGCACAATCGTTTTGTTACAATTTGTGTGAATTTTATTGTGCCTCAATGAGAATTACCATTATTATTTGTTTAACGCCCTGTGGTGTGTTTTTTTTTTTGTTTGGCAGAAGGGGGGAGTATTTTATATTCTATTGGTGTTTTTATTTTCTGCTAAAATGGTATTGAGTTACAAATTAGCCTTAATCGGAAAATTCTTACAATTCTTCTGTAAAATCTCCTTAATACAATGCCACACTAAGGAAAAGTTGGTTATAATGTAATTTTACATGATACTTAAGGATAAAGGATACTTTGGCATTTTAGAGGAACTTGAAGCAGGAAGCTCTGTGCTTTTGAAGGAGGTTGAGACCAAAAACCTTGCAAATTACACCAATATTATTAATATCTGATGATGTGCTTTAAAGACCAGATGGTTCAGATTCCCAAGTTTAGACGGCTAAATCCTGCATCATATGATGCGCACGTAAGGCTAGAATATATAAATACGTCAAATGTAATTAAAATCAGAGTTGGTGAACAATAACAACTGTTTTCAGAGGTCGCAACACCCTCATCAGGATTAATGTTTTTTCTTGATTCTACTTTTTAGGTGACTGTAAGTGGTTAGGATTACCAACTACTTATTGGTTGTTGTTCGGTTCAACCACAACGAAAGGACTTTTATTAACATTTTAACATTCAGATACGCTTAGATAAGCACAGTACAATTTAGAATTATAAATTACAAACAAAAAAGAAGTTGCAAATTCAAAAAGAAGTATTAATAAATAAAAAGTTGCATAGCAGTTTTGATCAAACTATTTTTTCTTTCTTTACAAGTATTTTCAAATCAGTTTAAATGAAAGAAAAACTTACAATATTTATTTAGTTGTTTTACCAAAAATTATTTAAATAAGCAAAAAGTTCTTTAAACAAAAGAAAAGCCAAAAATAGTTCCATTTTAGATGTACTCGTATCAGATTTCTGTTCTGTTCTGTTCTGTTGTTTTTTTGTGAGTTCTTTACTTCAAGGAATCTTTTTTATTATTTTATTAAATACAAAGCCCAATCTAGGAAGAAAAAAATTAAAGGAGGAAAAAATTATAAAAAATAAAATTGTTTCTTAACTGGAAATACAATAAACGTTACGTATTGCTACGCAGTGTAATAAATATATACGAGAGTTTTATCACTTACTTGGCCGATGTTGATACTTGCTGCTCCAGCGAACAGTAACAAGAGTATTTTACATTTTTTTGTTTTTCATTTTCTTTTATGTTGTATTTAAATGCATGTACGAGTATTAAAAAATATTTTTCGCAAAGATACTTGAGACTCCTTCTTTGCCTGTTTTGCATCCTTATGTTTGTCAGTGCTGTATGTGTTGTGTACTTTATTGTTTGGAACAGTTGAAGTTACTGTTGTTTGATGCTTTTTTGTTGGTGTTGTTGCCGTTTCAGCATAACTGATGCAAAGACAAGACGAGGCTTAAGTCAGATTTTTACATGATATTTAACATAAAGAAACCAATTCACATTTATACAAACATATATTTGTGGCTTCAATCAACAACCACTTAAGTAAATTTTTGAAGATTGATTAAAATTTTTCAGAATAGCATGAACCGATTTAGATCCCTTTTTTGTTAAACACAACGTTCTATATTTTTTCTAATAGTTTGCAGTACTATCAATACATATGGCAAACATTTGCAGTCTTGTGAATTATTTCTCTCACACGTGCACTGTCTTTATTATGTATTTGTAATAACCACCTTTGTTGACATAAGTGATTTTATCTGTATACACTTTAAATCGTTTTTTAGTGGACCGTGCTAGGATCTCACTCTCAAAAACTTTTCGCCTGAAATTATTATAAAAAATTTTATTATAATTACACTGCACAACAACTTCAAATGTTTTCAAACTCACAAGGCTCTAACGACTGATTCTGCTAGAGCACATCAAAAAAGAATATATGTCTGGGCATGTATCGGCGTTTTGAAAGTTTACATCTGGGACTCATTTTAGGTGGAGCTAAATTTCGTCCTCTTTCAGCTATAGTGACTTGTTATAGGATATTCTTGTAAGCCTTACGATTAAGGTATAAGAAATGTTCAAAGAAATCTAACTATTTTTGGCTTGAGTATGGTTTTAATTTAATTTTTCAATTAAATTATATACATATTTATTTAAAGATAAATGTGAAGCATGTAGACAAAAAAAATTTTGACTGCGCGGAGGGTTGAACTGACATTTCGATAGCTGCCGCCAATCCCATCAGAGCTCTTTACCGTTTAGAAATGTTTAAAATTTCTATGTAAAACACCACGAGTAACATTTTTGTGGAACATGTCAATCCTCTAACTCTTCGCTGTATGGGTCTTCTTGCCTCTTTCTTCAAAAAGAAGCAAACAATTTTCCTTCAGCGGCGATATAGCGGGCTAAAATGTTTTACAAAAACTTTTCTCGCAGTGTTTTACATAAAAGTGCTGAACACATTTTATACCTTAGAAGTAAGGCTTATAAGACTTCCTCTGCCGAATACAAATAATTACGAAATTAGCACTTAAACACATTTTAAGTTTTGAATAATTTCATGGCGTTTAAGTTGAATCTGGAGCTTGTTATGCCTTTGCGTACCTGTAGTAGAATTTTATGGCAAATATTTTTGTAAAATATTTTAGCCCGCTATATTGCTACGCAAGGTTAGTTTTTCCCCTTTTTAAGGAAGGGCCAACAAGACCCATACTCGTACAACGAAGAGTTAGAAGTTTAAAATGTTTCACAAAAATTTGTCTCGTGGTGTTTTTCATAAAAATGCTCAGCATATATTATTCCTTAAACTTAAGGCTTGACAGATTTCTTATGCCGAGTCTCTGTAAATATATATGTGCTAAAGGGTAGATCTTTAACTCTGCCTGAAATGGATCCCAGATGTAAACTTTCAAAACGCCGATATAAATACATATATAGTATATTTTTTTGCGCTCTCTGCCAGAATCAGTCGCTAGAATCATCCCAGCAAAAATAAATTTGGCACAAGGATGCAGTAAGATTAAATAGAAGGGCTACGGAGATGCGCAAGGGCACACGGTGCATCCCCTCTGCCTTACGAGGTTGCAATAACGTAAGCGAATGAAGAAATTTAACGCACACACGGGGAAGGTGGTGGTCGGCTATTTATGTTTTTTTCGTGTTTTTTAAACCCGAATTTTTTTTTTCAACTCAAACTTTTTTATAGTGCATCCTGTCTCGCTTACGTGGATATAAATATGGATGCGAGTGTTATTTTTCCTTCATAATTTGATTTTTTATTCTTCCATTGAATTGTGTATGAAAATAAATGTGCCTCGGTAGCTTAGTGGTTAGTGTTCTAGCCTACCACGAGGAGATCGTGGGATCGATTACTGATTCAATACGCGAGCCAAAAGTATTTAATAAAAGTAAATTGTAGTGTAATATAGCTTCCAATTGTGTTTTTACCACTTAATACATAAATAAATATTAGCCCCCATATTCACAGAATTTAAAATGAGTTTGAAATGTATTTTATGTCAAATTTTTCATACAAAATTTTCTTAAAATAGATTTCAAATACATTTTATTAATTTACGAATACGGGGGTAAAACAACATAAAATAATTTCAAATAAAAAATTTAACCAAGTGTATGTGAAACTGTGATATAAAGAGCAAATTATATACAAACACATAAAAAAGACATGAGGTTAATGCATCTAAGATGCACAGAAAGAAGCTCATACCTCCAGACCTACCAAGTGGGACATCCCATACAAAAATCATGTAATACCAAAGCAGGTTGGTAAGGGAGAGTACCGAAATCTCTCCCTTACAAACCTGCTTCCGGTAGACGGATATTTCTGCTGGGATATTATTTTAGGCAAACATTTGCTGAACGACACATCGGAGCTATCAGAGTTTGGTCTAAGCGACGTTATCGAAAGCGACCATGTGGATTTAGTACCGATTATTGGATCCGGACATTAATTCGGACCCTAAACAATTGAACGCTTACAAAATAAGTGACTTTAAGACATACGCGGTTATGTATGAAAACCACTTATTTATGAATGTGTGTATATATTTATATAATCGAGGTCAGAATAAAAAGATTTTCAAATTAACTTTTGTTGTTCTGAGCCCGAACAATCATTTATTTTGTCCTAATGGGTTTGTTCTTCTATTACATATGACTAATAAATTACATGGAGATGTCTTCCCTGTAACTTTCGATGTTGGAAGACTCAAATCGAATGTTCATAAATACTACTCGCCTCTCTGTCCCATTTTCATAACCAAGTTTCGGCACAATGCATTGTATGTGTAGGGGTGGGTCATCGTTTGAGTGCTGGTCGAAAATAAAAAATTTTCAAGCATGTCGTTAGCTCATATGTGTGTGTGTGTCTTCAAATACATATAATGATAGCGACAGCGCAACCAAGGCGAGTTCATACAAAATACATATAGGCAAGTGGTTTTGGTTAAATGTAGAGACCACTCTTTCTTTTTTGTGTGCCGGTGTTACTAAAAATGTTATTGTTATGTCCACTTTGTTAAAAAGTTTTATTCATAACTCAGGAACCTATAAAAGTACCACATGGAGATTTAATGACGACATAGTGGAGGCGTTAAACATTAATATATATCTTTTTGAACATTTTAAAAATACCATTTTTATAGTGAATCGCGAATTTTGAAAAAAAACAGCTTCTATAATTATGATAACTTCTTTTATTTTTATAGCCGGTAAAGCACTATTATAATACCTTTAAAGCAAGTTATAAATCATTAGTCTAGCTTAGATATTAAAAAAGTTATAACCAGTTATATGAAAGAAGTTTCAAGCAAATTTTGTATTTTATCATACATTAAATGCATCATAACTTGGGAACCACTGGAAATATTCCTCTAATGTTTTCGGTGAAATGACAGTTGTACAAAACTTAACTACCGCATTGAGTTTGGCACGATTAGGAGGGGATCAGTCCCAAAATCATGATTTTTTCGTTGGTTTTATATAGTTTTATACTTATAGTAAAAAAAGAAAGAAAATTAATTAATTATTCATGTTAAAGTAATAATCAAAGCTCAGTAGAGGAATGTTGAACATCAAAAATAAAAATGTTGAAATCTTCTCTCCTTCAATTCCCCGTGTCCCTAAACATTCGCTTGCTCGGAACACTCGCTGGTGGTGTCAGTAAATTTTGTTTGGCTGTAGATAAAAGAAGAACTTATTTTTTCGTTATTTAGTTTCCACCAAAAATTCAAAAAGTGGCACTCAGGTGCTAAGTTAATAATTTCAAATTCAGTCAGTATTGTGACAGTTTTTCTAAATTTATTGTTACCCAGCAAAATCTTCCGTGACAAGAAAGTAGTTTAATCATGTGTTTGAATGACGACGAAGTGGTTCGATTTAGGTGAAACATGCATGATTTTAGCACAGGCGTGACATTGGAGATCATGTGCTTACATGAAAATTTAAATAAATTGATCTCCATTAAAATTGATGAATTGAACCCATGCAAGTTCCCGGATTCGATGACATTTTTTCATGTAAATATAAAAAAATTAAAATAAAACAAATATTGCCGCAGCTGGGATACGAACCATGCTCTTCTGACTGTTAAGACATGCTCTCTACCACTGAGCTATTGTCTTCTTATTTATTGCTGGAGCTAAGACTTGTTTTATGAAAATGTGCCAATGTAATGATTTAATTCCGTTTTTGCATGCCTTTTTCAGTGGATATTTAATGCAATATATTACCTAGTGAAATCGCATGGGTTTTTAATGAGTTCAAAAACTATAGCTTTATTTACGATTTACGACGGCATTCAGAGTCCGTTCGAAGAAACAAGTGCTCAAGAAACCATGAAACACTATTTAATTTTGAACGCATTCATTTATATTTTGCTGGGTATTGACGCAAAGGGTAGATTTTTTTTTCAATTAAATTTGAAATATCAAGTGGAACTAACTATTTGGATTGAATATTCGTATTCGTATTCTAATTCGGCGAATATTGGCTCAGATATTCGTATTCATATATATATTCGTAACATCACTAGTATGCAGTACAAATGAAACGGACAAAAAATAATCAACTGCCGTAGTAACGCCACCTGGTTTAACCTTTAAAAATTCATCTGAATTATCCTTCTAAAGAAATTTTAAGTTATTTATCGTAAATTTAATATGTGTGTTTATACGACTAAAATAAAATAAAAGTGTTTTATTCGTAATACGAGTACTATAGTATAAAAGAAATCTGTGTTTAAGTTACGACGATGTAAAAAATGTTTTTATTGCATTTCGCGAATATACTCGTCGCATAACAAAATATAAAAACAACTAAAAGAAATAGAATATTATGATAGAAAAAAAATTAAAATGGAAATATAAATTTCATACTTTACTAACAAGTAAATCAAAAAATATAACATTTTTTAAATATGTACGTTTGATATAAAAAGAAAAAAATCATAAAATAATACTTGTATAAAGATGTAAGGTATATTCAAACACTCCCATACTTAAGCTGTATCATCACTGGGATAGGAGGGGACGGTTAACTAAAGATAATACTTAGATATAATTTATCGCATAATTATTACTGTGGAATGCATGTAAAAATGCATCAAAACTGAGGATTACATGTCTGATATGGATCTCGTGGGATCACGTATGATCATTAGTGTGAGTATATGTGCATGAATATAATACGTATTTACGTGAATGTTTCATTATCTAAAATAAAAATTCTCTTTTAAATAACTTTATAAAATTAAAGAAACAAGTAACAATTGACCAATTCTCAAAATGTTGTATGTGCTGTAGCCGTATATACAAACATACACTCTAAAACATTACTTCAAATTTACGATCATATATTGTCTAAATTTGTGTTGAAAATTTTTCCTTGTCTAAAATTACATCGATTTTGTAATCATTTTATTAAAGAAAAACCTTTCAAACTAAATATATTTAGTCCAAGTGGAAAAAATGTAACATAAAGTATAATGCGGCTATGGCTGAATGGTAGATACGTCACGCTATCAGTCAGGAGGTACCGGTTCAAACCTGAATGCATCCAAACGCTTTTTTTAGTAAAAAAATTTTGTTCAAAAATAATGCGTGTGTAATTTTAGGTCGATAATAATATGTAAAGTGTTGCCGACTATTATCGACCTAATTTTCAACAAAAGTATTTTAGAGTGTATGTATTTATGTATGTTGTTGATAATTTCCAAATAAACATTTGTTTAGAAATATGTTTATGTGGAAACTACGCTACATTACAAGTCATTAAAAAATTCCAAAATAAACATTGAAACGCAATTGGATAAGTTTTAAACATATATTTAATAATCAGAACAATGGTAATTTTTACTTAAAATCCTTTCAGACTCCATCGGAAAATGAAAATTTTCTTTGGTTTTTAATGTTATTTTGATTAAATAAGGGAGGAAATGCAAATTGGAGCACAAGCTGGTGTAACCAGCACAAGTTTACGATGCCATCACACACACCTCATCAACAGCCGTGTCTATTCGCTTGGGCAGACTTTGCTCAAAGAACAATACTATTTAAAGCAACATTTTCTGAAAATAGAATACGAGATGCTTACATAGCTTTTTACGTTAAGCTTTAGTTATCAAAGAAGTTTGTTTGTTCTATCAAAGTTACAGAGTTTTCAATATCATAATTCATTTCTTTACAACAACAAGACAAAATTTCGACACAAATTCGTGTTCACGTGAATGTACATGATAGTAAGTGAATTATAATCCAAAACTTTTAAATATATGTTCTAACAAGAAGGCGCACATTCCCTCATTACATTTTATCGTTAGAAAATCATCTTCACTTTCGCGCCTTCTTTATTCTGATTTTCTTTAGATAAAGCTACAAAGAAAATTGCTTGTTGCTGCTGTTGCTGTTGCTGTTGCCGTTGTAGTTGAATATGTTTCTTAAGTGGTCCCTTTTATGCTTTGTTGATTTGCACAAAATTATATATCCTTCACAGCCTTTAAGAAGGATATCATCTTCACTTTTTTCTCTCCATCTTTAGCATATACTTTCTTATTCGTACATTTTTTTTCATTTCAACGTTTGCCAACCAACCAGTTGTTGTCAAGGTAATTTTTCTTATTCTTTTTCTCAACGAATTTTTTCCACTCATTCAATTCATTCAGTTTTTTAATTTTTTTCTTTCTTCTTTTTCATTTAAAAATTCAAGTCAAGTTGAATTGTTGACAATAATATCCGCTGAAGAAAAAAAATTAAAAGATATCGCAGCTACTTAAGTTGTTATTTATTAAAAAAAGAACTCAAAAAAAGAGAAAAAATAAACGAGTTTATGTACGAGTTGTTAGCAAAAAGTACAAAGGAATATAAAGTTCTTGGAAAATTTGTTTCAAAAAAATTTGCATTGGAAAAAATTTAAATGATGCTGAAAGAAATGTTCACATCAAACGCGAAAATAATTTAAAGACGAGTTATTGAATTACAGCGCACTTGTGACTACAAACGATATATTTTTTCTTTTTGTGGTAGAATAATCATATACATACATACTAATCTCTATAAGAAGAGACGAAAAGAAGAGAAGAGAAGAGAAGAGAAGAGAAGAGAAGAGAAGAGAAGAGAAGAGAAGAGAAGAGAAGATAGAAAGTTGAAATGTGATTTCGAGCAACCAATTTACTGGCGTACTGGTTAGTAGAAAGTCCCAGCTCTTGTTGGTCTCCACGGGTGAAAAATATCCCGCAGCAGCGACTTGAAATCGAAGCGGATCACACAGAAATATGTGGAGATGAGAAGAAATAGGAATTAATGTAAAATGGTACGCCTGTAGAGATGAAATTAAAGGCAACGACAGTAAACGTGGAAGGATCGGCAAAGATATGTAGGTGCATACGCTCTGGAAAGTCTGAACCACATCAACTGTTTCAAGAGGAAAGTCCTCGTTCAAGCGACATGGACTAAACCGCAACACTGAAGAGAAACAAGGAAGCAGAAGAACTCAAAAAATAGGGACCTGCAACAAATTTTTGTCTAACAATACCTGCAGTAAATATAGGGATGGGATTGAGGTATGGTATGAAAATGGTTGAATCGCATGAATCTGGTAGAAGACTGCTTGTTTGAAAACTCGAAATACCATAGATCGATGTTGTATAAGCGATGCAAGCAAAATGGAAGCAGGAATAACCGCATTTTTCAGCTAAGGACCACAGTGATGGAAAATCAATGTTTGCAGTTGTTAGATATTTGTTCTGTGAACTATTTTATGAAAATAAAACGATTTTAAAATAGGTCACAAGATTACAAAAGAATCAGAGATAGTAAATCACCAATGCTTTCAGGAAAGGATGGTTAAAGCATAAACCGACGTAATAGTTAACTAGAACAGCAGAAGAGTGGACAAAAGACGATTGAAGGGGGCAGTAGTGGGTTGAAAGACGGCCCAGGGAAGTGGTGGACTGAATCGATATCCCTCTATATGTAGAATAAAAATTGTCGCAAGTTAACTTAAAAAATTCTATTGCGTCAGTTGATCTTAGACATAATAAAAAATTTTAAATAAATAATAATACTTAAATACTCAAAACTCCACCTTTCAAAAGACATACAACGCATTTTAGCCAAAAGTATTTGAAAAAAATGTGATTCTGAAAGAAAAACTTTCATAAATGCTAATTTCAACACGTTGAAAAACAAACAAATGTACAACAATCTGCTCGTTCCAAGCAATATTCATACGAATGAATATTTACAGAAATTTCCATCAAAGATTATGAGTTTATGAAGAGTTTCAATGACCGTCTGTCTGTACGAGTACATGTGATTGTCTATTTCGATGTCTGTCGATTGGTTTGGTTTTTAAGTTTATAAGTGTTCAGTTATGAAAAAGCCAAAAACACACTTTAGAATTTAATGAAAAAAAAAGAAACTCATATTTGATCATATTGATGCCGATGTTGATATAATTGTTGTTATTGCTTGTTGTTCCATTATGGAATAGAGAATGAAATGAAGCCATACAAATGATACGGGTATTGGTAACAAGGATTTTGTAACAAGTTACCAAACATCGATGCAACAATCATATTCAAAATGAGTACTTTAGTTTATTGTCGGTGTATTGTAAGGGTGTGTATACGAGTGTGTACTTTTGGAGGCATTCATTTAAAATTCCTTCTGTAAGAACTTCCTAGACCTTTTTTAGATCCAGTACTCATGCTTGCTTGCCTTCTCAGGAAGGCCTTATGAAAGACCTATTCCCTTCTACATAGGTCGTTTTTATTATGTATGTGCATTGTAGCTACAAAACTGATAAACCGTTACAAAAAAAAAATAACTTCCAACAACAAATACAAACAAAATGCAAAAAGTGTAAAGAATGAAAAGAAGTAAGCTGCTGAAAAAGGCCTTCTACCAGGCCTGTTGAAGAAAGGGACGCAGAAGGCCTTGGCTGGCTAGAACATCGTATGTAAAAAAATGTATGAGTATGGAATGGGGCAATAAGGCATTCTGTCTGACAAATAAGGGCTTCCAGAAGGCCTGCTTACTACTTGTTTTCGTCGCTGGGATATTGTTTATTTGGTATCATATTGAATGTTATTGTTTATTTTATCCAAAACCAAACCATATTTATCTTTGTGTGTACTATGGAGCAGCTAGGAAAGAAAAACTATATATTACCATGAGCAAGCAAATATCTGTGGTTGTCTCTCAATTAGAGATGCCAAACGGGGAATCCCGAATCCCAAAGTCAAAAGAAAGTTTTAATTTGACTGTAAATGTAAAAGTATATGCTTTGCTAAAATAAAGCATGTGCTATCACTTTTATCAATAAGTATAGAATGTAATACATTTTTAAGCAGCAGCATTATATGCCAGATGAAAAACTTATTTCAGAAACATCAAACTCAAAGGAAATTATTACATTAAAATGTCAAAAATCGACTTTTTAAATAAAAAAATAACAGTTTTGAGTTAAAAAACACCAATTTCTAGATTATATAAAATCCCGGAAACTCCGTTTCGGGGCTTTGGGATTATATTTCTAAGTCCCGAAACCCGGGATTTTCAAAAACTAGTCCCGATCGGCATCTCTAGTCTCAATCAATAAAAGAAAAAACTATTAGAAGTTAAAATTCATATAGATTGATCTTCAGTTAAAATTCATATACATTGATCTCGAAACCAAGATATCAAATTTAATACTAAAATCACTAAAAGCAAGTACTATGTAATTAATATGTCCTTTCGAATATTTAAGTTTTTGGAATGCATTTAATTATATTTAAAGGATTAGTGTATTATTCCAAACGGTTTCGAAAAATGGTTTTATGTGTCCATACTATATTTAGGTGACAGAGTTTTCTTTTATCAATTGTAGTCGTTTTCATATACTTGTACCGCGTATTTAAAGTAGAAAGTTCGAAAACCCATAAAATTTTACGTATTTTTCCAACTTGAAATTAAATTTA
The DNA here is from genome assembly GCA_956483635.1 of Panzeria rudis. NCBI lineage: Eukaryota > Metazoa > Arthropoda > Insecta > Diptera > Tachinidae > Panzeria > Panzeria rudis. Next base: position 198,776,671 of record OY101448.1, read on the forward strand.
TTCAATATTTTTTTATACGGGATTTACACGAAGACTTTTTAGCTTGAATTTTTTAGAGTTGATGGTCGAAGGGGGTAAACCTACGTTTAAGTGAGTAGGCCCCGCCCGTTTGACCATAGACTGAAAAAAAAATCAAGCTAAAAAGTTTTCGTCTAAATCCCATATTACACGATTACTTCATATAATGTTTTACATTCGGCTTTCGCATAATACGCCGATTATTTCTCCCATAGTGAAAATTAATATGCAGTATGTATGTATATGAGTATGTGTGTCAATATAAAACTAATAGAAATGAGTTCGAACTGAAAAGTGTAGAAAGAACAATATTTGAAAGTATTTGTTAGTTAGTCCGTTTGTACCTTTTTGTAAACGAACTGAGCAGTGTGAAATGTGCGTCAATGTTTGTTTTACAAACTGTTTTTGAATGCAAAATAGTCTTAAGGCACATGTTTTTAGTACGAATAGCAAATACTAGTACTCAACATGCTGCTACAACTTACACAAATATTGCTATTAAAAGTATCATTAGTATCTTTATACATTCATGATACATACCCAGCAGCTAAATTTATTACTAGATACGCTTTGGGACAGTCATATTACTAGTTGTAACATTACTAGTCAAAAAAGGACTAAATATTCAGGTATACGATTTATACATAAAACAAATTCTTAGCTCTTAAAAAAATAAGTAGAAAGTGGAGTACTTCCCTTGAAATATGAGGAATGTGTGTGTTCGTTTCCCTGCTGAGCCAAATTTTTTTAAGTTACAAAACTCTAAAGAAAAAAACTAGTAAGACGACTAGTTTTCAACAACTAGTATTCCAACTGGGATATAACTGTATGCAAATGAAGTAGTTGGGTTCCTATATGACAACCTAATAATGTTCTAGAGTTCGATATATGAAAAAATGACAGATAGGAGGCAACTTGTCTGACGATTTAAATACATACTAGTTGCTTTGTCTGCAGGGTATATACACATATTGATAATTCATGGTAGTGTATTTGTAGTAAGTACATAAATGTAAATAGAATAGTACTTGTGTATGTTTATTGGAAAAGAAAATCCTCATGGAAATGATAGTAATTGGCTTTTTCTTAGAAGTGCCAGTAGAAATACAAACAGCTTTCTAGTTAATAAACTTTTGTTTTAAAATTTTCCAATCTTTTGAAATTACAACAATATTTAAAAGATGATGATCATGGTAACATTTGTTTTCTTTTTAACAAAAGTGCATAAATTAAAAAATTACAATCTTGCAAAGACATGTATGCATGTAACAAACTGTTTATTCTATTGACTTGAGCAACACACTGATTGCGAATATTTAAATTTTTCAATTTTAATTAAATAAACCAAATTTTGTATATATTAAATAAAAAAATTTCGTAAAGAAAGTAATATAGTACTGGGAGCAAGGCTGATGGTACGGTACATCTTTATACCCAACAATTATTAACTATAATTTAATTGTAGGTTGTAACATAATGACGGTAAAAATCAGAGTACGCAAAAACGCAGCGCAGCGCCGCTCTTTTTTGCGCTTTACGCAAAGAGCGGAGGAAATTATTATTGCGCTTGCGCCGCGCCAATATTTTCGCGCTGCGTATAAAAGAAGCAAGCGCAATAAGGACCATTTTCCTTTGCGCTTTTTTTGCGCTGCGCTTTTTGATTGCGCAATGCGCAAAAAGAGCCAAAAGAGCATGAAATGCGCACAGTAGTAAAAATGTTAAAAGAGCAATGGGCGTTATTTCCATGGATGTTATTACGTACCATCGTAGTTTTTTTAAATCACCGTATGGCACTTTGGGTTTAGGGGCTGGACCGGAAATTAGGTCGGCAGTGCAGTTCATATTTCCGATTCCTGTTTGGACCGGAAGTTCGGTCGGTAGTACAGTTTACACTTCCGGCTTAGGGACTCGACCGGAAATGAGGTCAGTAGTGCAGTTTATATTTCCGGTTCCGGTCTGGACCGGATGTTGGGTCGGTAGAGCAGTTCACACTTTCGGTTTAGGGGATGGACCCGAAATAGGGTCGGTAGTGTGGTTCATATTTCCGGTTCTGGTCCGGAAGCTTAACCCGTCTAGGAGCATCATATATGTCAGAATAAAAAAGTAAACAAGAACGATATAATGCTAAAAATCCAAATGTCACTACGAAAGATGTATGTATTTTGCAGCAGTGAATAACTCAATATGCGCAATGCGCATCGCAAAGCGCTAGACAAGAAAAATAAATGCGCATTGCGCAAAGAGCGGTGCTAATAAATCGAATGCGCTTGCGCTGCGCTAACCAATTGCTCCTTTTCGCTCCGCTCCTTGCGCTTGTGCGCATTTTTAATACGCTTTTAAGAAATGCGCAATGCGTAAGGAGCAAAAGGAGTGCGCAAACCCGATCTCTGGTAAAAAGACCACGTATATTCAATATTTATTTTAAAAAAATCTTGCCAAAGTGCAGCTGATAAGGTTCGTTGTTATTTAAAATATTACTAAATTTGCTCTAAACTTTTTATAACTAAATATTATATGAAATTTTTTCTTTGTATGGTGAGTAACTTCCTCATAATATCCTGCTTTGTGGGATATTTTTGCACTAATTGTGAATAAGTACCAAATTAACCAATAAGCACATATTAAACTTTGACTTATTTTTTGAATTTTGTAGCTTTTAAATACTTATCTTCTTCTTATGTCCTCTGGCTCCCGGTGGAGTATAGGATCTCAACAAAACTTCGCCATCTTTTCCGATCCTTTGGTATATTTTTCACTTCGTTGAGAGAATATCCTAGGTGCTACATATCTATTTCTATAGCACTATTCCACGTATATTTTGGTCCTCCTCGTGCCTTCCTGGTGCCTTGTGAATTCCATTGGAGGGCCTGTATACAGATTTCAGTTGGTTGTTTCCGTAGAGTGTGCCCTATTCATTTCTATCTCCTCCTTTTGATCTCTCGGCGTAATGTTATTTGTTTAGTTCTATTCCATAGTTCTTCGTTTGAAATAGTGTTTGGCCACCAGATCTTCAGGAGCTTTCTGCGACACTTGTTGATAAACGTTTGAAGCTTCATCGTGAGTGTTTCCGTCATTGACCAAGTCTCGCAGGCGTTCAACAGAACTGATTTTATGTTAGAGTTGAATAAACGCATTTTTGTACGAGTAGATATAGAATATGATCTCCGTATTTTTCAGAGCTGTGGGCTTTAGATATCCTGCTTAGAATGTCGCTGGCAGTACCGCCGTTTGCTGAAATTACACTTTCAAGGTAATTGAAAGAGTTGACATTTTCAATTAAATCATCGCCCACTTTAAAAATTGATGCTTGGGTCGAGCGAATTTATCTTCACTATTAGAAAGTAGTAGGTAGGTAGACTGGAAGACAGACAATAAACACTTATAATAGAACTTAATGACAAATATTTGTAGCGTCCGTGCGAGCAAAGTTTTTTCCTCCCTTTTCCAGAAAGGGACGAAAAACACCCATACAGCAAAGAGCTAAAGAGTTCAAATCTTCCACAAAAATATTGCTCACAATGTTTTGCATAAAAGTGCTACACATACCTTAGATCTATAACACAGGTGGACACGATTTTTGAGTCTGACTTCTGCATGTCAAATTTTGGTTTCTTTTTTGTTCCTTATAAAGGAAAAAATATTTTTTTTTGTCAAAGTTTGTTTTTTGTAGAAATAGATTCTTGGTCATCTTTCTATGTTTGTAAATTTTATTATTGATGAGTTTTTCGATGTCTAGAATCAGGATTGGTGCATTAAAATAGAAACACAAGAATTTTTTTTTGTTTGTCGACCGGTGTAATGTAAGGATTACAAGATTTCCTGTATCGATTTATTATAACAAAGTACAAAACTTAAGCCCCGCCTAAAATAAAGAACAGGCATAACGTTTTGAAACGGCGATATACGCATATTTTTTGTCTACTCGGTATTGTTTTTTTTTATTCTTGTGCTGCACAGTGTAAGTAAATTGCCTCCAAATATTGAAAATCTGCATACTTTTAGGGGCAGGCTATAATAATGCTGTATATGTAAAGCCCACAATTACGTATGATAGAAAGTATCTTTGTAGATCACAGCTGCTGCTCGCACTACCCTATGGTGCATTGGCTACCAGATGATGATATGGTCAAGGAATTGTCCATAAATTCTGCGATCAGAGTTGATGCAACTGGTGTATGAAAAAAAAGACAAGCGGAGGGAATGCCAATATCATGGGATTTCTAACAGGTATCCACGAAAACATTGATTACTGATGGACCATATCCCTGCCTGACAACGATTTGCGGTAGAGCTTTCGGACACGTCCTCTATAACATTTTGACGGGTCTAAATTAACTGTTAAACATTAATTCAGCAGGGTTGAATAGGGACCGCGCATTCTAGATATTCTAACGAGGTCACCTGGTCAGAATCAAGTTTAATATTGATTGCCCCAATATGTAGCAGTAGGCCTACGAATACTGGTGGCAGTAATTCCGGGGCATTGTTTTATAGATGTGAATACTAGGAGATTGAATCTACCGTATACTAACTTTGCCCCTATCTCTCTCTCTCTCTCTAACTCTCTCTCTCTCTCTCTCTTCAAAGAGGGCGACTTCAATGGGGAGTTTGCTGCCGCAAAATTTATCTAAACTTGGGACTGTGATATGAAAATGATGAACTCGTATATCTGGTCACCAGGATGGACTAGCACGTGGAAGCTGATGAAATGCATAATTGAACTTATCTTTCTAGACATCTCCTTTTTCAGATAACGTAAAGGAGTCTAACTGGAATGCTTTTAACATTTGTACATACATATAACAGGTTAAACCGAAATTGCATTGCTTGCCAACATAAAAACCTTTAAGCAATCTTGAGAAATGTTTTTCGTAATTTATTTCAATTATTATCAACCATTTTGTATAGATCCGATCCGTGCGTAAATATAATTGAAACCGCATTTCGGCCTCCTTAAAATTGTAAGTAAAGTGAAACATTTTTAAGAATGAAACCTACTTTTAGTTCCTTCAGTAAAATTGATCAAGACTTTTTTATTAACAAGCACATAAGTGCCGTATCAGAGTAATATCAGTATCAGAGTAACAAGCCGATCGGCTCAAAATCGGCGGCTAGCCACCGCCGGTCCTTTTCTCCAAGCCGCGCCGCCGCCGATTGACTTTTGTTATACAAAACAACTATTTTACGTGAAATATTACAATTTTTTAGCTAGAAAAAAATAATTTTTAAATTTTTTTTTATTTTAAAAAAATTTTTCAGTATATTTTCGTTCAAGCCGACATTTAAGCCGCCGCTGAGTCATCGTTGCAAACGCCGCCGCCGCCGACCAATATTGTCCGCGCCGCCGCCGCCGATGAAAAGGCCTCGGCTTGGAACTCTGATCAGTATCAGTGCCAATCAGCATCGATCAGTAATCCACGTATATCCGCATTATCTTCGGTCCTCGATTAATTTTTCCTCTATCTAACAAGCACAACTTGCAATAGGATAACGATACCTCATGAAATACACAACAATATCGTAGATAACGTGTTTAGAAATCAAGGAACGGACACGGAAGTGGCACTGATGCTGAAGAACAGCACTATGCCGTACGTGTATATACACCTCTATTTGAAACTAAGCCAACAATCCGTTATACGCTCCTGGTACGCCACTAATGTGTGTAATTAGACCTGAGGAGTTATTCGCATATTACGTAGACTATTTCCGGCGTTTTTATACACCCCCCCCCCCCCTCTGTACCGTATTTTACAAAATTTTCAGTATAAATTATCTAGTCCGCAGCCAATCTTTAAACCCTCCTTAGAGCAATACGTACTATGTGAATAGCCCTTCAGTTCATCCTAAAAAGTATAAAAGGTGCCTAGTTTTAGGGGCATCGAATTGAAAACAAGGGAAATATTCGGAAATGCATAATAACTGCGCTGCATCAGTGATTTTAAATGTTTTTATGTGTATCAGCGAAGTTGATCTGTACCAAAAATTTTTCAAATAATCAATAAAAACGATAGTCAAACAATAAAAAAATCGCAATGAAATGTTTGTCGGCATTAAAAAAAGTTTGCTTTTCTGATGCAGCGCAGTGATGCATTTCCGAATAGGCCCAAGTTATTTATATTAAGCTATTTTTGTTATAAAATAAACGGAACCCAAGGAAAGTAAAAAAAATAGATTGGAATGGTAAGTCCTAGATCAAAACCATTCTCATCGGAATATGTGACAGACATGAATACTTAGAGAAATGATATACATACTTCATATGTTCACATATTCACCGTTTTTAATGAATGTTACCAAAGACGAGATTACACTATTTGCGAATTGAACAATAATTCATACTTTGCATATCTATTTTTCTGACACTTTTGCTGAATATAATATAATATTACTGTAATAATACAATTATTTTATTTTACTTTCTTCTTCATACGCGAAACATTATTCTTATTACATCTAACAATTGTCATGGAGACATGGAAGAAGAACACATTCATATATCGCACAATTTTAAGGAGTTGTGCGTAGACTGCAGTACAACAAATTATATTCGTTGGCTTCTCAGTATGAGTTGATTTGCACAGAACCATGAAAGAAATGAAAGTGTGCAAATCATATAAAACGAAGCCATTCAGGCATACAATCACTTATTTCTTTTATTTCCTTTATAATGATTATATTTAAATTCACTTACAGCAATCCTCATTCACATATTATAGTTGAATGTGTAACTGACAACCGAATATAGCAAGCAAATATGTAGTTATTTAAGTGAATTTTCAAAATAAGAAAAGAAAAATATATGCCAATTTCCCGTGGAAAATATAAAATAAAACGTTTGTATTGTTGCGTGACATGTGGCATCAACGACTCGTAACGTTCTAATATTTTGTTGAGTATGAGATTATTTTCCAAAAAAAATAAAAAATGTGCTGGAACTATTTTGTTCATTTGCTTGTACGAGTATAACTTTTATGTTATTTGGGTGTGCTACTTCATTTTTGTCAAGACACGTACTTTTTATTACTTTTATGGCAGTGATGTGGTACATGCAACGACAGTCATTTATGCAGAGATGTTGCCTTAAATGGTTTTTATTACTGTTAACCAAATTCGTGTGTGTATGTGTGGCACATGTGAATTGGCCTGTTTTTTTTTTTAATTTAATATTTTTCACTTTAAACGTAAATACTTTTATATGCAATTTAATCACATTCTACAAACTTTTCTCCCCAAATTCAAAATTATTCATGATAATTATATGCGTTTGGCAAAAATGAAAAAATGAACAGCCACCAAACAAAGTTTGAAATATATTACAAAACTTTTATTTTTGGTAAATTAACCAACCAACCGTATTGTCCTGTCCATGCATACATTTAAAAAAAAAATCTCATCATACTTTTTGTGGGTGCCCGTTAAAAGCCATGAGATTAAAAAATAATGATTCAAGCACCATATTGTGTTTTAAGTAGGCATCATCATCACATCATATGCTACAGCTTTAATCCATCGGCAAAATATATAAATTCATTCATTTTGTATGCATTTCAAGTGTGTTGGAATAAGCAACAAGAGCAAACGTTGTATCGAACCTGCTACGACGCGCTCTGGTATATCACGGTATTTTTTGGATACAATACCAGCGATAATCCAGGTTATTGCAAATATCTCTGTAGGGCATCTTAAGTCTGATACGTCGCTGTTTAATGGGTGTTTTTGTCCCTTTTTTTAAGAAAAAGTTAAAAAGGCCCATAGAGCGAAAGCTTAAAATATATTACACGCGTTACACGCTTTTTTGCATCATACGTGACTGTCGAAAAAGTTGAATCAGTATAGTTGTACGTATCAATTTATAGAGCATGACGCCTTGACGCGCCCAACGCAAAAATTATATATACTTCCTACTTTTGTAAGCGTCATCAGCGGCGTGCTAACAGGTTAGCTTTTTTATAGCCATTGATATCTTATTTTCAATGCTATCGATGATTATATTTGTATAGTGTACTATTTTGCTCTTGTAATACAGTTTAAAAATATTTGCGATCATAAAAAAAAAACTTCTGCGTAATAGGAGTGGCATGTAACTTGAAACGCTGAAAAGCGTAGAATGCGTAAAACGTGTGAAAGCGTTGACGCGAAAACGCGTGCTGTGGACTTTCAGCTGAAGAGTTAGAGGATTAAAATATTACACGAAAATTAATCCAAATTGATTATTAGGCTAAGGTTCGTAACGTTATATTCAGAAAGAATTGGGCATGATTAATATTCCAAGGAACAAGGGAAAAATTAACATCAACTAAATTTTTCAACGTACACAGCAGAACAGAGTAGCGCCACTTTCGGAAGCCGCTACACTTCCATCGTCAGTGCTCACGTGTATTTGCTATCACCACTTGTCAGGTGGCTCTGTTGAATGTGATTTTAATTCTTATATATACAACTTTTTCGTGAAAATTGAATACGAGAATTAAATCACTCTCCAGTGGTGATAGCAAATACACGTGAGCACTGACGATGGAAGTGTAGCGGCTTCCGAAAGTGGCGCTACTCTGTTCTGCTGTGTACGTTAAAAAATTAGGTTGATGTTAATTTTTCCCTTGTTCCTTGGAATATTAATCATGCCCAATTCTTTCTGAATATAACGTTACGAACCTTAGCCTAATAATCAATTTGGATTCACAAAGTAAATACGTTCGAAATAATCATATTAATTACACAAAAATGTTTCTCGTACTCTTTTACATAAAAGTGCTGAAAACATTCAATACCTTAAACGTAAGATTTTAAGATTTCCCATTGCGATTCACTATAACAATGTTGGGGAACTTTAACTCCCGGAAAGATTAATCCCATATGTAAACATTCAAAACACCGATACTCGTAAATTTTCTATTGAATCATTTGTTAGAAATTTTAAATTTTTTTGTGCTGTAAACTCTTGTTTATGAGATTTTATTATTTTATAAAAGCAAATGTTTAATTTTTCTTTTTGCAAGTTCAGTGAATTTTTGAGCGTGAGCTCTATGTACGTTACAGGGCCTATTGTGGACTTATGCTTAAAATATTTATTAATAGCCCATTCACTATGTCGGCTTGTACGTTTTCCGACTAATATCTGGTTGAGTTCTTATTATTTTTGTATTCGCTAAATAGTTTAAAAAATTTTTATATTCTTGGCTTTGAAAATTAAAATTTTTTGTGTGCAATAAAATAACTGTTTGAATTGCCATATTAGAATAATTACAAGTTGAACAAAAAATTCAGGCCAAATTTTGTTCAAAATGTAATGGTTTTTGACTTGGCGAAAATGCTTCGTAAAATTTACGAAATGTACGAAAATAAATGTTTTTTCGTAAAATGTTGCATGGATTATTTTCAGTATATAAGTATTAAAGTAATTTTCGGAAGTTAGCCAGCGGAAAATCCTTAAGCTCTTCCAAAGGCCGGCTATGCAAAAATCTTTGCTCAGCGAAGCCGCTTACCGATATACTGAGAGGAGAAAATCTTTAAGCAAGGCAAAGGCCTGCTACGCAGAAAATCTTTAGTCATAAAAGCAAAATTTCTTAAAATTTTCAATTTATTTCCAAATATTTCTTTAAGTCGACATACTTTAAGCATTGTTGACGCTATTGCCATGGTAACCGTGCTCAAGAATATAAAAACATGTAAGCATAAATAAATATGTGCTCGTATGTTTTAAATTTTTTATTTTTTTTCATTTTTAAAAGTATGGACATTATGACACTTTTTAAAGGGCCATAATATAAATAATATCATTAAGTCCATGGACATTATGGCACTTTCGAAAGTGTCGTTATGACACTTTTTGGATTGACATAATGTCCATGGACATTATGTCACTGTACATTATGCGTAATGGAAAATATTCTGCGTTAAATTATGCAATGAGTGGCTTGTTTTTCCTTATACCTTCCTAATAAGTGTTATAAAAATCAGCACAAATGTGAATTCAAATTGAATATTGTAACGTTTGTAACGTTTAATTCAGAAAGAATTGGGAATGATTAGTATTCCAAGGAACAAGGGAAAAATAACGTCAACTTAATTTTTTAACGTACACAGCAGAACATAGTAGCGCCACTTTCGGAAGCCGCTACACTTCCATCGTTAGTGCTCACGTGTATTTTTCTTATCACCACTTATCAGGTGGCTCTGTTGAATGTAATTTCAATTCTTATATATAAAACGTTTTCGTAAGAAATTGAGTACGAGAACTAAATCACTTTTAAGTTGATATTAAACTGCACTTTTTCAGTGTTGCCATTGGTTTATTTTGCCCTCATTCCCATTTTCTGATTTTTTTGTTCTACTCAAGACAAACTTTTTTTGTTAGATTTTATTACTTAAGTATATATGAGCATGTAAACATGTGAAAAGCTTAAGCCAGTAGCTAATTTTTTATTAATATTATTATTCCCATTACTGCTGATCAAGTCCATAGATTCAAAAATCATTTTCTAATACATTATAACTTTCTCAAAATAAAGCCAACATAAAAAACTTCTATACAGTTTTAATTCTACCAAAAGCTATAGATTTTTGAAAACCTTCTCGTAAAATGTCCCACTGTGAACACTGTATCAGTTCAAAAAACCTCACCTTTGCCTGTACAAAATTTGATTAGAACATATCAAGCCATAACCGACAAAAAAGCTCAAGCATCATACTTTTCAAAAATCGTTTTTTGACGAACATCGATTATTTACGATAATTTAGACTATCTGTCAAAGTATCAGGGTCATGTCAAGCAAAATAAATTTTAGCTTAAGAGGATTTTCCCTCAAAATTTTTAATTTGCTTACATTTTTTTGTAACTGCAAAGTGTCGCTTAAACTAAAATTATCTTTTTCAATAGAGCAAACTAGTGTCAAAAGCCGCAACGATATCAATGAAACAGTTAAAGAACAGTTTTCTAAGAATAATAATTACTAGTTTTAAAATAATTTTATTCAATTAACTGATTTTTCATGACATCAACAATATCTTAAAACATCTTAGCCCCCACACACACGAATTATCTTATAGGAAATTTATTAAAACTATTAACATTACATATAACAGTCCACTACAACCCTACTTAGTCAATATATATCGATTGAAATATTTCACAAAATATTTTTTTTTTGCTAAAAATAAATATTTAAAAATAAATATTTAACCGGGACTCTCGGTTTAAAAATTAAAAAATAAAATAATAAGGACCAGTCTAATATGCATGCATGTCTGAAACTTGAAATATCAGGAGATTGTCTTTGAGTAGTAGGAGCATAATCAGGAACTGTGGTCTAAAGTTAACCACCTAATGCATGAAATTCTGAAAGAAAGTTCAAAGAAGAAACATTGGTACTAAACAATATTATGTCTTATAACTTAGAAGATATTGGACTTCAAAAAATTCTTCCTTTAAATGTTTAATGATAACATATAAAATCGTCAAATTTACTTAAAGTAAAAGAAAAGTAAAAATATATTTAATAACAATAAAATCATCCTACATAATAAATATTTGTGTATGTGTGTTTATGTATATTTAGTAGACCATATGAAACTAATAAGCAACTTTTAATATTAATATCACTCATACGCTCTGCTCAGTCTATTAAATAGTTTGGAAAACTTATTTTAGGAAGAGAAACAATTCAAAACTAATGCATGAGCGTTGATTTCACATTCACCCACTCACTCGTGAATATTTGAAAAAGGAAAACAAGCACAAAATATTATATTTTTAACAAAAGAAAAACCTCATTTATACACATTTTAATATAAAATAATATAAATAGCGAAAAAATAAGTCCATACATATACATATGTGTATAAATTAAAAAATATTACATATTTTAGCCAACACAAAAAAAAAATTAAATGTAAAGCAAATATTCTTAGGTTTTTAAGGTTTCCTTTTTTACTATTATAATTTTTTACTATTATAATTTTGAATGAAAAAGTAATGCATTATTAACATGTGCAGTTTTTCAACGTTTTTACACAGATGCACGCAAATATTTAATTATTTTATGTATGGGTGTACATATATATGTATATGTGTACTCATAAATATAAATTATCTTCATCTCTTTGTTGTACATTATTTCCTTTAAGTTGTCTTTTTTTTTCTTCATTTCTCAGTAAAATGTTCGTTCATTTGTTTGTAGTTGATGTCTTGTTTCATTTTTGATATATATTTCTCAGAGTATTTTTACCCGTGTGTTGAATATTAATAACTTTTGTTTAGTCATACGTGTTAATGTGACTTTATGACTTTCTCTTGCATAACTAACTGATTTTTTTTTCTTCTTTTGTATCTTTTTTTTACTTCTCAAAGTCATTTTCGAAGCTAAGAGCACACGAGGCCACAGTTGAAGCGTCATACTGAGGCTACCTCTTCTGCTTGTTATGTCCCTACAAAAATTTTAGGTCTACGTGGTCCGTTATAGTGACTGCGAACACAAACCCATGTAATGTATTCATTGAATATGTTCAAAAAAATGCTCATGCTTTAGCTTAGCATGTAGTGTTGCCAAGATGTTTTTTCGTAAAATCTCCATCAATTACCACATATAATGATAACGCTGATGTCATAAATCTTTGTTTGTGATTTGTATTTGTAGTGGCAAAAGTGAAAAACACATGGAGTAGTTTCAAACCCAGACCCCTGATGCGCTCCATGGAGTAGTTAAGGCCAGATCACACTGGCATTTTTAAACTCACATTTCAAAATTTCAAACTTTCAAATTTGGTTCAAAAATGCAGAAATTTGCAATGTGTCCTGGCCTTTACATAGAGTGGTTTTTGGGCTAGTCTGGTGTAATTAAGATCTGAGCTACATGATCCAACCCTAAGACAACGCAATGTTAAATGGACCACGCTAATTTCGTATTAGTCAGAGACTACTCCTGGTTCTTTCTAGAGTACCCTTTAAACGCGTATAAAGAGTAGTCGCGGTTTTTTGTACGGATACAGTAGGAAAAAGCTTTGCTGTTACCTCTATACTTTTTTTCTTCACTGTATGAATAGCCAAAACTCTTCGGAATTTTTATGTTCAACGAAGTAAGCCATCAAGCATGCACACGGCACAACCTAAAATATTAAAATTAAATAAATAGTTATATGTTTAATCGGGCTGAGAATATATTAATGGCAAATAAATAATGAAATATTCGAATATTCGATTACTTCAACTAAAGTAAATTTTTTTTCTTTATTAATAATGTTGTTTATCTAGAATCATAGTAGCACCCCGTTTTTACTCCCCTCGTAACTTTGATTCAATACCTTATAGGTGAAGTTTGAAAGTTTTACAATGAAAGGTGAAAAAAATCATTCTAAATTTAAGTTTTTCTTCTTATATTTAGTAGAAGCCGTGTTTTAAAATTTAAGTTTAACTAAAAATTTCACTTGAAACGAGAAAAAAGCCGAATATCTTCAAAACAGTCCTGAGAGTACGAAAAGTTTCAAATGCATTTTATACAAAGATTTACACAGATTTATACAAAGGAAATATAAAATAAATCGAAATAAGTAGTAAAAAACGATAGAAGATATAAATTTAAGTATTAGAATATTATGGGACACTCTGGCTTCGTAAGTAGGGGAAAATACCTTCGAAACAAACCAGGAAATCAAACCTTATTCATCATCATATCAAACCTCATTCATCATCATATTACATAACTTTAACAAACTGTAGACTTTAAGTTAAAAGGAGTTTTATAAAACATCAACAACAATTTAAAAATTAGTCAGATCCCAACAAAAATATATCGCTCATTTGCTGCAACGTCGTCATAACTCAAAAAAAAAATAGTTTTACAGAAAACGAATTGAAAGTTTTCAATGCACATACAACTTAATGCACAGAAAAAGAAATATCATCAAACTGCAACTAAAACTCGAATTGTTAATATTTAATTTAAATTCAAAAATATATTTAGTTAATATAACAAATTAAGGTTGATACGACACAGAATGTTTTTCAGCAAACTGAACTAATCAAATTTTTTGTTGTGTATGGAATTTGTGTGCATTTATTATTTACTTACAGGCGATTCACACGGTGATTTTTAATTATGACTAAAAATCATGACAATTTTTTTTTTGATGGTCGAGCGGGGTAGAGAAGAGAGAGGGTTAAAAAAACATCACGATTTCTGTTTTCAATGTTTATTTTTTATTCTTTATTAGTTTGATTTGAATTTTTTCTATCTCTCTTTCTTTCTCTCTCTATCTCTCTCGCTCTCTCCCTCTCTCTGTGATTGTAGTATGGTTTTTGTTGGTATGAATGAGTAAATATGGCTAATTTTTTGAGTAATTTATTTAAAAAAACATGAAAATAAAAAATAAAAATTGCCTGTGTACAAAAAAATATTGTTGATATATAAATTGTGATAATCAAATTTCGTTCGGAATTTCAACAGCTCACATTATTAATATAACAATAGTTTTAATTGATATAATTTTGAAATCTAACAACAACAAAAAAATGTTTAAAAAGAGTAGTTTTAGCCAACAAGTTATTTGTTGATATATTTAATTGAATATATTTTGATAATTTTTTTAACTTACAAAATTTCGTATTTGTATCGTTGTAGGTTCAAAATCGATTAATTATTTAATTGTTATAACAAAGAATTTAATTGTATTTACAAATCTTTTTTTTTCTGGGTGAAAAAATAACATTTTATTCTTCTCTCACGAGCTGATTTTACAAAATATTCATATGAAATTTTTACCATATGTGAAGATCAATATGGCGAATAATTCCACACTATTAGCACAAATATCAGATTTTTTGCGTTATGACGACGTCGCACCAAATGATCGATATGTATATCTGAAAATAAGGCTTCCTATCAAAAAATGTCGGTCGTTCATAGTAGTGAGATCAAAATGAGAACCAAGTTCATTCTTGGTGCAGTATCTATCCATATATTTTTATTATAAATAGATCATATCTATTTATTAAGGAATCTTTCTACTTTTGTGAGTAGAAGAGCCTTTATCTTTATAAATACAAGTATAAATTTATTTCTTACCTATCAGTAGTAAAGCTTTGACTTGAAAATATCTACACACAAAAAAAATAGACAAGAACTATGTTCAATAAAACCATGTTAATGAAAAAAATATGAATTTCAATAACATTTGTCATTAACTTAATACAAAATTTCGTTGTATGTATTTCTCTCCCATGCCGGTTGTTTCTTTTCTTTTCATACATATTATAGTGTCCACACCTGATGAATTTATATCATGATGAATGTCAAATTGATATCAAGATGAAAATTCATCTCGTATGGACTCAATTTATTAATGTTATATCAGCGTTATGATATAATCATCAGAGCTCAAGCTCAAGCTCTTTATTAGAATTAGTGAAAATTATAAGAAATAAATGGTTTTTAATGGAAAGCCATATATTTTATGATATTTATTAAATAAATCTTTTAATAAAAGTATGTATTTTTTTTTGTTATTTTCGAAGATGAAAATATGATTCATCATGATATAAATTCATCAACGTCTACCCCTATGTATTGATATGAATTCAAAATTTACAATTTCTCTGCCGGCGTTATATTAGGTGTAATGATGAAAATTCATCAGGTGTGGCACTAACTACGTAAGTACTTAAAACAAGTTTTATCTCATAAAAAAATATTTGGGATATGACTTGGCTGTAGAGAGCATGCTTTACGCCTGGGAAGCCTGGGTTCGTATCTCAGTCAAGTCAACATTTTTTTAATATATATTTTTTTTTCTTTTGAAATAATTTTGTTTTCAATATAGCGTAATTCTTTATCACAGGAAATTTGAAAAAAAAATTACTGAATACTGGAATTTTTGTTATCAAAAACGAAAGTTATTTTTTTGTGTGTAGGCTATAACTAAAGCCAGCCGTGCATCCTATCCGTACATCTTTGGCCGAGTTAGCAGTTAGAATTTTTCACCATAATTCTTTCCCACATTAAAATATTAAAATAAAACAATCCCTCTTATTCCGTAACTATTTGTCGACGTCACGTCAAGACAAAAAAATTGTCACTTTCCTACTCGCTTTCGACAAAAATTTACTACTATTAACAGCCTCTTCCCATTTTCTATGCCTTAGAGAGTAGTAAGTGGCTGTCAGTAGTTGTAAATTGTTGTCGATGACGAGTAGAAATGAGCCTTAGTATTGTCTTGTCGTGACTTCGACAAATAGCTACGGAATAAGGGGGAATATTTTCCCCATGGCTGTGTCTAAGGTACCTTTATGTTGGTGGCAGTTGTCTACTGTTTTTTTTCTATTTGTTGGTATTTTTTACAATACAATAAACTCGTTTGTAAACAATGGCGTAGCAGTGTTGCTAAAACTTTATATCCGAAAAAAGCTAAGCGTGAGAGAAAAATGGTTATCAAAACGCTTAACAAAATTAACAGGTTTGCAACTTTGAGAACAAAAACGAGCTCTGCAAAAAGTTTATTCAAAATATGAATAATGACAGCTTAAGCTCTAGAGATTTCACTTGAAATAACTATAAAAGCTTTAAAAAAAATTTTAAGTTTGGCAAATTTTAGTGTCTTTTTTAGAAAAAATATAAATATCAACTGAACTGCTACGTTTTGAATCCGCATCCATATCCGCAACCGAGAGATCCAATTTCAGCCTGAATTTATGCAATGGCTCAGATTATGGTGTGTTAGAGAATACAAATCATTTCCGGCTTATTATTATTATTATGCCTGGTTTGCTGCTTCAAGCTGTAAAAAATTAATACAAATACAAGTTAAAACATAATACTTTCTAATTTATCATTCAATTTTCTACCTCTGCTAAAAATTGAAACAAAAAAATAATATTTTTTATTTAATATTTATTAGAATATATTTCATAGTAAATTTTCTTTAAATTTTGATATCTAAATTGTTACTAACAATAATAATTTTGTCTTGTTCTTAAAACTAAACAAGAAGGAAATAGTTTAACATAGGAAAGGAACTAATTAATGGACATAGAAAATATTTGTTTATAGATTTAACTAATTTATATAGACTAATAAGTATTTATAATATTTATACTAAAAGATAAATAGTAATACTAAAATTTCTTTAATTCAATTACTCGTAAACTAAAAACTATGTCTTTTTAACAATCTAATTAAATACTTTAATTAATTAATTAATTAATATAGACATTAAGATGTATAAAAGCTAAAGTGTGTTTTGATATTTTAGGCAAGATATTCAAAGGACTAAAGATGGGAGGGTTAATTTTTTTTTTAATTTTAAACGACAAAGGAATACAAATTTAAATAATATATGCAGGTGTGACACAGAAAATAAAAGTCGTACGAAAGTGAATAATCAAAAGTTTAGCGTTTTCAATTGCATTCTACAAAAAAAAGGAGTAGAAGTGATATTTTGATAATATTTGAATAAAAGAACCATTAGAACAGTCTTTTGACATACTTTGAAGAGCAGCAAATAAATACTAGTGTTGTCACTCGACCAAGAATTACTGGAGTATTCGATTAATTTTTTTTCATTTTTGTTCGAATGAATATCAAATATATACTAGTGTTGTCATTCTAATAAGAATTTTTCTAGTATTCGAATAATAAAATGTTTTTTTTGTTCGAATGAACAAAATTTTTTAATTTAGAATAAAAATTTATTCGAACAGTTTTTGTTGAATATTCGAATAACTTTTTTAAACTACTTTTTATATAAATTGGTTTAGATATACTAATGTAAAATGATTAACTTATTAAGTTGTTGACAGTAACAACAAATTATCAATATTTATTTGTGTAACGAGTTGCTCACATATTACGTAACGCCGTTAAAGATTACGTATTCACCCCACGGTAAACGGAACTGACACAAAACAAGCCACGTGACCGGTCCCCAGAGGGTAGGGACCAGTCCGAGTTCTAACACTTCCTATGAAGCGGACCAGCCACTTTTACATGGGGATGGCCTAGGATGGTGTTAATTGATACTTTGTATGCACCTTGTAACTTGTCCCTGAACTATCTCATAGAGTCCTAATCGGTGCAGAATAATATACATTATATATAAATATTTTTCCCAAATTCAGCTGTAATTATCAACTAATTTATATTTTTATTGTTACAAGTCCAAGTAGAAATTGTATTTTATTTTTAAGCGGTGTCCTTGATAGGATTCGAACCGATAACCTATCGGAAAATTCGGTGAAAAATGATCCAACAGTACTCGTCCTATGACTTGAGAAAATAAGACTGGTACCAAAAATAAGGAGTGGTGAATGGTGGAAAAAGATATATTGTGCAAATGGTCACATATTAACCATTTTCAGTCAATTTAGTTGGTCCTCCGGCTAGTATTGTAGTAAACGGCACTGAACAAATTCGATGCGCCTGGATCTAAGGCCTATCACATAGTATCTATATAATATTAATTGTCTCCCTTCAATGAGACTGCCATGCCATTCAGGAACCTGTTCCGCAACTATATTTAGATATTAACTCCAGCTTAAGTGGTATTTATAACATTGAAATATATGTTCGCCTATGGTGGACTGGGTAGTGTACTAACCTGTCATGCCGGAGGTTGTCGGTTCGAATCCTATCAAAGACACCGCTTAAAAATAAAATACAATTCCTACTTGGATTTGTAACAATAACAAAATAAATTAATCGATAATTACAGCTGAATTTTGGAATAATATTTATATATAATCTATATTATTCTACACCGATTAGGACTCTATAAGATAGTTCAGGGACAAGTTACAAGGTACATACAAAGTATCAATTAACCCCATCCTAGGCCATCCCCATGAAAAAGTGGCTGGTCGGCTTCATAGGAAGTGTTAGAACTCGGACTGGTCCCTACCACCTGGGGACCGGTCACGTGACTTGCTTTGTGTCAGTTCCGTTTACCGTAGGGATATAGCATGTGGGAAGGAGTTTGGCTAAAGATGGAATGTCTGTTAACGCAAAACTAGCAAATAGAATATATTAAAGCAAAACTAACGATAGAATATATTAAAAATCGTAGTTTTTATGTTGCTATTCGAATAAAATGTTGTATTTATTATTCATTCGAATATTCGAATAAAAGTTTAAAATTATTCGGCTGTTTGAACAGGAAAAAATTATGAAATTATATTCGAACGTTTATGAAACCCGAATAACTGACAACACTAATAAATACCCAGCAAAAATTTTGATGGCAAAGTAATGAGTTAAAATTCGAATAAACCCTTCACTACTTAACAAACTACTTTAACATGGCGATGTCATTGGAGGAAAGTCCTTATCACCTTGGCTTACCAAATAACAACTTGAAAATTTCAATATTTTGAATACACAAACAAAATTTGAAACAAAACATAACAAAAATTATATGTCTCCGCTGAGCATTGAATTCGTGCCATTTTATGTCACTGGTACACTGCACGACTATTTCTTACTGGCTTAAAACTTGATTTTATGAACATGCACAGAATTAAAAAAAAATAACTTTGTTTCGCTAGCGGTTGAACTGCAAATCATCTGTATGACAAGTGTAAGCAATAAGAGAACAAAAGGCTTGTTTAAGTAATAGTAAGCAATTTATTTAAATACTGTAAAGTAATACAGACGGTATGTAGTTTGTGTTGAAAAGTATATTGTTTGGTAATTGCAGCAAATTACCAAGAAATCAGAAGGCTAAAAAGCAAAACCAAAACATTACGAATTCGAAAATACTTTCGTCCAAATTCTATGATAGATCTGATAAGTATATTTAAAATAAACTATAAATAAATTATATAAAAAAGTAACTAACAATAATATTTAGAAGCGTAATTGTGTGACTAGCTTAAAGAGGCACTATATATATATATAAACTTTTTAATTTTTAAAGGCAAGCTTAGCTTCTGAAACTCACGATATATTTTTGTTAAGATATGACTAAGTTTAGTTTGTATAATTTGTGCAATTATATTTTTATATTTATATATCATTTGAAAGCTTTGGATAAAAATTTATTTTATTTTTTTAAATAAATACAATTAATTTAAGATATAAACACATATAATATTTTAAATAAATTGTTTTATTTAATACTTGCATGCTTAAAAAAATACATACAATCGTATTTATCATACGAAATTTTGTAAAAAAAAAAATATTTAACATATAAAATTAATATTAAATTTTGAAATCGTATCACGTAAAAGAAACCTTAAAATTTGTTTACAAAAAATATTTCGATGGTAGCAACACGTAAAGGATTTTTTATTATTTTACAAAAAAACGCTGAAAACATTACATAAATCGTTAAAAAAAAAAAACTTTTCTATCCTCAAAATAAAAAAACGGAATTAGTTAAGAGTATCCAGTATGTAATTAGTTTTCGGTTTTTTTTTTATTTGATAGTTGGTAACATTTTCAGCTAAACTACAATGAAATTTCTTCAACTTGAAAATTTTAAAAAATAACTTACGTTTTGTTAACATAATGTGAACATCGAATTACTTTTTCTTTTAGCAATTTCCCAATTATAATTTACATACATATATTAATTAATGGGCCTTATGCAAACTTACGAGGAATAAATTTGGCAGTATGCTAATATTACACCTAATGTATAGGACTATAATAAGTATCATGAATAAATGGTTAAGCCCTTATGACCAGAGACTTGCGCCGAGACGGCTGGGCCGCGGCTAAGCCGAGCCGCCGACTAATTTCCACAGCCGCCGCCGCCGATTTTTCTTGCGGCTAAAATCGGCTTAATGGAAGCCGCCACCGACGATCGTTTTTCGGCTCAAAAACGGCTTAAAATAATCCGCCGATTGCTTTTTTTTTATTTCCGCTTCTACTTTTTTAAGGTTTTATTCATAATTTTTGTTCAAGCATTATTTTAGTAATTTGCAGTCTACACCTAACTTAACATTAACTTCAAGTTAATGTTAAGTGTAGACCGCTCAAGTTAATGCTTTTTTCAGGGTATAACATAGTGCAATGGTTTTAACAACGCAGTAATAACTTCAAGTTACAACAGCATATCAAGTTAGGTGCACATAATATGGAACAGAATGCTCACTTTTGACAGCTAAAAGAGGCTGTTGTCATGTGTTGTGCATTTTTACATGCAAAGTGCTCTTACTAAGATAATATGAAGGACATAGTCAAATTAGAAACCGCATTATGAAATAAGATTTGCGTTCCCTCTCATACAATCTTCGTAATGTTGTTGTATAGTGACGGGTCTAGTTAGTAGTCTATGGTAAGGTGGAGACGTAGAGTTAGATAAAGAAAAATATTTTTGTGTGCTTTACTCTACGACCTACGCTTGCCAGATCAAAATTGTGAAAAAGCTTGACATTTAGAGAGAAAAAGCTCGATTTACCACAACGAACTGCCAAAAACTGTCAAAAACTATTCAAAAGAATAAATATTCATTATCCGACTTAAAAAAAGGAGAAAATTATCAATTCGTTTGTATTTCTTATGTGTTCCTTCAGGGCTCTGCCATTTACGATTCAAGTTGAAATTTTTTTTCTTTATTTGGATTATATTACTTACTTCCTAATGGGTCCTGTTTTTTATTTCATAAGAATTTTTTTTCCCACATATATTTGGTATTTCTTTACTTTAATTTGTTTGCAAAAATATATTGAAAAAATTAAATTTCCATTAAAATTAATTCTTATCATTAACTCGGGAAATTAATTAAATTAATAGGAATCGAAAATACAAACGAAGTTAATTTATGAAGATTTCCTCTTCGTCCAGTTTTTAAATTAGACCATATTTAGTCATTAGAAATATCTTTGGGAAGAAGCTCTTAATATGTATATAATTTATTATTTTCTATAGACTCGACGAATTTCCATTGATAGTTCCCAGCAAACAGTTTTTTGCAAAAGTGAAAATTACATTTAAAAATTTATTAGAGAAAGACTTTCATTGTAACCCAAAGCGTATTAATACCAAGTGGCCTTATTAGTACGACAACAACTGGACTTCACCTATCTGTCATGTGAAATGCATACATAAAAAGTTTTTATTTAGTTTTTTCACATAGAGTTTGACATTTTGGTAAAGTTCATTTACAAAAATAAGGCCATCTGGTATCAATTCGCCTTGCTTTAGCCTATGTCTGTACGTGATAAATTTTTATCATGACAAATGTCAAACTTTATATTGAAAAATAACCTGCTTTATCTTATTTGTTTTTCCTATATAGAATTTGCCATTTATCATGATACAAAGAAATCAGGTACAGACGTTTGTTTCAATATACATAAATTATAATGTATTATATATCCGAATAATTCTAGCATGATTCATGAATTAGATTCCAACGGTAAAATATATAATTGATGTTCATGCATAAAATTGCGAACAGAGAAATTAATTTTTAGCTTGACAAATAGCTTTTTAGGTTGAATCTGGACAAGCCTTAAAAAAGTTTGACAATCAAGCCTTTGCTTTATTTTTCATAACAATTTAAAAATTTTTGAGAGGCAAAGCAATGCTTAATTTCTATGCATTTTGTTTGGTGAAGAATTGGTATGAAAAAGAAAAACTAATTTTAACAACAAAATGAAAATTTTCACTTTTAGTAAATGTCCATGTGCATTTCCAGCCGATTTTCAGCCGTTTTTCAGCCGAATTTGAGCCGCCGCCGACTATTTTTTCCCAGCCAGCCGCCGCCGATCAAAACCACTCGACGCAAGTCTCTGCTTATGACACGACGTTTTTCTTGCATTGTTTTGCTATAGGATTGAAAGAAAGAAATAGCAAATGATAGAAAGAAACATCTATACAAAATGTAAACAAAACGTAATGGCTTCTTTAAGTGCTGCCTACTTTTTATTTATAATAATATTTATAATAAAACGACAAAAGAAATAAAAGTTGAAAAAAGAGGCGCTAAATCGCTGAATTCGTGAATAAACCATTAACTTGGCAACACTTTAATGTTTCAAGCTTGAAATGTCAATTTTAAGTTGAACATTTTAAAATTTTTTTTGACAGGCCCCCATTTTTTATCGGTAACATTAGTAAAAGCTTTGACAATTTGGTATTTATCTTAGTATAGCTGAACTCTTTGTACCTGGTAAAATTTCCCATTATATTCTATTTGCACTGTTCTCCAAAACTTGGAAAACTAAGAAAAAATGTAGTGTCATAAGGGCTTTAATATATAATTTCAAAATATACATATAAGGAAAAACAAACATGTAAACCATAAGACATGGAGAAGCAATGTTTCTTAAATTTAGGTGAGAAAGGAAAGCACAAGTAATGTTTGGCTCAAGGCATATTGAACAGGTACGGGCAGTACTAAAACAATAGAAAATTTGTTGTAAAACTACCTTAATACATGTAAAAAAACGGGTAGTATTACCAACGTAGATTTCTCTTGAAATAAATGTCAAACACCACACAGAAGGAAGTCTGTATATGGTGTTTGAAAGTTTGAAGGTAGTGGTGATATCATGAGCATTTCATCAACACTACTAAGTTTGACGTTTAATCAGGCGAGTCAGCAGACCTACTGATCCCACCTGTTAGATACACCTTGGTTTGGCTTAAACAAGAAATAAGTATGGTAAATTTCTAAACCACAAAAAAACTTGACACAGTATTTACACATGCAAGTGCAAGATCGAAAAACTCAATGCAGTCACAAGAGATTTTTGAAGACAGTGATGATGCAAGTAGTGGTACAAGTTAATGTCGAAAACATGAACATTGTTGCCAAGTAAAATGTTTTATACAAATTTACATAATTGTGGTACATACATTATAATTATAGTTTTGATCTATTTTTTGTATATTTAAATAAATTTGTAGTTTCTTCATTTAGTTAGTGTTATAGTAGAACATCAGTCTCATTTAAAAAAAACTAATCACAATAATTTTATGCCAACTTTTTCCCTGATATGTGCGCATATTAAATGTTTGACAACTCAGATTTATTCAATTTGTAAAGGAACTTATACTTGACTGTGTAATCATTCAAGCAACTTGCAAAAGTTTCAGTTATTTCTTCGACATTTTCGTTGATAATACGTACAAACTACTTGCAAGTATATTTAATTGCATGTGTAAATGCAGGATAAGTAACTAAAAAGATCTTAATGCAAATTGGTTTAAAGTGAGATATTTATTAGAGATATTTATTAGTATTAGGCTGTAGTTAGTCT
Source organism: Panzeria rudis (assembly GCA_956483635.1). NCBI lineage: Eukaryota > Metazoa > Arthropoda > Insecta > Diptera > Tachinidae > Panzeria > Panzeria rudis. Next base: position 198,800,888 of record OY101448.1, read on the forward strand.
AGAGTATAAAGACCTCTGATGAAGCGACCGTAATTGATCCCGAAAACATCGATGTTCAGTTCGACCCTTACAAAAGTCTAGAAATTGTTTTTGTTCTTATCCAATTATTACATACTCTGAAAAATCCTTTCTCAATAAAAATATTTTAATTGTGAAATTAAATTGAACGAACTTAAGCCTGAATAAAAAAAATGTATTTGGATAAAACCCATATACATAGTTCGACTAAAAACACATAATTAAAAAAAAATAAAGCTATTCTAGAACTAGTTGTCGATACCACCTCAAGCCGACACTTTCCTATTCATTGTCGATAACAATAGACTAGTTATTCACAAATCAGTATCGAAAAAGGTGCTTTTTCAGGCAGTACCTTATTTGCACACGGTAGTGTGCATTGAAGTTTGACGATGAATATCTTTTAAACGGTTAATTTAATCGACTAATCATATTAAACCATTTTTGTAGAGCAGTAAATCTCGTATAAAAAAAGAAATCTGCCTGAAAATAGTCAAACTTCAACCTCTTTAATAACTTTTGAACGGTGAGGTTTTCAAAAAAATTTATTGAGACTGGCTGAATTCATAAATGCAGTAAATTTGTGCAACCGGTATGCAAACTTTTGCAAAACTAATAATATAATAAGACTAATAATATAATAATAAAAGACTAATAAAATAATAATAGTTGCAGAAATCTACGGTATCACTGCCAATTGTTTGATAAAGATAACTTTTGACGATGAAAAGTATTGCTAAATGATGGATTTTGAGAGCAGGACTTTGATTTTTGCACAATTACTGAATTTACTAATGTACCCACTTTTCTTGTAGAGAATTCAATTTCCTTCAAATATATGAGACGAGATACTTTTCTCCAAATAGTAAATACCGAGATATGAATTTTTTCTTTCTAATAATAACGAAAAAATAAAAACCTAAGAGGCGAAGGACCTTCCTATTAAAATTAAGAGCTCATACTTCGAGAGAAATTTTTGAGGTGTCTACCAATCTATTTTTCAGAGTACAAAGTGAAAAATACAAAAAAAAATTTGGGCTATTTTGGGTTTATCACTTATCACCACAAATTTTGTTGCACGGACGAACGAGGTAAAAATGTATTCAACAGCGTAACAACTTCAAAAGAGATTAAATAAAAGTCCATCGCTTTTGGAGTTGAACTAACAAAACTTCTTCCTGTAAAACACGTATAACATTTAAAATCGTTCGCAATTATTTTCTATTCATAAAACTAATGTACTTTTAAAGCCAGAGTAGGTATTTGATTTGACACAATATGCTGCTAGTGCCGTTTTCTGTGAAGAAATAATATCTCTGTATTTTTGATTCGATCCATGTCCAGCATAAACTCTATTACACCTTTTATCGTTTCCTTCTTCTGCACAAAATTTACCTTCACCACAATTGTTTAAATCTGAATTAACTAAATAAATTCCTTCCACATACTTGCTTTACTCTCATTACATTCATACATTTGCATAAAAACCCAAATAAAATTTCGAAAGTGAAGCCCTCCCCCCCCCCTATTCGATGAATAACTACATACATATATAACATATTGTTAAATCTCTGCAATACAACTAACGGTTAATGGGATTAAAACTGTGCGTTAATTAAGAAAAAGAAATTATTGTATAGAACAAACGGCCGAAGAGCCAGTATATTGATTATTTAATCTACGTTTCATACCCTCCAAGTAAATATCACGACAAAAGAGACCAGCTGCCAATGGAATGCTACGAGAATACAAAAAACAACATTGGAAATTTTTAATGAAAGGAAAAAGAAATTAAATGCAGAAACTTACGAATCTGTACCCGCTCGGATAGAAGTCTTAAATAAAGCCCAGACCGGTTTATGATCCGAAGTGATTATGGACGGCACCGAATCGTACAACAAGCACTGGACCAAGGGTTGTGAGGAAGTTGGCATGCCAGGTATAGTACTTTGACGTCTCATCATTAAACCCTGAGCCTGGCGATATTTATATAAAATGCGATCGGTATAAGCAGGAGCACGTTGTTTCGATGACGTATCAAAGTGCTGAGTACCGGGATCGTACTTTTAAAAGTAAAACAATATTAAGAACTTTAAATTTGTTTGTATAGAAAAACCAAACTAAACTACCTTGTAGGTGGGAGGAAATGTTATATTAGCCTCCATAAACCCTCGAAATGCTGCTCCATCAGCCAGAACCGATGACAATTGATCCGTATGCATGTAGCCATGTGGCAAATGTGAGGGTAGGGGAAATTTTGTGTTCTGTATCCATTCCAAGAGTTTTTCTCTTGGTTCGCCTAAACGAAAATTTAAGTCTCCACACCAAAACACATTGTCAAAATTCTGAGTGACATCCTTATTTTTATGCCTTAAATTTAGATTCTTGGGCAAGTCTAAAGCATGAATTATTCTCTTGACATCCGATACTCTTTCTTTGACCTTTTGCTGATGAGCAGTTAAATGCGAGGTTACAAAAAGCATTGAAGTACCGAAGAGACAAAATGATATGGCTACGGCTCCTTTTGTGCGAAACGCTGAACCCGTTCTTACCGACATATTGGCATCTTCGGGGGCCGAGCAATACCATATTAAATCTCTTCTCATAAACACAGCCAAATGTAGTGTACCCAATGTTGTGGAGTGGAAGAGAACATGTGATGGTCCCAAGGTTTCTTGTATAGTAACTTCCCATTCAAAACGATCTGGACTAGATTCCTGCGTTCCTATCGCTACAATATCGGGCACATGTTCAACATTTGTGGGCAATACAAAGTCATTCATTTCTCTATGTATAGGGTATAAAAAATAATTTATTGCTTAAATGTTAAAAAAAAGTCTCTTACTTGGGCGGACTTTGACCGTTCATATTCCAAGTACCCACAAATATTGTCACTTCCTTGTGCGGTAATACTTTTTCTAATTCACTCGGACCGAACAACGAAGAAGATCCCAAACGTCCATCCAAAAAACTTCTGCAATTAAAAGATTTTTATTGAGTTTTTTTACTAGATTTTTAAATGTTCTTGTAACTCACCTCTCTCTAACCTGATTGGTTGGTATTAAACTCAAAACTTGAGCGGCCATAAGGGCATGACGTGCTAAACCAGAACTAGAGCCTTGCCGTTGCATTTGTATGTTCTCATGCGACATAAAACGAATCGATTGTGTTTCTGGTTCATGAACAACAGGGTCAGTTTTTTCTATTTGAGTGGCAATGTTGGGAGAAGACATGTGTTGTGGCGTAGTGGCTCTCTTGATTTCGGATACGGCACCTTCTTCAGATGCTGGAAACTCAGAGTCAAAAGGTGGCAGTTCCTTTCCTGGAGGATACAGTTTAAGTCTTAAACGAGAACGACAGGCCGAAACAGCTATAGGTCGTATGGGACCACTACTAGTTGTGTTATTAACACAATTGGGTGTATCACTTTGATTGCTTTTGAGCGAGGTATTGGAAGGTGAACCATAGCAGGAATCAACATTGCGAAACATCATGGACTTTCCAGTAACTGGACTCTGCGGAGCACTGGCACATTCGCTTAGTGCAGCAGCCGGTACGGCAACAAATGATGGCTGTAAGCAAGTCGTTGGATTTGAGATGACAGAACCTATAGACAATGACGCATTGTCTGCCGTACTCAAACTTAACGACATATTGTCATTTTTTCCAGTTAGACCGTTATCTGGAATGGAATTATAACGCACTGTTACGGGCGGTGTAAAAGGCTTCTTTTCCGCCTTGCAGCACAAACTGAACTGATGGCTGAAACGATTATGATTAGGAGAACGATTTTTAGGGGTTTTTCTTAAAACGACATCAGTTCCACTGGCAATACCTCCATCACTTTGCGAACCATCAGTACTGTGACGATGGAGGTGGTTTTTATTTTTGCCCACCTTCACTTTACGATGTAAATTTATAATGCCGCTGCTCTGAGATTTCTCTTTGAACTGAGCTCCTTTTATCATGTCATTAGGCGTGGCATTATTCGGTAATGTTTGGCTTCGAACATTCAATCTTACAACATGATTGTGATCATTCTTTAGAGGCGATTTGTTGTCGGTTGTGCATTTAGCAAAGGAGGTATCATGATTGGCGGAATTATTTGCGATATTCGAATGATGATTTTTGCCGGAGGCATGTTTTTCATTATCTTCAACATCTGTGGCGGGATGAGGCTCAACTTTCGTGGAACGTTTTGTAAGCAGACCTAACAATGCAGATCCCGGATATTTACTGTTATGCCGTGGGCTGGAGTTAGCACTCGTTATACGTTCTTCACTGCCACCACTTTGCATGTTGCACGCTTATGTTTGCTTTCGAATTAATTGTTTTATTTTGAAATTTTTAAAAATTGATAATATCTTAGGGCGAACATTGAGTGAAATATATTGTGCATACTTTTAGTTAAAGGAACTGAAGTGTGCTCAAATTTTATTTGTGCATAATAGTATTGTTTTTATTATTCGCAGTTTCTGTAAATATAAAAAGTAGTATTAGTCTTCAATTATATGTTTATTACTTGTGTTTAATTATTTCTATCAATCATATCAGCGACACAAGTATTTTTTAAATTATTAAAAGTTCACCAACAGATATTTTTGCTTTTTTTTGGGTTTTTTACAATTTTGCAGTTGTAAAATATTTTGATTTTCTTACTCGTACAATTTACAAATTATTTAAGTAATTCATTTTGCTATTTGAAGAATTTTACATATTTTTTTCTTATAATCGCACGAGATTTTATCAGAAATGACTATTACACCCATCACATGTTTATGAATGATGAAGCATATTTATAGTATTTACAAACCGCATTATACAGTGCATACTTTAAGGTTTGTTCACAAATACATACAATATTTAAATATTTCTAACATGTGTATAAATATCGCTCATTAGCTGCAACAATGTCATAACTCAAAACCGTGATTTTTTAGTTTATAATGCAAAACTATTCATCATGTCGCTCTTCATATTGTATAGAAATTTCATGCAAATATCTTGTATACTCATCTTTCGAGAGAAGATTAATATTTTCTTCTCTCATTAAGTTGTGAGTAAATTGAAAACTTTAAACTCGTTTTCTGCAAAACTAGTTTTTATGAGTTATTTCGTTGTTGCAGCAAATGAGCGATATATTGTTAAATTTGTTTTTAGACTATTTATTGTTTTATTTATAGTGCAAGTTTTAACTTGCATTTTTCTTGTTGAAAAATTAATTATACTATGTAAAATTGAGTATACGTTCAAATATATATTTTCTTCTTAATTAAATCACGACAGTTTTGCTTGTGATGATTATAATGTCTCAACAACTTATAATACGTATTCTAATGTCAGGGTCTGATGTTTTTTTTTTAATTTTTCTTTTTGTCGTTGTCTACATCAGCGTGACAATTCCTCTATTTTTGTTTGTTTTTTTTTTTCTTTTTTATTTTGATTACTTATTTTGCTGTTTTTTCATTATTTCATTTGACGGTTTTTTGGTGCGGTTGTATTATGTTAATTGGCATCGTTTATCTGAACACGTTTCAATTGCTGTTGTTGCCGATTTTTCTATTATACTGCAAATACCCTGCAGACAAAGTAAGTTAGTATGTAGTTGGAACTATACTAGTTGCTTTTTGTTTCAGACTAGTTGCCTATCTATCCTTTTTTCATACATCGAACTATCGATTTTAACATTAGGCTGTCATAGGAGACCAACTAGTTCATTTATATACAGTTATATCCCAGTTGGAATCCTAGTTATAGTAAACTAGTACGCTTACTAGTTTTTTATTAATAGTTTTTTTAACTCTTAAAAAAACTTTGGCTCAACCGGGGTACGAACACACATTCCTCGTACTTTAAGGCAAGTACTCTACCCACTGAGCCATATTCTACTTATTATTTTAAGAGCTAAAAAAATGTTTTATATAAAATCGTATATCAGAAAATTTTGTCCCTTTTTGGCTAGTATTGTTACTAGTCTCGATACAACTAGTAATATAATTGTCCTTTTTTGACTAGTATCGTTACTAGTCTCGATACAACAAGTAAAATGATTGTTCTTTTTTACCAGTAAAGTTACTAGTCTTGTTACAACTAGTAATACGACTGTCGTTTTTCTACTACTATCATTACAATTAGTAATATGACTGTCCCAAAGCGTTACTAGTTGTAACTTTAGCTGCTGGGTATACATTATCCATACACACCCACACACACACATACATATGTATATATGCTGTATAATTCTTATACATATCTTAACATTTCATCATATGCATTGTTTATATTACACTGTACGACACAATTAAAAAAAAAGAATTTCAAAATAACACTGTATTCTAGTAGAGTGGACCAGTTTACATCTGGGACCCATTTTAGGGGGAGTTAAGTCGGATTATTATTTATATGTAATTTATATTACTCTACACCCAAGGTAGATTTATTTACCAGGTACTCTTGACTCCACAGCTGTTTACTCTTTTTTTTATTTGTGGCTGTCAATTTTGTATCAAAATACACAAGTTATATTATGTATGTGTTTTAATAATTTGACATTTTCAGGGAACTGCGACTACCTGGTAAATAAATCTACCTTTCTCTATACCTATTAGGTCTCTATAAGATAATTCAGTGATAAGTCACAAGGTGCACACAAAGTATGAATTAACCCCATCCTAGGCAAACCCCATGTAAAAGTGATTGGTCCACTTCATGGGAAGTGTTAGACCTCGGACTGGTCCCTACCACCTGGGGACCGGTCACGGCTCTTGTCAGGACTGTCTTCTGTATACACAATCTAAAAATGAAAATTTAAAGCCTACTTGAGCAATTTATACCACCCGTCACACTAAAGCTATCAGTATAATAATATTCGCCATGTAAAGGTGATATGATCTTTTATAAAGTGTTAGAAATTGGGCCGGCCTCTACCGTTATGGAACGCTATGGTCTCCACTACTTAGGAACCAGTCAAGTGACTAGTTTTGTGACAGTTCCCTTTCTTCTGGAGCTTTAAATAAATTAACAATTTAAGAAACTCTGTAGATACTATAATAATATTAAGAAATTGTTATTCTTTTGTTTTTTCATTTACATTTGTCTGATTTCTTTCTTTTTTTTTGGGTAATAAAACTCATTTGAATTGTTTTTACTAATTTGCATGTCTGGCCACAGACATCTGTTGGCATCTTTTTTGCGCATAAAAAGCGATGTTGAAATCGATGACGTTTATTTGAAATTGTCATGCTGAAAAAATAATTATGTACATACATTTGTTATTGTTGGTTTTCAGTTTTTGAAAATCTTTTTTTCTATTTTGCATATAGTTTCACTATAATTTAATTAATGAATTATAGTTTGTTTTTATTATAAAGATTTCATATGATAACACTATACAACAAAAAAAATGCCATGGTATACCACCATATTTTTTTGATGTGTTATTGTCCCCTAACTACACAAACAGTTAAAAGTTTCAATTCTATGAATATTTTTTTTTTTTCTAAAATTTGGGATTTTTGAAGAGGCTGCTCCACCGATTTTATCATAACTTGGGAAGGGGTTTTCCAATTTTATTACAAATACCACTAAAAACTTGAAATACAATTACCTTTAAGCCATTATAATATTATTTTTTGTACGCAACGGCTAAGAATTATTGAGACCTCAATGATAAAAATATTTTTTTTTATAAAATTGGTAAACTTCTATTTGTTTTAAATTTATAAAAAATCTAATATTTCAAAACATTACAATTTTTATTAATCGGTCATAAAGTCACAAAACCACAAATGAGTGATTCCATGTAAAACGGTCCTATGCAAGGAAAAACTAATTTTCTTATTTTTAATAAAAATCTCTCAATTGATGTTCTTTAGGACATGACAATTATAGAATAAATAAAAAAATACTTTATTTAATATTTTTTAAGCAATTTGAGGCACTTTTAAATTATCATTCAGGAGACATTTTGCTCTCTCTCTCTCTCTCTCTCTTTATATGTTTAATATATATTTCAGAGTTTTTTTTCTTCCCTTTCTCATTAATAATAAAAACCCTTATCTCTGAAAAGAATATACTTTTTTCGCTTTTTATTGAAATTAAAAAAAATACTCAGCTAGAGTATTCTGTTGTCTATAACACTGGTTCACAAAAAAAATGCACCTCAAAAATTAGATGTTTCTTAAGCTAAATTGGGGCTGCTGAACACGAATATGACATTAATTTATTTTTCTTAAGAATCGTTTTCGAGATATTCGCGAAAAACATGTTTTTTTGCAGTTTGTAAAGATATTTCCAAAAATCTTGAGTACTGTTTACTTGAATTGAGCAAACTTGGCTTTGTTGCATAGATATGTTTTTCCTCTTTCAGTTCATATTTATACTGTGTTGATCAGATAAAAATTCACTGAGTTACAAGCTTTTATATTTGAAAAAAAAAATTATTTTTTTGGGTTGTTTCAAAATTTACCATTTTGAAATGCTCCATTAAAACAAAAAAAATTTTAATTTTTGTTTTAATCCATATCTTAAATAAAATTTTGTTCCCAACGTACAAAAAGTAAAATTGTTAACATCGGACAGAAAATTAGAAACTTACAATAGATTTAGTGAAAACATCCGATTTAGAATTTTAATAAAAAAAAACATGTTGTATGGAGTATGAGTATAAGAAAAATGCCAGTGGGACAGAATTTAATATTTTGGGAATATATCAACCATTTCTAACTCTTTAGTCCGATCAGTATGAAATGGAGATATCAGAAGAGTGTTTTTATTTAATTTAGGAAGATGAGCTTCCTATATTTCTCAGGTTCAGAGGTATGAAGTGCAAAGTAGTGCACATTGGTCATATAAAATTGTTCAACGCTTGTCATTTCTCTGTTTCTCACTCGATTCCAAAAAATGTTCATGTCCTTATATACCTTGTAAAGTTCTAAAAAAGTCTTTGGTTAAACAAATATCTACTACAGTTAGTGAGGTATACTCATTTTAATATTGAAATTTTAAAAATTTTCAAATCCTTGGTCCATTAGTTTTAAGATATCGGATCCAAATAACAACCGATTGTCACAATTATTTCTTAGTTAGTTACATGACAAAATTTCGAATAGTTAACAAAATAGTTGATGGAAGTATTCTGTCAGAGTTGAAAAATATACAATCTTTAATTTGAAAATTAAAAATTTTTGAATTTATAACAATTTTTGTCCAAAAAAGCACCATAATTGTTTTTTCTATAAAATTTTTTTCTCAAGGATCAAATAATTATTATATACACGTCTAAAAGGTGTCTTCACAGACATGATTTTAGAAAAACAACTTAATCGAGTTTACAATTTTTGGTGCGCATGCACCCTCTTGAAATCGACCTATTTTTTAGATTTATTGGAGCTTTCTTAGGAGTTCTAATGATTGTCAGAAACAAATCATAGTTTTCACATAAATTCCTATAGCAATAATGAACACAGCATCATTTTTCCACTTGATTTGCCGTAAGTTTTTCATAAAAATTTTAATTATAAAAATCTGAATACAGTGTTGAAAACTACACATAATTTTGGTAACTTTGATATGCGATATGTCGACCTTTCTTTTTCAAACGAGTAAAAGTAATGGAATAGAAGCAAAAACTCGTACTGAGCTGAGGACCAACGAATGAAAATTAAAATTTTGATGTGTTCACTAAACATGTTGTAACTTTCTCATATTTGGTCCGATGTAATTAATATTACGCTTGCTATATTCGGGACAAAATTTTCTTTAAGATGTGGGTCTAAAATAAATTTTAAAAAATTTATTTTGCCTTACTGGAGCGACTTAAATTAGTAAATTTAAAAAAAACGTGGAAAAAATAAAGTTTTTCAAATCTAAAGACCTGTAACTCATTGACTTTTGATCCAATCAACACATTTTGAATATGGGCTGAAAGAGGAAAAACATATCTATGCAACAATGCCAAATTTGCTCAATTCAAGTAAACAGTACTCCAGATTTTATAAAATAGCCTTATAAACTGCAAAAAACACGTTTTTCGCGAATATCTCGAAATATAATAATATTGTATAATGGATAGGCCATACTTCTGAAGAATTTGGCAGAGGCTCCTGGTATATAGCCGAAACACATAGTTTTTAGTCGAGGCAATTTCAAAAATCCCAAAAGTTCCCCGGAACTTCCCTGTAAAATAACAGTAACACCGAAAACCGCAAAAATATCAAAGCGGTGACTCCGACTTTTTGAGAAATTGATATTCGCGCCGGCCTGTTTTCCTTTCGTTTTGTATTTTCTTTACCAGTATCCGCTACACGTATTTGTTACATAGACGTACGTATTCGTTACAAATATTTTTTCATATTAATTTTTTTTTACCCCCAAGCATAGAAAACATTGATATGCACAACGTGCCATAGAGAACTTCCTTCCAAAAATCGTATCCATAGAATTTTAAGGGCATAATACACAATCAATCAGCTTGATGTCAGATTCGTGTACGTGTGCTTGACGAAAAATCAAAACCAAGTAGATTTTCCATCAAGCGTCGTCGGTGTCAGTAATACTAACGAAATTTCACACATCCTATTACCACGCTTGTCAAGCATGTTGACTGTGTATATTGCCCTTTAGATTTCTACTTTTTTGTAGCTAGGGACCATAACAAACCAAAAAAAAGATAGTGGTCATCAAAGGTCATGACAAACGTTTCATTTTGTTGCATAGTGTAATTAAGAAAAAAGTGCACGATCATATTTTATGTTTGTCTAATTCGTGCATGTACGTAAATACCTACATAGAATACTTACATACATACACTCTAAAACATTACTTCAAATTTACGATCATATATTGTCTAAATTTGTATTGAAAATTTCTCATTGTGTAAAATTGCATCGATTTTGTACTTATTTTATTAAAGAAAAAACCTTTCAAATTAAACATATTTAGTCCCAAGTGGAAAAAATGTAACATAAAGTATGATAAGGCTATGGCTGAATGGTAGATACGTTAGACTATCAGTCAGTAGGTCACGGTTCAAACCTGCACGCAGCCAATCGCTTTTTTTTAGTAAAAACATTTTGTTCAAAAATAATGCGTATGTAATTATAGGTCGATAATAATCTGTAAAGTGTTGCCGACTATTATCGACCTCATTTTCAACAAAAGTGTTTTAGAGTGTATGTACTGTATGTAATCACATGATTGTATAGGCATATATTTTCATATTTCTATTGCTTAAAATTTATTTGCAAAGAACAATAATTTTTAAATATATTCTCATATACGAGATCTTTTTCAATTTTATGCAGGCCAGTTCTGTATTCCATGCGGAATGAGAATGTTCGGCACTAATACATATTTATAACAACAATGCTATGACAACACTAAACATTTTCATTTCGTGGAATACAGAATAGGCCTTATAATGAAAGTTTGATAAAATTTCAGCAACGTTTCTGTTTTATTCACTTCAGCTCTAAGCGGGACAAACAAAAAGAAATGAATATTAAATAAGAATAACAAAAATCCCGGCATCGAATAATTTTTTTTAAATTTCCTGTGATAAAGAATTCCGCTATATTGATAACAAAATAATTTCAAATGAAAAATAATTATAAATTAAAAAAATTTTGACATGCCTGGTATACGAACCCTGGCCGAGCCATGTTCCAGTTATTTTTTATGAGATAAAAATTGTTTTAAGTACTTATGTATTAAAAGAAAAGAAATATTATTGAAATTCGTATTTTTTTTCAATAACATGCTGTTATTGAACATAATTCTTGTCTACTTTTTTTTATGATATCAGCTAAAAAAACTTTGGTTACAAAATCATTACAATACTTGTGATTTATTAAATCTGTGGCAATAAGGAATAAGTGCTTAATTCGAGATAAGCAAATTTTGAGTTAATATAACCATTGTATTTTCCATATTCAAACATACCTCTGCACAAATTTTCATTTATTTCGTACGATTTTTTAGGAAGTTATAGCGGAATGACTTGCTGCCTATATTTTTTCAACTCATAATATCATATGGAATAATTTATTAATTCAAATAATATATTAAGTTTCAAGTCTCATGTCTTTATTATAGTAGATAGAAGCATATATTACTAACTTAAAAGAATCGAAGAACGAAAAATAAGCATTAAGTGCAATAGGAATAAATTTCTAAAAATCCACTTGATATTTTAAAAGTGCTCTCTTACAAAACTATAAAATAAGACTTAAGCACTTTCTCCTTATTGCCGCAGAAATATCTTAAAAGTTTTTTGTAAGTGGTTCTTAAGCGAACGACAAACTAAATTTTACTTTAAATCAGTGGAGTGCAATTTTCAATTTCCTATGCACGCGTTTATAAGCGGTTTTACGATGTCGATACAAGTACACTAGATGTCACACATTCAGCCTATCCGTTTAGTTGCGAAGCGCACACACAAAAACACAAATAGGATAGTATGTTCTTAGACACCACTGCTTTAAATACATAAAATTTCATATGAACTATGAAGCAAACTTATAAAAAAAGGCATTCTGACAGTTGGAAGCAAAACTATTTAGATGCACAAATTCCATTTAATTTGCTAAAATTTAGACTTGGTTCCATGTCCTTGCGAGGAGCGGAAAAAAACTAGCTGAAAAGCTGTACAAAAATATTTGCCATAAAAATGTACTATAATAGGTCTTCAAAGACACTTAAGCTCCAAAATCAATTTAATCGCAAGAATCATTCATAACTTAAAATTTGTTTTAGGGCTAAGATTGCAGATCATTCTGTTATTGTTTTAATGGTTCATTGATCTAAAGTTTTTACTTAAAATTGATTTCCCAGAATTGTTTGCAAAATTGTTTTAATGGTTCATTGGTCTAAATAAAATTACTATATTTTTGATGACAAGCATTCTTGGATGTTATGGGTGTCAATGGATTTATGCAAGAAATGTGACTGCAGAAAAGTGAAAGTATTAAATGTGTAAGTATGTTATGTATGTTTGTATGTGTGTTCATAGAACGGAATTATTTATATAATGGTTTTATGCTATAATCAAATTGCTCAAAGAACTACACATAACTCATTTTGTTGGAGCATTTATAAGAAAATTATGTTTTAATTTAGATTATTTTTGAGCATTTAACTGTTTTGTCTTGCATGATATTAGGCCATCAATTTAAATAATTTATTAAGTGTTTAATTTCGTGCACTAATTGTTTCCGACACTGTTTTAAAAATATATGAATCATTTTAGACATGACTGCACCTGCATAATTCGAAAACTCTCAACACATACACATCGACGGTGTTGCGTAAAAAGGGGCAATCTGCTGTATAAAATGGTGTGAGATTGTCCCTTTTTACGCAACAGCGTCGATATATCGTTACAGAAAATCCAAAAAGCCCTATCTAACATTTTAAAAGTTTTACAGGAAAAGCATAAAACTTGTTTAAATGAAAAATATATTGACAATTAGTGCAAAATTTTACGATATAAGTAAAGAAGAGAAAGTGAGTGAAGATATATATGCCGATTTAAATATGTTTTGACGTAAACCCTTACGTCATTACATATTTGGGTATATTTACCAAATATGTTTTCGCTTTTCAAATATTTTTCGCTTTTCATATGTTTTTATTCTCAATATGTTTTCGCTTTCTAAATATGTTTTCGCTTTCCAGATATGTTTTCGTTTTCTAAATGTATTTTCGCTTTACAAATATGTTTTCGATTTTCAACTACGTTTTCGTTTTCTAAATATGTTTCTGTTTCCTAAATAGGTATACTTATATATTTGTTTTAATTTTTCGGCAACAGCACTGCTTTTGTTGAAATTTTTTGTCAACTTAGTACTATTTCTCTGGAGGATTTCCCGATTTCTGGAAAAACTAAGATAGATGAAGGGACTAGACATACCGCATTTTGAAGGTATTCCATCCTGTTATTCTACGATATTAATAGGACTTCTGAGAAATAATTTTATCTCTTTTTAAAAAAAGTTTTAATTTTTTATTAACTTAGTGGTAGTAGTCAAAAAACGACAGTCATATTACTAGTTGTAACAAGAGTAGTAACGTTACTGGTCAAAAACGAACAATCACATTACGATACTAGTCAAAAAAGCACAATCATATTACGAGTTGTATCGAGACTAGTAACGATACTAGTCAAAAAATGACAAACTTTTCAGGTATACGATTTTATATAAAACCAATTGTTAGCTATTAAAAAAATAAGTAGAATGTGGCTCAGTGGGTAGAGTACTTGCCTTAAAGTATGAAGAATGCGTGTTCGTACCCCGGTTGAGCCAAAGTTTTTTAAGAGTTACAAAACTCTTAATAAAAAAACTAGTAAGCGCACTAGTTTACAATAACTAGGATTCCAACCGGGATATAACTGTATACAAATGATGTAGTTGGTCCCCTATGACAACCCAATGTTAAAATCGATAGTTCGATATATGAAAAAAGGATAGATAGGCAACTAGTCTGAAGCAAAAAGCAACTAGTATAGTTCCAACTACATACCGACTTACTTTGTCTGCAGGGATCCTATTGTTCTACGATATTAATAGGAATCCTGAGAAATAATTTTATCTAATTTTAAATTTTTTTTTTAATTTTTTATCAACAAGTAAATTTTTAAGCTCAATTTTTAAAGTTTTGTAAAAAAATTCACAAATACAATTAAAAATGCGACTTATATTTTCGAATTGTGTTGATCCTATGCTACAATTTATATATGGTCCAATTTAATTAAGATCAATTTTCAAAGTTTTGTAAACAAATTCACAAATACAATTGAAAAATGCGACTAGTTTTCGAATAGTGTAGACTACCAGTATTCATAAAAATTTTTTAAATTATTTTAAAAAAGATGTAGTTATTTTCTTAGGATTTTCAAAAAGGATTACAAGAATAGGATGGAATACCTTCAAAACGCGGTATATCCCATCCAGTAATCTATCTTAGTTTTTCCAGAATCCACAAAATCCCTCACAGTAGGTACCTGTACTCACAAAAAAGTAAACAATTATTTAAAAATAGATCTGGTCATTTTCCTAGGATTTTCAAAAAGAATTACGAAAATAGGATTGAATGCCTTCAAAACGTGGTATATCCCATCCTGTAATCTATCTTAGTTCTCGAAGAATTCACAAAATCCCTCAGAGAAACAGTACCAGTACTCAAAAAAGAAAAAGAAAAAATTATTTAAAAATAGATCTGATTTTTTTTTTTTTATTTTCAAAAAGCACTACAAAAATCGGATTAAATACCTTCAAAAGACGCTATATCGTATCCTGTAATCTATCTTAGTTTTCCCAGAATTCACAAAATCCATCAGAGAAACAAGACTAGTGCTGCTGCAGAAAAATAAAACATATTTAGGAAACAGAAACATATTTAGAAAACGAACACATATTTGAAAAGCGAAAACATATTTGGAAAGCGAAAACATATTTAAAAGCAAAACGTTTTTGAGAAGCGAAAACATATTTGAAAAGAGAAAACATATTTGGGAATCGAAAGCAAATATGGTAAGTATGCCCAAATATGTAATGATGTAATGGTTTACGTTAAAACATATTTAATTCGGCATATTTATCTTCACTCACTTAAGAAGAGAGGGTGCTGTTGGTTGAGATGGTTAGCGAGTTGACTACAAACAGTGAGGTCTTGAGTTCCAGACTAGTTTCAGCCAAGCCCACAACATCATGAATGTTTCTATTGTGCATTGGTGTGTCATTATGTGTTGATTGTTGTTGAACTGTTAAAAAGATGAAGGCATAACACTGATCACTTTGGGATAACCGGCAGCAATTAATACTGACATATCCCAATGCACATCACATCACCCTCCTTCGTCGGTATTGTAACTGAATCGGCAGCGAAGTAAAAGAAGAAAATAAATGGGCTACACAGCTTAAGCAAATTAATGCATCTACTTAACACCAGAGGGGCTGCAACATTGTTCTACAAAAATTTAGCCAAAAAACGCGCCTTAGCAGCTGACTTGCCAATTTAGCGCCTTGGGTGCTAAAAGTCGCAATCTTTCTTAATAGCGCTCTTTTAAATAAAGCGCTAAATTGTGCGTTTTTTCAAGAATTTTTGCATATATAGTTGTTAAAACCGTTTTATTTTGGCTTTGAAATAAAAATTAATTAAATATTTGTATCTTTAAAAGATGTATCCAAAACTATTGCTAGCAGTATTTTGGTTCAAAATCTACCAATTTGCACACACATATTTGGGTATAATTGTGCGTATCAAGATATTGCACTTGTATACCTGGCATACTAAATGCTTTTTAGCTCAATTTTTGTTATTATAAACTTTTTATTGAGTTCCCAATGCTTATTTGACATCAATCTTGTTTCATAAGCTCTATTGTATACGGCTGTTATTCTCGAATATAACTTTACTTCAAGTATTGTCTATAAAAAGATCAAATATGTGACATGGAATGAAGTAAGCTAACTGTGTCAACAATCTACTTTCAGTCTTTGGTCGATTCTTATGCAGAAAACTATTTTTTATGTGTTTCCCTACACCGTTATTTCAAAATTTAACTCAATAATAACTTGAAATATTGAAAACATGTAGTGCGAAATTTCTAACATGCATTTTTGTCCTGTAAACGAAATAAATATTTATGTTTTTTTTGTGTTTTTTTCATTTGCATTTAATCTAGTGCTTTTTAGCGCTTTTTAAGGAGGTGGAAAGCGCTATTTGGCTATGAATAGTTCACAACACTGATTAGCAGAGTTGTAAATGAATTAAGCTTTCTATTTCTAAATCACTTTACAACCTGTTCTTTCTACACAATCCCTTTCCCAAAGAAGGTAACACATTAATTAATTAATTAACTGGTCGGCAATAATTAAAAAGAAAAAAAAGAAGGACCAAAAAATTTATATATATTTATTGTAAAATTTTACTCAAATTGTCAATATATTTTTCATTTAAACAAGTCCTATGTTTCTCCTGTAAAACTTTAAAAATGTTATAGGGTTTTTTGCATTTTCTGTGACGATATACAATATTTAGCACAAATGTGTACATATTTAAAAGCGCAACTCACACTTATATTAGTAAATATTTATTTAAATAGTATATCCATATTAGAAGGATATGATAGCGGTTAGGAATGATTTCGGTTTTGCTTGATATTGTGCAAGGCACTGTAGGTTTTCATAAAAATTACTGAATCATGAATTTAAAATTGTATTGATATTATCGACAACGGCTTAAAGATAAAGTAATACATATGTTTCCACTTCTTTGGAAGGGAAAGGAGGAGGAATACCTTTTCCCTCCTCCCTTACAACTCCCAACACCCGCGCCAGATTACGAGAACAACTCTTGCAATAAAACTGTGGGTTTTTATAATAATGTAACACAAAATTTTAAAACTCACACTTATAAAAGTTACTACAATAATGCTATTTTATTGTCCATAACTATGTGATTGCCACAACCAAAGCAAGCCAAAACACTTTTTTTATTTCAGAAACTTAAAAATCAGTTGCTAGGTAGTGTGGTGATAGTGGAAGCACAACACAAATGTCCATAAAAAGGAATAAAGGAAACTCATTCAAATACAAGCTTAGTTTGAGGGGGTGGTTTATGTAGCGTGGAATTTTAGCAAGGAAATTTCAATAATTGGCGCCAATGGGTCATAAAAAAGCTAGAGGATAGAAAAAAGCAAAAAACATTATATGAGTAATATACACTTAAAATAGAAAAAAGTTCAACAGCAGCAATAAAACAACAAAATCAGAATGACTAAAAGACTAAAGTTATGATGATAAGTTAAACAATTTTCTCATTAATTATTTTTAACAAGTTTTATGCCATTTAGATATTTAATGATTATTTTTTAATATTTTGCACTTAACGCCCACGTACAAACAAAAATGATTTTTAACCCACTTTTCTATTTTATCTGTTTAATATACAAGAAAAACACTGATTTTTTTTACACACACACGCAAAATTTTACAATTTGGTATTTCCTTCCTTCAAGTTCAGGTTCAGGAACAGTTGATTGTTGTTGTTATTTTAGGTTTTATCATTGATTTTACATTTACGAAAGTTGTTATTACATATTGCAATTTTTTTGAATTTATTAGTATTCATTTTAATTCTTCATTGATAATTGCATTTCCACTAAAATAGTTTTCTACACAAAATCTTCTTTATTGTTTATGTAACTCGGATAATTTCTTTGTTAATTTCACGATAATATTTTTCTCAGTTTTTCTTTCTTTCCTTGACTAAAAGTATTGTAGATATGTATTTGCATGTACGTACACATGTATCTTTTTGTTGTTTCTTTTAAGCTTTTCGTTAAAAAATATTATTCTGGTCATTTAATTTGTGTATTTAATTCACCTTACTTGTGTTCGCTCACTGAAAATTTTTCCGCAACTATTTTATGTGTTTTCACAAATTCAACACAAACCCCATATCGAAACAGCCAACAACCAAAAACCCCCCGTATTTAAATCACAACCATTTTTTTCAAACACACACACTTTAATTTCACAAATATTCTTTCCCTTAAATTTGTTGGTTGTTGCTTGTTTGAAATAGAGAATTTCCACGATTTTCTGTATTCGTTCTCTTTGATAAACTCTGTTATAAACAAGATAGAGAAATTAAAAGAAACTACTCCTAAAAAAGAAGGAAAAGGAAGAAAAGAAAATAAAAATAAACCGTTGATTTCAAAAATTCGAAAAAACCATAATAACATACTCTCAAAAAAAATGTACACCAGGGTGAAGACCACGTTAAATTTTAAATAAAAGTAAGAAAATTTTTTAAAATTGCATATAAAAGACCAATTGAGAAATAAAAAAAGAATATTAGATACGATGGACGACCACGCATGCCATACCTGGTACTTCTTGCTAATATCAAGCTCAACAAAGCGCTGGAAAATACACAGTAAAAACTAAAAAAAACATTTTCTTCAAAATTTTCAATCACTCAACCGAATTATATCAAACTTAAGTTATTCTGAGCAGTTTTTCAAGTCCAAAAATAGTAGCCAAATCCTGAAAATCAGTTTGACAACAAGTTTTAGAGTAACTAAAAAAAATCACTTTTTCGAACATTTCTGACAACGGTATCTATCGAAACATTTAACCGATTTATATAAAATTTTGCGGCATTCGACGCAGCTCGTAAGTCCAAAACAGTAAAGGAGTTTTTAAAATCGGTTAAACAAGAATTTTTGGAGTTACATATTAAAATAAAACGATTTTTGTTAAATGTTTCGTCGGCGATATATATCAATTTTAAAGCATTACAAATTTATATAATGGTGCTTTTTCTGGAAAAATTGTCAAAAATTCAAATTTTTAAAATTTTCAAATTCAAAATTGAATATTTTTGCAACTAAGACGGGGAAATGTCATCAAACTTTCTTAAACGCTTTTAAAGTTCGCTCTTTAACTAACAAACGAAAAATTTTACAATCGATTGATTTTTGAATTTTAGCTTCTAGCATTTTTGTTACCCTTTTTAATTTCTTAACACCAACCAAGATGTATCTACCAGGTGGGATCAGCTAACTCGCCTGATTAAACGTCAAACTTAGTAGTGTGATAAATGCTCATGATATCACCAATACCTTCAAACTATCAAACACCATATACAGACCAGAGTTCCAAGTCGAGGCCTTTTCATCGGCGGCGGCGGCGCGAACAATATTGGTCGGCGGCGGCGGCGTTTACAACAATGACTCGGCGGCGGCTTAAATGTCGGCTTGAACGAAAATATACTGAACAATTTTTTTTAAATAAAAAATTGGGAAAAAAAATTTTTTTCTAGCTAAAAAATTGTCATATTTAATGAAAAATAGTTGTTTTGTATAGCAAAAGTCAATCGGCGCGGTTCGGAGAAAAGGACCGGCGGCGGCTAGCCGCCGATTTTGAGCCGATCCGCTTGTTACTCTGATACAGACTTCCTTCTGTGTGATGTTTGACATTTATGTGAAGAGAAATCTGCTCTGGTCGTACCACCCGTTTTTTGACATCTGTAAAGATATTTTATAGAGTTTGACAGTCTAAAGGTGGTGATCATCACTTTCCGCTAGTTTTGCTGGTTAAAAAGAGTAAAGGGCCATGGCGACTTATCAAATGATAAAAAGGTGAGTTTGAAGCACCATTTGATGCGAGTTTGATAAGTCGCCGGGCCGCTTTAATATGATCCAATAATTAGGTCTCCACAACAAAAATGCCATAATCGTGAAGATGTCAATCAAACTCCATATATAAAAAAAATTGTTAGGTTTTTTATATATGAAGTCTGACATCTTTACGATGGTAAATAGTAAACAGCTGTCGAGTTGCACTGACCTGATTATTGTGTCTTGAATGCAGCGTTGCATTCTGTATTATATAAATTTGTTGTACTATTTTTGCACCATGCAATTGTATTATTTTACTCATTATGAAAACTGGAAAAAAGTTAAAACCGAACATTTTACTCAACGATTCATAAATGTTTGCTTGAAAAAATACCTTCTCATCACTTAGTAAAATGAAGTACAAATATAGTGATATCTATTCATGAATTTTAAATAAAAATAACATATAATTAAAAATTTTTAAGACCCCCGAAGAAAATATATGATATGCAAGGCGAATTGATACCAGGTGGCCGTATTCGTAAAAACGAACATCAGTTGACTTTACCAAAGTGTCAAACTCTATGTAAAAAAAAACTTTTTATGTATGCATTTAACATGACAGAATGGTAAAGTCCAGTTGTTGTTGCACTAATAAGGCCACTTGGTATTAATACGCTTTGATGATATGTTTCTTCAAAATTGCTGGACCGCTTTTTTTTCAAATGTAGGTTTGAAGATTTTAGATCATGTCACCTTTCAAACCAAGGGGGTGGGAGGAGGTGCGTCACAATATGTTTTATGTTTGATGAAAATAAAAAATCTTTTGTCAAAAATTATTTGTACTATTTATTTGGTTTTGTACTATTTTTGCTTAACTTCTGCACGTTTTCTTTTCTAGGTAAACTGTAAGAATGCTTTAACTTTTTATGCGAAAATTGCAAATTAGCGTTCTTTTAAATAAAATTTTACCCTGGTAAGTGTTGATATAACTTCAGAAATTCAGTATTTCAGAAATTCATTCTATTGCTCTATAAAATCCTTTTTATATTATTTATTTTTAAATTCACAAACACAACCCGCGAAGCGATTTATGTATCTGGTCTGCAAAAACACCCAGGGTCTATATCGGGAATCGACCGCGAGACATTTGGACTGACTGGCTACCAATGCTAGCAATCAGTCCGAAGTCCAGGTTAAGTATTTTTGAGTTTTTTGTCTTTTTCTTAACGATTTTTTTTTCTATTCCTTAATGATCATCTAATGCACTATTTTATTGATATGTAAAATTAAATAACATGATACAAATTTTTTTATCGATTGGATTTGCATATACATTTTTCAAAATCAGTTTATAGATCTGAGGAAAAAAATCCGATTCTAGATTTAGATATATGTATCTTGTTTTTCGTAAAAACAATAAAGCGGTCTGATTGTAAGGCTTAGTGCTAGCTTTGCCTATAAAAAAATTTAAAGAACGTATTTGAGGTATGACAACTTTAGCGCTTTAAACTTGAAATACAAAATGAACGGAAACTGAAGATGGTTGTATTTCAAACTTGGCTACCAGTATGCTTTAAAAAACGGGAATCAATAAATTCTAAGAATTTGGTTGGTTTTAAACAGGAATGATAGATTACAGATTAGATTACTCATTCAGCTTTTGAAAACATTCTATTTCTGCGCATCTACGTCACATCAGCAGATATCACAAACACGTGTATTTGGTATAGGGCAATTTTGC
This sequence comes from Panzeria rudis, assembly GCA_956483635.1. Classification (NCBI taxonomy): domain Eukaryota; kingdom Metazoa; phylum Arthropoda; class Insecta; order Diptera; family Tachinidae; genus Panzeria; species Panzeria rudis. The sequence continues at coordinate 198,822,778 of OY101448.1, forward strand.
TTACATTTCGATTTCAACGTCATTTTGACGTCACATCAGCACACACAAGTAAAAGGCCAAATAAACTACGCAAGACTACACAAAACTAGCTCGTACAAGCAAACTTTTTTTGACATTAATCAATAATTTAAATTGTAATTTTCCACGACAACCTCATTCTATGGAAATTTGGTTGCAAATGAGCTAATTTTACAATAGACTATACAATCAGTTTGCCACATATTCAATATGGCAGTCAAAATATCGAAATTCTTTCGTTTTTTCTGCAAGCAGTTTGCCAAGCCGCTTGAGAAACGTAAAAACGCTGCCATATATTACACAACAGGCTTGTACAAACTTAAATTGGCAGTCCGGCTGCATAGTTTAATTGGGCCTTTAACCCTACGTCTCCACGATCCATCGACTTGAACATGACATGAACATGACGCCGGCAGAGCAACTGCAAAAAATTCATCAACTTCTTTGTTGTGGTGAATACGTGCGATGTCCATGTTCTGCCTTATCAATGTATTTGGTGGTAGTGCAATAGAAATGGAATATTTAACAATTTCTTTCTGTCTCTTTTCTTTCTATTAAAAATGGTTGTTGACAGCGATTCTCATGGCGAACATTGATGCTCAGCCATATGTTCGGCCATCGATGGCAGAGCATGGACGAAACATGGACATGAGCGGTCTACATTAGCCATATGCGATGTCCGACATGATGTTCATACCAAGTTCATGGCTAATGTAGACCCCCAGTAAGGCAGAACATGGACATCGCACGTATTCACCACAACAAAGAAGTTGATGAATTTTTTGCAGTTGCTCTGCCGGCGTCATGTTCAAGTCGATGGCTCGTGAAGACGTAGGGTAACGGACATGCGAATGCGTAATCTGTATTCTATCATTATTGGATTTTAAACGGTTTTGGTAGATTTTTGTGGAAATTTTTGCAGGAAAATTTTTTCCCAGTGGCAGCGCTGTTCTTCTATTCTTTTATCAACTCTGTTATTATTACTTCTCTCAACAAAATTCTGCTCAGTTCAATTTTTGCACTATTTTATGTCGGTTCGCTGTTTGCCGTTCGTTCTTATTTTTTCGTGGAATGAAAAATTAAATTTTCATTTAAAAAAAAACTAATTAAAGTTAAATATAATAAAGTGAAATAAGAAAACTATTATGACGGCACAAACAATTTTATTTGATTTCACTATTGAAAAAGAACGCGCAGAGGATGCTAAGGAACGCCAAGACATAGCTAAAATATTACGCCACGAACTGGAGCACATTTTTCCTCAGTTGGAAATGGCCTATCAAATGCCTATGGATGATGGGTATTTTGCCGTTTTAGCCGAGAATAAGGAAACATTTATAACGTTGCGTATATTCCCTCAAGGTTTGGTGACCATCAATGTGGAATATTATTTGGAAGATGGCAAAGAACAATTAATGTCTTTTGATGTAAGAGAAGTTGTGTATTTTTTCAAGTTTATCTATTGAGTTTATTTTCATTTATAAAGTTTTAACAAAGCATGTAATTTTCTTTCGACTATTCATATAAGATTTCATTATCAGAAATTGATTTTTCTTGCGTTGGTCTGAGAATTTCCCCCATACTTTTGTGTTGGCTTAACCTTGCTCTTTTCCATCCTCTTGCTTGGTGAGGTGTTAGGAAAAGTTGGTGGTGTACTTCATGGGGGCTATAAATAGTCCTCCAAAGAGTGTCAAGTTCATTATTGTTGACACTGTTCAAGCTGTTTGCACATGGGTGCTCTCAACAAATTTACACCATTATTACGTTTTTTGCCTTTAACTGGGGAGTATATTATATCACTTATCGTTGTTGTTGCTCTACTTGGCATGTTGGATTTGCTATTTTCGTGTTCTCTATTCTTCTTTCTTTCCAGTTGCCGGTCGTTAAATTTGTTTTTGTTTCACTTCATTAACAAGATAGACATGTGCTATAAATTGTTGTTTACTTTTGTTTTTTTGCAATCCACATCACTATGAATAATTTGTTGTAAATTGTATTTAATAAATTTTTATGCTTGACCAGGGTCATGAAAACAAAACTAGGAATACCTGTAAATAATTTTTGGAAATACCTATGAAACCTTTAAGGTTTAACAAATTTCAGATGAACAATATTATATAATTCTTCAAAAAATTCACCTAATGAACACATGCGTATGATATACATATGTATGTACATACATTAGCATCCCGATAATTTGTAATCGAAAGGGGCCAGGCATTTTTTACGAATTATAGCGGGTTTCGATTTAACGAGATTTTGGCTTAACGGGGTTCAAATAAAAAAAATCGAATTAACGGAGTTTTTTAATTTAGTTAGAAAAACCCCGAAATTAGCCAAGAAAGCACATTAACAAATTCATCAAAACGATCACTAGGTGCGTACAATATCTGCAAATAGCCCCGACCGATGTCGATGACAATTTGTAATTGCGGCCATTTGTTTCCAAGCTGTCGAATAGCGGAACATCATCGTTATCAACAACAAATTACGATTTCTGAAAAGGGAACTTGTATTGGGTAAATACGAGTTATCGTGGGGGTCGAAATGTATGGAATTTTTACGATTTAACGAGTATTTTTTAGGAGCACTGGATTTTCGAACTATTGCGATTTTCAATTTATCGGAGGCCGAACTATAGTGTTTCTACTGTACTTATTTTAATTTTTATTTCTTATAATTATTTAAAAATGATAAAGGTTCGATGACTTCATAATTTTGTTGAATAATTTTGATCCAAAACTGTGCAAGTTTTGTTTATTTTCTAAGATGGTATTGATAAATACGAAACAAAATGCCGGCCTGTTTTTATGATCGATTTGTTGAGAGCAACTAAATTTTGGTGATAAAATTAGGTTTCGAACAGACATAAAGAAAACTTAAGTTTTATTATTGTATGAATTCCGCCATTGTAGAATGAAACCAGTCATTGCGAAAAGGGCATGAGTCACACTTTTTCCAAATTTCAATTTTTGATGCCATTTGTTTATATATACTTTTAATGCTTTTTTTTTACTTTTAATTCATGCAGTTAATGGGATACATCATTTGTAAATACCCTGTCGGACAAAAGGGAATCCGTAAAATAATATATAAAGAATATAAAATATTGCCTCCAAAAAAGAGGACACTCATTCCTGCCAAATGATAAAAATGTTTGGGACAGCAAAGAATCATATTCACAAAAATGGCAGGGTATACACATAAGTCGAATATAAAAATCTTATACTTGAGACTAATGCAAATTTTGAAATAAGAAATCCCTAAACTGATGATATTATAGACAAAAATTATGGCTTAAGCATTAAAAGAAACTGAAACTACCCTTGGATTCCTAAGTAAAGCAATACCCTGGACAAAAAAAAAACACTTGCTATATCCGAAGTGTCACATTTCATATTTTCCCCCCGGGCGGACCTCGGGGGCCCGTTTCTCAAAACTACGAGTTACAAATCTACAATTAAAATACACACAAAATAGCAATACCTAAAAATTTTATTGTTGCTTTATGTGTATTTTATAGTATGAGCAAATTACGTAGATTTGGGAAATTACTTCGAATTTTCGTAGTCAAATGATGCACTTACTTTATAAGGTGTACGCAGCAGCTGTAATTGAATTTTTTTCCATATATTGTTGATATTTAAAATTAATGAAATATTCTTTAATGTAATTTTTTTCGAAATCGCCAATTGCAACTGATGGATGACCTAGGGATGGAGTTTGTATTTGCGACATATTCTGGAGCACATTAAGTCATTTGAGATAATTTGCCAATATGAAAAATATATGGGAAATCATGTCGCAAATTACCTCATTTGGGCAAATGAAATATTTTGGCCGAAATTACGTATATGGAAACGCAATATTACTTATAGATTTGTAACTTGTACTTTTTGAGAAACGGGCCCAGGATCCCAACCAACAACAACACTTAAAAATTTTATTGTTACTTGTAGATTTGTAACTTATAGTTTGGAGAAACGGTCAAAATTGTGACTTCGGCTGATATTCGGTTTAGGCCAACTTTTTTGCCCAATACTGAAATCTAAACTTCTTATTCTGTATAAATAAGGAAGTTAATAGAAATAGTATTTTCCAAATTTAAAATATGTCACCGAGCTGGATCTGTTTTTCTCGTCCCATATCTTTTCAAATTGAATGAAAATTTTACTTAGTTTTATAACGCGTAACTAAAAGATATAAACTAGGGAATGGTAAACTGATTTCTATTCCAATCGAAAATCCATTTTGTGTTATAATAAATCGATTTTTCGCAATCGAATTTACTTCTGTGATTTTCCACTGATATTGATTATATGTCTTTAAAAATAGATTTGTTTTAAATAATATCAAAATATCAAGAAAGCTCATTTCAATCTTCAGGATAAATTCAACTGTTGAGAAAAATTGTTTATTGTGAAACGCGGACGCAAATCAAATAACTTCACTTTAGTAGAGATGAAATCATATAAATATAATAGAGTCAAAAATATGTAAATATTCCACTGTATTTTTAGTTATTCCGACTCAAATTTTTGATTGACAGAGTGATAAAACACTCCTAAATGTATTTGTGCCGTATTCAATATTCCTGTTCTATTCATCATTTATGCTAGTTTTATGCCAAGTTCTTATAAGTCAAATGCTCGTAAATGTTTAAGTTTTGTTTTTGCCCGATGGAATAAAATATATTCAATTTGTGATATTATTTTGACTGACAATGTATGTATGTATGTAGAAATACTCTTACTTCTACCCTTTTCATAGTGCACGGTTAAAAGTTAACGTATACTTTAACGGCAAGTTTTGCATGCCGAATATGACGTTAAAGACAACGTTAACCTTTAATCACATTGTGAAAAGGGATCTTACCCTTTTCACAGTGTACGGTTAAAAGTTAACGTATACTTTAACGGCAAGTTTTGTATGCCGAATATGTCGTTAAAGACAACGTTAACCTTTAATCACATTGTGAAAAGGGCTGTTAATAAAATAAACGATTTTTAATTCTTATGTTTTAAAAATGTCAATATTAGTTATGCTAAGTTTCTGTATGTTTCGGACTCGGCTGAATATTAGGTTCGATTCGGATTCGGCCTAAAAATTGGTTTCGATCGGACTCTAGCTAAAACTCGCGAATACATAGATTGCTCAATCAGTTACAAAATCGCAGATTTGAAAAAAACTTGAAAAATACATTTCCACAGAGTAGCAAAATGTCTATACAGATATTTTTGCTTAGCCAACAATATCAGCTAATAATCAATATCAAAAAAATCTTGAGGAATAACTATCACTTCTGTTAAAATATCTTTGGTTTTTTGTGTAATTTCGAAAAATAAAAAATTTGTAATACGAAAATTAGACATGCCTTTGTTTGCCAACTTCCTTGTTTATTTCTTTTAGCTCCATATTTTTTTATCAAAAACATATTTTTTATCATCCTGAAAAATTTAGTTTTATGGGCTTATGCCCTTTTCGCAATGATTGGTTCAAGTATGTTTAATATAATTATAAAAAATTCAGTTTCGAAACACTTTTAAAAACACTTATGTAAAAATACTTCATTTAATGTCAAAATATGTACATTTGCATACGCTAAAAATAGGCTATGAAATAAAAAGTTAAGCCAAAAATATCTTCGTTGACGACCTTGAAAACAAAAACAAAAAGGTTCTTTGTTAAATCATAAATACTTATGAATATTCATACGATATGTATGTGTATATTTCTTATTTATTGTAACGAATAAAATACTTTCAGTTTTAAATAAAATAAATTTTGATTAAATCTAAAAAATTTGTTTAAAAATGTTTGTCAAAAAATTTCCACTTTCCTAATATCAAAACATACAAAAATTAAAATGTTTTGCCATTCAAATCTCTTCCTCATTTTATAACCGGGCAACAAACAACAGCAAATAAGTTTATGTTTAAATGATATACATATATATATAAATTAAATAAAATAAAATTTAAATAACGAAAGCAAATATTGAACTAGCATTCACATTTTGAAACTGAACTAAATCCATACAAATGGCGGTATTCTTCAGAAAATTTTATTACTGCTGGTGATCGCATGAATAGATTGCGACAAAATCAAATAGAAAATAAAAATTCTTTATCATGATTCATGATCACTATTACTTTGTTTGCATTTTTGATTTATTGTTTTTCATACATACGTTTAATCTTGTTAATTTTTAAGTTGCACTAAATTGTTTATTGTGTGTGTCTAAATAATGTACTATTACAGACCATGCGCGCATTGGAATTAATATTGCAACAAAAACTAAATTCAGGTCGTTCCAAATATTTGCCGCCTATAAAACGTGGTGGATATATTGATATTTATATGACAAGTTCAGGTTAGCATTATATTTCTTTCTTCTTTAACTGAAACCACAACAAACGTCATCCTGTTCAATTGTTCGTTCATTAAATCATTTTGAAAAAATACAAAAACTCGAAAAACCTGCTAAATACTTTATTCGAAAAAATAAAATACGATTTAATTGGTTTAAAATTTTACAAATCCATTTTAATCTACAAAAACTACCATTAAATTGTTTACAGTTTTGTTAAAATATATTTGTATTGAATATATTGCCAGTTCCTTCTTTCTCTTTTTTAAATAAACCCCATCTAAATCTAAGTTCTCAAAATATATTACTTCCCCCTTTTCATTGGTCTCGTGTTTGTAGTTGATTCATTCAAAACTAAAATTAAGCCAAAGCTAAATTGAAATTGTATTCGAAACAAATCCTTTGTAACAAAATGTTAGTTCTTCAATTTTAGATTCCTTAAGTATTTTAATATTTTTTACAGCTTTTTGTTCATTATAATGCATGCTTTGTATTTATTTACAAACACTCATAATCCCGTTTTAAAAATCAGTTAAAATTTAAACTAAATTATTTATTTATTGAAAATTTATGATTTAATTTTTATAAAGCAAGACAAAAATCTGTAAAGTTTATTTCAATCGTTTTTAACACAGTTTTTTATTTAATTTTATTTCATATCAAAAATTATCTCTTCTATTTTATAATCGCTGTTGTTCACAAAATATTCAAATCATGTTACCACTTAAACCACCGCCACGACTACCACCACCACCATACTTGATTGAATGATTGATATTTGTTTAAATTGTCAAAAAAAAAAATAATTATCAAACAAAAACAAAAATAAAAAAATAGTCGTCAAAACGTCTTGAAAATAACATTGCCAAGAAATTGAAAGTAATTTCTGGACAAGTATTGCCCACTTTGAAACGTGGTGATGTTGCTAGATATTTTCCATCTTCAGGTAATAAAAACATTTAATTATTCCTTCTTTTGTTTACTTATTTACATTCTTATATCTTAACCTATACACATGTCTTATTAGTTTTAGCTGTACTGTAAAACTCTATTTTTTAATTATCTTTTCAATTTTATTATATGTATTCAATATATTCATACTAACTTCTTTTAAACTACGCTATTTTCAAACTTATTTCATTTTCTTTTTAAATATTTTTGATTAGCTTGTGTTAAGCTTTAATATTTCTGTTTAAAAAAATTATATGACTTGAATGACATGAAATATGTCATGCACTTTTTCTCATGAAACGTTTTCTATTTGATTATATATTTCAAATGTGGAAAAATAAATATGGTAAAGAAAACTGACTAAATCTATCAAAAATTTCATTTCATACAATTTCATGATATTGGGAAATAATCTGCCTGATTGTGTAAGGCGTTGGCGTAAACGCCTTTGTCGTTTTTTGTAATAGATTAAAGCAACACACAACCTGTGTTCTTTAATCTACTACAAAAAACGACTTGGGCGTTTACGCCAACGCCTTACACAATCAGGCCCAATAACAGTTTCGTGAAATATTTCATCGTGTAATTCAAGGAAACTTCGTATTAAAAGTCGCATGGCAAATTACTGAATTCTAATTGTGAACCTGGCACAAAAACTTTTGCACTTGTTTACACGCGGTCGACAACAATTGCCTACTATTAATAGTCTCTTCAAATTTTCTAGGCCTTAAAGTATTGTAGAGAGGTTTCAATAGTAGTCAATTGTTATCGACAACGTGTAGAAAAGTGATCGTTTTTTTGTGTCGACTTGAGATGACGTCGATAAAAAGTTACAGAATAGAAGACTATTTTGAAAGAAACATTTTTACCGATTGTTATACGGACTTTTTAGCTAGAATCCACAAGCGATTGACTAAAATATCTACTTAATTTGGAGTTTGTAACCCACAAAATTGTTTTATTTTATCAACAATATTTTCCTTCTTTCACTTATTAATACAAAATATTTTATCACAAAACCACCTCATTGGCCTGGCCCACTGTATTTCGTTTTATTATCGTTTTATTATTATTGCACTTCTTTTTTTTATAAAAAGCATGAACATTTAGAAAGCCTTTACATCCGTTAAATTGTTTTTCGAATTAACAAAATGCACATCTTTTTTGTTGTTGCGTTATTAAAATATAATATCCTTAAGTGTTTTAAATTGTCAGGCCATGTGTATTTAAGTGTAATTCTTAAATGTGTTTGTGTAAAACCATATTTATTATTTTAACAAAACACAATATTCATGTAAACGTTAGTGTGCACTTTTTTCTTTATTCTCAATGTATCATTGTAATCCGTCATTACATCCATGCATTTATACTAAATTCATTTATACATAATGCAAGCAATAATACTTATAAGAACAAAATTAAATAAAACAAAAATTTTAATGAAGCTTTTCTTTATTCATTAACACGCTTTTGTTTTAATAGATGAACGTATAATTGAATACGATATTGATGGTCTTCTTTTTGAGGAACGTTCACCATTCCAAAAAATACAAATAGTTCACTCGAAAACTTTGGGCAACATGTTGATATTGGATGAGTTACAAAGTAAGTTTAATGTACAACACATACAGCGTTAAAATATATTTATATATATTTAAAAAATAACTTTAAAATAGATTTAAATATTCTTAAAAATTAATTTATTCTTAAAATTTTTAATTTTAAGTTTACTTCCAACAAAACATAAAAATTTTGCAAAAACAGTTTGTTTTTTATGCACTTTTATATATCGAGAGAGCCTGTATTCAAAATATGTCAACTGTAATTTTGGAGAAAACGAGTTTTGCTGGCAAACGGTGTATTAACGTGTTCTCCACGTTTAGTGAAAATTTCAGAGCAAAAAGTTAAGTTTTGCGACTTTTACAAACATTTTTGTAATCATGCTATCTCAAGGTATATATTTTTTCAGAGAAAATAAATGCTAACTCCCACATTAATTTGACAACATTTTGTATTTGACTAAATTATTTAAAATTTACATCAACTCTTATTTAATGGAACATTCTGAACTCAAATGTACTAAAAATAAAGATATCCAGCGTCGAGTTTTAAAGATATGACAATTTTTAAGAATGCACAATAAAGTTTGTTTTAGACTTCGCCAAGCTTGCGCAAAGTTTTTGAATAGAGACAGTATACTTTTTATAAAGTTTCTTAAAGCAGAAGAACTAGTCTTTCATTTCAGCTACTTTTTGTTCAAACCGGACAACCGCACACTGGGAAAAAGGCCAATCTAGCGGCTGAAAAATTATATCTTCCAAACGAATAGTCTGATCCACAAAAAATTTATGGATGAATTATAGGGAATGATGTAGGCTACAAGGTGTGTTAAAAGTTAGGTAGTTATTTTAAACACAGTTGCTGCCATATGTTGTTATATAAGACCAATTTTACCGATAAAATTCTTTAAGCGTCCAAAGCTTATACCTTTCAAATTAATAGTCTGATCCACAAAAAACATATGTCTGGAAAGGCTGTAGGGTATAAGGTCTCTAAATAAATTAGCAATTGTTGACACAGTGGGCGCTGTGTGTTGTTAGATAAGACCAATTTTACCAATAAAATTCTTTAGTCGTCGGACAGCTTATAACTTTCAAATAATTAGTCTTATCGACAAAAAATGTATGTCTGGCAAGGCTTTAGGGTATAAGGTATGTAAGTAAATTAGCTATTTGTAGCACAGTGGGCGCTGTCTGTTGCTTCATACGACCAATTTTAAAAATTCAAAATGCATAAAAAAAATTTAAATTGCATTAAAATTTCAAAATGCAATAAAAATGTATCTTAGAATTGAAAACGACACTTCATTGGTATTTTAATGTAATAACAAGTGGTTTCGGAAGCAAATTACAACAAAATCATATAGAAATACAAACAAGTAGAAACATTTTAAAATGGTCTATATTTAGAAAAACCGATGTAAAAGTCGCATACGCAAGTCTCCGCAGTTAATTTTTGGAACAGTATTACTCTATAATATCTACATTAAGATTACACTAAATTTTCAGGGACTGTCGGGTATACTTTTTTGTATCTCCAAAAAGATTTAGAAAATAAAAAAAAATTCTGTATTTACGATTGTAAACCTTAACTGAAGTAGCAAATATATAAAGTAAAACAGTTTAAAATAGTTGATATAACACTTCATCAAAAAAAAGTTACTTTGTCCGAAAACGTACATCATTAGCGATTCAATCCGCCAACAAATTTTATAAAGAAAATTGTAAGGAATTGCAACCGATTTTTTTTTTCAATGTTTAAAAGACCATATTTTCCGAACCAGGTAACATAGCGACAAATAAATTTGAGTTTTAAATAAACTGATTTGTCCGCCTTAAAACTGCGTTTAAATTTTTTTCAAATTCGATAATTTTTTTTTATTTTTCCGCAGCTAGATTGACTATTTTTCCCTCTGTGAACCGATTGCAATATTAGATCAATTTATTCATCAGATATGTACTTTTTCGGTGTATGGTAGACACGAAAAGTATTAAATAATCTCCTTATAGACAAGACAAAGGGTAAGAATAGGGATTTATTTTACAATTTATACCTGTTCTATTGTTATAAATTGTTGATTTCACAAATTAAATATAAAGAGGTGTAAGTAGCTGCACGCACTGTTGATAAATTTCAAGTGAGTAACCTAGCGCTGAACATTTTGTCAGAGCCCTCGGTTTTTTATGAAAACCGAAGTTGTACCGTGTTTACAACTTTACATAAATTTACGATATACTACGTACCTAAGTATATAATTATAATATTTATGGTAAATATGATTTAGTGGTATTAAGTAATATATGTTATTTGAATTCATTTCAATTAATAATAAATAATTACTTATTTTTAAAAGTTAATATTAACAAAACATAAAAAAGTGAAGAAATTTATAAGTTTTGATATAAAAAATGTTGTCCAAACTAATGTTATATTATTAACTTTTCTCAAAATGTCGAACTTGAACAGTAAAAGCCCGCGTAGTGTGCACAATTTTTAAAAACTAAAGACAGAAAACTTATCATAGAATCAGGAAATAGTTGTTTGCAATGTTTAAATAATATCTGTAGTCATATACCTGGTGGACAGCTCGAAACTGTCGAAATTTCAATTTTTTTCCATTAATAACACTTTTACTTGAACAATATGTGCTAACTCTAAAAAAATATTTGTTTTTTGATATAACAAAATATGCTATCTCAAAAAACACACGTAAACAAGTGCAAAATATAATTTTTTTGCATATGTAGAAACTATTAAGAATATTTAAACCATCTTATTGTTTGTTTTTAAAATATTAAGCGAAATAACTAGTTTTTTCGCTCTCCTGAGAAGTTAGCTTTTTTGATTTGACGTTTATTGAATATAGGCTCTCAATATGCTCATCGCTCATATGCTGCAAGAACGCCATAATAATGGAAAATAAAAAATTATTCTTCTCTCATGAGTTGAATATACAAGATATTTGTGTGCAATTTTTACAGAATATGAATCACGATTGTCGTCATAATTTCTGCACTATTAACTCAAAAATCAACATTTTTGAGTTATGAAGGTTTTGTAGCCAATGAGCGACGTATATTTGTCTTCTTTGCTTTAGCACTTATGTACATATGTTCATTATCTGATGCCCTCGTTTCACTGTTAATTCATTTATTTTTTACAAACAATTGCTTTTTTTCTTATTCAGACATCGCTGAATCCGATTTAATTTATACTGAAACCCTAATGGGTCGTGGTGTTGAAAATTATGAAGGCAAAGAAATTTGTATTTTGGGTGGTGGTGATGGCGCCCTTCTGTACGAGCTACTCAAAGAGAAACCTAAATTCGTTGTTATGCTTGAAATTGATGAGTTGGTGATGCAGGCATGCAACCAGTATTTAAGCAGTATTTGCGGTGATGTATTAGAGAAACGGAAGACCAACAACTATGAGATTATTGTGGGAGATTGTGTTGAGTATATGAAGAAATTTATTGCCGATGGTCGTAAGTTTGACTATGTATTTGGTGATTTAACTGATATACCCATATCAGGTGCTCCTATTGGTGAATGTTGGGATTTTATACGCACAATTTTGGAACATTCGTTTAAAATCCTTAAACCAGATGGTAAATATTTGACTCACGGTAATGGTACTTGCTGTTTGGAATCATTGGAATTGTTTGAAGAGCAATTGGCTCTATTGAAACCGAAAGTTAAATTTACTACTTCTAAGGCGTTTGTGCCTTCTTTTATGGAAGAATGGCTTTTCTATCAAGTGTCTTTGGCTTGACGAGATGATGGTGTAACAAGAGCAAATATGCAGCGACGACTTAACTTTCATCTACAACAATACAATATACCAATAAACAAAGCTTCCTTTACAACCAAACGTATCATCAACTTTAAGAGCTTTTCAGAAGAATCCGTATGTCTTTTGAATATCCATCAAACTTCCAATAAACGTTTCCTGTATCACACATTGGTGTCTTAGTCACATTGTATTCGGATATTTTAACTTGCCGCCTCTTATTCGTTTTATATTCATAACGAACTTTATTTCATCCAGCAAAAGACTTATACCAAGTATTTAAGACCAACATTTAATAATTTTAAGTTAGCCTTTAGTTAACTTAGATTTTATTGTTTTCTAAAGTATAAGCACACATCAATATGTTTTAAATAAGAAAAAAAAAGAACAATATATTTTTAGGTTTTAGTTCCTTTAGTTGAAAGCTGAAAAAAAATTTAAGTACTTAACGAAAAATTAAACTAAAAATTAGTTGTCAGTATGTAATTAGATATTACTCTTTGGTTGCAGTGCAATTACTTTATGTCGTTTGTTTGTATATTTGTTTTTTTTTAAATATATATTTACCAAAAGTGCTGTTCGTACTTACTTATTCATCATATTATTTATCAGTTTTCCCTTTTCCTGTTAGAGGAAATAAATAAGATGCTAAATTTAATTTTTAAATTTATTGTGTTGCAATGGCTTTGAAGTCATAATTAAATGTGAAACAATATATAAGAATACAATAATAAAATAGTCGTACGCAAAAAATAATTGTTTCTTGTTATTTGATTTGTAATATAAGCTACTGGCCTACCGTGTTGTATGTAAATAAAAATGCAAGTTTTATTTCACATTGTCCCGACGTTTCGTGAATTTTATGTTCACTTTTTCAAGGGATCTTCGTCTATTTAATAAAAAACAAAACATCAACTCATTTCTAAAAAATTATTGAAATTTTTACAATTACTAACTCACATGTATATAAAATTTTTTACATTAAAAGTTTTTAAATACTTTTTAACTTTAAACTCTCAAATTTAAAATAATTCTTTTTAGTATCACAGCCTGTTTATGTTATTGCAATTTTGTAACTGGCGCTTAAATTATCCGTGTCCTCTTTAATATTCATTGTTTTGTTTATCTTCTGTTGAATTCTTAAGCTTTCTGTTATGTATCTTTTTCTAGTGTTGTTTATTTTGTCCAGTATTTAACGTATGTGAACAAATCAAACCAACAAACCGTAACAGCTGTTTGTGTTTACATTTTTCATTGTTTTCTTTTATTTGCTGTGGTGAGTTTTAAAAACAAAACAAAATCATGCAAAGACTTAAGAAACGTACAGTACAATTGTACAGTAAAGCTCGGCTATAATAAACACGCCGATATTTTAATACTTACTTGTTATTGATTAATTTCGTTACAATCAAAGTATATAAAATAATGACTGTGCACAAAACAAAGAAATACCAGTATACAGTTAAACTCCTTACAAAACGAACTGCGTTACACCCAAAAAGTATTTTTGCTGTAAAATCTAAAATAATTCTTGTTAAACTCCTTACAAAACGAACTGCGTTACACCCAAAAAGTATTTTTGCTGTAAAATCTAAAATAATTCTTGTGCAAGATTAAATCAAAAGCCAAAATCAAGCTTAGACCAATAGAAAACAAACTACGTACAGTTTTTTGGGTAAAAAATAAAACTATGGGGCGATAATCACCAACAAACTTTTCCATTCCGCAAAAAATGCTCAAAAACACCCAAAAAGTATTTTTGCTGTAAAATCTAAACTAATTCTTGTGCAAGATTAAGTCAAAAGCCAAAATCAAGCTTAAACCAATAGAAAACAAACTGCGTACAGTTTTTTGGGTAAAAAATAAAACTATGGGGTGATAATCACCAACAAACTTTTCCATTCCGCAAAAAATGCTCAAAAACACCCAAAAAGTATTTTTGCTTTAAAATCTAAAATAATTCTTGTGCAAGATTAAGTCAAAAGCCAAAATCAAGCTTAGACCAATAGAAAACAAACTGCGTACAGTTTTTTGGGTAAAAAATAAAACTATGGGGTGATAATCACCAACAAACTTTTCCATTCCGCAAAAAATGCTCAAAAACACCCAAAAAGTATTTTTGCTGTAAAATCTAAAATAATTATTGTGCAAGATTAAGTCAAAAGCCAAAATCAAGCTTAGACCAATAGAAAACAAACTGCGTACAGTTTTTTGGGTAAAAAATAAAACTATGGGGTGATAATCACCAACAAACTTTTCCATTCCCCAAAAAATGCTCAAACACACCCAAAAAGTATTTTTGCTGTAAAATCTAAAATAATTCTTGTGCAAGATTAACTCAAAGCCAAAACCAAGCTTAAGCCAATAGAAAACAAACTGCGTACAGGTTTTTGGGTAAAAAATAAAACTATGGGGTGATAATCACCAACAAACTTTTCCCTTCCCCAAAAAATGCTCAAACACACCCAAAAAGTATTTTTGCTGTAAAATCTAAAATAATTCTTGTGCAAGATTAAATCAAAAGCCAAAATCAAGCTTGAGCCAATAGAAAACAAACTGCGTACAGTTTTTTGGGTAAAAAATAAAACTATGGGGTGATAATCACCAACAAACTTTTCCATTCCACAAAAAATGCTCAAAAACACCCAAAAAGTATTTTTGCTGTAAAATCTAAAATAATTCTTGTGCAAGATTGAATTAAAAGCCAAAATTTAGCTTAGACCAATAGAAAACAAACTGCGTACAGCTTTTTGGGTAAAAAATAAAACTATGGGGTGATAATCACCAACAAACTTTTCCATTCCGCAAAAAATGCTCAAAAACACCCAAAAAGTATTTTTGCTGTAAAATCTAAAATAATTCTTGTGCAAGATTAAATGAAAAGCCAAAATCAAGTTTAGACCAATAGAAAACAAACTGCGTACAGCTTTTTGGGTAAAAAATAAAACTATGGGGTGATAATCACCAACAAACTTTTCCATTCCGAAAAAATGCGGAACAAACTGCGTACAGTGTTTTAGGTAAAAAATAAAACTATGGGGTGATAATCACCAACAAACTTTTCCATTCCGCAAAAAATGCTCAAAAACACCCAAAAAGTATTTTTGCTGTAAAATCTAAAATAATTCTTGTGCAAGATTAAATCAAAACGCAAAATTAAGCTTAGATCAATAGAAAATAAACTGCATACAGTTTTTTGGGTAAAAAATAAAGTATGGGGTGATAATCACCAACAAACTTTTCCATTCCGCAAAAAATGCTCAAAAACACCCAAAAAGTATTTTTGCTGTAAAATCTAAAATAATTCTTGTGGAAGATTGAAACCAAAGCCAAAATTAAGGTTAGACCAATAGAAAACAAACTGCGTACAGTTTTTTGGGTAAAAAATAAAACTATGGGGTGATAATCACCAACAAACTTTTCCATTCCGCAAAAAATGCTCAAAAACACCCAAAAAGTATTTTTGCTGTAAAATCTAAAATAATTCTTGTGCAAGATTAAAACACAAGCCAAAATTAAGCTTAGACCGATATAAAACAAACTGCGTATAGTTTTTTGGGTAAAAAATAAAACTATGGGGTGATAATCACCAACAAACTTTTCCATTCCGCATTTTTTCGGAATGGAAAAGTTTGTTGGTGATTATCACCCCATAGTTTTATTTTTTACCCAAAAAGCTGTACGCATTTTGTTTTCTATTTGTCTAAGCTTGATTTTGGCTTTTGATTTAATCTTGCACAAGAATTATTTTAGATTTTACAGCAAAAATACTTTTTGGGTGTTTTTGAGCATTTTTTGCGGAATGGAAAAGTTTGTTGGTGATTATCACCCCATAGTTTTATTTTTTACCCAAAAAGCTGTACGCAGTTTGTTTTCTATTGGTCTAAGCTAAATTTTGGCTTTTGTTTCAATCTTGCACAAGAATTATTTTAGATTTTACAGCAAAAATACTTTTTGGGTGCTTTTGAGCATTTTTTGCGGAATGGAAAAGTTTGTTGGTGATTATCACCCCATAGTTTTATTTTTTACCCAAAAAACTGTACGCAGTTTGTTTTCTATTGGTTTAAGCTTTACTTTGGCTTTTGTTTCAATCTTACGCAGGAATTATTTTAGATTTACAGCAAAAATACTCTTTGAGTCTTTGTGAGCCTTTTTTGTTCAAATGAAATTTAAAAGACTTACATTCCCCAAAAAAGTATTTTTGTTGTTAAATCTAAACTAATTCTTGGGTACGAAATAAAGAAATGTTTTAATATATCTAAGAGCCTTTTAAATTATTTATTTTATTATATTCATTGCTTACTGTACCTTTTCTCAGTTAAAATAATTCACCACTTATCAAATAATACAATAGCAACAACAGAAAGAACAACGGACAGCTGTTACGGTTTGTTGTGGTGAGTTTGATTTGTTCACGCCGATGTCAAAATCTGGTTTATGTTGTGTTTGTAGTATGTGTTGTGACAGAGCAGTGCTTTCTTTGTTTTTGTTTATATCAGCTTTATGCTCACCTACTCTTATTTCCAAACTTCTTTTTGTAGTACCAATGTACAAAAGATTACAGCTGTTCATGTCGTTGCCTTTACAGGGTATTTCATACACGACGTTGTTTTGTTATAGTTTATGTACTGGTGTTTTTGTTTTTGTAAATATTGAATTTAATGTTTTATTTGGTTTGTAAGCAAAATGTATATCCATTTTATCTATTGTTGTTTTAATGTTTTTGTTGTCAGTAAGGCCGGGAATATATTTTACACTATAAAAACGTTTATCTTGGTTGTGGTTGCCAAGTTCGTTGTTTTTTGTAGGTTTGTAGGATTTAATTAAAGATTTAATTAATCCTGTGGGAAAACTATTGCTTATTAATATATTAGTGATTTTTTGGATGTTTTTTGCGTAAAATTTTTTGTCGCTGATGTCCAGTACTCTTTGCACAAAATTTTTTGCCGTGTTAATAATTTGATTTTTTGGCTGCGTTGCGTTGAATTGTTTCTTTTTTCGATATTATTGAATTTAACTCTTTTCTGTATTTCGCGCCCAACAAATTTACTGAAGTTAAACATTGAATTGTTGAACTAACTTTGCGCACAAGTTCCGCGTTCAATCAAGATTTCAAAAAGTGCAGGCATGAGTGCGTAATTATATCTGAAGAAGATTACTTTATAGCAGGGCTTCTCTTTAAAGAATTTACTAACAAGAGCTCGAAAAAATTGTGCAAAATTTGTTAAATTAGTTCCTGAAATGTTCCTTTTCTCAGTTAAAATAATTCACCACTTATCAAATAATACAATAGCAACAACAGAAAGAACAACGGACAGCTGTTACGGTTTGTTGTGGTGAGTTTGATTTGTTCACGCCGATGTCAAAATCTGGTTTATGTTGTGTTTGTAGTATGTGTTGTGACAGAGCAGTGCTTTCTTTGTTTTTGTTTATATCAGCTTTATGCTCACCTACTCTTATTTCCAAACTTCTTTTTGTTGTACCAATGTACAAAAGATTACAGCTGTTCATGTCGTTGCCTTTACAGGGTATTTCATACACGACGTTGTTTTGTTATAGTTTATGTACTGGTGTTTTTGTTTTTGTAAATATTGAATTTAATGTTTTATTTGGTTTGTAAGCAAAATGTATATCCATTTTATCTATTGTTGTTTTAATGTTTTTGTTGTCAGTAAGGCCGGGAATATATTTTACACTATAAAAACGTTTATCTTGGTTGTGGTTGCCAAGTTCGTTGTTTTTTGTAGGTTTGTAGGATTTAATTAAAGATTTAATTAATCCTGTGGGAAAACTATTGCTTATTAATATATTAGTGATTTTTTGGATGTTTTTTGCGTAAAATTTTTTGTCGCTGATGTCCAGTACTCTTTGCACAAAATTTTTTGCCGTGTTAATAATTTGATTTTTTGGCTGCGTTGCGTTGAATTGTTTCTTTTTTCGATATTATTGAATTTAACTCTTTTCTGTATTTCGCGCCCAACAAATTTACTGAAGTTAAACATTGAATTGTTGAACTAACTTTGCGCACAAGTTCCGCGTTCATTCAAGATTTCAAAAAGTGCAGGCATGAGTGCGTAATTATATCTGAAGAAGATTACTTTATAGCAGGGCTTCTCTTTAAAGAATTTACTAACAAGAGCTCGAAAAAATTGTGCAAAATTTGTTAAATTAGTTCCTGAAATGTTCTTAAGACTCGTTTCCGCGTTTACCGTAATCATCGACGAAAATTAAATTCCATACACTAGCAACGAAAAAAAGCTTTAAACGAACTTTTTCGTTGCTAACGTACGTAATTTCGTTTTTGTCGACAATTACGATGTATGTCGAAACAAGACTTTACATGTTTCTAAATAATTTATTTCTTCATGAAATAAAATTTCGTTTGACTAAATTTGCACGATGATGGGAGGAAAGTTATGGCAAAAAATGTTGACGAAATGAAATTTCAGACGGTTTTTGTCAGATTTCTTTACCTCATTTGCTTCTCCACACTTGCAGTAAGCAAATAAAAAAGATTCTTGATGAAAATTACATCGTTAAATTACATCTTTAATAAAAATAAAATTAACGAACTTGGGTTTCACTTAATAAAACAATCTTTGGAGTAAAACAAATACAATTCGAAAAAAAATGACCACGAAGCTCAATCGCAAAGCGCTTTACTATCTCGGAAGTTAGGAAAATGTGGCATTCCAAATTTATAACTTTTTTAATTAAATGAAAAGGAAGTCTATTAGTTGCACTATAAGACATTTGTTATAAAATTCCTACAAATTACACAGGAAAATAGATAAATTTTTTCCAAATCGGTTTAAGACGTAAGGAGCAAAATTCAACAAATAGAGTAATTAAAATGTTGGCTTTCGTGTTTAAGTTTTTGTTTTATTTGAAGTACACAGTTGCTTTTTTGGATTAAGAAACTATAGTTTGTTGTTTGTATGAATCACTAAAAATTTCGCCAAGAGAATTCTGAAAAAATTTACGTACATATGAACTATAATAGCAAACTCCATATAGAAAAACACAACTTTCTTAGACCTAAATGGGTGGGAGTTCCCTCTTGCATTACATTGTCGCATTAAAAAAGTAAAATTATGGCTTTAAAAATTGGAATTAATATAAAAAATTTGAGAGCAAAATATATAAATATAAAAACCCCAAAATCTGCACAATTTGTAGAAAAGCTGGTTTTTTAAGCAAAAAAAAAACTTCAAAAAACTGATCAATTATTAGAAAAATTGCAAAATACAGATAAATTTGCACGTTTGGCAACGCTGGTTCAAAGTTAAAAAAGTTTTTAGTTTTCTATGTGAGCGAAACAACAAATCACGTGCACATCTCTTGTGAATATTTTGAATTCACCACGTATTAAATGTACCCCGTAGGCCAAGTCTACAAACAAAATCGATACATATGCGAAACATGTATGTATATGGTATATATTACCGACGACTAATTGACGACACTCCAAGTCAATAAAACCGAACTTTTCGATGAAGTTGTTACCCTTGCTGTCTGTAATAAAACTGTACGCGCGACAACGTCGATGCAGTTGTTACTCTTGTTGTCGTCAATAAGACTTTGTAGCACAAATTAGCATAATCTTGTCAGAACAAATTCTTTATACACGATAACGTATACCACCTTATCGCCAAACTTATTTCTAAATGTATTTTATAGGCGACAAGTCATTGATTGTCTTGCAGACAACATCGAATACAATCCCTCCAGTAACAACTGGGACTAGAGGGAAAAGTCCACTCACATACACACTTGCAATATTAAAAAGAAAATACACCACTTTTGTATCTGTGTGGCCATGAAGTTGTTGAACGCATGGAAAAGAGAAATCCTAATATTCGAATTAATAGAAATTATACGAAAGAGAAATATTTTTGGAACATTTGAAATCGTAGAAGTCACGGAAAGATAACAAATACATACTGAGAAGACAGATAGTGGTTTTAATTTAAAAATGTTTATATTTAATAATTTTAATACAAACACTGAGCAGCTAACAAGCATTCATTCAAGAAACAAACTTTGTACTAGAAACAACACCAAACAGAAAACTGAAGCATTTAGTTGAAAAATACAACAAGAAATAAGTAAAAAGCCAAAACGTGAAGTGAAAGTGTTGATAAAAGACTTTTATCCGACGGCAAGAGGAAAAGAAACAAAAGTGCACAAAATACATACAGTAACAACAAATATTACTTAATCATTATTTAAAAAATTAAAATTGAAAGTAATATTCAGCTATTTTTCGCACACTACTCCGCCGAACTCTGAAAAGTTAATAATCAATAACTAAAAATGGATAAGAAACTACACAGCGGTATACATCATCCTACTTTACGAATGCTGCAGGAATCCGGTTGTGAAATAACGCCACATAATTTAATGTATCCGGTCTTTTTGGTATGTGATGATGATAGTTTTCAACCCATTGCCAGTATGCCCGGTCAAGCTAGAATGGGAGTAAATATTTTGAGAGACCATTTAAACCCCTTGGTTGCTAAGGGACTAAGTTCCGTTTTACTTTTTGGCGTAGTTGACAGCGCAATGAAAGATGAATTTGCTACACATGCCGATTCGAAAGAAAATCCTGTTGTGAAAGCCTTGCCGTTACTTAGGCAGTGGTTTCCCAATCTGTTGATAGCTTGTGACGTTTGTCTGTGTCCCTACATGTCCCACGGCCACTGTGGCATTTTAAATGAGGGAGGCTTGAAAAACGCTGAAAGCATTAAACGTTTGGCAGAAGTTGCAGTGGCATATGGCAAAGCTGGGGCCCATATTGTGGCTCCCTCTGACATGATGGATAATCGCATAAAATCCATCAAAGAGGGTCTAATTGCAAACAATTTGGAAAATCGTGTTTCCCTGCTATCTTACTCGGCTAAGTTTGCTTCAAACTTTTATGGTCCCTTTAGAGACGCAGCGCAATCCGCTCCAGCATTTGGTGACCGCAGATGCTATCAACTTCCCAGTGGGTCTAAAGGTTTGGCTATGCGAGCAGTACAACGTGATGTCGTTGAGGGAGCTGACATGTTAATGGTTAAACCGGGAATGCCTTATTTAGACATATTGAGACTAACTAAAGACACCTATCCAAACCACCCGTTGTATGTGTATCAAGTGTCGGGAGAATATGCTATGTTATACTATGCTGCTGAACATGGTGCTTTTGACTTGAAACAGGCTCTACTGGAGTCAATGAAAGGTTTCCGACGTGCTGGTGCCGACTGCATAATCACCTATTTTACTCCTAAAATATTGGATATTTTGAAAGAAGAGAAGTGATGGTTGGCTAAGGAGGCGGAAGTACAAGTGCTTTACAAATGAAGTTATTCGTTTTACATAATTTAAGTGTACTTATGTATTTGTTTATTTAATGATGTTCCTTTAAAAAAATCACAAATGGTTTGTACATAAAATATGAGAAAACTATACATAATTTGATTAATAACTATAATCCCTATAAAATGCATTTAAGGTGCAATAACTTGTTAAAATAAAGTTCTGTATATGAAATCTGAATCATCATCTTTCCAAGAAAATTTGTTTGGAAAAACATTTAAAAAACATGTTTTTTTCTAATTTTTTTGTCGTCTTGATCGCTTGCATTACATAAACAGCAATTACCTCTAACTAGATAGAGAACATTGCTTTTTTCAACTATTATTTCTAAGAAATTATATTTAGGAATTTACATGAAGGTTCCAAACATCTTTTTGAATACTACACATTTTTTGCATATTTATTTATTTCATTTTTTTTTCTAGAAATAATATAATTCTTAATTTTGTTATGAAATTTATTAGACCAATTTTTTAATATTAAATACATAAAAGATAATAAAGTGAGCATGAAACCATTAACAATTTCGTCGCATATATTTTTGTTTCGTCAGCTGTTTTTTTGAATAAACTAATGAATATCATTTAATATTTCGCATATCATCGTTATTAGTTGTAGACTGAACTGAAACCAAAAAAATCAAAGTGTCATTTTGTTTTAAATCGCTTATCAATAATTACACCGTGGAACAAGATATGACGATGAATTCAGCATTATTAATTGACAAATTTCACTTTTTAAGTTATGGCATTGTTTGAACAAATGAGCGATATGTTTGTATGCATGCATATCTTTCTTAAGAATTAAAAAATTTCTTTATTTTATTTTAATTCTTTTTTGTCGACAAAACTTCTTGATTCCCATTAGCATTTGTTTGTTGAAATTAATGTTAATTAAATGCTGCACAATGGGTCAGATCGGCAAATATTCATGACTTCTAAGCAAACAGCAACAAAAAGTTTATTTTGAAGTTTTACTAAAAACAAAGCAAAGTTGAAAATTAAAATCGTCCGTCAATATGGTAAAAAGAAAGATAATTTTTTAAAAATAAAAATATTTGAAACTAATGTCATTTGGACGTTGTTCTTTTACAATGTTTAGAATCAATCACTTTTGGCAAGTGTATATATTATATGTTACGCGTGGGACAACTTGCATCTTTGTGCTGATTATTTCCTACCTTTGAAGGAATTAAATTCCCTTTTCGCTAAACCTACTAGAGGCACGTAACAAAATGTTCGTTGAATATCGATATTTTATTTGCACTACTTTACATATTTATTAATATTTATTTTATGATTGACCCACTGTGAATTCGTTATGAGTGTGTGTTTTCTTTACGAACATGTCACAAAGTTTAAATTTAAAATATGGGATAAGCTTCAAAAGTTGAAAATGAGCATTTAATTTACATACATAAGTACATACGTCACCTAAAATCGAAAAGGCCGTAATTACGCTAATATATATATTATAATTCTTAGTAACCAAATTTTAGAATCACACAACAAACCAAAGCGGATTTGATTTTAACGAAAAAAGCAATAAAACAATAATAGTTATTCATAAGGTACTTTAGACCTTTTGCAATCATTTTTTAAAGCCAAAAAGCGTTAAGTACAATTCTGTGAACTTTTGAGAAATTTACTGAAGCATAATTTTCAAAATTTTCAGGAGCAAAAATACTTCAGCATTGCAAAATAATTGGCCGAATGTGTGATGTGTGAAGACTTCCGTAGGAGGCGCTTAAATGAAGATAAGGGATCGATATATCACTTTCTACATGTGTACCTATCACCTCAAGAGTGCTGATAATTCCTAAGCTGCGGACTTGGCAAATGTATCTTTAAATTATCTTCAAAGGGTTTCGAAAAGAATAAAAGATATTTAAAAGCTATAATACCTATTCATAAATATTTTTTGTTTGTTTTTTTATTAGTTTCAAGTTTTGCACAAACATTAAAATTGGGTATAAAATAAACTGTAAGCGAAATTTAAATACAATAAGAAAAATGGTTTTTTAACTAATTTTATATGCATGCAAGGTTAGTTAATGCGTTCATAAACAAATGGGAGACCTTACAAATATTAATAATTTTAAAATATTAAAAATAAGTTTTTTTTATAAAATGTGATGTATTATTTATTTATTTTATTGAATTGTGCAAATAAAACGAATCATTTTCAAGAACATTGTGTATTTTTTAAAACTAAGAAATCTGTCACAGACAATTAAAATTGCAATTTTATGCTTAATTATGCCCAATTTAAGCTTTTCACAAATTTGTTTATAAACAAGCAAATTTGTTTGAATTCGAATATATTCGAAATTGCAAATATTTGTGTACTGCTTTTACATAATTTTTAAATTTAATTGAATATATATTTAAATGAACATCCGGAGTCTTTTGGTGATTTCATGAAAAAAATTTATGTATATAGTTTTTTCTTTTTGAAAAAGTGCAAATTAGCGTTCTTTTTAAAGAAAATTTTATCCTCTAACGGATTAATAACAAAAAGTCGAAAAAATTAAAAAAACTTTTTTAACACCATTGAATTACTATTGAAAGATAAAAACTTAGTTAAGTACAAATATAAATTTAAATGCTTGCTGTGCTGCTGTGTTGTGAGCCAAGATTTTTTAAGTTTCTTGTGTTTCTTTATTATATATTTTGGAATGTTCTAATATGTCCGTATTTTGCATGGGTTCCAAATCTGTGTCCGATATGATCTCAGCCAGCCATTGTTCAATTTGTACCGGATGAAATGATTCCTCATCCCCACTGTTGTGTGCTTCTAATATTATTTTTAGGTTTTCGAAATTTTTCAAAACCAAACGCCTGCCCTGGGAATCTTGTCCTAAATAATCATTGAAACTTGTTGAAGAGTCTGCATTCTGTTGTGTAGTTTGTGAGTTTGTGTTGCTAGAAGTGCATTTCGATCGAACTCTTTGCTGTTGATTGATTGATTTTTTAATTTCATCTAATAGGCGATTATAGAAATCACAAGTCACTTCATTAGCCATTGATGATGAGGACGATTCTAATACATTGTCTTGAGACTCAGATTTGTTTGTATTCTTTATGTGTTTATTGTCCATGTTTTGAGACTTTTCTGTCTTAGAGTTAGAATTTTTGAGTTTTTGTTTTTTGGTAGATTGTGAGCGAGAACTATTGTTACTGGAATAGTTTGAGTTACTAGTGGAAGTGGGTGATGTACACTCAGTATTGGAACTAGAAGAAACCAGAGATTCTACCATGGTTCTAGATTTTTCGGTTGACTTTGATTTAGCATGGTTTTTTGAAGATGATGCCTGTTCTTCATCCTCGTCCTTCTGATTGGAATATCGTACTGGAATTTGGCCTTCAACTTTATCTTCTGTGGTGCAGTTGATGGTTAAAGAAGCAATATTTCTTAAATTGATGGTGCCGTTACAGTTGTTAATTGTAATTTTTGGTTTGCACCTTTTTTGTTTTGTTGCTTGCTGTTGGGTTTGAGAACTTTTGTCATTTGAATATAGTTCAGAGTGCTCTAAAGATCCTTGCTCAAAACTTGAAACCACTTCGGCAATAGAAGACTCTACTTCGTCATCTAGTTCTTCTAAATTAAGAGGAGGCACTGCTTGCTCCCTTTTGAGCTTAGCTTGTCTTATTAACTCTTTAGCTTCTTTCAACGTTATATTGATAATGCTTTCGTTCATAAGCTTGGCATTATGTTCCATAAGACTTTTGTGGTGTGAAAAATCAACTACAATACTTTCCTTTGTCTCGTCTTCTTCTAAATCAAATTTGCCGTGTTCACCGCTTTGATTTAGACCCTTAAACATGGTTTCATGATCATCAGATGGTTTAATATAGTCCTCATTTCTTAGATAGACATCTTGCAATGCTAAATTTAAATTGGTCAACTGATAACGTCCAAAGTTACGTATGGCTGCCAGCAGCTCGTTTTCATTGTCGCATAAAAATTCTATGCCAGTATCGATATCGCTCTCTCGTTTTCCAGATTGTAATTGTTGTTTTCTTGTCGTATTTATCACTTCCAGTTGTCTTAGCAACAACTTTTCACGCATCATTACGGCCGATTTTAGCTCAGCAAATTTTTCTTGTACATTTTGTTTAATCTGTGAAGTTTTTTCGTCACATTGTGTAAAAATAATTTAAATGAATGCATTTCATTCCTTACCTCATTAACAATATTTTGTTGTGCCATTTCTAGAGTTTATTTCAGCAAGTGTTTACTATTTTTATAAAAGAACTAACACAAATAATTTTTAATTAAACTGTTCTAATACTGTGTGTTCTCTACTCTAATACACTTTTTCATTTTTGAAGAAAACCCTTTTTTTCATATTATTTTAGTTGTTGTTTTCTTTATGACGTTTTTCTTAAAATTTTAGCATATGTGTTTAAGAAAAACTGAAGAAAATTCATCGGCGTGAACAAATCAAACTCACCACAACAAACCGTAACAGCTGTTCGCTGTTCTTTCTGTTGTTGTTATTGTATTATTTGAAAAGTGGTGAATTATTTTAACTGAGAAAAGATACAGTAAGCAATGAATATAATAAAATAAATAATTTAAAAGGCTCTTACATATATTAAAACATTTCTTTATTTCGTACCCAAGAATTAGTTTAGATTTAACAACAAAAATACTTTTTAGACCAATAGAAAACAAACTGCGTACAGTTTTTTGGGTAAAAAATAAAACTATGGGGTGATAATCACCAACAAACTTTGAGCATTTTTTCCGGAATGTAAAAGTTTGTTGGTGATTACTACCCTATAGTTTTATTTTTTACCCAAAAAGTTGTACGCAGTTTGTTTTCTATTAGTCTAAGTTTGATTTTGGCTTTTGTTTTATTCTTGCACAAGAATTATTTTAGATTTTACAGCAAAAATACTTTTTGGGTGTTTTTGAGCATTTTTTGCAGAATGTAAAAGTTTGTTGGTGATTATCACCCCATAGTTTTATTTTTTACCAAAAAAACTGTACGCAGTTTGTTTTCTATTGCCCTAAGCTTGATTTTGGCTTTTGTTTTAATCTTGCACAAGAATTATTTTAGACTTAACAGCAAAAATACTTTTTGGGTGTTTTTGAGAATTTTTTGCGGAATGTAAAAGTTTGTTGGTGATTATCACCCCATAGTTTTATTTTTTACCCAAAAAACTGTACGCAGTTTGTTTTCTATTGCCCCAAGCTTGATTTTGGCTTTTGATTTAATCTTGCACAAGAATTATTTTAGATTTTACAGCAAAAATACTTTTTGGGTGCTTTTGAGCATTTTTTGTGGAATGGAAAAGTTTGTTGGTGATTATCACCCCATAGTTTTATTTTTTACTAAAAAAACTGTACGCAATTTGTTTTCTATAGCCCTAAGCTTGATTTTGGCTTTTGATTTAATCTTGCACAAGAATTATTTTAGATTTTACAGCAA
Organism: Panzeria rudis; assembly: GCA_956483635.1. NCBI lineage: Eukaryota > Metazoa > Arthropoda > Insecta > Diptera > Tachinidae > Panzeria > Panzeria rudis. The sequence continues at coordinate 198,850,266 of OY101448.1, forward strand.
AAATACTTTTTGGGTGTTTTTGAGCATTTTTTGCGGAATGTAAAAGTTTGTTGGTGATTATCACACCATAATTTTATTTTTTACCCAAAACACTGTACGCAGTTTGTTTTCTATTGATCTAAGCTTTAATTTGGCCTTTGTTTTAATCTTGCACAAGAATTATTTTAGAGTTTACAGCAAAAATACTTTTTGGGTGTTTTTGAGCAAATTTTGCGGAATGTAAAAGTTTGTTGGTGATTATCACCCCATAGTTTTATTTTTTACCCAAAAAACTGTACGCAGTTTGTTTTCTACTGGTCTAAGCTTAATTTTGGCTTTTGCTTTAATCTTGCACAAGAATTAGTTTAGCTTTTTACAGTAAAAATACTTTTTGGGTGTTTTTGAGCATTTTTTGTGGAATGGAAAAGTTTGTTGGTGATTATCACCCGATAGTTTTATTTTTTACCCAAAACACTGTACGCAGTTTGTTTTCTATTGATCCAAGCTTCAATTTGGCTTTTGTTTTAATCTTGCACAAGAATTATTTTCGATTTTACAGCAAAAATACTTTTTGGGTGTTTTTGAGCAAATTTTGCGGAATGTAAAAGTTTGTTGGTGATTATCACCCCATAGTTTTATTTTTTTACCCAAAAAACTGTACGCATTTTGTTTTCTACTGGTCTAAGCTTAATTTTGGCTTTTGTTTCAATCTTGCACAAGAATTATTTTAGATTTTACAGCAAAAATACTTTTTGGGTGTTTTTGAGCATTTTTGGCGGAATGGAAAAGTTTGTTGGTGATTATCACCCCATAGTTTTATTTTTTACCCAAAAAACTGTACGCAGTTTGTTTTCTATTGGCTTAAGCTTGATTTTGGCTTTTGACTTAATCTTGCACAAAAATTATTTTAGATTTTACAGCAAAAATACTTTTTGGGTGTTTTTGAGCATTTTTTGCGGAATGGAAAAGTTTGTTGGTGATTATCACCCCATAGTTTTATTTTTTACCCAAAAAACTGTACGCAGTTTGTTTTCTATTGGCTTAAGCTTGATTTTGGCTTTTGATTTAATATTGCACAAGAATTATTTTAGATTTTACAGCAAAAATACTTTTTGGGTGTTTTTGAGCATTTTTGGCGGAATGGAAAAGTTTGTTGGTGATTATCACCCCATAGTTTTATTTTTTAGCCAAAAAACTGTACGCAGTTTGTTTTCTATTGGTCTAAGCTTGATTTTGGCTTTTGACTGAATCTTGCACAAGAATTATTTTAGATTTTACAGCAAAAATACTTTTTGGGTGTTTTTGAGCATTTTTTGCGGAATGGAAAAGTTTGTTGGTGATTATCACCCCATAGTTTTATTTTTTACCCAAAAAACTGTACGCATTTTGTTTTCTACTGGTCTAAGCTTAATTTTGGCTTCTGTTTCAATCTTGCACAAGAATTATTTTAGATTTTACAGCAAAAATACTTTTTGGGTGTTTTTGAGCATTTTTGGCGGAATGGAAAAGTTTGTTGGTGATTATCACCCCATAGTTTTATTTTTTACCCAAAAAACTGTACGCAGTTTGTTTTCTATTGGTTTAAGCTTGATTTTGGCTTTTGACTTAATCTTGCACAAGAATTATTTTAGATTTTACAGCAAAAATACTTTTTGGGTGTTTTTGAGCATTTTTTGCGGAATGGAAAAGTTTGTTGGTGATTATCACCCCATAGTTTTATTTTTTACCCAAAAAACTGTACGCAGTTTGTTTTCTATTAGTCTAAGCTTAATTTTGGCTTTTGCTTCAATCTTGCACAATAATTATTTTAGATTTTACAGCAAAAATACTTTTTGGGTGTTTTTGAGCATTTTTTGCGGAATGGAAAAGTTTGTTGGTGATTATCACCCCATAGTTTTATTTTTTACCCAAAAACCTGTACGTAGTTTGTTTTCTATTGGTCTAAGCTTAATTTTGGCTTTTGTTTCAATCTTGCACAAGAATTATTTTAGATTTTACAGCAAAAATACTTTTTGGGTGTTTTTGAGCATTTTTTGCGGAATGGAAAAGTTTGTTGGTGATTATCGCCCCATAGTTTTATTTTTTACCCAAAAAACTGTACGTAGTTTGTTTTCTATTGGTCTAAGCTTGATTTTGGCTTTTGATTTAATCTTGCACAAGAATTATTTTAGATTTTACAGCAAAAATACTTTTTGGGTGTGTTTGAGCATTTTTTGGGGAATGGAAAAGTTTGTTGGTGATTATCACCCCATAGTTTTATTTTTTACCCAAAAAACTGTACGCAGTTTCTTTTCTATTGGTCTGAGCTTGATTTTGGCTTTTGACTTAATCTTGCACAAGAATTATTTTAGATTTTACAGCAAAAATACTTTTTGGGTGTTTTTGAGCATTTTTTGCGGAATGGAAAAGTTTGTTGGTGATTATCACCCCATAGTTTTATTTTTTACCCAAAAACCTGTACGCAGTTTGTTTTCTATTGGTCTAAGTTTAATTTGGCTTTTGTTTTATTCTTGCACAAGAATTATTTTAGATTTTACAGCAAAAATACTTTTTGGGTGTTTTTGAGCATTTTTTGCGGAATGGAAAAGTTTGTTGGTGATTATCACCCCATAGTTTTATTTTTTACCCAAAAAACTGTACGCAGTTTGTTTTCTATTAGTCTAAGCTTGATTTTGGCTTTTGACTTAATCTTGCACAAGAATTATTTTAGATTTTACAGCAAAAATACTTTTTGGGTGTTTTTGAGCATTTTTTGCGGAATGGAAAAGTTTGTTGGTGATTATCACCCCATAGTTTTATTTTTTACCCAAAAAACTGTACGCAGTTTGTTTTCTATTGGCTTAAGCTTGGTTTTGGCTTTTGAGTTAATCTTGCACAAGAATTATTTTAGATTTTACAGCAAAAATACTTTTTGGGTGTGTTTGAGCATTTTTTGGGGAATGGAAAAGTTTGTTGGTGATTATCACCCCATAGTTTTATTTTTTACCCAAAAAACTGTACGCAGTTTGTTTTCTATTGGTCTAAGCTTGATTTTGGCTTTTGACTTAATCTTGCACAATAATTATTTTAGATTTTACAGCAAAAATACTTTTTGGGTGTTTTTGAGCATTTTTTGCGGAATGGAAAAGTTTGTTGGTGATTATCACCCCATAGTTTTATTTTTTACCCAAAAAACTGTACGCAGTTTGTTTTCTATTGGTCTAAGCTTGATTTTGGCTTTTGACTTAATCTTGCACAAGAATTATTTTAGATTTTACAGCAAAAATACTTTTTGGGTGTTTTTGAGCATTTTTTGCGGAATGGAAAAGTTTGTTGGTGATTATCACCCCATAGTTTTATTTTTTACCCAAAAAACTGTACGCAGTTTGTTTTCTATTGGTTTAAGCTTGATTTTGGCTTTTGATTTAATCTTGCACAAGAATTATTTTAGATTTTACAGCAAAAATACTTTTTGGGTGTTTTTGAGCATTTTTTGCGGAATGGAAAAGTTTGTTGGTGATTATCGCCCCATAGTTTTATTTTTTACCCAAAAAACTGTACGTAGTTTGTTTTCTATTGGTCTAAGCTTGATTTTGGCTTTTGATTTAATCTTGCACAAGAATTATTTTAGATTTTACAGCAAAAATACTTTTTGGGTGTAACGCAGTTCGTTTTGTAAGGAGTTTAACTGTATACTGGTATTTCTTTGTTTTGTGCACAGTCGTTATTTTATATACTTTGATTGTAACGAAATTAATCAATAACAAGTAAGTATTAAAATATCGGCGTGTTTATTATAGCCGAGCTTTACTGTACAATTGTACTGTACGTTTCTTAAGTCTTTGCATGATTTTGTTTTGTTTTTAAAACTCACCACAGCAAATAAAAGAAAACAATGAAAAATGTAAACTCAAACAGCTGTTACGGTTTGTTGGAGTTTGATTTGTTCACATACGTAGAAAATTCTTAGGGAAAATAATCAAGCATCTGGCTACGAAAGTAATGAACAAAACAAACAATCCAAATACAAGATTTGATTGTCAAAATGCAACTGTGCACAGCGTTACCGTTGTGACCCTAAAAACTTAGTACCTATCAGGGATGATAAAGTTGGTACAACTGAACTTTTTTTTTGGTACTAATTATACCTAAAAAGAACGAAGGTACCCCCGTGATTTATTTGGTACTATTTGCAAATTTTCCCAATATGTTGGCTGGTATACATTGAATATTCAAAAATTATATATCTCTACTTTGGCTCTTAATTTAATTCTCTCTTAAGTCTACTGAAAATTTATGGAACCAATATAGAAGTTAGGCTATTGTTCATGAAAAATATCAATATCGGTCCTTGATATTCCGAAATTGTTTACTCTATTGGAAAGAGCGCTTAAAATAGAGCTAGTTCGCATTAATAACCCAAAATGTACGCAAGTTAACTTACACTGTTATTTAAGAAAACCGTTGTTTTTTGCACGAATTCGCTTCTTACAAATATACATATGTACATATATTAAAATCTATAAAGAAAATTTTTATTATTAAATTTGACATTTAGAAAGGCAGTGAAATATGTTCGTTGTAGAGTTGCTGCTGTACAGTTGCGACTACATTGCTGTATGGCTTGTTTATCCATTTTGAACGAATTTCTTTTTAGCAAACGTCAAATATATAGGAATTAAGAAATTAGTAAGTACATAGATTCATTGTTATACGCTAAAAGTGAAGTTTCATTAAGATAAATCAAAGTTTACATATATTGATTGTTTATAAAGAACCTAGCCTAGAGGCCACAATCGGTCACATTACACTACTCAAGAACTATCTACACATAATTTTAATGTAATGAATAATTAAAACATTATAAAAATAATAATAGATTGTTTGATTTATGGATTTTTTTGCTTTTAGTACTATTTAAGCCCAAAAAGTACTATTTTAGTAGCTCATTGGTACGATATGAATTTTTTCATTTATCATCCCTGGTACCTGTTCAACTTTTCAAAAAATGTTTATCAACATTGGTTTTTTCATACGAAAAATATGACAAGCAACCCATCATAACTAGCCCTGAAAGTATGCTGCAATTGTGTGTTTTTAAAAGACCCAATGTGTTTGTTATAAATTCCACACGAAAAAAGTGGTGCTTATCAAAGCGAATTAATATCAAGTGGCCTTATCATCAAAACAACACACATACAAAGTAGGTGTAGGACTATTTTATTTGTGCTTTGACAGTTCGGGTTAAAGTTTTTCTCTTTTCTTATATAGAGTTTGACTGATTGGTGCTTATATTTATTATTTCCAAGGTATATTGAACAGGTACCACTACAAGAACAGCTGTTTTAGTAAATTTGAGAATGAGTGCGTCACACTGACAATAGATTTTCCACAGTCTGGGAGTTTTCTATCAACAGCGGGTATGTGTTAAGGGCATAATACAAAATCAATCAGCTTGATGTCAGATTCGTGCACGTGTGCTTGACGAAAAATCAAAACCAAGTAGATTTTCCATCAAGCGTCGTCGGTGTCACTAATACTAACGCTTTATAAACGCTTGTCAAGCATGTTGACTGTGTATATTGCCCTTTAGTAAATTTGAGAGAGCTTATGAATGTGTGTGACTCACAGTTAATGGATTTGACATATTTCTGGGGTATTTCTACCAACAAAATACATGTGTTTTTTGGTGTTGTATTTGCTTTAGTTATGGTGGTACCTGTAATGAATATGCCTTGATTATTTCGCATGAAGACAGAGTACTACCTCTGCAGCAATTTTTCGTAAGCAGTTCGTGTTAATTTTTTTGATAGGGACTTTTGACAGCACTTCGCACAAAATTATGAACAGAGTACTATCCTAAAGGGTCAATTTGACCCTTTTTGACGGCCTTGCCACTTTTTCTGACCCTTTTTTAAATGTACCCTTTTGTATCACTTTTAACTAGTTCGTGCTATTTTTTTACCCTTTTTGGTCCTTTTTGACAATTAGTACTTATGGGTTTATTCTAACAGTTATGATGAATAAAACAAACGATCGCTGCACAAGCAGATTTCAAGTAGATACATATTTATGTTTTGAAAGGACATTGTATGGAAATACGTTGCACATAAACATATATGTACGCTATGAATCCGAGTTAGACATATGTGCTGAAAAAATATCATAAAGTAGTGTTATAGAAATTCAAACCCATATTTTACATTTTTACCAAATACTGTATTACGAGAGATTGATATTTTAAGATACTTAGATCCAATATTTATAAAGTCAGGAAAATATATTAATCAATTTGAAATTGTGTTCGACTTCAATGATATAATTATTGAGCCAGAGGCTTTCATATACGAATTGAAGCTATTAGAAAGTAAGGTATGCTATATTTAAAATACCTCATGCAGAAATGTTTTAGTTTGAAATCGGCAATTTGAAAAATAGATTTAACGGAACGTTTTACCCGGATTTATATAATTTTGTTGCATATGTTTTCACTTTGCCGCATAGTAATGCTTCCGCTGAAAGTGTTTGTTTTTCAATATTAACACTGCTGAAAAATAAACTCTTTATTACACTAAATGTAGAGAATTGCGACTCCATGCTTTCGTCTCTAAATTTATTCCAAATAGATCTGGAAGACAGGACTTCAAGTGAGGACTTAATTAAAAATGTAGATGCAGCATTTCTTAGAAATAGTATGCATATAGTATTTTGAATTAAAAACTAGTGTTTTTATTGAAATAAATTATCAAGAACAAATATATATTATATAATTACATCATTACTAGTATTTACCAGCAACTTCGTTGGCGAATTGTTAAAAAAAGTACCAAAAGTACGTGGTAGTGGATCAAACATCTAAACATCGGAATATACAAACTTCTCACTTATAATATTAGTAGGACTAATTTTTTGTTTTCTTTTATACTAAAAATGAAAGAAAGCTTTAATATTTTGCTTTAAAAATATAATTGACCCTTTTTACTTTCAATACCCTTTTTTATTTCACACCCTTTTGTGACCCTTTTTGAAATTTGTCAAGACTTGTGTCATACCATGATGACATCTATATTATTTCATCATGTGTCATACAGTCTCTGCTTTATTATATGAACAGCAGATACCAGCGCCGAGACGGTTGAGCCGGCTTAGCCAAACCGCCGGAGAATTTTGACAGCCGCCGCCACCGATAATTTCTCGCATAAAAATCGGATTAAAACTAACGGCCGATTAAGACAACATTTTATCTTGTTTTTTAGATTGAATTTTCTTTAAAGAAGTTCTTTTATGGAATAGAGAAGAAAATCAAATGTCCTAAAATATGTTATGACATCTACATAACTATTCTATTACTATTCTATTACTTAATTTACACTGGCTCTTTTGCTTGACTCTTACTCTGCGTTTACAGTATGCGATTTTTGGCGCTGCAATTCTTCTCGTTTCTTCTTTAAAATTGCATTTGCTTTTAAATTGTGCAACTTTTGTCGCTGCGATTTTTAAAAATTATGAATGTATGTGTGCACACAGTTTTATATACGAATAAGAGAACAAAATTGCAGCGACAAAAATCTCACATTTAAACGCACTCTTAGCGTTTTTAGATGAAATGGTAATGGTAAAAAATTAATAACTGCTAAATTACTGTTTAGAGTTATTTGAAATTTGCCATATCAATAGATAAGGGGCTATAATTGCACGCTATAGTTTCCAAAATGCGCAAGATATGTATTAACGACTCTACAGTGTGCTAAAACCAAATGCATTGCAAGTGAAAAATGTTAGAAGTCTTGTAACTTTCGCAAATTTTAGCCAACTTTAAAGCTTTTTATATTTTTTGCTCCGCTTAAAAACAAGAAAGAACAAACTTGAACATTATAGTCTATTACATTTTATAATTTAAGAGGTATTTGAGCTCAAAAATTTATTTTACAAATTTAGCCACAATTTTTCGCGTTTTTAGAATATACTTGTTTATTATATTATCCTTTTTTCCAAAGCTAAAATGTGTGCAAACTTTTAAAATCGGTTGAGATTTGCGAAAGTTACAAGAATTTTTAGGATTACCATATGTGATTGTAGAATTGTTAGTGCATATTCTGAAATTTTTGCAAACTATATTGTGCAAGTATAGACCCTTATCTATTGATAGGTAAAATTTCAAAGAAATGTAAACAGTAGTTTAGCAGTTATACTCTTTTACTATATTTTTGTGAACAGCTCCAAAATGCACTAGTAGTGTGTTGCGTGAATAATTTACCATTGTAATTTGGTTAATAAAATTTTAACTTTGCCAAGCCCCAACCGATTTTAATAGGGCTTATTTTAATCGTTATAAGATTTACCTTAAAATCTTTTAAATATGCACGGAAAGCTTAAGTCTTCTATTCGACACCGTTTAAAAACTCAAAATCGGTGCAAAATCAACGCCGTCAAATTTCCTTTTATCCGCCAAGTCAAAAAAATAGTTTTTTTAGTAATAACTTCCGATTTTGAGGGTGTATTGTAATTTTTAAAGTGGCAAAATGATCTACTCAACTAATGCTACAAGCCTCACTAAAGGCACAGGCTACACAGACGCGACAAAAGACAGGGAAGATATTGAATATTCACTTAAACGAAAGCCGAGTGCAAAACGGAGTAAAAATTTTCATTGTTTGGAATTAAAACATATTGTTTATTTCATAAATAAATGGAGAAATTTATTATTTTATACACGAAAATATTTCAATTCCACATTTCATACACATTATTTAAAGTTTTTATACATTTTGCAGGTTGCTTCTACAATTTTCAACCACTTTTGCTACCGAACCAACAACAGATGCACAAACACACGCACAGGCAAACAGAACACTTCATTTACACTTTAATTAATAATTAAACTTTCAAATATCACTTAAACACACTTTAAATGCTTTATTTAATTTTTTTTACAGCAATAATTTTTTACTGTTTTATGCTAATTAAACACTTTTTCACTGTGAGCTAAAACTTTTATTTTGTTTTGTTTACTTCTACATCTTCACATCACTATATGTCTCTCTTTTCTACAATAGCCGAGTGGGAAAAAAGCTGAGTTTTTCATTTTTGATCACTCAATTTCTTCGTCTCTGTCCTACTTTGTGCTAAAGGTCTAGTTAGTAAAAACGTATCGTGTTCGTGGGGATCAGCTGGCGAAATCTGTAACATAAGCAAAGCTTGTTGCTGTTGACTAAAAACGTATCGTTACTTTTACCACGTAGAAAATCAACAGAAAGTAGATTTTTACGTAGCAAATGTCAAACTAATATCAAAGGCATTACAATCCAATACTAACAGCTGACATAATTTGCTTTTGGTGATACGTTTTCTATAACTAACACCTAAAGTTGAGCGGCACTGAAAGCTCTAACGTTACACGATACGTATTTACTTAATAGACCTTAAGTAATTTTTTACGAATAAATTCACTGTTACAGCGTGTAGTAAAAACCTACCTATACCGTAAGTAAATTTAAATTATCTGCATTGAAGCCGGGCTAGCCGTCTTTTTGTATGAGCCGTACAAAAACCTGCTAGCCGATTTAGTTATCGACTTATAGCCGATTTAGAGCCACCGCCGACGATTTTCGTGCCAGCTGCCGCCGCCGATGAAAATCTTTCGGCGCAGGTCTTTGATATACAGTCGGTTTGAAAAAAGTTGCCACCTCGTTGCTTATCAAAATCGCGGAAAAATATTTCAGGGCAATGACTTATAACAGCGTCTTCACGAGACATTAACTTTGAGATAACATGAGAAAAAAACGTCCGCAGAATACTAAAAACAAAATGTCGAATTTTCTCTTAATCTCACACTAGGGGAAGACTTTTCCGATAAGATTTCATTTTATGCATATGCTCATCGAGTTAACATGTACTACTTTTGCATAATTAGCTATTTTATTTTTAATTTTTCACACAAATTTAAATTTATGAATCAATTAAACACATATATTCATTTATTTAACACAGAAATTTTATCAAAAACATCGCTTTTCATGTATTTTAATAAACGCTCACACATGCACACTATTTTATTTTCATGTACATGTGTTTTTTGACAGTCCATCTCATAAGATTGTTGTTATAAGAATTCTTATAACAACGCTCTAATAGAAATTCCTATAACATTGAGATAACACTAATTTGAAATCTACAAGTAACATAATTCTCTCTGCGATTGAATTTGACAATCTCATCTTAAAGAGTAAACAGCTGTGGACTCAAGATTATCTGGTAAATAAATCTACCTTGGGTACAAATGACTGTTATGCTCTTTTTGTTGTTTATTTTGATTGTTTGTGTTGTGTACATGTGAATTATCGTCTGTGTACATGAAAAATTTAAAAATATCAAACGTCGTGGCTCATGGCTACCCATCGCCTGCGCCTGCATTATGTTGATATAGTTAACATATCGTGTTATAACCGCCAAAAAGCTCTAGTGCCATAAAGTAAATTTTACAGAAGAAGTATTTTTTAGTTATCCTTGGTTTAAATCGAAGTAGAGCCCTTATATTGGCTATATAGGATTGTAGTGGACTGTTATATGTAATGTTAATAGTTTTAATAAATTTCCTATAAGACAACGCATGTTTGTCGGGGTTAAGATATTTTAAGACATTATTGATTTCATGAAAAATTAATTAATTTAATCAAATTATTTTAAAACTAGTAATTATTATCCTTTTCAAGCTGTTCTTTAATCGTTTCATTGATATCCTTGCAGCTTTTGACACTACTTTTGCTCTACAGTAGTTTTCCGGTTTAACGAACCAGTACTTTGTCAGGCCCGTTCGTTAAACTGAAAAGTACGTTATACGCAGTACTTATGTAGAATAACCAGCTTATGGATAAATAAATAACTAAAATTGTATTTTTTATTGTAAGATAGCGTTACTTTTTTCTACTCGCTTTGTTTTTAGTTATTTGTATAAGAAATTTCTTAAAATAAGTTTTTTAACTAATATTATGAATCTTATTTGTTCGTTAAACTGAGCACATAAAAATATTTTTGTTCGTTATGTAAGAAAATCAATGGAGCGAATTGATCTTGAACTGTTCGTTAAAAGCGATGTTCGCAGAACCGAATGTTCGTTAAACCGGAAAACTACTGTACTTGCAAAAGCGAATTTTAGCTTAAGCGACACATTGCAGCTACAAAAAAAAAATAAACAAAATAAAAATTTTAAAGGGAAAATGCAAATTTCTTTTGCTGTATTTCCGTAACGGTATGTACATGGCAGGACTTTGAAACTTTGACAGATAGTCCGATTTATCGTAAATAATCGATTTTCGTCCAAAAACGATTTTCGAAAAGCATGTCGCTTGAGCTTTTTTGGCGGTTATGACTCGATATGTAGCTCGTTTCTGACGCACCATACTATCATTGCATATCGTTGAGTTTCAATCTTCATTCACAATCTAATTTCATAAAAATATTCTTATGTGGGTTTACAAACTAGATTTATCAAACTTTACATTCTTATTGGATTTTCTGATTTAAAATAAATTGCATCTGGCATCATTGGTGGTTTAACAAATGAGAAGGAAAGAGAACCTAACTAAATACTCCACACTGAACATACCGCAGCACAACTAAAAATTCACTTTGTCGTTTGTGATTTTATTTAGTTGTACGGTGCCGTGTTGTAAAGACGTGTGAATAATAAGTGAACGGAACACTAAAAAAGGAAATGAAGAACTAAGAAAATCATTAGCACCGATTAAATAATAATAGAAATTTTCATATTCTTATGAGAAGTGGAAGTGCTGCGATGTCATAAAAACAAAATAATTAAACATAAAATAAAATCATTGTGTAGCAATAAAAAACAGGAAAAAAGTGGTTTGATAAAAACCGCTATGAAGCTAAATATTAAATGCTCCTACAACATTACAAACACATGCTTACTTGCCCACATATTCATACATACAATAACTTAATCAAACGCATGCAAGAGTTTATAACAAAAGCAATTCGGTCGCGCTAACGTAAACGCTTGACGGCCGTCGCACTCGTATCTTGTTTTTAATAGTAAACGTCGTTGTTAAAAGAAGAATCCGTAAAAACGAGTCATCATTTTAATTTTTTTATACCTATGTAATTTTTAATTTTTTCGTAATACATTTTATAGTTCAGTTGTTTTTGTGTAAGTTTTTCTTTTTGTTGGTTGATGGTTTTATAAAGTGGTAATTCCTAAAAATAATTATGAAAGATACCTAAAATCATAATAAATTAAATAATAAAGTGTTTAAAATAACAAAAAATTTAAAAACGGAAAAAGTAAGTGAGTACAAATTACGGCAGCAGCAAATATTTTAGGTGAAATGGAAAAATACATAAATTTAAAAAATCTCTAGTTGGGCCTACATTGCATTTTTCATAATTTTTTATTGTGTTGCCTATCAAGTTTTTTCTTTTCCAAATTTTTTTTGTTTCATTTGCATTGTCATGCATTGTCGTTCGTTTTGTTGTTGTTTTTTTTTTATATATAAACGTGTGTTTATCTTGTCGTTGTTTTTGTTGCTTAGTGTCATTGTGCATTTAGTGTATGGTTTAATAACAACTACAACAACAATAACAAACTAAATAGCAACAACAGCAAAAGAAGCAGCGGCAACAGCAGCAACAAAGCAGAGTGCAAAGTGTCATTCACGCGACAACAGACCTATAAAGAAGAAAAAACAAAAAACAAGGAAAATAAAAAGAAGAAATAGACAGGAACTAAAAACAACAGCAACAATAACAAATTTCAAAAATAACAGGTCAGTACAGATAAAATTTATTCTCAATATTAAAAAAATTTTACTTGTTTATTCTTCATCTATTATTCACTTGTTAAGTTTTTTTATATTTATTTATTTTGTTGTTATTGTGGGTACGTACCTATTCGTTGTTTGTTTTGCTATGAATAAAATTTAAAATATTTCTTTGTTTTTAAATTAATTAATTTATTTATTTCTCCATCTTTTCAAGAAATGAAAGAAATAAATATGCAGTGGAATAGATGCACTGACCTAAAATTCAATGTAGGAAATAATTTTTGGGACACAAGTTTTGCATAAATTACTTTTACTCTTGTTGGTCGGTCTTACGTTCGGTTGGTTAGTTGGACGATTGTTGTTGCCAATTGTCTATCTGTGTTGCATGTATACCCTTCCATGCATAGATACTTATGTAGGTAAATATATGTATGTACATATGTACATATAAGCATTGCAAAGTCTCTTAGTCAAAGAGTCAGTAAGTAGGTAGTGACCTATTATTTTCTAGAGACCAAAAATTAATGTTTATCCATACATATGTATGTACATATATACATATAGGTACATGTACGATATCCGGAATAAAAGTGTTGCTTCAAAATTAAAGACAAGAAAGCACCAGGTTTAAACTGCATTCTGAATATTGTACATACTAAAAGAAGCCGTTAAACGCCATCCCGATTATTATTTTTTAAGCGGATAGCAAGGGAGCTTTTTCATCAATGTGGAAGAGACATAAGTTAGTACTCTAACCTAAGGATAATAAGCCGAATGACGACCGATCCTCCTATCGCCCACTGTCTGTGATAGAAACAACTGAAAAATTGGTAGAAAGTATAATCTGTTGAGATTGGAAGCTTGTGTTGAAGCTAACCATGTTTTATCAGAAAACCAATTTGGCTTCCGGAAAGCAAGATCAACAGTGGATGCTATTAAAGTTGTAGTAGAAACTGCTGCTCGGGCTATCCAAGGGAAGAGGTGAAGAAATGAAACAAAAGAATATTATGTAGTTGTAATCCTAGACGATTTTCAAAATAGAAAGCTGGTTTATACCACTAGTGTCAGCTAATAAAGGTACTAGAATATCATTGGTGGCGTGCCTCTTGGATCAGTACTTGTTCCACTCTTGTGGAACTTCATGTTTTACAAAGTAATGAGGTTAAATTTACGTGAAAAGGTAACGATTGTTGGGTTCGCAGACGACATAGTGTTAGTATTTGAAGCAAGAGTTACTAAAGAGAGAAACCATTGCAAATGCCAGCATTCAGATCGGTAGGTCTTGGCTCAGATCATTGGCTTTAGGTGTAGCTGAACATAAAACAAACACAAATACTGAGATCATAAGGTTAAATATTGGCACGTGTAGCATAGAATCCAAGGCATATCTAAAATACCTTGGATCCATGATTGACATACGTCTATCTTTTCGTGAGCACTTGCAGTATGTAGGTTCCAACGCATTGAAAATTCTGTCATGTCAATATGTCCAGTGACATAATGTCCAGCAAAGAAAGTCCATGGACATTATGACACTTCTTATAGCACCATTAGAAATTTAATCATTGAATGATGTAATGTATAAAACCTTTAGTATGAATTGATTTTCATCAATGGAAATAAGATCAATTGCCTTCATTTCCCACCGTGGTCCTTCGGCCGGGCTTAAGGTTCTTTCCCCTTTTGGTATATTGAAAAGAAAAAATATCCGTAAGTCATGCCAAAGGCCTTCTATACAAAAATCTTTACTCAGCGAAGCCACTTTCCAATGTTCATAGGTGTTATGCCACTTTTTGGAGTGACATAATGTCTATGGAAATGAAAAGTTTCGTTTGAACATGACAGTGTACCGCTATGTCCGAGTTGTACTAGGAACACAGAAAAATTTCAATGTAAAATCGTCGAAAACCAGGCTAATATAATATTTTTCGGTAGTGATTTTGCTTCATAGGCGTTTCATGCTAATTCAACATGGTTTATAATAATTTTGAAGGAGCATATATCCTTTTGAATTAACTATATTTCATGTTAATATAATATTGCAGTACAGTTAAATCAAAATTAAGTTGATACTGAAATAATACCAAGAAACATGTAGAATCAAAGTTATTTCGAATTGAAACAACGTGAAATTGATATTGTAACAACACGAAGAGTCATGTGGAATCAAAGTTATTTCAAGTTGAAACAACGTTAATTTGATAATGAAACAACCCCAAGGAATCATGTTGAATTAGAGTTATATAAGGCTGAAACAACATGACTTTAATGTAACTATTTTATTAATTATTTTACTCACGTGATGGTTATTAGCATAGACATCAGGAAACTTTATGTTGCAGTTGGATGCTGCAGTCAAGATTTGAACTCGTGTCACTTGCATGATTGTTCACTGCAGCCACAACAGCTTTAAACTTTATTTTAGCAATACACTAAATAAATACCCATCGCATCTACAATTAATTTCATTTTAGTTCAACATGATTTAAATGATTATTTAACATAAAACGTTTTTGAAATTAAAGTTATAGTCATGTTGATTTAAAATGAAATGTAACCTTTACAATAAAGTTGTTTTAACAGTGAAAATTTTAAAATCAAAGAGATTTAAGGTTAGATTAATAATTTATCATTTAAAATTAATATGAAACAATGGTAGTTTTAAATCAGCAGCAGCAAATTTTCGCTGTTAATTCGTTTTTTGTCGTCTACATAGCCGACACATGTAAGACTAACCAATAACAAGTCACACAACTAAGCACAACAGTGAACTGTAGCAACGAACAAAGCAAATAGACACTAACACACTTAAACGGCAAATTTATTCTTGTAAATTTAATATGATTTCAAATCACAATTGAGTCAAGAGGAAGAACATGCTTTCTTCATCTGTCCACGATTTTGCTTCGTCTGTTTTTGTGATTGTTTAATTCTTATGAGTTTTAAAGAAATATTTGATGTCTTTTTTAACTTGCTATTTGTTATTATTAGTTTATTTATGCCTTAGTCAGAGGCCACATGGTCGTTTTTAAAAAGCAGCGTTTCTGCTTTTTATATTAAATTTGAAAGCTCTCAATTTTTTTAAACTTCAGATTTAATATAAAAAGCAGAAACTTCGCGTTTTAAAACGCCCGTGTGGCCTCAGCCTAAGCTGTACTTGGATTTATATACATTTGTTAAATTTTTTTTTTCAAAAAAAGATAAAATGCATATACTCGTACATACGAAAAGTAACAAATTATGTACTCTAAACTGAACAACTAGCTTTGCTCAATCTAGTATCCACTCTGACATCTTGCAGCATTTGTATAGCAAGAACTACTTTCGCTTATGGTTTAGCTTCGCTTGTAGCGTGCACTCTGACATCAGCTTTACGCCGTAACATTACACCAGATAGTTCCAATTATGTTGGAATTTTTGTATAACTGAACGTGTGTATGAAATGCTTATCGTAAATCCAAAGGCTGTCCTATGTTGGAATCCATAGATGTTGGCTATCCATAGATATTTGTGTCGAAAGCTGTTCAATTAAATTTGCCCTGCGCAAAATAGATTTTGGCATGCTTTGATACAATTCGACAAGAATGTCATATATTCTGAATTAATCTATGGCTGTTGAAAAGAAGTAGTTATTGTTTTAGGACATTGTAAATCTTTAGTAGATCATCACATTTTTACCATTCATAGGAATTACAACATGGTTGTGTTTAACAATATAATCTTGTTAAAAAAATTCTGACTATAAATTAAAGTTTAATTATTATACAACAATAGTATGATTCTATAATAATAAAATATTATCCAGAACCATACTATTTTAAGCACCCTTGGTGTTGTGCTTTCGGTTTTTCCAAACCTTACCCACAAAGCTTATCTCTGAAATAATAGAGCGATGGGCGTGCATATATGTAAGTCTACAAAAGAAGTTGAATAATCAACACAAGTCTGGTAAAATGTGAACAGGCACCTAAGGTATAGCTCAATAGCAAAGTCAATAGAAAGTTAGCATCTAGGGGCTTCATTCGAGGCTGAAACAGTAACCATACACTAGTACCGTTACCATTAACGTGAAGGATGATTCTCTGACCGGGTATATGTGAGTTCACGTCGTGACCGTGGTTGGCACCAAAATCATTGGGAGAGGTGTTGTTTTAATGATAGATGCTTAACCAGTTCTAGTGGCTAGTTGCACTTAAGACAACCATGTAAGCCTCTTTGTGCAGTTGCTAAGAAATTGGAATCTGTATTGTATTGTATTTATGATTTAATTTCGTATTGTATTTATGATTTAATTTTGTATTGTATTTTGATTTAATTATTTTTAACTGCTGTAAGTGTGTGTTATAGGAATCATATAATTTGATTTTTAATGTTGAAGTAATTCTCATTTGATTTTTACGGAGTTGTAAACATTAACAAAGTGAAATTTTACAAATGCTTTATATTTTGTAAGGATTTTTGTTGTCCATGGACTGAATTATATAAATATGTATGTAAGTAAATAAATATTTACAAAAAAAATTTATACATGTATGATATATTTTACACAAAATTCACTAACAGCTCTTCAATTCACAATTGCTAAAATTGGAAACAAACCCTAAAATGAAAACTCATAAAAAAATCCTTCCTTTTGCGAACATAGCACTAAAAGTGATTAGACATCGCTTAAACCTAAAAAATCAAAAACTGTTGAAATTGAAAAGCATATTTTCACATAAAGTTCATAAGGATAAAATTAAAAAGTACTTTTGGGACTTCCTTGTAATATCACGTTGTTAGCCTAAAGATTGCAAATATCTGAAAATATATTATGATTTTAAGGACCACTTCCGAAAAAAATGCTAAAACCATAAATAACTTAAAAGTAAAACGTAACAATTTTATTTATGGACACACATAAATACTGCGTTATTGATAATGATTTAAGTATTTAATCAAGTGTTTTTAAAATATTTAAAAGCAAATTTTCATACAAAATCAATTTCATAAGCTTTTTATAATCCAAAAATGTTTATTATGAATGAATCACAATGACACACACAAATGCGTGATTCTCATTTCAAATGCTTTTTTCGTGTCCGATGAAAGTATAATGCAATATTTCATAAAATAAACGCATACATTTTAAAATGAAAACTACTTTAGCATGATTTAATAGATTATAAATAAATGTACATAGTTTTAATTTTTTAAGACTGTCCATTATATGTTAAAAACAAAGAACGAAAGTACTGTTTATACTCTCTTCATACAAAATGGCGTGTCCATAATGCATGCTGTTGATTTTCCACATTAAGAAACTATAAATTTTTCCTAAAACGAGATTAAATTTATAACGGTTTTATAATATATTTTTTTTTAATTGTTGCTGCATGCAGTCTTGTGTATTGAGCGTTATGCTTTTTTAGTATGCTTCATTACTCAGTTTAATTATTGAAAATTAATTAGCAACATACACTAAAATAACAGCGTAGGTAAGTACTTCTAAATATTTAAAAGTTTTGTGTACTTTGTTATTGCAACACGTTTCATTCGTGGCTTGTATCAACAAAAATGTATTGAGCGTTATCCATATTTTTTAATTTATTTGAAAATTTTTGTGAATAACTAATGAGCTTATGTTAAAATACATCGAATATTATACATCTGAATTGTTTTAAACTAAAAATATAGTTGGGCAACTCACAAGGTATCATAAAGTCATAAGTCATAAGTTAAACAACTTAAAAAATATGACTGTGGTGAACAACGCCTCATATTTTAGTGTGCTATTTGAAACATAAACAAGACGATTCAAAACAAATGAAAATAAATATTACAAATATAAAATAATGGCCCTTATCGTGTTTGGCGATTTTCTCCTTCGACTACAACATTTTTGTAATAGATTAAAGATAAATGTAGCGTGCTGTCTTTAATCTATTACAAAAGAGTCGTAGTCGAAGGCGAAAATCGCCAAACACGATAAGGGGAATATTTGGTACGACAATGCAAAATTATGTGAAAATAATTCAACGGCTTCTATCTGTATCCGAAATTATTCTTTATTGCGAATATGTACAACAAAATTTTTGAGAGCATTTATCCTTTTAAAATTTTGCGACTTTAGAATTTTATTGCAAATTTTAGTAAGTTTTGCGATACAGGTAATATTTAATAAATTTTTTGAAAAAAAATATTGAATTCGAGCGTTACGTAAAAAAATTTAAATATAATTTATCTATAAATTTTAGGACGTTAACAAAAAGTTAACAGCAGCTGAAGGATAGAAACGATATAAAGAGCATTATCTGTTTACGAATTATGATTTTTTTGCTTGTAACTAGGGTATTCACTCGATTAATGTTTGCTCGATTAATCGGAAAATTGAAGTCAAATAATGTTCGATCAAACAAAAATGTTCAATTTCGAGTAAAAATTTGTTCGAGTAATTTAAGTCGATTAATCGAATAACTCGAGTAAAAAGTTTTATGTAAATTTTCTTTTTTTTTCGAATAACTCTTTTAAGATTTCTTAACCAAAACTGACAAAATAATTTAATTTGATAAATTTGCCATTCAATTCAATCCTTCTGAGATACTGTTGGACCTCTTGATGTAGATATTAAGGAATTAAGTCAAATATACAGCAACAATAGGGGCGGGGCGAATGAACAATTTGTGTTACCTTGTAGAAAAGTTCAGAAATATTTCCATTGAGCAATAATTACACATTTGAAATAAAGAAAATATTTCGATACCAAGTAATTGGTAGATAATAAATTTAAATGCTAGTGTTTTCGTTTTTTATTATAGCATTTTCAGTTCCTGTCCGATTTCGGTCCATTATGGCTTAAAATGTTGGACATCGAATGGGCTATTCAATAAAATCTATAAAACTGTGGACTTTGTTATTATTTGTTATACAAAACAGCTTTTGAAATGACAACAGCTGGTGAAAATCATTAAAAACAATCATTAAAAAAATCATTCACATTTATCTTTAAATAAAAATATAATTTAATTGAAAAATTAAATTAAAACCGAACTCAAGCCAAAATAATTAAAATTTCTTTGGATATATACCCATAAAGTTCGACTAAACTCATATGTAACTTAATCATTCAAAATTTCATTAAATTTTAACTTTGATCCACTGCAACTTAGTCGTTTTTTATCCGATCAAAGCAAATAAGCGACTATTGGACGCGTAATTTAATAGCCTTTAAAACAAGATATCATTTTATTCGTACCATCCTTTGACGCTGGATGGAGCTTTAAAAGAGAAGCATACATCGAAAAACACAAATCACCGGTTATATGGATAATGGGCGAAATGAAAAAAATTTTTTTTTTCTTATTTCAGCTCATCCAAATGACCTTAAAAAATGCAATACGAACTTTAAACATTCCAAAAGTAAAAATTTGCAAAGCAGTGTTATATAATGAATTACCCGGCATAAAGGGGGGGGGGGGCGAAAATATGATCATAAACTTTTTCTCAAAGCAAAAACTTCTCAAAGCGATGCATTTAAATAGCGTATTATTTGAGATGATAAACTGTTTTCATTAATAAAATATGTAACACGGCAATAAAACTTGATTTTTAAAAATTTTCCAAACAAAAGTTACAAAAAACCGAGTAAATTCAAGAGGCTTTCGATTTGCTCGAATAATTTTTAAACGAAAAAGTTACTCGAATAACTCGAGCGAAATAAAAGCTTTACTCGATTGTTCGAGTAATTTAAAAACCTCAATTTCGATTAATTGATTAATCGAACAATTGAATAGTCGATTAAAATGAATACCCTACTTGTAACGCACGGTGGGTTATTATATTTTCGAAGAATGTATTAGGTAGGTCGTATTTTGCTACTAATAATTATTTGAAATTGACATAACTTAATAGCGTAGGTCGATTTTATTAAAATTAGTCTTATTTGAAAGAAGAGTTAACCTACTTTTCGCTCATATATAAATTTTTGTAAATAATAATTTTAAAAGATATACATTTTTTATTTTTCCATGTAAAAGCGGTCATAACTTTTCGTGTCGTCCTGCGATTATTATAATATTTTGTTTTTAGGGCGTATAGTGCTTTGAAACCCTATACTCATTTTTTGTAGTGCATTTTTTTCGCAAAAATCATTCTCGGAATAACCGCAAAAGCAAATGTAACGCTCAATACACAAAAATGTTAAAAAGTCGAAAAATATAATTTTATTTCAGGATACATTGAATGAGGCGAAAACTATAATATGAATCCTACCTTCTGATATTTCATTTAGTTACATTGGTAAAAAACACACACAAAATATACGTTTAGAATGAGAATCACCCACATACGTTAAAACCAGTTACAAGTTTGAAAGTCCATTTTGTTGCATAGTGTAATCAACTTTACAAACTTCACAAATTTAAATCACATGTTTTATATTACTGCATTTAGGAAAAAATTTTTTTTTTCTGTTTTCAATTCTTACTTTAAAATTTTAAACAGACATATTTTTTGCATATAATAATATTATTTTCAAAATAAATAAATAAGTGGTTGAAGGCAGACATGTCTTGCTTTTTTAAAATTTATTTTAAATGCTATATTTATGAATAAGTATTAATTAATTTGAATAAATAATAAAAAATAAATCTATAACTAAGTGCAACTTCAATTTCAGTTTATTTTAATCATTCTAATACAAAAATGTTTAAAATTGTATGTAAATACTTTTACAGCAATTTTTATTAAAAATTTTATTTTAACTTAAATTAGTTCAATGAAGCAGCTAAGCAGGGTCAAGCATACTTGACTAAAGTTATAAAACTTTTTGAGTTTTTTAGCAAATTAATTTTTTTTTGCTTACTTTTTTGATGAGACTTGACGTTGGATGAGTTTATGTTGTTGAATATTGAATATGCGGTAACAGAGTGCTATTGAAGTGGTCTTAATAGCTAAATCAGTTATGAACTTAATTGCGTAAAATACATAAAATATATTTTTAGGAAATTGTTTTTATAAAAAATATAAAATTTAATTAGTTTTATTAAAAGTCCATCGTTATTTTATACAGATAGTATTTGTGTTTTCTAAATAATAAAATCTTTATTGATGAGAGTTTGCATTTAAAATGTGGGCAGTTTAATTTCGAGAAATTATTTAAAATAAAAAAAAACTTTTTATATATGTATTTATTTAGAACACTTCTTAACGTAAAAATCTGTTTTCTTTGACCACTGGATCGGCGCTGTTTTGCTATTGTATCATGTTACTACCAATATTGTGGTTAATTTAGGTTTCCTTACGTTTAAAATTTTAACCAAAAGTTTGTCTAAAAATAAATTTAATTTTCAGTAAATGTTCTAATCAATGAATTGTTTGTTTGACTCTTATTTAGGATGAAACACCGACAACAATAAGAAAAACTGTGTCGTAAAAAATCAACCCGATGACGACATACTCACAAATAAAAACAACAACAATGATAGCAAAAGCAATGCGATTGTACCAAGTTTGTTTACTGAAGATTTTTGAGTGAATCAATTCGTTAATGTCGTTGCGTTAATTCTCATTCATTTTTTTAGAGTCTTTAGATAAATGTTTAATGGATGATGATGATGGTGACCCAGACAAAAATTTTGTTTGATATATTACAAAAAATACAGTAAATATTTTTGTTTGATTAAGTAAACTATTTTGTTTAATATTTGTTAGTATTTTTAGACTAATTGTTTTATAAATTCAGACAAAAATATTGTTTGATATTTTTTAGAAAGTCCAGTAAATCTTTTTGTTTGATTTAGTAAATTCTTTTGTTTACAATTTGTAAATATTTTTAGACAAATTGTTTTATAGATATAAACAGTTGGTTCAATGAAAAAAACACGTTTTTTTTCAATGAAATTTTTGATATATTTTTGTCTATATTTACAAATTTGTTTGTAGGTTCGTTCCTAGACAAAATATTTACTGTTTCATTGAATTCCCTTACAGAAAATGAAATTTAGTTTTTTCTCTGTAAGAGGAATAAAACACCACGAGAAACATTTTTGTGGAACATTTTAACCCTCTAAATCCTTGCTGTATAGGTATTTTTGGCCTTTCTTAAAAAACGGGTGAGAAACTCCTCTTCAGCGGTAATATAGCGGGCTGAAATGCTCTATTTATTTTTCCACGTTCAAATAATCAAATCAAATAGAATAATTTGTTTCTGATTTAATTTAAATCTACTGATGAAATGGTTTGCGCTGCCAGCCAGCGCAAACCATTTCATCAGAATTTCATGTGTAATAAAAAGGTATTTAACTTATCGTAATTGTTCATGTTCTTCTTGTGAACAAGTAAAAAATCCATGATAAATACTAGCTAGCACACGTTAAACATGGAATTTGCCTTAGACCTTCTGCCCAGACACATACAAAAAGCCGTGAAATAATTTCCATTGTTAAAAGTGTACGTATTTGCAATTTCTTTTGTTTCTTTTTTAAAATAATCTATAAATGCTTTCATTTTCAATCAATACACATTTAGAATTATTAATTATTTTTTGCCTTAAATGAACAAACATTGACAGCTGCCAGGCCTCAAACTACTGGTATTAAATAACATTTTTTTCTCGCTTAAAATACATGTACGTTTTTCTTTACATACTGTGTTTTTTTATATGCATGAGTTTTATTTCATAGTGAAAGTATTTTTTAATTACTAAAATATTTTTCTCTTAATAGTAGTTGTTTTAACATCAGTTTTTTATTCAAAACTTTATAAAATTTAATACTTCTTGTATTAAATTCCACTTTAAGGCCACCTTTATTGTCGTTGTTCATATAAATGCACCACAACTCCACTGATTTTTTGTTTCTTCTTTATTGTTTTTTAACATGAAATGTTTACAGAAGATTTGCAAATCTCATTATTTTGCTTCTCCTCTTCCCATAACTTACCTGAGGATTGTTATACTTAAGTTATCACCGCAAATACATTTTCCATCGAAATAAACTTTAGTTGTACATATATGCGTATTTCTATTTGTGTTTTTCTTACATAAAAACGTGAGAACTTTACTCTTTTTGTTGTTAATTTATACAAAGAAATGATAAATTATAAGCAGGGAAACCGGAAATATGCCTAAAAGAAATTTGTTTTATGCGCATTAAATATGCACCAAAAACATAAAAATATGCTCTAAAAAGGCTATACAAACGTTATAATTTTGTTTATAATTTTTATAATATTCATTTCTGACACCACGAATTATATATATTCTGTTCGGTTATGGGCATGGGAGTCGATTTAACAATGTTAGCCTGTGCTTTCGTCTGTTCGTATATAAAATGATGGGCACCAAGGTCCCAGATAATTTGTGGACTTAAATTTTTACTAATACATCGCACGTAGTTCATATTTTTTTTTATATACTCGTATATGAGAAAAATCGCATAAGTAGCTTAAATATTTTCAAAACGCTATTATATTCTTGGTGTTTTTACGTAATGTAAATATGTAAACGGACAACTCTCGAAATAATTGGTGTTGCTCAAAGAATCTCTGAAAAGTAATTCAAATTGCGTAAGATTTGAATAAGGTCGGAATAAATTAATGGAGTAAAGAAAATTTGTGAGAAATTAGGGAAAAAGCACATTAGAGCAAGCTTAAAATTCGCCAGAGAAAAAAATTTTTAAATTTTGAAAAAATTGCCGACAAATTTAATTTTTTTTTTCGATTATAAAACAGATTTTGTTGTTTGTATAAATATGCATATTAACATTAAACAAAGGCAAAATATACAGAAAAAGAGTCAAATATTCAACAAATGCTAGAAAAATGCCATAAATATACGAAATATGCAAAAATATGCTGTAAAGGTAAAATATGCAAAAATATTCATCATAAAGATTTAGATGTGCTTTTGGAACGATTTTCCGTCAAATTTTTTAGATGTGCCGCTGGTTAAGACAGTGTTCTCTAAACACGTGACAAGATACATAAAAAAACTTGAGTTGCACCCAAATCCCCTAGCCCGAAACATCATTAGCCTTAGAGGCCACACTCGGCTGAGAAGGAGGGACATTCTTGCTCTCAGCCGAACACGAGAGACATAGGCAGCCAAAGAACCAACCGCTGAAACAAATATTTTTGTCTTGCAAGGGCTGGACTTAAAAATTAAAATTTTAGAGTTAAGATTTGATTACTTATTGTTAGTGCAATTTTATTGAAGATACAACAAATAAATATAACCGAGAAAAAAAATTTATTGACAAAGAAAAAGTTTACTCCACAGAGGGGCAAACTTACATGTTTCGTGACTTCCCGGTCTACTCATCAGAATTCTTTATCGCTTAGACCACTCGACCAAAGTCGGTAAATAGTTTCCAGTCAAGTAGTTGAACATCACTTATCTTTAAGCAAATCGTGATGTCACTCTAAGAACTGTTTTTTAGTTTTTTCCATTTCATAGTTTTTGATATTCACAGTTTTTCTTTTTTTTTGGCCTTTTGTTAAGCTTCTTGTTTCACTATATCAGTGAAGTCTATATTCTACTCGTAGTATGTAATACCTTCGGTAATTACGAATACTAGTGTAATTACGAAAACATTTGTTTGAACAGTGTGCATTCTTAGCTAAGTGCCTTTAGGAACGTCACTGCTCCTATCTCCAACGAAAAATTAGTCATTTTACAACATCGAGTAGGTTGTTTTCGGAGCTGTAGTAATGAAATATTATATTTTTACATGTAATTCCGTTTCAGTTTCTGTGTTATGCAGCATCGCTCACAACTGAAACGAAAATGATTACGAACAGCAACGTCTTTCAGCTTATGTTTAAATCTTATACTGATGGGAGTATTCGTTTAGAAATGGTTAATATATTTCTATAATATTTTGGTTCTGCCTTAATGTGTTTTGTAATCCAAATTGATAATACATATGTACGTCCTTTTTACTACGTTTTTAGTTATTATTAACTCGCTTTGGTGTATGTCTGTTCAGGTGGAATTTTGTAATTCATTTTAAAGTAGCTTCCTGATATGGTAGCAACTTAAAATTTTGCACAATCATTGGGTTTCCGTGACAATGCAATTTTATGATTAGAAAAATAGGCGGCTCCACGCTCATTCAAAGTAAATGTGCGTTTCAAATATTCTACTTAACCGATTCCTATAAAAGTTTGCATACATACTGCATTCGTTTCACAGTAGAATTTTATAATTAGAAAAGTCTATAAATGAAAATATTCTGCATAACCGAGTTCTATAAATGAAAATATTCTGCATAACCGAGTTCTATGAAACTTTGCACACATATTTGGTTTTCCTGACAATACAATTTTATGGTTTAAAAAGTGGGCAGCGCTACGCCCATAATAAGTAAATTTGCATTTCAACTATTTCCACTTAATAGATTTCTATTAACTTTGCATACAAATTGGGCTTTCCGGACAATACAGTTTTATACTTAACAAAGTGTACAGCACCACACACATAACAGGCAAATTAGCGCCTTCAACTGTTTCTATTTAACCGACTCCTATGAAACTTTTCCCGCGAATTGGGTTCTACTAACAACATAATTTTATAATTTAAAAAGTACATGAGCGTTTTTAACTATTTATACATAAACGATTTCAATGAAACTTTGTGCACATATTGGGTTCATCTGACAACACAATTTTATGATTAGAAAAGTGGGTAGCGTCTCGCCCATAAAAAGAAAATATTATTTTTCAGCTATTTCTATTTAAACGATGTGTGCTGGTTATTTGACACCGTCATTAAGCCAATTCTCTTTTATGGCGCTGTGGTTTGGTGGAAAGCCATGGAAACAGCGTCCAACTGCTATCGGTTTGAGAAAGTCATGCGCAGCATGGCAATGCTAATTACTGGGGCTTTACGCTCCACGCCAAATAAGGCTATTTTCGCCATGTTGAATTGGTTACCAGTGGATCTGCTAACCAAAAAAACTTGGCTTGAACACGGCAGTGCGTCTGCACGCTACGAATGCATGGAACTACAGACGCTGGGGTCATGCTAGTATTATCGATTCTTGGGATAATCTGCCTGAGCTAATTGATTATACCTCCCCGAGACCATCATTCTCTAGGGGCTTCAGTTTCTCTATCTCGGAGGAAATGAGGTCCACTGGAGGGTCTCCTCCCGTCGTGGAGCACTTCGATGCTTACACGGACGGCTCCAAGAGGGGTGACAGGGTTGGAGGAGGGATCTACTTTGAACACCTGGAAGCCAAAATTTTCTTCAGACTTCCAGACATATGTAGCATTTTACACGCCGAGATATCGGCCATAAAGAAAGTGGCAAACTGGCTTCGGTATCATAGGATATTTGATAGAAATATGCGAATCTTTACCGACAGCAAAGCCGCAATTAGTTCCCCAACAGGTGTATACACAACATCTAACCTGGTTCAAGAATGCCGGGCATCCCTAAACGGGATGGCGAGACATTAAAATATCACCCTTATATGGGTGCATGGACACGCCACCAGCGCAGGCAACTGCATCGCTGACGAACTAGCTAAAAGGGGGACGACACTGCCAGAGCCAGACATTGATGTCTTCTGCGGTATTCCCCTACATGCCTGCAAGCAGCAAATCGAAAAAATTTTCCACACCCTGGCACAGACCAGATGGTTCAATGAACCTACTTGTAGAATTTCCAGGCTAATCTGGCCAAGGCTGGATTCAGACCGCACTAGGAATCTATTAAGACTTCAGAAATCACATCTGAAAGACATCGTCGCAACGATCACAGGTCACTGAAAATTCGGCAACCATGCAAAGCTAATGGGACTAACGTCCCACGACTTCCGCAGAAGCTGTCGGGATGAGGAGCAGACCATATTTCACCTCCTTTGCCTCTGCCCCTCGCTGGGAATCCAGCGGCTGACACAACTCGGTCAGCAATCCTTCGTCAGTCTATCTGAGCTATCAACGACGAACCCTACTAAACTTAGCCTTTTCATAAGGCGCAGTGGATGGTTTCAGCCCTGAACCATCCCCTTCTGGCGAGTGATTGCCATAACTCTTCTTCTCTCTCTCTCTTTCTATCTCTTTCTTTCTCCTCTTCTTCTTCACACCTTCACTTGATCTCTTCCTTTCCTCTCTCTTTTCCTCTATTTCACAGGCAACCCAATAAAGGGACCAACCATGAACCATGATCGTAAGCTGCCTGTACAACCTAACCTAACCTATTTAAACAGTTCCTATAAAGCTTTGCACACAAATTTTGTTTCTTGACAATATAATTTTGTGATTTACAAACTGGGCAGCGCCACGCCAATAAGAATGAAATATGCGTTTTCTACTATTTATACGTAACCGATTTCTATAAAATTTTCCACACACATTGTGTTTTCCTGCCAATATAGTTTTATACGTAAAAAATGGGCAGCACCACGCCCATAAAAAGTAAATTTGCATATTAAACTATTTCAATTTAACAGATTCTTATGAATCTTTCCACACACATTAAGTTTGATGATTAGAAAAGTGGGTAGCGTCACGCCCATAAAAAGTAGATATTATTTTTCAGCTATTTCTATTTAAATACTTCCTATTAAACTTTGCACGCAAAATTTTGTTTCCTGGCACTATAATTTTGTGATTTACATACTGAGCAGCGCCACGCCCATATGAATTAAATATGCGTGTTTTACTATTTATACGTAACCGTAAAACAGAGAACGACTGTGTTGCTTTCTCTCTCTTTTGCCAAGCTGAATTAAAACTTGCACAAGAAAAATCGCCCTGTGTGAAGCTGGTACAATGTGATGTACACATAAAAACAAAATATTCTTATTCTTATACTTAAGTTCACACTCTTAAGAGGGGATTTCACACAGGGCCATTTTTTAATTCAGCCACGAGAAAGACAGCGAAAGCAACAGAGTTTTTCTCTGTCTTTTTCCCAACAGAATTAAAAGTTGCGCAATAAAAATTGCCCTGTGTGAACCCCGTCTTAGTTAGCTAATTACAATATTTAGGCAATGCTATTTTATTAACAACTTTTGTTTTTGTTGTTCATCATAAGTTCAATAACTAGGGATAAGTGAGAGTTAAAGTAATGCGAAACATAAGCTGTTGATTAAATATCATTGGCGAAGTTATTGTAGTTGACTTCCCAAAGACTGAAAATTTGGCCATCTTGGGATCGCTTTTGGATTTGAACGTTATCTACAGTAACTGTAATATTCAAACATTTTTGTTAATAACAATGTATCGACAGTTTTAAACAACTGCTGCTGTCAGAATTTATGTATTATATATTTCACATAGTATCGCTATTAAGAAAAACCATCTATAGTCTATTAAAAATAAAACTATCGAGGCTATCGATAGTACTATCGATTTTTTTGCAGCTCAATACCACTCGTACGAACGGCTCTGTTCTGTAAATCGAGTCGATTTGAGATCGCGAGATTTCGAAAATTAATAATGGTAATGCCGAAATTTTTAAAACCATTTTCCATAATTTTCTTTCAGATATGATATTTGAGGATCTAAATTAATAGAAAAATTAAAAAATTTTCCTATAACTGTTATAACCGTTTTCCTATAACGTTAAGATCTATGGTCCGGTTATTTTCTTCAAGTCAAAATATGTTTAAATTTCAGCGTCACACAGTAACGTAAAAATAACAAAATTGCACACATATGTACTATATAGATACACATACATATGTAGATAGTACTTACTTCCATTTAATGTATTCCAATCAATTTTCAAAATAGTTTTTTCTGTTCTAATAAAACAAGGAAAAAAAAATAATAAATTCGTAATAAAAACAAAAGATACACAAGCTAGCAGCATTATAACCGCAAGGTCAATTGAAATGCGAATGTTTTTTTTATAGTAGTTGTTATTGTTATTGTTGTTGGATGTGAGCCTACTTAATAAAGCAACAGCGTCAAAAGCAATAGAAGAGCTCATAAGTAGAGAAAAAAAATCACGTGGCAATCAACTAATTTGTTGAAATATCTTTAACTTACATGATTTTGTCCCTTCACACCTCTTTCTACGTAACTCTGTAAAAATAATTACATACTATGAAAAAGAATAAAGGCAAACAATTCAATAACAAGAGCAAAATTACTCAGTGTTATAAAGAAGTAGTGTGGAGGCCTTATAGAAGGCATCTTTACACCTTCTTTTGGAAGAACAACCACTTCATGCTCCATTCCATCTTCATATCTTTTTTACATATGTTGTTATTGTGCGGAAGGTCTACCTATCACTTCTTCTGGAAGGCCTGATCTTAAAAAGGCTATTTTAAAGGTCTGACAAAAAGCAAATAGAGGTACTTTTTTAATCTCGCTATTTTTATAGTGTCTTCTGTATATTTGATTAATGTGATTTTTTATTTCGAATTACATAATTTCTTTTATCCAGAGTAATTTTTAATACATATGAGACTAAAGTTCGTGTATGTATTTATTAAGAATTAATTCGACATGATACTGTCGCCAGAATAAGTACCCATTAGTAAAAAGAAGCAGTATGGAGGCGTTATAGATGGCATCTTTACACCTTCTTTTGGAAGAGCCGGGAAGGTCTTCCGTTTCCTTCTTCTGGAAGGCTTGACAAAATACCTTCTTAAAAGGCCATTTTGAAGGATTTTTAAGGAAGGTCTGTCAAAAAGTAAATGGAGGTACATATTTTTAATATCGATATTTTTAAAGCAGTTTTGATTACTAAGATTCTTTATATCAAATTATTTCCTTTTGTCTAAAGTAATGACACTAAAGTTCGTGTATATATTTATTAAGAAGTAATTGACATGAATAGTTTCGGCGGAATAAGTAATTATAACACAGCAAAAGTTATCACCAAAAAACTTTCAAACAAAAGTTTATCTAAAATAAAATTTTGGGCCCTATTCTGATTTACCACCACTCAACTAAGCTGAGTTGTCAATGTTGCGACGCAACTCAACTATTTTTTTGTATTATGATTCACAACTAATTTTAGTTGTCTTCGAAATAATATTCGAAATAAGTTTCTTATCACTGTATGTGGGAGGTAAACTACACCGAGTGAACTATTGAAAAGTTTACAGGAGACCGCAAAGACATGTTTAAAATCGCAAATAGTTCTGTCTCTGTTGGATTAGCCATTTGACTTAACCCAAATAGTTTATATAACTCTAATATTACTTTTTTAAATCTAACATATGCGTAATAAAACAACGTCATATAATATTATCGCTACTTATTAAAAAGCACATGATCCCTTAAAACGTATGAGGTACTGGATTTCACCTATTTTGAAAAAAATGTGACTTAGTGTAGTTTGCCTCCAACATACAGATCTATGCTCTTATGTTTTTTGTAACGATAGCAGCCATCACAGAATATTTTAAATATATTTAGTTTTGGCCTTACTATTTTTTCTTGAGATTTTTTGTTTTATGGATATGGCAACAATATTGGTTAACAAATGCGATAGGTTGGCGTCTGGAATATTGATGCACACTTTAAGCGGCCCATCCACTTGCAATATAATTGCGAAATTTTTCGTACTGTACAATAATATCGCCAATGTAAATGTTATACTCGAAGGTGGCAAAATATACTGGCAAAAATCAAAAGCCTTTATATTTTGATTGTACAATCGAAAAAATTGTTTAATGTGTTGGCAATATGGCTCAGTGTTATGTTTACTTTTTTATGATTTTGTTTGAAAGTAGTGTGCCATTTATTGCATAGTATAGGCCAAAACTATAATAATATGTACAATAACATATGCAATAGTATTGTATAATGGATGGACTCCTTTAAAATCACCATTTTAAAAATAAACAAAAGTAAGACAATAGTCGAAATAAGAACCAACACACATCTGATAAAAAGCTGTTGTCGCACTTTGATGAAAGTTGGGTTAAGTGGTATTCCATAATAAGATTTATACAACTAAAACTCAACTATCAATTCAGTTGTAAATCGTAATAGGGGCCTTCATTTTTAGTAAATGTTCTTTACTGAATCACTGGATTTTTCGTTTGACTTCTATTTAGGACGCAAGCACCAAAAACTACAACAAAAACCAGTTTTCTGTGTCGTACAAAATCAACGCCCATGACAACATACACATAAATAACGACAACAACAATGATAGTAAAAGGAATGATAATATAACAAGTTTGTTTTCTCAAGATAAACATACGGAGTTGAACACATATAACAAAGTAAAATTCTATAAATGCCTTATGGATAATGGTGTTATCATTTAAAACTTAGAAATATTATAAAAATAGTTTTTACTGACTCAGACAAAAAGTTTTGCAAAAAAATTTTGTAAATATTTTTGTTTGATTCAGCAAACTATTTTGTTTAGAATTTGTAAGTTTTTTTAGTAAAATTGTTTTATAAATTCAGACAAAAATATTATTTGATATTTTACAGAAAATCCAGTAAATATATTTGTTGGATTCAGTAAATTATTTTGCTTGGAATTTGTATATATTTTCAGAATTTTTTTTTTATAGATTTGGAAAATTTGTTAAGTGTGTGATGATAAATATGCCGAGTTAAATATGTATGTTTTCCGTAAGAGCTTACGTCAAACATATTTAACTCAAAAGTTAAATATGTTTTGACGGCACATTACAAATAAAGTATTTTATTTCTACTAAATTATCATGATTAAAAAAATGGAAAATAATATTAAAAAAGTATAAAATTAAAAAATCTTTTAATTATATTATGCGAATTTTTTTTTGTTAATTGCTCATCAAGACCTACCTGTATACCAAATTACAACTTTCTTGCTATACTGGAAGTGCCCCATACAAAGAAGGGGCACCCTACTCCCCCAGGTGAAAAATTCCCGTTTTCAGATTTCTTAGTTAATTGCTCACCAAGACCTACCTGTATTCCAAATTGTAGCTTTCTAGCTATAGTAGATGTGCCCAATAATATTGATGAGTCAGTGAGTCAGTCAGTGAATATGTACTAAAATATGCACTTTTTACACCTTCATATCTGGGGAAGCTTTTATAGTAGAAGTTTAAAACTTCACCTATGAGGTAACCCCTGTAGGGAGACCTTATGTTTCAAGTTTCATTATTTTATGATTAAGCGGAGCAAAGTAATAAAAACAGCTCGAATGCTTTCGTGTAAATAAAGTGAGTGGCCGGAACTTAGTCTGGCGCAATACCGTGCGCCTAGATGACCTTTTTGAGACATTTTTGCCTGTAAATAAAAATGTTTTTGTAGGTCCGTTTCTAGACAAAATATTTACTACTTCATTCATTTTTTGACTGAAAATTAAATTTAGTATTTTCTGTGAAGTCAATCAGTTCCAATGTCAGTTTTATATAAAAACTAGCTTTTTCCGACCGGCGATGCGCGGCCTTTAAACATATTGAGGAGAAGTCCTTAATGTGTTATTTATCCTCTATCTGGTCTAGCAATATGAACGAAATAATTCTGCACAAGAAAACCGACTTCAATACAAAGATCCAATTGGGATAAGCAAATTTCCCCACCGATTTTCGAAAAAAAGTTGTGGGACTAAACTGCAAGCAAACCCTTTCAAACCAAAAAGTAATTTTAAAAATCGGTTGACAAATGACAGAGTTATGTGTTAGTTTTACCGCTCGGTGTAAGTTAATCAGCTCCAACATAAATGGCATAATAACATCATGTATGATGTCTCTTGTAGGTAAATTTTAGTTTTATATACAAATTACTTGCGAAAAAAGAACACGAGAATGTTTGTCATTTCTGAAGTACATTTTTTGAAGCAAAACGAAAAATCTAAAAATAGAATTCTCATGTCTCCTCCCTTCTAATAGAATCTAATTTTTTTGGGGGGGAAAGATAAGTCCTTCTAGAAGAAGAAGTAAGAAGGCCTTTAAGAAGACTTGAAGTGAGAAGGCCTTTTTTGTTTTACCGCTGGGTACTGGCACACATTTACGCAATTACGTTACGTATGAGTGTTAGTACTCTTGTACATATTCGTAATACGTGTATAACCTCAAATACCTTTTGCATATTATTGCACTAATGAAATTTAATTTAACTTATCTAACAATTATTTTTCTTTGTAATTGCTGTTTGAGCTTTTGCCTTTCCACATTCTACACACTCTTACATTCACATAAACCAAGCAGCATTTTGATTTAAATAAATACTTTAGCTTTGTATTTATGCGCTTTAGGCAACCCTTCCATTTTGTTGTTTTTATTGTTGACCTTATCCAATCCAAAAACCATTGTATCCATTATTTTTGTTGCCTTTAAAGTTTAGCTTTGCGTAATTTTCATGTTTCTGTTATTGCTTTACACTGCCATATTTATGAGTGGCTTGTGCTTTTGTTTAAAGTTTCTTGAGTTTCTAATATGAGCACATCGTTTAACCTTTAGTTTTTTTTTTTGCCAATTTACCATTCTACCCACATGTATAAACAAGTTGTTTTTTTTCTTTGTTTTGCTGTTGCTGTTGGTGGTGTGTTTTAAGCCACATTGTTTGTAGTTTGAAAGGTAATAAGTTTTATGTTGATACTTTGACACCGTACTGTTTATTGGCTTTTCTAAAGTTTGTTGTTAGAATAAAGGGTGAGTATGAAAACGTGTAACGACGGTCAGCGTATATTACTAAAGAAAAATGTTCAATTATTTTGCTGCATTAGAATTACGTAGGTTTGTGTATTGTTAGGATAAATAGGGCTAAAATATCCCATTGCACTGTGTTACAGTCATAATTTGTTTGTGAAATGACGTACTAATTTATAGAAATTTGAATGTACCTCAAAGTCGGAAGTTGTCGAAAAAATCGATTTTTTAGGACTTCACTACCAAAAAAAATTTCACTACGTTATTTCTGCAACGGTTTTTATTTTATATACAGTGTTGACTATAGAAGAAGTTAAGCTTTCCGTATATATATAACAATTTTCACTTAAAATATATCGTGGAAATATGAAAAAAAATTATTTTTTCCGACCTTTTGAACTTAGGCGGCTTTTTTGCCACACTTTGTATTAAATCTTACTGATATTAAAAAGTGTAATTTATAGCGATTAAAATAAGCCTTAAAGTAATAAAATTGGCAGGGAATTGGCAAAGTTACAATTTATTTTGATCAAAATTTCAGTGTAAAAAATATTCTCGCTGCATTCTGGAGCTACTCATAATATTTATGTTAATTTATATATAGCTTCTAATCTATTGGCCAGATTTGAAACTTGGTATATCAATGTAACCGGATCTACATATTGTCGGCTTTATACTTCAACCTCGTATCTACATTTTTTTTCAAAATAGAGATTAATAGTGAAAAACATGCTGTAGCACTTATGTAACGTAAAAAATAAAGACGACAGTTGTCTTGGGCACACCAGGGAGAGCTATGCTCCTTATATTATTTAACATTTATTATAAATATTTACATGAATTAAGCAAGAGTAATATTTTTATTGATATCCCGAAAGTTGTGGTATAAACACAATTGAGACGAACGACGAACCTCGGATAGTTCGACGAACTTCTCGGCAAGAATTCGTTGCGTAAATTCGTCTTTTGGAACACAATTAAATTAGACAAACTAATAGTCTTACTCCAATTCTGTGCCTTGTTATGGATATTTTTGTTATAACTACAAATATTTACTGCGGCAAAAATAATGATTAGTTGCAAAAAAAAAAAAAATAAATGTAAAAAGTCGTTTAAACTCCCAAAAGGCCAGAAATTTGGCATAAATCACACCTTCGCGAAAATGTTGAAAACTCGCATAAAATCCAAATATTGGAAACAATACCTAAACTAAAGTTTATTAAACTCGCTAAAACTATAACGTAAGTCAATAACTCGGCAGAAAGCACAAAACATTATGAAAATTCGCAAAAGCTTGCTAAAATTTGAAATTTTAAGTCCCTAAATAAAAATAAATAAAGAAAGCCAAAAACTTTGGTACAATTACATCTTTCGCGAAAATTACAAAAATCCGCGAAAAACTGTAAAACCATAATTTTTATTAAAAATCACTAAAAGTCTAAGGAATGCTGAAAATTCGGTAAAAACGCGAAAATGACGAAAATTCGCAAAAACTTGCTTACAGGGACATAATAGCAAAATCTAATATTGTTTAAAATTCGCGAGAACTCCTAAGAAGCAGAATACTTGCAAAAATTCGCTTTTATCGCGAACATTGCAAAAATTTGCGAGAATTTGCAAATTCGGAAACAATCCCTAAAACTGATTAGAAGTCGCCAAAACTGTTAAAAATAAAATAAACTCAGAAAGAACTCAGCAAATCGCAAGTTCGTGAAATATTTCTAAATGAAAATGAAGAAATCATTAACACTGCAAAGGATAACAAAATCTCAGAAAATTAGATAAATTGCGAAAATAGCGAAAATTCGCAATAAATTGCGTTTTGTTTAATTTTGATTTAATAAAATCACATCACTACAATGGACATTTTTTCTTTTGAATTTACGAAAGCAACGAAAACCTTTTGTATGAATTTTTTCTTGTTAAAAAATATATTTGAACAAAAAAAATATTAAAATTATGTTTTATAAATTGACATATTTTTCAGATGTAAGTGAATAAAGCAAAATTTCAGCTCTTATAAAATTAGTAGAAAATGGCTCAGTTGGTAGAGTACTTGCCTTGAAATATGAAGATTGCGAGGCTGTGCTCCGGTTGAGCCATACTTTTTTTATACAAGCGGCCAGGACTAGTTACAAAGTAGTCCAAATGTATGAAACAATATGGTTCATTTAACATAGCGATGTCCTAGGAATGAACCATGTAGTCCATCTGTGCATTACATAGGACTACCCCAAAAACTACCCCTATGTAACACCTCCATGGAGCACCTACAGGAAGCTAGTTTTGAACACCATTTTGGTATGTAGATTCAAGACTGTATTTATTAAACAGTATCTATAATGATAACCCCCATTCATGTCTTAAGCAAGATTAGTGCAACTAGAAGTTTCCAATTAATAGCTTCCGAATAAAATTAGTATTGTTTCTTTTACTTGATATCTTCCTCCTTCCAATGAACCAATAAAATTGCATTAAAAATCAGTGTCTGAAGCTGATTCTACAAATCAGTCAATGCTGATAATAGAATGATTGACAGATTGCAAACACTCACTTATACCGTAATGGTATATACTTTTTAACACTGCCATTATTGGTTCTGTTGTTTGTTTAATTCAAAAAAGTTCAAATTAAAATTCGTTAACAATGTTCACGAGGTGAGAACATTTAAAATTGCATAGAATTTGAAAAATCAACTTCAAATCAATTGGAATTCATTGTGTACAAGGCTGAAGAACCCCAAATGAAAAAAATAGCGCAGTTAACAATAGGAAAATATTTGCTCTCTTTCTCATTCAACTGTAAAACAGTTCGCATTCTTGTTAGATTAGACAAATCCATTAAATATGCAACATTTTCTGCTTTTTCTGCTGCATTTGTATTTTTTCCTAATGCTTTGGTGCAACACACCAAAACGGTAGCAAACAAAAATACAAAACAGTTAGGCAAAATGGTTTTAAGGTTTAGCAAAAAGAAACCTTAGATCTGTAAGTATGAGTGCATACAGATGAGGTTTAAATTTAAACACAGTGGCAAGCAAAACAATCGAAATGAAAACAAAGAAAGTAGGCATTTGTTACTGAAATTAATTTTAAAAATTTCACCTTTCGTATAATTTTTTTTTTAAATTCTGGATAGGTAAACGAACTATTGACTACCATACGAAGACGGTTTATGCTAGTTTCGGCTCGTTAATAAAAACGACACAATTATTTCGTAGGCAACTACTGTCCAGCCGTAGTTTCTTCTTCCTTTACCCTGCGTTTAGACATGTAAGTACTTGCATGCAAGTTCTGTGTACGTATTATCAACGAAAGATCAATTTGTATTCGTTTCTCTGTCTTTCTCATAGCTGAACCAAAAGTGTGTTAGTAGAAAAGTTTGAGTGTATTGAGTTTTTCGAACTTGCACTTGCATGTGTAAAGGCCAGGTTAGCAAATGCTTCCCATTAACGAAACTTAGCATTCTAAGATACTGCGCTCTATTTGATCGTTAAAAAAAAGTGTGTTAATAGTTCTGTTTCTTACTGTTGAAAATGTTAGTGTTTTTCAATTTCATACTATTAGCAAATAATGTTTACGTCAGTGTTTACGTTCAAACTAAATGCATGAGCTAGCCAATAATGGATGACTTTAGCAATAACGTTCCACTCAGACAGCAGCAAAACGCAACAACATTTAAATCAGTTTGGTAACAATTGATGGCTCAGTAAACTTTCGATTAAAAACAAAAAATAAAAAAGAAAAAAAAACAAAAAGAAAATCGAATATTTTTAGAATTATCTTGTATACTTTTGCAATTTTAATCCCACAACCAACACACAAATTTACATATTCATATTTGTTACTCTTAAATTTTCCTATGTCGAAATCCATAACAATCTGTGCGAGTAGAAACTTGAATTTTACAGTAATTTGGTTACCAAGTAAAAATGAAAACAAATTTGAATCAAACACATGATCCTGATGGCCAATAAAACAAAAATTGTTTTGCCGCCACAGTGACTACTGCAATGAAGTCATCTTGCACATTTCAAGTGTATCGTTGGTTCGTCCGTTTGTTTGTTCATTCAACGCAGTGCAATTCAGGATAAGTTCAATAACAAACTTCTAAAAGAAGCTGGCATGTCCATCATCTATACATACGAAGGTAGTTTGAACAGTAAAATAAAAAGAGTACAGTTAATAAAAACAAACGAACTGTAAATAAAATAAAAATTAATTTGTACTTTTTACATATCCGAATAATCGAATTTCATGCTATATACTAGGGTATTCAATTAAGTGGGTTTATTTTTTAATCGGCTAATCGGTAGGCGTCTATCAAAAAACGAAATCTACGCAAAATTCTAAGAAAATTACCTTAAGAAACTAGGGGTCTAAAATCAAAACCTAGCTCCCGACGAGAGACATCAAAATTCAAGTTTTTCATCGGAACAATATTAGTAAAATATTAAACCTTCCCCCTTCCGATTTTGATAAAATTTTTTACGAATGATCCCTCTGGCATAACTGGCCTTAATGCAAAGTCTTGATTCACTATTGACTTGAGTACATGGGAGGGTTACATACATACATACACACATTCACATAAATATACATAAAGCTATACGAGCATTACCGTAAAAATAGTCATATAGCTTCTTAGGACTTCAGAACGTCAAAATCTGATGAAGAAAAAAAATTAAGGAACTAGTTCGTGCCATTTTAAAGATACAGCAAACCAATACCAGCTGGTTATTATTTGGATCACCTTTAGCCTTAAAATTGCCTTCCATTTTTCGTATTTGTGTCAACATACATATAGCACATGCTTATATACATATATACATACATACACACATACTTATATACATACATATCGGTACCTGAAACGCAAAACGCCCTAACTAAAATTTTCATCATTTTACAGGAAAATCAATAAATATGCTAAGTTATTCAATTGGTCAGTTCTTTTTCCTTTTAGATTTTATCGCAATTTTTGTTCGGATAGATAGATATAATAGGGGAAATATCTGGTCTGAAGACCGGCACAGCGACACCTAGTGGATCTTTTGTGCCCTAGATCTATAAATTAAATCAAGCTCTGCATGACTCTAATTATGAAAGTCAGCACAGAGTCTGACTTAATATCATCCGAACACAGAAACTCAGAATGAAAAACACGCCTTCTACTATTACATAAGACGATACACTCACAGAGAATGTGTGCCGTTGTCCCATCCTCTTGTTCGGGTAAGTCTGATTTTTATAGTAGCTACATATGTACATATGTATGTATGTTGGTGAAATACAATGGAATTTACTAAAAATCCGATTAGAATTTTTTGTTAGATAGGGCTTTTTGACTTTATTTAACGATATGTGTTTGCATTGAAGTCAACCCCCAATATATTTCAAACAAAAGCAAAACACATTGCATCTTCGATCGCAGTCCATTGAATTCATTCATGCGGTCAGTTTTGTTTTGATTTTTTCCCCTATTTTGGAATGACACACAAAAACAGATGTAAACAGATAAAGGATGCAACAAAAAAGTAGGAAAAAATTAATTTTGTATTGCCATCATGTTGCAGTGGTGGCTGGTCAGAAAATGCAGCAGTTTATTGAAAATACGATATTTTTGTTTTATAGCACGTACTTCTACTAATACATGACAAACATGTGTATGTAGGCATATACATACACACTCATATAAATATTTTTGTTTATAAAGTGATTGAAACTTTTAAAGGCCAAAGGACTAAATTTTTTTTTTTGAAATTGTGATGGAGTGGTGGTAGTGGTGTCACTGGCAACTTTGACAATTTCCCAACAAACACAAGATGAAACGTTTTATATAAATACTAGAGTATTCAATTATTTATATAAACAAATCGCTTGATTAATTAATCGAGGTTTTGGTTTGATCGTTTAATAATCGGTTAGTTTTGGAATAATCGGTTAACTGATTAATAAAAGTTTTCCATAAACTAATTATTTTCAATAAATAATAATACGTAACTTATTTATTTTGAGATATTTTTACTAAAAATAAACAGTAACGTACCAAACGTAACAATTCTTGAACTAAATCAAACAGAAAAAGAATTTATAAATATGAATTAAATAAAAAAAAATCATCTTTTATTAGTTAGTTTAAATATATTTTTATTTTGGTGCAAATGTTTAGGACTTAGAAAAAAAATTATTTAATCGAAAATAACATATTTTCAATTCCATAACCTAAAAAAACACATGATGATTTATATT
Source organism: Panzeria rudis (assembly GCA_956483635.1). Taxonomy (NCBI): domain Eukaryota; kingdom Metazoa; phylum Arthropoda; class Insecta; order Diptera; family Tachinidae; genus Panzeria; species Panzeria rudis. The sequence goes on from OY101448.1 coordinate 198,890,802, forward strand.
GCTTTTTTTAATAAAGAGAAGTAACACAATCAGGCAATTAATGCCCACCAGCTAATCAATTAATGTGTTACATTCTTGTTTGGGAAAGGGTTAGAGTAGGGAGAACAAGTGGTGAAGTGGGAGAGAGATAGCAAGCTTAATTCATTTACAACCCTGCAATTGCGCGTTTTTTGTAGAGCAGTGTTGCAAGCCCCTCTGGTGTCAAGTAGAGGCATTGAGTTGTTTAAGCTGTGTAGCCATTTTATTAGTTCTTTTACTTCGCCGACGGTTCTGCTACAATATCGACGAAGGAGAGTACATTGGGATATGTTAGCATTAATCCCTGCCGGTACTGCCAAAGTGCTCAGTGCTGTGCATTCATCAGTTTAACCAAAGACTATAGATTTATATAATATATATAATCTATTGTCTTTGGTTTAACAGTACAACAACAACCAACACAATAACACACTAATGCATATGAGAAAAATGCATGATGTTGTTGGCTTACCTGAAACTAGTCTTGAACTCAAGACCTCAGGGTTTGTAGTCAAACGCGCTAATTACACAGCCGACAGCACCCTCAATAAACGCAGTATTTTTCAAATCTAGATAGAATTTTGAGATTAAAACTTGAGTTCAAATTAATATTTTTTTGTGAACCCAGTAAAACGGAGCTTCCAAAGAAATCAATAAGATCTCGAACTTGTGATCCGGAAGTGGCGCAAATCCATATAAATTCTAATAATTTTTACATACCATCTTCATGGCTCTCTTTTTTGATGTCTATTCATTGGACAAAAACTCGTGTTTACAATATTTAGAAAAAATTATTTTTTGCAAAAACATCTTTATTATACATATTTGAATTTTTCTTCACATAATTTGATTTGTTTAATAATATTCATACGAGTACACACAAAAATTAAATTGTTCTTTCATACAAGGATTTGTTTGGAATTCAGTTTAAGTTCAATAAATAGCTTATCTGATTCAATAAATGTATAATTTTGAGCTCTTATTTACACTAAAAAACAACAACAAAAACAAGTTTAATTTTCAGTAAATGTATTGTTTGATTTTACAATTATTTATAATTTTTTGTTGATTATCAAAAAACATTTTCAGATAATTATTTTATCTGCTTCAGTAAATTAGTTTGTTTGAATTTGGTTTTTTCATAATAATATAAAAAAATAAATTGGGATAAATGTTTTCTTCGAATTTACAAATTTTTTATTGGAACGAATTCGTCATAATGAAGTAGGGGTAGAGGTAGGGATCGAAGTAAGGAATTTTTTTTCATGACATGTAAAAAAAGTGAACGCCTTTATCTCCTCCAGTTATCATCTAAAAAAGCAACTACACGAAGTTTACTTAACACACAAAAATGATTTTGAAAGTAGCTGCGAGAGTATGTGTTTTTGGCAGAGAGAATAGCATTTTCATTAATCATTTATTTGTATGTTGTTAATATAACATCTACAAATACCAAAAATATGCGTTGGTTGTTGATCTTATGAAAGTAGTGAAAAAGACATTCCAAAAAATTTGCTTCGAATTCTTATCATTCTTAAATTATTGCCAAATCGGAAAGTAATATTGCAAATTCTTTAAAATCTAAAGGTTTACTCAAGGCGAATTCAGAGGGGCAAATACAACACAAAACCAATAAGCGTTTTTAGTGTATGGTCACTGTCAAACTTCATGTGTAATATAAAGAAAAAATAAGCATCCAAAGCCAGTTCATAGCAGATGGCCTTAACAGCACATGAAGAGAAATTTGTTCAGAAATTCTTGTACCTAAAATTTTATTCTAATCGCTTTCAAATGTTGAAGATTTAATAAAAAATTTGATTTCATCAAAACGTCGGGTTTGCTGGGTTGTTCCACTATTTCATTATTTCCTAAGACTTGGTCTAGTCTTTCTGTGTATGTGTGAAAGTATTTTGTGTCTATTGATAACTTTTGTTAAGGAAATGTTTTATAAGCTTGTAGTTCTTCTATTTAATTGAGTTAAAAAAGGATGTTAGGATAAATATAACAAGAAAATCTGTAGGAAATTTTTAATATCCTTTGAAAGTGATGAAAGTTTATCTCTTGCTCCTTTTTCTTAATTATTTTGTTAATCTTTAAAATTCAGTTCATGAAGAGATAAAGTGATTTTTGAAGTGATGAGGTCATGTAGATTTTTCTGTTGTTGACATTATAAAACACTTCCATGTCAGTTTATTCATTCATAAAACTTTTAAATGCCACACAACATTTAAAAGTTGTTTAAAGTTTTTTTTTTTAAATTAAATTACATGCTTTTTAATAGAAAATGTTCCAAATAGTAATTAAACACTTTTATTTAATTAATTTATTATTAATACGATATTATCCGCTGCCTGACAGGTAAAAAGTTAAATTAAATTGCAATTTTATACTACAATGAAATAGAAACAAATGTTTGACTTTATAGATAAAATCTTAAAGTTATATAAAATTATATAAATTTATATAAAGATATATGAGACTGACTTGAACGTATGTATTCCAAATAAGAGATACAATCGTATTATCGAATTGATGAATATCGTCATCCTAGTGTTCAGTAGTATACTGGCTTAACATGTTTTCTCGTATTCTCGCCAAAAAAATCTATAATATAGCGATACTCATTAAGAAGCTTCTTTCAAATCAGCAATGAAAAAAAATGTATTACCCCTCCAGATATGTCACTTTTGCGGCCATTTACCCATGATGAGTCAATATTATGGCTATTCTATTGCTACTTTTCATATCAACAACAGTAACAAGATGTAAAAATGGAGAATTTTACTTGCTATGACAAACAATACAAGTTAATACACTGGTAAATTAACTTTTTTTATACACTTCCATATAAACAATGTAACAATATATTAAATTGCAAAAAAAAATTTCTTGTATAACTTAATTTGATTGCATTATAATTATTAAAATCAAATTATATGCACTTCCACTCGTAATTGTAATTAGTAAATTTTATAATATAATTTATATGATAAAAAGCAGATTTTTAATCTTCAGTAATTGAAATTTTTTTGAGATAAGATTGGAATTATCTGTTTATAATCTAAAATTCAATTATACAAAATAATTCCTATTATTTTACCTGTTTTGTTTTTTTTTTTGCATTCTATGTTTCTCATTGAATTGCAAATTACGTGTATTTAAAGTTGCAAAAAGAGAAAAAGTCGGGTGTTAATACGATAACACAATGAAAGTAAACATTGTGAAAAGTGTTAAAAAAATATACAAGGAAAATATTTTCAATTTAAATCAAATAAAATAGCAAACAAAATAAAATTTTAATTGTGTAAATAATATTACTATGAACATACGAAAAAAATTATACGCAGCAAATATACAAGCCCTATAGTTTTCTTATTGAGCAACTAGGGAACTTTAACGCAAAATCGAGTTTTATTAACTAATTAAACAATTTCTTTGATTAAAATTTTAGTATAACTTTATTCCTTGAACTGCCGACAGGAAAAAATCATAAAGATCGGCTATGCAAAAACCTTTACTCAGCGAAGCCGCTTTTCGATATACTGAGAGGAAAAAACCTTAAGGCCGACATACTTTAAGCATTGTTGACTACTTTATTTGCAATTTTTTGTTGACTTTATTTCACTTTTAAAAACACAATAAGGTCAAATGACTTTATTTCCCAACATGATGGGAAATAATGTCAATTGACCTTATTTCCATTGACCTTATAACCTGTCGAAAATATAACAACCCACAGTACTAAAGAAGCAAAATTTTTTTTAAAGAAAACCAGAAATTTCTAAACAGATAATGATGCTTCTTAAATCGTTTCTACCCTTCAGCTGCTGTTAACTTTTTTTAACGTCCTAAAATATATAGATAAATTATATTTAAACAATTTTTTTACGTAACGCTCAATACATTTTCATACGAATTCAATATTTTTCCAGAACACACGCTATATTTCGAATTCACTACAATTCAGATGTGTAATCTTCCATTTGTTTTAACATAAAATCTTTTGTTATTCACTATAAAATTTCAATTACATTAAAAAATATGGATAACACTCAATACATTTTTTTATTCAAACGATGACTGATTGATGAAATGTTTTGCAATATAATACTATTTAGCAAAGTGCACAAATGTTTTGAATATTTATTTAATTTTTATTTAAATATGTTGTTAATGAAATTTAATATGAATGAGTAATAAAGCGTACTAAAAACTCGTAACACTCAATCACATGACGGACACCAACAATTTAAAAAAAAACATTATAATTTCTAATATTTTTCAAAAATTCGATGTATGAAATAAGAGAACCAAATGCAAATATTCTAAACCCGTTATAAATTTAATTTCTTTTTTGAAAAAATTTATAGTTTCTTACTTAATGTGGAAAATAACAGCATGCATTACGGACACGCCATTTTGCATGAAGAGGGGAAAAACAATATTTTTGTGTTTCGTTTTTAACACAAAGTGGACAGTCTTACACAAAACAACTTATATACATTTATTTACAATCTATTAAGTCATGCTAAAGCAGTTTACATTTTAAAATTTACGCGTTTATTTTATGAAATATTTTACTTTACTTTCAGCGGATACGAAAAAAGTATTTGAAATGAGAATGATCCTTATATGTATATTTTGCTTTTGCAAAGGCAATAATTTTACAAGATTTTTTCTATGTTTTGAATTGGTGTTGTTGTATTAAAGGAATAAAAGTGAAAGCGAAGTGGTGGCTTTTTAAACCAACTTTCTATAGCATAGTCAGTGACTTTTGGACAATATTGCTATAAATCTTGCAAACGATTGGTTCGTCCGTTGACTATACCCAGTAAAAAAGTTGCTTCCAATAAAGCAGGTTTCTACTATTATGGAATAAAAGTAGCGCTGACAAACCTGCTGATATAGCTGCTGATTTTTGTATGGCGAGTTCCCGGATTGGAGTACTACATTTTTGCTCACAAAAGCGCTTTTGAAGCGCTAAAAATCATCAACATTTTCAGCACTAGAACTGAAAATATATGAAAAAAATGTTTCGATGTGGATTGGTGTCGTTGACGCCATTTTGAATTTTTCTTATTTCGTTTCTTTGTTTATTGTTATTAATTTCATATTTTTACTCAATGTTTGTTATTTTAACTTCAACTAGTATCGAACTAAGAACCTTCAGGTTTGAAGTCCAACGTACCAATCACTCGACCAAAAACACTGTTGCAAAACGGCACCAAGAAACTCAAATAAACTTACTCTTCATTCTCGCTTAAAAACTTGCTTTGGATCAGCACTATAAAATCAGGTTTTTGTATAGCTTGTGTACGAAGCTTTTGTATAAGTAAAAAGCAAATACTTTTCTCGCTTCAAAACCTGCATTGTTGTGACGCTATGAAATCAGCTTCTGAACAAGCTCATATTTTAAAGCGAATTATAAAGCGCTTTATTTCTGTAGTGCTTCAAAAAACATGAAAAATTTTTACTGGGTACTAGTTTATTTAAAAATATAAAAAAAAGAAATTAAGAGGAAAACTTTATAATGAAAATCATCAAAGCTGCAGGGTACATTATTATTTTATAATTGTGTACATGTGTAAGTTTGCGTGTATAAATATTCGTACATGTATTTATGAACGACTTTTTTGTTTTCTGTTTTTTTATAATTTACATTAAAATTTTGTATTTTATATTTACTTTAATACTCCATTGTTTGTATTTTAGACTAAATTAAATTTAAATTTACTTTATTTTATGTTTATTTGTTTTTACTCTACTTAATTCTTGTATTTATTTTTAATAAAATATTTATAGTGTAATATATTTTTTAAATAAAATCCCAGTTTTATTATTTATTCATTTTTAACTAATGACTATCATGGCTGTTGTTGCTTGGGGCGTTAATCTGTCAAGGGTTAGTTGCTGCCAACTTTGTTGTATTGATGAAAAATAAACGATAAAGTTAAAATAAAACAAGTCTATGAGTACATTTGCGATGATAATGACGATAATTATTTGTTTTGCACTTAATTGATGTCCGCCATTTAATTAATTGTTTCACCAGGCGCGGATGCAAGGGTGGTGGAAAGGGGTATTTCCTCCCCTCCCCCTGTTTTAACGATAACGTAAAAAAATAAAAAACAAAAATAAGTTGTGAATTTTAATCGAAAAATGTTTTTATTCCAAACATGTTTTACCCATTTAGGCTCAAGTTCGAGCAATTTAATTTTACAATTAAATTATTTTTATTGAGAAAGGAATTTTTGAAAAGACAAATTCTGCGATCTCATTATAATTTTCCACCGTTGATGTTGGTTAAGTCAAGTAGAAAAACAACTAAATTAACCATTTAAACTTAAACGTTTTAAGCTTATTGCAAGTGTGGGTAATTTTGCAAGCTTACTTTAGCTCTTTTGGTTTTTGTGCTTTTTCCTTGTTTCCTCAACCCAGCTGAAAGCCTTCTGCTATAGAACATAGAAAAAACTAAATTTAATTTTTAGTAAAGAAATTCAATGAATTAGTAGAAATTTTGTCTAGAAACGGACCTACAAACAAATTTGTAAATACAGACAAAAAATGTCTCAACAATTTTATTGGAAATAACGGGGTTTTCAGTAAACAAATTGTCCAAATCTATAATATAATTTGCCTAAAAATATATATAAATTCTAAACAAAATAACTTACTGAATCATACAAAAATATTTACTGGATTTTTTGTAATATCTGTGGTTTTCTTGAATAAGAGCGTATGTCTAAAAATCAGTTTTTTTCAGAAGAGCCGAAATACTTAATTTTTAATAGTACGACTCTGTGTGAATTTTATTAAACTTTTTTTGAACTGCAGTCATGTGAACATTTCTTGTAAGAAGTTTGTGTAAAAATTTGGACAAATATTCCCTGATTGTTAGATCCTAGTGAATAATAAAAAAAAATAATGTGCTAATGACACTAAAAGTGTGTGCAGAAAAAAACCTTATGTCGATAACAGTTATCTTCATTGAACTAAATCAAGCACAAAAGCAGATTTAAGTTTTTTTTAACTGGAAAACGCTTGCGCACAAGTTTTATTTTATTTATATATCGGATATGTGTTCAAAAGTAGCAATGCATGTGAGTATGTGTTTTTTCACCGATAATAAATTGCCAGCATGCAATTGTACGTCGATTTAAGTCATTAGAGCTGTAAAATGTATGAATAAATAAAGAAGTTGTGTTGTTTTTAGAAAAAAGAAATTCAGAATTGGTTCATGTAAAAAAGCATATCGCCCGCCTTTCTATGTCAACCTCGTAAATAATTTTTTTCAAAATAGAAATTACTAGTGAAAAACATTCTGTAGCAGTTATATTATGTAACAAAAAATTACGAGAGGTATCTTGGGTACACTATTTATATGAAGTAAGTAAGAGTAATGTTTTTATTGATATCCCGAAAATTTTAATACGATACGAGGTTAAAGTAGAAACTTGACGATATATAATAATGCAATTTGGCATCAATAACTCAAAATCGACAAAAATGGACATCCGCGTTTATTCAAGAAAACCACAGATATATCAAACAATATTTTTATCTGAATTTATAAACCAATTTGTCTAAAAATACTTACAAACTCTAAATAAAATAGTTTACTGAATCAAAAAAAAAAATATTTACATGATTTTTTTTGTCGCAATCGGGGTTTGCGTCCTAAATAAAAGTTTAAAAAAATTCACTGATTCAGTAAAGAACATTTACTGAAAATGAAATTTTATTTTGGACAAACTTTTGTTTGTCCACTGGACGGTTTAAAGTTTAGTAGGGTGTTTTCTAATTCTGTTTTACTTAATAATGCTTAGCGCTGTTGTATATGTACGAACAAAATTTCTTATATCTATTCATTTATATTGATAAAAACGTCATTAGTAATGATTGATAGTCGACTGATAAGTTGCAACATTTGTTTGTAAAATAATGAAATATACCAGCGCTAGGCGCTTTTTTATAGATGTCATTGTAAATACCTCGGCAACAAATACTTTTTATAAAAATTCACAAATTATTACGTAGCCAATTTAAATAAACTAAAGTTTTACTATAATTAATAACTTTTTTACTGCGCTCAACATATGAAGATAATTTGTATCTCAATTTGTATTCATAAATAAATGTTTAATTTTCCGTTTTGCAACAAATTGAATTTCCTTCGAATATTCCGTAAAATTGAGAACGTGCAGTAAAATAGAAAAAATAGAACAATTCTAGCATGTAGATATTGAGTAATTTACCTGTAGAAGGAAAAAGAAGAATAAATCATAAGACTTATTTGGATATTAATAACACATGTGTGCACATTTACGCAGTTAATGTTTCTTCCTCTTGCTATACTGTTCAGTAAAAGTTTGTTTGATTCCTGGGAACATATTTTTTTTTCAATAAACACACCTAAAAACTTTCAGTGATTGTAAGTAAAGGGTGCAGCAAAAGTTTATAAATAATTTATTAAGTATAAAATTTCATCCAAAAACTATTCTTTATCTCATTACTGCAAAATGTTATTCCATTCAAATTTTCACCTCCCAACAAATTACCCTGTAGTAAAATCAACGTTTTAAAAACTTTCTTCCTTAAAAATTGCGTTTAGAATATTTGCATATAATCAAGTATACAAGAGAAAAATACACGCTAATGAACATCCTTTTCATTAGACAAACTTAAATCTAGGAAAAAAAAGAAGAAGATTATGAAAATTTTCTAATTAAACATACACACAGCTTATTAGAATTTTTTCTTGAGTACTTGGCATAAATTTTCTTTAATATTGAACAAACTACAACAAACTACATTTTTGTAATATGCATCAAACGTACAACAAACACATCCTTTGAAATAAAGCCTTCATGGTATGTATTAGTTTCTTTACTAGCATGTATGAATTTCCTTAAAATTCTTAACATTATTTGTAATTGTATGAGTGACTGTGTGTATTTGAGGGTAAAATCCCTAATGAGATTTTTGCTTATAAATAACATCTTTATTTCCTAGAATTTTTCCCTGAATTTTTACTTTCTCTCTTTCCAAAGCGCAAAGTGACAAGGTGGAAAATAAGTCAATCATCTAGGAAAAATTTCCATCATCGTCATCCTGAGAAAGTTTCCGTGTCTGAATATCTGATGCATATTTTAGTGAATGCGTGTGAGTGAGTTTGTTTGAAAATTGTTAAATCAAATCATTTTTATTAGTTAGACATCAAGACAAGAGCAGCATCACAGTTGGCTAGAGTGCAGTGCAGCATGAAAAAGTAAAGACATGAGTAAAAAAATGCTTTTTATTTTCAAGTGACATATTTAAAAAAACTAAAAAAAAAATGAAAACTTTACCCGGAAAACCAAATGTGTAATGCATACTTGATTCATTACAAAAAAAAAAAAATGTTGAATAAAAAACGAAAGAAAAATGCTCACATACTCGGATACATAGAAAGAATGATGTTGTAATTCAATGACTATAAACTAAAAGTTTTAGACAACTTGTCTGAAAAGCAAAAAGCACTGTGGTACAAAAAGAGTATAACTGACATGTGTCTGTCTCTTCCTTGTCAAAGTGAATTGAAATGGTAAAAAGGTTATATTTGTAGTCGTTAAGTTTGCAACTTTTAAATAGGCTTTTAAATAGGCCATTCAATTAAAATTTAATTATTAAAAGCTGCCGGCATCTGATATGTATTAAAAAATATTTGTTGCTCGTTTAATTATTACAAAACAGTTCTAAACTAATTGTTTTATTTTTCTTTTTTTTTTTTTCTTATTTTTTTGTTTTCCTAGAATACTGTGAGGAAACACTCGCTATTGGCTAATTGATAGTCTTCGCAAAGCTTATGATATTTTAAAGATATCCAGGTGACATTTTTTAAAAATTTGAAATTTAATTAGAATTTAAAGACATGGAACACATCTTTTAAGGTGCATCAGAACAATTCAATTAAGCCTTTAGTAGACTTTTTAAGAAAGAAACTTTTAGTACTGATTCTTGCGGTTTTTGTTTTGATATCCCCAAAAATTAATTATTTTTTTATCATTCCAAATCGAATTAGACCGAGTCTACCTGGTATTAATATCCCTTGGTGGTAAGAAAGAAAAAGTTCGAAAGCTCTATTTTAAAGTTCAAACAATTTTACCTTTCAAAATTATGCGGTTTAAAATGGAACAGTTAGATAATAATTTGTTTTATTTATTAACACGTTTAGTCACATATTCTTTGATACTATAGAAAATCACTTACCACTGTAACTTAATTTACAAAAAAAACCTGTTAAATAAAGGAATAAATGCTTAAAATGCCTTTCTAGTGCTCTAAAAATGTTTCAAGAGAAATGCGTTTTTTTAGAAATTAAAACATGTGCTACACGAAATTTACTGCCATTTTATGAAATAAATTGCAAATTTGTTCAAAACTTTTTTTATTCACTAAAAACTAAAGCTTTTTATGTGCGTAAATAGTTGCAAAAGCATCAAAGATGATGATGGTGAGCGAAGTAGGAAACAAACGGCGACGATTTCCCTATTGGAGGGCTTACCAATATTAAACTGTTTCGATATTATTAAAGCAAAAAAAAAGGTCTCGATGGTATAAAGAAGTTTGTGCGAAATGAAATAAACAATAAAGTTAAAATCTCCCTATAAATTCATCGGAATGAAAATCTCTGTGTATGTATGTGTGTAAGTATTTGTCTGCACAAACCCAGTTGGCCACGTGTTTAAGACATCATCAATAACGGAAAAGACCACTTGCAATCAGGGTGACCGTTGAAAATTTTTAAAAAGTGGCACAAAAAGGGGATTTTGAGGAAAAAAGTGGCACCAAAAAGGGGATTCTTCCAAAAAAAAGGGTCAACTTTTTTGAAAAGGGAATAATTGAACCGAATTCTAATATTTAATGAATTTCTAGGGCATATAATGCTTTTGAAATAAAATGAACCAATTTTGATGTTTTTTCGTTAAAAAAACTGACTGCTTTTTATATAATTTTTAGACAAACAATGCAAAAAAGCCTTGTTTTTATAAAATTTATGTGAAAGGCACTCACATTTTTTTTTATAGCAATTTCCATAAAATTTTTTTTACTCAAGTCGCTTGTTTGGATATGGAAACAGCATATTAAAAAAGTATATCGAAAAGCAGTTTCGCTGAGTAAAGATTTTTGCATAGCCGGCCTTCGGTCGGCGAAGGCACTGAGTATACTGAGAGGAGAAAATCGTTAAGACCGGCCGAAGGCCGCTTTTCAATATACCAAGAAGAAAAAATAGCTAAGCCCGGCCGAAGGCCAGCTACGCAAAGAATATTTTGTAGTAAAATAAAATTTCTTAACAATTTTAATTAATTTCCAAATATTTCTTTGAATCGACGATGTCGATTGGACATATTTTAAGCATTGTTGACGCTATTTGTAAAATTTTCTTGATTTTATTTCACTTTCTAAAATGCAATAACGTCAATTGATCTTTTATTACTTGTCACCGATTGCAGAAGTAAAAAGTAAATAGTCAAAAACATGTATATTTGAATTTGTTTTCATTTTTAAAAGTGTGGACATTATGACACATTTCAAAGTGTCATAATGGTCATAATAATAATGTCATAAAGTCCACGGCACTATTAAAAGTGTCACAATGTCCATGGATGTTGTTATGCCATTTTTAGCAGCGACATAATGTCTTTGGACATTATGTCACTGGATATTGTGACATGGCACCGAAATTTGCATGAAAATAATTTTAAAAATATTTAAAGCTGCGCGATTTTCATAAAAATTTTTAACAAGACGTTCTTGTTCGTGTTAGTGAATCAGGGTGTTAGTTTTTAATAATTTTAATACAATAACGAATATCTATAGATCTAAACTCTTAAAGTATTTCAAAATAGTTTTTGTCATAAGACTTTACATGATAGACTCAAAAACAAATTTTTGTCTTTAGATTTTTTTTATAAAAACAGTTTCGTGCCGTAAAAAGCTTATATTAAAACAAGAAGCATCATTTCATAAAAAGGGGCAAAAAGGGGCATAATATTACAAAAGGTGGCAGATTTAGGTCATTTAAAAAAAGGGGCACTAAAAGTGGCAAGGCAGTTGAAAAAGTGGCAAATTGCCACTTTAGTCGCAAAACGGTCACGCTGCTTGCAATAAATATACAAGCCATAAAATCTATATATAAAGACACTGAGAAGAGAATAAAAAGATCAGCCCGTAATGATAAACGTAACTATTACGATCAAATAGCTAAAGAAGCGGAAATTGCGAGCATGCGGGGTAACACAAGAGAAGTCTACAGTGCAGTCAGAAAGCTCAGTGCAGAGAAAATGCGGAAGGCATCAAACATAAAGGATGCAAATGGGACACTGCTTACAACTACAGAGGATCAGCTGAGGAAATGGAAAGAAGTTTTTACAGGTCGAAGACAGGCAAACGAAAACCCAAACTCTTTAGCCTACCATCCACGTAGGAATCCTAGAAGAGATGTTCTAACCACAGCACCATCCCTATTAGAGGTCACAAGCGCCATTTCTAAATTAAAAAAAAAAAAACAAAGCATCTGGACCGGACCGAGCTGTTTAAGTATGCCCCACCACTGGCGGAGTACATCTTGCCCCTAATCAAAGCGGTCTGGGGCACTGGAAATATCCCCTCTGGAAAGAGGTCGTAATTGTAACGATACCGAAGAAAGGAGATCTTACTGATTGCAAAAACTGGAGAGGTATAACACTCCTCAACACAATTCAGAAAATTATGGCCTTCTTGGTACTGGACCGCATTTCACAGATAGTGGAACAAAACCTACGCAAAGAGCAAGCTGGCTTCAGACAAAATCGTTCATGCATTGACCATATAAATTCATTGAGAATAATTGTCGAACAATCTACTGAATGGAACTCCCCGCTATACCGAATATTCGTAGATTTTGAGCGAGCATTTGACACCATCGATCGAGACGCAATTAGGGCTTGTCTCAGCAACATTGGAGTTCCAGAAAAAATCATCCATGTAATACGTATGCTTTACCAAGGAGCGACATGCAAAGCGCGCTTTAGACAGGGATGTGTTTTGTCACCACTGTTATTCCTGTTGGTGCTAGACAGCGTTATGGCTAAGACGAACTCTGAGGCAAGAGATGGTATACAATGGAAACTAAACCACCGTCTTCATGATCTTGATTATGCAGATGACATGTGTTTGATGTGGCACTGAATAAGGGGTATACAAGAAAAAATTAACAGACTTCATGAGAACAGCAAGAAAGTAGGATTGAAAATAAATCTCCGAAAAACTAAAGTTATGAGGATATCAACAAACAATTCCAGCCCTATAACACTAAATGGAAACGTCATAGAAGAGGTAGATAAATTCCTTTATCTAGGTAGCATAATTAGCAAAGACGGTGGTACAGATGATGACGTTACGAACCGCATTAACAAAGCGCGCCACACTTATACTTCCCTCGGACGATTGTGGAAGTCCTCACAATTGTCGGTAAAGCACAAATAAAAAATCTTTAACACAAGTGTGAAATCAGTACTACTGATAAGGTAACGCATAGAATTTCCTATAGACTGCAGGTCTTCCTGAATAAATGCATGAGAGGTATCCTTAAAATTTTTTGGCCTGTACGTATTAGTAGTAATCAGGAATTACTACAGAAATGTAATATGATGCCCGTAAACACCGAGATAATGCAACGGAAATGGAGATGGATCGGTCACACGCTGAGGAAAGAGAATGGTGACATAGCCAAAAACAGTTTCCAATGGAATCCACAGGGAAGCAGAAGCAGAGGGAGGTCGTCCACGCATAACATGGCGCAGGTCGGTGGAAATGGAATTATCAGCAAAAGGATTGACATGGCTCCAGATAAAAACCATTGCTCTCAACCGAATTACATTTAAAAATTCTGTCAAGTCTTTGTAAACAACATAAAATCTATACAAACTTAAACCAATTCACGTAAATGTAACAGCATTTTTAATTACCTGTTGTTGCTAGATGCTCCAAATTGGAGCGACGTGTTTCGTTCTTCATAGTTATCAAAAGAAAGCAAAAACGTTAACTAAAATAAAAATAAAAAAATTAAATAATGAAGTTTTCGAACAAGTGTCGCGAAAATCGTGTACGATTTAATGAGCGATAATGTCGCTCAGATTGTCGTCAATGACTATATAAATGCAAATGTCGCCTGTCTTATCATCATTGATTAAAAAAACGACAATGTTGCCTATTATTTTGCTTACCTATTTCTTTCCGTTTCATTTAAATTGCTTACTGACTTAGGTGGGACTCGAACTGAAGCTGCATGTTTATAAGTTTTCGCTGCTGCACCACCTAAAACATCGATAACAAGAGGCCAACACATTAATTTGCTCGATTAAAGACAAAATGTAAGACATTGTAGCTCATATTGTCCTCAACAAAGTTGGATTGAAAACAAAACGAAAAACATTGTCGCTCATATTGTCGTCAAAAGTGTTTAATAGAGGACAACATGCAAGCATTTGTCACTAAGATGGTCGTGAACGACGATTCACTTAAATTGTCGATTAGGAAACCTTATCGATAGAGGACAATTCCAACAAGAATCGTAGATAACAATGTCGTGCAGGGCAGTCTGGCCAACTGGGAAAGTATGTTTAAGTTTGGTTAGAGAATGTGTGTTGCAGCAATATTTATGCATGTATTGTTAGCGGTGGCTTTTAACAATAAAAATAATAAAAAATAAATGGTAACACAACCGGCAAATAAACAAATGTGGAGAGAAAGCATTAACAAACAGAAATAAATCCAATAAAAAACTAAATACGTTTACCGCAAACAACGATGCTAGCAAGTATAATTCTTCAACATTTTGTGGCAGGTCATTCTAGGCAATAGTCAATGTGGCAATTCTAGAAATCGTACGTAGCATCTGCACAAAAAGCAGTAGCAGTAGCAAGGGCACCAGCTATAATAAACTGTGTTCAAACCAAATGTTATAAATCACGCAACACGGTAAAAAAAGCTACCAAAAATGCAGCACTCGCAACAAAACAGCTTTAACAGCCAACAAAACAATATGAACCTACACTATTTAGATTATTGTAAAATAAACTCTTAATCCTTTTTTATTTTATTTTATTTTATTTCTTTTGTTTTAGCATTATACTTCTAAAGACTCCTTATTCTCATGTATGAAGTTTATGTTAAAAGTAGTTTTAAAATATTATATCAAAAAAATGTTTTTAATTATAATAGGAAATAGTACAAGAAACTTATAACACTATGCAACAAGCAAATTAACAAAAATAAGTGTTAAAATGTATTAATTTATTCGAGAACATATCAGCCAAGTTGCCCCTTTTTCAGAATGTATCAAATGGAGCCATAGAGCTAAGCTGTAGAGTGCTAAAATATTCCGCAAGGGTAAACACTACACGATTTCCTAAGCCGCGTCAGTACAACTAAGTGCCAAAACGTTAATTTTCAGAACGCCGATACACCTGTATTTTTTTGTGCCCTTTACCAGAATCAGTCGGTGGACCTTATAATTACAGACTGGATGAGGATAATGGCCAAAGGCAGTACCATAATTTTCAGTCTTGGCATGTAGACAATGATGAAATTTGCTTTGAAAGGCACTCCGTAGATTGGAGTTCCGTTTCCACTCTTGCGGAGCCTTGTCGTAAATAAAATCCTCTTCAGACGGAGGGGAAATTGCGTCATGCTCCCTTAAATATGCGTATCCGCTTATACCGTAATTTTACATTTGCGGTCATAAAAGCTCGTTCCAGAAATCGGACACGAAAATTAGGAATTTAACGGCATCGATCAGAAACGAATAACTAGTCATTTGACAACGGAATGAAAGCAACATCGAGTAGTTTATTTTCGGAGCTATAGCAACGAAATATCATATTTTTCAGTTTCTGTTTTATGCTGCAACGCTCCCAACTGAATGGAAAATTGACTTAGAAACGAGACAGTGACGTCTTTTAGTTTCAGTTTTTCTTTTTATCGCCGATTACGGTGTATGCTGAAATGCACCTTAAGGACACTGCACTCAGCAAACTACTTGAATGGACGAAAGAAAATGGTGTAGCAATCAATCCTGCAAAGACAGAATTGGTACTTTTTATCAAACGATAAACAATTCCGCAACTCAGACCACCATGTTTGGGTTCTATGAATCTGTAACAATGTTAAATATCTCAACATAATCCTGATCTCCAAGCTCTCGTGGGAACATAATGCGGAGCACGGGATGAAGAAATCTCTATACTCTTTCTATACGTGTTAAATATTCATTGGAAATCTTTAACGGTAGTAATTTAGGACTCTATACGGTAGTAATTCGACCCATTTTCACATACGGATCGTTTATCTGGTGGAGGAAAGTGGAGAAGGGTACATATATCTTTACGCTGAGAGAAGTGCAAAAGATAGCTTGTCTCGGATTTAGTGATGCAATGGGGTCAATTGGATCGGGGTATTATGTAGATATCTTAATCTTTCTCTATCGAACCCTGTCGAATCCTTTTCACCTCGGATCCCGAGTAGGGATAACTGGAACGGAAGTTGCATAGCTCGAAACACTGCAGTTTCGGTCTTTATGCATGTCTTCAAAATGAACACTGATACTGAATCGGAGGTATTCTCCGAAGACCTTGGCTTATGGATCTCGCTCAAGTTATCCGACACCTTAACCGAACTCCAGGCGTAGATTTATGCTAAAACCAAAGTTGGAGATAGTCTGGCCGTAATTAGTTCCCTCAATTTAAGGGTGTTAAAATCGAAGTATGTGCTGGCATACATTCAATCGCTGACTCTTCTTGAACGACGTAATGTTAAGATAATTTTGGTTCCACGGCATGATGGCATTCAGGGCAAGAAAATTATTTCCAAAAGAAATAACTCTTTACAATAAAATTTGTGCATCAATGTTTGTGCAATGGATATAGTTAGAGCGTTTGTTAAGTGGCATATAATTATGTTTTTTAACAAACACATTTCTAGCAACTAATTTATCCCTTTATTTGACTTGAATAAAAACACTTTTGTGATTGTGCTCGTACTGTTCGCATTCATGCAGAGCAGGCTCAAAGCAATAAAGTGTTTCACCGTGTTTTAACATCTTTGGTTTGGAAACAAAAAAAAAAAGGCAAAATACATAAAATATAACGGGGACTTAAACAAAAAAAAAAGGCAACTACATTAACTCGAGTGCCTGAATACTTTAGAGAGAATTTTTTTTTAAAGAAAAACATTTTTTTTCTTTTTTGCTTTTATTGCAATATTTCTTTTAGTTGCAATTTATAATTCACACATACCACTTTGTTGCACTACACTTGGCAATCATGATAATGACGGTGTATTTTTCCTCCCTCCTCCTTCTCCTCCTTTTCGCATATTTTTTCTCCCTGCATGCAAGGGCAGGTTTTAAGTCATTTAATTCATTATTTTAATTTTTTTACACCAACTTTTTCCTTTTATTCAGTTTATTTTTTATTTTTTTTGCATTTAATGGTCACTGGTCACAGGTAAAGGTGGTTGGGTAGTTGTAAATGTAAGTGAATAAGCAAACGCTATTCTTTGGGCTAAAGTACAAACGTTTTTAATTTTTTTTTTATCGTTACAAGTTTATTCTTAATGGTCGGTCATCAAGTTGTATGAGGGTTGTGGTGAAGTTAAACGCGAAATTATATGAATGTTATTAATCATACGTACTAGGTTTCAACGCTTCAAGTCATTGAGTCATTGCAACTTTTTAAATAGAATGATATCTAAAATATAAAAAGCCGCACTTTGGGTAAGCACGGCTCCTGAGTGAGCAGGGCTATTATTACTCAAAACTTAAAGTAGGGGATTCCTCTGCTTTGCTTGTGGGTACTTTTTTTTGTGTGTAGGACCAGTCGCTTGGTAATTTCTGATTTGTTTCTAAAATATTTTGTACGGTTCTTTGCTTATGAAGTTTTTGAACACTCCAACTCGAAATTGAATTAAAATATCATAAAAAAAGATGAATAAATTCATAATGATTAGTTTGCATATGTACAAATTGACTGCAGTCATTAAGTGAATTAAATAATATTTTTTTTATGAAAATTTTTAGTTTTGCGTGCAGCCCCATTTATTTTCAACACAACAAAATGAGAGAATCAAAAATCGTTTTGTAGCTATTAAAAACTTCTCTTCCTATTAAACACAAAACAAAAAGTGTAGACGATCCGTTGACAATGTAACCAAACTTGTCGACTTTCTTCAGGGAGATGAATGTGAAAGACACCAAAGCTGTGTGTACGTATACATTTATGCTAGATGAGTATTAATCCCGTTTGTTTCGAATAGAACAAAAATTGTGCGCTTAAAAATTGTTCTCGTGTGTGAAGGCTCATTGAAACACAGAACAGAGTCGAATAAATATAAAAGTTAATGGAGACGTATGAGTGTTATTTTGAAAATTTTGTTGCGCATGCGCAAAAGTGTTTTAAAGCCTCTCACTTGTTAAAGTTTTGCACGAAAAATAACTTACGGAGATAAGAATTAATTTTATCGTACTAGTGCCAGTGTTAGTTAATTTACCAGACTGCGGTAAAAAGCGGGTTATTTTATAAACATTTTTACACCGTTATGTATTTTTATTTATTTATTTATCTTTTTTTTTCCTTTTAACATGCGCAGAAGAAACATAGATAAATTTGATAATATTGACTTCAGAAAATGTTTAGCTTACAAAAAAATAAAAAAATTCTTAAGCCAAATCAAATTTGTTCAAACACTTTATTTTTTGGCACTAATTAATTAACAAACTAACTGATTTGGTTTATCTTAAATTAGGGATTTGGTTGCATTGTGTTCTCGTTAATATGTCAATAAGTCTACTGCAATAAGTGATCTACTGTTTTTTTGTGGAGGCTATTGCTGTTGCTTTTATAACAGATGTCATGTTTCTTTCAGATTTCTTATTTAGAATTTTTATCTATGCCAGTACAATCTTCATGTCAATATACTTTTAAACTCGTAATACATTTTGTTGTCACTTGTTGTTAACATTCTACTACTAATACGACTTCTACCACGACTCTACTGCCATATGTATGTATTTAGATATGTATGTATGTGTGTATCTGGTATATTAAAAAACAAAATACAAAAAACGATATGTGTCAATCATGTTCAAGACGTCTCGCTATACAATTTGCTTTTAGCACAAAATGTTCCTCTGTAAATCAAAAATTTTCTATTTTTATTTTTGTATCTTCATTTAATGGATGCTGTTGATGTAAAATGCTACAATACGTGTTATTTTGAGTAAAAAGGATGAACGTCATATAGAAAGAATATACAAAAGCAATAGCAACTTAGACTCTATAGAGAAAAATAAAATAAAAACAGAGAATAAAATAAAATAACGGAAAGATAATTGAAGTAGCTTCCTGATGTCGGAATTTCTATTGACCATACAGTCACACAGATATTTACACACATACGTGCAGACACATATGCACATACACATGTATGTATCCATGTGCAGCCTCAATCTCTCTTGGATAATAGTTAAAGGAAAGTTTGCAAAAAGTATAAAAATTATTTTAAAGTCCTTAGGTCCTGTACCTGGATAATAGAAGGAACATATCGTCCCGTTTCTACTTTAACCTTGTATTTACAAAATCATAATTTTCGTGATATCAATAAATACATTGCTCGTACTTAATTCATGTAAATATTCATAATAAATGTTAAACCAGGGTCTACCCTGATGACCCCAGACACCTCTCATCTATTTCGTTACGTAATATAAGTGCTACAGGACGTTTTTCAATAGTAATATATATTTAGAACAAATATACCCAGCAAACAATTTTTGCCGATTTCGGTCCGAAGTTGGTCAGAAAGTCTGCACAGGATGCCGAATTCGTATCCGATGTCGGTCAGAAAACGTACTGAAAATCATATGAGTGGTTGGACAAGAAACCGGATCTCTCTGTCTGAGGAAATTCTAAAAACTATACCGAAAGGTCTAACAGAACTCTGTACGAATTCCGACGAATTTCCTAAGGAAATTCTAAAGGAGTTTTCGACATGTCTTATAAATGTCGGAAAAATTTCTGACAAAACATCAGAAAATTTCCGATTTATCTGATACGTTTTACGTCCTGGCGTATTAATATCAGAGAAAAGTCGGAGCTAAAATAAGAAATTTATCAGAAATGTCATTTAAATTTCTCCATGTATTGTTGTGCTGCTTATGGCAGCTAATCAGAAAACATTTACCTATATTTTATAAGTTTAAAAACTCAAATATTTGTGCGTATAAACTCAAGAGATAAATGAGAGTTGTAACGAAAACTAAAATCAGACAATGTGCAGAAGTGACTGCTAAAAGTCGTAAGATGTAGATCAGAAAAAGTGCAGACTACTCTGTGAAATGCCTTAAAATAAATTAAATTGACTTCGGATAATGCGCAGACTATTCTGATATTAATCGGGTAATATTTCGGACAATGTGCAAAAACGTCGTACCAGAAAACTGCCTACTGATCCGCCAAATGTCTGAGGGAATTTTAGACAACTCGGCTGATTTTCTGGTAAAGTCTCAGATTTTTTCTGATGTTACGAGGTTAAAGTAGGCAGAGGACCATATATAGTATCTTATAGAACAAGTTCTTTTAGGACGTCTAATTTTACTTCCATGGGAATCAAACCTCTCCGATCGATGACTGCTTATATAATAAAAATAGCTCCCCGTAAAATGAATCCCAGATGTTAACTTTCAAAACGCCGACATACATTTACATTTTTTGGTATCATCTGCCAGAGTAGCAGACTTGAAAAAATTTGATTTTGTTGTACAATGTAATTAGTTAGAAACCAAATGAAACAAAATTTATAACTGGGAGTGAGTTAACATAATCAGCTAATAAACTAATAGTAAAAAAAAAAAACTTTTTAACCAACCTTTTATTCAAATGCTCCAACTCTACATGGGCGTGACATTGCCCCCTTTTCTGAGCACAATATTAAAGATTGAAAGAAGCTCAATGTGTGTGCATAGTTTCATAAGAATCGATTAAATATAAGTAGCTGAAGAATATTATTTATTTTAAATGGGCGTGATGCTGCCCATTTTTTCCATCTTAATTTTTTATTGTGACTGTATCTGAATCGGCTAAATATAAGTAACTGCAAAAGAAGATTTACTTTGTATGGGCGTGGCTCTTCCCACTTTTCTAAACATAATGTTGTATTGTCACGCAAACCGAATGTGTATGCAAAGTTTCATAAGAATCGCTGCAGTGGAATTAGTAGAAAAAGCTGTCGCAAGATTTGCCATTAACAAACAAAGTAAGAGAGAAAGTTAAATAAACGATTTTAAAATTCAAGTGAATCTTTACTTTAAACAAAAGCTATAGCGACATAAATGATGTTTGATTGTTCGTTATACCAGAACACCACTGTAACTGTTTTATCCTGTGCAATTGTGTGTGATTATATGTAATTGTTTATTAATTTATCTATTTATTTTATAATTTGAATTAACTGAAGTAATTTGTAATTAATTTTATTGCTTTTTTTATCGCATTAATATAAACAAATAAAAATAATAAATCAAATAAATAAATCCCTTTTCGCTTTGTTGATAAGTTATAATTTACTGAGTTATTTAAATTACAAAAACAGATATAATAAAAGTATAAATTTAATAAAACCCATAACAAAGAAAATAGTTAAAAAAAATCTCTTAAAATTTATATATGTGAAAAACTTTAATGAATTTATTTTAAAAACTTTTAAATTTAGCACAAATAAAAATATTATCATGATATGTTATGAAAATAGTGAGATGTGATTAGCTCGATATACGAGTATTAATTCTTTTCAATAAAGAAAATTAAAAAAATTATCTTAAGGGCTGGCTATCATTTATCGTAACTAAAGACTACTGATTGTAAAAATGTTATATGAAATAATATCGCTACATACGTCCTTTGCTATGAGCTAAATTGATATTAAAAGTTTTCAATAACATGACTTTATTCTGGCCATTCTAAGTGATGTTATCTATGGCTCTAAAAGTTTGTCGTTGTTGAATTGTTTGTTTGTTTGTTTGTATAAAGCAATAAATATTTATTAATTTAATTTCCGGTTGAATTATAATTTATTTTACTAACAACAACGACAACAACAAATAACAGCAATGACAACATAACAAATGAGCTGATTAACAAAAAAAAAAAGGGGAGAAAAAAAGAAAACAATAATAAAAAAATCTTATCACAAAAACAACATGCTGTGCTGAGTGCTTTATCGCTGAGAAATTATTTCAGTATTATTGTTGCTGTTAAAACCAATCAATGACTGATATCACCACAGCGTATGATTTATATTGCAACCAGATGCTGCACTATAGTGGCAGCGTATAAAAATAATATATAGGACACATTAATAAGCACAGGTGGTCAGTAATTAATTGCTATTCAATACAAAAACATAATTATCTGTTGTAGGAACTACACATAAATGAAAAATTCACTTCAGTTGAAAAAATAAAATCACAACAAAATGGCCCAATTATTACATGCAATGAGTTCAATTGATAGTTTAACACCTGCATTTAAATTTAAAGTTTAATGTTGACCGACTTTGTATTCTTTATATATTTACGAGAAGTTGTATAATACTTTTTTTTGCTACAGCTAAGAGAGCAAGCAAATAAAGTTTCGTATAAGTGCTGTAACCCGACAATAATTCAAATATTTCAAAGGTAACATCTGCAAAGGAATGTAAAATTCCCCTCAATAAACAGAATTTGCTCATTCCATTCTTGTAGTTTAGTTAAATAAACATACAAAACATAGAAATGCCAATCCTTTGAGAGTTGCTACATGTACACGTGTATGTATGTGCAACATCAAACACACACGTTAATAAATACATTGAAGCATAGTTGTAAAAAGGAAATTCCTTTCTTTCCTTTTGCTATTTATATTCCTGAACAAAAAGTATCTTGTTTAGTCAAGGTAAATGATGTCTAAACATGTTAATACACCAAATTCTTACATATACTTTTGAAAACTAACAAAAATAAATGTGTATTGTACAAGAACAACATCCCTGCAGATAATATTAGACTATGTCGTTCATTTTAGCTGAAATGGACCAGCTACAACATGATCCTATGTAATGCAATCATGGACCATGTCATTGCAAACAATAGTTTGTAGTTAAGCGTCAAGTGTTGGCGCTTTAACGATTGCAAATAATATATGCAATCGTTAAAACACGAACGCTTTGGTGCTCTGTCGATATAAAGTAATTTGAGACTATTCCGATGTAATGAAAAGCTGGGCAATAAGTTCCAGCCCTAGAACATCGTAATGTTCAATCGAGCACGTTTTCTCCCTACATTTAGGTTACCTTTGGATTAGTCCTAGTCCTCTATGGAGTATACTTTACATGCGTATGTGGACTAGTCGCGTTATCTGCAGGGATGTCAGTGAATTACATATACACTGAATATTCATTCAGTTGAGTTAAGTTGCTACAAATGCTACAAAATATCTTTTATTTAAAACATTTTGTAGAGATCTCGGCAATACTTTTGTATCTTTTTATTTGTTGTTTTTGCTTCCTTTTTCGAAAATTTATAAAAGAAATAAAACCTTGCGAAAATTCTTTTTGTAAAGCAACACCGTTTCCAATAAAATTGATATATTGAATTTTTAAAGATATTATCTTGAAAAGAATTAATTGTAAACGTAATTTATATAAACGTATGAATTGGTATTGCAATTCATTTGCTAAGCCATATACAGCAGTCGGCCAATGCGAAAGGTAACTAGAGATTTAAAGAAACACAAATCCATATATTTTCCTCTTTTAACTTGTAAAATTCGTTTTTAAATTATTAAAAATTTCTTCTTAAAAATGTATTTATTGTGGGACAGTGCTGTTAATGTTGCATTTCAGTGGTGCTTGTGCCAACGCATCAGGAAACCGTTAACCAAATTTGATATATTATTGTAAATATACATTAATTTTATACAGTATGAATGTACAAAAATATATATTTCTTAAATGGTGTAAGCAGTCAAGTTAAAATAAGAAAAAAACGATACAAAGTTACAATACAACAGAGTGCATATCAAAAAATTTTTAAAAAAACATTAACATAAATTTTTATTTTATTCATTGTATTTGTGTGTGCGTGTGTGTGCATTTGAATGGATGTGTCTTTTGCACTTGTAAGGGAGAGATAGTTTTTGATTCGTTAAGGGACTAGAAGAAAGTACACATACTTATAAATAAATATATATTTTTTTACATAATTCTTGAAACATTTTTATGTAAAAGTATTTTAGTTGCCTATCTGTTAAGAGAATAAAAAAAAATACATAAACTAAACTCACATGTAGCGTTATATGAACATATCTACATATAACTGCTTTACTTTTTTTTATAATTTCATAGCAGCTTCATTTGCCTTGTTAATACACGTATTTTCTAAATTTATTTTTGAAAAACTGAAAAGAAAAAGTGTTTGACACATGTTACCATTCACAATCCATTATTTTTTTGTTTAACATACAATTTGCTTGTTTCATCTTTTTATTTTTATTTTTCTTCTCTTTATCGTAATATTTGCTGAACAAATATCGTATTTAGGGAATATTCATTATATTATATTATTTGATTAGAGCAGAAAAATATAATTGAATTGAATGCTCGTACGTGTATTTGTTCAGAATATAAAAGTGTAGGAATGAATTTAAATTGCAGCTTTTGCCTTAAGGGGGGTTTTTGCGTATGAGTGATTTTCGTAAAGGACTAATTATGTATTTGTATTTTGAAAAATCATACGCCCCCAATCAATAGTAGCATTTGAAGCAGGGTTGCCATAAAACGGCCCACCCACTTGCAATATAATTGTAAAATTTTTCGTATTGTACAATATTATCGCTAATGTGTAGGTCATATTCGAAGGTGCACTATTGCCATTTCAGTTATTTTCTCGTCAAATCTAGCGATTTTTTAAAG
The DNA here is from genome assembly GCA_956483635.1 of Panzeria rudis. Taxonomy (NCBI): domain Eukaryota; kingdom Metazoa; phylum Arthropoda; class Insecta; order Diptera; family Tachinidae; genus Panzeria; species Panzeria rudis. Next base: position 198,915,843 of record OY101448.1, read on the forward strand.
CTTTTTACGGGTAAAAATATGATTTAGCTATTAGCGGGAAATCTAGCGATTTTTTTATTATAGATCTTTTATTTTTTCAAAGCATTTCTTCCTCAAAATTATTTGAAATTCACTTAAAAATTCGTAAAAAATTTGTTTTAGAATTGTTATTATATTAATTTTTATTTAAAAAGAATGTTTACATTAATAAAACATGAACATTTCGCCAATTTTCATTTAATTAATCTACTTAACGGTAACATGATTTTTCTGTTCCCGTTTTCCGGGAAGTGCAATAGTCCGCGAAATCCCAAACCTTAGTACGGACTCTTAAAAGCAGTATAGATCACACTGTGCAATAAAAAAAAAGAAAATATACATGTTTAGAGGGAGTTAAAGTGCCCCCCTGTTGCACATTGTTATAGTGAATTGGCATAAAAAATCTCGTAATCCTTAAATATGAATACACCAGCATTTTTATGAAAAACACTACCAGGAACAATTTGTCATAAAATTCGACTATAAGTATTCAAGTTAAAAATTCAACTTGAACATCAGAAAAAAGTCAAAATTGCAAATGTGTTCACTTACAATTAGTGCTACAACATAATGAGGCCAGTTTGTTTTAACAATATCCTTCCCTTTTTAAACTTAACAAACATTCAACTCGGTAATCGTAAGTAAAGTAAAATTGTTTATAGGATCATATAATAATTATTCATACAAAGGACGTACATTCATTTGTATGACTTTATATAATTCATCAGCTTACATTTGCTTTTGAGTGCAGGAATTTGTTGTATTGTGAGTTTGAAATTATTCAGCAAATATTTCATGCGAACATGATCAAAGCATGTAATTTAATTACACATCTTTGGCAAATATGTTTTTAATATTTTTTTTTTAATTTTGGTTTTACTTACAAAAGCATTCATGTGGTGAATATATTTCAACATAATATAATACACCACAGTATTTAATATTGCCGGACAAAAAGGTTGAAATTTAACAATGAAACTTCTATAACTTGCCAAATATATAAAAATTTTTAGTACTCCAAAAAAAAAAACAAAAAACTTGTTACTAAAGTGTTTGTTACTTCGTTTTCAAGCTACATAAATACTAATAAACTTTATTACAGACAACTTGACTTCAAAAGACTAGTAAACGTTATAAATTACTAGTTTTATATAAAAACTTTTTGTATAAAATTTACTACAACATTTCTCAAGCTAAATAGTATTTTACAACTTATTTCATGATCTTCTAAATCTGTAATTTTAAATCATAAAATAAAAGTAATGCCGTGTAAATTTTATTTAGAATGTCGCTTTTTTCAGCTTGGATGTATGTTATAGTTCATCAGTTTACATTCCCTTCGTGTTGTGCTAAAAACTCATAAATACAAATACACTTTCAACTTTTTGGCAAGTTAAGTTTGTGTTATTTATAATTTTTTTCTTTATATGTATATTCTTTTAGAACTTTTATTCCCCTAAATTTATAGTATGAAATGAAGCAAAAAATTAGAATAGGCCAACTTTTAATCTGGCTGTCATTCTTAGAAAGAACATTTTCCATGATTCTTAAACATTAAAGGTGTATTTTAATATTATTAAAAAAAAGAAAAATATACCAAATTTGTTTGCTCGTGTGCTATAAAAAATAAAAATATAAAAATGTACTCGTGAATTACCAAGATCCTGTGGAACAAAAATAAAATTCTTAAAAATAACATAGTAAAATTAATATTGACTTTAAACGACTTCAAACAAAACAAAACAAAACAAACAACAGCAAAAAAAAAAAACAGGCAGCTTTTTGGAAGTAAAAAAGCGCACAAGAAAAGTTTCTGTTGTATTGAAAACCAAAAGTTTTTTTTTCAAGATTTTGCCATCAAACTTATTCTTTTTCATCTTTAACTTACAACGCTTTCAAGATTGGCTAAAAAGTTTTAAAAATGGAACGAATAAAACTTCATATCCAGAAATATGTAAGACAAAACTTAAAAATTGTTTGATGACTGTAAAAAAAAGAAGCGTAAGAATACCGTTTCCCTACTTCTTTTGAAATATTTCTTCACAAGAATTCGTTTCAAAAGAAAAAATAAATTAACTCATCATGTTTACCAACAAAATTTGGTATAATGGAACTTGGTTTTGTTCTTTATATACAAAAGATTTTTGTTAAAGTTTTTGGGGTAAACTGTGATTAATATTAAATAATTCTACTTGCAAAGATTTATGATCAGTTTAGGCCCAAAAGATGAAATAAAATTAAACATCTAAAAAATGGAAAAAGTTTAATAGCTTTTAGTTAAAAGAAGTGCTAATTGGTTATATAGAAATAAGTTTTTACATACCACTTCAATTAATGGAATATGAAAAAACTTTAAACGTATCCTAATACTATTGTTGACAGCTGATATTTGGCCAATGTTGTGGAGTGCTTGCGTTTCTGTCCATAGTGTAGTATTGGTCCAAAAGTCGGCACTGCAAGCACTTATAGATCTTCTTTGTCACAAACCGACAATTAAAGCAAACTTTGTACTCGTTTAACGCACCGAATAGAAGTCAATGCGAGGGTCGGATATAGAAAAACACAAAAGTGTATTATCTAAGCAGAATATGATAATGTACCATCATATTCCTCATAAGTAATAAACTTTTCCCCTAAAAATTTGAATATTCATATTTTCTTATCATACTTTTTTTTAAATTAAAAATGTATTAAAAAATGGTACTTTAATATATCGTTAAAAGTTTTTAAGCTTAGGAGATTGCTGTGAAATGGAAATGAAAACATATACTTTACTAAAATTTTCATGCAGTCCAATAAAATGCTTATGAACATTTAACTATTTTTAGAAAACAATTCCAGACTAGATTAATTATATTAAATTTATCTAACGTAATGCGTAAAGAAATTTGCAAAACTCTATGTTTTTTTCTTGAATAATAAATTTAGAATTTCGTAAAAAAATTCACACTTGGAATTGCCGATAAAATAGTGCAGTTAACATCATCTGGAGTGATTCAATTCTCGTATTCAATTTTCACGATAAAGTTATATATTTATAAGAATTGAAATCACATTCAAAAGAGACACCTGACAAGTGGTGATAAGCAAAATACACATGAGCACTGATGATGGAAGTGTAGCGGCTTGCGAAAGTAGTGCTGTTATGTTCTGCTGTGGACGTTGAAAATTAATATTGATGTTAATTTTTTCCTAGTGATATATAATTTTACTTTATTAATCATGCCCGATTCTTTCTGAATATAACGTTGTGAACCTTAGCCTAATAATCATTTTGGATTCACGAAAAAATTTAGTTTTTTAGTTTATATTTGTTGTATATTACCTAATCCAAAACAAATAATACATTTTTGAAACAAAAAAATATTAGTGATATATAATTTTACTTTATATTATAAATGGGTCATTCCCATTGTAAATGTACATTTCGTATTTTCTTAGTTTACCAATGTAACTAATAGAAATATGAGAAGGTAGGATTTATATTATAGTTTTCGTCTCATACAATAGATCCTGAAATAATATTATATATTTCGTTTTTTTTTAAATTTTGTGTATTGAAACGTAACGTTTGCTTTCGCGGTTGCTGTGGGAATGATTTTTGCGAAAAAATATATCACAAAAAGTGAGTATATGGTTTGAAAGCACTAGACATCTACTATGTAAGAGAAAAAATTTAAATAATCACAGTACGAAAGAAGAAGTTGTGACCACTTTTTTAATTTTGACTCGGGCTCACATGTGCCTAATTCACAACAATTTGTACCAAATACACTTTTTGTTTATTTGTTTGTGAACACCCAGTGTATATTGTTTCGGCTTGTATTATGTATTTATGTAAAAGAGAAGAACAAGATACATACAAATGCTCTCTGAGAGTACATACAAATACTCTCCGAGTATTGTATTAAATAAAAATTTTTCAAAACATATGAAATAAAAGTGTAAAAGTGTATTTCAAATTTATATGAAAATTGCCAACAACAATTTTTACACTATTGTATTTAATATTATAATACACTCGAAACAATGATACAAAAGGTCTTGTAAATTAAGCAATGTAGAAATAAAACATTAGTATCTTTTAAAATAGTTCTTTACAAAATTTTATACATTAGCGAAAAGTAGGCTAACTCTTCTTTCAAATAAGACTAATTTTAATAAAATCGACCAACAATGTTAAAAGTTATTTCAATTTCAAATAAATATTCGTAGCAAAATACGACCTGCCTAATACATTCTTCGAAAATACAACCACCCACAGTGCTGTAGATGTAAGATCTTTTTAAAGCAAATCAGAAATTTCTAAACGGATAATGTTCTCTATATCGTTTCTACTCTTCCGCTGCTGTTAACTTTTTTCCCGCTCTAAAATTTATAGATAAATTATATTTAAGAATATTGATAACGTAACGTTCAATACATTTTTATACGAATTCAATATTTTTTCAGAACACAGACTATATTTTGAATTCAAAATAATTCAGATGTATAATTTTCGATGTATTTTAATATAAACTCCTTAGTTATTCACTAAAAACTTCAATTAAATTAAATTAAAAAAAAAATAGATAACACTCAATACATATTTTTTTTCTTGGATACAAACCATGATTGATTAATGAAACGTTTTGCAATAACAATTTAACAAAAAGAAAATAATTTCTATTATTTTTCAAAAATTTGATGTGTAAAATAAGAGAAGCAAATACACGTATTTCAAAATCGTTGTAAATTCAATCTCGTTTTTGGAAAAAATTCATACTTTCTTAAGTGGAAAATAAACAGCATGCATTACTGGCACGCCATTTTGTATGAAGAGAGTAAAAACTGTATTCTCGTTCTTCCTTTTTAACACATAATGGACACTCTTACATAAAACAGCTTATGTACATTTATTTATAATATATTAAATCATGCTAAAGCTGTTTTAATTTTTAAATTTATGCGTTTATTTAATGAAATATTTTACTTTACTTTTAATGGATACGAAAAAAGCATTTGAAATGAGAATCACTCCTGTATGAGTAACGCGTTAAAGCAAAGTTTTGTGCAATGGTTATTCAACTATAAAAGATTTGTAGTCTTAATGCTCTTATGGAGAAATAAACAAATAAATATTTTCACGAATCTATGATACCCGTAACAAAAGCCATACTATTTATTATTCAATGATTTTCATTTAATATTCTTTCTTCTTTAGCGTTCTTAAGGACAATGAAATTTGCAATTATCGAAGAAAATTATAACAGAATGAAAAGTTTTAAAATAAATAAATAGTTTAAGTGATGGAAAAACTTAAACCATTTATACTTTTTATCGATTAAAAGTTAAATCTTTTACATACTTTGCGATTTCTTTATTTAACACAGTTTCTTAAAGGTAAAATAAATTAACTTTTAAATATGCTTTCGGCATGCTCTACTACGCCATGTTTCCCAATATTGGCCTACTTATGTAGTAAACCACTGCGGCTTCTCTAAATCCCTTTGTGGCTCTGGCAAAAATTCTTAAACAGCATTTCTACTTTACAAAATATAAATATTCAAGTCTTTTGAAGAGGAATCTTTTCATTTTTCATTACAAAAAAAAAAATACTTGTGTTTTGTTTATATTTATTTATGTTTTTCTATAAAAAAAGAAAAAAGAAGTGAAACTAGCCCGTAGAATCAAATTGAGATACTTCATTTTCCAAAATGATACTTGAGAGAATATAAAGTATAATTGTTGACAAATGAGTGCATTACAAAAAGCATTAAGCAAATAGGCCTACTTAAAGGTACTTAAATTTTACAGAAAAAAAAAAAAACAAAAATGATGGTTGTGAAGAAGCCTAAAAGTGCTTGAAATTAAAACAAAATATTCAACAAGCCACCAAAGAGAAACATTTTATTCATGCTGCTGCATTCCACGTAATAATTTAAATGAATTCACTTAATTATTAAACAATAAATTTGGAAAATAAGATTTTGTGTCTTAAAATTACAAACATTTTATGTATCAAGCAATAACAGTCTTAATCGATTTACCCTGGTTCTAAGTTTTTAATGACAAATAGCTACATTTTATAAAAGAAACTCTTTCGATTCGATGACTTTTAGTGCAAAACCTATTAACTTCTATAGTGATTCCAACAAATTTCAGCAATAAAGGCTTAAGTATATATTATTCATCTTTCTTACGTCAGTTTTACCTTAAATTTTTACATAAATTTCTTATGACATGTAAAAATTGATTTTAAGACATACGTCGTTGTTGGTGCAAACGACAGATACATATAATGGGTGTTTTTTATTGAGGTATAGAACTTTAAGTTGGCATCACTTTTTTAACTGGCGGCCATTTTGTCAGCTGTCAACTGATTAATATTTAGTTTGGTTTGCCATTTCATCATGAACAGGTTGACAAAAGAACAACGCTTGCAAATCGTGAAAATTTATTTCGAAAATAATGGTTCAGTTCGCTGATTTTCATCGCAAAATTTTGTTCAGTGATGAGGCTCATTTTTGGTTGAATGGCTACGTCAACAAGCAAAATTGCCGCATTTGGAGTGAAGAGAATCCACATGAGACCCTTGAGACGCCATTACATCCACAAAAACTGACTGTTTGGTGTGCTCTATGGGCTGGTGGAGTCATTGGGCCATACTTCTTCCGAAATAATGCTGGAGAGTCAGTTACCGTTAATGGAGACCGGTATAGAGCCATGATAACCGACTATTTTGTTCCCGAATTGGATGGCATGAATGTGGATGAGTTGTGGTTCCAACAAGACGGCGCTACATGCCACACAGCGCACGTCACAATCGATTTATTGAAGGAAACATTCGATGAGCGCATAATTTCGCGGAATGGACCTGTCAATTGGCCACCAAGATCGTGTGATTTGACACCATTGGATTATTTTCTTTGGGGATATGTGAAGTCGCTCGTCTACGCCAACAAACCAGAAACGTTAGGGGACTTGGAAGCCAACATTCGTGGCGTTATTGCCAACATACGGCCCCATATGCTCGAAAAAGTGGTTGAAAATTGGACCTGTAGAATTGGCTTTATTCGAGCCAGCCGCGGCGGCCACATGCCCGAAATCATATTTAAACATTAATGGCATAAAATTATCCTTCCAATAAAGCCAAATTGATGGACATTAAAACGATTTTCTTGTGTTTTATTTCAATTCGAAGCTCTATACATCTAAAAAAAACACCCTTTATTTATTTGTTATAAATTTGTTACATATTGAATGAATAATCGTATTAAAGCGAGTGGAAAATGCTAGTGATGGCGTAGATATCAGTGGTCACAGATATCGAGTATCGCCTATATATCGGTCTCGGATGTATTTATTTCACTTAATATTTTTGCTATCAAACGACCCAGCAATTAAGAAGATACATTTTAGTATTTGTTTACTAATGCTGACTTTAGACGACATGTTTTTTACATATGGCTTGTTAGGTGTGTGAGACATATGTAACTTCGCATGTTTGTCAAAATTGTCAATTTACAGACGGTTTATAATATTTGTTTTCACACGTACATGTGCAATTACATCTGACATAACCTCTGAGTGTTCACGACAGCTGAGTTTTTGCACAATTTTCGTAAATATATAAATCGCTCTTTGCTTTTTAATGTTTTTTCAGCCAAACCACACTTTTGATAATTTAATACAGCTGATGTCAGACGCCTTGTCAGATGAAAATAGAACACGCTCTAATTGAAAATTTTTCATCTGACTTTGCTTCTGTAAATGTCATCTGACAATGTTTCATATGTTTCACACGGCATGTATCACTTTTGCAGTGGGAAATTTGACAAGTCAGATGTAAAATACATGTCATCTAAAGTCAGCATAACACAGTGACCCATGTTGTTTTATTTTTATATTTTTAATGTACAATATATCACTTCTGCCAACAGAAATTCATATTTCGCTAAATTTATCATGGCTTTTATTTTTATTTATTTTCCAGCATCTTATTTTAGAAATTATAAAATATTTAAATGAAGTGCATCTTAAATTGTGGGAATTATGGGTGTTTGTGAGATTTTTTGTGTGTAGCAGTGTCTAAGTCTGTGTGTGTGTGTGTGTATGTGCTACGAATGGGCAAACCAATTTTAACACTTTTGCTACAATTATGCTGAATACCAGTAACAAAAGAATTATTTGTGTATGAGTTTTAAATAATAACAATAGAAGGGAAAAGTATGCAACACATACGCAACAACAACAATGGAGAAATTCTAATGGCAAAAAGATTTGCGTGTATTTAAGTTGTACAAGAGAAAATAAGCAAATTTAAATAAAAGTGTTTTTATTTTAACTTTAAATATTTTTGGTTTCTAAGCCAACCACGAACAACCACATGGGTGCAAGCATGAAGTTATAGAACTCCCTTTTCTTTGAGTCACTAGGAGTTGCAAGTGAAAATAAGAGCCATGCAAATAACTACATATATATTTACATGCATATTTCTAAAGCAACTGCACAATGTAAACTTGACTAAATGTTTATGAAAAATAATAGTATTAGAGAAATAAGTTAAAAGTGTGTTAATATAAGCAGAGTAAGTAAATGATTCATTACATATAATATTTGTTGCAGATTGGTGTTGTTTTCTATTGAAAATTAACGGAAACAAAAAACACTTTGATGTTGTTGCTGCTGTTGGTAAAGTTTTTGTTGCAATAAAAGAACACACACACACACACACACACACACACACACTCATTTCATGCAAATAAAACCACTTAAAACAAAAACAACAATGAACCGCAAAATCAGCGGCGTACTTGTAGATACAAATTTCCACTTTTTACTGCAGGGAATCTCTAATGGTTTTATTTATTGAAAAATTAATACATATTAAACTTAAACTTTTTGAAAAGTGAAACAACAAAGTTCTTGTACATTTTTTTAATTAAAAACGTAATATTAATCACGGAAACCACTTTCCAAATGTTTTTATACAATTCAAATTTCTCTAATCCAAAATCTGATATTTTGTGACAAATGTGTATGACTGTTTTGGCTGGTCTCCTCTTCCTTAAAGCAGACAAACAAGAAACCAAAAATTTAAAATTTTTAACAAAGTCGGACAAGAGGTTTGGAAGTCATAATAAAATTTATAGATGACAATTAAAGAAAAATTTTAAATTTTTAATAATTTTTATTAAAAAAACCTTTGTCTTTAACTTCAAATAATAATCTACTTTTAGTAAAGTAAAAAAACAAAATATGTATATTTCACAACTAGCATTAAAAAAGTAGTTTTTTTGTTCATATTAATGGTCTGCATCGAATCTGTTAAAAGGCATTTAAATATTCAATTGTTGAAAAATCAAATGAATGCATACACAAGGCGAAAGAGAAACAAAAGCCACTTCAACCGAAAGAAAAAAATACTACATCACTCAAATAAACATAACAGAGTGAAATGTGTACATATTATACTATAAACCGAGTATAAAATTGTTTGAATGTTTTCTCAAATAAGTGGATTAATTCAACTGCTACCAGTAATTTCTGTGTTCATTTTTGTTTTTGGTTTTACAAAATGTGAACAAAAATTTCGTGCTTTTTAGTGTATGCATGTATGTATGCCGATATATGTATGTTCGTGTGGATGTGTGTATGCATGTGTGCTTTTATAAGAAATTAACAACATAAAAAACACATTTGCTATCACTGAAAGTATGGAATCACCCGTTCATTCATTCAAACACTCAAATAATATTTGAATTTTTTGTGTTTGAATATAACTGCGACCGAATATTGCTATGGTTTAGTATTTTCAAATGTGTTTTTTATACATATACGAAGCAGACATGCTTTACAGCAGAGATGCGCAAAATTTAAACTGTGATTGTATTGTTGCTTAGTATTAGTATTATTGAAGAATACGATTTTCCCAGCAAGCACAAAGTCAAGCGTTTGAAATATGATGCTGCATTACATTTTTGTTTGCAATATAAATTCCCAAACGAAAGATTTTATTTTATTTTTAAAAGTAGGTAGTAGTTCTTACTTTTTATTTTTTGCCTCTATTAATATGGCTTTAGGAAAAATTGCATTTTGGGGCCATTTTTTCCTCAAGAATAATGAAAAATGACCCCAACATTTTCCATTAAAAACAACAATAAATATTTAGGGGCCATTTTTTTATTTTGAGCAATTTTTAGTTTGGCGCCTATTTTGTCGCTATTTTTCATTTTATATTTTTTAATTTGGGGACATTTTTCCTCTTTTGGAACCATTTTTAATATTTTAGCTTGAGGCCATTTTTCCTATTTTGGACGCCATTTTTATTTTGGTACTTTTTCATAAGAATGATAAATTAAAAAATAAAAAATGTCGCCGAAAATAGGAAAAAATAGCCCCCGATTAAAAATAAAAAATGTCACCGAAAAAGGGAAAAATAATAATAAAATAATTTGTATTGTTGTTTTCAGTTCAACATTTTTGGGTCATTGTCTTACATAGTGTCTTATAATGATATATGTACATATTCACTTAAATATTTGACAACATAAAAGGCGTTGTATGTTACCAAATGCGTTGTTTATAATAAATTTTTTTTCCCCATATCATCAATTGGATATGAAACACGAGTGTTTGCTGGATAACTCTTAATGAAAAAAATTATAAAAAAATATTTAAAAAAATGTATAAGCATCCGCCTCATGTGCATACATCGCTGTCTCATCGACGATTAGATGAAGAGCATAAGAATCGGTGTGAAGAATGTGTGTGAGATAATTTCCACAATTGTGGTATGGCGTGAGTTTCAATGCTTTACAGGCATTTCATTCACTCTTGTGTTTTGATAACATTTACTCTATTCGTTCTCATTGAGCGTTTAATATTTGAATGAATGTCTTCTTTGTGTGTTTTCTTTGTGTGCAGCCAAACAAACGAATGTACTCTTGCTGGGCCTTAGTTCATATCATATTAAATTAATCCTCAAATTTTAGTAGAGGAATGTTGAAGCCCAAAAATAAAAGTTTTGAAGCCATTTCTCCTATTGCGATGCAGTGCGTAAATAAGCCCCGCACCACTAACATTCGCTCTCTCGGAACACTCGTTAGTGGTGTCTGGGGATGCCAGTCCTGAAATATCGAAAACCCGGGATTACTATAAGAAATCAAGTCCCGACTCCCGAGATTTTAACGCAAAAAGCTCGGGGTTTTGGTAACAGTAAAAATAAGGCCACTTTAACATGGCTTTGTCATAGGATAGAGCAATTGATACCTTTTAGACATTTTGTGATGGGTCACTAGACTGATCTAAAGAATCGTGCCAGTATTAGTTTCTATAAAAGTGGTCTCGGATATAGATCCAAGGAAAGTAGGAGTTTATTTAGTTTACATAAACCCTTTCCACTCATTGTAACTCATCTGGATTTAATTATGTTTTAATTAAATGTGTATAGCTTTTTTATTTTATTTATTTTCAATGACGTATATATGACATTTATATATATTTTTAATTTATTTTTATTTAATTTTTTCTCTTGACAACCAAACCAATCGTCCGTCATCTGATTTCATTCTACCAAAACCTAAAAAAGTAACTGCAATTAATGTAATGTGAAGAAAATTAACGGAGTTCAGTGTTTGGTGCAAATAGTCTTGCGAAAGTGAAAATGCAAATTATAAGGCTACGGTAACCCTAGCACATTTTGTTGATATATTTGATAAAAAAAAAGCTACGATAGTTTGTATTTGCACTTTCGTAAGACTATTTGCATCTAACACTGAACTCCACTATTTTGTTTTAAATAAAAGTAAAAAAATTGGCATTTACACTTGATAGTGCAATTTTTTTAAATTCAGAATTCAGAAAGTCATAGGACAGGTACTTTTGGAGCAATTGCCAAATATTTCCCGCAGGGAAGTAAGTTAAGTTAAATTCTCAAGTTTGTTGTTCCAGGATTAAATAAGTAAAAGTTAGCCTGATTCGGGCTTGATTCAAGTACGAGGTTAGGATTGATTCAAGTACGCGGCGGGATTGATTAAAGTACGCAGTTGGATCGATTAAAGTACGCGGCGGGATTGGTTCAGGTACGCGGCGGGATTTGATTCAAGTATACAGCGGGCTTGAATGTAGCATGTAATACGACGCTTATCAGCTACTTATCGGCTATATTCGAGGAATGAAACTAACAGCAATAAGAGCACAACAGTGATTTGTGGCTATCATCAAGCAAACAAACACCAACACCGTACTAGTATGACTGTATAAAATTTATAAACATATTCGTTCTTAAAATAAGAATTATTTACATGAATAACACTTAATCAGGCTTAAATTAAGTATTTTGCACTTGATATTCGGACTTGAATCCATCTTTCTGTATTTAATTTTAGGAAAACCGAGATTACCATACTTTTGACACCACTTAGGATTAATTTAAGCACGGACGGATTGATTGTTCTTTTCTGCGTATGAGTATCAAAATGGAGACAAATCTAGTTTTCGAGTTGCATATTAAAATATACAAACACATAAGAAGGGAAAAAATAATCTGTAGCTCGAAAGCTAGGTTTGTTCTATTGTGAAGTTTATAGGGTTAATAGAGAACAAATCTTCACAAAAAATACAAAAAAATAAAAACCCATTTTTCTTAAATTTAAGGACTAAGCAAGGACTAAAAATAATTTATTTTTCAAAAATTTTCCTTTAAATTTTTTTTTGCTTGAAAAAAAAATTATTTAAATTAAGCAAAAAAAATTTAAAGAAAAATTTTTGAAAAATTATAAGAAAATAACTTTTTAGTTATCAGGTATAACAATAAAAAAAAGTATATGTTGAATATCGAATAATTTTCAGAAATTAAAATTTTTTTTAAATTTTCTCATAACACCAAGCTGCACAAACGTACCAAGTTTTGTCAAAGTCGGAGGCTTATCGTAACAAAGTAATTGATTTTTCATGGAATTGCTGACATATACATATTTTCACCAGAATGTGAAAACAAACAAAACTTTTCGCAAACATTTCATGCGAAGACACAAACTTTGAAAATATTTTTAATCGTTTTGTACATGAACAAAATCAAAACAAATACTTTTGCAATGACAAAGATTGCCAACAAACCAATTGAGTCTCATCTGCTTGATTTAATATCCCGTTTCAATCATACAATTTCAAACAAAACAAAAGCAGAAACGTATTTTTTTCAATGATTCATAGTATTTAGCCTAAACACATTAACCCATTCTCTACTATAATGAGCAAATCAATCCGGAAACGTTTGCAAACGTATTTGCTTAAAACTTTTCAATTTCGTTCTCATCCTTTTCATTTCTAGTTGCGTACGCTTAAGTTAATGTACATTTAGTGCTGACAAACAAAAACAATACAAAACTGAATCAGATAATCGCTCTCATTATTTTTGTTTTGTTTTCCTCTTACTTATTGATAACAAAAAAAAAACGAAAGCAAACGATATATCGTTTTGTTTATTTTCCTTCTCTGATTTACACAGAAAAAAGTAAAATACAATTTCAAATTACGATAGCTGCAGATTCAATTAATTTCGTTGTTTTAGTTAAAATTTCGACGAAAATTGTATATTCAATCACAAAAATTCTAGATTTCAATTAATAAAAATTTGCTAAAATTGTTGAAAAAAATCCGTTGTTGATCAAATTGCTTCAATTATGAAATTAGTTGCTACTAGAGTTAATTTCTGAAATCATGGATGAGTAATTATATTGTTAGACTTTTTCCAGCAATTGTTAAGAACTTCTGCAGTGTAATAAGATGTTCTAACTGCAGTTGTTTTTCTATTCATACAAATGTTGTTAGTTGTTGCTTGTTGGATGGCTGGTTTTAGTCTTTTAGTCAGTTTAGTTTTGTTTTTAATTGGTTTATTCTTTCTAACCATAATTAAATGTAAAATATTTGCGTGCTTTTTTCGCTTCCTACTCGTTCACACATCTTAAAAAGAACACATTAATTGCAGCTGGAAATCTCATGTTTATTTTTTTCTTGAAAACTTTGACAGTAAAAATAAATTCATGTCGCTATTTTTATTTTTGTTGCGAAAGTATACAATTTTTAGTCTTCATTCAAACGTACACAATAGGATAGAAAAAATGTTAAAACAATTACAACAAAAGCATAAGAAGAAAGTGCATTTTAGGTTATATATTTATATGTGAATACTTTCTTAGAAACAAATTGTATTGAAAAATATGCATGCAATTTTAAAATATTAAAATTTTTGCTGTTCAAAATGTAAAATAATAAAAACTGTTGCGGTTTGTTTCGTCAGGTTTTCATTTAGAATTTTCTCCAGTGTTTTGATTTTTTTCTTTTTGTTTCTACAGTCAGCCAGCCAGCCAGCCATCTCATCATAGTGTTACGGTTTGGCGGGAAATCTTACAATCACAAACAGCTATTGCAGTTCTATTACTAAAACACATTCAAATGCACAAATAGTAGTCGGTCTTTCTTCCTGTGCTCTCATATATTTTTATTTCAACTAATATTTTAGACTAAGCTGCTGCGCTGCGTTCGTTGTTGGTCCCCTCAATCTCTCCCTCTATTTCTTTATCTAAGGATGTGTAAATCGTTGTGTTTTTCTTTTTGTTAATTTTACTACTGCAATATGCTGACATTAGGTGTGGTTTAATTTTCTAAATGTTGATTATTTTCTCTAGTTTCTATACGAGTGCTTGAGTGTTCTTGTATCATCTCATTTTCCATTTAAATATTTTTGCCTGTTGTCCTTTTTGTTGCGAAAGATTCTATTTCATTTTCCGGCATTTTCATTATAAGCTGTATTTCATTTCCTTTTATTTTTCCGCAAACATTTCAAGCAACTAGAAATTTAATTGTTTTTCTCTTTTTTTTTCATTACTTGTGCCTTTTTTTTTTGTCTTGTTTAAATAAAATGTTGTTCTTAATTTTCCTGTTGACAAAATTCGTTTATTAAAACCCATTTTAAGTTTTTTTCTTCTAGTTTTTCTCATTACTTTGTACATAAAAGAATGATTTTGTAATATTGTAACTTTGATAATTGTGAGGTGTTCATTAAGTAAAAAGTATTACAAGTACAACATTTTTGGTTTGCACAAATGTTTTGTGTGTAATTGAAGCCAATTGGAGACGGACACAGAACTTGTTAATTGTTTGAGTTGTTGTACAAAGATTCTTTAAAGATAAAGGTATGTTTTTCAAGCTTAATGAGCTTTCATTAGAAACTATTACAGAGTTGATTTTATAACATTTTAATGACCTAGTGTTAAGTAATGAGCTCATTCTCAAATGGGGGTTTCTTTCCTAAATGTCGGATGATTGCAATGTTTTTGCTACATTAGCAAATACATTTCTATTGGGTGAGTTTGCATAATTTTTTAAAATTAAATTATGTGATTAGGTAAAGAATTTCCTTTCAAAAATTTTTTCTTTTAACACAATTTTCTTTCCTAATTAAGTTAAAGTCAGGCTGAGTACCACCATTCATTTCAAAATTCTTTGTTGAGAGAGTTTGTACATATTTGTAAAAAAATATGTTGTTTTTACTTTAAAATTACTTATAACACTTTATACCAAAATGTATGTAATTGCTTACTATTTTCTTTTCTAATTTCAGAATAATTTTCTTTATTGGTCTGTCGTTAAAAGGAACTCAAACTCTATAAAGTGGTAAGTTAAAATGAAATTGTATTTTTACTAAGAAAAAAGTAGCACATGAGGATTTTCAGTTTAAAGAATACTCTCGGAACAAAAATCAAGTAATTCGTATTTACATCAGCCAAAGCTGCGAGAAAAGAACAGTCAGCAAGTACAGAGCGCTTGATTTAAAATATATTCTTGATCTTGGCCTGGTCGAGCTTGATTTTAAGCCATATGGTAAAGGTTTGATTTGACCCAGATATGAGACAGCTTGGGACAAATTCCTCGGTGAGGGTGAAGTTTATCATTCATCCAAAATCCACGTCTAACGTGCACCCAATTCTTTCTATTTATTTGTGTTTTCCTTTTTAATTAATTTCTTTTGTATATTTTTCATAAGCCAACGCCTTTACTATCTCAGCCATTTAAAATATCCATTATAAATTTTTGAAGTAATCCCGATATTTTCTCTTTTGACGAGCACTTAATAGTAGTCATACTTAAATTTTTAAGCAAGGACCACTATTTTTGGGAAAAAAATGAAGAAGATAATATTTTTGTAGTTTAATTTTAAATAATTTAATTTTCAAAAAACTATTTTAATTATATGTATTTTTTAATTCCAAAAAGATATTAAATAATACATACTTGCAAAAAAACTGACACGGGAACTTAATGAGTGTGAAAAATTTCTTAGGAATCTGTTATATAGAAGTAGTTGACAAAGAATATTTACTACGTTTGGGTGTGGCACTGCCCACTTTTCTAACCCTAATGATATGTTGTCACGATAAGTTTTTCTACCCCCTCGTAGCGCTTTTTACAAAGTTTTCAGTATAAGTTATCTAATCCGTAACAATTGCTGAACCCCCAACCCCCCTTCGAGCGTTACATAATATGTGAATGTGTGTGCAAAGTTTCATAAGCAGCGACCGTAACGATTATAAATAATATCATAAAAATTACGATTTAATTGTTATGCCTTATAGCGGTCACTACAAACTGTAACGTTCGGGGCGGCATCGTTTTTGTCCATAAATTACTACAAACAGTGACTTTCTCAAGATTCAGCGATATTTCGGCAATGACATGGGGATTTTCTTCGCTCCAAGTGGGGCAGTTTTCAACCAAAAATGAGCTTCATCGCTGAACATGGATAAATGGACGAAGAGCACGCACAATTTACAGACGTTATTGCGGTGTCAGTATATTTATGATGGCAAACCAAACTAAACACAAAACAAGTAACAGCTATCAAAATGGCGCACATATCAAACACTATTTTCAACTTGAAGTTCTGTACAGCTAAAAAAAACACGCTTAGACAATCAAAGTAGTGCGAAATTGCTGTTTACGATCATTTTTAAAGTCCTATATCTTGAAAATAAGACTACTTACTGTAGAAATTGTTTGTATCTGCATGTATTACATGGTCAAATATTACCAAAATCGGGGACAAATATTAACAAAAAGGATACCCCTGTAGTGTAGCGGATAGTGTGCTAGACTATTAAGTGGGAGAAATCGAACCTTCCTGCCAAGACTCCGGGTGTTTCTGCAGAAAAGCGTAAAAGGCTTAAGCAGTATGTGTGTATGTTTTCTTTTTTACTTGACCCGTATATTAAACACAACCAACCTTCTACTGAAAAATTCATTTTATGGCACTTAAGATATATTTTTTCTATATAATGGGTGATTTTATAAGAACTATCGGAAAGTAAAAAAAAAAACACATAAAATTCAGAAAAATGCATGAAATATTTATTTGGATCGATAGTTGGGTCGATATAATTTAATGTTTGAAGATTATTTCATGCAAATGTTGGCCGCGGCTGCGCCTCAAATGGTCCATCCGCTTAGTCCAATTTTGGCATACTCTTTCCAACATTTCGGCCGGTATCTCACGAATAATGTTGGCAATGTTGGCTTCCAGTGCGTCAATCGAAGCGGGCTTGTCGCTATAGACATTAGCCTTAACATAGCCCCACAAAAAATAGTC
Organism: Panzeria rudis; assembly: GCA_956483635.1. Taxonomy (NCBI): domain Eukaryota; kingdom Metazoa; phylum Arthropoda; class Insecta; order Diptera; family Tachinidae; genus Panzeria; species Panzeria rudis. The sequence goes on from OY101448.1 coordinate 198,933,490, forward strand.
TAGAGGCGTTAAATCGCACGATCTGGGCGGCCAATTGACTGGTCCCAAGCGTGAAATAAACTGTTCACCGAACTCGCCTCTCAATTGGTCCATTGTTTCGCGTGCTGTGTGGCATGTGGCACCATCTTGTTGAAACCACATGTCATGCAAGTCAAGCTCTTCCATTTTGGGCAGAAAAAAGTTTGTTATCATCGCACGGTAGCGCTCACCATTCACAGTAACGTTGTGATTCGCATCATCTTTGAAGAAATACGGCCCAATGATGCCGCCAGCCCATAATCCGCACCAAACGGTTGTTTTTTGTGGATGCATTGGTAGCTCTTGCAATGCTTCTGGCTGCTCTTCACTCCAAATACGGCAGTTTTGTTTGTTCACGTATCCATTCAACCAGAAATGAGCCTCGTCGCTGAACACAATTCTTCGATAAAAAAGTGGAGCGATGAACTTTCTTAACAGAGCACGCATTTTGGTAATAAAATTCAATAATTTGCAAGCGTTGTTCGTTTGTAAGACAATTCATGATTAAATTATAGACCAAACTGAAGATGTTTGACAGTGACACAAGATACAAAACGTGCGTGAGCTGTCAAAACTAGTGTTGCCAAAAAGATAATAGCAAAAAAATCACTCGTTATATTAAAATTTCTTTTCTTTAAATTCGAATATGTACATGTTGTTTCGCACATTTATTTAACTAATCTTAAGCTATTAATTTCAATGCAAACCACACAATATGCTACAACTTTTTCAGACCTTTTTGTGGTTTAAAAAATTACCCCACAATCTCGTATTAAATATTAAATAATTTTATTTAAAAATAAATGTTTTTTTTTTAACTTTTTGCGTGAAGTATAAATTTATCAAATAACCGCACTAACTTAAACATAAATACAGCATTATTTTTTTCTCTCTCTCTGTAAAACTCTTAATGAAATTAACACATTTAAAAAGTTCCCTCTTAACTGGTTGAAAAAGTAAATAAATATATTATAACATTTTTTCTCCTCTCATTCAACACAGCAACACTTTTATTTTTATCTTGCAGATTTATACAAACACTTTGTAAAAATGTTGTAGTAATTACGCATATAATTAGTTCCTTTATAACGTTTGAACTGGAGTTTCTCTTTTGAATTCTGTTTTGCTTTTCGTAAATGCAATAAAATAAATAATTATTTATATATATATTTTTTTTAACCACAGAATTTACTAAAATTACACAAACTATAAGCAACTTTTATTTGCTAAATATGTACACAGATAGTTGGCTAAAAGATTATAGACTTTTTTGCTTACTCGGCAAGAGTTTAAAAAAATTGGTTGAATGTTTTACACATTAAAATTTTATTACTACTACGACCACTAATTATGAGTCTGTATGCATTACATATACAATTACACTCATATATGTAACCATCAAACACATACATACATTCATACATAAATATTTAGTGTTAGTGTTCTGCTTAAAACATTGACAAATATGTGTTTTTTTTTTGATGTTGTGGATTAAAGCTTTTTAACATGTAGATTAGTGCTGGCGAAATGGATTACACACGAACAGTGATGTGACGTCTTCCGAAAACTGCAAAGTGTCGTAGTCTGCCGCCTATGTTGGAATTAACTAAGTTTTTCTTATCCTCCCGCCCAATTTTTCCATATGCATAAATAAGCCATTTTCCCTCCCATGGATCCGCACCTGCATCAAGTTGGGTTTTTTTGCACAGAAAGTTCTTACTCTCATGGAAAGAGTGTTTAAAATATAGCTGTTTAACATTAATAACTCAAAATATTTTAAGATAACCACAGACTCGTATCTGCGCATCCCTGATGCACTACTGTTTACGGTTTCTGTATTATCACTTTTTAAAATTGGATCTTTCCAATTTATGTAAAATATAGTAAATTCCAAGATTGAATAACTTCAGTTCTATTCATTAGATTTTAGTAATATCAGTATCGTTTGAAAGGTTAAGGTTTCTTCTTTGTAAATCTATAAGAAAATGAACTTATCTTAGAAGCAACTACTTTTATTATGCGCTCTAATAAAAAATTACCGAGCGAGGTACCCAAATTTAGACAATTACAAAATACGAACCATAAATGATGTCGGTCCAAAATCCTATTGTTATATGATGTGAATTTCATTGCAACTAAAAATTTAGAAATTTTAAACTTGTATTTTTTGTGTCGAAATTTTTTAATTACTTTTTAATTAATATGAGTTTGGAGCTAATTTTCTGCCCTCGTGTGTACTTATTTTACAGATAGATAAACACGCATACTTATCTACTTACCAGCTGTAACCGTAAGAGTGAGTGTATGTATGTATAAGTGTAATTTGGTTTAAAAGACTAAAAAAATATGGAACAGCCACTCACAAACACCCGTAGAGATGGCAGTGAATAATTTCTGCACATGGATGCAAAAGTTTGCCAGTATGTTCATGTTTAGATATTTTATTTTTTAAATATGTTTAAATATATGTGTGTGGGAGTAAATATGTATTCTTTAAATTGTGGTGCTAGCACTTCAATCTATCGCTCTGTTTTAAAAATGTATAAACAAGCAAATATGGTCGGTCGTTGGTGTGTAACTCGCTTATAGCTTAAACCAATTGGATACTGTTAGGATACTTGTTTAAGTAAGTAACTTCTTCCGTTTCCTTCTTTCATGATGTTTTGATATTCTTTTAAGTCACTTGTATAAGTTACTGTAAAGGGAAATAGTGTTAACTGTTCTTTAATACACACTTAATAAAATAAGCACTAAAATAAAAAAAATTTAAAGAAGATGTGCAAAAGGAAGGAGTAGATTCTAATGATTAGCTAGATGTTGGTTGTTGCTTGTAATAGAACTTAAGCTTAAACATTTTCTTGCAGTTCTGGTACATGTGAATATGTATGTACGTAAAGTTGTTTCGAAAGCCACTAAATGTATTTCACTTTTGGGAGCAATATAAAACTTTATCTCATTTTTCTTTTTTGTGCTTTCTTACAAATGTCCACTTAATATATCGTCGATATGTATTTGTGGCTGAGTTTGTGGCTGAGTTTGTTGTGTAAGAAGACTAATGTTGGAAATGTTTAAAAAAGTATTTATTGCATGTATATTTGTGTGGCTGTACATATTGTAAGTGATTTAAAACCCTTTTATTTACCTGTGCATGTATAAATCTTTTTCTTTCGGTGTTTGTATGTTATTTTCCACCCCAGTTAGTTTATTATGAAATTTTACTTTTGCCAGGACCTGATAGTTTCCTTAATACTCTTATAAGGCAAATGTATAGAGCATTCGATAAGAGGTGGACATAATTTATAATTGTATCCAAAATATAAACTTATGTGTTAATATAACTATTTCCTGAACTTATGGGCAACTGCCCAGCGGGAAATACAGGGAGTACGGATGCCTTCTAGAAGGTCTCTGTACTCCTTCTTTTGGATAAATAAGGTCTGCTCGCTCCATTCCATACTCATAATCTTTTTTACACACATTGTGATTGCGAGGAAGGTCTTCCGTTTGCTAGTTCTGGAAGGCCTGACAAAATACCTTCTAAAAAGGTAATTTTGAAGGGTTTCTAAGGAAGGAAGCAAATGAAGGTAAATTTTTTTAATCTTGGTATTTTTATTGCGGTTTCTTCAGTTTTGATTCATGTGATTTTTTATTTCGAATTATTTCATTTCATATAAAGTAATTTTTATACGAACACACAGAAAAATTTCCATGTAAAATCGTCGAAACCCAGGTTAATTTAATATTTTTCTGTAGTGATTTTGCTTCATGGGCGTTTCATTTTAATTCAACATGATTTACAATAATTTTGAAAGAAAATTTACCCTTTTGAATTAACTATATTTCATGTTGATTTAATATTGCAGTACAGTCAAATCAAAATGAAGTTGATGCTGAAATAATACGAAAAATCATGTTGAATCAAAGTTTTTTCGAGTTGAAACAACGTGAATTTGATATTGGAGCTACATGAAGAATCATGCTGAATCAAATTTATTTCAAGTTTAAACAACATGAATTTGATATTAAAACAACACAAGAATCATATTGAATTATAGTTATATGAAGCTGAAACAACATGACTTTAATGTAGCTATTCTATTAATTATTTTACTTTCGTGATAGGCATCAGAAAACTTTGCGTTGTAGGTGGCTGCCCCAGCTAAGATTTGAACTCATACCACCTGCATGATAGTCAACGCGCTAACCACTGCAGCCACGACAGCTTCAAACTTTACTTTACCTATACGCTAAATAAATACTATTAATAAATATTATTTAACGTAAAACTTATTTTATTAAAACTTATTTTATTAAAGTTGTAGTCATGTTGATTTAAAATGAAATGTAACGTTTATAGCAAAGTTGTTTTAACAGTGAAAAATTTTAAATCAAAGAGATTTAAGGTTAAATTAATAATTTTTCATTTAAAACTAATATGAAACAATGGTAATTTTAAACCAGCAACAGTAAATTTTCGCTGGTAGTTCGTTTTTTGTCATCTACATAGCCGACACATGTAAGACTAAACAACAACAAATCACAAAACTAAGCACAACAGCAATGAACAAAACAAATAGACACTAACACACTTAAACGACAAATTATTTCATGTACATTTAATATGATTTCAAATCACAATTGCGTCATGTTGATTTTACATTCCAATTTTTTTCTGTGTGAATGTGTTTATTAAGAAGAATTTGGATGCGAATAGTTTGGCCGGTATAAGTATAAGTTAATCAGCTTCATCATAAACGGCATAATGCCAGCATGTATTACGTCGCTTGAACGTAAATTTCAGCTTTATGTACAAACTACTTGCGAAAAAAGAATATGAGAATGTTTGTTATTTCTAAAGTACATTTTCATTAAAGAATAAAACCAGTGTTGTCAACTCGATGCTTTTCGCACTGTTTTAGTTCTTTTTCAACTTCTCGACGCGAAAATTATTAGAGTTAGTGCTCGGTACTTTTTTAATCTAACTTTTAATGTTTTTTTTTTTGTGACGGTGGCACTAAAACCAAAATTCCAAAATAAATTTGTTTATCTAAAAAATAATTTTTTTGTGTAAAATTGTTTGTTAATATAACTATTTCCTGAATATGCACAGAAAATAAAAATCAGTCCATCCGTACTTAAATTAATCCCAAGCGGTGTCAAAAGTACGGTAATCTCGGGTTTTCTGAAATCAAGTACAGAAAGATTGATTCAAGTCGGAATATCAAAGTTCAAAATAGTTAATTTTAGCCTCCCTCATAAGCCTTTATTCATGTAAAAAAGTTCTTGTTTTAAGTACGAATATGTTTATAAACTTTATACACAGTCGTACTCGTACTGTGTTGGTGTTTGTTTGCTTGATGATAGCCACAAATCACTGTTGTGCTCTTGTTGTTGTTTATTTTCATTGCTCGTGCATAGCCGACAAGTACCTGACAAACGATAGTATGTTTTTGATTTATTTTTAATTCAATTTACTTAATAAATTTGTATTATTTGGTTCAAATATTTAAATTTAAAAATTTGTTAATGCTTTTTTTTGCATAAATTTTCTTTTATGTGCATTTCTCGTGAGTTATTTCAAAAGGAATATCCCCGATGACACACAGTCTGTCTTTGAGTCTATCCGCAATGAAATAAATATGAATAACATAAATAATATTAGAAGGAAATTTCAAACAGTAAAAAATCGTAGTGAAATATACTTCAAAGACATTTTTCTTAACTAACGCTCTAGAACAACCGCTTTACAGTACTCTAAATACAAAAATTCCATTTTACTTGTGGGAAATAATAATAAAAAGTAAAGTATAAAATAAAATATAAAACATATTGATGGTTTATGCAAAACTAAAGCCGGAGGTTGCGTTTTTTATGCAGAATATAATTTGTTTGTTTGTGCCTTTTTCTTCCTTGCAGCCGAACAAACTTTACTTTACCACTACTAAGACTGTGTGTGCGTGTGTGTGTGTGCGCATAAACATGAAAAGGAAATATTATTAAAATTCAACTCGATTTGAAAACTAAATTATAATAAGACATACAGTTACGAAGAATAAAAGAATCACATGCTCATTTGTTCGAAAGAATAGAAGAGCAGCTGAACCTGAAGAGGTTTCCTGCAGCACTAGAATAAAACTAAAACTAAAACTAAAAAACAAAAATAACGCTCACTGATAACACAAGTATGAAAGAAGAGGAAACAGGACAAGGAAAGGGAAAGGAAGGGAGAAGGAAAATGTCTCACGTTGTGAAAACATATTTTTATGTTCGCGCTTAAAAAGCTGTTAAATGCAAATCAAGTTGATGACAGAACACAGACGCCAAATAACATTGTGTGTGTGTGTGTGTGTGTGATTGTTGTCTGGTGGCATCGCTGATGGCATATCGTCCTTCTTGTTGTTGGCGTTTGTATCATTTGTAGTTGATGTCGTTATTGTCGGTCACTTATGACTAATGTCGACAATAAGGAGGACATTATGTTATAGCTGCCACTTATAGTTTCATGCATTTGCAACTACTTTAAACAATCACACACATCTCCCATCTCTCAATTTGCCATCACATTTTGCCATTTATATTACATATTTAAGACCAGTGAGTGTTGATGTTGCTAGTGTAAAAAGGATAACAAAAAATATATTCGGTCAAGGTATTAATGAAAAAAGGTAAAAGAGAAAAAGTTTTCATACTCCAACCAGTTTCCCCAGTTGAAAGGCAAAATTTTTTAGATATAAAACTGGTTTTTTGTTTTTGGTTCGTTATTTTTTCCAAAAGTAAAAAAAATACTTAAGCGGATAAAAGCATACATAAATATACGACTACACGTCATATATATTTTACAACACAGACTTATATAGCGGTTATGCTCGTAACAGAAGAAATTATTAAAGTGGAAAAAAGAATAAAACAAAGAATAAGAAAAACTGAAAACGGAAATGGTTAAGGAAATCACGCAAATGTTAAAGGTTTACGTGTAAATGTCAAAGTAATAGATGGTGAATGGTGTTTAAATTGTACAATCATCATTTATAAGGAGATATTGGCTGTGAAATATTATTAAATGTAGACATATGCACTCAAATGCTTTTAAGCATATAAAATCGTAGCTGTAACTGTGGCTATTAGTCACTGGGAAAAACACAATTGATAAAACTTTAGGATTTACTAAATGTTTACTAATCCTTTAAAAGACAAACAGACAAGAGGCTTGTGCTTGTTGAAAATTTATGACTTTGATAGAATTAAATATTTAATAGATTTACTGTTGGTTTCTAAAACTTTTAAGTCAATTGCAAAAGTTTTCTGATGCCTTCAAACATAAGAATATAATAATCGCATAGAAACTAAAGTCTTGTTTTTTTTTTTTTACTTTTTACTTTAGTTATACGAAACAGAAGAGCATTTAAAGTTGCATTTGAAAGAACTGTGGGTACCGTTTTCCTTTTTGCACAATTCTAGTTAAGTTTCTTAAAGTTTAATTGGGTGGTTTATTGCCAGTATTACAAATAGTTTTAGTGATAAAAAACTACGAATTTATAAAGATTTTCGAAAATTAAAAAAATTACGCTTTAGAAATGTTGTCATACAGGGTGACATCGAATATCATAAGAGCAACTACAGTCTGTTCACAAGGTGGCGTTCTATCGATGCTACTATGGACGTTGGTCATCGATGAACTGCTTGAAGAATTCAAGAACACGGACTTCCGAGCACATGGGTACTCCGACGGTTTTATCATATCTGTGGTGGGGTTGGAGGGTGGAACCATATCGGAAAGGATGCAACAAGCCCTAAATTTAACTAACAAATGGTGCAATGAAAGGCGGTTATTCATTAACCCAGAAAAGACAATAATTATACGGTTTACCAGACGAAGAATTCTGACTGCCAGGAAAACTATGACGACACGATTCTTTCTTTCCTAGAATTACATATAAAATAAAAACAAAATTTTAGAATTTGTTTTTGTTTTAAATGTAATTGTGGGAAATAAAGAATCGAAACGAAATGTTGGGCCTGGCAGTTAGACTCATAGAACCCACCTTAAATGGTTCAATTATCACGACCTTCAGCGAAGTTAAATATTTTCGGCCATTCTTGACAAGTCACTCACTTGGAATTAATATGTTTCCTATACTGCCAATAGTTATTTGCTCATTGAAGCTGCCCTAGTTTGGTGGCTAAAACTACTAGGGCACTACTCGACAAGGTATACCACCTAGTATGTATTTCGATCACCGCGACAATGATAACCTGTCCTATATTTGCCTTTTGTGTCATTCTGTACATTATAGTAAAGGAGGAGGACCTCAGGAATGCACTTCGGCTATCAGGCATCTCCACTATAAAAACGGGAGATCTGGTTGGGCACATGACTATACTAGGACACTTTGTAAACTACCCATATATTAGGAAAGTAATCAAATACAACCAACATTACTCTTGAACAAAAACTTTGACGTTCTAGTTACTTAAAGGAGCCAATGGGTGAACTACTCTATGGTACGAAAATGTCGACCAGATCTGGTGCACTGCCGGCTCGAAAGACGAAAATGGGGATACGGTGGCAGGGATACACGATCCTAACTTTCAAATGGCAATTGTGGCCAAATAGGCAAATACCCTACGATTTTCCAGCTGGTAGTTTATGCCATCCCAATTTGTGCTAGAACGCTTGAGGAGAAAATGTAAGCTTATTGGTATCTACTTGATGTCAGATCATCAGGCAGCGCTCAAGGACTTAATCTCTTATGCGATAAGGTCGGATGTTCTCATGGATTATGTTACATCTCTAAACAACTTGGCGCTCGAAATGAACTGACTTATAGGTGAGGACCCCTTGTTTGGCATCTGACACGGTTTTATCAAAGAGCAGAATAATTCCTGGGCTAAGGAGGAATTTCCTCGCAATTGGGAAGCCCTTGACGGTCTAAGAGAAAGAAAAAAAACGATTCATTACGCTATCGCTGAACAAATCCTAAAAGTTTCTGCTTTTGGGAAAAAATTACCTTTACCGGACACTGCCATCCCAGACGACACCATTTTAACATTGGCTACTCTGATGCTTTGGGTCGCGGTGCTTATGGCCGTCCTTTAAATAATAATAATTCTCTTTACAAAAGCAAAATCTACAAACGCAAATGCATGTTTTAATAACTTTTTTTTTGCTCTTAGTTAATACTTGCATATGTACGATGCGCGCATGTATTAGTAGCAACTGTAAACGCTTATAGGTCCCAAAATACTGAACCGATTTTAGCAAAAGATAATAGATTGTGCACATCTGCCATTAAATATCTTTAAAATGGTATACGTTTTGTTAAAATCGGCTATATAATGTCAGCGTAAAATGCATAACGACAAATCGTCTTGGATTTTTTTAAATCTTAAACTCAGATTTCTTAATACACAATCCATTGCCTTTACTAACTCAACCAGTTCAACATGTAACTCTTTTTTTTATACTTAATTTTTACGGATGATTTCTAATAAAAGTAAGAAAAACAATTTTAATTTAAGACGAGATTTTTTTCGTGTGAAATAGTTTCACTTCAAGCGTGCAAAAAACAAGTCATAAGGAAGGAAGTACTACATGTCCAACTAGTGTAGGTAGTAGGGTATTCAATCTGTTAACCGGTTAATTACTACCCGATTAGCTGATCGGTTAATTTAAAATTGGCTATTTTCGATTAACGATTAAACCGGTTCATTACAGTCAATTAACCGATGTAACGCAATTTTAAATTTTTTGTGGTATTATTACAAATTTTTTTGTCTGTTTAATTTTTAGTTTCTTCTCATATACAAAAGGTATGTGTTTAGAAATTATTTTTTCGTGCAAACAAAGAAGTGTGTTCAGTGATCTTAACTTAAGTAAAACCTTAAAACCTTTGGACGTGGCTATAAAAGTGCTTAATAAATACTCTGATACTCTAATTGAACTTGAGGGAATTATTAAGCTTTATTGCCAACGATTTAATTCAAAATCTAAGGAGAAGATTTCATGAGGCATGAATTCAAGTTTTAAATACATTTAGTTTATACCTCCTTTCGGGAATATTTCCTTCTAGCAACAGTGTTTTACAATACAGTATCAAATCGGAAACTAAGGAACTAGGAAATAAAATTTTTTGCAGGATGTTAGATGGTGAGCTTTCGACTTCTCCAACATCTGATTGTACATGTGAGATTTTTTCTAGGTCCAGTTTTATCAAAACTAAAGAAAAGAATCACTTAAATCCTAAACATTTAAAACAAACTGTTTTTCTAAACGATTATTTTAGAAGATCTGCTTAAACTATTGCAATAACTATTAAAATGATATCACAAACTTTTTTATTTCTTAACTAATACATATTTATGAATTTCCTTTTTTTAGCTTGTTTTATTAACCGATTAAACTAAAACCTCGATTTATTAATCGAGCTATTAACCGATTAGAGCAGAAACCCGATTAAATGAACACAACTCAACTAGGTTGAGTTGTCAATGCTACGACCCAACTCAAAAATTTGTTTGTGTTATGATTCACAACTAATTTTAGTTGTCTTCGAAAAAATGTTCGAAAAAATGTGCTTATCTATACTCTCTGTTTTTTGAGACCATAGTAGCCATCACACAATATTTTAAGTACTTTTAGCTTTGGCCTTATTATTTTTCTTGAGATTTTATATTTTATCGATATGGTAACAATATGGGTTGATAAATGGGATAGATTGGCGCCTAAAAGTACAACTTTAAATTTAATTAAAAGTAACACAATAGTCGAAATAAAAACCAACACACAACTGATAAAAAACTGAGACAACTGCTTTGATAAAGTTGTATTACATAATAAGAATTTGACAACTACGACTCACCTATCAATTTAGTTGTGAATCAGAATAGGGGATATATTTTCTACCAAAAAAGAAATATTTTCTAAAAAGTAATTTCTTCGTTTAAATAGTAGATTTGCATAAAAATTATTCTAATTTTCTTATTCTCTCAAATGCAATTAAAAACTCTTGTAGTCGATTGAATTTGTTTAAGAATTTATTAGGCAGAGTTTTCAATGGCATAGACATATAATAGCATCTTTCAATGTTTGCAATTAACCCAAAAATGCTTCTTGCTATTTAAAACAATTGCAGTCATGCACATTTATATTTCAAAAAAAATACCACCTGGAGTACTTGGAAACAGTTTTATTAGCCTTTAAATTAGAAAAGTTACATGAAGTTGTTTCATCATCATCATCTGTTTCTTCAGCTTGTAGTTCTTGTCTTTTATTTGGTTTTTATTGCAATTGTTGCTGTTGTTGTTGGCTTTTTTTGCTTTTTTTATTTTTTTTTTGTACAGTTTGCAGTTGCAGTAAATAAACCATAAATGACAGTTTTAGACTTCTTGTACAACTGTTACGGAAATTTCAACAGTAGAAAATAAAATATAAAATACTTACTATATTGTTATATACTTATTTAGATGTTAACATATACATAAATACATACATATGTACGTAGTCGTGCATATATATGTATATATTCTGACTAGAGAGAGCATTGAACAAAATGGAAATAAATAAATGATTTGAAATCCCAAAACAAAAATATGCACTTAATACAACACAACTTAGAGGAAATAATAAAAGAACATGCTATTTCTACAATACTGTACAAGAAGTCATTACAGTGAAAGAAATAAGAGTTTGAAAAGAACTTCCAGCAATAAAATGAAATTGTGAACAATTTTTTTTTAATTCTTTCACTTGAATTTGTTTCTCTTTTCAATTGTCGAAAAAGTCAAAAGTATAAAATATACTTTTATTAAATATCTACTGGAACTATATTATGCCCTCTGCGACAATATATGGTTGTGGCTAATATATAATGATTGCTTTGAATGTATTTTAAACATAGCTGTAGTCACTACAAAAAGTTTTTCTTTGCATCATTAAATTAAAGAGGTAGGTAGGTACTTAAACTTCTGAATTTATTTATTTTTTTATTATCATTAATATTTCTCTCAGTGCACTTAACAATAAGCAGTAAAATATGAACTAAATGTTCACAACAGTTGCGGACTGAGTCCTAAAGACAATTCAAATAACATAAAAAGACGTTATAACTAAGAGAATAAACCGCCTTAAGTAAAACTATAGAACTAAAGAAGGCAAAAGTTAAGAAAATGACATTTTCATACAACTAAATAGTAAAATTGAAAAGAAAAGAAAAGAAAACAACAAAAGAGAATCCAACAGACAGTTTGTAAAAAATATTACATCTTATTGTGGGAGCTGAACAAACAAAATCCCTTATGACAACCTTTAATTTTACCAAGGAAATCAGAAATGAATAAAAAACTATAACTGTCCGTGAGCACAAACCCTCAAGTATTTCTTAAGGTTGCGAAGTCAAACAACTCATCTTATTGAAATCTGTACATAATTCGATGTGATTTATTTGTTTCTAAAATGTTTTATTTTTTTTATTTTTGTTTTTATGATTAATTTTAACTGGTGTCTATTGAAAACAATTTTATTGTTCTTCTAGAATAATTGGCACATCTTGACTTTGCACGCCCTACCACTCATATCAGTCTTATAAGCCATTTCTTTTTGTTTGCTTAAAATGCGAGGGAGAAGTCAATAATCATTTACATAATTATAGAAAGAGTGCTGGTAGATTAACTGTCAGTAGGAATATTGAAAGTCCAATTGCCGCCATATAATCCGTGGTTTTTGCTGACAAGCCAAAAAGTCTTTGCAGTTTGTGTTTGCTAAGAAAAAGTGTAGCTTTTTAAAAATTCGATACCAAGAGTTCTAAAGGACTACTGACAAATTTTAAGGAAAATATTTTTGCGCTGTCTCCAAGCATTTCTACTTGAAGGAAATCAAATACCCTAATAGAACTTTCTTCACAAAATCTCTCAATTTGGAGTTTTATATCTGTGGCAATCAGGAATTACAGCTTAAGTCGATTTAAGCAAATTTTTCTTTAACACTGTTTAATTCCTTAGATGTGTTGCAAAAAGGAATAAGTACTTAAGTCGACTCAAGAAAAGTTATTTTAACGAAAGTTTTTACGATACTGCTAAGAAGTTTATAGGCGTATATGATTTATTTCTTGTATGGCCCTTGCTGGCTTAGGTGTGACTGTAACCACTGCAAACTTCAACTGAATGCGATAATATTTACGGACTAATACGGTGTAAAAGCAAAATTTGCTTAAGTCGACTTAAGAGTTTATTCCCTGTTGCCACAGAAATATGAACGCATTCAGTTGAAGGTTGCAGTGGCTACAATCATACAATCATAATCTAGGAGGGGTCACACAAGAAATATATTATATAAAACTATAAATCTCTAGGCAGTAGCATAAAAACTTTCGGAAAACTGCTTTTCTTAAATCGACTTAATGCTTAAGTCGATTTAAGAAAAGCAGTTTTTTCTTTTTACCACAGATATAATGAGAAAATTCAATAAAATGAAACCAACGTGTCGCTTCGTTGAATTACATTGTTTCAATGAAAATTTCACCAAATATATGAAATAAATTTACTGACTCGACGTAATAGTTTCGCTAACCTAATGAACAATTTTCATTATTTTTACGAAATTATTTCATAATTTTAATGAAATTATTTACCTATTTTAATGAAATTGTTTCATTATTTTAACGAAATTATTCCATTAGTTTAATGAACTTATTCATTATTAATATTTGTATATTATTATTATTCGAACTGAATAGGTTTAAGTCGGAATTTATTATTTCGGCTTAAGTTCATTATTTAAATTTGTGTATGTGAATTCAAATTATTATTAACAAGAGTGGAATATTAGATTAGATATTCTAATATTCCACTCTTAATAATAATTTGAATTTACATTGATTCAAATAATGAACTTAAGCTGGAATAACTTCCGACTTATTTAGTATTTTTAAATGAAATTATTTCATTATTTTAATGAATTCATATTATTGTTTTAATTAAATTATTTCATTGTTTTAATGGAGTTATTAAATTATTAAGTAGGCTTATTAAACTATTCCATTGACTAGTTTAATTTATTGGCAATTCTAAGCTACAAATACTTATATGACGCACATTAGAAAAATTTTTAATGTTCATGACCTCTCACAATATCGAGCTCTGACTCCTGACTTTCATCATTTGCTTTATAGAAACTACTTTAACTACTTTAGTCAAAAGAACTCTCGAATCTATATGCTCGATGTGTATAAATAATAAGAAAGAGTACAGCAACAACACGATCATACAAGATTATTTTCGTAGTTCACTTTTCGTTGAAAATGTATAAGTGATTTATTTCATCAGTATTTCATGGAATGCAATGAAATTTTTTCTCAAAACTATTTAATATGTGTACTTAAAACTATGACATTCAAAAATTATATTTTATTATTTTAATTTAAGAGTGTAGAGTTTTTCCATTAAAACATTTTGTAAAAACTCAAAGCGGTTTTCTATAAAATGAAAAAATGTTTTGTCATAAATTCAATGAAATTTTCTAACTAAACTATGAAAGCTAATAAGCAGGGTCGGACTTTCATGCAACTAAAAACTGCGCGAAAATATGCATTTAACTACGAACAAAGTACCAAAACTAAAATAATATGAAAATATTTTTTTTTAATTTTTTATTATTATTAGAGAAAAAACATAAAGCAAACATAATTGGATCTATTATTTAATGCAACCGAACTATAGTTGCGTTGCCAGTCGACAACTGAAAATTAATGGTTGCCAGAAAGACACTAAATAAGAACTGAAATTGACAGCTCTCAATTGCCAGTTGCCATCAGTAGTATCATTTTGAGAAACTGGCAACCCAACTGAGGCTCGGTTTCCATTCACAATCGGCCTATTAATATTTTTTTTAAATTGAAAAATTTGCATTAAAAAATTTGTTATTACTGCAAAAATATGCATTTATTGCCAAAATATGCAAAAATATGCAACTAGAAATCGATGCCAAACTGCTTAAAATTTTATGATTCGCATAGATAATTAGTCAATACCTCAAAAAACATGCATTTGTATGAATGTCCGAGCCCTGCTAATAAGCAATTCCAATGAAATTCTTTCACAAAATTCAAGAAATTTCACATACAATATGCTGAAATATTTCATTAGATTTGTGAAAAAATCTAACAATTCACGATACATTGGGGATTAGTTGGGCACATAATTTTTACACTACTCAAAAAATTGTCCTCTTCAGTTCCACAATCGAAAGCATAATCTTCTTAATTTTGAGGTAATACTTTTAGTGGTCTAAAATTCTATATGGTCAGCTGAAATCCAAAACCACGTAGTTAACAAAAATTTTGAAATTTCATTTTTGATTAATTATTGCGTATTACATCGAAATGCTTGTCCCACCAAATTTTCAAATCTTTATAATAAAAATCAGCCAAATTACAAACGAAAATAAAGCGGCTTTACTTCAGTAACTTGAAGTATTTTGTTTAGTTTTTTCTCTGTCCTGTAAAATTTAAAATTAAATTTTGGATTTCAGCTAACGATATATTGCTTCTCCCGTGAGTAATTGAATGTATCGCTCTTTGACTGGTAGAGTGTAATAACAAATATCAGCAGTTGCACTTAAAGTTACAACATCAAACATCATCATCATCATCACCATGCTGTTAGTATTTCATGTTATTTAATGGTTGTATTTTGTACATCATTTCACTCTTTCGTTTCGTTTATTTTTATGTGAATTCGTATTGCAGTTTTTTTTGTTATTTGTACAAGTGTGTGTAAAAAATCATGTTCAAAAAACAAGTGTAGATATCTCCGCCACATATCTTAGGAATATGAGACTGCTGATGATTTGAAAGATATATGAAAGTTTTTATATGTATAAGCATTGAGCTTGAAAAGTTTTTAGACATAATGGTTGAAGGTCTACTGATAAGTTGGGCATTAGCACCTACGAAATGCAGGTATATACACTGGCTTAACCTACAATAAATAAACATTTGGAAGAAAAGTTGAAGCAGTTTTCTAAAAACCCTTCTTAAGAAATTTTTAGGGCCGCCCTAATATTTTTATTTTCTTTCTAGCATGATTTGTTTAATACTTTGTATGAATAACACACATATTCATATATTCGTACATACGCTAAGCATCAGTGCAGCTTTTGTACAATTTGTATGACTTTTTCAAGTGGAAATGAATCGAACAATTGCAATGTTGTCGATGTCGCTGCATGTCTTTCTTGAATTTTCATTTTCTGTTGTTTTTTATTTTTTACTTTTTTTGCATTTTTCCAAATATCATTGTTACTGATGTTGTCATCTTAAACTGACTGTTTTTTTTCGATTTAGTATTTTTTTTTCAATTATTTTCTTAGTTGCAACAAATATTTATTTGTATTGGCTGAATGTCAGTCATTACTTGCTTTGGGGAAGCTTTGTTTTAATTTATTTGTTAAGTCATTGAGTTTCTTTACGGCTTTGCATCTTTAGTTATTTGAAAAGATGCTTAATTAAAAACGAGAAATGAAAGATTTTTGCAGCTGTATTCATAAAAGCTTAACGTATTTTTTATAGCTACTGATGTTTTTAAATAAGAGGAGATTTCTTTATAATGTGAAAAGTTTATCTAAATTATTTGGCACTTTATTAAAAAAGTATTTAATACCACATGAGCTTAGTCGGAATTAAGATAAAATAGAATTTAGTAAAGATAAACTTCAATGAAATTTGAAACAAAAAATTTTTGTATTAGTAATTTTAAAAATGTTTATAACAAAGATAATAATAAATGATTAACCATCCTTAATTTTGTGATCCAAAATATATACATTTATAATATATATGCCCTGTTGTCACCGACAACCTTTTAATTTTTCGCCTATATTGACGACAAGATGAAGAAAAACGTTCATGCAATATGACGTCTGTACAGTCTTATTACCGATAATAAGAGTATAAAGGCCTAACTATAATATCCATGTCTTGGCTTAAGCTAGCTTAAGCAACGGTGCGAATACATAGAAATTGTATGTTTCAAACTATAATGTATTTAAGAAAAAGTTTCGTCAGGCTCTCTCAATTGTCATTTGCTTAAGCAAAGAGCCAAACTGAACGCACTTTCCGTACGGAATCAGCTCTTTGTAAATTGTTATTTTATTTTTTTATTTATTCATACATACAGTGTTGTCACGACCAAAAAATTGTTTAACCAAAATGTAAAAAAAAATATATTACATACATGAGAAACAATAACGAAAATGTGAAAGTTAAAAAATAATTTATAAAATACTTATGTACCTGATAAAAATAATAAAAACCTACCCCCGTGTTGACTAGCAATAAATACCTTAGCAATAAGGCAAAAAAGCCTTCAAAGTAGCGCAGAAATATTGGGGGTTTCTTTTCTACAAAAAATGCAAGCAATCACTTTTTAATAAAAATTTGCAATATGTATAATCATTTTTCAAGCAAGTGAATTTTTTAGAAATTATTGTACCATATCTTATGAAGGTAAAGGTTTGCCTTAAAAAATGCTGAATTCCAATTTATTTAATAAAAAATAAAACAGTGCTAAATTTTTTGTAGAAACGAAAACGTCATTAGTTCTTAGATCTGTCAAAAAACTCATGCGTGCTCAAAAAGTATTATAGTGTGGCTTAAGTGAATATGTGTGAAAGATTTGTTTGCAAGTCTTTCCGATTTGCAAATTTTTTGAAAAATATCATAAATTAATATTCTCTATCCGATCAGAGTTGCACTTTTTGGTGTAGTTGCTAAAAAACAGCAATGTATGCTTTATTAATTAGACATATGCTTAATATGGCTGTACTATGAATGTATATTATTGTAAAGTAGTTGACGAAATATGTAAAATAGCATAAATATTTCAAAACGTTTATTTTTTAATATTTTTTGTGTAATATTATGGCACCAACGACACACATTGTATCATTCACAAGAAAATCTGGAAGAATTCTATCAGATTTTCCTGCGAATGAATCATTCCGTCATGTAGAATAGAATCTTGGTCTTAAACAAGTGCGATATATGTATATGTAAAAATAACCAAAATGGCAACGCTGCATACATACATTTATGTAAGTTCAATATAGTCCGCTGAAAGTGTTCTCTAATTTGCTTAAGTATTTGACAGGCTTTTCGTTGTTTTTTGACATTACCTTAAGCTAGCTTATGCATATTATAGTTGGGCCTTTAGAGCTACATCAAAGTTGTCGTGCTTCCATTTATTTAGTTGGCTTGGACTGCCGTCAATTTGTCGTCGGTGATAGATACTTGTTTCTCTCATGCATCTATGATGTCGCGAAGACTTGGCCTACGGGGTACATATGCCTGTATCAGGCGCGGATCCAGCTTGAGTTTTGGGGAAGGGGGGTAAGTACTAAGTAAAACATACTGTCCAAACTTGTTTTAGAAACTCTATAGAAATTTACTCGAAGGGGGGGGGGGGGGGGGGGAATATCCCGCCGTATAAAATTAAACTTTACTATGTTTTAAGGAACTCCCAAACTTATTAGCTTTTTTGAAAGCTCTGAACGAATATTTGAGCCGATTATTTTGAAAATGGCATAAGTCACTTCATGAAATAAGCAGGCCAGTAATTTTAATTATTGATTATTTACAATTCTTTGAAAAAAATTTGTACTTGTTGTGGGTTTATTCTATATACCTGCATTTCGTTTGTGCTAATACCAACTCAGTAGAATTTTAATCACCACGTTTGAAATACTTTCAAACTCGTTTGTTTATATAAAAACTCTCTAACAAGAAATGAGAATTACGCAAATAAAAGGAAAAAAAGTTTAAAAACTTAGCGAACAACAAACAAATTTTTTTCCATGTAATTAGGGACTTATTTGCTTTTGAATCCAATTTAATTTTCAACATACACAGCAAAAGAGAACAGCGTCGTTTTCGGAAACCGCTACGCTTCCATCGTCAGTGCTCATGCGCATCTGCTTTTACCACTTGTTAGGTGGCTTCTGTTGAATGTGATTGCAATTGCAAATATACATGAGCATTCACGATGGAAGTGTAGCGGCTTCCGAAAACAATGTTGTTCTGTTATGCTATTTACGTTGTAAATTAATTTGATATTGATTTTTCCCTTGTTCCCTGTCTGATTCTTTCTGCATATAACGTTACGAACCTTAGCCTAATAATCACTTTGGATTGAACAAACAACTTATTTGTGTTTGATTGGATTCCGTTCATTTTTCTTACAACCTTCATACAATTAGTCCACCCTTAGTTTACAATTTTATTATTAATATTAATAAAGAAAAACAAAAATGAAATTCTTACTTATAAAATTCATTAAATTTATTTGAGACAGTCTCAGAAATTAATTATTTGAAAATTTTTATATTTGTTTAGGTATTATATATGCCTGCATTTGTGGCCTCCCTGCAGGAAATGCGAATAATGAAGCTGTAGTGATTTGCTACTGACATCGTCAGTAGTACTACTGACCAGTTGTGCCGCAGCCAATGTAATCATCTATTGGCATTTAACATTAGGTTGTCATTGAAAATCCACCAATAGACTGTTGCACTATTGACTAAGTAGTTATTTTGGGACCACATGGAGACATTGGATCCAAAGATTCACTAGTAAATTTTAGCTGCTCTAGTCTACAATATTGATTTTTCCACTCTTGATGTCGATAGTGAAATTGTAGTGATTTACTAGTGACATTGTCACTTGTATTACTGACGAGGTGTACCCCAGCCAATGTAATCGTCTATTGACATATAACAAAGGCTTGTCATTGAAAATCTACCTGAAGATCTTAACGCTATTGACGAGGAAGTTCTTTTACGACCATATGGAGATATTTGAACCAAAGATTCACTAGTACATTTGAGCAATATTTTTATTATTATTTTTTTTTATTAAAAATTAAATAAATTATTATTCAGAGCGAAGTATTTTTGAAAATTTTCAATTGTAGTTCAAAAAATATCCATCGAAATTAAAAAATGTTCATCAGTTACGGAACAGGAACATCTTCCAAATGCTCAAAACAATCTTCAGTATTTTCCACAATTTAAATTTCTTTGTTTTTCTGCTTACATTGCAAACTTCTATTTTCATAAATTATTCTTTGTTTTTTTAACAAATCTTTTATAATTTTCTCTTGCTCATTTTTTATTTATTTCTTTACACAAAATAGTTTTAGGACCTTTTTTAATATTTTCGCACAAAACAAGAAAAATAAAAAAAGCTGGTGCAATAAATAAAATAACAATTGTCAAAAAAATCTTTATCTATAATATTGGTAGGAAGCGACGTTGACAACAATGGCACGGCGGTGGCTTATATGTCAGCTTCAACCAAAATATAATGCAAACATTTAAGAAAAAACAAATAATTTAATTGAAAAATATGTAAATTTTTAAAGTTAAAAAATTATATTATTTTACTAAAAAAATTTGGTTAAAATTGAAAAAGTAAATCGGAAGCGTCAGGGGCTAGCCGCCGATCGGCTTGCAACTCTGCTATTGACTGCACAGCATAATAAAAAAGAAAGAAACTATTGATGCTTTCGTTGACAATGTCACCAGAAATACATTAGAACTGTTGTCTCTAACGTGCCTCTTCTCCCGAATAAAAGGAAGGTGTCGACATTTTAACTAGTGCAATTGTCACTACACAGAAAAAACAAAATTTCATTTTCTGTAAAGGAATTCAATGAAATAGTAAATATTTTGTCTAGGAACGGACCTACAAACAAATTTGTAAATATAGACAAAAATATCTCAAAAATTTCATTGAAAAAAAACGTGTTTTTTCAATGAACAAATTGTTTAAATCTATAAAACAATTTGTCGAAAAATATTTAAAAATTGTAAACAAAACAATTTACTAAATCAAACAATAAGATTTACTAGATTTTCTGAGAAATATCAAACAATCTTTTTGTATGAATTTATAAAACAATTAGTGTAAAAATACTAAACAAAATATTTTGCTTATTCAAACAAAAATATTTACTGGATTTTATTTAATATATCAATCAAAATTTTTGTCTTGGTCATCATCATCATGCATTAAGCATTTATGAAATTTCACTTTTTAAATGTGTTCAAGTCAGAATGTTTATCTAAAGACTCTAAAAGAATGAATGCGAATTAATGCAACGACATTAACGAATTGATTCACTCACAAATCTTCAGTAAATAAACTTGGTACAATCGCATTCCTTTTGCTATCATTGTTGTTGTTGTTGTTATTTATGTGCATGTCGTCATAGGGGTTGTTTTTTGACGGCACAGTTTTTCTTGTTGTTTTTGGTGTTTGCGTTCTAGATAAAAGTCAAACAAACAATTCATAGATTATGGACAGAACATTTACTGAAAATTAAATTTATTTTTAGAAAAAATTTTGTTTGAAAATTTTTTGGTGATAATTTTTTCTGTGTAGAGAAAAAAGTGTTGACATAGAGACATATGGCTCTAGGCTGACTAGAGGCCTTAGCTATGTCATATGCCGATCTTGTTACAGTCTTATTACATGTATAGGCGATATGCATGTTTCCTTCTATTTTACCTTTAATATCAACCTTAGCCAAATTAATTTAGCTTGTTTTTCTTTTCTCTTAACTGTAAAACTTATTGTACCCAATTACAAACTATTCAGTCGTCAATAACAATATTTTTTCGTTCATTCATTATTCGTTCATGACCTGCGTTCACTCCTTGACTTCTCCCTTTTCTTCTTTATTTTTAATTAATCTTTTCTATCAGTTGTTTTTGTTCATTCATATAATAATAGGAATTTTCTATGGGAATTAATATTGTGACAATAAAACATTTTTCCTTGTACTTACTATATGTATGTATGTGTAGCTGTTTTTCGCTTCTTCTCAACTCCCTGCTCATAATTTATAAATGTCAGTTTTGCAAATTTTATTTTGTAGCTTAAGTTTCGTCCTTTTTATATAAAATTTACGATTACAATTGTTAGAATGTCTTGTCACCTCCTGCTGATTTCTTTTGTTAAAAACTGGCAAGTTTTAGGTAGAACAACATCAAGTAAAAAGTGCAAAACTATTCATGTTTAAAAACATGGATGGATGAATGGCAGCACAGCATAATAGAGAGTGGAAGATTGTTTTTATTATCCTTGAAATAAAAGTGAAATTTTAAATTGCATATAAAATTAAGGCGAGAGTAGAAGGGAAGCAAGAACTATTAATGACAATACAAACGAGTACAATATCTGTAGATGAATTTTTCAACAATACTCTTAATAAAAAATAACACAAGAAGAAGGTTTTATTTCTAAACATCCTTGCTCTAGAATACTATTGAACATTTTTTCTACAGGGGTAATTTTAATATTAAGAATTCATTAGAGATATTCGTACATAAGCTGTAGTTTCTTGTTAGAAGCATATTTGATGTGAATTAGAAAATTAATCAAATAAAGATTTGCCGAATTTGTATGAATATTAAAAATTTTTTAATTTAAATTAAATACATATATGCGTTTGCTTTTATTAGAATCAATGATGAATTAATTACACTGTGTTACAAAAATTAAAAAAATTATATACCTTTAAATTCAAATATGATTTAGTTAAATTTTTTTAATTCAAGAACTCTCCAAAAACTATTTTTTATCCAAAGAAGTTTTGATTCAGGCTCACAAGGAGATCAACTCAACCGGGCCTACCACCTACACTAAACATTTATTTCTTTATCTATCAATGTTTAATTTATAACTTCCAACCACAAACAAAATTTTGTTGAAACTGTTATTTAATTGAACTGATTGTTAATGTTCAATTTAACCAATTTCAGTGAGTTTGCTAAAGACCCATCCTACGTATGCATGTTCAGTCTTGAATTTTCTGAATACCTGCTTTTCTTATTCAATAAAAAGCTAAATTCAGACTTTGTTGATTTATTGATTCGTTAAATAAGAAAACTAATCAGCTATAAAATAATTTTCCGCCTGCATAACAACAGGCAGCAGTTTGCAATACAAATCGAACGAACGTATACCTAACACGAATACATACACATACTTACTCTGCCATATATACACCCAGCAAACATTTTTGCCGATATCGGTCCAAAGTCGGTCACAGAGTATCCACAAGATGCCGAAGTCGGTCAGGAAACAAGAAAGCGGACCTCTTTGTCTAAGAAATTCGAAGGACCTGGATGAAATGTTTAAGAGAATTCTAACCGAATTTTGCAGGAAAAGTTAAACGAACTTTCGAGATGTCTGCGCAATATTGAAAATCTCTCAAGAGATAAATGATAATTATTACGAAAGTGACTGATAAAAGATTTAAGTCGTATTTTAGAAAATGTCCAGACAATTCTGTTAAATAACTTAAAGGAAGTTAAATTGCCTTTAGAAAATGTGCAAGATTATTCTGACAAATGATGTCTGCAGCAATTTTACACACCCATGGTAAAGTCTCAGACTTTTTCTGACGTCAGACATC
The DNA here is from genome assembly GCA_956483635.1 of Panzeria rudis. Classification (NCBI taxonomy): domain Eukaryota; kingdom Metazoa; phylum Arthropoda; class Insecta; order Diptera; family Tachinidae; genus Panzeria; species Panzeria rudis. The sequence continues at coordinate 198,956,977 of OY101448.1, forward strand.
TCGGCCAAAAATGTTGACTTGGTGTGAACTTCTTTGTAAATGATATTTACACAAACACACACAGGCAAGAAAATCTTCTATTAATATAAGAATTTCAAAGATGTAAGTAAAGATGTGTATTAATAGAGAAGAAAGAATCGAAATTGCTGTTTGCCCTCTCAAACAGAAAATAGTCTTTAATAGAAACCACAAACAATCCACATCAATTTATCTTAAAAATAAATGTTAAGGCTAGAGTCGACAAACCAACCACACACATTCAAACAGCAACAATACAACAAACAGCATAAACAACAACAAAAATAACAGTAGAGCAACCACTTGCAACCAGGAACCAAATAAGACGAATGACAAATAAACCAGCAGAAGAATTCGTAAACGAATCCGAATAAGAAGATGAAATTAAAGTAAAAGGAGATTTCAGATGCCTTTTTTTAATTTGGTACAAATTGTATCGAGTATTTGTGTTTTCAGTACAAAAAATATATTACACAGATAAGAGACCAATTTAAATTATAGTCGTGAATAACGCTTGCTGTCTTTGTTTGACGGAGCCAAAGGGAAAATTAAACGTAATCACTTCCTAAGCACTTATGTGTCATTTTTAAATCTGGAACTGTCTTGCTCTGGTTCCTTGTTTGAATGATGCATAACAAATTGCTGGGGATGAACTTTCAAACAATTAAAAAAAATCGGCATCCTCAATGCATATATAGCGCACTACTCACCAAATAGGGCCAGAAAATCATTTTTGTTCCATTTTAAGCTATTTTACGTAATTTTTTTATTCTGCCAGACGAAACTTTCGTCCTAGAAAATTTTAAGTCGCTTAGACCAAAAAGATACCAATTGTACCAAGTTTTCATTTCCGTGAGATTGAAAAAATGTGCTAGGATGCATAATTGTTTGTGAAAATGTGTTTGTGTATCCTTTTAATAATAAATGAAAACATTTTGTAAACCTTAAGTGATCAATTAAATTTACTACTAACTTTATCAACAATTACACGCACAGCTTCACACAAACACACAAATTTAATAAGAATGCAATCAATATCCTTGCAAATTATATGCATTACTTCACGCCCACATGATGATGCATGAGTCAAGTTAAAAACAGTATGTATGTTTGTGTTGTTTGTATGTCCGCAGCGGTAAAAAAGAAGTAGTAAGCAGGCCTTCTGGAAGCCCTTATTTGTCAGACCAATGATACAATCGGCCATGTCACTGAGTTCAATTCCGTTTTAGACACCAGCTGCTACACAAATGGGGAAGGTTGAATTCCATTTCCGAACGGAATTGAACTTTTTGATATGGCCGAATAATACAGGTACATGCATTAGCAAAAATTCTTGCCAGCTGTGCTTTGTATGTACGTGTTTGTTTGTGTGTCCAACGAATTTTCTAATGCATGTACCTGTATTATTGTATCATGGTCAGACCCAAGGCCATATTACCCCATTACATGCTCATACATTTTTCACACACGCCAAGGCCTTCTGCGTACCGTTCTTCAACATGCCTGATTAGAGGCCTTATTATTATTTTTCTTTTTTCTTTTCACTTTTCACTTTTTGCATTTTTATTTAAGGTTTTTGTATTTGTTGTTTTGTCTTTGGAATGTGATTTTTTTGGAACGTGCACAAAATGTATGTATGTATACATACCCATAATAAAAAAAACCACCTATGTACTCCCTGTAGGCCTTCCTGAGAAGGCAAGCGATCGAGCATAAGTAGTGGATCTAAAAAAGGTCTAGGAAGGTCTTACAGAAGGCCTTTTAGATGAAGGCCTCCAAAAGTTTTCCGCTGTATCTGGTTAAATTAGTGTGTGATGTTCTGTGTGCGTATGTGTATGTAATACTATACTGACTATTACAATTTGTAGTCTACTTCTTCATCTCAAATTAAATGAAAATAAAATTAAGTAGTAAAATTGTTACTAAAAGTAATTTTGTACTTAATGCAAAAATTACACATACAAACATATCGTTACCTTAATATAGAAACGCCCTAACACACTTAGTTTATCAAATCGATTTTTTTTTGCATATTTCGCTAGATGAACCTCTAATACATTGAAATAGCCAAAAAACTTGATTTAAAAAAAATTTGTTATGGCGTTTACATATTAAGGTAACGATATAAATATTCCGTGCAGATTATGCGACAAGTTTATATACGCATGTAAAGTATACTCCATACTGAACTAGTCCAATAGTGGTAACCCAAATGTATAGAGAAAACATGGTCGATTTAACATTACAATGTCCCAGGGCTGGACTAAAGCTTGGACACGAAAAAAATTTTACATAGTTAACTTTAAGTAATATGACCGCTATACACACTAAGCAGAAATACCGTTAGCTGTTCATTCTCTTGTCTGTCAGGAATAGATGATATGTCTCATACTCAGTTTAAATTAATCAGTCTCTGGCATCAATAACAATAAAAGTATTTATAAGTATTTATCCAATGGATTTATAATTGTATGAAGGTGTAGAAAAATAAAATAGATTCACATCGAATACAAAATTATTTGCTGGGTTTTGTATAAGTTTCAAAGGCTACTATGCTTATGTTTTTGAAAATCATTTATATATTTGTAAATTCTCAAATAGTTTTTAAAAGTTTGTACATAAGATAAAGGGCTTGTAACTGTTCGAAATTGTGTTTGAAATCTACTGATGTGTTGGTAAAGCACCAACGAAATGCTGCATATAGACAATTGCTTAAACTCCAGCAAATAAATTTCATTTAAAATAAAATTATGACAATATGTCAAGTAATAAATTTCTTAAAGTCTATTTTTGTTCTTGATATCCCCAAAACTTTGGATGTTTACATCCAAAAAAAAGTAAATTTCTTTTTCAATCTGAAACCTAATAAATTATACATACATATGCCTACATTATTTTAAACGGTCGCGGATCCATCTCAAGGTTTTTATTTTATTTACTTATGTACTTATATAATACAAAGTATTGTCTTATTTGCATACACAACACAAAGATAATGCTTTTAGCAGCGCACGAAACTGCGCTTTAATTGCATATTTTGAAAATGGAATGTCCGTTTAATCTTTTTCCGAGTCCGCCGTACGTACAGAGAAAAAAACATAAAAATTCGCTTTAATTAAAAAATCCGAAGAATTGAGTAAAAAATGTTTGAATTAAAACCTTGAATTTTTTTTAACTTTCAATTAATATAATACGATATTAAACAATAAGGGCCGTATTCATAATAGATTATCAAATATGTTCATAAAAGATTTATGAAACAGATTTCCATACAAAATTTGTTTCATAAACCTTTTATAAGCCTTTGATAAGTATTATAAATAAGGGTATAAATTTATTTGAAATTTAAAAAAAAAATACTAAACAAGATTGTGAATTGAACTAATAAAAACCTTGTTTTTTAATGTTTGAATTTATTATCGATTATGCACTTTTGAATTTAGTTTATTTTATATTTTTACTCACTATTTGTTATTTCAACTTCAACTAATATCGAATTAAGCTCCTTCAGGTTTGAAATTCAACGCACCAACCAACCACTCGACCAAAAACACTGTTGGAAAGCAATAGCAAGATGTTCACATAAACTTAATCTTACCTATTCATAAATTTATAGCATTGAATGATTGTTAACAATCGAAAGCAAGGCGCATCCATAACAGATGAAGTTGGCTTTATTTTTTTTTTTATTTTTAATGGTTGGATGTCAAAATTTCTTTATTTGGCTTGTGATTCTCTTTGCATTGACATCGTACAATGATATCCGAAAACCGAAATGCTTGTGTTATTTGTAGATGTCGTACTGGCGTAACCACCTGTAATGGTTGTGCCATGATCGGAAGCTTGTTGTTAAGTATATACATGTAATATACAAAAATATAAAAATCATAAGTTAAAATTTTAAAAACGCTGAACTTTTTAACAAACACCAATCATATTGTACAAATGGTTTCCTTTTAAACGTTTTACAGCATGTTCTTATCATCTGACTTAAGAAATCAATACTTCAAGTCACTGCTTCCGAAACTTCAAATATAAGAAATTTATATTTATTACTTTTGGTTTTCACCCGCCCATTAATGACTGGGTTGTAAAATCAAATTTCTAGTATTTCACACAATGTTAAATTATAAAGGCGTGCTAACAACATCTCTGGATAATGAACGTACCCAGCAAAAACTTTGCTTACTGGTAGGCATAAAAGTATTTAAGGATTTAAGTCGAAACTACTTACAATTTGACTCGATAACTACTTATTTTTGTTTGAGAAGTCCAAAAAATGAGGGGTACCCCTTACAAATGTCTTTCCATTTTCACAGAAAATAACTAGTTATTATTTGGCTTACTTGAAGCTAAAAAATAAGTAGTCAAATAAAGAAATTAAAATTAAAAAAATAAATTATACAATTTTTTTACCCTGCTGGGATACAAAAATGTGCTCGTTCAAATTTGAAGATAGCTATTGTTGACTTATAAATTTAAGAAACAAACATATGTTGACTTAAAAAGTGGTTGGTTGTCTACTCATTTTATTAATACATAACAGCAAATTATAAGTATTTTCATATAATGAGAAAAATACGTACTAATTTTTATCAAAAACTATGTAGTAGTTTTAATTTGAAGCATAGTAATAAGATAAATAAGTACCAGTCATTACTTTGTAACCCATTAATAAAGTACTACCGATTACAAAAATTACAAAAGTTTTTGCTGGGTTAAAACTAAAACATAAACACACACTGACGTTTTCAATATTCTTTAGAACAAAAGAGTACATACTCATACACATATACAAAGGATATAAAAGCATACAAGAAACTGTAGGGCCTAAATGTTCGACCACAATTTTTCTACTATTGTATGTAAATGCTGTAGGTTAGAGATGCTGTTGTATTATTGCATTCGAAGCGTACAGTGGACTGATTGCAAAATAAATGGTAATGAAAATACAGTTTCTAAACTATTTACTGATTTGAATATCAATAGGCAGAAGCTGGGGTTTCATATGTTGTCACATGGCATGTTTTTACTTTTCCATTTATCGTTGGCGAATGCGAACAAGTAAAATTTAGTGGTTGAACAAACACAAAATAAAAAAAGTGTTTCAGACTAATATTTTATGCTATGAATTTTTAGTCGAACTTCAAGGTTTTTAATCCAAAGATATTTCAGTTATTTAGGCTTAAGTTCTTTCAATTTAATTTTTCATTTAATTATTCTTACTGAGAAGTTTTTTGGAGCGAGTAATAATTGAAAAAAAAACATAGACCAATTCTGGGCTGTATAAGGGTCGAACTAGACACAGTAATGCTTTCGAGATCAACTACGATGTCATCGCCAGAGCTTGTTAATGAAGTAAAATCATCACTTTTTTATAAAAAACAAATATTTAGTAGACCTAAATTTATATTTTCGACTACAACAAAGATAACTTTTCACATTCGTACTATTTAGATTGATGTACGCGTGGCTCGGACAACTAACTATTCTTCTTTATTCTGTTCCAAATTTAAAATAAATTTAAACAGTTATTTAGGCCCACTGTGAAGTTTAGCTCTACTAATCAATAGGTGTATAGAAAGTATGTATGTGGTTTATTTTGTCTTTTTCTAAATGTATCATTTAACTACTTACTTACTATACATTCAATATGCCCCATTTAATTCCATAATATACTCCTCCAATCTCTTTTTATGGTTCATACGAGTGTGTATGATTGTATAAGTGCGTGTGTGTGTCAATTTAATTGTAGGCAAAAGCCTTTATATATTGCGTTTGTGTTTTTGTATATTAAAATAGTTTCTGTTGTACTTTTTGTTCTTCAGAAACGAAATGAAGCAAAATTAAAAAAAAAGAATGAACTATATTTTAGGTCTTGATCTAGCTACTGGTTGGCTGGTATTGCACTAGTTGTACAAGTAGTTGTTGTTGTGAGTTTTTGTTTAAGTTGTTGCTGTTAAACCTCTTTTGTGTTCAATTTAGTATGGATTTGTTAAGTACCTAACAAGAGATTTGTTGAAGTGCGTTTCCTTTTATTCAATTATTTATGCAAAGAATGAAATTGAAAAATAGCACCCACACTCTCACTCACATTTGCACACCCTCACACAAAGAATTATAAAGTTAAACATCCATTTACATAGAAGTTAAAATGCATATGCAAGTGTGCTAAACATAAAAGAGAAGAATAATTGAATGTGTGAGTCTTTTTAATTTCAATAGTTTTTGTTTTTTGTTGAAAGTGTACTAGTGTAAAATGTACAATATTATCATCTTTAGCTTATTATTAAAAAGGAATTGTTAAACTATTTGTTGAATGGCCAAAAGGACGGAACATGTAAAAAAAGCACCCAATCAGACCATGCCACCATGCGATATGAGTACAAGTACCCTTTAGTAAGGCTTTTAGTAGAACTAAAGCCTGTCAAATTAGGTTTACATATACACAGAAAAAAATAAGTTTCGTTTTTGATAACAAAAATCCCGGTATTCAATAATTTTTTTTTTAAAATTTCCTGTGATAAAGAATTCCCCTATATTGATAACAGAATTATTTCAAAATAAAAATATATATATAAATTTAAAAAATGTTGACATGGCTGGAATACGAACCCGGGCTTTCCGGACGTAAAGCATACACTCTCTAGCTGAGCCATATCCCATTTATTTTTTTATGGGATACAACTTGTTTTAAGTACTTATGTATAAAAAGAAAAGAAATAACCGGCATGGAAAAGAAATACTTACAACGAAATATTTTATGTTAAAGATAAATGTTATTGAAATTCATATTTTTTTTTTAATAACATGGTCTTATTGAATATAATTCTTGTCTATTTTTTTCTGTGTACATACATATGTACGAGTACTTAGTTTTTTTTGCTGTTGTTTCCCTTTTGTTCGAGCCGCTTATTCCAATTAGGTACTTTTAATAGTTATTTATTTTGTTCAAGCTAAAAGCTACTTAAAACCGAGTGTAATTGAATATCACAAAAAAAAAACGAAAGAAAAATTGTAATGAAATGAAAAGAAAATGTTGGGATAATCGGTCAATGCCATAATCTATCAAATGTTTTATATTAAAAATTTATATGATGTATAGCGAGAATGAAATTAAAAACGTCGCATGAAAAAGATTTTGTAAAATTATGGATTATCTTTTAAAAGATTTTATTATTTTATAACGAAAGAAATATTGAGCTTATAACTAAAAATGTTATTAAAATCATGTATGTACTTGATTTGAAAATAGTTTACATATAAAGAGGCCAATACGTTTTCTTTAGGTTATGAATTGTTCAATACATAAATTTTTATAAGGACTAATTTTTTTAGTATTAAACATTTATGTAAACCGTGATATTAAACTTAGAAATATTTTATTAGTTCTGTCTGTCTCTTGTTTTGGTTCACAAATTGTTCAAAATTATAATAATTTACATGACTTTTGGAATGAAGTTTCCTATGGCACGCTGTATATAAGTCATTGCCCTCATCTGGCCCTCCACAATGTTACTGAAGACAAACTGAAAAACATTGTCGCTTATATTGTCTTCAACAAAGTTGGATTGATGATAATTCGAAACACATTGTCGCTCATATTGTCATCTAAAGTGTTTAATAGAGGACAACGTGCAATAATTTGTTGCTCAGATTGTCGTGAACGACGATTCTCTTAAATTGTCGATTAGAAAACCTAATCGACAGAGCACAATTCGTGCAAGAATCGTAGATGACAATCTCGTGCAAGTTAGTCTGTCCAACTGGGTAAATGAATATGCAGTGGTTCTAACACACACAGTGTACGTGAGTTGATGGTACAAACTAGGGATGTAACGATACGCCGTTTTGCCGATCCGATACCGATACCGATATTTAAAATTAAATATCGCCGATACCGATTCCGATACCGATACGAATATTGAAATTGAGTTCAAGTTTAGATTAACGAAACTCAAGTGCAATTTTTTATTATACAAAATTACATTATAAGAGAGAATATTTAAAATTGATAAAACATTGAAGTAATTTTTAAGGAGCTACATTTTCTTTGCTTCCAATAAATCTATATTAAAAATATGCAGATAATTAGTAGAAAAGCAAGAAAAATTGTTTAATTCCTTTATAATTTAAAAAAATACTCGCCATGCTTTTTAAAAAATCGATTTTTTTAAAGGACATTTATCAACTAATATTCATCTAAATAACTTAATAGCTTAATTATTAAAAGACTTCTAAGTTTATATTTATTCACTTAAATTTACATGAAAATACAGTTCTGAGTTTAAATTCGCATAAAAAAATTGTGAAAATGGGTACTTTTTTATCCTTTTTCCTCAAGGAAAAATCATTATAGAATACCGAAAAAGAAATTTGTCCTAGCATCTCTTCCAATTCGGTGATTGGTAATCGAAAAACAGAACTTGTTGCAAGGGCAAGGATATGTAAAACTAATTAGAAATTATCAAAATTTGCAATACTTCCATATCGCGAATTCTACATTTTCATGACTTCTTTGGAAGATCTCTTTTTTGCTGGAATAAGATTTAAAAAACAACGGCTTGAATTTGAATTCATGGTAAAATTAACAAAAAATAAATAATTTTTTTACAAAATAACAGCATAAAATATTATTAATTTTTAAAATTGATATTAATAAGATTTAAAAAATAACGAAGTGTATTTAGTTCATGGTAAAATCGAACAAAAATAAATTATTTGTTAAAAAAAAACTCTGAAAAAATGTTTAAAAGTATCGTCGTATCGGCAGTAAAATATCGCCGATACCGATGTATCGGAAAATGTGAAGTATCGCCGATATATCGGTATCGGTATCGGTATTCGTTACATCCCTAGTACAAACCGCCTGTGTACGAAAGCATGGGGAATTGAAAGAATGGCCGCCACTAGCCTGAGGGCACAATTTAATTAATTCAAATTAATAATATTTTTGTCCTCTTTTTTCATATATTATTTATCACGTCATATTTTTACTTTCCATTTGCTAGCTGCGCATACAATTTGGTAAATTCTAGTACTTAATGTTTTTATTTCTAATTTCAATATTTTAAGTTTATTTTACTGTCATATGTACGCATGTACCTCCATTGAACTTTGTTGCATTTCATTCTTTAGTTTTGTAGTAAATTATAATTGAACTACCTTTAATTACACAGAAAACATTTTCACCAAATAATTTTCAAACAAAAGGTTGTCTAAAAATAAATTTCATTTGTAGTAAATGTTCTTTACATAATCAATGAATAGTTTGTTTGACTCTTATTTAGGAAGCAAACATTAAAAACAACAAAAAAATCTGTGTCGTAAAAAAACAATCCCGATGACGACTTGCACACAAACAACAAGAACAATGATAGCAAAAGGAATGCGATTGTACTGTTTGTTTACTGAAGATTTTTGAGTGAATAAATTCGTTAATGTCGTTGCGTTAATTCTCATTAATTTTTTTTTTAAGTTTTTAGATAAACAATCAGACTTGAACACATCTAACAAAGTGAAATTTTAGAAATGCTTAATGGATGATGATGACCCAGACAAAAATTTTGTTTGATATATTACAAAAAATACAGTAAATATTTTTGTTTGATTAAGTAAACTATTTTGTTTAATATTTGTTAGTATTTTTAGACTGATTGTTTTATAAATTCAGACAAAAATATTGTTTGATATTTTTCAGAAAATCCAGTAAATCTTTTTGTTTGATTTAGTAAATTCTTTTGTTTACAGATTGTAAATATTTTTAGACAAATTGTTTTATAGATATTGTTTTGAGATATTTTTGTCTATATTTACAAATTTGTTTGTAGGTCCGTTTCTAGACGAAATATTTACTATTTCATTGAATTCCTTTACAGAAAATTAAATTAGTTTTTTCTGTGTATAATTCAATTGCTTTCTTTGCAAGACTTAAATTTTTAGCGTGAATACTTTTATTAAAAATGATTTAAAGTTTGTGTCGAAAACGTTTTAAATTAATAAAAGAAGATGATGAGTTTTATTTATTTCATATAAAACTTGCCATTTCAGACGACTACACACAAAAAAAGTATTTTGTAGCCAAGGACTTTTGTTGTTTGAAGTCTTTTATATATTCTGTAGAAAATTTTTAAAAGTTATAAAGGAAAATGAAAAAAATTCATGTTAGCCAAAAAAAAGTTGAGAATTGCTCGTTCGTCCTTTATATAAATTACTTTTAACCTAATTGCAGTTTGATCAAATTAAAAAGCTCTTCAATCATTTTCATTTAGAAAGTTTATTTCACTTTTGGCCTTCCTCCTTTCCCCGCACTCTCTCCCTCACTTGCACTTACCTTCTTTAATATTTAAATCAGTTGCCTGCCACATAAATGAATTTTTTATGTTAAAAGCCATTCATTCATATTTGTTGCAGCATGTAATATTTGTAATATTTTCATCATCATTGACTTGATAAAATATTGCTGCTGTTGTTTTTGTTTTTGTTGTTGCTGGTGATGGCAAAAAATACACAGTTTCCTTTTCAAGACAAATATTATTGAAAAAAATCATCATCCTGATGATGATCGACATTCTCATGTTCATCATTTTTATTTAAATTTTTTTTGACATAAATCCTTTAATTTTTTGGTTGGTTGCTTGGTTGGTTGGCTGGCGAATATTTTTATATGCGGGCTTGTGCTAATGGGTGTGTGTACAAAATATTGTGTTTAGTTTTTTGTATGGATGGATGTATTTAGCATTTTTTTTCGATGGTCTGTTATGTAAATATATTTTTTAACAAACATATTGAATATTTTGTTTTACTATTTTTGCAATTTACTTTATACAGTGTTTTGCCTGTTGTATCTTTAGTTTTGTGTGTAGGTAAGTGTATGTTTGTGGGTGTGTTAGTATTTATTTGCCATCGTTTTTCATTTTATTAATTTTTTCTTGCTGTTATCCTTGTTGTTTCCTATCAAATATTTCATTTCTTGTTTGCGTTTGTTGTTGTGCCAATCGGACCATCATCCAAATTGGTTATATGCAGTAGTTGTATGCACATCTATCCAAACACAAACATGTGTCTAAGGGTGTGTGTTTCTGATAGAGTGAGTATAAAAGTGATACATCTATTTAGCAGTATTATTTGTTTTTGCCCATAAAATTTATTTTCATATGAATGTATGATTTTTAATTTTCATTCCCTGCATCTTTTTTTTTTGCTAGTTGCAGTTCGGTGATGCAAAATGAAAATTGCGAATTGTACCAGCAATTATGGGAATTGTACTTTTATGCTTACGTGTCATTGAGTAATACACTTTAGAGGGCTGCAAAGTGTACACAAATGTATTCGTAGAATGTACTCGTATGAATTTCGTGTGTGCATAGATGTATGTTCTTATGTATATACTTATGTATACATGCATGTATATGTGTGTACATCCATAGCGACGACCAAATATACATATATACACACATATATACAAAAAAACATACTTGCATGCACACAAAAACGAGTACTTTCGAGTATATTCGTGCAGCCCTCTAACACACATTGTGTTTCAAGATTCGTTAAGATCGATAGGTGATCCAAAGGATGCCTACGAAGTGTTTAGCGACTAGATATGGTCACCGTTCATGTGATATTTATAAATCATATATGGCCAGTGGCCACACATGATCACCGGTATTTTTTGATTCAATCACGTGAGCATGCGTGAAGTTTTGGTAACGTAACCTAAAATTTTCGCGGAGCACAAAAATATTTAAACAAAATTTTTAGATACCCGAAATTTAAAGTGTCCTTCATATCTTAAAAAAAGACAATTTTAAAAAATAAAAAAATTATATATGTATTTTGTTATTAGCTCCAAAGTGGTAAAATTCTTATATCTAAAGTTATTGACAAAATTATAGTAGTAGTAATAGAAATGAAACTTAAAATACAACTGGTTTCTAAGATAATTATGGGTAGCGTGGTTGGTTGAAAAAATTACGTTTTTGTGGATACCTCGAAAACGGTTCGTAGGAAAAATAAAAGTTTCGGGTTCAGCGATCCAAAATTATCTTAGAAAACACTTTTATATTAAATTTCATTAATATTGCAAACTACTGTAATAAAAGATTTTGTTAATTTTTTTTTTATATAGCTTTCTCTTTGCCTGACTCTGAATTACACGCCGTAACAGGGAAAATACCGGTGAAAAATTACTTAAGCGGCTATTACACATCGCTTACTGAGGCTTGTAGGTCTAGTTAAGTAGATAATTTTGTCATTTTCAAAAATTGCAATACACCCTTAAAATCGGAAGTTATCGATAAAAAAGATTTTTGGAACTTCACGGACAAAAACAAAAATTTTACAGCATTGTTTCTGCACCGATTTCCATATGTTAAACTGTATCGAATAGACCAGGACATAAGCTTTCCGTATATATTTAAAAAAAATATACTTTGACTTACACATATTTCGTTGAAATATTATCAAAAGGAAAGTGAATTTTTTTTGTTTCTTTCCAATTTTTTAAAATGTAAAATTTTTTTTGCAAGACTTTTCTTGAAAACTTTTAAGTTTTTTATTTTAATAAAAAGTGTATCTTATTTGCAGAATATATACTAACGACTCTACAGTGGGCTTTGAAAGTTTTGTAAATTTCGTAAATCTCAATCGAAAAGTTTTTGTACATTTTAGCTTTGGAAAAAAAGGACAACATACTAAAACATTTATATTCTAAAAAGGCGAAAAAATGTTGGTCAAATGTGGCAAGAGGCAGTAAGTAGACTGTAATATTGAAGTTTTTTCTTAGTATTTTTGAGCAGAGAAAAAATGCATAAAAACTTTAAAAAATTGGCTGAAATATGTGAAAGTAACCAGACTTCTAAAGTTTTTCATATGCGATGTATTTAGTTTTAGCCCACTGTACATTTTTGGAAACTATAGTGTACAAATATAGCCCCTTATATATTGATATGCCAACTTCCAGAAGTTTAGTAGTTATATGTTTTTTAATATTTATTTTGTTAGCAGCTCTACAAAGCACTGGGAATGTATTGCATGTCCTTACTATTTTATATTGAAAATTTGTGTAAAGATATTTTAACTTTGCCAATTACCAACCGATTTTATCAATTTAGGGCTTATTGTAACCGTTATGAGATACACTTTTTACAAAAATAAAAAAAGTGTTGCAAAAATAGACGCAAAGTTTTAACGAAGCCGAACAACATAAAAAAATTTTAATTTTCTTTTGATAATATTTCCACGAAATATAAGTCAAAAGAAATTCTTTTGAATATACCAAGAAAGCTTAATAAATCCTACTCTATTCGACACTTTTTAAAATTTAGAAATCAGTGCAGAAATAACGAAGTGATTTTTTTTTTGTCTGTGAAGTCCCAAATGAAATATTTCTTATCGATAACTTCCGGTTTTGAAAATGGCAAAATGACCTTCCATCTTCACTGAATCCTTTTTCACGCTTAACAGCGTGTTATTATAATCTTATCGTAATGCGAAATACATACATCAAATATTTTATTATTGCAATTTGTAAATGTGTAACGAAAGGGCTCCGTTGTGAAAATTTGCGCATTCCCGCTGCATTTGTTTATGTTTTGTTCTCAATTTTATATGCATTTGTGTGTGTGTGTGTGTGTATGTTTTTGTGTGGCAAATAATTAAAAGTTGTGAATATAATAAAATTTGATTTTTTTCTGTTTTGTTTATTATTGTTCCATAAACTGTTACAGTTAAATTGATTTCACATGGAAGTTTATTTCGAACGACAATAATAGTTTTCTCTTTATTTAATGGAATATAAAAAATATTTAATTCCATTTGAACGAAATTCATAGAAAATATAATAAATGAATAAAAAATATTTTTATTAAAGCGATATATTTTTTTAAATAAAACTTCTAAAAGGGTTTATGTTTTGAAATAATCAAATAAATTTTGTGACAATGAATTATTTATTTTAAAATTGCTGATATCAGGCAAAAAGAGAAGTAACATACAGACAATTATTAATGTGTTTATCAATCAATGTCTTGCCTTCTTTAAGAAAGGTATAGAGTAGTGCTTAATTTTTCATACAACTCCGCTATAACGAGCTTAGTTAATTTTCAGAGCAGTTGTTGCAGCGCCTCTAGTGTTGAGTAGACTTATTAACTTAAAGCTGAGCAGCCATTTTATTGCTTATTTCACTTTGCCGACGATTCAATGCTACAAAGACCGCCGATAGAGTGCACTGTGGTGTACATTAGCATAGACACGTAATGAACATCAGAAATGTTTAATGTTGGTAAGTGAGCCGGCTCAGTATTGAACTCGAGCACTTACATCGGTTGCTTTGTAGTCAACGCGCTAACTACTTCAGCCAACAGCACATGCTGCTTCCATATAAGCTTTTTTCACTTTTCTTGTTCCTTGCTTTAATTTATGTACTGCCAAATGTAATATTTTCTGTTTCCATTTTACATCAGCAAATGCGAATTGTAATGGCTAACATTTTTATTTGTGGTTCTTTCAGTACATAAAGTAAAACATTTTTGAGTTCAAAGTAGTTTTTATAATGACTTAAAATGAGTTCGTGGAATTAGAGAGAAAAAAATTAAACTTCATTGTAACTCCATTATAATGAATAAGGCCCACCGAAAAAAATTGTAAATTCAGACAAAACACGTTACTAAATTTACAAATTTTTTACGAGAAAAATTTAAAAATTTGTTGTTGTATTCCATAATGAAAAAAGCGAAATAAAAAAAAAAGATTTATTGAATCAAATTATATGATTGTCTAAAAATGCTTTCTCATAATTATTAGAAGAATTTATTAATTCAGACACATCTTTTACTGAAAACGGTCCCATGAATGATTTTTTGTAAAATCAAACAACACATTTACTGAAAATAAAAATGAAAGGCAATAGCAAAAGCCTTTTAGTGTAAATAAGAGCACGAAATAAAACATTTTTTGAATCAAAATAAATATTTATTGAATTTAAAAGTTAATTTCGACAAATAATTGGCTGAAAATAATATTTGAAATATTTTTTTTTCTGTGTAAAGAATCACCGAAGAGAAAGGAATATTCCAACGCAGAAACAAATTCGTTATAAATTCTTTTATCTTACTTTTAGTAGAAGTCATGCTCAAAAATTTATGTACGAATAAAACAAGAAAAACCACAGCTACTTCGAAAATCAATCCCATAATTCGTAAATCGAGTACAAAAAGTCTCAAAGTATTTTTAAGTCGGCTTTGTGCTGTCTATATCTTCGAATAGATGTCGCCCTGCCATCAAAATTGTGTTATCAATGTTATGACAAATGTTATCAATAAAGCGAAAACCAACATCAATCTGATGACACACGTCATCATTGCCCAGAAAAATGAGTAAAGCATGGGTTCTACAGATATTGCGCGCTTTCATATTCGGGTGAAAAACGCATGACTTCAACATTAGCGTGTCATTGGAGGTCATGAGTTCATATTTTAATAAGCTGCCCTCTAAGCGTACAAGAATTTAGATAATGAGATTCTGGTTGGTCTCGAAATATAATGATGTCAGTTCAACCTTTCGTACATTCATAAATTTCCTTTGTCTTTTCAATAAAAATAATTTAATTGGAAAATTATATTGAATGAACTTAAGCCATTATAAATAAATATCTTTGGCTTTAGTTTCCCAAAAACATAAACATAAAGACTTCTTTTCATTCTGTTGGTTGTCGACTTACGACTCGCAAAATTTTGGTTTTAGCAACCAGATGCAACAAAAAAATGATTTTAATTTTAATGAACACTTTTCAATTATTGTATGCATCTCTGAAAATTCATTTAAATACTTACAGTAGTATCCATCTACTTAACTTCTCATTATTACCTAAATTCCCCAAATATGCTAAATATTTATGTGTTATATTTTGCTAGCAACGCTGGACAAAAACATCACCCATCCACTAAATATTCCGACATATTTTTTGGTAAGCGCAGAAATTTTTCATATACAAAAAATAACTAGCGAGCTGAAATATGTGATGAATTTATTTATAATCTAAATCAAATTTCAAACATTTTATGTAAGTTGAAACTTTTCGCCCTAAATTATGCAACACAATAGTAGAAAGTTATTATTTCATGCAAAATTCGCACACATGCACAGAACTTTTTGAATATGTGTGAAATATGAAATGCATAAGGAATTGTTGCACAGTTTCATGCATCTGTACTCAGCCGCTCGTGATGAGTACACACGATTTTTTAAATTTTATTTTTATAATTTTGTCAAGTTCTATAACAATATTTACTACAAACAAATTTTTCGTAAATAAATAAATTCTCAAAAATGATAAAATAATGTTTAAAATTATATTCTATACAAGCCAGTCATTTGCTTCGATACTAAGAGTTAAATTTACTTTTTTGGGGGAAGATATTTTAGCTGATATTTTGTGAAGTTTGTTGCTTTTGTCTTTCTTTGACTTGATTATTAATTTTTCTTTATCAAACATCAATTAACCCAAATAACTATGGAGATATACTCATACATACATATTTACCTCCCTGCTTTAACGTTGACTTTCTACGACTTTTTATTTATATATTCTTGTTTGCTGAACTTATGGTTGAGATTTTCGTTAAATATTTTAGTCATGCCAAAGCAAATGCAATTTTAAATTCACGGTTCAAACTAAAGTATCTTTAGAATTTATGTCACACGGTAACGGTAGAACATTTAAGTTTCGTTCTTTTTTTTTGTGACAAAAACTTGTGCAAACTCTATTGAAATTATGTCAGTAAAGTTTTGTTAGTTCTAGTAGTTTGTTTTATACAAAAGCGCATTTTTCTCCATACTTTTTATGTGTGTTTTTTGTTCTGCTGTTGAAACTTTTTTTCCCTCCTTACGTTTGTTTGCTTTCTATTCTCATGCGATTTTGTTTTTATTTCTATATAATTTTCAATAACATTGTGTGCTGCCATCAGTTGCAGCACTATAATTTCAAACCGTCATATCGCATAACCTGCAGGTTATTTCAATATTCAAATGTACTCGTATTTATGAGAGCATTCATACTGTTCACAGTTTGCTATACTCGAAAAAATACATACGTATGTATGTATATGGTTTTATACACACGTTTTTTATTGCAAATGTATGAATGTATAATTGTTTTTCTTTTAATTTCTCATCTCTACAGCCTAACCAACCATTTGTATCCTTTAGTTCACAAGTGTTTTAATTATGGCATTAATCTATGGTCTATGATTTTAAATAAAGTCAAAGTTATAAAAACAAAATATAAAAAAAAAATTATAGTTTTTTATTTAAGTTTGACGTTATACATAAACATGCATACATTTTAATGGCAGGAAGTAAAATCTATTAAATGCCTTAATAAAATTATAATTTACGACAGAAGTAAGCAAAATGAGTTTAGCACTTTCACCTTCTGACTCTTCACTCTATGGGTCTCTCTGTCCCTTTCTTGAGAAAGTGGAAAAAAGTCCCTTAAACAGCGATATAGCGGACTGAAATTTCAGAAAAAAAATTTTTTTTTTATAATAATTCGAGAACAATATATACTTTGTGTAGGCGTGGCACTGCCCACTTTTCACATTTTAATGTTGTACTGTCACAAGAACTCAATGTATATGAAAAGTTGTATTTAAATAGGTCAACTAGAGCCAGCTGAAATATCAATATTTACTTTGCATAGGCGTGACAGCGCCCACTTTTTAAAATATAGTTCTCTACTGTCTATGGAATTCTGCATGTGCAAAGTTTCATAAGAATCGATTTAACAGAAGTATTTGAAAAAGAATATGTTCTTTGTTCACTTTCCAAATCATAATGTTGTACTGCCGTAAGAATTCAATGCATATGCTAACTTTTATAAGAATCAGTGTAGTAGAAGTTGTTGAAAAAATTGACAAACAAAAGTGAAAATTCGTAAAAGCTTTTTACAAGTTGAAGTTATATTTTTTTTTTTTAGATTGTGAACTAATGCCCCAATTAATAAATAAATTGTGTTGTCTTTAATCTGAAAGGGGAAGGAAAAGTTTGTCTTAAAGAAGCCAGTGAAGAAAACGTGTTATGTCATGGAAGTATAACTTGTTTTTCTTTAGACACACCCTTGTTTAAATGATCTTTCTTAATATCGACCCATTTATGCGAAATTGTCTTATGTAACAAAAACAAAATTTTTTTTATTGTGTGGGTGGCCTGCCTCTTCCTCGCCTTCTATATATCTGCATATTGTGGAATTGAGTTTCTTAATAATGGTCGTACTTAAATAATTGCACCAAAAATTCCTAGATTTGGAATAATAGGCATGGCACTTCCGACACGAAGAAAGTATGAAATATCTAAAGACCGACCAACTGCCTGTTCGCCGATGTCGAAGGAGTTTTTTCTTTCGCACAAATTACATTTAAAGCAACAACAAATTCAAAATTTTCGTTATTGTTTGAGGGTGCTGTTGGCTGGGTAGTTAGCGCGTTTGACTACGAAACCTGAGGTCTTGAGTTCAAGACTAGTTTCTGGCAAACCAAAAACATCATGCATTTTTCTCATGTGCATTGGGGTGTTATTGTGTTGGTTGTTGTTGGACTGTTAAAAGTGATGAAGGCATAGCACTGATCACTTTGGCAGTACCGGCAGCGATTAATACTAACATATCCTAATGCACTTCACGGCACCCTTCTTCGTCGGTATTGTAGAAGAACCGTCGGCGAAGTAAAAGAACTAATGAAATGGCTACACAGCTTAAGCAAATCAATGCCACCACTTAACACCAGAAGGGCTTGCAACACTGCTCTGCAAAAAAACGCGCAATAGCCGGGTTGTAAATTAATTTAAGCATTCTATCTCTCTCCCACTTCAGCACCTGTTCTCGCCATACTATCCCTTTCCCAAGGAAGGTAACACAATAATTAACTAACTGGTAGGCATTAATAAATAGCCTGATATTGTGTTACTTCTCTTTATAAAAAAAAATTGTGCTAAAGAAAGAACTCCTTCTTTTATTTTTGTTAAATACATCCTAATTGCCATAAAAAAATTTTAATTTGTAATGGAGTGTTATGGATGATTTTAAAGCAATTTTCTCGTTTATAAAGAATTTTTATTTAAAAGTTATAGTTTCAGATCTATGAGAAAAAAAGGAGTAAAAAATATTACCTTATCCCTTTCATGCATTTATTGTATACTATACAAGAATACTTTTTGAGAGCATATTTTTTATTTCTAACGATACAGTTTTGCAAAACGAAGTACATATCACAAAAGTATTTTGTAGGCCGTTACGTCAGTTTGCTTCCTACTTGAACTGAAATAAAAATATATTATGTATAATATTTTTGTAAACTTTTTTTTTGCATTTTTGTCTTGCTTGACCCCAGTATGGCTAAAAGAAATTTTAAAAATATAGGTACCTTAACAAAGTTCGTTTTTGAAAGGGTCTAGAAGCTCCTCCCTATAGCTCGCCCGCCAAAGACCGATGCTATTTAGTTACTTTAAATATATGCACCAAGTACCAACTTTGCCTATTTTAGAAACTCCAGAATTATTTCCTTCGATTGGCCTTATTATGTCTTACTTGACTGGCCTATATATCAGAATGTAAGAGACAGTGTTTTTGTTGGTAGCTACAACATCCTGTTCCTGTGCTTGTTTTTTCCATTTTTGTAGTAGATGTTAAATATTAACTACTTAACCGAAGTTTTTAATATCTACTTAGATTAATAAGCGAATTAAATAACTCTAGCCGGACTTAGTAACTTTCAGTTAAACCAATACAGTAAAATATATAATCAAAAATATGTTTTCTTCTAGCTTTTAATTTTTGTTCATTTAATTTAATCAACTCCTTTAAATAAAGGCTGCTAAATGTATCTCGTGGTGTACTGAATCTCCCCAATGGATATATGTATATTAAAATTTAATTTTTATTTTATACGACAAATGCAATTTTTTTTGTAGCTTACGATAAAAAATCTTGTATAAATATTAATTTAATTTTATGCGCTAAAATATATATTTTGTAAATTCTAATTCTAATTCTAATTTGTTTTTTTTCCATATATTTTTACAGATATATTTTAATATGTTTTGTTAAGCTGTAATTGCCATATAAACATGAGCAACCGAAGAGGTAATTACCGTTTTTATAATATTTCCTATACAATTTTAATATTTATACAAATAGAAGTAATATAATATGCAAATTAGGTAAGATTTTTCTTTAACAAAACAGCTTTTTATTTTATTTAATTTACAGTAGTTAAACGTTTTTTATATCTTAAAAATTATTGCTGTACAATATACATATTTATTAAAAAATACTTGTAACTTTAAGGACATTTGTCAGATTAAAATAGTTAAATAATTATAATTGTTTGACAAATTTTTATTTAAATATCTTGTTTCAAACTTGAATTCAGAAAAGCTTGAGTCATGAATAATTCTTAGTAAGTTTTCCCTTAGAAAAGCACACATGTATTTGGCTTTCATGTTGTTATACAATCATCAATCATATCGAAAAGTATCAGACATGTTCTAAAGTCAAACATCATTTTCATTATGAAATATATAAAATATTTTTTAAATAAAGTTAAACTATAAAAACAAACACACAGACACATAAACTTGGATGTTTTTATCTTAAACATGTTTACAACCACACTTATGTTTCGCCTCAAACTCATCTTTTTTTTCTACTTTCTTTAAATCTTTCTATTTTTGCAAAAAACTCCCACTGGATTTGTGCTTAAATGCTAAACTAGAAGGGTCAGGTCAATTGTTGAGGAGTAGGAAGTTGACTTGCAAGTAGTGCGAACTAAAAATCAAAACCTTAAAATATTAAAAATTACTATAAATGTCCACCGCAAAAATCAACAGTTTTTAAAAATAACTCGGAAGATATCTATTGAATACTTTTGAGTATTAGTTTAATGTACAAAAAACACTCGATACCCACTAATCATTGTTCTGGCAGCACCAATTTAAGCATTTATGGGTAGATTCGAACCAGCCGCGGATCCAGCTTGAGCTCTTGGGGGGGGGGGAGACTTCTAAGTAAAACATACTATTTTTCAAACTTCTTTTTAAAACTCCATAGAAATTTACTCGTTTTGGGAGGGGGGGGGGAGAATATTCCCTTCCCCCCTTTTATCCGCGCCTGATTCGAACTAATGTGTTTGACATTTTCAAGAACTTGGAGGAGCTTGGTTATGAAAGTTAGCCATATGTCAAATTTGTATAAAATTAATTGATGATGCCCTGTCATCAGAATTGAAAAATAAATATTATGACAAATGTCATTAATAAAGCTAAAATTGCCCTCAATCTGATGACAAACGCCATCATAGGATTTTGTTTTATTTAAAGTGGCATCTATGAATGCAATGACATGAATTTGATGTAACATTCTCTATATTATTTAGCAGCCTGAGAGCATGACCATGGAATTCACCCTACAATAAAAAAAATTTCTTTCAACAAATCTTACCTCTATAATATTAACGATTTAATTAACTGAAGAATCTGGCCACCTGATGTGTAAAAATCACAGGTATTTCATGATGTTTTCACAAAACAAATTAAACCTAAAGAGAGGACAAAATAAAACTAGTTTCCTTCTTTTGTATATGCTGTTGGTGCAAAAATTTAATAACGTGTATGACTAGTGTTGTTGTTTTTGTTTTCGTTTTATTGTAGTTTGAGCAGTAGTGTCATGGCATATACATAATATACACAGATGTATGATTGTGTCTAGTGTTGTCATCCGGTTACTTACCTTTTTTTCTCTTTCCAACTACATACTTCCGCCTCTCTTTTGTTTTACCTTTTTTAAAGCATTTTTCTTGTTTTGTAGGTTAAGTATGTGTTAAACAAAGCATCATTTATTAAATAAAAAGTAAAACACAAAAAATTTGCATGCAAAATATAACAACGTGATTTGACTTAATAACAACAACATGCCCATGTATCATCTCATATTTGCCACTCACACTTTAAAGTATAAGCAAACATATTAAAAAGGACTTTTGTTTAAAGTTCAACTCGACTCATCTCTTGGTAGATTATTGAAAAGGAAATCACACACACACACACCCACACACACACACACAAAGGCGGTCATATATTCACACACAAACACACATACATACATATGTACATAACAAAAGTATGTATGATAGACAATATTTTAACCATTTTTTCTGGTTTGCTAAAATACACATTTTATCATGAAATCATCTTGAAAGCATAAAATTTGTTTGCATAAGTAAATCATATTTTACCACAAAAAAAGAAAAAGAATTCAATAACAAAACTCTTAATAAATTTTAATATTAAATACATAAATCTATAAATTTGTCTAAGTTTACGTGATTAAAATATATTCACTGGGGATATAATCCTTTGGTAATTCTTGCGAATATGAAAAATTTAACCCATTAACAGCTGTAAAGTTTCCTAGTATTCGCTGTTCTCTAGCATGCTTCGAAGCAGGGTTATCAGGTTTTTTCCAACCCATTTCGCCAAATTGACTTTGAAAATCGGCAAAAGTCGCCAAAATCAATTTTATGTAGTTTTGCTGAATATATATTTGATAATAAATCTGTTTTTATATAATACTTTTTTTAATATAAATTTGTATAAACTAATCGTATAAAAATTTTGCAGAAAATCGCCAAAAGTAGATATAAAATCGGCAAAAATTATTTCTTGTAAATTTCTCTCACCCAAATTCAAAAGCCATTAATGATTATAATCAATATAAGAAAAATCATAAAAATCACACTGTTTTAATTTCTTGCAGACGAGTTTTGGTGGGCCTTAGTTTTGAAAATACTCTTTCAACAAAGTAGTTTTCCTGAATTACAAAAATTTGTAAGTTCAATTTTGGCACAAAAAAATAGCCATAAAAATCGCCAACAAATTTATTTATCGCCAGTAAAATTGCCATGTCGCCAAATCAAAAATTTTGACGCAAAACAAGCTGAAAAATCGCCAAGTTTGGCAAAAATCGCCATATCTTACAACCCTGTTTCGAAGTAGTATGATTCTGCATCCACATACGTATACTTAATATTTAGTACTAAAAACTAAAATTACATATACTGAAAGAATTTTTTTCATAAATTCTGTGAATTTCGATATTAATCAAATGAAAAACTTCATTAAAACTCAACCAACGTCACAGTTCGTTGGATTAATGAAACAAGCTTCGCTAAAATTATTTTAATGAAAATTTCATTAAATATATGAAATAATTTCTTTTATCCATTGTAATAATTTCGCTAAGTTAAGGAACACATTTCATTATTTTGGTGAAAATTTTCATCGTTTTAATGAAATTGTTTCATTGTATTAATGAAACTATTTCATAATTTTAATGAAATTCTGTCATTTTTTAAATTATGTTATGTTATTACTGTAGTGAAGTTATTTCATTCTTTTAATGAAATTATTACATTACCCAGTAAGTGTAATTAGCTTATCTCTTTTATTGACTATTTTAATTTATTAACAGTCCCATGCTACAAATACTTACGATAGACGCCAATGCACATTAGAAAAATTTGTAATGCTGATGCCCGTTCACAGTATCGAACTCAGACTGATGATTCTCATCGTTCGCTGTTTAGGCAACGTCTTAACCACTTCAGCCAACAGTACTGTCGAGATAACATGTTTCAAAGTGTTTAATAATAAGAAAGGGTACAACAACAACAAAAATATAAAATGACAAAATGTTGTTGTCATAAATTCAATGAAATTTTCTAACGAAACTATGAAAACTAACAAAGCGATTCCAATAAATTCGCTCACAATATTTGTGAAATTTCATTAGAATTGTGAAATATTTCATTGGAATTGTGAAAAAATCTAACGAAATTGTTTTATTGAATTTATGAAGCAAAATTCTTTCAGTGTATACTTGTTTACAGAAAATTTGTGTTTTGTGCATATTAAATTCTTTTTAACGCTATAAAAACATTGATTATTGATATTTCTAAATGAAATTTTGCAGTTGTACAGGAATTTACGTAGTAAATACCAAAAAAGAAATAAAAAGAAATTTTGCTCCTGGAAGTCTCAGAAGTCCTAAGAAAGTTCCAAGAAATACTCAAAATGTTTTTTTTTGCCAATAAAGTTCATATTTGGTCCAAGGCTCTTTTAGCACTTTGGCAAATAAATGCATACACAAAAAGTGGGAATTGTTCCATATGGACTAAAGTTAAAATTTTGGTATAAAATAAGTCGAATTCGAGAGTGCCCAGTTCCAGCAAAAGTGGGAAATTCTATTAACTTTTTAACGTCGATTCATGTCTGCGAAGATACCTTTCAGATAAATATACATTTGTTATACACAGATCATCAAAAGTGAGTATACACCAGAGAATTTTTTGCTTTCGTAAAAGTTTGAAAACAAGTTAAAAATATTTATCGCGTTTATTACCAATGGCGCGGTTAGAAATTTGGGTAATGCCGTTTAAAATAAAATCGAAAAATATTCTTTATGTTTTTTACTATTTTGATGCCAAAGTAAAGAGTTAAAACGATAATTACTAATTACTTTAACATGGCGATGCCATTGGAGGCAAATACTTACCACATTTGATTACAAATAACAAGTTATAAATTTCAATATTTCGAAGGCATTAAATACACAAAACACAATAAAAATTAGCACCCTGTACTTGCGCAACTATTTTGTTACAGGATTAAAATTTGTTTTCACAAACATGAACACAATGAAAGAAAATCCATTTAACTTCCCGAGGACTTGAACTGTTTATCGTCTGTATGATAAACAGATACACTACCACTCTGCCAATAAGAGAATAAATAGCTTATTTAATTACTAGTAAGTAATTGTTCAACTACTTTAATGTAACTCAGACGGTATGTAGTTTCTGGTTGAAAAGTATGTTGTTCGCTAATGACAACTCATTACCAAGTTGTTGCTGGGTATATAGTTATCTTTAAAAAATACTGTATAATTGTTGAACTATTTTCCTTAAAAAAAGTTTAGTACACGCAAAAACCATTAATAACTCTGCAACTCTCCCTGTTCATATCGGTCCTTATATCGCAATATATTTGTCCCACCTCTGCTCTTGTTATTGTAAACATCATGATTTATATTCATTCAGTGTCTTTGAACTAAACAACCCAACAAGATTTAAATCTGTTTATGGTAAAACTCAAATAAAAAAATGTCTATTGTTTTGAACGATATTTTATCAATACGACAGTATAAAAAAAAAAAATAAACTTAACAGAAAAGAAAATCCATATTAAGTAGTAAGTAGTGGCGAAAATAAAAATAGTCTCATAGAAGCAAAAGTAATAGTTGTTGTCATCGTTGGAAAGCAGGAAAAATAGAAAACAAAAGTCTTGTTGATAAACGTACTCGTATTTTGTGTGTAAAATGTTTAAAGACAACAAACAAATACTTGGAACTAGAGAGACGATAAGACCAAAGCCCATAGACAGAGAATAAAAATTCTATTGAAAACAACAGCAGTCGCAACAGCAACAACAGTAAGAATGACAAATACAAAAATATTATAAATATGAGGAAGAAAGTTGAACAGGACAACATCCTGGAAAATAAAATTTCAATAATGCGGTTAGTAACTTTATACTCTTCATAATAATAAATGCTTGAATATATGAGAAGGAGTATGAATAAAACTACACTACATAAGTATGGGTTACTGGTTCAATGATCTTTATTGAACACATTTGCCAACAGCTACAACGACAAAAACAATAGAAACCGAACATGTTTGCAACTACTATATTCTAGTCATATCAATACTATTGTTGCTGCTTTTATCTCTGCTACTTCGAACTTTGTATTTCTATTCATCTGCCAGAAATTTAATTCGTTTTCCTTCCTGTAAATATTAGTTTATGTTTAGTTTGACTTTTTACACTTGTACTACTAAGTCTAGTGCTTGCGATTGTAGTAGTTTAATACTGATGTATATATTGAGCCTTTGCTGTAATAAAGTCATAACTCACGTAATTGTTGTGTAAAAATTTGATGGCATGCGATAACGTCCATGGACATTCTTTCCACATAAAAAAGGAAATAATATCCATGGACATTATTTCCCTTTCGAAAAGTAAATAATGTCCGGTGGACATTATTTTCTTTTTGAAAAGACTTAAGGTTTTCTCCTGGATGTTATAGCATGCTGGCAAAAATTGTATACAAATTATTTGCATACTAAGCTCTTGACAGAAGACTAACATTTTCTTTTACCCTTAAGTTGTTAGTAAATTCAAAACTTTAACAATGTTTTTTTAGTTAAGACTATTGCAGCAAATGCTGGATATATTTTATGCATGTTGAATTATTATAGATCGAGGTTTTTTGCTGAATGTTCGATTTCGAGTGCAAATTCGATGTTGATTTTTGATTTTACGTCTGAGCTCAGTTGAGAATATAACTTATTCTATTTCCATCTAAACCACCAATAATGATAAAACGAAACTTTTCAGCATTCTCTCGTAAGACTATGAATATTATTTCATGTTTAATATAAAGTACAACTACACAGAAAAGAAAAATCATCTCATCAGTACTTAAATTAATCCCAAGCGATGACAAAAGTACGGTAATCGCGGTTTTTCTGAAATCAAGTAGACAAAGATTGATTCAAGTCGGAATATTCAAGTGCAAAATACTTAATTTTAGCCTTTATTCATTTAAAAAAAATTTTTATTTTAAGTACGAATATGTTTATAAACTTTATATACAGTCGTACTCATACTGTGTTGGTGTTTGTTTGCTTGATGATAGCCACAAATCACTGTTGTGCCCTGGTTGTTGTTTATTTTCGTTGGCTGGGCATAGCCGACAAGTAGCTGGCAAACGTCGTATTACTTTATCAATCTCGCCGCGACTTGTATCAATCCTAACTGCGTACTTTAATCCATCCGATGCATACTTGAATCAATCAAATGAATTAGGGTAACTTTTACTTATTTAATATCCTGGAACAACAAACTTGAGAATTTATATTTCTACTACTTATAAAATTTTAATATTTTTACTTACTTGTTTTAATTTAAAGTTTATTTTTGTTCATTCCTAGTATTGAACTAAGCTCATCATGTTTGTAAACTAACGCCACTCAGCTAACTCAGTATAGAAAGAACGAAGCTAAAATCCAGTATAAGCCAGCAGCACATACTACGACTTTTGTTTTAGGCTATTGGTCGGCACTGCACGAACAGAATAATAACAACAAAAGGACAACATAAGCACAACATGCGACTGAAGCTATTAACAAGCAAACAATACCAACACCCTACGACTGTGTAAAAAGTTAATACTAATAGTAGTACCTTAAATAAGATTTTTTTTACACAATTTAAGAAGTTTGTTATTGATTAAATATTTTTTACGTGATTATCCCGTTTTCGGCTTGGCTTAAGTACATTTTAGTGTTATTCGTACTTAAATTATTGAGTACGACTCGTTAAGTAGAAAATATTTGAATATAGTACGATTTTTTTCTTTCTGTGTACGGTTTACATATTTATGTAAATCAATTTACTTAAATTCTTGTACCTAAAGTGTCTATACATACATATACTCATACATTCCCCTTCATTCTTAAAATTGTTTTCGAGTTTTATATTTATTGTACATGTGCTTATATACTAGGGATGCCAAACGGGACTAGGTTTTTCGAAGACCGGGATTTGGGACTTTTAATTTAAAAAAGGGGATCCCAGGGATCGGGATTTTTATACGTAAAAAAAATAAAATAAAATCATTGTTAGTAGTAAAAGGCTGTCAATCCAATAATTACAGCCCCAATCAATACAACTTTTTGTGGCCCAAGGAACATTTACTTTTTAATATCTTTGGCTGAGGTACTTACTTTCCATCTTATTTTGTAGCCGCCTATCGAATATATAAAAAATTTTATTTAAAATATTTATCCCTGAAGTGCTTTCAAACCTTTTGCATAAGTTGCATTTGTAGGGCGATGACTTTGTGGCGTGACTTTTTTATTTTAAAGTCGCTATCCCGCTATTCTTTTAAAGTCGCTATCCCGCTAAACGTCTTTTTATCCCTTTTGCCATTAAACTCCAAAAAAATCATGGAACAAAGTCAACGTGTAAATCGCACTATGATTCAATTTAAAATACTTGAAATGATTTTTAGCAGGGTAACTCCTGTTTATTTACTAGCATTAGCATAGTTGTATTTAATATAAAAAATAATTACGCTATTTTTACTATTACCAAAATCCCAGGATTTTCGCATAAAACTTAATTTCTTAGAATATTACCGGGTTTTCTGCATTCAGGATTTTTGGGCTGGCATCCCTATTATATATCCAGTGGTAAAAATACCCATTACGTTGTCGATGATGGAAGCAATATTTAGTAGCAGCTAGTGCTGACGCTTTGGCTTATTTTTCCACTTAGATTTAACACAAGCGTGTCATAGGCTGTTTAAGCTAAGATGTCAGTACGAGTCGCTACTGTGCGTTTACATGATAAGTGGAACTGTAAGCGAGCTTGTTGAACCGCCTACAAAGACAGGCAAATTAGAATGTAATGTATGTAGATTACAATCCAATTTGCACTTGTAAAGCCCTTATGACACTACATTTTTCTTGCATTGCTTTGCTATAGGATTGAAAGAAAGAAATAGCATATGATAGAAGGAAACAACTATACAAAATGTAAACAAAACGTAATGGCAAAGACAATAGATTATAAATAAATTATAAATCTATAGTCTTTGGTAATGGCTTCTTTAAGTGCTGCCTACTTTTTATTTATAATAAAACGGCAAAAGAAAAAAAAGTTGAAAAAAACGAGGTGCTAAGTCGCTGAATTCGTGAATAAAGCGATAAATTGGCAACACTTTAATGTTTCAAGCATGAAACGTCAATTTTAAGTTGAACCTTTTTACATTTTTTTTGACAGGGCCCCCTTTTTTATCGATAACACTAGTAAGAGCTTTAACAATTTGGTATTTATTTTAATATAGCTGAACTCTTTGCACCTGGTAAAATTTCCTATTATATTATATTTGCACTGTTCTCCAAAACTTGAAAAATGAAGAAAAAATGTAGTGTCATAAGGGCTTAAGGTAAGGTTAAGATGTGGTACCACTAATCCCAATGACTTTGTTTGTATTGAAAAATAATAACGCAAGTCTATTGAAATAAAGCCCAAAAGTAGGCCACAATTTTTTATTTTGTACATATAAGGGATAAATTCTATGAAATACAATGAAAGTAATCGAAGCTATTACATATTAGTAAATGACATATTAGATTACACGTACATTACAATCTAAAGGTGGAGGTACATACCACGCCTTACGCGGCAACGCTTTTCTCACTTTTCGAACTTTTAACGCTTTAAGAATGGCAAGTTACACACCACGCTTTTGATGCTCTTCTGCTTATACAATTTCAAGCCTTTGCCGGCTATATTTTGTCTTGCCTTTAAGTTTTATTTTTTTTTATATATTTAATGCAGTTTTCATCCATTTTTTAATAAAAAAATTAATTTCTAATAATTTATTTCCATTAAACTAACATTTTAGCATATGAATCTGGCAGCACTACCTGTCATTTTGTATACGACGCGTGAAAGTTGAAGAATGTTCAACTTTTTGCGAGTTACGCGCGTCGCAAACTTCTCTTTGTATCTTGCCTTATGGAAACACACTATTTCAACTTTTTTGACAGCAGTCTGTAACGCATTAGCGTATTTAACGCATGCTATGTACTTTCACCTTAAGTACTTCGATTGCTCGCTCAGAACGTCATTGTGACATCATGGACTATTATCTAGGTACTTCGTTTCATTTACCACTGGGTAGATGTGTATGTATAAATATCCTTTTACTTATGTTTATTTATGGATATGTATGTGGATGATGTTAATTCAATAACTGTAATTTTTTTATTCGTTTTTATTTCTGACATTGTGTATTGTTCTTTTTTTTTTCTTTGCCAATAATTCATAAGATTTGATTTATCTTTACATTTGTACGAATTGGTGTGGGTCTATGGATATGTGTGTGTGAGTGATTTTAAATCTTATTGTGGCTTTCGATTCATATTTTATCTTCATCTTGTGCTTTTTAAAAGTTGTATTCTTGTTTTTGTTTTGCAATTGATATTAACCTAGATTTTTTTCAATTATGATTATTATTTTTGTTGGCTTTTATACTTCTTGCCTGGTTTTTCTTTTAAGGAGTTCGTTGAAAGGATTACATTTTCAAACAATCAATTTCTTTCTTTGTATAAATACACAATTCGCCACACGCACAGCAATAAAGCGAGTCCGAGGTACTCGTAGTTTATGCGTATATAATACATATATGTATATTTTACTTAACAAAACTTTGCCATTTATTAAAAAAGTTTGGAATAATTTTTGTATTTTATGCAGCAAATATTTACTGTATGAACTCTTAAAGGTTTGAATCCCATATGAAAGAGGTTATGTACATTAAGGTGGGTCGATTTGTATGGATGAAAAAAAAACCAAAAAATCGTAACGGAGGCAATGATGATTTTACAAAGAATTCTAAACAAGAAGATGGCACGTATCCGAAACCAGTCTATTTATCAACCAAATTTGACGTGGGATGACAGAAAATCGTTACAAATTCAAACAACTCTGTGGGAAAAACACAACAATCAATTCTAAAAAACTTTACCTTACAAACCATACGTCTGAAATGGATTTTGAGATTGCAGAAATTCCAAAATATGTCGTAGTTCGTATAAAGCCGAAAATTAATTGGACCCAAACCCCTCCGAATAGTCTTGTATAACTACCATTTGACAAAAAATTAGAGAACTAGCTCCAGTGGGTCCCAAACTATGACGCGTTTAATATAGAAAAATAAAAAATTGCTTGAAACTGCTTCAAACTACGTCAACAGTTTCAAGTATTTTTTTTTTCAATTTTTCCCATATTAAACGCATCATAAATTACGAACTACTGGGGTTATTCCTCCAATTTTTTGTTCAAATGGGTACCCCCGTAGTGTAGAGGATATTGCGCTAGACTGTTAGCCGGGAATCGCAGGTTCGATTCCTGCCAAGACCCTGGGTGTTTCCGCAGAAAAGCCGAAAAAGGCTTAAGCAATATGTGTGTTCGTTTTAAGAAAATATTAAAAAAAATTAAAATGAAAATATTAGTTTAATAAAACTGAACTGACATACCAATTTTTATTCGACTCGGAGGGGCTCGAACAGTAGTCGGCCCCAACCACAGGTAAATAAAAACATTTTTTGGAATTTCCGCAAGCTTGACCTTTTATTTCTAAGTCAAAGTTGCTTAGAACTCTTCTTGGAATCATTTCATATGACGCTACACAACACAAACAAATCGACATATAAGCTTTCACAGACAATAAAGCATCAAATGCAACTTGTACGCCAGAAGACATTAAAAACTTAAAATGTGGTTAACGGTTAATTTATTCCCAATTAGTACTATTCTGCAAGTAAAATTTTTACAGAATACTCACTTTATTATTGCGATGTAAATTTTATTGATGAAAGCTTAAAACTTGTTTCATAAATATACATATTTATTATAAAGATGTACAGCAATAAACAGCACTCACAAATTCAGTTGGAAAATTTCACCTCATTCAACAAAGTTTACTTAATCTGAACTCCTGCATGTATGCTGTAGTTTTTGGTTTAATTAATATAAAGTTTAAAAAATACTATTTAAAAAATATGCAAGCAATTTTGTTGCTAAAATGTTTTTTATTGTAATTATTTAGTACTAATTTTAAAGAAATTGTTTTCTCTTTCTAGTTTTACAAAAAAAGGAAATCTGCTTTAGTTTTTGGGCAGTTTTTTCTTGTTATTGCTGTTGTAGATATTTTCATTGCTGCTTGTCGCTTGCTGCTAGTGTTTTATTGTTCGTTTGCAACCTGAATTCCGTAAATTGTGTATGACATACATTTTTTGGGGATCTAGGTTACTAGATTTTATGTTGTATAGTAATATGTACTACGCAAAACGGTCTTAACGTATGCTATAGCATTTAATAAACTATGTATGTATGTTTCCACAATGCATTCTTTAACACACACAGCCACAATCATGAAATAACCCTGAAGGAAGCCAGGGGCCAAGTGCCTCCAAGTCACCACTTTTATCGACAAGTTTGGTGACATTGTCAACGAATCATCTATACTTTTTATTATGCCTTTAATGGGAAGACAAGATTTTGACAGCTACAAAACAATTTTTTATTCTCACATTTTGTTGTGTTGAAAATAAATGCCGCTGCACGCAAAACTAAAAATTTTCATAAAAAATCTAACTTAATTGTTTTACCTGGTAAAAAGCTTAATATGTGCTGACTAGAATCATTAAAATGCACTGGTGAATCTCTGGTGCCAATGTCTCAACGTAGTCCCATAAGAACCACCCAGTCTATAGTAAGTCAATAGTTCCGAAGTCACTAGTGGAATCTCAATGACAAGCACATGCTAAATGTCTATAGCACATAACATTGCCTGGGGTACAATTAGTCAGTCAATAGTGAATCAGTACAGTTTTACTATCGACATTTCCTTCAGGGTAATAAATGTATTCATGGTTGTGTATGAACAAACCAACATGCGGTATATGCTCATTTACGTGAACTTGTGTCATACTCTACTTATTTGTTTTGTGTATGTTCACCATGTGTTTGCTTAAGTGTATGTATGTATATTTTACTCTTTTTTCTATATTCTATATATGTACGTATGTATTTCTCATACTGCCTTTTTTGCTTACATTTTATCTATTTTAATAGAATCAGAGAGGAGTAATAGCATATAAAATTTACAGCAATTATATTGGAAAATAGTACTTCATTGCAATAAATTCTCTTTTATTTGTAACTTTTTCTTCTTGAGCTTCTTTTGATATTTGTATTTATGCTAAAATGAATCTGGTGATCCTGGCCCCTTCAAACAAAGCGGATACGTAGTATTATTATTAGTTCAAGTTACATATTTTGATTATACAAAACATAAAGCAGTTTAACACGCTTTTTGATACTCGAGATGAAACATTAACACCAAATCTAAATTTTTTAGCCAGCCAGCTTCAGTTTTCCAAATATCACGATTTTTATATAGAGTATTAATTTAAAAAAAAACTTTTAATGTTAAAGTCCAGTTGCGAAAAATTAAGTGAAAAAACAAAAAAAGTTTTTGAATAACTAAAATGACGAAAGATACTTCAAAGCTGAAAAAAAAAACAATTTCTGCCACGCCTCAAAATACTGCCCATTTAGCGCGATCGAAACCGTTTTTATTTCGTTGTTAAGGTTTGAATACATATTCAAATTTGTCCTTGATAGTTTTTAATTGTACGTCAAATTCTAGATATGGCTTCTGTTATGTGGTATACCAAAATGCCACATTTTTTTACATACACGTACAATGTACATCGTACATACATCTAACGTATATTTGTACGCAAATCGAAACAGTTTAAACTTTAAATGAATCTAAGGTTAGCAAAAAGTTCACTAACAACCTTGTTTTACATAAACTCTTCGCTCAAGAAAGTGTATAATTTTTAATCGTAGTCAAGCGATTAAAGGTTTCGATTACGATGAAACGTTGCAATTATTCGAAATTGCGATTACGATGGAAATGGAGCACTAGGCATAACATTAAATTGAGTATTTTAAAAGCTAGAGGTATACACACAAAAAACTTCAATGTGAAATCGTCGAAAACCAGGTTAATTTAAAATTGTTCGGTAGTGATTTTGCTTTATAGGTGTTTAATGTTAAATCAACATGATTTACAATAATCTTGAAGCAACATTTAACCTTTTTAATTAACTATATTTCATGTTGGTTTAATATTCCAGTGCAGATAAATCAAAATGAAGTTGATACTGAAATAACACGAAAAATCATGTTGAATCCAAGTTATTACGAGTTGAAACAACCTGAATTTGATATTGGAACAATACGAAGAATCATGTTGAATCAAAGTCATTTCAAGTTGAAACAACGTGAATTTTATATTGAAACAATACTAAGATTTATGTTGAATTATAGTTAAAGCAAGCTGAAACAATATGACTTTAATGTAGCTATTTTATTAATTATTTTACTTACGTGATGTGTACACACAGAAAAATTTCCATGTAAAATCGTCGAAAACCAGGTTAATTTAACATTTTTCGGTAGTGATTTTGCTTCATAGGTGTTTAATGTTAAATCAACATGATTTACAATAATCTTGAAAGAAAATTTTTCCTTTTGAATTAACTATATTTCATGTTGATTTAATATTCCAGTACAGTTAAATCAAAATGAAGTTGATACTGAAATAATACGAAAAATCGTATTGAAGCAAAGTAATTTCGAGTTGAAACAACACGAAGAAGCATTTTGCATCAAAGTTTTTTCAAGGTTAAAGAACTGAGTTTGATATTTAAACAACACAAAGAATCATTTTGAATTAAAGTTATATCAAGCTGAAACAACATGACTTTAATGTAGCTATTTTATTAATTATTTTACTTACGTGATAGTCATCACTGATGACTATCTCGTGCCACTTGCATGATAGTCCACGCGCTAACCACTGCAGCCACAACAGCTTCAAACTTTTCTTTACTTATACACTAAACAAAATAACATCGTATGTAAAATGCATTTCATTTTAATTCAACATGATTTAAATGATTATTTAACATAAAACTTATTTGAAATTAAAGTTATAGTCATGTCGATTGAAAATGAGACTTAACGTTTATAACAAAATTGTTTTACCGGTGATTTAAGGTTACATTAATCATTTTTCGTTTAAAATTAATATGAAACAATGGTAATTTTAAGCCAGGAGCAGTAAATTTTCGCTGATAATTCGTTTTTTGTCGTCTATATAGCCGACATATGTCAGAATAAACAACAACAAGTCACACAACTGAGCACAACAGTGAACTGTAGCATTGAACAAAGCAAATAAACACTAACACACTTAAACGACAAATTTTTTCTTGTAAATTTAGTATGATTTCCAATCAAAATTGCGTCATGTTGATTTTACATTCCTTTCTTTTTCTGTGTGTACAGTCTTAAAAGGGCTTTATTGTCACTTGGACATTAGGGGCCAAGGATCCGATAAGTGACATTCATAATATGACGTTGGATTAAAAAATCACCAAACACAAAAATTAAGCCTTAATCAAGCCATTAACAACTATTTTGCGATATGTTGAGATCGGACTATAAATGGCAGCGCAGTATATAAAAAACAAAAAAGGCTGCATTTTGGAGCGTGGTTAAAAAAAGGATTTGGACAATCTTTGAGACGTCGCCGTAGCAAATGTTGTACCAATTATTCTCAACTTACTTGCAAGTACCGTACGTTTGGATCTAGAACTTATCTCTGAGTATCCTACTTATGTCAATGACAACGCCTTCCTTGTACAAGTAAGTGACAGGTCTCTCCCCAGCACTTGTCTTGTGGTAGGTTCTCTTCGCACTTTGGGCGATTGATTTATCTTTCATTCTAGGGCGTGAATAACACAATTTATTCTTGATTTGTATGGGAATGGACCCGATCCAAAAAAGACTTCTGACCGTTTTCTTGCAAAATCTGAGTGGGGCCATGGCATTTGTAAGAGTTTTTAATATCGAGAATATCATTGGTAGCATTTTTCCTTAAGCACTTAACTGAATCACTAATGATCTCGTTCGTTTCACCAAATCTTTTTAGTGAACTTTTTTCATACAAAAAAAAAATAACTACCACTTTACTAAATGATTTCAAAAACTTTGCAGTTCTACCAATAACCAACGTACTTTCTACACTTGAGTTTTACCAAATAAAGTACTTACTTTATCAAATTTTTGTTCCCTTAATTTTTGAATGTATAAGCTTTGGTTTGAATCAAAATGAAACAAATTTCAGCAAAACTCATTTATATTCAGAATGAATTTCATTTTGTTATTTTTCTTTGTTTGATTTCTGTTTTCTGTAGTACTTACTCTCTTTTCTGTTTGTTGATGTTTTTGTTATTTTTTTCTTATTGCTGTTGTTGTTTACTAGTCGTAATATACTGGGAGTTTTTTAAGAGGCGGACAACTTGGAATGGAAATAAAGCTCTGAATGATGTTCCTGATGTCCTTGAAATTTACTTTATTTGAAAAATACTTCTTTGGCTTCAATGGTTGAACATGTTATCATCGGTACTTGTCGTAATCCAGGGGTGAATTTTGCACGCACTCTATAGTCATGCTACTATATAAATCTCTGGAGAAAATATTCTTAAGGTGTCGAGTGGCTTGAACAGATCTATTTTGTGAAAATTAATGCCGATTCAAAAACTAGAGAACTAGAAACCAAAATTATAACCCCTTACTTTGCTTTCTCACACTTTCTACTTTTAGGAGCAAATGAAAATAATAAATATTGTAGCCATTTCACCACCAGATATTATATTTGTAATTAAAGTAACCGAATAAAGCAATAACTACTGCAGAAAACAATTTTGCCAATATAAAAACCATTGCCTTAAAAAAAAACACCCGCCCTTGTTGTTGTTGTTGTTGTTGTTGTTGAGTATTTCAATGTTTGTTATTTTTGTTTGTCTTTCCGTTTTGTTATGTTTACTTTCAACTTTTAGTGTCCACTTTCATTTTGTTCGTTTTTTCTTTCGCAAATTGTATTTTTCTTTTGTTTTTATTTTAATATTCTTTATCCTTCATGCTTTGGTTGATATTGTTGTTGTTGCTTTTCATATAATAATCCTTTACGTAAAATAAACATTAAATGTAAAAAAAAAATATTTGTGTTTTAAGCTCCCCTCCTTTGCTGCTAATTTTGCAGTAAAATGAAACTATTTTTTGTTGCCCCATTATATCGTAACGCAAACAAATTCACATTGACACTTTTTTTTTGGTGGCCAAACAGGAAAACGACGAGTCTGTAGTTAATTTTTCAATTACTTTTTTCAAGCTTTTTTTTAATTGAAATTTCTTTTAAAAGTTTTTAAATAGTTTTTTTTTACTTTGCCGCAAGCTTTTGTCTGATCTGATACCTGTGGCCTCAAAACTAACCAATATTGATTTAAACTTTCGAAATAGGCCAAATTATTATCAAACTCATACATCTTTATTAGATATAATGTGTTCACCTGAGTGTTTGTTTATGCCTTTGTGGTTTTATTACCACATCTGAACTTTTGTCCTCTTAAATACACAAGTTTACACAAATGCTTTCAGTTTTTAAAACACAAACACACATAAAGTCATTTGAAAAATGTATTTTCAAGTCCTTAAGTCAAAACTTAAAATTTTAGTTCGATTAAATATGTTATTAGAGGATGTGAGTAAATCACATAACTGAAGATAAGAGTCATTTGATGAAGCATGTTTACACGGATAAACCGGAAATAGTTGATAACAGCCGAAATCATAATCAAACATTATTGCCACGGTAATTTTTTTTCTTTAATTAAAATCTTAGATTTAATTTAAAAATAAAAAATAATAAAAGACTTAAAACTGAGGCAAACAACCGAATCATCCTTGTTCTTTTGAATATCAAAAGTCAAGAGCTTCGTCCACATGTATGTATGTTTATGTGCATAATTACCTTTAGCTCTTTGTCTCGATATTCAAAGAAAAGAGGTCACTTTATTCAACAAAAAATTTTCTTTGAATATTTATTCTATTAAATTTGTCATGTAGTATGTGTGTGTTAGTTACAAAGAGTTTGATTCCATTTTTGTCCTTTAATATTTAAATACCACAAAAGTTGGTTTATTGGCCACTTTCATTTAACATTTAAAGTTTTTCAAAAGTCAATATTTATTTAGGATTTATTTATTTATAATTTGATGCTGTAAAAACAGCAACAAAACAAACAAGAAAATAGTGCTTTTTACTTCAAAATATTTTAAATACACCACAAGCCATTTGTTATGCCATAAGTATGAGAGTGTGTGTGTGTGTGTTACTTTTTCGGAGCAAAAGGAAGAGAAAAAATACTAAAAACTAAACAATGTCAAACATAATTATAACAAAATACGTGTGTATTTTTTTATGTTGATGCACACAAAAAAAGACAACAGAGAGAATAAAGGAAAAACTCAACAAACTGTAACAATAGAAAACACGTTTATTTACAATGACCCAGACTATTTGGTAAAAGCGCACATTCACCGACCACAACTACATGCAAAAAGCTTCAAGTTTTTTGACTTGAAATGAAAAATGTCCCCCCTGTCGGAAAATCACTAGTGGACTACAAAAATAATCAACTTATAGTTAACTTTTCTTAGACTAACTAAAAACTAACTACAAAGTAATCCAGAATGAAATCCAGATAATCAATTCTTAAGTTGAGTACATAATCCGCTTTGGTAAGAGCCAACAACTTTACTATCAGCTATTTTGAAACTCATTTCAAGTTTATATTAAGTTTTTGCTGTTATTATTATATAAAATGGTACCTCAGCTGGGTGGTCAGCGCGTTGACTATAAAACGTGTGATATATAGTTCGAACCCCAGCAACGTCTTTTTGTAAATGTACTAACTACCAGGTGACTAGTTAGTTGTTTCCATTGGAAAGTAATCCAAGTGTCAGTTAGAACTAGTTGCGAAATAGTTAACTTAAAGTTAACTACGTTTCCGACAGGGGTTATATACTGTCACACATACTCAAATACATACATATATACATACCCTGAAGGAAATGTTGATAGTAAAACTGTACTGATTCACTATTGACTTTGTCACCAGTACTACTGACTTATTGTATCCCAGACAAGGTTCTGTGCTATAGACATTTAACATGTGCTTGTCATTGAGATTCCAGTAGTGACATCGGAACTATTGACTTACTACGTTGGTTCCTATGGGACCACATTGGGACATTGTCACCAGAGATTCACTAGTGCATTTTAATGATTCTGGTCAACAGATATGAAACTTTTTATTAGATAAGGCAATTAAATTAGATTTGTATGAAAATTTTTATTTTTGCGTGCAGTCACGTGTATTCAAAATGAGACAATAAAAAT
Source organism: Panzeria rudis (assembly GCA_956483635.1). Classification (NCBI taxonomy): domain Eukaryota; kingdom Metazoa; phylum Arthropoda; class Insecta; order Diptera; family Tachinidae; genus Panzeria; species Panzeria rudis. Next base: position 198,996,064 of record OY101448.1, read on the forward strand.
CGTTTTGTAGCTGTCAAAAACTTCTCTTTCAAGGTAAAATAAAAAGTTTAGACGATTTGTTGATAATGTCACCAAAAACTTGGAGACTTGGAGAAACTTCGCCCCTGATTTATACAGGGTATTTTTGGTTTTTGCGAAAATTGTGAAAAGCCAGTCTAATAGATTTTATAAAGGATTTGTTGGTCCCTCTCTGAAATTTTTTTTGTCGTTATATGTCGAATCAAAACCATTTGTCAAACAAAAAATTTAACACTCTATAGAACCGTAACTGCAACATCAAATACATACATATTTCCACACGGATACTATCTAATGTTGACCACAAAATAAATAAACAACAAAAACTGTAAAAATCAATTCAATTGATTTTGTTTGAAATTAAAAGGCATATCAAACAAATTCACGTTGTAAAACAATTCTTGGGAGGTCATGAACCTGCAACTTACTGTCTGTTACGCTAAATGGGCAAGAAAATTGGTCTTGTATGAATTCCGACATCGCACTCCTTTTGCTATCATTGTAGTTGTCATTGTTTATGTGTATGTGACATAAAACTGGCTTTTGTTGTTGTTTTTGGTGTTTCCGTCCTAAATAAAAGTTAAGCAAAAAGTTCTCTGATTCAGTAAAGAACATTTACTAATAATACAATATTATTTTAGACAAACTTTTGTTTAAAAATTTTTTGTTATAATATTTTCTGTGTAACAGAGAAAATTCGGTCAGGCTTTCTCCTCTAGTTATGACGAATAGAGTAATCGCTGAGTAAATATTTTTACTAACCTTCTCTTAACCTCTAATAAAGAATATCATTATGCTGGACTCAAGTTATAACGAAAAGAGAATAACGAATATGTAACAGTACATTTAAAAAATACTCACACTGGAAATAAGAATCAGTTAAAACTATAATTTATGATTCGTTATTTTCTTGAACTTTTGAAATAAATAAATGTGAAAATAATTCTTAATCTACGAATATCAATGAAGTCATTTGTTTTTAACTGCTATGCAATAAAATTTTCTATTTATAGCTTAACCTAAATTTCTAATTAATAAAATAGACTTCTTTCAATATTCGTATCTTCACTAAAATTTCTATTTTTATTACACTTAACATGTATTACAGATAAATTAATCAATGAATTTTTAACACAATCACTTGAAAAAGTTGCAGCAAATATAAAATTGAAATGCCTCCCTAAATTATGCTTTAACAAATTTCAACTAACTTTTAAACTAGAAACAGAAACACACATACACTTCCAAAACCCATACATTCCCAGTGTAAATGGAAGCAGCATGGAGGCCTTATAGAAGGCATCTTTACCCCTTCTTTTGGAAGGAGAAGTACTTTACGCCCTATTCCATCTTCATATCTTTTTTAGACACGTTGCCATTGCGGGGAAGGGCTTCCTATTGCTTCTTCTGGCATGCCTGACAAAAGAAGGGTTTCAAAAAGCAAATGGAAGTAAATGTTTTTTTAATATCGGTATTTCTATAGCGTCTTCTGTATTTTTGATTAATGGGATTTTTTATTTCGATCTATCTCCTTTCATCTAAAGTAATTTTTTATACATATGAAGTTAAAGTTCGTGTTTCTACATACTTATTAGGAATTAATTGGAGATGAATAGTTTTCGTCGGAATAAGTATAAGTTAATCAGATCCAACATAAACGGCATAAAAGCAACATGTATGATGTCTCTTGTACGTAAATTTCAGTTTTATATACAAATTACTTGCGAAAACAGAATAAGAGAATATTTGTTATTTCTAAAGTACTTTTCTTAGGGTGAGTCGAAGCCTTCTAAAAGAAGGTGTAAGTAAGACTACATGAATTGAGAAGGCCTTTTTAGTTTTACCGCTGGTTTAAGTCAAGCAAATGTACTCACTCGTGCAACAATTTACCTTAATACCATAAAATTTTATGAACGTTTTATTATAATAATGCATATTGCAGTATAAAATTACACTGTTGTTAAACCAAAAACAAAACAAACAAAAAATGGGGAAAAAATACTCAAATATTCGCGTACACAATTGCATGTGTAGCTGTGCATGTAAACGAATGAGAACGTTTATTTGACACAACGACAAGATGAATTTTACGATCTGTTTGCTGTTGCGTGTGCACTTTGTTTCAAACATGGTGTCTTTAGTTAAAGTAAACGTTGTCGTAATCGTGGCAGAGTGTAGCCGCGTCAGCGTTGTTGATGACAGTCAGTACAAAATTGCATAGGTGTTTAACAAATGAATATGGTGTAATTTAGAGGGTGTGTAAGATTGTATTAAAACTGAAGACATCATGGAACATAGAACAGAGAAATATTTTTTATAGACTACACACTGACTGCATAATAAAATGTCACGACAGTTGGTTTTGAAGATGGGCTTCGTGATGATATTGAGTCACATACGTGTATAATTTTACATATCCATACATAGTATATGTACATACAAACATATATAAAAACTTACATTATTTTTATTTATATTGGTGTGAGTTCTTATGACTTTTATTGTTTGATAGTGTTTGTACTAGTATGATTGATTGTGAAAGCCAACCACAAAAGTGTCACAAAAACTAGCAAAGCATATCAACTCTTTTCTTTTTTTTTTTTAATTTTTACTTACAAGAAAAACTTGGTTCTTGTCTTGAAAACTAAAATGAAAAACAAACCCAAGATAGTTAAATACACACACACACACATGCATAAATATTTGTATCCCGATTGGCCATGTCTTTCATACATCTTGCAAGACCGATGCATGACAATGTTAAAGCCTCGATGATCTGTTGGTGACAGCTCAAACAAATGAGTGAGGACATTTTCGAATAAATGGCCGCTAAGTTCATACATGACAACAAGAGCGACACTGTCACCCTTCTTTTCATTAATGACCATGTAAATGACAACATCCTCAAAAATGTCCGCATTAAATTTTTTTGTTTGTGTCTTTTTTACACGTGTTCTACAATAACAATTTGAGGAATTTTTCGTTCAGAGAGTATTTAATACAAGAAGTTTAAATAGACATTCGGCCATGTCACAGAGCTGAATTCCGTTCGGAAATGGAATTCAATCCACCCTAATATGTCAATCCCTAGCTGGAGCATACCGCAGCATAGTAGCGCCGCCAACAGTCTGGACACACCTGACAAATCTGCGTATTTTAGTTTTCCTTTTTTAGACACCAGCTGCTACAAAAAGGGGGTAGGTTGAATTCCGTTTACGAACGGAATTGAACTCTGTGACATGGTCGATTGTAACAGAACTTTTAATCAGCGCAATTTCGTTCAATTTTATTAAGCAAGAATGTATCAAAATGATTCAAACTGGTGACGGACGAAATTATACAAAATTTTAAATTGAAAGTTGCAAGACAATATCTACCAACTAGTTGGCATGACCAGTTGAGTAGTTTTTCTTTTGCCCATTCTTTGAGTACGATTTCTGTTAGATTGTCTTAAAATAAACTCTAATCGATAAATGTGGAAATTTCCTTAAGCCCGACTAGAAATTGTCCCAATACTCATATTGGGGCCCGATTGGGAATGCATGTGGCACATCCAAAAGGGCTATCCCATTTGTGATTTGATCAGGAACTTGTTGGGATAGCCAATCTACAAATTAGTGACTTAACAAAAGTTCTTCCCAAGTGGGAAACTGTTGGGAACTTGTTGGGAAAATTTAACACAGATTTTTAATCGTATATTTTGCTCATCTTCAACAGAGGTAAATGTTACATACTTTGGTCCCTTGTATAGCTTCAGCAATTTTAATTTAATACTACAGTTTGATATTTTCCCGATTTGAGAAAATTTTTGCAAGATTTTGATATTTCCCCACAGGAAACCAATCGGGTCCCAAATACGTTTCTGCGTTACATCGGAATTGGGATCCCAGTTAGATTCCAAAAGTGTTTGCATAAAATTTTCTAGTCGGGAGTAGTTATTGATGAAAATGTCCTCTACGACGAGTTGGCCAACCGGGATGTGGTATATAGTTATTTTAACTTGTATATTTTTTTATGCGTGACATTGAATATTTTTCTTTTTCGTGAATTAATGTTTATGTATGAATGTTTAGTGTTCATGTGTTTGTAACACACTTTTATTGTTTATTTTTAAACACACAAAAGGTAAATACACACTTTTACACCCTCTTTTACAAACAATACGCGTGTTTGTAGGTGATTGCATTTAGAGGATGTTTATGTTTTTGTTGTTGTCAGCTAATGGGAATATGTTTATTTTACCGTAGAATATAATTTTGTTTTGTCGTTTTTTTTCTACTTTGAACTCATTTAATTTCACATGGTTTTTTTTCTCCATTTCATTTTCTTAAAATAGCCTTCAATGTTCTTAATTTAGCTGACTTGACAAATTTTCTTGGGTTATGCTGATGCTTATTATTATTGCTCATATGCACGTATGGGAATGGTAGTAGTAAAAGCAATTATGCTTATTAAATAGCATGAGTAAGAAATTATGTCATTTATTAATTAGTTGCACTTGGAGAAAACTTATTTAAGTATATGTAATTCAATCTTAAATGTGATTGGTACATAATAGGAAAAAATAATAATAATATCCTGAGATATAAAACACTTTTGCTCATCTCCCAGTCTACTAGAATGCGCTTCGAAAACTATGCACGTTTATTGTATTGAGATAACTCTCGAAAAGTGATCACACAATTCGCTTGCTATAAGGGGAAGACTGACATTTTACAAAGTACTATAAAACGATAACTACAAATAAAACCTACGAACTCTCCAACGTTTTTTTTTTACAATTTCTCCTCGCACTTTTTTCGAGTAATTCCTGAAAAGTAGCATGTGGGTTCAGCTTTTACAGCTTTGGAATATTTTGCCTTTTCCTTCAACAAAATTACTAAATCCGTAAGAGCCACTGAGACAAAAAAATACCTAAATCGAAAATATTACCAAAATTTCGAGAAGCGGCAGGTAAAAGTGGATTTCAGAAGTAGGAGTTTTAAAATGTAATCAATAAAAAAAACAAAGAAGAAATTTGCTTTCTATCATGTACATAATTTGTTAAAACTGTAAAGAGTTATTTTTTAAAATTTTTGTTTAATTGTTTCACTTATTTTCTTTTAAATGGAAAACAACTAAAATGCACTTTAATGTATTGAAATATTAGCACTCTTTGTTTAGTTGAAGCGCCTTAAATTATGCTTTGACATTTAATTTCTTTTTTCTTGTGCTAAATGTTTGTTTTTATAATTTTATACATTGTTTCTCTTTTATATACAGATTTCTACAAATCCTTTACATAGTCTTCTTTTTTGTACTTGGCTTAAGTCCAATAAAATTGTACTTGTCTAAACCTTAATTTTTTTATTTATTTTATTTTACATTTTACTCACACCCTCTCACGCCATTAAAAGCCTTTTCTATCCGTGTCCATTTAGCAACAAGACATGATGAAAATCTAGTTATAAGATTGAGTGTTAAGAAAAAAATATATACAGGACGCTCTCTTGAAATAAAACAAACCATAAAATTTTTGAAGATTTATAGTCATATGAATTTCGCTACTTCAGATAGCTTATAGGTTGTTATTATTGTAGTCACACTGTAATTCCCTTTGTAAAAAAATTATTCACAATTTATTTTTATTTAAAAGAGCAACAATAAAAATTGAATTAATTAATCCTTTAGTATAAAAATTAAAAGAAATTTATCTCGAAAGGGTATAAGAACGCAGACGTTTATCAAATGAAAAAAACTACTTCTTTATTTAAAAAATTTAACTTTTAATATTGAATTCCCTCCCCCATGGGTTAATACGAAAGTAGTTTGCCATCTATTTACTAGCAGTAACAATTGTATTTAATGGTTATCTGGTTATGTTATTTGAATGAATTGTTGAACTAAACGACCATCTATCTATCTGTCTGTCTTTGTGTCTGTTTGAGTTTCATGTCTTTGTTTTTCCCTTTTACTCGTATTATTCATATAAATAAATTAAATTTTATTTTTTCGCTTCTTATTTCCATGCCAATGTCTGAAAGTCTGCAATTTATTCGTAATGACTTGAAAGAGTAATTTTTTTCTCTCTCTTTTAATATTTTCTTTTCTTAGGAAAACAAATTATTTTAATAAAATTATCTTGATTGTTTAATATAATTTTCAAAGCCAACAAGAGTTTTGAAGTAAAAATAATCAGAAAGAAAGGACAATAATAATTTGCAATAAAACCATGGACAGTTAAAATAGAATTCTAGAGTGGGCAATTTATAATGTAAAGAAAGCAATGCTTCTAACCTTTTATTAATAAAACCTATTAGATGGTTAAAGGAAAACTAAGAAGAAAGAAAGAAATTGAAATTATAATTGAACAGCGTAGCACAGCAACCATGAAAGCCAGACGATTCAAAAAATTGGTTCCATGTGTCGTCATCATAGCTTTGTGTCCTATAAAAAATTTAATCTTTCTCAAATACTTGTGCAGCATATTCACAGTGGAAATTTCCAGAAATCATGCAACTTAAATTGTTTTTCTAAATTTTTACTAAATTTGTTATCAAATAATTGTAACTTAAATGGTTACTAAAATCTTCAACAAATATTAGTATGCGATCTCTCGTATTAAGTATGCAAATAGTTTGACTATGTTATAAAATTAAAAAAAAACACTTAAAAGACAGCAAGACAGAAAAAAACTCATGCATGTGTATTATGTGCGCATGTATTAGTAGCAGCTTGAAATGCTTATAGCTTTCAAACTGCTGAACCGATTTTAATAAACCATAGGATGTTCACATCTTTAAGAAAAACCTTTCAAATTACATCTTTTCTATCTAGATCGGCTCTGCAATACTAGTGTAAAAGGGATAGCAAAAAATCTCTTTACGTATTAATTATATAGACTACCCCGCTTTAGAGCGAAAATATTGAATGTGTGTAGTGCATTTTTGGAATAAAGTTCCCTATAGCATGTTGTTCACATCGATGACTTGAATGCTTGAAATTAATTATGGTGGTGATTCCGTGATAAAGTGTTGTTAGCTGATGGAGTAGATTCAGTGCTAGCTCATAAGGTGACTACTATTTCGCTGGAGGATCTCTTGATTAAGCAGATAGCTGAAAATGAGCGTTTGAGGGGAATTTGGATACCGGCAGTTCATCAGCAAAGTTAAATACGGCGTCTGCGGCTAATGTTGCTGTAGGATGCAAAATGCTGCTGTGATGAAGTCTTCAGTTGCCCCGGTGGTTGCCGGTAGTTATGGAAAAGGATGGAAGGGGGTGTAGTAATACCGTCTTAGATGTATATGTCATATCATGTCCCATCATGTCATATCATTTCGTATCGTGTCATGTCATATCAAGTAATGTATTCTCATGCCATGTTGTGTAAACATAACATAACATTACATACATTTTTTTAGGTAAATAAAAGGTAAGCGACATCTTTTATACCCGGTGTCCCGCGACAACGTGCGTTATTTTCTACTTTTAAATCAATTAGTTTCGATGGTTTGTTGGGCTTTTTCAAGGTTTTGGTAGAAAAAAAAGCATCCACCTTCATAAGTGGTAAAAGTGAATAAGAACGCTGATGAGACGGTGTAGTGGCCTGTAGAAATCAGTAGTGCTGATCCGTTCTGCTAATCTGATTGAATATTCGAACATTCAACTCTTAATAATAATTTGAATTTACTTACATTAATGCAAATAATGAACAAGAAATACCCCAATAATAAATTTCACACTTAATTTTTATTTTAGTTCTTAAATTTTTATTTTATTTTATTTATTTTCTAGCAGATGAATTATAATCAAATAAATATCATAAGATAAATATCATAAAACCAATTTCAAAAACACGGTCGGAGCTTAACTTTCTAATTAATTTTTGTTTTATAATAAATCCTCTCGCTTTTAACAGCTTTTTTTATTTATTTTAACTTGTTTTAACTTTTGTCAAACTATTGAAATATTTTGCACAATCTCCATGGTTATTTGCTTTCAATTAAAAAGTTTTCTATGAAAAATACACATGATAAATTTTTTACACCAAAATGTATGCTTTACTATCTGTATTAAATATCCGCCTAATGATATGAACGGTGGTGGTGCTATAAGTTGCTTAAACCCGTGTGTCCTTAAATACACACATTCGAATGAATATGTTTTTATTATAGTACTATGAAATGGTTTATTCCTTTGATCATTTATTATGTTATTGAGCAAAAAAGGAAAAGAGTTCTATATCTTCCTATTATTCTTACAGATAGCCAAGAACTAGTTCTCATTGTCTCCTTTTATGATTGTATGTATTTCTGTCTGTCTGTATTTTGCATCTAGATAAAGTTTTATTTTTAATCTTTTGTTTGTCTTTTTTAGAACCCCTTCAATTTAGTGTTTGTATTTCTATTGTGGGATTTCGTTCTAATTCTTCGTTTGGCAGTTTGTCTCTTGCACAGTTTTGGTCATACATATTTTATTGTTCTAGCGCCTTTTTACACTATATTTATTGTTTCACAAAGGTCCTCTATGTCTTATATACATATATTTTTTCATAAGCCTTTAACAAAAGGCACTTATTAAGCAAAGACAACACTTTAACTACAACTAAAAATGCAGCCATAAAAATTGCACCAACTAGAACAATATACCATCACTTTGTGTAGTTGTAAAGCATTTGTTTTTGCATCGTGCATAAAAAAAAATAGTTTTCCTATCAAAGACTTGTAGCATAGTTTTAGATGGTTTAATTGCTTAATTGTTAGTAAGAGCAATGTTTTCATTCAGTTCAAGGCATTGACTGAAGTGAAAGGGCAATTTTCAAAGTAATTTGTTGTCAAGTAATCAAAAGTTTTGACGAAAAAAAGTGAAAAATAAAATAAATTTAAAGTGAAAAGCTTGAGGTTTTAAATAAAAATAGAAAAAAGCTTATTAAATGGTTTTAAATTTAAAATTAAACTAAATCTGCTTTAAAGAAAAATTTTTTAGCCTTACACGCATTTCGCATTATTATAAAATTTGCCAGATATTGATGGACATACGCTGCTTACCAATGCGTATTGAAAAATACTTAACTGATGTGTACGTTTGAACAATTTTATCTTTAAAAATATATGCCCTAATTTACTTGTCTAAAATAAATTTTAATTTTATATCGATATATGTGCTCATTTAATTTAACTTGCAAAGCATACTTTTAGGTTAAATGTTTCTTTCTTGTTGGCTTGCACGCTAATAGGATTTTCTATATTTATTTAACACGTTTTGTATTCTAATTTTTTTGTTTAGTTTACAAAATATGTTGTTTCTAAATCTATACCTGCATTTAGTTATTTTTATGTATATTTTTTCTCCTTTTTTTGGCAAACTAAACTATTTTTTGTATTTTTGAAAATCGGAATGAAGTTGTACAACTTTTTTTTTTGTGTAAAACAAGTGAAACAAACTAACAAGTGAAGCACCTGTGAAAACACAGAAAACAACTCATATTTTTCCATATATTCAGCCATGTCACAGAACACCATTCCGATCGGAAGTGGTTTCAATTCCGTAAGTTGCTTCTTCAGAAAACGAAAAACGAAAATTTTCTTCGTAATCAAACCACTTTTAAATTTCAAAGTGGAATTGAAAAACGCTTTTCTACTGACTTCATTTGCAGTAAATACTAAAAAACGTGCATACTTTTTGGAGCGTCAAATAATTATTTGGCCATGAGCTTTCCATGTTAATAAAAAGCTTAGTGTGAGCTTTGCATCTAAAAACAATAGTAAACAAACGCCTCAAGGTATAAAAACACCAAAAATGTACTTTCTCGAAATGCCAACTACGGAATCAGAACCAATCCGAACGGAATCTGTGACATGGCTGATTATTTTAAATACAAAGTCAAAGAAGGCTTTACATTTTCTGTAAGGTGACCAGCTCTTTCCCAAAACTAATGGAATAAAAATGTTTATCTAAAGAAAATATTAAAAAAACCTATTGGGAAATTTTGTACCAATTATCTTCAACGTACTTGTTCTATACCTGGTGAAAGTTGGATTGGCACAATATGTTAATGAGTCATGAGAGGTGAAAAGAGACCAAATCATTTAACTAGAACAAAAATTTTTTAAACATATAAAACAAGACTTTTTCCAAATCAATATTTGTTTAAAGTACAGTAATTTGACTAGTAGTTATTAAAGAAACCACCACACAACAGCTACCTTAGTTTTGAATCTCGAACCTCTCACTGGCTTGTCTCGTGACATACTCTCCTCGCTCTAGGGCTAGGGCGGATCCAGCCTTCTGTTCGGGGGGCTCGCATATTGGAAATTTAGTCTGTTTAGAAAATAGAGAGTTTAGAGAAAATAGATACCAGTGCTCGACTAGCCCAGGGGTAGGGGATCATGACCTACATGACAACCTTGTATCCGTGCTTTCTCTAGGGTGTTCACTTATGTTAACTAAAGGAAAAAGCCTACAAATTGTGTTTGTGTAAAGTTTATTGAGTACCTCGGTAGGCTAGTAGGTAACGTGGAGGTGTGATTTCAATTCGCTTATTACATTTTTATTTGTTATTATTATTCATTGACGACAGCCTTAGCTGCATGTTACCAACGTCATCATCAACGGCTTTTGTGCCCTTTGTTCGAAAATGTTGTCAATAGTTGGCTTGGACTGTCGTCAATTCGTCGTCGGTGATAGATACTTCTTTTTCACATGTATCGAAAATGTCTTGAAGACTTGGTTTACAGGATTTGTTTGTGTGTGAAACACATCAGAGGAACCTAAAAAATTGCTTTATTTTTAAAAAATATGTCTTCAGTTGTGTAATTGCATACTTTTAGGAGTATTTTTAAATGTTGCTTTATTCAACATTTACAGTTTTTAAAAAGAACTCACACACGCAAACATATGCAGTCGTTATAAGCGCACTTCCGCACACAAGCACTTATTCAAAAACAATTGAGTACAATTTCACAAGTTTGTTTTTATGTAAAAGTGCAGTACATTAATTTACTTAATAGAGGGATAACATAATTTACAAGAAGCTTGGATTTTTTTGAATACATGTTTCTTCTTGGAGTTAAATTAATTTTTAGATTGGTTTTTTTGCAGAGAAATAATAATGTGGTTTATAAAATTTGTACATAGAAATAAAAATGTAATTAAAAAATATACTTTAAGAAATTTATTATTTGACATATTGTCATAATTTTATTTTAAATGAAATTTATTTGCTGGTGTTTAAACATTGTCTATATTCATTTCATAAAACCGGATTTTAAGGGTTTGTATTAAAAATATATCTTACGGGACATTTTATTTAAAATGAGTCCCAGATGTAAACTTTCAAAACGTCGCTACACGTATACTATTTTTCTATTAACTATTTATTAAAAAACAAATCAATCCTTTTATATTTCAAAAAACGATATATTAAACGTGTATTTATTTATGAATTTTTAATTTTAAGGAAAAATTGTCATACGTATGAGTAATATAATGGTACCCTCATATAAATGCATAGGCCTTAATTTCGCTTGGCCGGCTGCCTTGCGCCTTTAATGACATAAGTATATGAGTTGTAAAAAACGCTTATAAAGCTGCGCTCAATTTAACACCAATAATCTTTTATAAATCTTAAACTCTATTGAAATTTATATTTAATATTTTTACATTTTTATGCTTAACAAAACTTTCACGAGTATCTGGAAAATATCTTTATCAAAAGCACATTTTCCCATCATCCATAATGTGTTTATCATTATAAAGAATATTGTTGTCATAAAAATATTTATATTTGATAATATTGTGTGCGTGTCAGTCAATCTCATGTGTGTGTTATGAGAGTGTTATGAGATTCTGCTCGAATGATATGATAGTTGTAGGATGTGAAGTTGCATACAGTAAGGCACAAGGTATAAAAAAATAATGGTTCTTATTATAACTTAATGTCAATCTTATGTTTATTATGAATTTTATGTATACTTTTTAACCAATGGTTGTTCAAAGAACTCATTATTTTTTATATCATTTAATACAAGTTTTACGCATAAGCCTTAATTAAGAAACTTAATTTATTTGGAATTAAAATATATACACACGCATTCAGTTCGACAATTGATGCCATAGTACCAAACTCGAATCAAAAAATAGTTGCTCGAATTTATATCTATACACAGAGAAAATAGATTCATTGTGATAACTGAATTTGTAGCCAATCGAATTTTGTCAGTTCTGTGTACTATCATATAATTCGGTTGCAATAACTGTACAAATTAGATCTAAAGAACTGAATATAACAGAATGACTCATTGATACAAAATAAATATATTGTGAATTAAATTGAAATTATTTCGGAATTTTAATATATTCCAGTCACAAACCAAAAAATATATATAAAACACAAATAAATAAATATATGTACAACACATTGTTAAAACTTCACATATTCAAATTCTCTACATTTGCGATTTCCATAATCTGCAAGATTACTGCGGCTCAGAGACTATATGCAATTGATTCAACATGTATTTTTCACTATAAAGATATTGTAATGCAATAAAAACTTCGTTCTATAGACAGATAACTTTGAGAAACTTATTATGACATTTTTTTGATGCAAAACGCAAATATAATTTTAGTGATTAATAACTTGTTTGGTTGGTGCCTGTTACCATTTTCTGCAGGGCATCTATGGGAGATATTTCGTAAAAGCTTACTGATAAAATTATCTTCCACAAGAACTCAGCAACCCATCGATTTTTCTTATATATGAAAAAGATTTGAAAAACTTTGTGGATATTATCACAAGTACAATTTCTTAATACATTGTACAAATATAGTTGATATATTTCAGGATGCTTTCCAGTTCAAACATATGCACAGATTTCGGATTGTTGCCCTTGTTTGTATAATTTCCATGGAAATTTATCATTTTGTAGAGAAATAAACTCTTTAATTAACAAAAATTAACTTTCAATATTACATGTACTCACCAAATATAAACAAGAAGAGATTTATCAATGAATTCGCTTGAGCATCGGGACTTAGATTACTCGTTCTTTAATAATATTAATTAGACTATGTTATTCACGTATGGCTTTGCCATTTAGTTTCAGCTTACGGCTGTAGATTTAAAAGTTATTTTCCACAAGAATATTGAATAAAACCGTTATTTGCAGGATATCTTGGAATTGTAAATTAAATAATTTTTTTAAAAACATCATTCATCAATCAGCAAAAAAGTCTTACCTTTCAACAATACAAATAATTTATCTTGAGTGGAGTGCTGCAGTTTTTGTATTTCTTGTATTTTAATTGGTTTTGATTTTAATATTTTATCCAAAGTTATTTAATCAATTTGGCTTAAGTTCGTTTTCAATTTAATCTTTCGATTAAACAATTTTTTGTTTTAGAAAGAAATTCTAAAACATGTAACAACTGAATATTAAAAAAAAAGTTGGCTGAACTGACATCAGATGTTTCGAGACCACCACAGTCTTCTCATCAGAGCTCTTTTCCACTTAGATGATACTGCTAGTGAAGGCAGCAGCAACCAACGAACGAAAATTCTATTAACTTTTTTATCGGTTTTTTAAAGGTTGGGAACTTCACTATGTTTCTTTTTTTTCTTTATCATGTTCAACTCTTTTTAAGCTTTCTGATTTCTGTCATTACCGGCATGAAATATCATTAATATTTTTAAATTCTAGTGTTTTTTTTTTTATTTTTTTAGAATTTCTTTCTAAAATAAAAAATAATTTAATCGGAAGATTAAACGTAACTGTAACTGTATTCCAACTAATGTGTTTTCTCTGTGTATTATTTACATTTAAGTCCGAAAGCATAGTCTCTTCCACTTCGAAAACCAAACTAACCTCCCTGATGGATCAAATCAAATAATAAGAAGATTTAGAAGTAAAATACATATTTAGACAAAAATACAAATTTAAAATTCATACAAATTTAAAACTCATTCCTTTTTTAATTTTCTATGACAACAGTTAGTTCTAAATTGAATGTTTGTTTTAAATTTCAAAAATAATTTCCTGCATTTTCCTCATACTGCTGCACTGTTCAATGATTGCTCCTTTATTCCTTTAAATGTAGTATGCAATACTTGGCATTAAACATACAGATTTTATTATTGCTCTTGCAACAACCATAAAAAACCAAAAAGCATTGAGAAAAATATCAAAATGCAATTTGCTGTTATAGATAACAATTGTCATGCATTTACATCTGCAAAAATAAAATCTAAAATGAAAGATGACTTTGAGTTTTACGATTTACTGCAGTCAAAATAAAATAAAATAAAAATATCAATCAATTGTCTTGTTTTTTTTAGGAGTAGGCAATGGGTCTGTGTGTTTGTGTGTGTGTGTATGTGCGATTTTTAAAATTGCTGTAAATTGAAATATTACAAATGATCGAGAATTGATGTTCAATTGATTGAAACAAATATATATTGTATTTAACATGTTTAACGTTAAGTGAAAAACTTTCGAATGCCAATAAACAAACGTGTTAAAACAAGTAAATTCTCATTGTCATAGACAAAAATTATTTAAAATATATTCATTTTAATGCAGTCATTGTTAAAACCAATTTCATAAAACTATTATGAACATATTTGAACACTCGGTCCTTTGCATATTTTATTAGAATTTCTGAATATATTTTTCCAACTGCATTAGACAGAACGAGAAATTGGTGTGAAATATAAATTTGTACATGCATATTTGCATATACATTTTATAGGACATTTTCTATTAAACTTTCTCCTAAAGACATAATTTGCAGATAATTATTTATGGCTTTATTTGGAAAACAACTGAAGATTTTAAGTGCGGCATCTATTAAAGCCACTGGATTTGAAAAATTGGTTTTATGTGTTCTTTCTATTGCTAGGCACTATAGCTTTACATAATAACCTCATCATTCGACTGCATTATTGTTCTTAAAATTTATAAACAGAAAAAATTCTATTTGAGAAATCTGGAGAATAAATTTGATGCGCAAAAATTTTAAACTCAAATCGTATGTTTTGTATCGATATTACAAAGTTCTGCATCTGATCATTATATTGATGGAAGATCCCTTTTTTTACTATTATTTTTTTTTTGCTTAGGTAAAGTTCACCTTCCTAAAGTATACTGGATACAATGGCGCATTATAAAAATAAGTAAAATTTAAATTAGTGGAATAGCATTCAAGTTTGTAATAAAACAAGTCATGTCGCATTATCACAAATAAAATAATTTAAAAGCTCAAACAATTTTTATCATGAATATCAGTGGCGGCCATTCTCTCGATTTCTTATACACTCGTGCATAGGCTGTTTTTTTAACCATCAACACACGTACACTGTGTGTAAGACTCAAAGCCTATCTATTTAGCCGCGAAGCACATACACAAAAATAGAATTAGATAGTGTATGTTTGGACACTACGGCTTTATAAAGAATACATAAATATATGTAGCGTTGCCATTCGTCCTCCTTTTTGGAGCGTCCGAAGTAGTCCTTCTTCTTTTTAGCAAGTTTCAGGGGTCGTTCTACTTATTACGCTTCTCTCCATATATATATTTTAATTAAACTAAATTTAATTGATTAAGTTTTTTCATTAACATTTTTTTCATCCTCTTTTAAAGTGATTGCGTATTTCATCGTCTGTTTATATGTTGAAATTTCCTTACAAAATTTTTTACAATTATTTAGGGCCATTATTACAATTCGGCTTTAGTTATAATTAGCATTTTATCGGACGGATAAACAGTTTTTCATTATTACAACTTTAATATAACCTAAAAGTGTGGGATAACTTACTGGGAAGTTCATTCTTCCGCTAACTTTTATCGGCACACATTTTCATAGGCTGCCATACTTGATTCGTTATCAAGTAAACACCAAGGCGTATCTAACTGGTGAACTCGCCAGAACACATGACCTTACTCGGCAAACTTAATGGAGTGATGAAATTATCACAATTTTGTCACTATATGGAGCTTCCCTTCGTTACGGTATTGGATATTTCATTATAGAGCTACCTGCGCTGATAACTCCATCCATCTTTCAACACTTTTTGACAACTGTAGTGTAGTTTCTACAACAAATTTATACTTGTTGTAGACTTATGTGTACCTGTTATCTGTGCCATTGTAAATACATATGTATGACGTTTCCACTTGCGCTCTTGTATAGCCATACTTTGAAAAAGATAATTTTTATATTACAGGCAAGTTGTAATAATGAAAAATTGTTGCAGGTCAGTTTACCGATCACTTCTGCTTATCATGCCAGTAACTATCTTCCACTTTACTACTGAGTTGTAATAATGGCCCTTAATACAAAAATGCCAACGATTAATATTACTAAATTTACACAATGAAATATTGAATGATATGTGCTTCATGAAATTTTTTATTTGCTTATTGCTAATGGCAAATAATAAAACAAATATCATGAAATATTTCATCGTGTAAATTTAGTGTATGTTTAAAAAAATATTTTATAAGAAATGCCAATTATCCTACCCCGTTTTCTAGGGTTCCGTACACCAAAAGTGTAAAGGAACCCTATTGTTTTCGCTACGCTGTCCGTCTGTCTGTCTGTCACAGGCTGGTTTCTCGGGAACCTGAGCCTGAAATTTTTACAGAATATATAAAACTTTGCCCGCTACAAAAATATATTACAGTTGAAAATTAAAAGGTGTTCTAAATCGAGCAACGAAAAATGTTGAAATACTAATGTAATATACTGACACTTATATTTATATAGACATTTTAAACTTTCAAAGTTTGTGTTAATTGGTGCAGTCTATTTTACAGACTACACCAAAAAAATAAATAAATAAAAAACAATACAAATTAAAGGGTGTTCTATCAGTTAATGTAATTTTACTATGTAATGTAGACAATCTGCTTTATCCTGAAAACCGTAAGAGGCAAGCTCTTGAAATTTGCAAAAACGCCAAAGCTAAAAAATTTCAAAATTAAAAAAATTTCATGACGAAAAATCGCCAAAATGAAAAAAACGCTTAAAGGAAAAAAAGCACCAAAATCCAAAAAATCGCTAAAACGCAAAAAATCACCAAAACTAAAAATATCGCCAAAAAAACTAAAAAAAACCGAAAAATGTCATCAATACGGAAAAAGCACTAACACAATAAAAAATCGCTGAAACTAAAAATATCATGAAAATCGAAAAAAATCGCCAAAAATTGAAAAAAATTAACAAAACGAAAAAAAGTCGCCAAAACTAAAAAAGAACAAAAAAAAATCGCTAAAACTAAAAATAAATCAGCAAAAACCGAAAAAAATCCCAAAACTAAAAAAAGCGCAAAAAATTTAAATAAATCGCTAAAACTAAAAATATTGTCAAAAAGTGAAAAATACGTTAAAACAAAAAAAAACCAAATCTAAAAAATCGCCAAAACTTAAAAAATCAGGAAAAAAAAGAAAAATCGCACAAAGAAACGAAAAAATTAGCAAAATGGAAAAAGCGCCAAAGCTAAAAAAATCGCCAACGAAAAAAAGGTTAAAAAAACTAAAATTAAACAAAAAAGATAAATGAAAAATTTGCCAAAAATTAAAAAAAAATGCAAAACCGAAAAGGGATATATGTGTATTCGTACGAAACCCTTAGTTTATTTTCCTACACCTCTTGCCAACAAAACAGAATTTCATGCGACTAATCTCATGAAATACTCCATCGTGTAAATTCAGACTTACTTCATCATCATCACTTATTTTAATTGCCAAATTAATTTATTTCTTTAAAAATTTTCCGCTTTTTGTGCCAAATATATCATCGTTTTTTTTTGTGATTCTCAAAAAAGAAATGGTAACCCTACCAAAAATGACAAGTTTCTAAGAACTGATTCTGGTAGAGCGCACCAAATTCTATATGTGTATCGGTGTTTTAAAAGTTTACATTTACGATTCATTTAAAGAGGAGTTAAACCTTTTTTAGTGACTCGGCATAGGAAACCTTGTAAGCCTCACGTTAAAGCTATAAAATGGGTTCAGTTTTTTTTATGTAGAACACAACGAAAAAAATTTTTGTGGAACATTTTAACTCTCTAACTCTTCTTAAAAAAGGGGCAATTAAACTCCCCTTAAGCGGTGATATAGTGGGCTAAAATGTTCTACAAAAACATTCCTCGTTGTAATTTACATGCAAATTTTGAACATATCTTATACCTTAAACGTAAGGCTTACAAGATTTCTCATGCCGAATACTAATTGCGAGTAAGTGCTAAATGAGCCCATATAACGAATAGTTAGAGGGTTAAAATTAGGGATGTAACGAATACCGATACCGATACCGATATATCGGCGATACTTCAGATTTTCCGATACATCGGTATCGGCGATATTTTACTGTCGATACGACGATACTTTTAAAAAAAATTTCAGTGTTTTTTTCTGACAAATTATTTATCTTTTGTTAATTTTACCATGAACTAAATTCATTTCGCTATTTTTTAAATCTTATTAATATAAATTTTAAAAATTAATAATATTTTATGCTGTTATTTTGTAAAAAATTTATTTATTTTTGTTAATTTGACCATGAATTCAAATTCAATTCGTTGTTTTTTAAATCTTATTCCAGCAAAAAAAAGACACTCCAAAGAAGTCATGAAAATGTAGAATTCACGATCCGAAAGTTTTGCGAATTTAGACAATTTCTAATTAGTTTTACATATCCTTGCCATTGCAAGAAGTTCTGTTTTTCGATTACCAATCACCCAATTGGAAGCGATGCTAGGACAAATTTCTTTTTCCGTGTTCTATAATGATTTTTCCTCAAGGAAAAAGGATAAAAAATTACCCATTTTCACAATTTTTTTTAATGCGAATTTAAATTGAAAATTGTATTTTCATGTAAATTTAAGTGAATAAATATAAACTTTTAGAAGACTTTTAATAATTAAGCCATTAAGTTATTTAGAAAACTATTAGTTGATTTTTTAAAAAGCATGGAGATTATTTTTTTAAATTATAAAGGAATTAAAACTTTTTTCTTGCTTTTTTACTAATTATCTGCATATTTTTAATACAGATTTTTTGGAAGCAAAGAAAATGTAGCTCCTTAAAAATTACTTCCAATTTTTTATACTGGGTTAATATCAATTTTAAATATTAATAATCTCTTACACTGTAATTTTGTTTAAGAAAAAAAATTGCACTTGAGTTTTGTTAATCTAAACTTGAACTCAATTTCAATATTCGTATCGGTATCGGAATCGGTATCGGCGATATTTATTTTTAAATATCGGTATCGGTATCGGATCGGCAAAACGGTGTATCGTTACATCCCTAGTTAAAATGATTCACAAAAAGATTTCTTGTGGTGTTTTACATAAAAGTGCTAAGCACATCTTATGCTTTAAAGCTTTTTCAATTTCTTTTGTGTTGTACAGTGTTATATTATCTGCATACCATTAAATGACTAAATGAGCAGACTAAGATCCAGAAATAAAGCCGGTATCTACTACTTTGAAACTCTCAAGACGTGTAACATATTTTAGGTGCACACTGTACATATGTATATATTAATTAAATCTAAATTTTATTTCAGTTTTATTTTTGCTATAAATATTTCTTTCAATAATTTTTTTTCTTGTGATTTTAGAATTTAAGAGTCTGCAATAGTCCTTGTATGTGTTTATATTGTAGATTCTAATAAAATGCAAACAAATTGAAAGAAATACCAATAAAATATTGTATTTTACAGGCAATAAACAAATATTATTTTTGAAATTGATTTTCTACTGATGAAAAAGAAATAAAATAAATGCAAAGTGAAGAAAGCTGTAAAATAGCAATCTGAATTTATATTCATTTATATATATCGAAAAAAAATATACAAAAACACACACACACACGAGAAATTTTATTAAAACTATTTAAATATTTACAAAGTTTCTGTAAATTTTTGGATTTCTTTCCTGCAGCTTCTTTTTATATTGTTTTACAAACAATAAAAATAATGGGAAAACAAATATTCATATATTTCTTAAAGCGTTAAGCCATAAAGTATGCAATAAAATAGCATGCACTCTCGCTCCATGCAATAAACTAGCAAGACAATCCAGAAAGTATGCAAACAATAAAAAAGTTGTTTGACTGACTTATGGCCATTGACTTTGAATTTATAAATATGCAAGAAGTTTTCTTGTTATTTCAACAAAATAAACTTTAAAGTTGAAAAGTTATAAAAATTAAAAACTAAATATGAACAAAAGAAGCAGAAGTAAAGATTGAATTAAAGAAATGCAACGATCATAGTTTATAATAATATTTTCAGAAATATGATGGAAATCGATTTTGAAAACGCAATACTTTTAAATGTCATTTTTAATACACTTTCCATACAATTTTTATAATTTTTGTGATAAAATTATAGATGGAAATCGATTTCCATCACATACCTGTGTATTTTCCTCGTGTATGATTTCAAGTCATTCCTCGAGTGCAAATGTTTTTAACAGCAATGTTTTGCCAATTTTTACTATTTGAATATAATAATTTCAAGACAGAAAGAGAGAAATACAATTTTTGTATAAGCCATTATATCAAGACATAACAATTAAATAAGGAGAACATATTCTTCATTGCATCAAAATTATGCCAAAAGCTATTATTATCCATAAATATAACGGATAATGATTTTAGATGGGAAAATTTCGTTTGCAACAAACAAAGAAAACAAATTTACCGAAAAAAATATGGTTCAATGAACCCAAATTACTACTAAAGTTTTTTGTTATTTTTTTGTTGCAGATACAAAATAATTTATCTTTGGTATCATAGCAAAAAGGATGAAAAAAAAATAAGAGGAAAGGTCATTTTGGCTGAATGTGTTTTTATATTATTTTTATATAAAAAAATATATATTTAAATTTTACACTGTCGAAAATTGGCTGCATATATTGAACTTTGGCTTAAGCTTAAGGTCGCTTTGGTTGGAATCTTTCAAGGTTTATAGGTTTATATACAATTATGTATTTATTAAAATGTGTTTTAAATTTTAGAACGTTTTTCCATTTTTATAAATTTCGTAATAAAGGAGGGCGTATGATTTATTTTAATAATTTCATAGATTATACGTAACATGAGTCGTACAAGAATATGCTTGTGTGAGATAATTAAAAGTTTTATATTTTAAGCACAAAGGCAAGATGCGATAAGTTTTAAGTCTTAAAATGACATAAATAATCTTACGATAAGAGAGCAGCAGAACCAACAACTTACGGTGAAACGAATGTAAACCAAAACATTAACATTTTTCATTGCTTTTGATGTAATAAAAATTCTAGTATGTATATAAAAAATTCTTATTGAGAACAATTATGTAAAGAAGGTTATTTATTTATAAGATATCTGGAAAATCACATAAAAGAAAAGCATTTATTATCAAAAATTATTTCTTTTAAGGTTTCTTTTTGGCAAATTATTTCAAATTGTATTAATGATTTATGATTAAAAGAAAACATGACATTTCTAAGGAGGTTAATGAGTTTTAGGTTTTTTTATGGTCATGTCTATTATTTCCATTGAATACATGTATATATCACCTTAACTCGAGAACAGTATGCCCAATTTCGATCAAGGAAATACAAAAAGATGAAGAATAAAATTACCTTTAAACTATCTTAATGTGATTTTTTGCTTTATTAACGGTTATTTAGATATTAACAAAGTATAGTCGAAAAATTTTTGTTTTTATGCGGAACTAAACATTTTTTCTTTCTAAAATCTTATGATAAATTTAGAACTACAAAAAACTTTACCTTTTAACGATTGTTATTACAGATATCAGTATTACGAACTAAATAAGGCACATGTCATGAAAATCGATGTGCAAATATTGATTTTATTAGCAATTAAGTGAGTACACCCAGGTGCTTTTGCTAATAAATATATTTTTTTGACCCTGAGGTCTTCAGCTCAAGACTAGTTTCAGGTAAGCCAACAACATCATGCATTTTTCTCATGTACATTGGTGTGTTATTGTGTTGGTTGTTGTTGGACTGTTAAAGTGATGAAGGCACAGCACTGATCACTTTGGCAGTACCGGCAGCAATAACTAACATATCCTAATGCACTTTACAGCACCCTTCTTCGTCAGTATTGTAGCAGAACCGTTGGCGAAGTAAAATCACTAATAAAATGGCTACACAGCTTAAGCAACTTAATGCCTCTACTTGATACCAGAGGGCTTGCAACACTGCTCTACCAAAAAATGTGCAAAATGTGCAGAGTTTTAAACTAATTAAGCTTTCTATCTCTCTCCCACTTCACCACCTGTTCTCTCTACACTATTCCTTTTCCAAAGAAAATAACACATTAATTAATTAAGTGGTAGGCATTAATTGCTTGATTGTGTTACTTCTCTTAAAAAAATTCAAAAAAAAAAACAAATGTACCTTTTAAGCGTTTGGGTGTATTCACTTAATTGCTAATAAAATCAACATTTGTACATCGATAAAAAAATGAGTACACAGTACTTTTAACCACACCAAACTGATTTCAAAGATCAAAGTTTTGCTTAAAAGGAATTTCACTGTCAGTCTGCATTATCTTTAACAGCCAAATACTTTTTTTTCGTTTAATAAAAGGAGTAAAATACATATGATGTAAAAATAAGGAAATATTTTATAAATATGTATGCGTTTAATAAAATATTCAAAATATGTATTAAAGGGTAAAATATACACTAAGAAATAGATGCTAAAGGTCTTAAAAGGTTCTAAAACTTACAAATATCTTATTCGTGTCTTCGCACGTTAAACAGGGAAAATACATTCTACCCGTTTTGCTAAAAGCCTCGAAAAATTGCAGGTTTTCGCAATTTACTTCAAATTTCGAGTGTGTACGAGCCAAGCAGATCTCATATTAGGATTCAGGTCATATTAGGGTCTGGTCAATTGTACAGACCACGTATATATATTCTTGTAACATGGACAAAATAATTACAGTCTGGGTGATTTTTTTTACTTTATTTATTTTTCATTTTGGCTAATCTTTTCTGTTTGGCAATATGCTCCTGTTTTTGCAATATTTTTCAGTTTTTGTGATAATTTTCCCCTTTTCGGGGATTTTCCCCGTTTTTGTGATTTTTACCCATTGAGGAAATGTTTGCCCTTTAGCGATTTTTTTCCATTTTGGCGATTTTTTTTTATTTATTAAACTCTTTTTTTATTAAGTTTTTGTTTAGTAGTCAATTTGATTTTATAATTTCATTAGGGGTTTCCTTCGGGCTAATTATGGTCAAACCAATTGTAAATAAAAACAATTAAATTTTCATTAATTCTCACAACGTTTCGTTTTTTGTTTTCAAACTTCTTCAGGGGATAATTTTATTGTTAAAAATTAATTTTGTTTTTACATGCTGTCACTGACTTTAAAACAAAAGAAACATTGGGTGATAATAAATGAAAATTGAATTGTTTTTATTTACAACTGGTTTGACCATGTTTTTGTCTCATGCTATCGTTTCATATTTTTATTTTTGTTTAACCCTCGTAATGTACATCCGTGTATAACGTCCTAAAAGCAACTTCGTTCTAATAAAAAGAAATTTTAACAAAACTTTATTTTAAAACCCGCCAAATTTATACTAACTAGTTGCGACATTTTTTGTATTTTCATATTGTGATAATTTTTTCTTTTACTCAAAATCGGCTTTCACACAGAAAAAACTAAATATATAACAACGGGAATTTTTGTATTTGATCCAAATGTACCAAATGTAATGTTTGTTGAAAATACAATTTTGTAAAAAAATCATTAGGGAAAAATAAAAATATTTTCAAAAAAAATTTTTTTTTATTAAATATAGAAAAAATCTTTACTACAGAAAATTCAAAAAAGTTCTTTTATTGAATCAACATATTTTCATAGAACAGTATACAAAAATCTTTATTCTCTTCAGTTATTACTCAACTTTTATTTTTTATATTTTCAATTAATGAATTTTCAATTATTTGCTCATTACTATTTCGTATTTCTATGAAACTTAAACAAGAGCAAAACAAACATCTTAATAAATCACACCTTAATAAACTCAAAACGCGTTAAGAAATACAAAGTTTATATTTCACTAACTCTCTATTCCAAGAATTTTACAATTATAGTTTGTTGTTTGCAAAGTTGTTTTGTAAAGTTTTGTAATAAATGGTTGGTGAAAATCGTAAAATTGCTCACCAATCTACAGGTTCTAGCATTTAAGTTACTTTCAGTTGCTAAATAATTGTTACTTGCTTGCCACGGGCTAAACCATGTTCGTTACTTTTTCCACTATTCATCTACAAAGACAAACTTTTTTAGAATTTCATGAAGAAGAAAAAACTCGAAACATTAAATATGCGGGTTCATGTTGAAATAAATGCCAAGATTTCTTTAAGTGTGTACAAACTCATAAATTGAACATTTTAAGATAAAAAGGTATGCAGTTACACACAGATACGCATTTTTGTATGTGATTGAGAGTATGACTTTCCTGTTTCCTGCTTTGTGTTTTTTTTCTCTGTTGTAATTTTGGGAAATAGTTAGAAAAGTTTTACATGTGCAAACACAGCAATAATTTTCTTTTTGTTTGTGTCATCTTGCGAAAATAAATAAAATGAACATAAAACAATTGATAAGAAATGAGGGCTAAATCAATGAAATGGAATCGTATTGAATTTGTAATAAAAAGTAACAATGAAGTTTGTTTTTATCCCAAATAAATTACTAATAATATTATAAAATTTATATGTAGAAGTAGATAACACGTTACCATTTTTTTTTAGATGGCTCAACTTTTATTTGTTTAAAATTATAGTCAATTATAGTCAAATAATGAATTTGGAATGAATAAGAAGCTGGAATTTTGTGTACACGTTTGAAAGCGTTGTCAAAGTCTCAAACAATCCCGTATTGGCATCACGAGATATCAGAGGTAATCAGGCGCGGATCCAGCTTGAGTTGTTGGGAGGGGAACTTTTGAATGAAACGTACCATTTTGTATATATTCTTTTAGGAACTCCATAGAAATGAGGTATATTTTATTCCGTTTGGAGGGGGAAATATCCCTTTTTCCCCTCCCTTGTATCCGCGCCTGGAGGTAATAAGTACCGGCACTTTCTTTTTTATAGATGACCTTTGATGTTATAATAAAAGTTGTAGAAAAAGTTTACTCCTACTATCAGTCGAGTCATGCAATTGTCGCTTATCGAACTGTCCTTCTGAGCAAGGGTCAGGGGGTCAACCCAGAGTAAAGGGCGATAGTTTTCTTTACCAGGAGGTAAAAAATAGATAGCTTTGAGCTACCTAGAATTGGATGGGTAGAGTTGAGGCTAGCAGGGGAAGCTAAATACCTGTGTGTTTTCCTGGCCAAAAGCTATCGTGGAAAAGAAATACGCAGGAAAAGCTTCAACACATCCAACGAATGCAGGAACTCCATACGAAGGAGCTTGGGGCCTGCAACCGAATGTGTTAAACTGCAGCAGTTGTTCGGCCGGTTCTTTCATATGGATGTGTGGTATGATGGGAGGCAATGAGGGAGAAGAGTGATAGGAAATTACAGTGAAGTTCGGTTATATCGAACACCGATTATAACGAATTATCACGTATAACGAATAACTTCTCCGGTCCCAACAGGGTTGCATTAATATTTCATAGAAATTAGTACGCTTATGCGAACTCCGGATATAGCCAATTTTCGCTAATAATGAACTGTTTTTTTTTGTAAGTTATAAAAATATAACTTCATGCAAATTTATCTAGCATTTTTTGAGACATTAAAGCCGTTATTTATCACAATTTGGTAAGAGTTTTCTAGCATTATAAATGGTACTTTTTAGTTAGTGTACCAAATATGTTTTATATATCTATTTAGAATTAAATGAACAGAAATACTCTCTTTTAAAAATGTTTTTTTTATTTCTAGGAAGAAAAGTTATTTACTCCGGTTATAGGAAACTTCGCCTATAACGAACAAAATTGCCCTGTCCTGCGGAGTTTGTTATCACCAAAATCCGCTGTTTTTGCTGTGATCCAGAGGTGCGCCTCAGGAAAGTGCACCTTTTTGTCACGTGCGACACCAAGCAATTAAGCTTGTATTTCAGAACTATGTAGCTCGATTTTTTTAACTTTTACTTAGTATAGAGCTATTTACGGCCTACATAAATATATAAAGAAGTAAAAAAACTTTCGTTTAAAAAAACAAGCATAAATGCTTGATGTCGCACTTGACAAAAAGTGGAATTTTCTGTGGAAGCAGGCGGGTGCCTAAGGGTTTGAAAGAACATGGTGTCAAATCGAAACCAGCTACCGACTATAGGAGAGATCTCAGCGTGTTTATGGATAACCAGAGTCAGGCTATGTTGGGTTCAAGGTCACTGAAACGTTGAGAGCAATTAAACCGGCAACGGACTGACAAGAATAGGCTCGACATTAGATGAGACCGTAAGTGATGCATCAGAAAAATTTCCGATTGGTTACTACTTTAGAGAACTCAGTAATAGTGTGGTGGATATGACTAATCGTTCTTGCGGATGTAGGGAGGATTGTAGTCTCGAGGGCTATGTGACTAAAATTTGACTTAAAAAGATCCGAACTTTGGACTGAAACATACTATGCTGTAAAATTAATTTTTAAACTCAATAGAAATTAAAAATATTTTATCTGTTTGGGGGGCGTGGGTGGTTGGAATATCTCATTTTCCACCGCCTTGGATCAGCGCCTGATACATATATGACATAACTATATCTTGTAAGTTTTCTATAGAAGGGTAGAAGGGTATCACAATGGATGAAAGTGGAAGTGTGTATCCCACTACCCTTCGTAGCCTAACCTGTGTTGCTCTTGTATTATGGTTGCTTCAACCATGCTTTTTATTGCGTGTAGGAAATATCGCTGTATAAAAAATGTGTAGGAAATTCTACTCTCCAATAATATTACTACCATCAAAAGTCGCATACAAGACAGAAAACGATTATTGTTACTTTCGAATAGTGATGTTTCGTCACGCTTACCAGAGATTAAATGATACCTCTATACAATGCCAAAACTCATTTACAAAATTTCAGCTTATCTAAAATTCCGAACTTAAGTCTTTATATGTTTGAGAAATGAAAAACTTATTTCCTTTCGATTAACTCAAAACTATTAAAACCGAGAAAAAAATGTTTAAGACTTGTATTAAAAATATGCTTTAAAAATTAATTTAACCTACACAACTTCAGTTCGTAACCGAAGAGCATCTTTAAATCTTAAGACTATAAAAACCAAACAAAAAATGCAATGCACACAAATGAAAGTCAGTGAGTATGTCATTTTTATAATTTGTTATACTCTTGGTGGAAAATATATTTTTATTCTAAATTTGTTTGTATGCACATATTTTCTTCTAAATTTGTGCCAACCGTCTGATATATGGAAGGTTTTTTTCTGTTTTCTATAATAACCTTTGGAAACCTACGCACAATCATAGAAGTATACATATTTTAAAAATATGTATATTTTTTGGCTCAAAATCTTGTTTGCCATTTTTCCTCATTAAAAATATAGAAGAAAAAACAAACGAAAATCAAATAATAAATCTCTATTTACAGTTACGGCTTCTACATTGAATTGTCAACTATAACAAATACGAGTACTTACAACAGAACAAACACACAGAAACGACTAGAATAAGAAAACGTACCTTGCAACTTTATAAGCTGAGCAAGAAGTATTACAATTCAAACGTACATATAACGATGAGGTAGATGAAGAGGCAAACAAGCAATAGAGTTTATTTATCATCTACCTGCTCATATCAAGTTTAAATATCGTGCAAAAGTTCAATCTCATATGTGCAAGCAAGCGAGTAGAGTAGGCTATTATCAGAGTTAGCACACACACACACACACTCATAATCAAACAAAGTTCCTTGAGTATGTATGTACAAGATAAATATATTTGTACAAGTATCATACACGTGTGTAGGATGTGAATATCATCATATCTATGATTGTTTTTATTTTCTTCTTGCGAATGAAAATGTATGCCGCTCATAGATAACAATGTTGTTGGTGTTTTATGTTGTTGGTGTGAAAATTACAACGCCAATGTCAATATCTAACACTTGTAAGTGACACATCTAACACTTGTATATGTGTTTCTCTGTCGCTGAGAAGAACTGAAATAAGTCAAAAGAGAATTTTTAATATTTTGACTCAATATTTGAAAGGAAGTTTTTAACGTATGTATGTTCTACTAAAGCAAGATAATAACTATTAGGTTAGGAAAACACTTGAAATATTCATTCAAGATAAGAGCATAACACTACTTAGACACTTTTTAAGAACATTTATGTTGCAAAAAGAAATTTATATATGAAATGTTCGGAAAACTGTTATGCTAAGAAGACTATATCGTCACAGAAAATGCGTGGAGCCCAATCTAACATTTTAAAAGTTTTACAGGAGCAGCATAAAACTTATTTAAATGAAAAACATATTGACAATTAATGCAAAAATTTACAATAAATATATAAATTTGTTGATCCTTTTTTACTTGTATGTAAAATTTTGCACTAATTGTCAATATATCTTTCATTTAAACAAGCTTTTATGCTTCTCTTGCAAAACTTTTAATATGTTAAATAAGCGCTTTTTGCATTTTCTGTGACGATATACAAGATGTAAGATTTCGTCATATAAAACGTAAGACCATGTAACTACAATTGTTTAAATTTTACAGAAGAGGTAAAAAAGCTTATGAAGTAGTAGTACAAGCATGACAATAGAAACCTAAACATTTGAAGGCATATGGGCTTTGATATAATATACAATAATTGAACAAAAACCCCCAATTTTGACATTTTTGTCACTTACATGGTTTTATATTTCATATTACGATATATGTATGTATCCTACTAATAAAAATATGCCGCATTTAGTCAACAGAAAATATTATTATTATTTTTTCTATATACATATATTAGGGTCGACCAAAAAAATCGATAATTTTTTTCACTTTATACTCTGAAAAATAGGTTAGTAGAGACCTCAAAAAAACTCTCTCCAAGTATGAGCTTTTAATTTTAATAGGAAAGTCCTCCGCCTCTCAGTTTTTTTATTTTTTTCCTTATTATTAGAAAGAAAAATTCATATCTCTATTTACTATTTGGAAAATATATATATATATATATATATATATATATATATATATATATATATATATATATATATATATATATATATATATATATATATATATATATATATATATATATATATACATATATATATATATATATATATATATATATATATATATATATATATATATATATATATATATATATACATATATATATATATATATATATATATATATATATATATATATATATATATATATATATATATATATATATATATATATATATATATATATATATATATATATATATATATATGTATATATATATATATATATATATATATATATATATATATATATATATATATATATATATATATATATATATACATATATATATATATATATATATATATATATATATATATATATATATATATATATATACATAGAACATAGAACAAAAGCAATCTAAGTATGTATGCATGTATGTGTCTATATATGTATATGTGCTGCTTTTCTTTGGAAGAAGAAAATGCTTTTTCAAGAAAGAAATTGTAAAATCTCTAAAAAGCTTGAGGAATGAGAGTTTAAAAATATTTGTACTATTTATTCAACACTTTGAAAATTTACTTTTTCAGAAAATGAGCCGATGTTCATATATATATATATATATATATATATATATATATATATATATATATATATATATATATATATATATATATATATATATATATATATATATATATATATATATATATATATATATATATATATATATATATATATGTATATATATATATATATATATATATATATATATATATATATATATATATATATATATATATATATATACATATATATATATATATATATATATATATATATATATATATATATATATAGATATATGAACATCGGCTCATTTTCTGAAAAAGTAAATTTTCAAAGTGTTGAATAAATAGTACAAATATTTTTAAACTCTCATTCCTCAAGCTTTTTAGAGATTTTACAATTTCTTTCTTGAAAAAGCATTTTCTTCTTCCAAAGAAAAGCAGCACATATACATATATAGACACATACATGCATACATACTTAGATTGCTTTTGTTCTATGTTGCATTGAATTATGCATATTATTTGCTGTATCTTTTTTATAAACTACTTGTTGTACTCTTATAAATGTACATAAATTCTTAAATGTATAAAATAAATGAGAAACTAATAATATATTATACAAAACAAGAAAACGCTTTTGGTTATATAAACAATATTTTAAATGTATAATGTTTTACGCTTTAAGCGCTACAAGAACTTGAGTTGAACAATTATTGACCCAAAACTGTGTGTTTAGTAATTTAGGCATCATCTTCTAACACTTTTAGTTCAAAGCTATTCATCATAAATTAATGGCTGGAGGTTAGATTTTATATCTAATCATTTTCATATAATTTTTATAATAATATTAGAGTAATTTTGCACATGTATGAAGCGGATGGATGCTCCGGAGACATTCAGGAATTTCTGTTTTTCTTTTAAGTTAATTTAAAATCTAAAACGGTAGAAATTTCTTTCTTATTGTGCAGTAATAAAAAGGTAGATAGATATGTTGCAAATGAAACAAGACATGTTGCATTCAAATCAATAAACAGATTCAGTTGTGCATTTTCAGATTTCTTTCTAAACATTAAAGGCTTCGCATTAAGTGTAATGATTATCTAATATAAACATATTTATGTATATTTGTTTTTCTGCAAGAATATGGTTAGCGCATGTGAACCAACTCACATGTCATAAATCAATTTCAATGGAATTATTAAAAAAAAAGAAACACTTAAAGCCGTATGCCCAGTTTATTTTCAAGGCAACTTTTTACATGCATACATACGGCTACTACGAAATATTAGTTTGCAAAAATAGCTTGTTACAAATTATTATACAGTTTTTCTTTTATAAAGAATTTTTATTGAATATTTTTCTGAGAAATTAAATGTAAAATGGCTAAAATTTGGTTTAAGACGTTTTGCTAATTTGGTTTCTCTGTATTTAGAATAAAATGTAAACGATCCCAATTATCAAGGAATAGTTGTAATAAGTATTTATTTGCAACAGCAATGCTACGACAATTCCAAACAATTTTTATTTTACGCAAATATAAAACACATACACTTTGCCGGTTATCTATTGGATCTTTTCTATTTATTACAAGTGACTAACTTCTTTTTTTGTTTTTTTTTTCAAACACAAGTTGCTTATATACCACCATATGCATAACATATAAAATGAGTTTGAAATGAATTTTATTTAAAATTTTTCATACAAAATTTTCTTAAAATAGATTTCAAATACATTTTATTTATATATTAATATGGGGGTTATATAGGTATTGCAGCGATGTCTATGTTTGGATTTTACTTGCTTCAAATATACGGGCACTAGACGTATGGGAGGGAGCATTTAATTTTTTTTATTAATCATTACGTATACGCCAATGTGTTATTTTCTTATTTGCCGTCTACACCTAACATAAAATGACTAACATTAACATTAACTTCAAGTTAATGTTAAGTGTAGACTGCTCAAGTTATTGCTTTTTGCAAGTTATAACATAATTGTTAGTGCATTTGCTTTAACAACGCAGTCATAACTTCAAGTTACAACAGCATTTCTAGTTAGGCGGAGACGCAGAGTTACGAAATTGAGAATAGATACAAAAATGTGGCTTAGGTCCGTTATTACAAATTGCCTTTAAGAATGCATTGTTGTTTTTGCAAGTTTCATAAAACAAAGCAATAAACGTTCATTGTTGTTACAACTGAATGACATTTTTGTGAATGGCATCTTGAGTAATCACCAGGGCTCGGACTTTCATGCAACTAAAAATTGATTTTAAGCGCTTAACAAATGCGCTTAAAAATTAAAAATATCCGCAAAAATATGCATTTACCTACGAACAAAGTACCAAAACTAAAATAGTATGAAAATATTATTGCCAGTCGACAACTGAAAATTAATGGTGGCCAGAAAGGCACTAAATAGAAACTAAAATTGACAGCTCTCAGATGCCAGTTGCCATCACTGCATAATTTTCAGCAACTGACAACGCAACTGAGGCTCACTCAGTTGCCATCCATAATCGGTCAATTAATATATTTTTCAAAAATTGAGAAACATGCATTAAACAAATTTGTATTGCTCCAAAAATATTTATTTCTTGCCAAAATATGCAGAAATATGGGCTTACCATCAAAATATGCAAACATGTGCAACTACAAATCGATGCCAAACTACTTAAAATTTGATGATTCGCATAGATAATTAGTCAATAACTTTTTATCTATCACCACAAAAAACATGCATTTGCATGAAATCCGAGCCCTGTTAATGACACTATGTACAGGGTGTTTTTTTTAGAGGTATAGAACTTCGAATTGAAATAAAACACAAGAAAATCGTTTTAATGTCCATCAATTTGGCTTTATTGGAAGGATAATTTTATGCCATTAATGTTTAAATATGATTTCGGGCATGTGGCCGCCGCGGCTGGCTCGAATAAAGCCAATTCTACAGGTCCAATTTTCAACCACTTTTTCGAGCATATGGGGCCGTATGTTGGCAATAACGCCACGAATGTTGGCTTCCAAGTCCCCTAACGTTTCTGGTTTGTTGGCGTAGACGAGCGACTTCACATATCCCCAAAGAAAATAATCCAATGGTGTCAAATCACACGATCTTGGTGGCCAATTGACAGGTCCATTCCGCGAAATTATGCTCTCATCGAATGTTTCCTTCAATAAATCGATTGTGACGTGCGCTGTGTGGCATGTAGCGCCGTCTTGTTGGAACCACAACTCATCCACATTCATGCCATCCAATTCGGGAACAAAATAGTCGGTTATCATGGCTCTATACCGGTCTCCATTAACGGTAACTGACTCTCCAGCATTATTTCGGAAGAAGTATGGCCCAATGACTCCACCAGCCCATAGAGCACACCAAATGGTCAGTTTTTGAGGATGTAATGGCGTCTCAAGGGTCTCATGTGGATTCTCTTCACTCCAAATGCGGCAATTTTGCTTGTTGACGTAGCCATTCAACCAAAAATGAGCCTCATCACTGAACAAAATTTTGCGATTTTGCTTGCGGTAAACTTCGCGAACTGATCCATTAGTTTCGAAATAAATTTGCACGATTTGCAAGCGTTGTTCTTTTGTCAACCTGTTCATGATGAAATGGCAAACCAAACTAAATATTAATCACTTGACAGCTGACAAAATGGCCGCCAGTTAAAAAAGTGATGCCAACTTAAAGTTCTATACCTCAATAAAAAACACCCAATACAACGTGTTTTTAGTGGTGTTGGTATTTTTCCTTTAGGGTAATGTTTGGTGGTCGTTGCTTTAAATTAGTGGCCGGCGAAGAAAGAACTAAATAAATGGCATATAATTTGTAATTTGCTTTATTAATAGCTACAACGCACTGTTGTGCTCTTTCTGTTATTGTTGTTTATATTGATGTTCATGTTTTGTTAATTTAAATGGTCGCCAAACTTTGCATTACAATCAAAAATTGCCTGTTGGTGTTTTAAATTATATTTTACTAAAAGTTAACTTCAGGTAATGTGAATTATAAAGTGAATTAAATATTTTCTTTGTCATAACTTTCCTATAAAATAAAATTAGTCGTTTAATGTTATAACGAACTTTTTCCAAAATTAATATTTTACTTCATATTTAGTAAAATATTGAATTTTTATCAAAATAGATTGAAATTGACTATGCAGAGGTATTAGCTCCTTCCTATTTGCATTTTACTGAGGCTAATGCAGATTGTCAGGAAACCTTTTCAATATTATTTATTAATTTGTAACATACATTGCGCATGCGATGCCTTCAGTAGTATTTTTGCTTAGCAAAACATATATTTTTCTCAGACAGAATTTTTCATATGAAAATTCACTTATTAATTTTAGACCTGTCATATACAGAAAAAAACTAATTTTTCACTTCAAATACCAAAATCCCTGAATCAAATGTAAATTTGTTCAATTTAGGTCCTATAAAGAAATTTGTAAATTCAAATGCAAACATTTTTAATAATTTGTTTAAAAAAATTCAGATTTTTTTAATAAACAAATTGCTTCAATCAAAAATTTTTTTAGAGAAATATAAAAAATAAATCAAAGAATTTCATAATTTTATCAGGTTGCCAACATTGGTGATAGGTAAATGAAATGAAATAATAAGTCAAACAAAATTATTTATCAAACTAAATAGAGACAATAATAAAGATTTAAAATCAGTTTCAAAAACATTTTTGTTTAAAAAAAAGCTATCATAATTTTTTCTGTGTACGTAAGTAAAATGACTATAATCATATCATTGCGGTGTGTATAAAATAAAACTTTATATTAAATATATTAAACTTTTGCTAAAATTTTTGCAAATTAAGTTGTCCTAGTGTAAATATCATACAATTATTTTTCTACCAGGAAACTCAATTTATGGGTTTAAAGCAGAACATCAAGTGGTAAACTGTTGCAAAAATAACTAAACTAATTATGAGGTTTCTGCTGCACAAGCAGAAAGGACCATAGAAGTAAATAACTTGTTGATATTCAGCTAAAAGGTGCAACTTTATTAATTTGAAAAAAAAAGAAAATAAGTAAAGACGAAATAATATTTAAACAATTTAATATTAAAGCACACAATTTATACAAACTCATACGAGTACTTGAATTAAAGCTACTTATACGTTGTCTGCAAAGTTTTTGTTTTAGTTTCTTCTTTTAGCAAAAAAAAAAAGAAACATAAAGATTTTGTTATCATTTTGTTTGCTAAAGCACACATTAAGAAGGGACGCTTTATTTAATAGATTTTAGCAGACTTTTAGGATTATCGGACACAATGCCAAAACTTATTTCTATTTTATTTTTCTTTTTCAATTATAAAGTTACAGTCGCAATATATTTTTTGAAAACACAGTTTTAAACAGACTATTTTGCTTATTTGCAAAGAAAATTTCAGATTTACACAGGACAACACTGCAAAATGTTCAAGACTTTTGCTCATAGTTTTTGCTTAAGTTAAGAAAGCTCATTACGTTGGCATGATTAAGTTTTTTCTAGCAGCTCTAGTGCTAAAGATATAAGTGACATTAAATATTTGCATAATTTATAGCATTTTTTGCATTGATCGCTTAATATTTCCCGAACGGTACTCCAAACCTTAAAATATTTTCTATGTTATTAATCTACACAAAAATATCTTTCATTGAAGTAAAGTCACATTGTTGAGTATATCAGGATATCTTACTGTTATTGCAAGGAAGTTGAAAATCATATATTTTTACTTTAGTCCCGTGGCTGAGTGATAGCGACGCTAGCCTGTCAGTCCAGAAGTCGTGGGTTCGATTTCCGCCATAGACCCTGGGTGTTTTTCCGCAGACAAGCTAATTGCTTCGCGGGTTGTGTTTGTTCCTATAAAAAAATTTTTTATTGGTTTGTTTTTTCGTGTAGAAACTTAAGAATGGCAAAGTATTTTAAATTTCCATTTGTCATATGACAACTATTTGTGTTTTTTCTACGAATGTTTTAATTAAGTCACAAGTTACAAATAGTCATAACTAACACGTTTCATTTACTTAATGTATACATTAATAATCTGAAATAATAGACTTATTATATTTCTGTAACTTTTCTTACATTTTCATAAATGTAATATGTGCTGAATGCAAATTATGAATTAAATGTGTTGTACGTTAAAAGTTATTAATTGCACAACATTAAATCACTGAAATGCTGTACAAATAATGGTGTTTGATTATTAAATGGGAGGATGACAAAAGGATAACATTACTTAAAGGCACACAAACAGGCAAACTCGTGTGTCTGTATAAAAGCTGTACAATGTCGTAGTAATATATTTTTGATGCAGGGGTACTTTTAAGGTACGTTAAAATAAGGATTGATTGAAGTTTTGTTATGGAATTGATCATTTATATTATACATTTTTTTAAAATGCGTTACGACGGGTGAAATGTTAAAAACTGGCTGGAATGCTGTTGCGTACAGTCTTGCCAAAAGTTGATGAGATAAAAATGCTATGAAAAAATGTTATGAAAATAATTTTAAAAAAATATGTCAAATAACAAAATTTTAATCATGTACTTGCAAAATAAATTAAGTAAAACCGAGTAAAAACTAAATGGATTTTCATAGTGGTTTCTTTTCTAAAAAAGATGTTACATATTTTAACTTTTTATTAAAAAATTGCAATATAACATTCCTTTAAAACAAAAATTTACCTTCGTAACGGATGATACACTTCTTGAAAGACTGATTATATTGCAAATTTTCATTGAAAAGTGCAAAAAATTTAACATTATTTTGTAGAAACGAAAACGCTATAAGTCTGCATGCCTCTCAGTGTGCTTAGAAGTCGGGTTTTTCAGGAACTATTGTTTATTATTTTCCAAAAATGTAAATATATATTTGCTAGAATTTAAAATTATTCTAGAATATACTCTCTACGCTTATGCTTTTGCGTATATTAATTTGTTCCATCCTGTGTTTCTGTATAAAATCAAAACAATTTGCATAAATAACTAATCGCACATTCACTGATTCACTCACACACTTGGAAACAATAATCATGCACTTCCAACCATGGTAGAATAATATACAAGGTAGCCCTGGAACGCCAGCTGATTATTTTTTTATTTGCTTTTTTCATGGTACGAACTGTCAAATGTTGTGTATATGTGAAATAACTACGTTGCACACACAATACCACACGTATGTTTGATGCTTCTGTTATACAAACACACACGTGCTCTCTCTATTAATGTTTGACATTTTCTATCCCAAAATGTACATTTGTATTAGTTATGCGGCTACCTGTTATATTATTCTACCATGCTTGCAACCGTATGTACAATAAAACTGACAAACACACTTGCAACAGCATGTATTTATAACCACTAGAAGCAGAAAAATAGAAAAACTTTCCGTAAAATTAAAAAAAAAACACATTTGAAGCAAATGTAAAACTGAAGCCGTAAATGGTAATCTAATAAATTTGTTAATAATTACTTTTTTGAACTTGAAAATAGAAAACAATCCATAAAAACCGCCACAGTCTTTTAAGAAATAACAAAAACAGGCAACCACTAAAAAGCAGACACCGAGATTAGGAACTTTTAAGAAATTAATACAGGAACCATAAAGCTATAAAAGCTGTGTAAGGAAATAAATTAGGACCAAACGAATGGCTGGCTACTTACCGAACATTTTGAAAATCTTATGGCGTTTTCTTTTCTGAGTAATATGCTGGATTTAATCTGCCTTTTACATTTCTTTATGGTCTTTTCTGAAAAATATGTGTTATTTTAAAAGTGTAACCTGTTCTTTTCTTATGATGTTGCCCTTAAAAAAAAATTTTACACATCACATGATACACAGATACACAGACACACACTACACACTTATAACACCTCTTTTTTTTTGGTCAAGGGCTAATTACCCTACAATTTTGTTTTTAATTTATACAAAATACAAATTTGAACGGTTCGAACTTATGAAATTTTCATGACGTTGAATTCCTGCTATTTTTAATAACCAATTTGCGAGAAAAATTATTGCTTGATTCGAAAACAATATGCAAGATGAATTTTGTAGAGAGTGTCGTTTGATCATTATATCAGAACCAGGTGGAATACTTTGTATAAGTATCAATGGTTACATAAATCTAATCATTTCCTAAAGTAAATAATTCAATCGTAAGCGAACTTTGAGTGATTTTCCGCAGAATTAACGAAAATGTTTTAGAAAGTTTAGTGGAAATTTCAAGCTCATAGAAGTTTGTAAAAACTTTGAGTTGTCACGACTTAAATTTATTATAAGTTGACGGTTATTGAAACCTTAAAGGAGATGTTTTAGGAGAAATGAAATGTAAAACCAAAGATATTTTTTTTAGACAGACTGTGGTTCAGGGTATGTAAAATTCGGCACAGCTGAGTATAGTATTGTAACTTGCTTGTACTTAATGATAAGAATCCTCCCAGAAATTTGGCAAGAAAACGAAGAAACATTACGGCAGTTATTTTTATAAAATGATTTGCAAGTCTAAAATCAAACCTTTCGTTATACGATCTCTGACTGTGCAATAAATATAAACTCTATTTGCCTATATTCACTTAAAAATTCTTAAAAACTTGATTTAAAATTGTTATTTTAAAAAGAATGTTTACATTAATAAAACAATGCAAATTTCGCCAATTTTGATATAATAAATCTACTTAATTGGAAAATCAACTTTTCCCAGGAATTCATGGGAACCCGATTTTTCTATTCCCGTTTCCCGGGAAGTGGAAAAGTCCGTGTAATCCCAAACCTCACTTAGTTTAAACCAGTGGTGGCCAAACATACACTATCTTATTCTTTGTTTGTGTATGAGCTTCGCGGCTAAATAGATAGGGTGTGTGTGTCTCGCACACAGTGTACGTGTGTTGATGGTAAAGAAAAATAGCATATACTCGCGAGTATAGGAAATTGAGAGATTGGCCACCAATGGTTTAAACCTAAGCAGTTAGTTTACAGTAATTAATGAGTATGTATCACATACTTCACGGGTCAGGGTGAAAAATAAAAATATATTCTGAAATCTCATAAAACTTAGTTATGATTTATTAAGAATAATTATATTTGTTGCCAAAACTACACAATAAGAAAGCTTAAGATCTAGTTTAGGACTTATGCAAAATATGCGACCCGTATATTTAACATATCAAGCCTTTACCGCTAATAACCTGTAGACACCACAATTTTTGGTTATTGGAATTTCATGACAAACTATATTTTGCGATTAATAAAATCATATCTGAAAATTTTATAAACGAAAAAAGTTACCTTGCAAATTTCACTAAAACTGTCCTGTAAAATGTTGTTTTTGACGCTTAAGGTTTGATATTTCATAAATTATCAACTTGCATTTTCCAAACTTTAATTATGAAATATAACACAACTGTTTTAATATTTCGCTAATAAAATTTAAATATTGCTGCTTAAACGTTACAAGTAATTAAAACTAATTTGCGACAGCTTAACACATCTGCATTAACTATTTCACACAAAAAAATTAAGTAATAAAAAAGCAACTTTAACATTAACATTTCTATAAATCAAATATTTGCATACGCACTCACTTACACTCTATCATAAACTCACACACTGACACGTACATATGTATGTAACATTCAATGACAATAATAAAATTATTTCCCAACAAACATAAAGTCATGTATTGAAAAGCTGACTGTTTTATTATTTGACTTTAAATTCTAAATCCTCCACACAATGATTTGGTCTTAAACTTGAATTCAAAAATTTATTCTGATTTAGAAGAAAAATGTGCAAGTGCAACGTTCCCAAAGGTCATATTCGAATTACTACGAAGCATGCCATGAAAATCAAAAACTAGTTTTTTAAACTGTTTTATAAGCTCAAATTACATATAAAAATTTTGTTTGTTTGTATTTTTCAAACAAAACTACGAAAAAAACTACTTTTTTAATTTGGATGGCCATATTCTTGTAAGAAATTTTATTTTCCACAAAAAACCTCCAACACGATGTTTTCGTAAACTTAACGAATAAAAAGTTATCAGAGTTTGAATACTAGGAATAAAGTGGGCATAAGCTATGAAGTATTTCTTTATATGAATTCATAAAAGCCCTAAGTTACATTGAAATAATGTTACAGGAGAAGCAACAAAAACTCTTTAGTATGAATAATTAGCCCATGAACAGGTCATGAATACTAATAATAACAATAATTTTACATGGACGAATGGAGGAGTAAATCTTAGAAGGAGAGTCGTAATAACATGTATTTTGATATAGTGCATCATATTCAATAAAAAAATCGGTATTGAATTTGTTGTAACTTAGGGCTTTTGTGAAATCATATGACAATTTGCTTTCAGTACTGTAATTGCTAGTATTCAACGTCTGATAATTTTTCACCCGTTAAGTTTACGAAAAAATCGTATAAGACTCAGTTCCAAATGTAAACTTTCAAAACGCCGATACACGCTTATATTTTTATTGTACAGTGTTACTTTAATTTTTTACTGTGAGTGGGAGTGGCAATGATCCGTTTCCGCCCATTTTTCACAAAGCTTCTTGTATGACTCTACAACAATCGGTGCAAAATATCAACTCTCACATTTCTAAACGTGTGGTATGCGAGAAGGAGTTTAATTTCAAATTATTGTTCAAACTCTCGCGTGCTTACTGGAAATTTATATTGTTCAATTGTTCAAATAACTCAATTGAAGCAATGAAGAGTAAAAATGGAGAGAATGACATTTATGTAGGTATGAGCTGAAGTGACTACAAAGGGCTCATAATATGGTTGGCAGGAGACTGATGAAGAGTTTAAATGGGAAGTAATAAAATAAAACATCTATTAAACTGAGAACCAAAGAATCAGTTACAACGACATGACAGTTTGTTGCTGCTCTGTTGCTTTGTTGTTGTTCTTGTTGTTTTGGTCGGTCATTTCAAAGCAGATGTGACAATATCGTTTGCTATTTACTATTATAGTAGTTGTTCTTGTTATACGATAATAATAATAATAGTAGTGTCAGTAAATATCATTAAATGACAACAAGCTATTTAACTACATTAAAACCCATTCAAGGGCCAATTAAAACCACAAAATGCAAGCATTGAATAATAAATAGCCAACCATCATCACAAATAAACAGGCCAACGAAGAACGAATAAGCAAACGAACAAAACAACACAGAGACAGACACACTCGTACATGCAACCGAAAACCAAAATGTTCATAACAGAACACAATATTTGGTTATGATTGTTGTATACGAGCTACTAACCAGAGCCAGTATCACTCCTCTTAAAAAAAGGAAAGTTATTAAACTGAAAAACATTCTTGCATACTTTTTCTATTTAAATATAATACTGATTTTGACAGTAAAGTTGTTCTATGGATGCGGAAGTGTGCAAATGCTGGAACGAACAAATAAATGAGTGTTTAACTGACTGTACAGTTGACGGTAAAAGGATCAAATAAACAAATAGCTCTGAATACAAATGAAGCAGAAATATATACTTCATTTATTTGAACAAACACATTCATATTTGTATTTATTTCTTAACTTAATTAATGTTTATAGACTTATGACTTTCCATTCGCTTGCAAGAATGATTTATTTTCAATTCTAAGATAAAAATTGCACCTACGAAACTCAGTTTAAAAAAGGACGAGCAAACTTAAATGTCTAACCTTTGAAAAGTTTGTTGCAAAACTAAATTGTGTTATAAAATATACCTTTTTAAACACATTTAACGTTTTTTTTCCTTAATTTTGAAGTTTAAATGAGAATCCCGTTATTAATAGAGGCTTGTGCAACATATTTGTACAAAGCTTTTAATACTTACTGTTACGTAATTATTGAAGCTTTTACGGATTAAATAATTTATATATACTGAAATTTTTTTTAAAAAACTTTACGAAGTTGTACTCTTTCCTACAACAATACCAATTAAAAGAAGAGAAAAAAATTTATATTGTTATTCTCTTTGCAGAAGTAAAATCTACAAACATGTTTTTTTTAACTTTAAACTAATAAATGTATGTGTACTATCCCTGCGCCAAATTTTATATCATTATATCTTCAACGTACTTGTCCTATGAATGATGAAAATGAGAGTGGTATAATATTTTCGCGAGTCTTGAGCGGTGAAGAGATCACATCACTTAACTAGAACAAAAATGTCAACAAAATACCCTTACTGAGCGTCAGATTTTAGCCGGATCAAAAATATTTCTTTAAATTATGATAATTTAAGAAACCACTATAGGAAAATTTCGTTAAGTTTGGATCAAGAACCTATCACTGAGTATCTTAATTATGTCAATTGGCGCTTCCAATGACAACAAAATGTATAAGTGACGGTTACCTCTCATATATAGTTCCAGAACTCGAACCAGTCACGGAATTTGTCTTATGAAAGATTTTCTTCCCTCTATGGATGTACGCATGTATTAGTAGCAACTTTAAAAGCTTATAGCTCCCGAAATACTGAACCGATTTTGCATATGTCAATAAATATATTTAAAATGGTATACCATTTGACTAAATGGCTTGTAAAATCTTAGCGTAAAATTCA
The DNA here is from genome assembly GCA_956483635.1 of Panzeria rudis. Classification (NCBI taxonomy): domain Eukaryota; kingdom Metazoa; phylum Arthropoda; class Insecta; order Diptera; family Tachinidae; genus Panzeria; species Panzeria rudis. The sequence goes on from OY101448.1 coordinate 199,038,396, forward strand.
TCAGAAACTGTCTTGCCTATTAATTATATATATTGTGCAAAAACAGTTGTACAAATATTTGCAGCCTAATTATTTTTATCGAGAAACTTAAAAGCTTTTTCCATTTTTGTAGAAATTTCTGTAGAACCGCTTACAAAGTTATACTGAACTATTTTACTTCAGCATTTTCTTTGCTTACTTGTAATAACAAAAAATAATTAAAGGTATTAATATATTTCCAACTCTGGCTCATAATATAGCTCCGCTCCACAAATGCAAATAATTGCCATTGCAAATGTCAGTAGTAAATAAAATAGAAATTTCTTTCCACAAACTTAAAGACAAATTTATATTCTACTACTCGTGCGTCTTCTCAATAGAATTAAAACAATATTACACAAACACAAACAAAAATATGTACTTGTACATATACAGACATTAACACCACATGAGTCATTTATTTAATTGTATTGTATTGATAAATGTATGTGTGTGTAGATTTGCATTTTCATTTTGTGTTCGTAATGTGTACACAGACTTATACGCATAAACGAGAATGCGTTTTGTACATGTTTTATGGTTTTCTACTAAAAATGTTTAATATAAAGAAGAAGGCGTTACTTTTTTTTTGTTTCTCAAAACTGAAATTCGAACAACAAATAAATAATTGCCCTTTTAAATATCACATCTGACTTAAATATTAAAGAAAGCCAAAAAGAAAGATTTGAGGTTTTGATATTAAACGCAAGACCTCAAAAGATAAAGAAACTAGTGGACAACTGTCTATATTCATAGAACTATTAAGTCAAAAGCTAATTTGCACACAATAACCTGCGTATAACAGGAGGTTAAGTTAACCGAAACTTTTCTATTTGCCATATCACAGAATACCATTCTGATCGAAAATAATTTTTAAGGCGCACGTTGCGTATTCAAAAAACTAAAATTTTTAGTTTTCAAATTAGAACTAATAAAGATTCCTTTTGCTAGCTTAATTTCCTTACGGGAAATATTGTACGTACCAGCTATTTTCAGTGTACTTGTCTTATGACTGGTGAAAATAGAAGTGGTGCAATATGTTTCCGAGTTGTGCAATATCTTTCCAAGTAGCTAGAGAAAAAATGTTAACAAAATGGCCTCACTGTACAAACAAATTTTTCCCAAATCAAAAATATTTTTTTAAAGTACAGCCTTTTGACTAGGATATAAGACATCACAGGACAAGTACCTTCATTTTGAATCTATAAGCTATCACTGAGTATATTAACTATACAATAAGAATTCCAGGTCCCTCTCTTATAAAGTTCCAGAATTCAAACCAATTTCTAGTCCTTAAGAACCAGCTACGTGGCTTGTCTTGTGACAGGTAGGGCTGTGCTAAAAAGTTTTACAAATTGCATACTTTTAGGAGCGGTAAATAAACATTTATCTTTTCATGTTAATAAAAAACTCAATATGAGCGAACCTTGCTTCTAATGGCATGAAAAATATATCGCTGTAAAATAGAAATACAAAATAAAATAAATCTGAAGAAGGATTGCGCTTATGGTGGACTCTACGCGGAGGATTCCGCAATAGCGTAAATCCGTCTCACTACAATGAACCAGCAGCTCAAACTGATTGCTTTTCATCTGTAGTACATTTTAATAGAAAGGAAAACAAACATCGACTAATGAGAATTTAATTAAAAACGTAAATAAATTTTACCTCAGTCAATTCTGAATAATAAAATATTTCAGATATATTCTGAAATATAGCGACATTTTTATTGCACTAAAAAGAATATATTAAATGAAATTCATTTATAAGCTCTATAAAGGAAAGTGAGTACATTTTAAGTAAATTGCCAATTACTTTCTTGCCTTTCCACAGTTTAGCACAGAAAAATAAATAGTTTATGTTCAGGTAATAAATTTTGTGCACGAAGATGTGCTAAAGTTGTTTTATTGCTGCATCCTGAATATATTATTTACAACAGATGTATTTATATTTTACTACTTAATATTTTTACGAGTGTCTATATGTGAATTTAACATCTTTTTTATATGTTATTTTTCTTTATTTATCATCCATTTACAAGGAAATTGTTGTCTTATCATGCTCTTATCTTTGTTTCTTATCAATTTCCGTAAGAATTGCCAAAAGCTATAATATGTCATCATGTTGCTGTATAAATTTGTTTACTCTTCTAGTATTTTTTCATAAAAAAAGGAAAGGCAATACCAACATATGTTTTCACATACACACACATATGCATACAAATACAAGCCCACACATGCAAATAAGCTTAAAACAAAAGTAATTGTACATCTGTATATGGTTATGTATTTGTGTATAAATATAAATATGTTATACTGTATTTAAGGCGCTTTTCCGTATCCTGTTCGCAACGAGTACACTTGAAATATGGACAATTTATTATTTGTTTAAGAGAAAAAAGGTGGATCTTAAATTGCAATATATTTTCGTAAAACTTGAAAAGACTGTTAAGTAGTTTTTATATGTATTGTTTTAGTTTTCAACTTTTTTCTCAAGTGCATATTTTTTACAAAAAAAAGTATACAAAAAGTTTTATATTTAAAGCTGGAAGATTCTGTTAAAAGTTTTCAAACAAAATACAATCACAATGTAAATAAAATTAAAGAAATACTTACAAACATAATTCTTCACTAAGAAACAATAAATTAAAAAAGAACGAAAGCCAGATTTAATAAGAATAACAGATGTAATAAATTTAAAGAAACAAATAATATTGTTATCTTTCCTAAAATTTTGAAAATATTTCTTTTTGAGCTGACACAAACCACCCTGAATCATGCAAAGTAAATAATTTAATCGTCAGTGAATAAGTCCCGATTCTTTTTTCGCAAACTACCTATTGGAAAATATATGTTGTACAGATCTAGATTCCCAGGAGTTAATTAAGTAAACTTGTTTTAATCAAACGATTTAGGAATTAAACTCGAAAAAATTTTAATAGAATTAGTAATTCAAAGTGATTATGTAGGCTAAGATTCGTAAAGTTTTACTCACAAAGGATTAGACATTGTCAAGGAGCAAGGGAAAAACCAGCATAAATTTATTTTTCAAATTGCACAGAACAACGTTGCGCTCCTGTGTATCTCTGATTACACTGGTCGACAAACAAACAAAAATTTCTTGTGTTTCTATTTTAATGCATCGATCCTGATGCTAGACATCGAAAAACACCAAAATATCGGTTTTGAGCTTTTAAAGTTTGTTTCTGTTTGTTTTACATCGATAAGAAAATTTGATATTTAATACGAAAGTCCATAAAAACATAGAAAGATTACTAGAAACCTATTTCTACAAAAACTAACTTTGACTTTACCTTTAAGCAACAAAAAAGAAACCAAAATTTGACAAGCGGAGTTCAGACTCAAAAATCGTATCGATCTGTGTAATCACCAGTTCCTAGGTTTCTCGGTTGAATAATATCGCAATTCTTATTTTTACAAAATTTTTTGAAAAATTTGCATTCGAGAATTAGATCATTAATAAATTGATGTTTATCTGAAGTTTATCACAACAAATCCCAGTGATACCATTGGTTTATTTTTTCTCATACCCATTTTTCTGATTTTCATGATCATGTGCAGTTCTCTCTGAATATAACGCTACATACTTTAGCCTTATGCTATTCTATAGAAAAGTGTAGATTCAATAAAAAAAAATTTTTTTAATTTCTTTGATGACAATTTTTTCTATATTTGATAAACGAAATAGCTGAAAACTATTTTTTGAAAAGTTGTATTTCCAACAACCGTTGTATTTGAATCAAATACATTTATTATTGAATTTCATGTTATTTTCGGAAATTACCATTGTTAAATATTTACTTTTTTCTGTGTATATAAATAATCACATAAATTTATTAATGTCTGACTAAAAGTTTAGGCTCGGCTTAGGAGTTCGAATATGCACAAAAATTCAACCATATAATATATAAAAATACAAAAAGTATAAATTTGCTCATAGTTTATTAATAAAAGAAATCACACAAGTGGAACTTGTTTTTATTCAATAAAGACACAAGCTCATTTCACTGTTCGGGCTCAGTCTGAACAAGTACATTCGGTCGGACATTTCGGATGAACTTGTTCCGATTTTTTCTACAAAACGACCTAAGTTTAAGATATACTCCAATTTTTTTTCACCAATAACAACGTATGTCAGTGACGAAAAATCACTGACAACTTGAAATCTTTTAAGTCTGAAATTTAATATTTCAGCTTTTTGTTAAATATTTGAATTAATGTAAATTCAAATTATTTTTATTGAGAGTGGAGTGTTGGAATATTCAAACCAGATTAGCAGAACGGATCAGTACTACTGATATCGACAGGTCGCTACCAATTATGAAGGTGGATGTTTTTTACAAGGAAACATCAGCTATTTAACTAATTTTTGTCACGAAATAGAATACAAGACTTTTTTCATGTAAATTCTTGCATTCATTTATTGCAACTCAACTTAGTTTTTGATAACTGATACGGTCGACTTCAACTCATCGGTGTATGCCAACAGGATAATAGTCAATGGGTTGATTTTCTGAAATCTTAAATCTTAAATCTTTGGTTACATCACTTTTTAATCGGATACTGATTTAAAATATGGATGTAACGATACTCAAAAAAAATATCGGCGATACCGATACTGATATTGAAATTGAATTCAAGTTAAAATTAGCAAAACTCAAGTAGAGCAATTTTTTTATTACACAAAATAACAGTTTAAGAGATTATTAATATTTAAAATTGATATTAACCCATTAAAAGAAATTGGAAGTCATTGTTAAGGAACTACATTTTCATTGCTTCCAAAGAATCTATATTAAAAATAGGTAGAAAAGCAAATTAAAATTTAATTAAATTATTTAAAAAAATTTTAGTTCTTTTATAATTTAAAAAAATACGCATTAAGCTTTTTAAAAAATTGATTTCTTAAAGGACATTTATGAACTGTTATTCTTCCAAAAGTTTATGTTTATTCACTTAAATTTACATGAACACACTGTTTCGCATAAAAAGAAAGAAGAAATGGGTAATTGTGCATTCTTTTTCCTAGAGGAGAATATCATTATAGAACGCAAAAAAATTAAATTTTTCTTAAAATCGCTTCCAATTCGATGATTAGTAATCGAGAAAAAACTTCTTGCAATGACAAGCATATGTAAAAGTCATTAGAAAGAAATAATCCAAATTTGCACTACTTCCGGATGGAAAATTCTGCATTTTCATGACTTCTTTCTTGGGAATACGATTTAAAAAAAAATAAATTTAATTTGAATTCATGGTAAAATTAACAAAAAATAAAATATTTTTTTTTACAAAATAACAGCGTGAAATATTATTAATAAATTGATATTAATAAAATTTTAAAAAACAACAATTTGGTATCATTATATCATAATATCATGGTGAAATTAACAAAAAATAAATAATTTGTTCCAAAAAGGCTCTGAAAAAAGTAAAAAGTATCGTCGTGTCGACAGTAAAATATCGCCGATACCAGTGTATCGGAAAATCTGAAGTATCGCCGATATATCGGTATCGGTTACATCCCTAGTTTAAAATAATTATATTTTTTACCACTATTTTTTTGGCGATCGGCCCACTGTGCGTTGGTATCTCTGAAAACATTGGATACTGTTTTAATGTTTTTTCTTCTTTCGCGTATTAAATTACATTTGCTTCGACATCTGACTTTATATGTACACGTTTGTTTTAGTGGCAGTTTTGAGGAATTCCACACATATAAAAATTTTAAAGAAAAGTTTTTGAAAATATTAAAAACACCGAATTGTTGATATAATGATACCAATAAAGCAGCATTTATTTGGAAAAGATCCATATTTATATCCATACACGACTAAAAAAAAGTATTTGAAGTTACTTAATTTAACAAATTGTAGTAATAGACTTGATGAAATTTGTTACACTTTTTTTGTGCCTTCCAAAAACTCGAAAAGTTCATGCCAGTTTTAAACGCTGTATATAAATTGTATTCAAATGTTTATAAAAAATCATTGGCATTAATTTTGTAACATTTTATTCGCAGTTAAGTATAATCAGAACAAACTGTTTGTTTTTTGTTAGACAAATATCTCATGTGTGGGTAGTAGTGCTCCACTACGTATGAGTTATTTTGCGTATGAGTTATTTACGTATATTAATCATACTCACTACATGTACAAGTACTTCAATTAGTTTTGTTTAAAAATATATTTTAAGATAAAAATTAATCAGATTTCTAAGGTTGTTTTGAGTGATTCCAGGTAAAACGGCCCTATGCAAGGAAAATATAATTTACTTATTTTTAATAAAAATCTCTCAATTGATGTTTTTTAGAGCATGACAATTATAGAAAAAATAAAAAAATGCATTATTTAATATTTTTTTAAGCAATTTGAGGCACTTTTAAATGATCATCCAGGAAACATTTTGCTCTCCCTCTTTGTATGTTTAATATATATTTCAGATTTTCTTTTCTTCCCTTTCTAATTATTAATAGAAACCCTTATCTCTGAAAAGAATATACTTTTTTCACTTTTATTGAATTTAAAAAAATACTCAGCTAGAGTATTCTGCTGTTTATAATAGAACGGATAGCAAATAATTTAATGTGTTATTATTTTCGTATGATCTATTTTTATATTATTTATATTAATGATATCAATAAAAAGCTTTATTTCTTAAAATTTTTTAATTTTCGTATTAGGTCACACCCGTCGGTCACACCCGTCACATTTAAAAAATGGTTTAACTGATTTTTTTGTCAAACAGTAAATACGTAATACAGCTAAAAACACTTTGAAGAGACAGCTATACCAAAATTATTGTGTACGTTAAAGTAAAAATTTTACAGAATTTATGCCAAAAGTCAAAATTCTTTAAAACTAAGATTTGTAAGGTCATACCCGTCGCAGCTTTCTGACGACCATTCTGAGCAGGAATAGTGTTCTTTCAGTGTCCACCCGTTATTCAACGACTTTAAGCTTAATGGCCTTGCGAATCGCAACCTTTTTTAAGTAAAAAATTTTATATTCTTTATTTATAACAAAAAATATGTGTAAAGTGGTATTTTGTAATAAGCTGCAGATAAAAAATAATTGTAAGTATGTAAAGTAAGTAAAGTAAACCAAAGTTATAACGAACTCAAACGTACTGAAAATTTTAATATGTTATAAACATTTGTGGTTAAGATACATTTGTGCATATACATATATATACATCAGTATGTACTTATTATTGTAATTAATTAATTAACTTTCAATAACAATATCATTTTATTTACTTTGCTTTACATTACTTATTTAAAAAATCTATATATCATACGGCTAAAAATGACAGAAACAGAAACAACAGAATCGTACTTTTTCTGTTTTCCGATGATTTTTTAATGATAAATATTTCCGATTTTCAAACCTTCCCACTAAAAACTTAGCATATAATCTGAATTGAAACAACTTCCTACACCCATTATTTTGTAGGCTTATATATTCTTTTTAAAATATAAAACCTCAAACATGACAAAAATAAATCTGTTTGTTAGACATATTTTTAAAAGAATTTTTTTAATTAATTTAAATCAATTATTAATTCTTAATGCAAGGCGCGGATCCCGAAGAAGCGAGAAGGAGATTCCCACTCCAAGTTAACTAAAATGTCAGCTTCAATTGCAGTACTAAAAACAATATTTTCCTGCTGTACATATGTATATGCACTTAAAATTGGACAAAAAAACTTCAAAAGGATCCGCGTCTATAATGGACGATATATGTATATTAGGGCTATAACCAAATTTTTGGCATAGTATCCCGGAGTGGCCAAGAATGCTTTAGTAATGAAAACACCTGTCTCCCGTCGTTTTGCTAAAAAAAAAACTCACGCAGGGAAGCAAATTTCTAAAACCTTCCAACGAATTTTGAACCGCGATGAATTGTAAACCGTAGAAAAATTTTTAAATCTAAAGCAGTGGATAAATTCCAAAATAGCATGTAAGTGATACGTATAGGAATATATACAAATGTCAGGTGTATATTTTTCAAAATTTCCGTGAGTTAAAAATGGCTGTTTTCAAACTTCAACCCAATCCCTGCGTGAACTTTTTTAACGATCCGAAAAAATTATCATATTTTTTATTAATAACTTTTAATGTTCTACCCGACTATACTATGCCGTTTTTGATACTCGCAAAAAGTGTGAAAAAATTATAGCCGTAATGTATATATACATGTATAATAAATATGTATCATCAGGCAATATAAAAATACAATTATTTTGATAAATTTGTAAGTAAAAAGAAAAGTATTTTTTTTTATGTAAACATCCAAAATGTAATGGCTTCGTTTTGGGACATCAGGAATAAAAATAAGTACTTTTTGTAGTCTACTATAATGAGTTTTCTACTGTAATGAGCTTTTAAAATTTTCTAATAATTTTTTTCCTGATTTTTTTCAACTGAATTTTTGTTGGATTGATTTTAATACAATTGATTTTATTTAACTATAATAAGCTGAAATAATATCAGTTCTGTACAAAAAAAATCATTTAAAGTTTGTTTTTCTTGTTTCTTTTTAGGTTTTCTTCTTTAATTTTTTTATCCTACTATACAACGTAAATAAACAATGAACAGAAAGAAACTTTACATGATTTTCTCATTTTAAACAACGTCAACAGTAGGAAGAACTACAATACTAACAACGTCAGAGTAGAAATTCTTGTAACAATAAACAAACAAAAGCTTTCCTTACGGGAGGAACAGGAAATACCAACACCAAAATCATGCAATTTAAAATGATGTTGGGGGAAACTAAATAAAAAGCAATAAACAAATAAAAACAGCAATAAGAAAAATAAAAAAAAATACAAATATTGAAATATAAGGACAACAATAATAACAACGCGGGGAGTGTGAAGAAAAATTTGATAATGTTGCTACGACATAAAAATGAGAATTGTAAACATTACAGCTGCAACAACAATAAGAATAAAAATAACAATAATAAATTCAACGAAAAAGAAATTGCAAAAATGTTAACAATAATATTTAATAGTCAGCAACATCAGTGGCTGCAACAGCAACAACGATAGCACTAAAAATAACAACAAAAACATATTTTTTCCTGATTTCACTCCTCCTTTTCTAAATTAAAAAAATTAAAAACATAAACATTTAACGAAATAATAACTTGTTTTCACGATTAATCTATAATAAAAAATAATAATTGTGCAGAACAACAATACAAACAAAAATCATAATAACAAACAAAAAGAACAACGACTGAAAAAAAATTAAAACATCGCTTTAATTTTTTTTACAACATTCCATTATAAATCTTCGAAAGTTGCGAAACAATCATTTCACTCACATATACACGCATATATTGTTTCACAATTACCCACACAAACAGAGCACCCATTGACTCATTCATTTACGAACTCAATTACACTCATACACAAACCCACATTTTTACATTTTCATTTGCAAAAAGCAAAAACAAAAATTAGCCAAATTCAAAGTAAAAAGTGTCAAGTTGTTAATTTACAACGTAACGAGTGACGTTTATATCTATTTACCACCAAAGTCCAGTGCTCTAGTTCATAGACATGCAACCGAATTCCATCACACATATTTATCATACATTATAACAACAGCAACAACAATAATGACATCAACATCCGTACAGAATATTTAGCGAAATATTTGAGAACGCAACAAACGAGAAATGTGGTGATTTATATCAGTATTAGTAACGATTAGAAGTGTGTTGATGTAAAATTCGGATTTACCAAAAAGTTTAACTTGAACTAAAGCATCGATTGTTAGTTTGCCTCTACAAGAAATGCGGGCTGCTTTGATGAAAAGAAAATAAATTTTGTAAATTGAACTTCTAAATTGTTCGAATCAATAACTTGCTATTTACCTAAATGGGAAAGAAAATTTAATTCGAAAATTATATTTAAAACAAAAACATACCTATGTATATTAAATTTGTATTATTGTTTGTCGCATTTAGCTAAACAAACTCTTACTTATTGTCACTTATTATTATTTATTTCGAATCTTAAATTTAAGACCCTCAAAACAATTTGCAAAAACTGTTCAATGGCAAAAAGTGGTTTCGTAATTTAAAGACAACACTGTACAACACAAAACAATTGACAAGGTTCTAAGGACTGATTCTGGTAGAGAGCACAAAAATATATACTTTTTTACCGGCATTTTGAAAGTTTGCATTCATTTTAGAGGGAGTTAAAGTTTTTCCACCATTGCACATTATTATAGTGAGTCGGCATAAAAGATCTTGTAATCTTTACCTTTTAGGTATAAATTATCTTAAGCACTTTTATGTAAAATAGTGGTCTGCATCGGATTTTGTTAAAAGAATTTCAACTACGTAATGGATTTCATTCAATGAAAAACTCAATTGAAAAATCAAATGAATGAATACACAAAGCGAAAGACAAATAAAAGCAACTTCAATCGAAAAGAAAAAAACACTACAACACTCAATTAAACATAACAGAGTAAAATGTGTTAAATACTTGAGTGTAAAATTATTTCAATGTTTACTCAAATAAGTGAGTTTATTCAAAGTACTACTAGTAATTTCTGCATTTATTTGTTTGTTTTTGGCTTTGCAAAACGTAAACAAGAATTTCGTGTGTTTTAGTGTATGTATGTGTGCCGATATGTCGATAACACAAACAATTTGCCTCCACTGACAGTATGAAATTGCTCGTTCATGCATTCAAACATTCAAATAATATTTGAATGTTTTGTGTATGAATATAACGGCGACCGAACATTGCTAAGATTTAGTATTTGCAAATGAGTTTTAAGGGACCACTAAACTCGCATACATGAATGACAGATATGAAAACTGACAAACATTGGTGTTTCTCAGTTTTTCCCCTCACACTCTTCATAGAAACTGACAAACATTTATTTAAAATTTTTTCAAAAGAAAACTGAAAAAATTTATAAATTTTCAATCATATTTAAAATGAATAAAAATGCGAGAAAACCAATTGTGAATGCAAATTTGTATTAAAAAATAAAAATAATTGTAGAAATTATGTCGTCGCATGAGAAAAATAATATAAATGTATGTTTTTCTCTACTATTTACATTCAAGTATGTCATTCTTTCCATTACACCATATGAAATATGTGAGCAAAGAAAAAAATTAACCGTGGCATGTGTGTCATTCAAGTATGTGATTATGGGGTGCCCTTGATACATGTTCGAAGCAAACTTGTAAACTATATCCGTCGTTTGAATAGCATTAAGCATTACACGCAACTCATTCACTCTTGTGTTTTACAACAGCTGTGTTCATTTACTGAAAATTGTTAACAATTGTTAACAATTTTTGATAGAAAGTGTTCATTAACTCCAAAAATTTTCAACGAGAGAGCGTCAAAAGAGAGCAACAAATTGAGACACAAAAAAATTGTTGAAAATTCTTGATAGTAAAATTTTTACTTTCAATAATTGTTCAAACAGCTGTTTTGTGTTTGTATTTACAAATCAAGTTTGCTAAAAGAAGTTGGGAAATAAAAATATTTTTGCAAAATTTAAGAAATTCTAAGTGAATGTTAATTTTTAAAGCGATGAAATATATTAATACGATAGAAAACCAATTTTTGTTTAATTTAGGACCAACCGCACAAAAATAAGATGTCTAAAGCAATGGAATTTAGCAACACAGGATCTAGTACATCAGGGCCAGAGGATGTTGCAGCAAATTTTAGTATTGCAAATATTATGAGTATCTAGATACTCGGTACTTTACACTATGGCGGTAGATAATCCAATTAGTTCATACATAAATATATTTAATGTTAATGTAAATTTGACTATGTAATTTAGACAATTAGCAGTATCTTGGAAACCATAAGAGGGAATTTCTTGAAATTAAAAAAAAGCTAATATGTACTAAATATTTCAAAATTAAAAAAATGTCAAAACGAAAAATCGCCAAAATGAAAAAGCGTTTAACGGAAAAAACACCAAAATTGCAAAAAAATTACTAAAACGCAAAAAATCACCAAAACTAAAAAGATCGCCAAAAAAACTTAAAAAAAACCCAAAAACCGAAAAAAGTCGCCAAAACGAAAAAAACACTAAAACTAAAAATATCGTCAAAAACGAAAATTCGCCAAAAATGGAAAAAATCACCAAAGCGAAAAAAGCGTCAAAGCTAAAAAATCGCCAAACACCGAAAATTTGCTAAAACGAAAGTGTCAAACCCAAAAAATTCCCAAAACCCAAAAAAGCGCCAAAACTAAAATAAATCTCTAAAAAATCGTCAAAAAGTAAATAAAAACGTTAAAACAAAAAAAAACGCTAAAACAAAAATATTGCCAAAACTAACGAAAATACACAAATAAACATACGTTATTCTGGCATATTCTGTGTTTCACAAAAAATAAAATAATGTGAATTTTCTTGGCATTGTTGTTATAAAAAATTATTTATAACAACAATGCTATGAGAAATACACATAATTTTATTTTTTTGTGAAACACAGAACATGCCAAAATGACGTTAACATAAAAATATTTCTGCAACTTTCGATTGATAATTGGTCCCAAAATGTAATCCATATATAAATTTTTTAAATATTGTACTTCATTACAAAATAATTTGTTTTTGTTTTCATTACCTCAAAAGTTTAAAATTTCAGATATGTACCCTTTTTTCAATTTCTTATTCAATTTTGTTGAAAAGAAATAATAATAAATGCCGAAATCACATTATTTTTATAGTAATAGGTACATATATTACATTTTTCCACATATAGGAGTAGTTATTAAGTACTCATATATACCTATATATTATAACACTATTTTAGCTTGAAAATTTTGGATGGTAAAGTGTTCATTTACTTTTTATTATTTTTGAGAGTAATTTTACAAAATTCCTTTTTACTCTCTCGTTGATGGAAAGTGATAGGAAAGTAAATGAACAAAGCTAACATTAACTCTCGGCGTTCTATTTGAGTGTTCATTATTTGAATGAATGTTCTTTTCTTTGTGTGCAGCCAAACAAATGAATGTTCTCTTGCTGTTCTTTAATGTAAACCACTGTGAGGAACATTCTAGCCCTCTAATTTTTTGCCGTATGGAAAAAAATTTATCTTCAGTTGCGTTGAAGCGGGGTGGAATGTCCTATACACATATTTGTTATAAATAGCAAAACTCCAAACTCAGCTTGAACACCAAAAAAACACTCAAAACTTAAAATATGTTTAAGGGTCAATTTCGTGCTTATTCACAATTAGTACTAAAGTAGCCCATAAAACCAAACTTTATGAGAATAGTTTGTATTAAAAATATATCTTACGTAAAATTTCACCATGTTGTACAGTGTTATTGGAAATATATCTTGTTTTATTGTGGCATTAGAAGGATTAATCCAGTTCAAATTTTTACTTGTTCAAATTGTTGAAGATGTTAAGATTTCATTCACGACAATTTTTAACCGACTTCGGAAAAAGGAGAAAGTTTATCCATTCGCTATGTATTTTTTTATGTGTGTTCCAATTTCGGATATATTTCCAGATTGGTCCCGTTGAAAAATGGGTTGGGTCACGCCCATACAAAGTAAACTCACATTCGTTTTCAACTACTTCTAATCAACCGATTCTTATGAAATTTGTAAAAAACCTTAAGCTTCCGTTTCAATACTATATCATGATTTAAAAAGTGGGTAGTGCCACGCCTATACAAAGTAAATATTATTTTTCAACAACATCTAGTAGACTGATTTTTATGAATTTTGGCCCATACTCTCAGTTTCTGTTACAAAAGTGAGCAGTGCCACGGCCATGAAAAGTAAATATTCATTTTAACTACTTTTACTTAAACGATTCTTAGGAAACTTCATACACAAAATTACTTCTAGTGAAAGTACAACATTGTTATCAAATGTGAGCTATTTTGTAGTCGTTTTTTTCCAATAATTACATTTGGTAAATCCAATTTTTATGTGAACTCGTTTTATTCCATAATTTGTATTTAAAACATCAAATAAAAAATGTAGTTAATAACAATTAAACTTAAACGGATACCCGACCGCAAAGCCGTACATAGTAAATTAACAAGCTAAAAATCGTAGAAAACAAATTAAAAAATAATAATCTTTGCAGGAATTTCTAACATTTAATTGGTGTGTGAGTATGTCTGTGTGTGTGTGTAGAACTGGCCATGCGATAGCAATAACAACACGATGAATATTGCCAGCGGCAGGTAAAAATTATAATAAGATAAATAAATAAATAATAAGAGCAACTACCAAAACAAATAACAATAACAACGATAATAACAGCGGAAATCTACACTCTTAAAACCTCTTAAGAATAAGCCACACTTAAAATAGCTACAACAACATCAACTACTATAAATTGCGTCTGGCGTGCCTGCAAATGTAGTGTGTCTTTTAATCTACACATTTATGCTTGAAAGAGTAACCGCCAAGTTAACAACACAACACCCACGTCCTTCTCGGCATCAACAGCAACAACAGCAACTATCATCTACGATTTCAAGCAATATCCAGTTTATCTATCTGTCAAATAACCAACGAAACAGCCAACCAACCACCCAGCCAACAATCCAGCCGTGCAGACAACCAAACAACCATTCAGCAAAAGTAGCTGTAGTACATTCTACAAGAACAACAACAACGACATTTTAACACCAACAATTATTCATTGTTTATATGTATGGGTGTGTATACAAGAGGAAAAACTGGATACACTTCATAATCACTTTCACAAACACCCACCCACCCACTTAAATTGACGCAGGCAGACGCATACAGACAGACAAAAACCGACCAACGCACGCACACTTAAATCAACTTGAACTCACACTCAACAATTGTATCATTAACAACATCGCACAACGAATTACGAAATCGACAACTACTACAACAATTAAAGAAATAATAAACGTTTCTTTTTTATTTATTTTTTTTTTATTGCTGTTTGCTTGTTCGTCTGTCCATCTATCTGCTGTTTTGCCTGCTTCACACTTTCTCACTATATCTTGCTGATTATTGCAACTTTATTATCACCAACAACAACTTTGATTACAAACGAACATTTAAATTGTCAACTTCGCCGTCGTCCTGGCCGTCTTCATCATTGTTCACAATAACAACAATAACAACAACAACGACACTAACACCAATACCAACAATAGCACTAGTAATTTCAGGCTTAAATGAATTTATTTTGTTGCTGCTGCTGTAACATGGCACCAAATACACGCGTCACACGCAAATGGGAACTATTTGCCGGACGTAATAAATTTTATTGTGATGGCTTGTTAATGTCTGCCCCTCATACGGGAGTATTTTATTTAACGTGTATACTTATAACCGGCACAAGTGCGTTATTTTTTGCATTTGAGTAAGTATTCAAAATAATAATTCTTTAATTTTCTTGATCATATTTGCATTTAATGAAGTTTTTATTTGTTTTTGACTTTATGTAAAAAAAAAGTAAAATACTAATTGAAAGAGATGTATGTGGGTGGCTCTTAGCACAACAGATTTTTTTATTTATTGTTTTAATTAACTTAATTATTGCAGATGAAATCTAAAATGTCAAGTTGTCAGAAAATTGTTGCTCATGTGCACAAGATTTTCCAATAATTTAATATTATTCAATGTGTTAAATGTTTCAATGCGTTTTAAAAAAACTCTACTAACAAACAAATCTAATGTATTTTTAAAATCTCTAAAATAAAAACTTTTTTAAAAACATGTAGTCCAGTCCTTTTTGAAAATGTTCTTAAAATTGCATAAACTTTTGGCAAAAGTTCACTATAAAAGTTTTAAAATCACTTAATACATTTTACGAACACAAATACTTACGAGTACTATTCTGTGAGTTTTGTTACAAATTTTGTTCTATTTTGCAAAAATTTTTCAAACTCATAAAAGTTTTTTTAATCAAACAAACTTTTGATATGTGAAACAAAAAGGAAGTTTCATTGATTTGAAATACACAGCAGACTGTAACTCACATACCTTTCTTTCAAGCACACATTACGTCTAGTGAATTGATAATACTAACAAACGTATATACATCCATAAACTATGAGTATGTTAACTGTAACATGCCTTTCATTTAGTTGTTGAATCTTTCGAATGTAATGATATTTTTGAACTAACTTTTAAATACACAAAACAAATCATCATCCCCACCATCTTATCTGTATCATCGATGCAAAACAAATTGTGTGTAAGTAACGCTTGAAATAAACAGTTTCAAATAAATCCTTTTCTATTTGTACACTTTGCCACTATTGCAGCACTTACTACTTTTTCTTTTGCCGATGCCGCTGCGAATTGTTTCTCAATTATTTAAGCGCACTACAAAGATCATGATGTGGTTATTTGCTGCTGTTGCTTTTGTGGGTTGCATCCGTTCTTGAATAAAAGCAACAGCATTTGAACACTATTTGCCAAAAGCTTGCTAGGAGCATTTAAAACTCACTCACACAATTGTGTAATATTTATTCTTTGTGTACTAAATCAGATTTCGTTTAAAAAAAAAAAGGAACATCTACAACTCAAACAAAGTACTCAACAAGTCCTTTGAGAATGTTATTTCTAAGCATTTAGATCTATTTAAAATATTTTCGTGAAACCTTAAAATTTCCTGGTATATAAATCTTGAATGATGTTTTTGTAATACAAGTGAGCAACTCGTCTAGGAAATTTGTATGAATAGCATTAAATTTTTTTCCAAGAAAATCTTTGGGAATTTCGTTGTTAATGAATAGAATAACTATATAGTAAACTTGTCTTGTTATCTGAAAGTAGCTAATTGACCACTTTATTATTAGTAAGCAAAGTTTTTACTGGTTTGTGTTACAAAAACATCACATTAAAATGTTTATACTTTAAAATAAATTTATATTGAGTCAGTCAGTGCAAAGCTGTTAGTAATAATCAAAGAATAGAAAAAATGCTAAATAATTAATTATATTAGACAATCATTTCAATTGATTGTTTGTTTGGTTTCTGAGTGCATCAATTACTTTGTTGCTGAAGAAAATCGTTGTCAGCTTAGATGTATGGGAACAAGAAATAGCCATTGCAATGGCTATGACAATGCATTGGCGTCCACATCATGTATACGAAAATTTCTCTACGCTACTAAAGCTAACAATTGGACTTTTTGACGCCTCAAACATTCATGGTTTTGAATTAACAGTGGGGCTGAAAAATAAAACTATTTCTTAATCCAAAGAAAATTTGTTTATTTTGGCTTGAGTTCGACTTTAATTTAATCTTTCAATTAAATTATATATTTATTTAGAGATAAATGTGAAGCATGTAGACAAAGAAAAATTTTACTGCGCGGAGGGTTGAACTGACATGTTTCGATAGCTTCCGCTATTCTCGTCAGAGTTCTTTACCGCGTAGACCACTCGACCAAAGTCGGTGGCTTGCAGTCAAGAATTGAATACCATTTATCTTTAATCAATTCATACTGTCACTCTTAGAGCTGTATTTCATTTGATAGTTATTGATATTCACCTTTTTCTTTGTGTCTTGTGTTAAGCTTCTTATTATTTTTCTATTCTAGTATGAATTATCATTGATAATTCCAATTACTAGTGTGTGAATGTTTGTTGGCTCAGTTTATTTGAACATGCAGATCCTTTTGCTAGTTAGCTGCCTTTAGAGTTTAACAATTAAGTTATGAGTTTTAGTCGAACTGTATGGGTTTATATCCACAGAAAATTTTATTATTTTGGCTTGAGTTCGATTTTAATTAATAGGCAGATTCTGTGAAAAATTTCGTTTTTAGGCGTTTCAAATTTATATGAAAAGTAACGTAAAATGTTTTTTTCAATACAAATTTCAAAACGCAAAAAGTGTTTGTACCCTACGGTAAATGGAACTGACATAAAACAAGTCACATAACCGGTCCCCAGATGGTAGGGACCAGTCCGAGTTCTAACACTTCCTATGAAGCGGACCAGCCACTTTTATATGGGGATGGCCTAGGATGGGGTTAATTGATACTTTGTATGCACCTTGTAACTTGTCTCTGAACTATCTTATGGAGTCCTAGTCGGTGTAGAATAATATAGATTATATATAAATATTATTCCAAATTCAGCTGTAATTCGATTAATTTAATCGATTAATTTATTTTTTTATTGTTACAAATCCAAGTAGAAACTGTATTTTATTTTTAAGCGGTGTCTTTGATAGGATTCGAACCGAAAAATAAGTTCCCCACAGGGGAACTTATTTTTCAATGATATAAATACCACTTAAGCTGGAGTTAATATCTGAATATAGTTACGGAACAGGTTCCTGAGTGGCATGGCAGTCTCATTGAAGTGATGCAATTAATATTATATAGACACTATGTGATAGGCCTTAGATCTAGGTGCATCGAATTTGTTCAGTGCCTTTTACTACAATAATAGCTGGAGTACGAACTAAATTGACTGAAAATTGTTGATATGTGACCATCTACACAATATGTCTTTTTTCACCAATCACTACTCCTTATTTTTGGTACCAGTCTCATTTTCTCAAGTCATAGGACGAGTACTTTTGGATCCTTTGTCACCAAATTTTCCGCAGGGAATTTAAAAAACTGGCCTTAAAGTAAAGAACTCTACCGAGAATAGCGGGAGTTATCGAAACATGGCAGTTCAACTTTCCGCTTCACATTTATTTCTAAATAAAAATATAATTTAATTGAAAAATTAAATTAAAACCAAACTCAAGCCAAAATAATAAAATTTTCTATGGATATAAATCCATACAGTTCGACTAAAACTCATAACTAGTTCTTATGTGTTGTTCTTAGAACCCAAACAATCGACTTGAGTAAAAAATTTGTATGGAAACTACTCGAAAAACTGAGTGCTTTTCTTACAAATTGTTCACTCAATTCGATTATTTGGGTTCTATAAACAGCACATTAATGTGCTGTTTCCACAATGCAAACAAGCACTGCTTGCCTAAAATTTGTATGGAAATCACTCAAAAAACTGAGTGCTTTTCATATAAATTTTAGACAAACAGTGCTTGTTTACATTATGGAAACAACCCATAATTTTAGTTTATTATTCTTACTTTGAGTGGAAGTCGTATTTAAAAACTCAAGTACAAATAACACAAAATTGCTATTAAAACAAGAAAAAATCGGGAATCAGTCCTGTAGCGCGATTCTGTAACTTTTATTACGATAATCGTATCGTTAAAATAAATATAACGAAAATTTATCGAAATTGTTATTCAGTAATATTTAGAACGATATTCGCTGTCGGTTAACTAATGACAATAATTTTGTTGTTGTTAATGGATAGACAAGAGTCAGCTGTGCAGCCGTAGCACGTACTTTATTACAACAACTAAAGTTATTGCTCTACAATAATATGGAAACATATAAACACTTTTATGTATAAATACCAATCAATATTTTTATTATTTAAACATTAATTTTAACATATATTTCTCTGAATTAAAAAAATTAATGAAAAAAATTTTATGTACACTGACTGTTTGGCATGGACAAATTCATTTGTTTTTTCCATTCCTCTTTGCGTTTTTCACTTTTTTTAACAGAGATGTTATATGATATCGAATAAAATTACACAATCACACTATCGTTACTGACTGACTGCAAGTGACTAAATATGTCGACAAATGTTACGATTGTCGGATCGTTAAAATTTACAGAATCCCGCTACAGAGCTCAAGGGTAAAAAATTTAAAAAATAAATTAATAAAAAGGGAAATCAAAATAAAAAGAATCATGAAAGTAAAAGAAAGAAAGATTATCTGCCTATTTCACGATGTCGAAAGAGTTCATTCTTTCGTACAATTAAATTTAAATAATCATGCCTGACTCTTTCGGAATATATCGTTACGAGCCTTAGCTCTATGATAATGTCTATTAAACAGTGTAAAATAATCTTTTATTGAACTGAAGGTAAACTGAAGGCCTTTGTACAAATAACTAACTAAATAGAATTATGAACAATTATAAAGAATAAATTACATTGTTAAAAACTTTAACTTGACCTAAATTGTTACGAAATTATTTAGCAACCAACCTAATAAATAATTTATACATTTAACTGAAATTGAATGTGAAAAGAAATGTGTTGGAAATTTAAACAAAAGATGCTTTTGGGCCCTTTTTGTTAGCTTTATTTTCTCAATTTTTTTTTTTGTTTTTTTGCTGATGTTGATGAAAATTCATAATAAAATCTAAGCAAATATATAATTATGAATAGAATAGAATATAACAGCAGCAGCATAAAAACCATTTACACATAAATACAATAGATAGTATTTTTCATACACAAGAACTCGCTTTTATCCATGGCAACTACATGCATACTTTGTTTCAGTATCCCCCAATGATGTGTCAAAAGGAGAAAAAAAAAGAAAATTAAACAATAAAAAACTCATAAAGTTTCTAAAACATTATTATGTGTGACATAAACCCTAAAGAATAATAATGATGCAAATACGAATGAATACGTACATTATTACTTATTTAGGCTTACAGATTGCAATTCAATTCAATACAAAAATAAACGCAAACACACACACACACACACTCTGCGTCAACCCTGCAGATAACGCGACTAGTCCATACATGCATGTAAAGTATACTTGATAGAGGACTAGGACTTGTCCAAAGTTAACTCAAATGTGTGGATAAACATGGTCGATTTAACATTGCGATGTCATACGGCTGGACCATATAACCAAACTTTGCACTACATCGGAGTAGTCTTAAAACTACTCCAAGCCACTACTTGATGGAGCATTCAAGTTTTCGTGTTGAAATTTTTAAGACACGAGCATTTGTCGCTTAACTACACACTTTTACTTTCAAATGACATGGTTCATGTTTGCATTACATCGGACTAGTCTTAGAACTGATCTATGTCACTATTCGATGGAGCACTCAAGTGTTCATGTTTTAATGATTGCACTCACTAAAACGCAAACATTTGTCGCTTAACTAGAAGCTATTGTTTGCAAAGGACATGGTCCATGGCTGCATTACATGGTACCATGTTGTAACTACTCCATTTCAGCTAAAATGGACCACATAGTGCAATATTATCTGTAGGCAATAAATTTCAAAATCTTATTCGTTTCTGAGTAGTTGAAAACTGTTTTGTACAGTGAATGTTTTTGAAAAGAAATTGTGTCACAAAAAGGACCTCAACTATCGCAAACAAATAAAAATAATAGAAAAAGAATAGAGTTGCTTTTATACATTCTATTCTTAAATAAAAGGACGGATTACGAAAAAAATATCCTTCATTTACATTTATGCCAACACATAAATACTATTTTATTATAAATACGTACACATACTTTCAATAATATCTACATATTTACATGCGCATTTGTTTTCAAATAATTCTTGTAAAATTGCTATAATGTTCCATATGTATGTAAAAAATCCGTCTTTCGAAGAGATATCAAATAGTCATAATATGAGCAAATACCTTCTAAGTGAAATTAGCAGATGAAAGAGTTTTCTTTATAAATACAATATCATGTTATTTATTTATGGCTTTCTAATCAATCTGTGCTTATTTAAAAAATCTACAAAGTAGAAAAGAAATTGATTATGAATGCCAATTTTGCTGGCAGAAGTAAAATCTTTTGTACTCAAATTCAAAATATTTTTCAATACTTTGTCTACTACGTTAATAGCTCTTTTCAATAAATTTTTTTTATTCTTTTGAATTATGTGTAGTTTTGTGTAGAGTTTACGAGACTCACGTTTATTAAAATAACAAAAAAATCACTTCAAAGCTTCCGATAACATTAAAGGAAACTTTTTTTTCGCTCACCTTTTTTTATTTTTAAACTAGTACTTGTTCCTAAATACTTTATAGGTGCATCGAATGTTGGTTTTCTTAGGTATGCATCTATGGTATTTTGGAAAATCAACAGAAATTTTCAATAGTTACCCTCATAATATAAGAAAATAAACGTTTAAATAAAGAGGAAAGAAATATATTATGTTGCTTGTGATATTTTCGAAAAATTCAAATCCAAAAAATAAATAGCATACTTCACAATACCATAAATTTAAACTAAACACATGACATGAAACGCATGTTAAATTTGAGCAAGTTGTGCTGAGCCGAGACCAATAGCGAAGCATGATGGCTAAGAATACATTTGAGCATAAAACTCGAACACCATGAACTTTTCAAGTACCATCATAAACACTTGATGCATACAGACATTCATACATGTGTACATACGTTTTTGTTAGAGACATTTCCCTTTTAACACAAACACCATCCCTGACTACTTCCATAACACACCGATAGAAGAATAGCACTATGGGATGAATTTTTAGGTTCGCAGGGGTATATGCTTCATCAAGACTTGATGAAGTGACCCTTTTTATAGTTGAAGGATTTTAACCGCTTTCGCAAATTTTTTACTTTGATTCTAATTTTTGTAAGTTTTTTCGAGCTATGCTCTTTATTGCGCGCTATGATAGGAGGCTAAAATGAATAAACGTAACAAGACGACACTTTTACCATTATAATTTGTTTGTGAACATTTTAAAGCATACCTTGGCGTTGTTCTTTTTTGTATTATTGTCTTTCGCAGGCTTTTTACTTTGATTTTCGGTTTTTTAATATTCTCGATTTTTTAGTTACTCCTACTTTGAGATTCTTTTACAGAAAATTTTCTTCATTTAGACATTTTTCTGAACTAAGGCTCCATTTCAGCTAAGCCGTTTCTCGAAAATGTGTTTGCCTTGTGGTATTTTCTTTATTGAAAAATTTTGGTCACTTCTGAAGTTTAGCCGACTTCTAACCAATTTAAAAAAGATATAATTGTGCAAAAAAACTTATTTCTTCCGAATTTGTCTTATATTTGCGATATAAAGGGTTTTCTTCGAGTTTTCCATTGGTTACAGTTTTAGCTATTTTTTACAAATGTTGAAGATTTTTCCCGATTTTAGTAATTTATTCGAGTTCTTGCTATCCTTGCCCTTGGGCATTTTAATCACCCCCTTGAGCATTTTAATCACCCCTTTTAATCATCCCTATCGTGAATACTTTTTCCTTCGAAATGTTTTCCCTTTTCTTTCTTTTGCGATCGTGAATAAAAATTCGAAAAATTCCCCTTATCATGAATGATTTTTTTTCGTGGACTTTTTCCCTTTTCCCCTGTTTTTGTTCACTTTATTTTAGCAGGCGAACTGGATAAATACATCATGTAATTGATATTTTTCCATTCCAATTTATTATTAAAGTTTATATATATTTATTTTTAGAACAATATCAGTAAATAGTGATCACTTATCTTAATTCTCACACCTTTATCTTAATAATAATTCCTTGAAACGCCTTTTTGGCACACATGAACTAAGTTTCATTTTTATTCACTCTTGAGAAAATTTAATTTAACACCAAAGACTATTTGATTGACTTAGGCTGCTTGCAATGGCCCGCTCGGGTACTCCAAGGGTTTGGATGCATCTAGCAAACCTGAACGAACATTTCGATGTTATATAAATTCCTGATGGAATGAAAAGATAATTCCAATTCTTAGCACTTCTTTGATTTTTAATTTATTTTATTAAGCATCCTTTTG
The DNA here is from genome assembly GCA_956483635.1 of Panzeria rudis. NCBI lineage: Eukaryota > Metazoa > Arthropoda > Insecta > Diptera > Tachinidae > Panzeria > Panzeria rudis. The sequence continues at coordinate 199,062,051 of OY101448.1, forward strand.
TTTTTTACATTCATAAGCGGGAAAAATGTTCACGGAAACTTCACGATAGCAATTTTCCCTCGAAGGGAAATGAAAATTTCATGGGAACTAAATATCACTTGATATTTCCGATATTTTTTTGGTTTGTTTTAATCCAAAGTTCGTAACATTTGTTGTGTTCTGCCGTATGGGTTGTGGAAATAATTAACATGTATTTTTTCCTTCAAACTTGGAGTATTGTCTCATATCCAATTTTCGTTTTACTTAAAGTGTTACAAACTTTACCCTAACAATAAATAACACAGACCAACAAAATGAATATTTTTATGTAAGGTCTAAGGTTTCGTAGTCAATTTGTAAACATTTGTTACTGAACATCAATTCCTATAAATGACTTTTTTTTTAATTGACTCTGTATCTCCAGATTTTCCGTTATATAGAAAAAAGAAGATGCTGCATCTTCGATAAGTTAAAAAGAAACAGAGAGGGATCGGAAACAAAATAACCTTTAAATTACTTCTTAATTAATTTTTTAACAGTCTTATAGTTTCGGAGATATTCAGAAAGTTTTATCAAAAAAATTAATTTTTTCAAAAATATTTGAAAAAAAAAATTTTTTTCTCATTAAAATTTTAATCGGAGGAAAATTTTAAATTTTATTCTTAGTTGTGATAACTTCATATGTTACAAATAAAATTAGCTAAATTTTTAAAATCATTTCATAAATTCTGAATGTATTCACAATTGAGTGGTATCATATATTCGTATAAAATCCAAATATCTCAATATCAAAAAATTCTGGAAAGAAACAAATAAAAAAGTATTGGTACAAAAGTATTACAAATTTGTTTTGATAAAAAGCCAAAGCGAATAGGTGCTACCAATGAATTGTGAATAAATTCAGAACTTGTGAAATGATTTTAATAAATTTTAAATTCTTTTATTTGTAACATATGAAGTTATCGAAATTAAGAATAAAATTTTCTTCAGTTTAAAACTTTAATAAGTCTTTTAATTTTTTTTTCAAATTTTTTGAAAAAATTTATTTTTTTGATAAAACTTTCTTGAATATCTCTGAAACTCTAAGACTGTTAAAAAATTAATAGGAACGCAATTTAAAGGTTATTTTGTTTCCGATCCTTCTGTGCTTTTTTTAATTTAATCCAAGAACTAGTTCTCGAGTAAATGCAATTATGTGATGCAGCATCCTCTTTTTCTTTATAACGGAAAATCTCGAGATATAGAGTCAATTCAAAAAAAGTAACTTATAGGCATTGGAGCTCAGTATCATATGTACATAAATTGAATAAGAAAACACAGGCCTTAAAAATCATGTTGACCTGTGTAACCACTGTGGACTAAACACCAATTTATTAGTTCAAAAAAATTTTACCATTTTTGGTAATATGTACATACTTTTGCAATAACAGATTTGTTGAGTTTTGATTCTAATAAACAGTCTTATCGATTTTTAACCAATGTTAAACATTTGTTCACAGAAAAAAGTATAAGAAGATTCAATTAAGAAAAACGAAGGAAGATCCAATTAAAAAATTGATTATTTTTCAACCAATCACCAAAACTGTAGTAGTAACTCAACAGTTCATTGAAAATATTTGTTAAATAATTTTGCTGAGTAAACAGTTAATAATGGAGTTGAGCAATAATTTTGTATGTGTTCCGATCCCACAACTTACTTTTTGTGAGTTTTTGGAGGTACAAACTATCAGGGTAACAGAGAAATAGCAAGAATAGAAGAATGGCAGAGAACTATAAATCCTTTCTTGGAAGTAAAATTATTATTAAGTTTTCCGTTCATTGAGAACTATTACTTTAAATCAATTTTTATTTCCGTGCTACGTTTATTTTCTAAAACAAATATTATATAAAACTCAAGGCTAAGCGTTAAACAAATTTTATATGGAAATTTTTTTAGAAGATTTTTCGATGCGTTTTGCCTTTTGTTAAAATTACAGCACTGATTTCCCTAATCAAACGTTTAATTATGCATTTCGATATGAATAACACCCTTACCCTAAAAAATATGCCCATTGTGCATTACTCAGCGACTAGAGAGCGCAATTCAAACAACATTTCAATGTTGTTTATATGCTTGTTTAAGTGAATGTATGTACGTGTTTGAGTTTTTTTATTTGTTTCTCAAACAATAAAAGGACATGCCACTTGCGGCTACAAAATGCTGCTGGTTTGTAATCTATGTTAAACATTTTATGAATAAATAATAACAACGAAAAATGCGCTCATATTCAAACACACTAGTGCACATGTAGAGCTAAATAGATACATTTGTATATGTATGAAAGTGTGCATTAGCGTGGTCTTCTCTGGTATGGAGAAAACAATTATCCACATTCCTCATCTCACCCCTAAAAAAAGGCGAATAGTGCTAAAGCTAATATGTGATGGTGACAGCGAAAACGCCCTTTATCTTCACCCTCCAGTTTCTTCAGGGTTGGACAAAATGTGAAGTTGGGTCAAAATCTAATGTTTTTAGATGAAGGCTGGCAAACCTGCATTGATATCTGATCTTACGATTGCTAGTGGCTTTGGTGGAATTTCTAGCCTGGAGATATACAAAATAGATTTTTTTCTCGACCTCTAACCATCCAAAGACTTAAAATACCAAACGCCATACAGATGTTTTTCAAAACTGTCCTTTTTAGTGCAAAATATTCAAAAATTCATAGCCCAGTAGTGCAATAACTCGGTAAGCCACCTGAAATAAAAAATTGGTTTTATGTTCTCATTCCATTGCTAGGTACCATAGCTTCACATCCTAGAGAAATTTTTGGATAAATTCTAGTATTTTGCAAGTAATTATGCTACGTATTTACCGTAGAAGATTCCAAAAACTATACAATCTTAAATTTATTTTAAACTTAAAAGTCGATTTATTCGATATTTTGCTTTTGTGGCTTACCGAGTTATTGCACTAAGCCTCTCAGTTGTACATCTAGAAACAGGGAATGGCAATAACTTGATTTTGACCCAGCTGAAGATAACGGGTCTTTTCCCTGTCACCATCTCACATATCAATCATCTTTGTAACAAGTACAACTTGAAAAAAATTATCTGTTGCCCAGTCCTGCGCTCTGTTGCAAATATGAAGTCCCAAGATCTTCGGGAAGTGAAAATGTCGGGTATGATAGTTATTTTATTTCCTAACCTTTTAAATGTTCGTTCGATACAATTGTGTTTCCAAAATTTCGGTTGGTTTGAGACAGCTTTAAATTTTGTCAATCGATTTAAAAATTGCTGAGACCAAGAATTGGAATTCTTTTATTTTAAGGTCCACCCTAATGTGCATATGCAAACACACATACATGCATTTTAATGGCTAGATGAGTAATGCAGCTCGTAATGTTTTGTGGCAAGTTATACAAGAGATAGTATGCTACTACTACTACCACTTCAATTTTATTTTTTAAATCTTTTTTTTTTCTTGTAACAGTGTGTATTTATGTACGAGGTCAATCCAGTAAGTAGAGATGGGTACAGCTCAATTGATTTGAATCAGATGTAAGCATTCGTGAACGTGAGAACAAAAAAAGTTTGACGTGAGTGAGTGTGCGTGAGTAGAATTTCTGCGTGATTGTTTCGTGATGTACATTTTCTGATATCTGATATAAAATGTTTAAAAACAGTTTGGAAATTCTCAAATTGAAATTGTGCATCATCGGCCAAAAGCCTTTACAAATCGAGCTTGATAAGCTTCGAAGGTAAGAAAATAGTTTTGTTAATTTTAGTTTTTTGTGATTATTTCGTGGTAGGAAGTTTTCGTGGCCTTGCACTCACGTGACCAAACACATGCATGATCATGAGTGTAATTGTCTTTAAGAGCCCATCTCTACTAAGTTTATGAAAGCGGAAAGGTGGGTCCTACTTCGAATAAAAAATGTTAATTTCTCCTTTTGTATATTCCACCACCAGGTGGCCAGTGATGTGTGTATGCAGAAAACAGTTTACTTGAATCGATTGGCAAGAAAAACCTGCTCCGAAAGCCGTTTTTTTTTCTAAAACCTTCGAGAAAAAATTTTATTTATTTATTTAAACAAATTTGCTTACGGAATTTTATGTTTTAAGTAACGAGAGCACCTCCGAGAATAACCATTATTCATTAATTATATTTCTTTTTATAAGAAATTTTATGAACTTCTTTTAATAATTAATATTGAGTACAAAACTTCAGCGCGGTTTACACGAAACTTTTTTAACGGCCGCGAAAAAGTGACACTAATTTCCTTTTTTGTTTTTATGCATATCGTACGTAGGCTATCTACTTTTAGATATTTTAAAAAATTATTTAAAAGTTGAATGCCTAATGTGCAGCTTCCGCCAAGCTGTTTCTGTTGATTTATATATGCCTTGCACAGGACGTCCCAACTAGGGATGCCAAACGGGACTAGGTTTTTCGAAATCCGGGACTCCGGATTTTTAAATGAAAAAAACGGGATCCCGGGACGGATCGGGGTTTTCGGGATTTTTATACATTAAAGAAATCAAGTAAATGCATTCATGGTTGACGCGGCTTTAGTAAAACCAACGATATCTTATGACAATGATACATATACTAAAATCTCTTAATCAGTTTTCTATGACGCTTTTTGTAGTACTGTTGCAGTAATAAATAAAGAAAAAGGCAAACCATCTAACGCTGCCAATCTAACAATTACAACCTCAAGCAACACCTCTTTTTTGTAGGTCAAGGAGGTTTCTAATTTTTAATATCTTCGGTTGGGGCGCTTACATTTTTTTTCTAGCCGAATATCTAACATTTTATTTCAAATATTTATCTGACAAAGTATACTTATAGTGCATTTACATCGGAATGAAATCTAATTTAAACGAGATTTCGGACAAAGTCTAGTTTATTTTTATTAGACTTGCCATATAAAATAAAATCTAGTTCTTTACTTGATTTTGAGATAATTTTGTTAAATATGAGAACTACAACTATCGTTTGCTCATATTGTATTAAAAGATAAACATCATAAGATTTGTGTACTTACTACAGTTGTGCAAAATCGTTCCGACCAATCTGAAAGACTAAAGGAACTAGTTCGAGGAACGAGAGAATTTCTCTGTCGCTCCTAAAAACGCCAACAAACATTTTTCATAGTTTATTTTAATTTTCTGACATAATAAAATAATTCTTTGTTTTCGTAAAATATTTGTAAAAAAAACAATAGCCCACAACAAGCAATAAATTTTTGAAAATAACTAAATCTATCATAAATGTAAATATATAAATCATTCTCTATACAAAAAAGTCTACACAAATAAGTGAAATGTGTTGTCTCAAACGTTTGTAAAAGCAAATTAATTACTCCTCAAGACGGTCTGCGATTGCGGAACGAGGAACGATAAAAAGGAACGTTTGGATCGGTCCGTCCCGTTCCATTTAGGGAACGGGACGGTTTATATATTATCTATTTTGGTTTGGTGAAACTTAATTTTTATATGGTGCTTGGCAGTGATATTAAAAAAAAACTCTCAAAGGAGTTGGTGTGATCGGTATAGATCTATCTAGTAGATTTCAATTGAAATCTACTAGATAGATTTCGCTTGGGTGTAAATGTAGTATAACATGAATATGTGGCAAAAACCCTTTATTAGAACTCCCTGAAGCTCTTTAAAACCTTTTTGCATAAGCTGCATTTTGAGTGCGATGATTTTGTTACGTGAATTTTTTTTTCATTCTCTCTTGAAGTTGCTACCATGCTAAATGTCTTCTTACCTCTTTCGTCATTAAATTCCAAAAACTTTGAGTTTTAACTGGGTAACTCATGCTTATTTACAAACATAAACATGCATAGTTGTATTTAATATCAAACTAATTACCATATTTTTACTATTACCAAAATCCTGGGATTTTGACGTGAAAGTCCGAGGATTCGTGGCTTAATTTCTTAGAATAATCCCGGCTTTCGGGATTTGTCGACTGGCATCCCTAGTCCCAAGCCTACTCACCAGCCAATTCTCCTTATTTTTATTGTTGCTTTAAACAAATTTCCGACAAATAATAATATGAAATGTGCTTGTGAACATTCTAAATCATGAGTGTTGTGTTTTTCTTCCGGCGGGGTTTTTTTGAATTTGGAACGATTTTCCGTCATCCCACGTCAAATTTGGTTTGTAAACAGACCGGTTTCGGCTATGTGCCATCTTCAGCGTTCTATTGAATACTAAATAGAACATAGAACATAGAACACTGAAGATGGCACATAGCCGAAACCGGTCTGTTTACAAACCAAATTTGACGTGGGATGACGGAAAATCGTTCCAAATTCTAAATCATCTTATCAGACCGCCTCCGTATGTATGTATTAAAATAAAAAGAACGTATTACTTGAAGTTAATTATAATGAACCCCACCGTGTATAGAGGAGAAAAACTGTATCATCATCACCCAGGGATGCAAAAGCTGGTACGATTGTACTTTATTTAGTACCATTTGAAAATCAAAAGTACAATAGCACCCCCAATGACTTATTTAGCACTATTTTAAAATATTTGAGATTAACGGGGTTATTTTGAATTTCGAACGATTTTCCGTCATCCCACGTCAAAATTGGTTGATAAACAGATTGGTTTCGTCTGTGTGCCATTTTCAGTGTTCTCTTGAATATTCAAGAAGAAGAAAAATCATTCCGAATTATTGTCTTTAAGAAATTAAAACATATGTACCTTTTGTTCGAAGGTATAAATGAAAAATAAACTGATATTTACTGATATTTCAAGCATTGCTAGAGAAATATTATCCATTCCACATTTATCTGCAAATATAGAAAAAGATATCTAAATATAATGAAAATCAATAAGAGTTACACTGTTTGTTTCCAAACAAAGAATTTGGTTAAGTCATCTAATTCGTGCTGCTACAATTTAGAATTTTCTTTTTGCGGTTATATTTATTATTGTATCTTCAATAAAATTGAACTAACATAACAATAAGTAATCAAGTCTTAACTCTAAAATTTTTAAGTCCAGCCAATGGCCAGCGTTGTCATATCTTACGCGTTTTTACGATATGACAAAACGGAAATAGTCATACAACGTCGTCATATCGTAAGTATTTTACGATGTAACAACACTGAGATATCCATACACCGTGTACTGATATCTCAGTGTTGTTATATCGTAAAAAACTTACGATATAACGACACTGTATAGATATTTCCGTTTTGTCATATCGTAAAAACGCGTACGATATGACAACGCTGCCAATGGCAGATAAAAATATTTGTTTACGTGGTTGGTTCTTCGGAAGTCTTACGTCTCTCGTGTTTGGCTGAGAGCAAGAGTGTCCCTTCTTTTTAGCCGAGTGTAGCCTCTAAAGTTAATGATGCTTCGGCCTAGGGGATTTGTGTGCAAATCAAGTTTTTTTTATATCTGGCACGTGTTTAGAAAATAGAGTCTTAACCAGCGGCACATCTAAATCTTTATGAATTCGCTTGTTTCCGACATACCATGGGGCTGCTGTAATCGTACGGAGTATTTTATTTTGTCGCCTTTGAATTTTTTCTACATCCTTAACTGGATATCGTAGGACTATATTGGTTTTAGAATGGAGTTGTATAGAAGAAGTTTACAATCCAGGCTTAGTGTAGAGTTCCTTCCACTGAGCCAATTCATTTGGGTCACCTTTTCATTTATGTGGGACTTGCATGTTAGACGACGATCAATATGAACACCGAGAAATTTTTCTTCAGTGTGTTGAGGTATAGTTTGGTTATTGATTTGTATAGGTGGGCATGTTTCTCTGCACAATGTAAAGTAATGTGTAGACATTTTTGTTCGTTAATTTTTACCCTTGCAGTTTGCGGGAAGCTTCTTGATGGCTCTTGTGAACACTTAGAAAAGCTGTATCATCAGCGAATGTTGATATGTGTTTGTTACTGCTTTAGACATTACTAAGAGTTTGTTAGCAAGAAGCTTTCCTAAATAATCTTTTTATATTCAGATCTCAACCACTTATAGTCTTTTGTGTGCCTTTTGAAATTAAACATTAATATTAGTTGTAGGGTTTATCTACATATGTTATGATCCTGATGGAGGGCGCCTTATCTTCCCAGCAAGAATTTTCAGAAGAGCCAAAATAACTGTTTGAGTAAATTTTGACGATTTTGAGATTATGGTTGGTATCACTGTTTAGGTATGTTCCCCCCGAGAAATTACTTAAAAAGGAATCTTTCCCAACCTCTACATTTAGAGAGAAAGGACGGTTCCTTGTCATATGAAATACATCGGGGAAGTTAGGATCTCTTTTCCGAGATGCTATTTTTACACACAAGATTTTATGATTTACTTAAGTTTTTCACTCGTAAAAAAAAGGAAAAACGGCATTCCTTCAAAAATTTTATCTAGTTTTAGGAAATTTTGCTAACTCAATTTCGGCATTCGGAAGATAAAGTCCCTTTTCATCAGGATCATCACGACTTAGTGGAAATGAACTTCAATTTGCCTCTTTTGTTAATTGTAATTTTGGAAAAATATTTTAAAATAATAGAACAAGAATTTAGTACAATAGGACTGAAAAAAGTACAATTTTTCTTGAAAATAAGTACAATTTGTACAATCTCATTTTGCATCCCTGTCATCACCAAAGAAGGGCCAAGTAAAAACATAAAAAAAGCATTACGACCTTTGAGACATTTTTGGCATTTTAATAGAGCGAAAGCGAGTAGGAAGGGTAGTGCTATGCCGCACATCCACTCGGAGACCCAGTTGGATCCATTGTGATCAAGCGAGTAAAGAGGCTTTAATTTTTTTAGAAAGAATTTCCTAAAACTTAATATGAACATTTTATGTGGATTTTTAAGCCACATATTTTCTATTTTTATGTTTGGAGAAAAAAAAAGGCAAATGAAAAAATTTATGCCATATATAATATAAATAAATAAATTTTAAAATTTCTTTCATCATTTCTTAAAATACTTTGCATATTTATTTATTTATTTATCTATTCTTTTTTCATTTGCAGTTGTCCTTTTTTAGCCACACGTATCAATCCCATTATACCAGTTGTTGGTGCTATTTTATACTTTTTTACCATGAGTTCCTTGCTACGCACGACCTTCACAGATCCGGGTGTTATACCACGTGCCTCATATGATGAGGCCGCCTACATAGAAAAACAAATTGGTAAGTAAAATATGTAGTATATACATAAATTCTCTATTATATTCGTGAATGCATACATCCATACATGTGTATGTATTTGTATACTGTCATGCATGCGATTTTATTTTTTATTTCCATTCTTAATTTGTTAATTTACGAACGTGCAAGTTTCATTTTTATATTTCAATTGCTTTGTATGTTTATTCTCTTGAATTAAATTGTATTTTTTATATTTTTTTTCAATTACATTTTTTGCAGAAGTGCCAAATTCTTTAAATAGTCCCACATATCGACCGCCACCACGTACAAAAGAAGTCCTTGTTAAAGGTCAAACAGTAAAACTGAAATATTGTTTTACCTGTAAAATATTTAGGCCACCCAGAGCATCACACTGCAGTTTATGCGACAACTGTGTCGATCGTTTCGATCATCACTGTCCATGGGTAAGTGAATAATATAGTGGATGTTATTTTAATTCTGAACAATTCGTTTAACATGACTTATTTAGGATAAAGAAAAAGGTAATGAATTTGCTTGATCTATAAGAAATAAGAGAAAGTTTAATCGTACTACTAATTTTAGGGAGAGCGAAAGGCTCCCTCCTCCTTTTGCACATTATTATAGTGAATCGGAATAGCTTATCTTGTAATCCTTACATTTAAGGTATAATATGTGTTCAGTGATCAGCACTTATATATGAAACACTACTAGGAACATTTTTGTGCAACACTTTAACCCTATAACTCTTCGCTTTATGGATCTTTTTGTCCCTTTCTTAAAAAACGGGCAAAAAAACTCCCCTTCAACGTCGATATAGCGGGCTGAAAGGTTCTACAAAGATACATATTCATCATAAAATTCTAATATAAATCTTCAAGGACACCAAACCTCCAAACTGATGATTAAAGCCAGAAATCATAAAAACGAAAGTCTTGCTTCTTTCCCTTTTGAACTCCCGACCAAAAAAGAGGAGTGTTATAAATTTGTAGTGTGTGTCTGTGTATCTGTGGACTTGTATATATGTATGTGTGTATGTAGAAGTCATCGTGCAGCCCAAACGGCTGGATCGATGTTGATTTCGTTTTTTATGTTTGAAAGGTGACTTGATCGAGAGTGTTCGTAACTATATTTGAAAAAATTGGTCCAGCCGCTTAGAAGATATCACATCTTTTCTGTTGAATCTACCGTAGCTCCCAAACGTTTAGATCGATTTTAATTTGGTAAATTTTGCTGAAAAGGTTACTTGATCCAAAATGTGCCAACCTATGTTTGAAGAAAATTGGTCCAGCCGTTTTGAAGTTATCATATATTTTTTTCGGGAGTTTTTAAAACTTTGAATTTAATGTTATTATTACATACAAATATGATAACATTTATTATCAATTTTCTATTGGAAATGAATAAACCCTTAATTATAATTTCTTTATTTTGTCAAGCATTTAGATCCCTTTTGTGGTTTTCCTTAAAAACAATTATAGAAATCGAACCATTTAATAAATTAAAAAGCAAAAGTCTTAATTGTTTTGACACTTTAAATTAACTTTGCTCATTAAATGTCTGACCTATTTCATCTTTTATTTACACATTATTTACACAAATTCGAGTATAAAAAAGTAATTCATTTTCAATTCGTTGTCCGAAAAAAAGCAAAGTTTTCCAACCCGTTTTATGGGTCATCCCTTGGGTGTTGTTTACTTTCCTTTACTTATTTGTATATGTAGTGTGTACATATATATATGAATATGTAAATATGTGTGGGTAAACATAAAAACAAAAGTTAAAATGAAAAGAAAAACGTTTGTAAAGTGTTCCATCCTTTTTAATATTTGAATGAAAGTGCCTTTCATTGAGTCTACAATTAAGCAACATTTTATCCACAGGTGTTTACACCTTTAAGCCTTTACTTGCACACTTACAAAGAAACACTCATGCACGCATACAAATAAAAAGGACACATAAACAAGGACAAACCGTTATTATACCCAATAACAGTTAATTGTTGGATCGAAACAAAAAAAAAAACAAACAACAAGAGGCAATAATTAAACATGAACAACAATAATATAATTATTCTTAACTCATCATCAGCACTAACAACGCCTTTGTTATCAACATCTGTTGTATAAAAATATAATAGTGTGCTTGTTTTTTGTGAGATTGCACCATGGGCAGCAGGTCAACAAATATCTGAAATATTTTCAAAACGGTTTTTATATTTCTCACTATCAACCAGAAAAGTTGCCAAAACTTGAACTTTAAGCAATAAGCATACAAAGAACAGGGATTAAGCATAAATAGCACTGCTTTACAAATTCTTATTTTTGAAAGGTATAAATTTCGAATGCATTTTTTAATGTAGTAAAAATTAGCTAAACACGAGAAAATTAAAAAACAAATGTTCACATACATTTGTGTTTTTCGATGTATACTTCTCTTTAAAGTGCCTTCCAGATTCAACCCTAAAAAAATGCATTAGAAAATTTTTACCTTTTAGTTCTAAAGCAGTGTGATGTTAACTTGTATTACTTAAATATTTACATTGAAAGTTAATAAACAAGTTTTTTTATATATTCAATTTTATTCTACGTTCATAAATTGCGTACGCGCACGCAAAAAAACGCGGTTGAGGTGACCACAAAAGAACACATTTAGGGAAGTTCTGTATTCCACGAGGAATGCATATCGATGGTCATAAGTTGACAACACGTAACTGATTTTGGTTATTTTTCACAAAACGTAGTAAAAGTTATATAAATCGCTGAAAAACGCTCCTATCCTCAAACTATGAAAAACTGAAATTACCCTGCAGACAAAGTAACTAGTATGTAGTTGAAACTGTACTTGTTGCTTTTTACTTCAGGCTAGTTGCCCATCTGTCCTTTTTTCATATATCGAACTATCGATTTTAACATTAGGTTGTCATCGGAGCCCAACTAGTTCATTTGTATACAGTTATATCCCAGTTGGATTCCTAGTTGTTGTAAACTAGGCTCTTACTAGTTTGTTTATTTAGATTCTATAGCTCTTAAAAAATACTTTGGCTCAACCGGGGTACGAACACACATTCCTCAAGGTAAGTACTCTACCCACTGAGCCGCTTTCTACTTATTGTTTTAAGAGCTGAAAATATGTTTTATATACAAGTCGTATACCTGAAAAGTTTGTCCTTTTTTGACTAGTATCGTTATTGTCTCGATACAACTAGTAATGTGATTGTTCTTTTTTTACTAGTTAGTATCGTTACTAGTCTTGCTACAACTAGGAATATGACTGTCCTTTTTTGACCAGTAACATTACAACTAGTAATATGACGGCCCCAAAGCGTATCTAGTTGTAAATTTAGGAGTATCTACTAAATAGTTTACAATTGTTTTATTTCGTTGCTAGTAACGCTTTCAGCCTATTTGTAATGGAATTTCTTCAATTGAAAACTGATAAAAATCAGCTCTCATGAATGATCACAAGTCAATGCATATTTAGCTTCAATATATGAGTTTGTGTGCGTTTGCTTACAAAAAATACCCTGCAGACAAAGTAACTGGTATGTAGTTGGAACTATACTAGTGGCTTTTTGCTTCAGACTAGTTGCCTATCTATCCTTTTTTCATATATCGAACTATCGATTTTAACATTAGGTTGTCATAGCTGACCAACTAGTTCATTTGTATACAGTTATATCCCAGTTGGAATCCTAGGTTTAGTAAACTAGTGCGCTTACTAGAGCTTTTATTAAGAGTTTTGTAACTCTTAAAAAATCTTTGGCTCAACCGGGGTACGAACACACATTCATCATACTTTAAGGCAAGTACTCTACCTACTGAGCCACATTCTACTTATTTTTTTAATAGCTAAAAATATGTTTTATATAAAATCGTATACCTGAAAATTTTGTCCCTTTTTGGCTAGTATCGTTACTAGTCTCGATACAACTAGTAATATAATTGTCCTTTTTTGACTAGTATCGTTACTAGTCTCGATACAACTAGTAAAATGATTGTTCTTTTTGAGCAGTAACGTTACTAGTCTTGTTACAACTAGTAATATGACTGTCGTTTTTTGACTACTATCATTAATATGACTGTCCCAAAGCGTTACTAGTTGTAACTTTAGCTGCTGGGTAGTTACACATATACGTAGGGAAAATATTGAAGAATATCAAAATGCTTTTGTTTTTCACAACAAACGCACACAAACACATATATTGAAGCTGAATAATGACTCGTCTTTCACCCGCTTTAAGACTACCCAGCAAACACAGAAACACACCATATGTATTGCCAAACCTATTGCCTAGATGAAAAATATTATTGCGGCAATATTTGATTTTGTATTGCGGAAGATACTTCCTTCGGGAAAAACCTGCCTCGATGATAATAATCCTTCGCAATACGAAAGCGCTTCTTCTAGATGATAAACTGGCAATATCGCCTAACCACTTATAAGAAAATAGGAAGATATCGCCAAAATAGCATTAGGAAGATAAAAAGAAGATTTTGCATTTTTAAAATTAATGTTCATGGAGAATACGCCCTTTTTTAACCCCCCACCAAAAGGGAGGGGTGCTATAACCCTGCAGACAAAATATACTAGTTGCTTTTTTATTCAGACTAGTTGCCTAACTGTCCTTTTTCCATCACAGGAGGCCAACTATCTCATTTGTACATAGTTATATGCTATTTTAAATACTAGTTATTATACACTAGTGCGCTTACTAGTTTCTTTATTTATAGTTTTTTAAATATTAAAAAAAACATTTGGCTCAACCGGAACACACAGTCCTCATATTTCTAGGCATGTACTCTATCCGCTGAGCCACTTTCTACTTATTATATTTAGAGCCAACATTTTGTTTTATGTATTTACAAATGAAAATATGTCAATTTACAAAAATAATTTAAATTACTAGTATCATTACAACTGACTGTTCCAAAACGTTGTTTTTTGACTAGTATCGTTACTAGCCTCATTACAACTAGTAAGATGACAGTCCTTTGTTGACTATTAACGTTACAACTAGTAATACGACTGTCCCAAAACGTAACTAGCTATACATTTAGCTGCAGGGAAGTTTGTAGTGTGTATTTGGTGTCTGTGTATCTGTGTGTCTGGCTGTACCCTCGTAGAGCCTAAGCGGCTGGACCGATTTTGATTTAGTTTTTTATGTTTAAAAGGGGACTTGGTCGAGTGCTCTAGCGGTATCCTCTTGGGTCTGCGTTAGCTCACAAAAGGGTAGATCGATTTTAATTTCTTCTAATATTTCTTCTAATATATTTTTCGGTCCAGCCATTTTGAAGTTATTATCATCCATTTACTTCGGGAGTTTTTACATTTTTGATTTATATAAATTTTTTTATTATATATTTTTTGAAATAAAAATTATTAATTTAAATATTTTTTCTGTCTATATTTTCTTAAAAAGAAAGAAAATAAAATTATTACTTTTATTATTTTCTTCTATATGACAATTTAGGGCTATTGCTAAACTATTGCCTTAAGGGGGATATCTTTCAATTGTTTGCAGGGTATCTATCATATTTTATAATTTTTTTTTAGTTATTTCACACTCCTTTGAGTGATTCCATTTGAAAGACAAAATTTAGTACAATCCATGGTGCAAAAATATTTTTGTATATTTCAACTTCAGAAATTCTAATTATTGAAATTATGCGTCTGATTTTGTCAACACTTGTGACAATGCAAAAGAACGTGAATAAAGAATCAACAACAGTAAAAAGCACAGCGGGTTAGACAATATCAACATTATGTCTTAAGGATAATTAGTTGTAAAAAATTTACAGAAAAAGGATGAAGCATAATGAATAAATGTATTTTACATTAAAACTCGTACAAGCAAGTAACATGTCTATTTTATTTCTTAACACAACTTTTAATATTCTTTTTCGTTTTCTTTCTTTATGTCTTTATCATCTACATCTATTTTTGATATTATTATAAAAATTCTTGCAAATAAAATGATCGGCCTTCAGAAAGTGTTAAAGTGAAAGTGTTGCATTTGTATAGAAAAATAGAATTAAAACAACAACAAGAAAAAAGGCAAACAAAACGCTCAACCTACATTGAATTGTATACTGAAAGAAAAATAATTTTACAAAAAAGAAAAAAGAAATATTTATGAAAAGAAATTATAAAAGAAAAAAGTCTTAAAAAGTTTATTTATGCAGTGCCATTGAATGGATGTAGATGCAGCAATACACTCACAATATACTTAATACAAAACGTGTCCATACCCTGTCGGAAACTCAGTTAACTTTAAATTTAATTTATGCTATTTCGCAACTAGTGCTGACTGAAAATTGGATTACTTTCCAATGGAAACAACTAACTGTTTTAATATTGCGATGTACTAGGCGCTAGTCAATTGTCCCAATCTGTACTACTTCTCAACTAACCTCAAGTTGACTTTATTTAAGTCACCTGTTAGCTAGTATATTTGCAAAAGATGTTGCTGGGGTTCGAACTATGCATCACACGTTTTATAGTCAACGCGCGCTGACCACACAGCTAAAGGTGGATTCACCCATTGTTTCCGAACAAAATGTTTCTTTACTGAGAGTGTTTTGCAACACGATTCACCCATTTCAAAAAATTTGTCTGGAAAATCAAAGCTACTATATGTTATATGTAAATAACAAATAAACATCTCCGACAAAATTGTGTAGCAATTGGATAAAATACTAGTGTTTATGTTATTAACTATTAAAATAAATACTATGATATTACTTGTAGGGTACATTTATAGAAATAAAACAAAAAATGAGAAAATCGCTATAAAAACATTATTTGATGTGGCAACTCAGTTCCACTTTGTCCGGACAAAAATTAAAATTAAACCAATTCAAGCTGAGAGTGTTCCGAACAAAATTATTTCTCTTCTTTTCTCTCTCTCACAAAGAGAGACGTCAAACTAAATGTAAAAAACATTTTGTCCGGACAAAAATTCTGTTCGGAAACAATGGGTGAATCCAGCTTAAGGTACCATTCAGCGTTGCCAGAATGATGATTTTATCATATTTTTAATGATTTTTAAACCAAAATATGATTTGATAATTTTTTTCCCCAAATGATGATTTTTTTCTCGCAAATTATGATTTTTTATACTTATTATATGTATATCGCCAGAGAAACTGCAAGCCGCATCTAAATTTTTAAAAGTTTTACAAGAGAAGGATGAAACTTGTTTAAATTAAAAAATATATATTGAAAATTAGTGCAAAATTTTACAATATAGTTAAAAAAGGACCAACAAAGTTATATATTGCGAAATTTTGCACCAATTGTCCATATATTTTTCATTTAAACAAGTTTTATGCTTCTTCTGTAAAACTTTTAAAATGATAGATAGGGCTTTCTGCATTTTCTGTGACGATATACATATAAATAGTTATTGAAACATATCATGCCTTACGTTTTATAGTTCTTTGGATCAAATAATATATAATTTTGAAACTTTTTTAACATAAATAAGCCAGTCATGCTTAATAATTTTTTGTTTCCAACTGTTTCGGAGTTCTTCAGAAATTACCGGCGAATTTTTTTTTGTTTTTGCAAAATTAATTGCTTGTTTTAAAAAAGTCTTAACAGAAATTAAAACTGCAAAGACTTTAAATTGTTATCATTAGTCTGACAGGTAGGATAACTAGAAATAAAATAAGCCGATGGAAAACCGATGCAAAATGTTGATTTTATTTGCATTTCGATTTTATTTCGATTTTAATGGTTTATGGCTTATTGTATTCCTAATATACATGCATAGCTTCCCTCTTCATTTTTGCATGACTTTTTGAAAACGAAAAACCGCATCATTTTGAATGAAAAACGCATTTTCGCCGCTAATTTCTGAATAACTCCGAAGCAGTTGGAAATTTAAATAATTAGATATTAATGACTTAAAGGTAACTTTATTCTGCATTTTTTGGTGCATTAGTTATTGAAATTGGATAAACCATTCTTGAGTTAGAGTAAACTATACTGATGTATTTAGTGAAAATCTTGGGAAAAAACTGAAAACGGATTTGTGGATTAATACTTAAATGTTCCACATACTTTTATTTAACAGATGAAAAATGGTTTTCTGTATACCAGTACATATAGTTATGTTTACCGATTTTTTTTTTTTTTTTTGTCGCGTTGGAAGTGATTTTGTCGCATTTTTATATGTTCTTACAGTCATGGTGATATTTTATATACTTCGCTGATCGCATCCGATTTTCAAACTTCTTCACGAATTTTTTACAGATATCTTTTTAATATTGGTTGCAAAAAAAGTAGTAACTCTCTTATCTAGAAGATGACATGAAGGAAATCATATAATCTTAAAGAACGCGTTTTTGTTTTGGTTTTCTGTAAAAGTCTCATTGTTCAGCCTTAGAATAAAAATTTCTGATGATTTTTTATATCCAAATATGATTTTTATTTCACCAAAGATGATTTTCTTCGAAAAGCTTCTGGCAACGCTGATACCATTTAAAATAATAGCAGCAAAAACTTAATATAAACTTGAAATGAGTTTCAAATTAGCTGAGAGTGAAGTTGTTGGCTCTCGCCAAATCCAATAGCTTTTATTTAGTCTAAGAAAAGTTAACTTTAAGTTGATTATTTTTGTAGTAGACTACTGATTTTCCGACAGGGTATCTACAATCCTGTAGTATATAAAATTCAAATACATATTTGCACACATACAAATGTAAGAGTACATTCACTTGCATAAATTTTGACACTGCACCGGGGTACTTATTCTACTGCTTGTCATACAAGTTGTTTTTTTTTCCGATGGAATGAAGTGAATTCATTTTTGAGTTCATTTTTTTTATCTCTTTTCCGTTGTTTTTGTTTTTCTTCAAGTGAGGCTACTTACATTAAAGTGTTAGTAAGTATGTAATGCCTGTAAGTATGCAGTACCTTTTTTTTTCTCAATGGAGTAGGCTAAAAATTGTCTTTATTGAGAAGACTTGATCCTCTTTGAAGCTTGGTCCAAAAATTAAATTTTTATCAATGTTCAAATGTAAACAAAAACTTGCTCATCATGATGAACAAGTTGTGCTTAAAGTAGCTAAAAGCAAATATAATTTGTTTCATACATTGTTGCATAGAACATTGCATAGTTGTCGCAACCATAATGAAACCATATTTTTTTCTGCGTTTTTCTAACTACACAGGTAAGGGGTATGTATAAGATTCAGCCCAGTCGAATATTTGGTCTTCCACTTGCTATTTATTATATGTACCATTATTATTCCAATACGGAAATATTAAGTTTTTCTTGTTTTCCCTGTTTGTACATTAAAGCAGTACGAGGATGTGCAAAAATGACATTTTATTTTGCGGTTAGTATGTACAAGTATTTACTTGACTGTTCCAACATATATACATAAATATGTACATTTTATTACACACACATACTTACAATATATGTATGGTCATATATGTATGTACATATGAAAAGTATGCAAAATCTTAGTACATCATATTGCATTTTTCAAATTGTATAAAATTTTCTATATTCTAATACATACTACATGGAAGCATACATACTTAGCTGTTAAAAATTTCTTTGGAATTTATGTATTTTCTAAAAATGTTAAAAAGATATTCTTCACATTATGTTCAAACAAAAATATTTAGCCTTGCGGAAAATTGCAAATTTAAAATGACGAGGAATAAATAATAAAGTTTTGTAGAAAAAAAAACATTCTGTTGTGTACGTACTGCTATGTTCGTAACTGTCACAGACATATTGCTGTTGTAAACGAATTCTATTTTTGCTGTAGATAACAAAATATGGGATACGGTTGACGACCTTGCAGGCCATCCCTGGAACTTCCCGCTAATTGCAAGCTCAAAAGTGCTGGAAAATCCATAGATTTTGGAATAAGTAAAAAAACAAGAAGCTTTGGAGTTATAAAAAAATGAAGCACTCTTCTCGAAATTTTTCGATAACGATTTAATTTGCAGCAGTCGACGTTATTTTTTGAGTTTGAAAGGTGATTACATGTTGTGTTCGAGCGGCTTAATAGTTTAAAATTTATTTATATTACGAAACTTTAGAAAATGTGGCAAAGGTAAAGGGTTCAATGTGTTGTTTCCACAATGCAAACAAACATTACCAACAACATGTTTACGATCTACAACACTTGCAACAAGTTGTGAATTGAGCAAATGTGTAATAAATAATAGTTTCATTCTATTTATACTCAAACTTTTTTCTGTTTGGCCTTTTTTTTTTGTTTCTTATACCAGTTTTACTTACATACTTAACTATTGCTTAATTCACAACAATTTGTATCGCCGATCTTGTATCAAATACACTTTTTGTTTATTTCTTTGTGAACGCCCAGTGTATATTGTATCAGTTTGTATCTTGTATTGATGAACAAAAAAGAAAATTAACAACAACAACAAATTTTACACTATTGTTGTATTTAATACTATAGTACAATCGATACAAAGATACGATAGGTTTTGTAAATTAAGCATATATGTATATTATCAAGAAAAATATATTTTGCAAATAAGTCTCGCAGAATTTTGCTTAACAAATAATAATATTTTTTTCTATGCTTTTGACTTTTCTTTCAGGTTGGTAATTGTGTGGGCAAACGTAATTATCGCTTCTTTTATTTGTTTCTAGTCTCTTTGGCTTTTTTAGCTGTATTCATATTTTCATGCTCTGTGACGCATTTAGTATTATGTAAGTATGACTCTATTCAGAAAATTACAAAACGATAATCATTATATTGTCACTCATTATCTTTCTCCGAACATTGTTCTATTTTCTTCACTTCTTTGTATGATTTTAGTAATGAAAACTGAACAAGAAGTATTTGAAGTTATTAAAAAGGCACCATTCACTGTGATTGTGGTATTTATATGTTTCTTTTCCATCTGGTCTGTGATTGGTTTAGCTGGATTTCATACATATTTAACAACCAGTGATCAAACAACAAATGAAGATGTATAAAAGTCCTTTAAGATAATTGCAAATATTTACTAACAGTCCAACTCTTCTTTACGCTTTTTAATTCTACAGCTCAAAGGTTCATTTTCTTCCAAAGGTGGACAGCGGAATTTGAATCCATACTCTAGGGGAAATATATGTCTAAATTGTTGTCATATATTATGTGGACCCATGACACCCTCCTTAATAGATCGGTAAGGAGTGACTACACACACACACACACACACACAAATATTTCATTTTACATATTTATATTCACAAAACATTTTAACTTAAAGGCGTGGTATTGCTACGGATGAATACATTTTACAAATGCAACAACATTCAAGCCCTCGCCATCCTCTCAGTGATGTCATTAGTGCCACTCATGTGGGCAGTAGTGGCATGATCACCTCTCAGCCAGTAATATCAGGTGCCGGTGGTGGCATTAGTATAGGTGGTTCCGATTTAAAATCTAGATATTATGACGAGGTACGTTTTTTTTCTCTAAATATTGAATTATTTAAATAGATTTTTTCTCAAATATTTAAAATTTTAAAACTCTTGGTGTAATTTCAATCGATTTTATATTTTATTAGATTTAAGGCACTCGTTTTTTTTTTCATTAACAAAATATTTCTAATAATGCACTTTGTTTATTCTTTTCTTGTTTATTTCTGGTTACAAAAAACGATCAATCCAAACTAAAACAAAAAATAAAAAAAAAATTACCACACTCTCTCATCAACACCACCATGCGCTACTATCAAAAATCGATACCCAACAAAATCTTTGACTTTGAAATCATCATGTATCTCAAATCAAAACGACAAATTGTAAAACAAACAAAACTGCAAATTTAAACATGATCGATCCTTACTTACTCTCTACTATACAAACTACAATATTTCCTCTTTTTCCTCCTCCTTCATCTTCTGGATGTGATTTATTGGTTTTGTTTCATTTACCAACAACAAAATAAATGTATTTTTTTTTTTTGTTTTCTAAATAAACAAAACCACATTAACAGTCCAATACCTCGTCATCGGCCATGGATGCCAGTGCTACAGCTGGCGGTGTTTATAGGCCGCGCAGCTATGACAATTTACAAAATGGTAAGTCACGTAAAAAGCATCATCACAAAAAACTAAAACATCAAAATCAAAAATGTTCACTACAAACACTTTTACCACCTGCTCATCAATTTAATAATAAATATCAAAAACAACAAGAGCTTCAGTTACACCCTGAACATATGATATCAGAAACACCTAGTGCACTAGCTACACCCTCGCTGGTACATTCGCCAGCTGCTTCGACATATAGACTAAATCTTAAACGTTCACTACACTTACCTCTCTCACCGTCGTTTAATATGCGCAATTCACCATTACCGCTGTTGCATCATCACCATCCCTCGCATCATCAACTCCATCATCAGACGGCTTCGTTGATGGGGTCGTCAACAGCTCTGCCTGCCATAACGCCTGTTTCGGCGACAGGCGTTTCTTTGCAACAACCAAAACGTCCTTCTACACTGCAATTGCATGCCTCAGCAGCACCCACGGTCAGTACCACGACACTGACGACCATACAGACCGCAGGTCCCCCTCAGCCGCCTGCTCCCGACTATAAATACTATTCACCGCAACATAGTTCGAATAGTTCTAATATTTTCCTCAGTTATCCCTTTAACAAGGGCCGTGGTATGCGTCGTCAGTCAACACAATCGGTTGACTCGCAAAAGGTCAATATACCCGGTTATCAACCGTTGCCTATGCGGCCGCGCTACAAACATCAAGAGGTCCTTTTCGAACTGAAATCGCCTACTAACCGACTGACTATTCGTGAGTGTGACTTTGGTGGTGGCGGTGAACCATGCGACGACGATCAATCGATCAAAGACAGTCAAATATTTCGTGTTAGTAAACGAAATCTTTATATGAATCATCGATCACCATGGAAAGAGCGTGATCGTTATTCAAATCTTTATGAATATTCATTCAATATTGATCTTAATTCAATTATAGAAGATGCAGCAGGTAGCGATTCGTCATAGTACGAAATCCATAAAAACTATTTTGGGTCTAATGATAATAGTTCTTCTACATCTTCTATCTCTGTTGTTATTATTGTTGTTGCCTCTGTTATAAATTTTTAATTAAAAATTATAAACTAATTAAAAAAACAAATCGAATTTAAATATAAAATAACAAGAAAACAAAAAACAATTGAATTATGCCAAAAAGAGGAATAGAGAGAAGAGTTTACAAAATGGTTGAATACAATATCAATGGTGATCATTTGAAAAATGTAAGCACCATTTTTTTTAGTACATATTTCAGAATAAGTTCCACGAGGAATAATTTCATTTACATATACACATATTTTGGAATCAGTTAATGTAAAAGGAAACTTTCAGAATTGTATTATTTAATTATATCAACTAAAATTAAAAATGAACTGAAAAGTATTCTAGAGATTACACGATTTCCATATTGGCAATAATTTCTTCTAATTATGCTTGACTTTTATTTCATTATCTTTTAGAAATAAAAGATTTCTTTGAAGTATCGCTAAACGTCTTTATAAAATATAAACTCACTAAAATACCATTTTGCTGTCATAAAGCGCATTCCTTTTTAATTGGCGTAAACTTTTAAACAGGGCTAAAATTGATATTTAATACTTAGTTGTATCCTATTACGTCAGTATTGCTTGAATAAACTTAAAGATTATAGAATATTGGAAAACAAAACAAAATAAAACTTACTGCTTCCTAATGAATTATCTCAATTATCGTCAATAAAACAGTTCAACTGCAGTTTAAAATGCTAGGAAATGTTTAATTACTGTAAATTTACACATTTCTTACAATTTTACTCTATGGCTTGATGAAAGAGATTTGATCGAAAATTTAATTCATTACTTAACAGTACTTTTGACGCTGGAGTGATTTCATATTCCAGGTTAGAGATTTTTTTTGCCATTCCTACGTATTGTATTTGGAACTCAGTTTCTTATCTTTCATTATTAAAACAGTTAAACAAAAATAATTAAAATAATATTTTCCATTCTAATCGACTGTAAAAATGGGAGCTGGTTAATAACACCGTAGAACAAAAAAAAACATGATTCTAACGACTGATTCTGCTAAGGAGCACCAAAGAAAATATATACATGCATAGACGTTTTAAAAGTATACGCGTGGTATTCATTAAAGTCCCTCCCCCGTTCTTTCTCAACATTGTTTTAGAGAATAGGCATACGAAATCTTGTAATCCTTACGTTTAGGGCCACTTTTTGAATACGAGATTAGAAATTAAATTAAATTTAATATCTGTATTTACTTTTTGAGTTGACTGTTTTTAATTATTTTGTTAGTTTAAACTAGCGAAAAAAATTCAAAAAAATCAGCTCAAATAGTAAATACAGATATTTAATTTAATCTATAATCTCGTATTCAAAAAGTGGTCCTTAAGGTATAAGATGTGTTCAATACATTTCATCCCTCTGTCTCTTCGCTGAATGTGTCTTTTTGTCTTTCTTATAAAAAGATCAAGCACAACCCCCTTTAAGCAGCGATGTAGCGGGATGAAATATTCTACAAAAGTATTTGCCATAAAATTCTTTAAAGACAATAAAGCTCCAAACTCAACTTTAACGCCAGAAATCATTCAAAACATAAAATACATTTTAAGTTTTGACTTATATTTTGCGCTCATTTTGAACTTTGAACTTTGATGTCCTTGGAGACTTGTAGTAGAATTTTATGACAAATATTTTTGTAGGATATTTTAGCCTGCTATATCGATGTTTTGTTAGAAAAAGGAACAAAAAGAACCATACGACAAAGAGTTACAGAGTGGGAATGTTTCACAAAAATCTTCCTCGTAGTGTTTTACATGAAATTTCTGAACAAATCTTATACCTCAAATGTACGGATTATATTGCCGACACTCTATGACAAAGTGCAAAACGGGGGAACTTTAAGTAAACCTAAAATGAGTCCCAGGCGCAGACTTTCAAAGCGCCGATACACAAATATATATTTTCTGTGCCATCTACCAGAGAATGAGTCGTTAGAACCTTGCTATTTTGTAATTCGAATGTATTTTTTATGTCTGTTACCTTAGAACTCTGACATTTATAAACCGATCTCGACTGTTTTTACTATTTGGAAGGATATAAATAACTCCAGATAGGAGCCAGTCTATTTTTTTATTTGATTTGATTTGATTTGATTTGATACGTGTATTGCTGTAGTAGTCTTCTTTTCAGTTCGTCCGATTTCATGTCTATGAAACCGATTTATTAAACAAGATAATGGAGGTGGTTTTTGAAGTTGTCCATTTAGGCTTCTCTCCATAAGGGGCTACTGCAGTAACCATATAAACCACACGATTTGAAAAATTCTTGTTTTTCGGTTCTATTTTTAGGTTTTTTTTAAGATTTATATGAAAGAAATACGAGTTCCAAATAAATTCGAATTGATATGAATCACAGTAAACATTCATAATGTTAAGCTTGAAAAAAATTAGGGATTACAGGTTAAAAGCTTTGAACGAATTGATCAGAAATGTGTATAAACTTCAACAAAAGCCTCTTGTTAAAGCTCACTTTTGTTTAGCATTTCAATAAATTTAAACTTGCTTTATTTAATTTTTTTTTTGTCAAGCTTTCGTTAGTTTTTCGTTAAACCCCCAAAGCCCAATGTTCTCAAGAGTATGTATGTAACTATGAATGTATATAACTATTTAATGTGTAGACCTTGATTCCTTTCCATTATAATTAACCAACAAATAACCAACCAACCTGTTTTTTTTTTCTTAGCTTGCTCGTAGTTAGACCCCCTACTCCAACTTCTTAAACCTTGAATTATTTTTTTTATTTCTGTAAATGGTTCATTTAAATTTTTCATTACTCTAGCACAATGTTTATACTAGTATCCTTAAATAAACTAACTAAGACCAAACCACTTAATTGGTAATATAGCAAAAAGAAATGGATACATTTCCATTTTTCCTAAAATATTACCAGTCGAGTGATTTGATACATTAAATTTAATTATTATTTATTCCAAAATATTTTTATGTTTTCTTTTGTTTATGGAAATTTCTAAGATGTTACAAGTTTTATATGAAAAAAAAAAAGAAATATAAAGAAAATTATTCCACCGCCACCTCCAAGTCTTAAGTACAGGACTATATTCGGACAACTTACTAAACAACTTGAAATAATTCTTTATTCACCACGTATTTTCTTATTAAACTCAAAGAAATTGAAGAAAAATATAATTAATTATATTAATTTATGTATAAAACAATTTGTTGATTAACAAAAGCGCTTCCTAAATATAATATAGTTTATATGTATATAAAATTATAAATATATAAAAAAGTAAATAAGTATGTATTTATATGTATCACACAAAGAATAACTAGAACATTGGAGCCGTTGATTTTGAAAGTAGCTGAAGTTAGTCTATGAAAAATATTAAAAATTATAAAATTTTAAATTGAATTAAATTAAATATGTATGTAGAGCTTAATTTTTTAATTCATTGGGAAAAGATGATAAATTTAAAAGGTAACTTTCAAGATAAATGGCTCGTTTAAGCACAGCTCATAACTATGTTTCAAAGCTTTCAAACGGCCACCAAAATCGTTAACAAGAAGAATTTATTTAACAAGGTGGTTAAGATTATTTAAACCTGAACTGAAAATCAAGTGATCTCAAACCGACCGATTTTCCAAAACAAATAAAATTCCTTTTAATCGCACATTCGTGGTTATCTTCAAATTAAATATATAAAATTTCAAAATATAAAGAAAAATTACAAACAAAAAGTCAGTTTTCATAGAATTCGGATTCTAGAATTGAAACAGGTATGTTTTGCTCCAATTTTCTTAATGTAGGCAACTTGACAGTAATGTATTATTTTTATACCTGCTGTGTTCACATTGCGCAGTGTGGCAGAATCAAAAAAATTTGGAAATAAATCAGACATTTCTAAACGTATAATCCAATCGAAATAAAAATGCACATGGCCATAGCATAGAAATAGTCCCGTTTACATTTCCCAATTGCTCGTGAGCGGAGCTACATATGAAACCAATAGGAGGACTATCCGTTTCGAAATGCCTGATTTATTTCCCTAATAATATGATTCCGCCCAACTATGCATCACACTAATATCAAGTTCGAAGCGCTTGAAATTTTTAATAGAAATTTTCCAACAACGATATTAATCAAAACACTTTTATTATCGGAATTAAGACAATCGTCACAATATTCCAAGCCCAAAAAAGTAATCTGATCTAGAAAATATGTATATTTATTAGAAACTTCGCTCTACATGTTTTCAATATTTCAGGTTATTATTGGGGTTAATTTTGAAATAACGGTATAGGGAAGCACATAAATCATAGCTTTCTGCATAAGAATCGACCAAAGGCTGATAGTAGATTGTTGTCACAGTTTGCTTACTTCATTCCATGTAACATAGTTGATCTTGTTATAGTAGACAACAGAGATGTAAACTATTGCAATAGATTTAATTGCAATCACATGATTTCATGTTATTGATTGCTAATTTATTGATTGTATTCAAAATTGTAAATTGAAATCGGGTTGAAATTAGTAACTTTCCCATTTTTTGATTTGGAGAATCTAAAAATATATTTTTTCCTCTTTGAGAATGTAGTGTTTTTAACCGACTTCAGAAAAAGGAGATAGTCATTAATTCGTCTGTTAAAATGATATTACGAAATAATTAGCCACAGAATTAGAAACATTTTCCAGCGCCATTAAAATTTGAAAAAAATTTAACCTTACGCTGTTAACGGAAACGTATCTTGATCCAATATGTACACAGAGAAAACAGATTCATTGTGGTAACCGAATTTGTAGCCAATCAAATTTTGTCAGTTGCATGTACTACTGTATAATTCGATTGTAACTATCGAATGAATTCTGTTATAGGAAATGAATCTGACATTATAGAAGCTTGAATAAAATATTACTATTGTGAATTAAGAAAACAACATTTAAAAATTTTTAGTTTATTTTTCCAATGCACAAACCAAAAATTTACAAACAAAAGGCCCACACAAATACATTCATACATAAATATATTTACTACATGGAAAACTGTAAATTATAATGAGCAAAAGGTCCTTTGAGAATTTTTGAATGGTTGTGTTATTAGGTCCATTAGTTCGATTGAAAATTTCCCTACTTTATATACATCAAAATTACATCTTGAGTAGGCAGGTGTCTCATTTAAAGGATCTCTGAAATTTCATGAGTTCATTAGCAAAGATATTACCAAAAACATGTTGAAGTTTAGTAAGCATATATTAAACTTCTTACCTTTATATCAAGCATCGGCGGGCAAATACATCAGCAATCATAAAGTTTTTACACGGGCTTATCTGTTGCAATGAAATCATTTAAAATGTTATACCTTTTTGAAGATAGTATGGGTAGATATTTAGTAATACTTACAATATATAAATCCAATCTTATCCTATATATCGCATGTTAATTCCTTTAATTTTGTGTAATGAATATTTTTAATTTCTTTTTATATTAAGTTTTTTTTTTATTTTATTGACAAATAAAATGAATGCATACATATTTTGTTCACTATAGCTTTTTATCGGCTGGCTGGACGTACCGAATTGAATTTTTAATAGTGATTACTATTGAATGCAACAATAATGGTAACTGAAAATTTAATCATACATAAGTATTCTTTTATACAAATGAATTTTTAATTGTTGCAAACAATATTTCATTTGGAAATGTAAATTATATTGGTTGCCTCTTTAGATTACGTTTGATTTATTTTTCCAATCTATATATTGATTGTCGTAACTATTGCAAGATGTACGAGAATATTAAATTCATTGCTATGAGGGTTCTACTGCTATAAATAATGAAAATCTTTTATATTAAACAATTTTCAATAAATGTAACAGAATATTGGTCTACTTCATTAAATTTTTAGACTTGCAACCATTTTCCAATCAATCTGTTTTCTCTGTGTACTTAGTTTTATTTTCGAGAACACAATGTCCTTAAATAAGTGGCAATCGGTAATTGCAATTGTTGTTTCTGTGTGGCGGTTTCACAGCAGAGTTTGTGGACTATAGTTCTACACCAGCAGAATGGAATACGCACTTGATCAGCATTCAGGTGTCTTGCGTTTCGTTGAAACCTAAACAGTTCTGTTAACTTTGTTACAGATTTTTACATTAACTTAGAGCTGTGCTTTATTATTGAAATTTAGTAAATTATTTCCGAAATAGGGAAAAATCAAGATTATATATACAATGCATATACGGATAAACAAAATGATTTGTGTTTTTTACGAGATACACTACACATGTGTTAAAAAATTAACAAAAAGGAAACAATACTTTTTTAAAATAAATTTTGTTAAACGTAAAAATTTTGTAACTTTTTTATATGAGGTTTCAATTTGAAATGGGAAAAAAGAAAAATTAAACAAAAAATAGAGTTTAAATAAGACGACTAAATAAATTTTAATTATTTAACAAACAAAATAGAAATCGGAAACGAAATTATACAGTTAAAGGAAAACTATAACAGAAAATTAATTAGTTATAACAATAAATAAAATTATAGCTAAAAACTGCCATTTTTAAAAGAAAAACAAAAACAAAAACAAATACATATATTAAATATTAATATAAATTTATCTTGCAGTTGAAAAATTAACAGACAACCAATAAAGGATATTTTAAAAAAGTATAAAGAAAAAACTCATATTTAAGTTCCTTTACAAAAATAATAATTTAAAACAAAACATTTGTAAACATGCGAGTATAATAAAATTAGTTATGAGATAATAAAGAAATCTAAAAAATTTAATTTAGCTAATAAGTGTTAAATAAATTATATTATATAAAACTTAAACAATAAAAAAAACCTCTGTTTAACAAAAGGATAGGAAATTATTACAACGTATTTTTATTTAAATATATTATGATGAATAACTATTATCAATTAAATAAATATAATTTGTTGTCATTCGTAAAAAAAAAGGATTTTTTAACAAAAGAACAACATAAATTTATTAACAAACTGAACTGGAACAAAATGGATGTTGCTGAAGCTTCAAACAAACCATAAAACATAATAAATATTGAAACTAAATTTTTTTAAATAAATACTCGTAAACATAAAGCAAAACTATTTCAAATCTATACAAATCACACAATTTGACACTGAATTTTTATATGAATTTAACAAATTGAAACATCTTTTTACACACGAGCTCATACAGACACACACACACACACTTACACATACAAATCTACATGCATACATACTTACATCCATACGTATATATGTTACGTCTTTGGTATTAGAATTAGTAAATTTTTGTTAATTTATAATTTTATAATTAATAATTTCTTGTTGTATATTTATTTAGCCATATAATTTTTTAGCGACTTTTTTTAATATATAAGATTTTTATTTTATAACTTTTATTCAGTTTTTCTTGTTAAGCGCTCTTTTATTTATTCCATTTAAAAGAAAACTTTTCTTCTGACTTTATTTTGTTTTATACTAAAATTTTTTATTATAACATCTACTAAAATATTTATGCTCTACACCATGTTCGGAAAAGTAAAGTATAAATTCGTCAGTTTGATATGGCTAGTTGTGGTTATAAAGAAAAGCCACACCGAAAAAATTAAAAACAAGATTCAATTACGAAAGCCAATCACGAAATTTGTAGTATTCACTCAACAATTTTGATTGAAAATATTTTTCGTGATTGAAAATCAATTAATTTTTTAATTGAATCAACGGCTTTCGTAATTGAATCGTGATTTTACTTTTTGATGTGTACTTTAAATGATATATTGACATATTTTAATCCATCGGTCCTGTTCTGTAAACTGATTCCGAGTAAATTTCTCGTTTTTTTTCAGAAATAAATAATGGCCCCATTGATGTATTTTAAATTATTATGTAAATATAATAAATTAATTTTAGATATCATATATTTAGCTCTAAAAAATAGAAAACTACAAAAATGTCTGAAAAAATTTTGTTATCAGTGGATTTAATTTTTCTAAACCAAATCGTTTTAAATCGACTCAATTTACAGAACAGGCAGATATATTAGTTTACAAGTTATTGCATAATAAAGCAAAATTAGCTGCAGTTTATGCACTGATAACAGTTCCTTTCGAAGACCCTTTGAGTAATTATGATTCCCATCAGTAAGCACTAGGGTTTGGGAATCGAGAATTCCCGCTCGGGAAATTCTATTATTCCCGGGAAATTTTTGAGATTTTCCCGGGAGAACGGGAAGTGAAGTACACGTTATTTCACAAATATATGGACTTTTTTAACACATATTTATAAAATGGCGTAAGTGACCGCCAAATTTATTTTAATTCATATCAGAAATTTTTATTATAATCCTGTGTTTTTCTTTAATATCAACATTTTCAATGTTTTTATTATCTATTTTTTATTTATTTAAATATTGCAAAAGCTCGATTGACTGACTGTACGACTAAATTTACACGATGAAATTGTTAAAATGTTCGAAGCACCGACCCATACATGAGAGTTGTATTCCATTTTCGGTCGGATGTAGTTGGTATAAATATTGAGGACATCAGATGGAGTGAAGTATCTTTTACGCCGTTTTAGAAAGCCGAGGCATTTGAATGCTTCTTTTGAGACTTGAAAAATGTGATCAATCCATCGAACGTCACACAGAATTTTTATGCCAAGAACATCAGAGCATGTCATTCCTCAATACTTACTCCATTCATAATTACAGATGGAGCAGCAAGTTCGGTCATGCGTCTATGCGTGAGCATACAGCACTGGCTCTTACGAGCATTAAAATCAACTCTATTTGCACGACCCCATTCAGAGATCGTTGTTGTTGGGGCCTCATGGCCCCAATCTCCGACAGGCTTGGCCTAGTAGTGAATGAATATGAATGGCAAATGCTGCTATCATCTGCAAAAGAGTAAATAGGATTGAAAGTTTGACAGAGAAAGTCAGTCAGAAAATTAAGAAATAGAGTAGGAGAAAGAACGGAGCCTTGCGGTACCCCTGAATTAATCTTGAACTCGTTTGATGAGATCCCATCTATAACAACTCGTAGAGTGCGATTCCTGAGAAAGCTCGATATAAATCGAGAGAAGTCATCACCGACACCAAAAGCAACAAGTTTTGACAAAAGTGCACCATGCCACACTCTATCAAACGGCTTAGAAATATCTAGAGCCGCCACCTTACTCTCGCCGAAATGGTGTAAAGAGTGGCACCATTTTTCAGAAAGGAATTCCAATATAAATTTTATAGTTATAATTTTATATAAAACAAAAACAAATTCTAAAATTTTGTTCTTGTTTCAAATGTAACTGCAAGAAAGAAAGAATTCCTTCGACATCGATAAACATACAGTAAAATGTCCATGCGATTTTTTTTTTAATGCAAAATAAAAATGTGAACGGTTCAAAATTACAGCCCAATTCTGCTCTAAATCGAGCGTTTTTCAATCGACTCGATTTACAGAATATGCAGCTTATACGGAAATTTCATAAAAACGCCATTAATGTGAAGTCTTACCATTTCTCCTAATCCGTCTACGACAAATCTATTGCTTGATTCGAAAAGTACATGCAAGATGAATTTAGTAATGAGTGTCGTTTAATTATTATGACTTTGTATAAGTATTAATGATTACAGTACTCTAATCGTTTCCTAAAGTAAATAGTTCGATATTAAACGAACCTTGAGTGATTTTCCGCAGAATTAGTGAACAAATTTTGGAAATAGTGGAAATTTTAGGCTTATAGAAGATGTAAAAACTTTGAGTTGGCTCCACTTATATTTGTTATGACTCGACGCAATGATTGACACACTGAAGGAGATGTTTTAAGAGAAATAAAATGATAAATCAAAGACATTTAGACAGACTATCGCTCAGGGTATGTAAAATTCGGTGCAGCTGAGTATAATACTGTAACTTGCTTGTACTTAACGATAAGAATCCCACCCCGAAATTTTTCAAGAAAAATAAGTAAAATGTTTAACTAATTGCGATAATGGTCGCCAATTAGTCT
The DNA here is from genome assembly GCA_956483635.1 of Panzeria rudis. Lineage (NCBI taxonomy): Eukaryota > Metazoa > Arthropoda > Insecta > Diptera > Tachinidae > Panzeria > Panzeria rudis. Next base: position 199,094,262 of record OY101448.1, read on the forward strand.
TAATAGGATATCTTACTATCTAATAACTATAAATTCTATTTGCTTGAATTCACTAAAAAATGTTTTAGAATTGCTTTTATATTAAATTTTATTTAACTATTCTAAGGAATAGCGGGAATTCCGGGGAATGTGATTTCCTCATTCCCGATTCTCGGGAGGAGCAAAAGTCCGGGAAATCCCAAACCCTAGTAAGCACAGGTAGGGAAAATTTGTCCAAATCTCTCGTATCATTAAGCAGTCGATGATATCTTGAAGATTGCAAAAAAAAAGTCGGCAGAATAATTAATAAATACATATATATTCAATGTGATCTTTTTAAATTCAAGAGATAGAATCTTCTTATAGTCAAAATGATGGCAAGAAGTCGACTTGGAGTTATGTTCTTTTTTAGTGAGTACGGTTAGATGGATTGCTTAAAAGGTGTGTACGCACTTTCAAATATCGGTAAAACTTTCCACTACTAAAGGGAACTAATAAAATGGGGTTTGAGCAGAGAAGATCAGTCCTTAAGGATTGCAGAGTCTCACAGTTTATGTGCAAAAAATAGTTAGGCTCTTGCAATAGCCTAACTATTTTTTGACATTGACGAACATTATCTGGTCGGACAGCTAGACAGACGATTAAATTTTTTAAGTCTCAAAAATAGCATTCTCGGTTAAGGCTCAAAAATAGCATTCTCATAGCTTCCTCGGTTTATTAAGACAGTGTAAGAGATACTTCAGTCCATCTGATCTCCTTCCTTTTTATGCCACCTACTCGTATATCAGGCCGGTGCTTCAAAATCTATTTTGGGGTTACTCGACCGCTTACCGGAGAGAGCGAAAAAGCTTATCAGTTGCAATATGGGGTGTGTTTCACTGTTCCGTCGATGCTACACTAGAATGAGCTCCTAAGAAATCACGGAACTTATTTCCGAAATCCGCTCTTTTCTGCGAAAATCACGTTCCTCATTAAGAGAACATCTATTTGTGATCGATATGCCAGTGAATCGTACTACGCATTAAAGAGCAAATTCGAGAGAGGTCTTTCCTGCCACTTTCAGTATAGGAAGAATCAAATCAAATGTCGTCCTTCCAATACCCAATTTTCCTAGTTCCAGCACAATACATTGCATGAGGAGGAGTCATCCCCTGAGTACTGGTCCCAAAAAAAAATAATAATAATAACAAATTGCAGTCCATAATTGCAATTGCTACAGAAGGCAATAGTTCTTTTCTGTGCTGCCACACCACTCATCAGCATTCAGGCGTCTTGCACAGAAGAAAACATAACTTGATTTCAACTGCTAAAAGTGTATACACATAGAAAAATTTCCATGTAAAATCGTCGAAAACCAGGTTAACTTAACATTTTTCGGTAGTGATTTTGCTTCATAGGTGTTTCATGTTAAATCAGCATGATTTACAATAATCTTGAAAGAAAATTTTTCCTTTTGAATTAACTATATTTCATGTTGTTTTAATATTCCAGTACAGTTAAATCAAAATGAAGTTGATACTGAAATAATACGAAAAATCATATTGAATCAAAGCAATTTCGAGTTGAAACAACGTGAATTTGATATTGGAACAACACGAAGAATCATGTTGAATCAAAGTTATTTCAAGTTGAAACAACGTGAATTTGATATTGGATCAACACGAAGAATCATGTTGAATCAAAGTTATTTCAAATTGAAACAACGTGAATTTGATATTGGAACATTACGAAGAATCATGTTGAATTAAAGTTATATCAAGCTGAAACAACATGACTTTAATGTAGCTATTTTATTAATTATTTTACTTACGTGATAGTCATCAGAAAACTTTTCGTTGTAGCTGACTGCCCCAGCCCAGATTTGAACTCGTGCCACCTGCATGATAGTCCACGCGCTAACCGCTGCAGCCACAACAGCTTCAAACGTTTCTTTACTTATACACTAAATAAATACCATCGTATGTAAAATGCATTTCATTTTAATTCAACATGATTTAAGTTATTATTTAACATAAAACTTATTTGAAATTAAAGTTATAGTCATGTCGATTGAAAATGAAACTTAACGTTTATAACAAAATTGTTTTAACGGTGATTTAAGGTTAGATTCATTATTTTCCCTATAAAATTAATATGAAACAATGGTAATTTTAAACCAGCAGCAGTAAACATTCGCTGGTAATTCGTTCTTTGTCGTATACATAGACGACACATGTAAGAATAAACAACAACAAGTCACACAACCAAGCAGAACAATGAATTGTAGCAATAAACAAAGCAAGTAAACACTAACACACTCAAACGAAAAATTATTTCTTGTAAATTTAATATGATTTGCAATCAAAATTGCGGCATGTGGATTTTACATTCCTTTTTTTCTGTGTGTATTCAAAAGTAATATTCAAATTCGTAGAAAGTTTTGCTTTTGATCCTATGAATAGTTTTATTGATTCAATTTGAAATTAATCGACATTAATTTTAATTTTTATAAACTATTTTTGAGAATTTAATTTTTCTCTGTGGGTTTCGTTCTGTATATTTAATTTTATTTATTTCGTATAACCGCTTTGACAAATTTTTCAAAAACCACACAATTATACTCTGAAGAATTATTTATGGTGTAAAGGATAACTATATTTTTCTAGGCCCTCAACTGATCTAAAATCTTTCTTTTATTCTTTTCTTATTTACAACTTTATTTCTGACATAATGAATTTCTAAAAATCAAAACATATTTAAATTTTCTTTAACTCTTACTTATGCTTCATTAACAAACAAAAAATAATGTGAATTTTTGAGCGGTTTCAATATAAAAACACGTTATTTTTGAGAATTTCATAAACGGTGAGTTCAAAAACAAAATCAACACAACAAATAATAGGGCTGCAAAAAAAAGCAGCTCTTTGTAAGATAATTAAAAAAGATATTAGAATTATTCTTTGCATTTTTTTTACAAAAATACATAAAATATATCTTGAAATGAATTTTTCGTTATTTTGGTTTTGTAATAAATGTTAATAATAATCCTTTGATTATGTATATAATTTTTTAAATAAATTTAAATTCACCTCTTAACACTTTGTTTGCGTTTTATTCAGTATTTTGAAAAAAAAATTTTTTTTTGCCAATTCATTTTAATCCAAGCAAATGCCTATTTTTGTTTAAAATACTTTTGAATTTTGCTTAATTGCTTATAATTTATTTTATACTAAGTTTCATATTCGTGTTTTTTTATAATTATTATTATATAATTTTATAATTAATTAAAATTGAAATTTTTAAAAAAATTTTAAATATATTTTTAAAATCCATAATTTGCTTAATCGCGTATCATTTCAAATATGAACATATCAAGAGAAATTTAATACTCTAATAAAACATTTCAAAACATTATAATATTCATCGCGTACAAAATTCATGTCATTTTCGAAGATTCAAATCAAGTCTTGAGTATGGAATGAATGAATGCAATTTGTTTGAGATATAGTAGAATATAATAAGTTTTTGGAAAAGTAAATAAAATAAAAAAAGTTCACATTTTTAATTAATTCCGTATCCTATTAATTGATTAGACACATATCAAATGAAGCAAAAACTAATTTGCACTTGGATATTGCCATCTCCGTTTTGGATACAAAATTGTGTATAATATTTTACTTATATACGGCCATGTTCTGTATTTCATGTGGAATTAAAATGTGCGGAATTATCAAAGCATTGTTGTTGTAAATTAATATTTATAACAACAATGAATGCTTTGATAATTCCGCACATTTCAATTTCACATGAAATACAGAACATACCCGATAGTTACATATCTATTTCAATCATATACAATTTGAAAGCTGTTGAACAGGCGCGGATGCAAAGGAGGGAAAATGGGATATATCCACCCAAAACGAGTAAAATATACCCATTTCTATTGAGTTTCTAAAAAAATGTGTGCAAAATAGTATGTTTCAGCTAGAATTTCCCCTCTCCCCCAAGGCTCATGCTGGATCCGCGGCTGTATTAAATCAACCTTTACAATATTATAAACGAAATTGTAAAAATTTTAGATATCCATTAAATTAATAAATTGGCAACACTGATCATGATCTTAATACATTTATTTAAAATACATACGGGATCGGTTACTAGCTAACTTGATCTAGATTTTATTGATTTCTGGAAGTCGATTGGCAACACTGTACAACACGAAAAAAATTACGGAATTCTGTAAACCGATTCTGGTAGAGGAGACCAAAAAAATATACGTATGTTGGCGTTTTGCAAGATCACATCGGAATTTTAATTCAGGGGTGCTAAAGTTTCCCCATTTTGGCCTTATCGTGCAGCATAAAGGTACATGAAACTATGTGCTCAGCAACTTTGTAGAAAATATTAGGGCAAATATTTTTGTCGAACATATTAGCCCTCTGACTTCCCCACATAGCGGTAATTTTTGGATCTTTTCTAACAAATCGTAAAAACCACTGCTTAAAAATTGGAGTGCGGTGGTAAAATGTTTTACAAAAATTTTGGCCATAAAATTTTAGTATGGATCTTCAAAGACAACCATGCACCATACTCAACTTGTACACCAGAAATCATTGAAAACTTAAACTATGTTTAAGGGTTAACTTCGTACTTATTCACAACTAGTACTCGGCATAGGAAATTTTGAAAGTCTTACGTTTAAAGTATAAGAAATGCTTAGCACTTTTATGTAAAACATCACGAAAAAAATTTTGCTAGAACATTTTAACCCTCTAACTCTTCGCTTTATGGGTCTTTTTGTACATTTCTGAAAAAAATGGGGGAAAAAACTCCACTTCATCGGCTATATATGGGGCTTAAATATTCTACAAAAATATTTACCATAAAATTCTACTATGGATTTTTAAAGAGACCCAAGCTAGAAATCCTTGAAAACTTAAAATGTGTTTAAGGGCTAATTTCGTACTTATGCACAATTCGTACACGGCATAGAAAATCTTGTAAATGATGAAACAGAACAAGTCTGCAACTTCAGGCTAGACGAGTTTTTCCATACGAATTGCCAGTAATCATACGCCGTAAAAAGCAGTCTTGAGATAGAATCTATTTTATTTTGAGAACGTTTTTTCTCAAGCTCTCAGTTTTAGCCACTCATTCTCTCAACAATGTTGCCGTGTTTAAATAAAATTTCATAAATTTTTCATACGAAATATAAGAGCAAAACAAAATAAACAATAATATGAGAGAATTTTGAAGCTGCTGTCGTCGATTTAGTTTTGGGCCTGTTTATTTTTGCAGCGTTTTTGCTTGAAGTTGCAGACTTGTTCTGTTTCATCATTAAGTCTTACATTTAAGGTAAAAGATGTGTTCAGCTTTTTTATGTACAAGAGTTTTTTGCCCCTTTTTTAAGAAATATATAAAAAGACCCATAAAACGAAGAGTTAGAGATTCCATAACATACACCTCAGATGTAAAGAGCGCATAGCTTTATGTACCGCTATGCTGCATGATCAGGCCAAAAGGGGGGAAACTTTGTTCCCCCACCCTGAAACAAAATTCCGATGTGACCTTGGAAAACGCCGACACACGTGTTTTTTTTTTTTGTTCCCTCTACCAGATTTGGTTTACAGACCACCGTAATTTTGAAGAAAGTTCGCAATTGTTGTATAGTGTAATTATCGACTTGCGTTCTCATCACGGAGTCCTTAGTAATTGGTAGCATCTGCCTTCTATATGGGGAAGCATAGCCTCCACAACTAGCATGTGCTGGCCTGGCCGATGAGTTCCAAAGCCATTTGACCGGTGAGTTCCATAGACATTTGAGTCTCACTAACCTATTAATATATTAGGTCCAGAATACTCCTTCCCATACGCAGTGCTGGCATTGCCCACGTCTTCTTTGTAAAGAAGTCCTATTCGGCTTTCGTATCTTCAAATCAACGTGATCATTACGGATTAGTTTCGTATGAAGCGTTAACCCTACATATTTGACCTTCCTGGAAACAGTAATTTCCGACTCAAAAAGTCTATAGAATTACTCCTTCGAGTAAAGAGCGTAGCGTCTGATTTGTTAGAATTGATGGTTAGGCATCTCTCAGGCCGCCTAGAATAGTGACCATGAACTCGCCACCAACCATCAGCGCTACATCGTTAATATACCTTATAGTGTTTATGCCCATTAAGTGCAGTCTTCGAAAAAGGCAATATACAGTAATGTTCCACAGTAGAGGGAAAATAAGCCCTCCCTGCGAATATCCCTTGACTAACCTACCCCGAACACCGAAATTCTAATTCCTGTGATTTATAGCCCGCAACCGTAGGATAGTGTCAATCCATTCTAAAATAATGTTATAAGTCTCTCACTTATTCTCAGTTTATCAAAAGGAATATAGACGCACAGCCATTTCTAATATCTGTAGAGCTGCATGTTCCATAAGCGTGCTGACATCTAATCATACGTAGTCGATTCTAAAGTTTCTTTATGGCTGGGGCATAGCTCGGATATATGTTTAATACGGTACGAGTTTCTACATTATTTGATTAAAATTTGTTATCGCAATAAGAGTTAAAATAAAGAAACCTCTAATTTTATTATTTCTTTTAGAAACTGTGCAAAATGTAATTTCAAAAATGAACTTTTTGTTAAAGAAGCTAATAAACTTTATTTTACGATCCAAATTGATTACTTCAAAAATATTCCAATACTCAACACTGAAATCATTGGTCATAAATCGTTTTCCACCATTTCCGGCTAATTATTTTAATCTAAACTTTTTCCCTAAAAACTTTAACACTTTCATTTTGTTTTTCTCCCTATTCTTTGTTTGACTTCTATTTTGTTAATTAAGCCCCTGAATTAGTTGAACCCTTACTTGGAATTGAAGAACGTTCTCAAAGTTTTTGAATGAGGATGTAAAAAAAGAATAATGAAAGTAGATATTTTAAAATTCTTATTTTCCAAATTTACTTTAAACTGCTTAAATGTTTTGTTTTTTGAGTATTAATTTACTTTGCGAACGTATATTTTTTTAATGAAATTGTATGTTTTACAGAAATTACAATTTTAGAATTGGAATTTTAATTTTTCGCATACAATTTCATTATGAAAACTGCCAATTATTTTAAGTTTTAAATGAGATTTGTTTGTAAATAGTTTGTAAACGCAGTTTCATTTATTTATATTAGATTCTTTTTTCAAAAATAGTTCAAATATTTTACACTTTGAACTAAATTTTCATTTGAATATGATACAAAATAAATCATAGAACGAAATTTTAATTTCTAATAGAGTTCTTCGTTAGCTGAAACGCAAACCGCCCTAATGCTGACTTTAGACGACATGTTTTTTACATATGGCTTGTTAGGTGTGTGAGACATATGTAACTTCGCATGCTTGTCCAAATTGTCGATTTACAGACGGTTTATAATATTTGCTTTCACACGCACATGTGCAATTACATCTGACATAACCTCTGAGTGCTCACAACAGCTTAGTTTTTGCACAATTTTCGTAAATATATAAAGCGCTCTTTGCTTTTTAAATTTTTCATCTGACTTTGCTTCTGTAAATGTCATCTGACAATGTTTTATATGTTTCACACGGCATATATCACTATTGCAGTGGGAAATTTGACAAGTCAGATGTAAAATACATGTCGTCTAAAGTCAGCATAACTAAGAAAAAAAATTAACTCTACTTTTTATAAATTCAGGGACCGAATTACCGCATACGTGATCGAGTAAGTATTCGTATCGAATAAAATTTCGTCACGTATCGAATGGATGGGCTACTGCATTCGATAGCTAACGTATCGAAATTTGTAAAAAGTGTACCAATAGTGAGATTCTGTAACTTTTAACAATATCAACAGTTGTTATATCGTCAACTTCTTAAGTTGTTTGCACTAAAGATTTAACGATTCTGTGACTTCTTGTTAAGAACATTGTTTAAATCTGACATCACTCTGATATCATGTGGCATCTCTATTAAAATAAAAAGCGAAAAGCGCAAAGAGGAATATAACAAAAACAAATGAAATTGTAATTGCCAAACAGTGTACAGAAATTTGTTTTTTCATTAATTTCGTTATTTTTGAGAAATAATTATTAAATTAAATGTTTAAGTAATACAAATATTGTTGTTATTTAAACGTCAGTGGTCAGTGGTATATATATATATATATATATATATATATATATATATATATATATATATATATATATATATATATATATATATATATATATATATATATATATATATATATATATATATATATATATAAAGTACGTGCTACGGCTGAACAGCTGACTCGTTGTCTATTCGTTAACAACAGAAAAAACAGTGGTATATATATATATATATATATATATATATATATATATATATATATATATATATATATATATATATATATATATATATATATATATATATATATATATATATATATATATATATATATATATATATATATATATATATATATATATATATATATATATATATATACATATATATATATATATATATATATATATATATATATATATATATATATATATATATATATATATATAAAGTACGTGCTACGGCTGAACAGCTGACTCGTTGTCTATTCGTTAACAACAGAAAAATTATTGTCGTTAGTTAAACAACAGAAAATATTGTTCAAAATGTTACAGAGTAGCAAAATCGACAATTTGATTGTTACATTTTTTAACAATGACAATTATTGTTAAATTGAATAGAGAATCGCACTACTGGATTCGAAAATTCAAGATTTTTTTCTTATTTCGGGTTTGAGGTAGCAAATTATTTAGTAGTGGGTACCGAGTAATTACCACTTTTTGCCAGTACTCACTCAATACTGCAAAGTTGTTACTCGATACTTTCAGAGTTGTATTTTTATTATTGAAATGAGTGAAAACTTCAACTTCAAAAATACAACTCTGTCTAAAAACACATCTGTACTTAATCGTATAAAAGTATTGAGTACTTGGAAGCAGCAGAATTTGCCTACACTAATTTGAAAAAAATTGTAATGATTTAAATTTGAATTAATATTTGAAACTGTGTTCGATATAATGCATACATTATTATATTTGTTGTTTTTTAGTATTAAGTTGCCGCTTTCTTTTGTATTTCTAGTTTATATTTCTGGACTTCATTTTATATTGATTTTATTTACAGCTTTTCGTCAAATTTGTTTTATTTTGTTATTATTATGTTTTTTGAATTAAAGAACACAAATAATTGGAATGCTAGTTTCTATGTACTTGAACAATTTTCAATTAACTACAATAAAAAAGAAATACATATTAAATATTATTTACTAATTCAAATTTTTGGAAATATTTTTCTTTTCTATTTGATTCTCTTTTAGATAATTCCAATAGTTTAGCCCATTTAGTAGATAATGAGATTCCATTATCGCAAATGGATACTCCAGCTCATCAGCAAATGCAGGGTATTAATCAATCGCGACGCTTTAGACATCACAAACATCGACAAGGCGATGGTAGTTCGGGCGATGAATTGGATAATGCAGAATTAGGAAATACAAATACTTTAGCCTTAAGTGATGAAACACTAGATAATGAAGAAGTTGTGGTGGTGGGTACCACCGAAGTAGTGGCTGCTGTAGCTGCTATAGCTGCTACAAACAAAGCTCGTGAACGCCATAATCTCTCCGATAGCTATAATAATTTATTTAATGGTGATTTAGATACATCGTTATCAAATAATACCACATCAGCTAATTCTCCGCTAACAGATGTGCCTTCCTTGTCGGCCAGCGGTTCCAATTTACTGGCAGCTGCTATTATGAGTACGCCTATAAGCGAGAATCTTCCTAAATCAATATCACAAACGGAGAATATGTATAGCAACATACCAAATGTTGCAGCAACATCAGGTGGTAATCTTGTCAACAACGAACAAGACACAACGAATCTTCATGTATATTCAAATTTAATCGATGAAAGACCCCATGCCCATATTCATCAAGCAAGCTCCGCTATCAAAACTTCAACCAGTACCTCTACCAGCCAGAACTCTTCTGCTACTTTTCCTCCACCCAGCACTAAATCCTCACCTAATGTGGGCCTCGCGTCATCTGTTAGTAGTAATCCTTTAGACTTGCATTCCACTTTGTTGTGTGATGATCTCGATTTAGATGATCCTATATCAGCATCATTTGTAGGCCAAACAAAAAATGATAAACGTAATTATAGCACAAATCTAGCCTATAAATCGAATGTCCCTGATGTTTTGCAAACGCCCAAGAAATCAACTTCCTTACCTACAAATAGCGCATGTAATGCTTCCACTACGGACAATGTTAAATTACAATTGTCTTCAGCCAACGAATTAAGTTCGAATCGTTTGCGTATGCTGCATGACACTACCATGATTGATACGGCACTAGATTTAGACAGTTTAGATGATGCCACTTTGGCAAATACATCACAGGCTTGTTTAGTTAAAACGCCATTGACTCCCCATTCACAGCCTCATATTGGTTTTAAAGTTTAACTTAACAGGATGGTAAGTTGCAATTAAAACTCCTTAAAATTGTAAAAAAAAAGAATGATTAAAAATCAAAATAATTTGAGTTTGTTTTGTGATGATGTGAACTGTGACCACCGCTAATTGGTAAATATTTTAAAAGAAAAAACACAATAAGTTATAAATAAAAAAATATTTTGATTATTTTAATTAAATAGAAAATGTATTCAGGAATTCGTATTTTTTATCAATTATCAATATTATTGTATAGTTTTATTTTAATTGTTTTTAATTTTATTGCATCTAATATTTATAATATTTATAAAGATTAAGGTTAGTTTTAAATTAAAATCGTTTAAAATATAGACAATTTTTTTTTATTTAAAATACCAAGAGAGATTTTTTAAACTTAAAATATATGTTGTTATCTCTTAAATGTAATATCTAAATAATTATTTTATAATTTTAATTAAATAGACGCTAATATTTTCAACAAACATATTCCTTAAACGTATTTAATAATTTTATTGTGGAAATTTATGAAAAAGCATATTGTTCATTTTTATAGGCAGATTTTGTAAAAAATTTCCTTTCTAAACGTTTCAAAACAAAATTTTTCCACACAAATTTCAAAAGGAGAAAAAGGTTGTGTTTACAAGTTCTGGCCCTTATTCGCAATATTAGTAATCTTCTTGACGCTTTCGATATTTTGTACATATTCTAGATATAAAATCAAAGATCAGAAATTTATTCAAAATTTTATTCGGAATTCTTTTAGCTAACTTTGTTGATAACTTTCGTACACAGACTTCAGACTTGAACCTAACTAAATATAAAAATATACTTTATATGTATGCATTATATACTGAAGTATTCAAAAGATTGTACATAGCCGAATCCAGTCTTATTATCCGGTCAACCAAATTTTTACGTGGGACGACGGAAAATCGTTCCAAATTAATCAATGCCTTTTAATAACAGGGGCCTAATCGTCGCTTTCGCTATCGAGCTGATTCGATCGAATTTTCTTAGTTTGAGATTGTGGCATTCGCTATCGAACAATATAAACCAGGGACTGAAACCGAACCCGAGCCTGAACCCAAACGGGTTCAGGTTCGCTGTTTATAAGGACTTTGAACCCGAACCCGTTGAACCCAAAAATTCAGCAAGGTTCGGGTTCAACAATAAAAAAAAATATTTAATAGAAGAATAATAAAAAACAATACATATCTTGCATGCAAAAAATATTAGAAAACAAAATCAAAATAAAATAACGACCGAAGCAAATTCATACCAGGTGGCAGCACCCCGAAAGCTGACTATTTTTGCAATTTTTAAAAGAGCCGAATGGTTGCCAAAATTTTTTGCTTTTTCTTGTTCTGGGTATTTCTAATAATTTCTTATTTGAAGTATATTTTCTTATGTCAATGCGGTACGTACGCTACAAAGTTGAAAAAAGTTTTTTTGAAAGCTAAATAAGTTAAATTTAATTAAATTAAAAAAAGAATATACGACCCTGTTCGGTAAACCGAATACGAGTAAATTTCTCGGTTTCCAAAAATAAATAATGGCCCCATTGATGTATTTTAAATCGTATATAGTAAATTAATTTTTTATATGATATTTTAAGCTCTAAAAAATATGAAATTGCAGAAAAGTATGTAAAAAGTTTGCTAGTAGTGGATTTAATTTTACTAAATCGAGCGTTTGCAATTGTTGTATAGTGTAATTATCGACTTGCGTTCTCATCACGGAGTCCTTAGTAATTGGTAGCATCTGCCTTCTATATGGGGAAGCATAGCCTCCACAACTAGCATGTGCTGGCCTGGCCGATGAGTTCCAAAGCCATTTGACCGGTGAGTTCCATAGACATTTGAGTCTCACTAACCTATTAATATATTAGGTCCAGAATACTCCTTCCCATACGCAGTGCTGGCATTGCCCACGTCTTCTTTGTAAAGAAGTCCTATTCGGCTTTCGTATCTTCAAATCAACGTGATCATTACGGATTAGTTTCGTATGAAGCGTTAACCCTACATATTTGACCTTCCTGGAAACAGTAATTTCCGACTCAAAAAGTCTATAGAATTACTCCTTCGAGTAAAGAGCGTAGCGTCTGATTTGTTAGAATTGATGGTTAGGCATCTCTCAGGCCGCCTAGAATAGTGACCATGAACTCGCCACCAACCATCAGCGCTACATCGTTAATATACCTTATAGTGTTTATGCCCATTAAGTGCAGTCTTCGAAAAAGGCAATATACAGTAATGTTCCACAGTAGAGGGAAAATAAGCCCTCCCTGCGAATATCCCTTGACTAACCTACCCCGAACACCGAAATTCTAATTCCTGTGATTTATAGCCCGCAACCGTAGGATAGTGTCAATCCATTCTAAAATAATGTTATAAGTCTCTCACTTATTCTCAGTTTATCAAAAGGAATATAGACGCACAGCCATTTCTAATATCTGTAGAGCTGCATGTTCCATAAGCGTGCTGACATCTAATCATACGTAGTCGATTCTAAAGTTTCTTTATGGCTGGGGCATAGCTCGGATATATGTTTAATACGGTACGAGTTTCTACATTATTTGATTAAAATTTGTTATCGCAATAAGAGTTAAAATAAAGAAACCTCTAATTTTATTATTTCTTTTAGAAACTGTGCAAAATGTAATTTCAAAAATGAACTTTTTGTTAAAGAAGCTAATAAACTTTATTTTACGATCCAAATTGATTACTTCAAAAATATTCCAATACTCAACACTGAAATCATTGGTCATAAATCGTTTTCCACCATTTCCGGCTAATTATTTTAATCTAAACTTTTTCCCTAAAAACTTTAACACTTTCATTTTGTTTTTCTCCCTATTCTTTGTTTGACTTCTATTTTGTTAATTAAGCCCCTGAATTAGTTGAACCCTTACTTGGAATTGAAGAACGTTCTCAAAGTTTTTGAATGAGGATGTAAAAAAAGAATAATGAAAGTAGATATTTTAAAATTCTTATTTTCCAAATTTACTTTAAACTGCTTAAATGTTTTGTTTTTTGAGTATTAATTTACTTTGCGAACGTATATTTTTTTAATGAAATTGTATGTTTTACAGAAATTACAATTTTAGAATTGGAATTTTAATTTTTCGCATACAATTTCATTATGAAAACTGCCAATTATTTTAAGTTTTAAATGAGATTTGTTTGTAAATAGTTTGTAAACGCAGTTTCATTTATTTATATTAGATTCTTTTTTCAAAAATAGTTCAAATATTTTACACTTTGAACTAAATTTTCATTTGAATATGATACAAAATAAATCATAGAACGAAATTTTAATTTCTAATAGAGTTCTTCGTTAGCTGAAACGCAAACCGCCCTAATGCTGACTTTAGACGACATGTTTTTTACATATGGCTTGTTAGGTGTGTGAGACATATGTAACTTCGCATGCTTGTCCAAATTGTCGATTTACAGACGGTTTATAATATTTGCTTTCACACGCACATGTGCAATTACATCTGACATAACCTCTGAGTGCTCACAACAGCTTAGTTTTTGCACAATTTTCGTAAATATATAAAGCGCTCTTTGCTTTTTAAATTTTTCATCTGACTTTGCTTCTGTAAATGTCATCTGACAATGTTTTATATGTTTCACACGGCATATATCACTATTGCAGTGGGAAATTTGACAAGTCAGATGTAAAATACATGTCGTCTAAAGTCAGCATAACTAAGAAAAAAAATTAACTCTACTTTTTATAAATTCAGGGACCGAATTACCGCATACGTGATCGAGTAAGTATTCGTATCGAATAAAATTTCGTCACGTATCGAATGGATGGGCTACTGCATTCGATAGCTAACGTATCGAAATTTGTAAAAAGTGTACCAATAGTGAGATTCTGTAACTTTTAACAATATCAACAGTTGTTATATCGTCAACTTCTTAAGTTGTTTGCACTAAAGATTTAACGATTCTGTGACTTCTTGTTAAGAACATTGTTTAAATCTGACATCACTCTGATATCATGTGGCATCTCTATTAAAATAAAAAGCGAAAAGCGCAAAGAGGAATATAACAAAAACAAATGAAATTGTAATTGCCAAACAGTGTACAGAAATTTGTTTTTTCATTAATTTCGTTATTTTTGAGAAATAATTATTAAATTAAATGTTTAAGTAATACAAATATTGTTGTTATTTAAACGTCAGTGGTCAGTGGTATATATATATATATATATATATATATATATATATATATATATATATATATATATATATATATATATATATATATATATATATATATATATATATATATATATATATATATATATAAAGTACGTGCTACGGCTGAACAGCTGACTCGTTGTCTATTCGTTAACAACAGAAAAAACAGTGGTATATATATATATATATATATATATATATATATATATATATATATATATATATATATATATATATATATATATATATATATATATATATATATATATATATATATATATATATATATATATATATATATATATATATATATATATATATATATATATATATATATATATATATATATATATATACATATATATATATATATATATATATATATATATATATATATATATATATATATATATATATATAAAGTACGTGCTACGGCTGAACAGCTGACTCGTTGTCTATTCGTTAACAACAGAAAAATTATTGTCGTTAGTTAAACAACAGAAAATATTGTTCAAAATGTTACAGAGTAGCAAAATCGACAATTTGATTGTTACATTTTTTAACAATGACAATTATTGTTAAATTGAATAGAGAATCGCACTACTGGATTCGAAAATTCAAGATTTTTTTCTTATTTCGGGTTTGAGGTAGCAAATTATTTAGTAGTGGGTACCGAGTAATTACCACTTTTTGCCAGTACTCACTCAATACTGCAAAGTTGTTACTCGATACTTTCAGAGTTGTATTTTTATTATTGAAATGAGTGAAAACTTCAACTTCAAAAATACAACTCTGTCTAAAAACACATCTGTACTTAATCGTATAAAAGTATTGAGTACTTGGAAGCAGCAGAATTTGCCTACACTAATTTGAAAAAAATTGTAATGATTTAAATTTGAATTAATATTTGAAACTGTGTTCGATATAATGCATACATTATTATATTTGTTGTTTTTTAGTATTAAGTTGCCGCTTTCTTTTGTATTTCTAGTTTATATTTCTGGACTTCATTTTATATTGATTTTATTTACAGCTTTTCGTCAAATTTGTTTTATTTTGTTATTATTATGTTTTTTGAATTAAAGAACACAAATAATTGGAATGCTAGTTTCTATGTACTTGAACAATTTTCAATTAACTACAATAAAAAAGAAATACATATTAAATATTATTTACTAATTCAAATTTTTGGAAATATTTTTCTTTTCTATTTGATTCTCTTTTAGATAATTCCAATAGTTTAGCCCATTTAGTAGATAATGAGATTCCATTATCGCAAATGGATACTCCAGCTCATCAGCAAATGCAGGGTATTAATCAATCGCGACGCTTTAGACATCACAAACATCGACAAGGCGATGGTAGTTCGGGCGATGAATTGGATAATGCAGAATTAGGAAATACAAATACTTTAGCCTTAAGTGATGAAACACTAGATAATGAAGAAGTTGTGGTGGTGGGTACCACCGAAGTAGTGGCTGCTGTAGCTGCTATAGCTGCTACAAACAAAGCTCGTGAACGCCATAATCTCTCCGATAGCTATAATAATTTATTTAATGGTGATTTAGATACATCGTTATCAAATAATACCACATCAGCTAATTCTCCGCTAACAGATGTGCCTTCCTTGTCGGCCAGCGGTTCCAATTTACTGGCAGCTGCTATTATGAGTACGCCTATAAGCGAGAATCTTCCTAAATCAATATCACAAACGGAGAATATGTATAGCAACATACCAAATGTTGCAGCAACATCAGGTGGTAATCTTGTCAACAACGAACAAGACACAACGAATCTTCATGTATATTCAAATTTAATCGATGAAAGACCCCATGCCCATATTCATCAAGCAAGCTCCGCTATCAAAACTTCAACCAGTACCTCTACCAGCCAGAACTCTTCTGCTACTTTTCCTCCACCCAGCACTAAATCCTCACCTAATGTGGGCCTCGCGTCATCTGTTAGTAGTAATCCTTTAGACTTGCATTCCACTTTGTTGTGTGATGATCTCGATTTAGATGATCCTATATCAGCATCATTTGTAGGCCAAACAAAAAATGATAAACGTAATTATAGCACAAATCTAGCCTATAAATCGAATGTCCCTGATGTTTTGCAAACGCCCAAGAAATCAACTTCCTTACCTACAAATAGCGCATGTAATGCTTCCACTACGGACAATGTTAAATTACAATTGTCTTCAGCCAACGAATTAAGTTCGAATCGTTTGCGTATGCTGCATGACACTACCATGATTGATACGGCACTAGATTTAGACAGTTTAGATGATGCCACTTTGGCAAATACATCACAGGCTTGTTTAGTTAAAACGCCATTGACTCCCCATTCACAGCCTCATATTGGTTTTAAAGTTTAACTTAACAGGATGGTAAGTTGCAATTAAAACTCCTTAAAATTGTAAAAAAAAAGAATGATTAAAAATCAAAATAATTTGAGTTTGTTTTGTGATGATGTGAACTGTGACCACCGCTAATTGGTAAATATTTTAAAAGAAAAAACACAATAAGTTATAAATAAAAAAATATTTTGATTATTTTAATTAAATAGAAAATGTATTCAGGAATTCGTATTTTTTATCAATTATCAATATTATTGTATAGTTTTATTTTAATTGTTTTTAATTTTATTGCATCTAATATTTATAATATTTATAAAGATTAAGGTTAGTTTTAAATTAAAATCGTTTAAAATATAGACAATTTTTTTTTATTTAAAATACCAAGAGAGATTTTTTAAACTTAAAATATATGTTGTTATCTCTTAAATGTAATATCTAAATAATTATTTTATAATTTTAATTAAATAGACGCTAATATTTTCAACAAACATATTCCTTAAACGTATTTAATAATTTTATTGTGGAAATTTATGAAAAAGCATATTGTTCATTTTTATAGGCAGATTTTGTAAAAAATTTCCTTTCTAAACGTTTCAAAACAAAATTTTTCCACACAAATTTCAAAAGGAGAAAAAGGTTGTGTTTACAAGTTCTGGCCCTTATTCGCAATATTAGTAATCTTCTTGACGCTTTCGATATTTTGTACATATTCTAGATATAAAATCAAAGATCAGAAATTTATTCAAAATTTTATTCGGAATTCTTTTAGCTAACTTTGTTGATAACTTTCGTACACAGACTTCAGACTTGAACCTAACTAAATATAAAAATATACTTTATATGTATGCATTATATACTGAAGTATTCAAAAGATTGTACATAGCCGAATCCAGTCTTATTATCCGGTCAACCAAATTTTTACGTGGGACGACGGAAAATCGTTCCAAATTAATCAATGCCTTTTAATAACAGGGGCCTAATCGTCGCTTTCGCTATCGAGCTGATTCGATCGAATTTTCTTAGTTTGAGATTGTGGCATTCGCTATCGAACAATATAAACCAGGGACTGAAACCGAACCCGAGCCTGAACCCAAACGGGTTCAGGTTCGCTGTTTATAAGGACTTTGAACCCGAACCCGTTGAACCCAAAAATTCAGCAAGGTTCGGGTTCAACAATAAAAAAAAATATTTAATAGAAGAATAATAAAAAACAATACATATCTTGCATGCAAAAAATATTAGAAAACAAAATCAAAATAAAATAACGACCGAAGCAAATTCATACCAGGTGGCAGCACCCCGAAAGCTGACTATTTTTGCAATTTTTAAAAGAGCCGAATGGTTGCCAAAATTTTTTGCTTTTTCTTGTTCTGGGTATTTCTAATAATTTCTTATTTGAAGTATATTTTCTTATGTCAATGCGGTACGTACGCTACAAAGTTGAAAAAAGTTTTTTTGAAAGCTAAATAAGTTAAATTTAATTAAATTAAAAAAAGAATATACGACCCTGTTCGGTAAACCGAATACGAGTAAATTTCTCGGTTTCCAAAAATAAATAATGGCCCCATTGATGTATTTTAAATCGTATATAGTAAATTAATTTTTTATATGATATTTTAAGCTCTAAAAAATATGAAATTGCAGAAAAGTATGTAAAAAGTTTGCTAGTAGTGGATTTAATTTTACTAAATCGAGCGTTTTTAAAACGACTCGATATACAGAACAGGCAGGATAGTGTTTAAACGTGAATGTTAAATTGATTTATGTATTTTATTATTAAGCAAAATTTTTTATTTTGATTAAACCGAACCCGAACCTGAACCCATTTTTTCATGGTTTCAGTCCCTGATATAAACACATTGTTCGATATCGCTTTATCGATTGACGCTCCTAAAAGTATTTACTGCAAATGAAGTCAGTAGAAAAGTGTTTTTCAATTCTACTTTGAAATTTAAAAGTGGTTTGATTACGAAGAAATTGTTCGTTTTTCGTTTTCTGAAGAAGCAACTTACGGAATTGAAACCACTTCCGATCGGAATGGTATTCTGTGACGTGGCTGGTTGATCAACATTTCTCGCAAATTTGAACAGAGTACTAAGATTAAAGCTTGGACTTTTGACAGCACTTCGCACAAAATGATAAACAGAGTACCATGAAATCTTGTTATTATTTACAATATTAAGCTCTAGTTAGTAAAATCGTACTGCGTAACTTTGGAACTTTCAGCACCGTTCAACTTTGGGTGTTAGTTATTGGAAACGTATCAACGCAAGCAATTCTGTCAGCTGTTGATATTTGGTTGCAATGCATTTGGTATTTGTTTAACATTTGCTACTTAAAAGTATATTTTCTGTAGATTTTCTACGTGACAAAAGCGACGGTATGTTTTTTACTAAGCCGCAACATGAATTGTTTATGTTGCAGCTTTTGCCAGCTGATCTCCACGAACGCGATACGTTTTTACTAACTAGACCTTTAATGATTTCTTCAATATATTTAGCAATTTTTCGTGAGCATGCGGCATTGGCGGTCTCTAATCAATGTTAGGGCTTGCTTCCAATGTTGTAACTTCTCGCGAATTTTTACAATGTTCGGGATAGGAGCGATTTTTTGCAAGTAGTTAGGCTCTTTAAAGTTTACACGATTTTTAAACCATATTAGACTTTGTTATCATGCCGCTGTTAGCAAGTTTTTGTGAATTTTCGTAATTTTTGCGATGTGTCCCAAAGTCTTGACATTCCTTACAGTTTGAGCAAGCTTTAATCACACGATATTATAAAAAAAATCAGATTATTTCAATTTAAATTGAGTTTATTTAAATAATATTTTATGATATAGAGGATTTTGCCTTCGTAAAAAGTTAACTGCGTCAGAGAAATAAAAAAAAATTATGATAAAATTGCAAAAAAATGTCTTACTTTTAAATTTATACCATAAATGCGATACGACTTATTTTACGCAATACTTTGCCGTCAAAAACTGATTTTCCTCGAAATCGAATATAGAGGCTTTTGAATATAAGTATATGTATATACGTTTTAAAATTCACTGAGAAGTCAGCTCTTGGAAGTCAGCTTTTGTGACACTTTTGTGGAATAAATATATATATTTACATATTATGTACTGCAACATTTCGTAAATCTCTCTCTACCTCTCTCTCTCTCTCTCTCTTTATTCGAATTCAACAGCCAGTGATAATTTCAAATAAGAAAGAACTTCTTAAAATAAAATGGTTAGGTCTTATTTTCAAGCATAATTATTTGGGGGAAGGGCCATCCATACATTCCAACTTTTTCATCTCAGATGTCGAAATCATATAAAGCTTGATTTTTAAATGCTAAAGACGTTATAAAAAGAAGAAAAAAAAAACATTTAACAATAATACACTACACTAAATCAAAAAGAACACAGTTTTTAAATAAAAGTTGTTGCAATAACTGAATAAAAAAATTCATTTAAAATGAACTTACTAACTAACTAAATTGTATACACAAGAACAATTTTATATAATTAAATAAGAATAAATTGCAGAAAATTCAACAAAAAACTAACTGAAAGTTCATGTTTAATTTAAACGATTTAAAAAAAATGTTTACGGAAATAATGATTATAAATATTGTATGTAGTTAAGAAATTAAATCATTTGTATATTTTGTATTACAAAAAAAATTAAAGAAAGATTTAACAACAAGTTTTTCAAAAACTAATCTTATGTTGATTTTAATTTATTTTATTAATTTATATATAAAAATATTAAATTTTTAGTTAAAAACATTTTTATACAAAGAACAAAGTTAAATAATAAAAAATAAAATTTTAGGAACTAAAAAAATAATTAAATTATTTGATCACGAAAGAACTTTACATGTTAGAACATAAACAAACTAAAACAAATTATATAATATTGATTGTAAAAAATAAACAAACAGTAAAAAAAAAGATGAAATACAAAAAATAAATCATGCAATAAATTTAAACACATTTCATTATCGATTATAGAAAAAGTAACAGAAGACAAATTATAAATATTAAAAATATTAAATTATGTGAAAATGTTGTGAATGAAAATATGAAATAAAAAAATAACAGAAATATGTATACATGTACATACATGAAGAAATATGATACAATTATGTTTTTTCTATTTATAAAAAATTCCCATATGAAGCAAAATCTGTAAGTACCAAACTTACCCTAAATGATGTGGTAAGTCAAAAGTTTTACTATTTAAAAGAGTAAGAAAATTTAACTTTTAAGGCCGGGACACATAGAATCCGTCGTACGTTATACGTCGCCTTTTTCAACTGACAACTAAGTTGAAATACATGTTTTCTTATGAGCTTAGTCACATTCGGTACGTTTCCGTCAACGCAAAGTACTAAAGTTGGCCAACTTTTAACTTTTAACGTACGTCGAGTACTTTGACAGCTATCAGTTGGTTTTTTGCTTTGTTTCGATTTAGTTTTTTCTGCTGTTTGGCACCAAAAATTAAATAAAACAATAAAAACAAATAAAATAAATAAATAAAATCAAATCAAATTTATCTGCAGAAACATGCGAAGAAAAAACAGTTGTTTTAATATCCGTCAACAAAGTACTCATTGTGTCAACCTCCTCCGTCGTTACGTTAATGTCAGTTGAAAAAGGCGACGTATAACGTACGACGGATTCTATGTGCCCCGGCCTTTATTTACAATACACATGTGAAAATCATTAGAGAACAACGTTGGAGAATATATTTGAGAAGAGTGTTTCTTTTTGTTGGGGAAGCCATGATATTCAAATTATTGTCAAATGATACCAAATGTTTCACATTTGAGAATTTGATCGTGTAAATTTGTTTGCTTGGAATGAAACATTTAATGTTAACTAGCCCAAGAATGTTAACATACTTTGAGGCACATAATATAACAGTATACTTGAACTACCCTATGAATTTTTGTTTTGAAAAAGATCAATTCGAATACATAGTTTGCTTTTCCTGATAATATACTTCGAAATAAACATTTTTTCCTGTTTCTCTGAGTTTCTGAGATCCTGGTATTTTCGCACTCAGCGTTGCCAGAAATTTTTCGAAGAAAATCATCATTTGACGAAATAAAAATCATATTTTGATATAAAAAATCATCACAAATATTTATTCTAAAGCTGAACAATGAGACTTTTATAGCAAACTAAAACAAAAAGATTATATGATATCCTTCATGTCATCTTCCAGATAGGAGAGTTATTACTTTTTTGTCAGCCAATATTTAAAAGATTCTTGTACATTTCATATTGTACTAACAAAACAAAAAGATTATATGATTTCCTTCATGTCATCTTCTAGATAGGAGAGTTATTTATTACTTTTTTGGCAGCCAATATTAAAAAGATTCTTGTACATTTCAAATTGTATGTAATAGTAAAAAATTCGTGAAAAAGTTTGAAAATCGGGAGCAATCAGCTTATTATGTAAAATATCGTCATGACTGTAAGAATATATAAAAATGCGACAAAATCATTTCCAGCGCGAAAAAAACTCTGTGACACAACTATATGCACTGGTATACAAAAAAACATTTTTCAAACCTTTAAATAAAAACTTCAGCTCAGTTTTTTCCTATCAGGTTTATAGATTTTTTAATGAGCTTGACTAATATTTTCACTAGGTATATCAGTATATTTTACCCTAACTCCAGAATGGTTTGTCCAATTTGAATAAATAATGCACCAAAACATGCAGCATAAAATTACCTTTAAGTCATTCATATCCATTTTTTTTATTTCCGAATTCAGAAATTAGCGGCGAAAAATTCGTTTTTCATGCCAAATGAAACTTTTTTTTCCTTTTCCAAAAGTTTTTTAATGAGCTTGACTAATATTTTCACTAGGTATATCAGTATATTTTACCCTAACTCCAGAATGGTTTGTCCAATTTGAATAAATAATGCACCAAAACATGCAGAATAAAATTACCTTTCATTCATATCCATTTTTTTTATTTCCGAATTCAGAAATTAGCGGCGAAAAATTCGTTTTTCATGCCAAATGAAACTTTTTTTTCCTTTTCCAAAAGTCATGAAAAAGTTAAGAGGGAAGGTATGTATGTATCAGCCGTGGATCCAGCTTAAGCTCTTGGGGGGGGTGACTTCTAAGTAAAACATACTATTTTTCCAAACTTCTTTTAGAAAATGCCTTTTTCGGTGGATATTTTATGCAATTTATTACCTAATAAAATCGCATGCATTTTTAATGAGTTCAAAAACTATCAGGTATGTTCTGACAGTCGCACGATTGTCAAATCGCATGTGAGTTACAAATCGCCAAACTTGATTTTTCATGTTCTGAAACAGACGCGTTTTGCTTGCGATTTGCCGTATTAAATAGATCAGTTGTTTACTGAAATCGCCTGTGCAGAAGAAAACAATGGACAAGCAAAACCCAACACATTTTTTTAAATTTCATATTTTTAATACAAATTGTAAGAATATGTTACTAGTTTTGATGCAAATAAAAAGAAAACATATTTAATTTAATTTATTCGTCATTGTATTGTTGCTTTAAAGTTGTTTTTAGTCTAAATTCACCAGGTCACTTCAGTTTACTCTTGCGATTTGAACTCGCCAAAAGTCTGGCGATTGCGATTTACAGAACAGCTCTCTTGCGAGTTCAAGTCACAATCGCAAATGTTAGGCGAAATGCGAGTGTCAGAACATGCCTGTATAGCTTTATTTACGATTTTCGATGGTATTCAGAATGCATTCGAAGAAACAAGTGCTCAAGAAATCATGAAACACTATTTTCATTTTGAACGCGTTCATTTATTTTTTGCTGGGTATATATACATATGAAAGATTACAATGTTGCGATTAATTAAAAGCACCAAAAATGTAAGACAACTAAAACCTTTGGAAAAGTTTCGCCTATAGCGAAAATTGGCGAAAAATTGCAAAATTTTAAACAAGCCATAATTTTGATTAAAAACCGGTAAAGCTGCAAGGAATGCCAAAAATTCCGAAAAAAATCGCGAAAATGATAAGAACTCGCAAAAACTTGCAAACAGCGGCATGTAAACTCTAAAAAGCGTAAAAACTTGCAAGAAGTCGCTTCTATTCCGAACAAGTATTAACAATAAAACAAACAAGCATTAACATTGATTAGAAACCGCTAAAGCCGCAAATTCATGAAAAATCGCTAACTTTATAGAAGAAATCACTAATATTGTAAAGAATAAGAAAATAATGTATATTAAACGTTTTTGTTTTTTAAATTTTGATGTCAAAATTAAATGTTCCTTTTTAAATTCTTTTTATAAATATCGAAATAAATTCCCAAAAAAGGAATATATGCGGTATTTACCAATACATCGGGAAAATGCCGGGTAGAATCCCATCTATAGTCATTAGCGCGAAAAAAATCATCAAATCATATTCTAGTTTAAAAATCATCAAAAATGTGATAAAATCATCATTCTGGCAATGCTGTTCGCAGTACAAATTTTAAAATTGCTCGTGCGACGACTTAAAAAAGTAAACAAACAGACAAACAGTGTGATTGACAAGAAATTAAAGTAATATTTTTTTAATAGTAATCATTTATTTACAAAAAGTAAAACAAACAAAAAATATTCCCAAGAATATATAGATATTATATACATATAATATAAATTTATCAATATCAACATAAACTGTTTTGTCAATATCAACAGAAACTTTTTTTTCAATAATATAAATACATATTTATAAAACAAAAAAGCGTCTTAACAAACTATTGAGCATTTACATAATTTAAAATAAACAAAATATAATAAAAATAATTAAATAACACATAAAATATGTATATGAACTATATGACTAAACAGACAACAATTACAATAGTAAATAGTTTATAATAATAGTACATATTTATGGTATAATTATAGTGATATTAGCACATGAAGAAATGGCGTTCGAATTTATAAGTATAGCACGATAGTAAAGAAATCATATTTATTTTTTTTATGATTTATTCATTCAGGTTGGGCTTCCTCTAGATTCATAAAAACATTGCGCATTTGTTCCAAATCCGGTGGTGCTGTATCCGGATTACGTATCCATATATTATAAGCTCGCTTATCAGTCATTGTTAAAGGCTTAAAACACTTGGGATTTAGAGCCTCCTCTCCGGATATTTTTGAGTTATAGCGAGCATAGAGAAAGACTCGATAACGCCAATTGTCAAATGTCTGAAAAACATTAATTATAAATAGAAAAAAGTAAATAAATACGTTTTTTTTTTGTCATAAAAATATACTATTAAATACAAAACAGGTTCATCTTTCAGAAACATAAAGAACATTCTCCAGAAAAAAATGTTTCTATCAGGGATGTTCTGAAAATCACATGGTTTTATATCACATGTGATTTTAAAATCAATAATGGTCATGCAGATATTTTTTCACTTCTTTTTTCTATCATTTCTGAAAGAAAATTATCGTATATGATTTTAAAAACGTCTGCAGGACCATTATTGATATTAAAATTACATGTGATTTAAGGTCATGTGATTTTCAGAACATGCCTGTTTAATACTTCATAGTAGTGATGTGCCGAATCGCCGAATATTCGCCTCCTTCATGAGATTGGTATTCGTATTCGCCAAACTCAAGCGAATATTTCAGGAATATTTTGGGAATACCTTCCAAAAAATAATACATAATATACAGAAAATTAAACAAAACTTATTAATTTTTAATAATTTTTACTTGAAAAAAATTGTCTCTAACGCAAAATTGGTAATAATCAGGAAAACCGGAAATATGCCTTAAAAAATATGTTTTATGCGCATTAAATATGCACTAAAAACTGACAAATATGCTCCCAAATTTTTGAAAAATATGCTATTAAAACTTTATCATTTCGTTTATAATTTATATAATATTAATCTCTGACAACACGAATTATATACGTATACTGGTAATATGTAATAATATCTAAGATAGTCACGTCTATGGACATTATTTCCACTTCAAAAAGGAAATAATGTCCATAAATGGTTATGTCGAATAGTGGCTTCGCAGAGTAATGATTTTCTGCCTAGTCAAAAATCTAAACTCTGAGTAGCCACTATGCGACATGCCCAGCGGGAAAAACCCTTAAATCCGCCTAAATGTGAAATATGTAAAAACATGCTGTAAAGGGTAAAATATCAAAAATATGCACTAACAAATCGATGCCAAAATTCTTAAAATTTTCTACATACATCGCGCAAGAAAAACATGAAATTATATATTTGCGGTTTCCCTGGTAATAATCTTCTTTTAGTAAAGAAAAAACAAATAAAATATATTTCAAAAGTAGTATTTAAAAAAGTAGAGTTCTATTTATATATATCATGTTAAATTAATAATCAAAGCTCAGTAGAGGAATGTTGAACTTCAAAAATAAAAGTTTTGAAGTCTTTTCTCCTTCAAGCCTATTACGATTCGGTATGTAAATAAGCCCTGCACCACTAAACAATCGCTCGCTCGGAACACTCGGTGGTGGTGTTACTAAATATTGCCTGGCTATAGGTAAAAGAAGCTCGTATTTTTTCTTATTTACTTTCCACCATGTCAGTGGGTCGACGTATTTGCCACCCGTTTTTCCGATAAGTTTTCTCATCGGAATGTCATAATAATGTTAAATATCTATAGTATTGTGACAATTTTTCAAAATGTATTGTTATTGACGCAAAGGGTAGATTTTTTAAATTAAATTTGAAATATCAAGTGTCACTAAATTTTTAGATGGAATATTCGTACACGTGTTCGGCGAATATTGGCTCAAATATTCGTATTCGCGAAAATTAAAAATTGATATTCGTAACATCACTACTTCATAGTAACTTTTTCAAAATTTTTAAAAAGTTTCAACAAATCTAATTTTTATATAAATTAGTGTATTTAATTTAATAATAACACTACTTCTCAAATTTCGGTAAACTTTTTTGTTCCCTAGAGCTGAAACTTGTTTCTTTAGTTATTTGGGACCCCACACGAGAGGAAATCAGGGGTATTGTATGTATGTAATTTGAATCGTAAGAAAATGCTTTCGATTTACAATGCAAATAATATAAAAATTCGAACGGTGTTCTTTTCGAATCGAATTACAGGATAAATCCCCGCACTCTGTTATTTTATCAGCTCAAAATCTAAAAAATAAAAAAAATTCTAAAATTTCTTTTCGTAAAAAATCATAAAAAAAATAAGAATACAACAACGAGCTCCTTTTTGTCGGGTAGCATGTAGCTACTAAATACATTTGAAAAGAAATGAGCACTTCTTCATTGAAATTTTTGCACACCTTTTGATTTTGTTCCCAATTTAGTGAGAGAACTGAATTGATAAAAAATTTAAATTTTCATACAACAGCAGCACACACAAACAATACTTTCGAATTTGAATGGCCACAGTATGAAACGGTGAGAAACACTGATGTAAACAATTATTTTTGTTTATTAACTTTTTCAACTTACGAGCATATTTTTAATTCACTTATTTGGAGAACTTGTGTATACATATAAAATCATGCGCGTAAAAATATTAAAATTTAACACATGCGGTCGCTAATGAAATAAATAATTATTATCAATGAGTCAAGATAATAATGGGTTATAATTTGTTACCAACTACACGATTAATAAAAATCAAAAACTAAGTAATCAGAGCTGCTTAATATTTAGAGAATTCATATAAAGAAGTGAGTGGTCACATTATGGTATAAAATATAGAAGGTAATTGCATTCTCAAATTTTTGCTTGAAAATATAAATTTAAAAAATTTTAATAAGTTGCCCAAACTTAACAATTTTTAACCGACTTCAAAAAAGGAGAAAGGTTATCAGTTCGTCATGTATTGTTTTTTATGTATGTTCCCTCAAAACTCCGCCATTTATGAACTGATTTCGGATTTTGTTTCTCTATTCAAAAGAATGTACTTCCAAATTGGTTCCGTTGAAAACTGGGCAGAGTCACGCCCATACAAAGTAAATACACATTCATTTTCAACTACTTCTACTCAACCGATTCTTATGAAACCTTACACACACATTAAGCTTCTGTTTAAATACTACATCAGGATAAAAAAAGTGGGCTGTGCCACGCCCATGCAAAGTAAATATTCTTTTTTAACAACTTTCATTATACCGATTCTTATGAAACTTTGCATATATCTTTACTTATCGTTATAGTACAACATTATTTTTAGAAAAGTGGGCAGTGCCACGCCCATGAAAATTAAATTAGCATTTTAACTACTTCTACTTGGCCGATTCTTATGAAACTTTGCATACACAATTAATTATCGTTACAATACAACATTGCTGTTAGAAAAGTGGGCAGTGTCACGCCCATGAAAAGTAAATATTCATTTTAACTACTTCTACTTATCCGTTAGTTCTCGTAAAAGTACATGATGATAAAATATGGGGGCAGTGCCACGCCTATTTTGTAGTCGGTTTTTTTTTGCAAGAATTATTTTCTTTTTTAATACAAAATTTGTATTTAAAAAAGCTTTTGGGTAAGTTTACATAAAAATTTACGTACTGCAATTTTACGTAAAAATATGAAGTTTCTTCTTAAAAATCGTAATCATTAATTCATTATACATATTTTAACTTCCTAACTTCTATTCTCTTGGTAACTATATATTAAAACTGGTTGAAAAGAAAGAAAAAGCACACATGCACAATGTTTTAATTATGCATTTACTTACTTGCTTCCATTCGGCTACGTGTTTAACAGCTCCCTGAGGGACAGAATTCAATATGTCAGCAAGTTTAATCCAATAACGATTTAGTGCTGGATCATTGCGTCTATGTTCGTTTATAACAGGATGCTGTTCCAAAAAGTTCACATAAACTTCTTTTTGCTTTTTTGACATGCGTTCTTTACGTTCTTAAGAGATAATTTAAAAATAATGGAAAAAGTACAAAGTTATTGCATCTGAATAGAAAGATACGTCACTCGGTGAATCAAGTGAAATTATCGCAGCTAACTTACGTCTTAAGCTATTTGAGGAAGAAGATTCTTGCATTAGAGCATCTATATGGGGTTGATGCTGTTGATGCTGCTGGTGTTGTTGTAAATGCTGTTGCTGTTGTTGCATAAAATACTCATGCATACGTTCTAAATGCATTTCCTGTTCTTGTAATTCCCTTTCCATGTACGAAGTTTCTTCATCGGTATCAGGATTAGTGTGCAAATTTAAAGCAGACGTTGATGAGCTCAAGGACAATGCCGTCGTAGTGGTTTGGGCAGTTTCTGATTCGTGTAAACCAGACTGTTGCTGTTGTTGTGGTTGCTGATAATGCATTAGTTGTTGTTGCTGTTGTTGTTGATGTTCTTGTTGGAGCTGCTGTTGTGCTAGCGAAGAGTGAGTTACAGGAGGCGGTGATGATACTTCATCATAATCTATTTTGGGTTCAATTTCTATTTGTTCTGTTTCGATAGTGTTGTCAACTGACATTGTACTTGAAGGCGGCAGTGTATTTACATTGGTAATCCGTATTTTTAAAGGTGGTGGCTCATCATTATTTTGAGAATGTTGTGAATTGGAAGCACTACTGGTTTGCTGTGGATAATGGTGTTGATGCATTTTATGAACTTGTTGTTGCTGTCCACTATTGGCAGTGTTTGCTGATCTTGTTTTTGAGGGTTCGTGTAAATCTAAGGCTTGTTTTTGGGCGGAGCCACAGCGGCAGGTAAAACAATTTGATATCAAAGTGTGATAGTTGTCTTTACAAGGGTCAAAAACTGAAATGAAAAATAAATGTTTACAAATGGGAAAAACAAGATCAAAATGCGCCTATAACGTAAGACCTAATTAAAACTTTATTAATATTTAAAAAACATTGAAGCTTTAAATTAAATCTACAGTTTTGAAACCTTATTTGCTAGTTAGAGAGAAGAGTATCTTTACCCTCATAATTCTTGTCTTACTGAAAATATAATCCTCTGAAATAGCATTTAATGTTCCAAAACCCTAAACTCATTTCAAAAGCGTCCGTCCAAGCTAAGAAGAAAGAATTGGTTCGTTTTCGCATTCTCTCATTTTGCTTCCAAAACGATATATCGCGACCTTAGTCTTGTTTTGGCCCATATGCCAAAAAGTCGGAATTGAGAAAAACAATTAAGAAGATTTACATAAAGTTTTCTCAAAATATCCGATAGAATTTTATTGTATTCTCACCACTGCTTCCGGCATATGTTTGGAAGAAAATGTACATTTTTGTAAACTTTCATCAATCCGATTAGAAATTAACATCTTTTTACTGCACCAGTAGCAACTTTTTTTTATTTTATTTGTAAAAAGTAGCTTTTGTTGCTCCATGTGTATACTAACTGCTGTGTATTGAGTAACTTGTTATTGAGATGAAATTTTCTACTTTTTATTGAAAATAAACGTATAAATGTTGTTAGAAAAGATATTTACATGGAATAAAAAGTTAATATTGATGAAACTTGGTATTTTACTTGATTTATGACTTTTATCATTTTATTTAAAAAAAATTTTTTGTTTACAAAAAATTTATCAAAAATTATGATATCGAGCTTGATATCTCAGAAACCTGGAACAATTTCGCGAAACAGTTTTTGGATTCTGAAAGAGGGTATTAAAAATATATATACCTCATACTTAACTAAATTTTTTTTTTAAATGGTCGGTGGGCCAAAACAATACTAAGGTCGCGATGTGTATTATCAATTTTTTATGTAAATTATTTAAGTACATTTTTTATTTTATTTATGTACAAATTTTAAATTTATTTCACTTTTACTAACAAAGTGCTATTTTAAAAAATAAATTTACGATATTATAAAAATATGACTTTTTTCTTGTAACAAGAGGGTTTTGACGTTGCAATGTAAACGTTTTGAATGATAAATGAACTTAGAGTTCGTTTAAATATCTACATCTAAATCAGTAATCATAATCAGGCTGGGATTCGTCGAGGCTAGGAAACATTTCCATTTTCTCAAAATCCTGAGGTGCAGTACTTTTATGGCTGGTCCACATGGCGTACGCACGTACGTCGGTGGGAGTTAAAGGCTTATAGTTTTTGGGATTTTGGGCGGCAGCACCTGTTAGTTTAGAATTGTAACGGGTGTACATGAAAACACGATAACGCCAAGCATCAAAGGTCTAAAATTAAATGCGGAGATTAGTAAATTTTTTTATAAAGCTCAGCCTTTTTCCCAATAACCTGTTTCCATTCTTCTACATTTTTCACTGCTCCCTGAGGTACACTATTCAGCAAATTTGCCAGTTTATTCCACAATGGCTCCAGCATGACATCATTACGCCGTTGAGTTAACATGCAGGGATTGTCCTCAAAATATTTCACATATAATTCTTTTTGATCCTTAGACATACGTTCGCCGCGTCCTTCAAATAAAAATTGTAAACTTTATTATTTATACGAACCAAGGTAGATCAACACCAGGTAGTCGCAAGAGAATTCGCCGTGGAGAATTTACATTTGGGCTGTCAAAAAAGTTGATACATTAAAGGCTCTATTACTCATAGGTAACGTTGATGTAGTTGCATGTTGCTGATCGTTTACGTCTCATAGCTTTTCAATGTGACAGAAACGATCAGCAACATGCAACTACATCAACGTTACGTATGAGTAATGGAGCCTTAACACTGCTGACAGGCCAAATGTGTAAACATTTACGTAAACATCTGGGCTCTTGCGGCCACCTAGTATGAATTCGCCTTGATACGAACAAGAAAAAGAACGGAAGTGTTTCAAACCTACTTCGAAAGCGGTTCATCATTGATGGTGAATATTGTGACTGAGAGGTGGATGTAGAATGTTGTATATTAACAACTGTCGGTTGCATTACAGCTGCAGTCTGGTTTAGAGATGCGGAGGGTGGAGGAGATGCTGATGATATGGAGGTATTGTTTTGTGGAGCAATCATGCTATGATGTGTATAGTTGGGTACAAAATGTTGCGGCAATTGTTGATGATGTAAAGGTTGCTGTTGTGGTTGCTGCTGTGGTTGTTGTTGTTGTTGTTGTTGCTGCTGCTGATGTTGATGTAAGTGTTGAGTTTGTGGTTGTGGCTGTTGATTCTGTTCATGCTGTTGTTGGAGTTGTTCATGTTGCTGCTGCTGTTGTTGTTCTTGCTGATGATGCTGTAATTGTTGTTGGATTTCTTGATGTCGTTCGTAGCGCAAATCTCTTGACTCCATCATTTCTGTTTCTTCCTGTTCGGACTTTGGTATTATATCCATAGGATCTATTGATTGTGCCAGAGATTCTGGAGTATTTTCGTTGTACACTTGTGACACGCGTATTTTATGTGCCGTGTCTAAATTACTTGAATGCTCTGAATGAGTTTCTACCACATCCAAAGGCGAACGTGTTCTACACATTATTGTTCCCACACTATTATTGGCAGCATACATTTGTTGCATTTGCGTTGTTGTCAAAGGCGAATCCATATTCGATGTTGATTCATTTGATTTTTGTGGTAGAGGTACAATAAGTTTCTGTGAACATGATGGTTCATAATTGAGTTGCTCCTTAAGCATGATATCGTCGTTGCCTGTAAGAAAAAGCATTTTAAAATGCTGCGTTTTAATAGACAATATAAACTTCTAGACTTACAAGCAATAATTAAACGGGATGGACGGACTAAAAGACAACATCGCAACTATTTGTATTGTAATCTTTTCGATTAGTTTGTATATGTCCTTCGATGATTAATAACATTACATTGATACACAAAATATAGATTTTTTACTTATACAAAATTGCAAATTGTATAAAATATGACGTATATTCACACTTTTTTTAAATAATAATACCCAAACATTTTTCTAAAACAAGACAAGAATTAGACCTGTCATTTCGAAAAGGGCATAAGTCACACTTTTTAAAAGTTCACTTTTTGGTGCCATTTTATTTATAGTACACATATACATACGCGTTTATTTCACGTACATTTTTAAATACCACAAACCAGCTTTTATATCAATCGAAAGCCCAGGACTTGAAGAAAATGAATCGAGTCCTGATCTAACGTTTATGCCATAAACAGGTGTTAAGTAGTTTATTATTATAAACTAGTTGCTTTTCTACAACTTGGTTTTTGCGATAATTCAGCCTAAATATGACCCCTTTTGCCATATCATAGAAACACTAGATTTATGACCCAATTCTGGAAGAAAAAAATCTTGTATTTGCATGTTTGTTATTCATTCTTTTATTGAAGTTACTGATTTCACCCCGTATTCCGAAAATTGAGTTTTCATCAGATCTGGACGTTTTTACGGTGATGTTCGCGCGTGTGTGTGTAAACCTCTCTTAACTTAAAAATGCTTTAATTTGTTTTCAAAAAAATTTTGGAAAAAAGTTTTTATGTCTCCAAAAATCTATAAATTGTCCATTCTGGGCGCCACTTACATATCGCGACCTCATTGCTGTTTGGCCCACCGACCATTTAAAAAAAATTTAGTTAGGTATGGGGTACATATATTTTGAATTAGAGATGAACAATATTTCTGTATCTGTGATTTAATCACTGTTACTGAAAAATCACTAATCACAGTTGTGACAAATTTTGTCAAGTAACTGCTACTTGTAAAGTCGTTCTTTTCTATTTGTTACATACACAAAATTATGATATTTCACAGTTTGTGTGTGTATTAACGATTTTTTTTCGTACAATAACAATAAACGAATAATGTTGCTATTTCTTGTGTTCGTTTCTTCCGTATTAGTATTTCTTTTTAAAATTCAAAGTATATTTTAAGGCGTATTTTAATCTGCCTTAGTATATTTCTTCAGAAAGAAAAAAAACAGAGCCAACGTTTTTGTTGCAGAGATGCATGTGTGTACTTGATAATTACATTGCTATAAGAGAACTGGAAACAGTGATGTAGAGATGAGCGATATTTCATTACCTGTGATTTAATCACTGTTACTGAAAATCACAATTCACAGTTGTGACAAGATTTGTCAAGGAACTGCTACTTGCAAAGTTGTTCTTTTCTATTTGTTACATACAGAAAATTATGATATTTCACTGTTTGTGTGAGTAATAACGTTTTTTGTTTGCGTACAATACCAATAAACGAATAGTGTTGCTATTTATTGTGTTCTCTTCTTCCTTATTAGTATTTCTTTTTAAAATGCAAAGTATATTTTAAGGCGTACTTAAATCTGCCTTGCTATCAGCGTTGCCAAATATGCAGTTTTCCCTGCATTTTGCAGTTTTTCTAAGCTTTGAGCAGCTTTGCAGTTTTTTGCTTAAAAAATTAGTTTTTCTGTAAATTATGCAGATTTTGCAGGTTTTTCATTATAATTTTTTAATCTTAATTTTGCTATTTTAATTCAATTTCTAATGCCATATGTTTACCCATTTTGCTTAATATAACTATAAGGTCTACGAAAGTTGTGTTTTCTATATGGAGTTTGCTATTATTGTTGTAAGTTAAGTTCATACGAAAAACCAAAATACTGTTGTGCTCTTAACACGTCCTGTATTAATATTAATTCGCCTTGCCTTGGTAAAAAAAAGTTGCACACTCTCTTCATTGAAATAATTCGATCTCATAGAATGAATATGAGATAAAACTCGACAAAATATATACCAAATCAAACGGTAGACCCCATATAAATTAAAGCCGTACACATTTTTTCAGAACTCTCAGCGAAGTTTTAGTAATTCAAAGGAAAAACAACACTTTCGTTTGGCTAATGAAGTGTATGAAACAAATAAATGATTGTACACTTCAAATAAAACAAAATCTTAAAAACAGAAGCACACATTTTAATTACTTTATTTATTGAATTTTGCTCCCCTTACGTCTTAAACTGATTCGGAAAAAACAATTTGCCTGTGTAATATTAGTAATTTTATGCAAAATATCCCATAGTGCAAGTCAAATACATCATTTTCAATTAATTAAAACATTTATAAATTTGTACATCCATATTTTCTTAACTGTTGCCGATGATGCTTCCGATATAGTAAAACGTAGTAACTTGACATAATTTTGAATCCGGTCCTTAGCGTTTGGGACTATATGCTGTATCTCTAATGGTCAAACATAATAGCGTGACCGAGTCCATTTCCTGGTTAGATTTTGCTCATTTTTTAAATCAAAAAATCTTAAATAGTCGGTCAACTTTATGTTAACCCCCCAAAAATAAAAAAAATTCCTAGGATTTTGTATGTGCAGTTTTTTCAAATGAAAATCAGTTTTATTCTTCTAAATTCACATTTTTTTTAAAACAGCATTATGGCAACGCTGCTTGCTATATTAAATAACAACGTTTTTGTTGTAGAGATGCATGTGTGTATTTGATAATTATATTGCTATAAGAGAACTGAAAACAGTGAGTCACAGTGATTTTTAAATCACTTTCACTGTTCACGATGTTCTTTAAAAATCACGGAATCGCTCATCTCTATTTTGAATATCCTTCTTCAGAGTTCGAAATCTGTTTCCCGAAATTGTTTCTGGTTTCTGAGATATTAAGCATTCATTGTGCTCGATATCATCAATTTTGAAATAAAAAAAGAAATAAATATGCTTTTATTTTTCATATAATTTTTCGGGGTGAAAAATTCCCTTTCAGCCTATAGGCAAATATATTTGCCAAGCAAAATGGGGAGCAAGGAGAGAACCTAGACCCGCAATTTTTTTCACATACTAATATTGGGATATTAAGCATTCATTGTGCTCGATATCATCAATTTTGAAATAAAAAAAGAAATAAAAATGTTTTTATTTTTCATATAATTTTTCGGGGTGAAAAATTTCCTTTCAGCCTATAGGCAAATATATTTGTCAAGCAAAATGGGGAGCAAGGAAAGGACCTAGACCCGCAATTTTTTTCACATACTAATATTGGGCCATGCAAGGTAAAAATAAAAACAAATACTCAAAATTCTTAGGGCTGAAAATGTATGGTCTCAAAGGTTAAAGAGTATTTCCCTTTAAATGTTTAATTTGTTAAAATTTTTTGTAACTGCAATGTGTCGCTTAAGCTATAACCCTCTTTTTGGCTTAAATTAAGTTTAGTGACATAGCTCCAAAATTAATAAAACTTCGCTACCCGATAGAAAATTAAAAAATAAAAAGAAAAACTTAAATAAAAAAATTGGCGGCGAGCCTTAGCATCCGAGTTATGGACCTCTGAAGTTCTTGTATAAAATTGTGATTATACGCAATATTTTCCAACGAATATGGTCAATATTAGTATCATTAAAAAGGCCGGCAAGGCAGGAAATCTTTACTCAGCGAAGCCACTATTCGATATACTCAGTGGAGAAAGTCCTTAAGGCCAGCCAAGGGAAGGATAGGGGAAAGTCTATACTCAGCGAAGCCATGCACATTACTTCCTTTTTAAATTATACTAATATTGACCGTAATCGATGAAAATTTCACCATATAATCACAATTTTGTACAGGAACTTCAGAGGCCCATAACTCGGAAACTAAGGCTCACCGCCATTTTTTTTTTATTTAAGTTTTTCTTCTTATTTTTTAATTTTCTATCGGGTACCGAATTTGTATTATTTTTTGAGCTATGCCAGTAAACTTAATTTATTCCAAGACAATAATTACTACACCATTTTCCATTGAAATTGAGAAAATTCAAAATGAAATTGAGAAAATTCCAAATGAAATTGAGAAATTCAATTTCAAATTGAGAAAATTCGAAATGAAATCGAGAATTTCAATTTGAAATTGAGAAAATTCCAAATGAAATTAAGAGTTTCAATTTGAAATTGAGAAAATTCCAAATGAAATTAAGAATTTCAATTTGAAATTGAGAAAGTTGCATATGAAATTGAGAAATTTTAGTTTTAAATTGAGAAAATTCCAAATGAAATTAAGAAAATTTAAAAGCAGCAAGGAATTTAAAATTAATTTTTCATTTGAACAACATGGAGCTTAAAGATAAATATGAAATAAGTTTAATAAGCACGATGCGTGGTGAAATAAAACGACTCATTCCGTGTCGTCACTTATTTCACGAAAAATGTGTTACTCGGGATATGTCGAATTTTCCCATATGTAGAAGTGAAATAGAAGGTAAGTGTTAGGTGTGATATAATAAATATGTAAGTGTATTCCAGATGGATAACGAAATCGCCCAGACCTACAAAAAGTTACACAAACTTGCGCGAAAAGCGTTCAAGATGACAGAAATTGGCCAAGTGAGAGAGCTCATGAGAGTAATTTTATTTAATTTTCTGTCCAAAGTTGCACGAACTTTTTCCCAATCTGCTCTGGATCTGGAAGATATGCCTCTTGGTCAATTATAGTACGGCTTGTATTTAATTTTATATTTTCTTTTCTTTGATCCTTTATATAAATATATAATTAAATTTTCTCAATTTAAAATTTCCCAATTTAAAATTAAATTTCTCAATTTCATTTGGAATTTTTTCAATTTCATTTGGAGTTTTCTCAATATCAAACAAAAAATTGTCAATTTCATATGGAATTTTCTCAATTTCAAATTGAAATTCTCAATTTCATTTGGAATTTTCTCAATTTCAAATTGAAATTGTCGATTTCATTTGGAATTTTCTCAATTTGAAATTGAATTTCTCAACTTCATTTGGAACTTTCGCAATTTCAAATTGAAATTCTCAATTTCATTTGGAATTTTCTCAATTTCAATGAAAAATGGTGTAGTATTAAGATAATTTGATTAAATAAATTGATTTTTCATAACATCAATAATATATTAAAATATCTTAGCCCCCACAAACATGCGTTGTATTATAGGAAATTCATTAAAACTATTAACATTACATATAACAGTCCACTACAATCCCACATAGCCAATATTAAGGCTCTACTTCGATTTAAACCAAGGATAATTAAGCTTTTTGGCGATTATGACACGATATTTTCAAACTTGCACTTTTAGGATTACGCTGATTTACAGTATTCCGCTCTTCTAAAAAAGTACAGATGTGTATATTACATAGTTGGACATGGTAGAGATGTTATGTGTATTGTAAAAAAATCGGCCTAGCTCTTTGCAGTTGTCAGCTCTTGTATACTTGTGGCCACCCCTATCTGTGCGCCTTTAGCACCGTGATTTTCAAAAGTCTGAAATTATTTTTTTTTTTAATATGATTTGATCATAAGTTATTGATCATAAGTTATTCAAGAAAATCGATTTACCCGTTTGGGTCAAGGTAGAATTATTTACCAGGTAATCTTGATTCCACAGCTGATTACTCTTTTTTTATTTGTAGCTGTCAGTTTTGTATCAAAATACACAAGTTATGTTGTGTATGTGTTTTAATAATTTGACATTTTCAAGGAACTGCGACTACCTGGTAAATAAATCTACCTTGCGTGTGGGTGATATGATGACACAAAAACAGATGCAGGGGGATTTCAAATTAAAATTTATATTTTTACAAAACATTGTCTTAGTACTCATTTGTAAAAAAGTGGTTCTGATCACTTTTTCTAATCATATATGTAGTTGTATTGTCGCGAAATCTTAATACGTGTGCAGAGTTTCATAAGAATCGGTCAAGTAGAAGTAGTTTGGAATTCTGTACATCCTTTCAAATAAATAAAAATAAGCCTAAATAGGTTTATAAATGGCGGATTTCTGAGGAACACACATAAAAAAGAATACACATACAAACAAATTGATAACCTTCGATAATAAAAAAATAATAAAGAAATTTGCATTATCATAAAAGATTTAAAAGGTTCTATCCGTTTTCATAAAAATTAACTTACCCTGTCCAATTTCTATAACGAAATTTGTCAAATCGTGACGCTGTGCTAAGTACTGCAACAGTAGTTCATCAGGTATATTGAAACCAATCTTTTTGTTGCGAAACTCAAAATTGTAAATACCAAAAGCAGCACGCACTGAAAACAAAAATTTTAAAAATCAAACATCAACAACTTATTTGACATAAAAGCACAAGTATTAACTAAAATGGCAAAAACAATTCTGGGAGAACAAATAAAACAGCAATAATAAAAATAATAGCATACAGCATGTGTTCATGTACGTATAAGCACGTATGTATGTAGTATGTATGTACAGATGTTGCTACCCTGAAGGAAGCCAGGGGCCAAATATCTCCAAGTCACTACTTTTGTTGACAAGTTTGGTGACATTGTCAACGGATCGTCTACACTTTTTATTTTGCCTTTAATGGGGAAAAAAGTGGAACAAATGTAATTTTAAGAAGTTGCTCCAAACAAAATAAAAATTAGCCTATGTTATAGAAAATTTAAAAATAAGAAGAAAACTCAAATAAAAAAGTTGGCGGCAACCCATATTTTCTGAACTTTTTATATAAAACTATGATTATGCATTACATTTATGAATTTAACAGGTCAATATTAGTGTCATTTAAAAGCCGTCGCATATTGAAAAATGTTCATAAAAATCTAATTTAATTGCCTTAGCTATAGCTAAAGTAAAAAGTTTCATAGGTGTTGACTAGAATCATTAAAATGCACTAGTGAATCTCCGGTTGTAATGTCTCAATATGGTCCCATAATAACCACCTAGTCTATAGTAAGTCAATAGTTCCGAGGTCAGTAGTGGAATCTCAATGACAAGCACATGTTAAATGTTTATAGCAGAGAACATTGCCTGGGGTACAATTAGTCAGTAGTACTGGGGACAAAGTCAATAGTGAATCAGTACAGTTTAACCTTCCTTCAGGGTACTTATGGCTATTACATACTAATATAAAAGCTTTTACGATACGAGGCAAAAATACTAAATGAAATAGAAGTGCAAAAGATGGAAGCAACAAAAATTAAGCGAATAAGATATTGTATGTGTTTCCATACACACAGCTGAGCATATGAATGTAGAGGAGAGGTTGCTCTAATATAGAAGCTTAAAAATAAAAAGTTAAAAATAGAAGCAAAACAATACATTCAGATATAATAAACTTTCACAGATCTAGAAATATAAAAAAAATAAAAACGCGGGTAAACACTAAAACAACACAAATAATGTTGACAATGATAGAGACTTAAAACGACTAAATTA
Organism: Panzeria rudis; assembly: GCA_956483635.1. Lineage (NCBI taxonomy): Eukaryota > Metazoa > Arthropoda > Insecta > Diptera > Tachinidae > Panzeria > Panzeria rudis. The sequence goes on from OY101448.1 coordinate 199,134,343, forward strand.
AATATAAAAGAACTCAGTAAATCTACTCACAATATTGTACATTCAATATTGCAAATTTTGTGCAATTGTAAGCTTTTCTTATCAAAATTGCAGGTACATCTACCATCTTTAATTTTTGGCTAAAATTTTGTCGTATTGAGTTCTAGTATTTGTAGTATATTTAAAAAATTTATGGTATTAAAAATAAAAGTAGTTGATGTAAAACAATTGCATACATGGGACTTTTTCATTGGCATTGAATTTTCATTGGCATTATTTTACGTAGTTCTAATGAAAAAAGTTTCAACTACCAATAAATGTCAATGCTTTTATTTTAATTATAATTTTTGGGACAAATTTACTTTAGCTACACTCCTCCAAATAAAATGAAAATTTCCTATCCGATAGAAAATTTAATTCTAAGAAAAAAAAATTAAGTACAAAAATCCTCGGACACGCATATTTTCGGAGTTACGGACCTACAAAGTTTTACAGATCTTAAGGATTTACTTCCAACATTTTTAATTCAGTGTAGCAATATGGGTATCATATGAAAGCTTATTAGAATTATTCGATGAAAGACATAAATATTTAAAAAAATTACCCCATTCAGGACCGATATTTTTCCTTTTTTGTATTTTTTCAAATTAAGTGTCTCCTTTGTTTTATTTTTAATTTTATTTATAGTTACAATATACATACACACAAAAAATATTATAGGTTATATTTCCTAAAATTATGGTATAATTTTAACTAAGTGAAAGGGTAGAATGGCATTTACAAAGTTTTTTAGTTAATTTACCTAAAATTTTAGTTGATGTCAATGTTCGAAAAATCAACTAAAAATTTTGTTAAAACTACTTCATTTTTTTCTTAAATTACCTATGATAACAAGGTGAATTCAACATTTTGTTTTTGATAATTATCGATGATTTTAGTTGACTTTTCAATAATTTTTGGTGAATATTTTTCAAACATCCACTATATATGTAATAAAAAACGGATTGTATTGTTTTTAGTTTTATTTGTATAGAAAATCATAAAAGTAATAAGTTAGAATAAATGATGATTACACCGGCACACAAAAAAAATCGACTTGGTTCACATACGTATATTTATTTTGACGCGCTGAATCCGAATCCGTTTGCCCAATCTCAAGTAAATTAGGGAAAACACAAACAATTTTGGAAAATAAAGTTTTTCGCAATTTACTCGAAATTTTGAGGGTGTACGAATCATACGGATATCAGATTCGGAATCAGCGCGTCAAAATACATATAGGTAGGAGGATCTGGCCAAATAAATAATAATAAAAATAATTACAGCAGGAAAACTAATTATGTAATGACTTATCGTTTCGTAAGCCAATCGAATCTTCTCTTAGAAGTCTTTATCCCAATCGTTCCAAACTTTTCCGCATTCCAAAGTTGATGTTAGTCTATAAAAGATGTGTGTTTATTCCAAACAATCAATTAATGTTTATTTAAAATAATATGTACTTACCGGTCTTCCCAAAATATATTTTCATTTGACAAAAAAATAATAAAGAACAACAAAAATACTTTCGAATAAGGCACCTAATTCTATTACCTAAATTAACTAGGATTTTAGGTAAAATGTATTTTAAAAATTACCTAACGTCATAGTTAAAAACACCCAGGAATTTTAACTTCATATAAAATAATTTTACCTATGCAAGCTTTGTTAATATTACCTCTTATATTTTTGTGTGTGTATGTTTAACGAAAAAAGTCAAATAATTTGTTTTTATTGTTACTAAAGAGTTTATGCATGCCCCGCCTTCGGCCGGACTTAAAGGTTTTCTCCTCTATGTATGTCGAATAGTGGCTTCGCTGAGTAAAGATTTCTTGCATAGGCGGCCTTCGGCCGGACTTAATGACTTTCTCCTCTATGTATGTCTTATAGTGGCTTCGCTGAGTAAAGAGTTATTGCGTAGCCGGCCTTGGGCCGGGCTTAAGGGTTTTTTCCTCTATGTATGTCGAATAGTGGCTTCGCTGAGTAATGATTTTCTGCCCTGTTCTTTTTTTGTTTGGTAAACTTTCATACGAGTAGTACACTTAATTTGAAAAAAATAAAAAAAAATGCAAAATACCGGTCCTATATGGGTTAATTTTTTTTACATGTGTTTTTCATCGAATAATTTTGAAAAGCTTTCATATGATACCTATATTGATACATTGAATTAAAAGTTTTGCAAGTAAATCCTTAAGATCTGTAAAACTTTGTAGGTCCGTAACTCCGAAAATATGCGTTTCCGAGGATTTTTGTACTTTACTTTTTTTTCTTAGAATTAAATTTTCTATTTATTTTATTTGGAGGAGTGTAGCTAAAGTAAGTTTAAGCCTTCATATAAATACAAATATATAAGTTGAATGACTAAAAAATATGACTTTTGGAGCAATTCCTCATATGCTATTTGAAAAATAAATGAGCTGATGCAAAACAAATTAGAACAAATATTACAAAAGTAAAATAATATTAGGCAAGGCAATGCAAAATTAAGCAAAAATAAATCAGCGGCTTCTTTCCTGTATACGAAAATTTTTTAAAATTCATGAAAAGTCACTAATATTAGGAAATGCCGAAATCTCGGCAAAATTCGCAAAAAAAATGCTAACATTGCGATTTTTCCAATTTTTCGGCGTTCCTTATAAATTTAGCGATTTTTAATCATTTTTAGTTCATATTTCCAATATTGCAATTATTCGCAAATTTCCGCTATTTTCGCTATTTTGAGTTTTTTTGGCATTCATTAGAGTTTTACCGATTTTTAATCAATTTCAGACTTTTCTATCTTTTCGATATTAGCAAGTTTTTACGAATTTTCGCCATTTTCGCGTTTTTCTGAATTTTTGGCATTCCTTACTATATCAGCTATTTTTAATCAGTGTTAAGGCTTGTTTTCAATTTTGCAATTTTTCATGAATTTTCGCTATTTTTTCGATAAAAGTGAATTTATCGCCAGTTCTTGGCGTTTTACAGTTTTATCGATTTTTAGTAAATTTTAGACTTGCTGTTTCCTAGATGTTACACAGTTTTTGCAAATTTTCGCAGCTTTTCCCAATTTTTTCATTCCTTAAATCTATAGCGATTTTTTTTTTAATTTTGCATACAAATTGTGCATATGTATGAGATTGTTTTTGATTATTAGTCTATTGAAATGAATCATTTATGCCAGGCCATTTTTCAGATCTTTTTTTTCCTAGTTTTAATTTTGCAATTAATTTCGAATCGAGATTTTCAGAATAAATCAAGATTGAACCATGTTTAATTTACAAAATCATCCAGAATTCGAACTATTGTTTATATGTGCTATATTCTTTTCAACAGCAACTTTTTTCAAAAAAAAACCTCGTAAAAAACAAAAACAATTAAAGTTTTAGTGCAAGAAAGTTAATAAACTATAATTCTCACAAATAAGATAACATTTCTTAAATTTTTATTTAATTTTATTAATCAATTCAGGGAAACCATTAAAGTATTGAGTAGTATTGAGTCAATGCTTAATAAGTATCGAGTAGTATCGAGTATTCAAAAGTATCGAAATTTTACAACTCTAGCTTGAAGGCAATCAAACAGATGCATCTTTAAGTTCTCATAATCAAAATTCGAAACGTACCAGGTTAAATAAAACTGGAGATTCCGTAAGTAATGAACGTGCATTTTTGAGAGACATGATGACTTTACTCATGGATACAAACGAAAGTGACGGTGAAGGCGAAGATGACATTTCTCAGTTTAGTTTCCAAGCTCCTGCTAAGCTTTTAATTCGAAAAACTATCGCAGAATATTTAGTGGGAAAACGGCTGGAAAATTACGTCTACCCACTGACATTGCGGAAATTAAATAAAGAAAAATACAAGTTACTTTTACCTATAGCCATCGAATGTTCACTGAAGAAGAACTGGCTTAAAATCTTTTATTTTTGAGGTTGAAAATTTCCCTACTGAGATTTGGTGATTAATTTAGCATAATGTGAGCAAAAAAAAAACATTTTTTAAGGTTAGTTGTGAAATATATTTTGTTTTTTTACTTTACTAAAAAAATATTATTTTAAGTTAAAGACAAAAGGTTTTCTTTAATAAAAATTATTAAAAATTCATATTTTTTCCTTCATTTTCTGTATTTTTTTTAAGTATTCGAAAAATTTTCGCGAGGTGTCCGTATGAATTTGACGAATACGAATGACATGAAATAGCCGAATATTCGGAGATACGAATACGAATATTCAGAACATCACTAATACCTATACATATTGATTTTTGCCGATAATAAAAGGACTCAGTAATCTTCATCAAAATTCTCGTAAAACGAGTAGTAAGTACATACCTATATCTGGTAAATTAAATGAACTTAAAAAACAACAGGATCGCTTTGTGTACGTTTTGATTGAAATTGGCCCTTAAGGGCACTATACATTGGTCAAATTCACATCATGCATTATTGTGTTATCTGTGAAATTTTTTTTGTATGTGTGACACCGACGATGCTTGATGGAAAATCAAAAAATTTTGAATTTTGGTATGCATAACCTGACCAGACATCCCGCTTTTGGCGGAAGTATTCTGCTTTTTTAAAGTCGATCCCGCTTGAAAGTTTTATCTCGCTTTTTCAATTTTAAAACTCCAACATAGTGAGATGTTTATAGTAAAAGCGATATAAAATTGTTAAGCGGGATCGACCTTAAAAAAGCATAATAATAACGCCAAAAGCGGGATATCTGGTCAGGTTAGGTATGCATGACGAGGTTCATGCACGTACACACTTTTAACAAGATTTCAAACAGAACAGATGCCAAAGATGTCGGATGAAAAAAATGTTTTGGTGGTGAATGTTAAAAAAATAATAATTAGTAATAAAAATAATAAATTATTATAAAAATTAATGCAGTAAAAATTAAAAATAAATGATAATTATTAACAAATAATAAATGATAAAAAAAAATTATTTTCTGCGTACAAATGCTACTAATTTTTCTTCCGCAACCAGCATACATCACAATAGTTACAAAATTAAATTTAAAATGAATGCTTGATAAGTGTATGTTCTAACGTCATGCACACGTACATGAGCATGATGTCATGCATTTGACAAACGTATAGTGCCCTTTATATCTATATTAGTAGGTTATATTATGGTTAAATATTGTTCTCCAAATATGGGCATTTCCAGCGAAAAGTAACGTAACGCTATATTAGTATTAAGCTTGTATTTCAGAATCATGTGGTTCGATTTTTACTAAATGTAGAGAAATTTACAAACTACACAAATTATACAAAAAAGTAAAAAAATTGGCTTCTTCGAAGTACATCTTAATTGCTTGTTGGCGTTACGTTACGAAAAAAGTACTTTTCCCTGGAAATGCCCATATGCAAGTAAGTTTTTTATATCAAAATAAATGTTTGTTCCAACTCATAATTGACAACATTGGACATGAACAAACTAAAATGCAAAACTACTACAGAACAGGCGGATACTAATACAGATCCAAAGTGAAGACAGTAAAAATTAATAGCACTGTATACACACTTGAATTGCCCAAGTCTAAAGAAAATTTTTATATTATGGGCCATGGCGTAAAGTATAAATAAATGGTTAATTTTAATATGATACAAGTGCGATATGGAACATGCTTAACAGGAAAATATTCGCAAAATCAAAAAATTATATTCAGAGGAATCTATTTTATACATACCAACATTTTTTAAGTCCCAAATGCTTAAATCACGATTTTCTTCTGGTACTCCAATCATTAGTAATTTTTTGGTGTCTCGAAATTGAAATGGTAGAATTATGCCCGAACGTAATACCATTTTTTGCAAATTCTTTTTGGCTTTCTTATTGAGGGAAATATTATTTTAGTTTTCTTGAATTAACTAACACTCAAAATAAAATCATAAAAAGAAACTTTAATTAACTACAACAAATATTTAATTTTGAATAGTATCTTATTTAATTAAATTATTTGGATTTTAATACGAATCTTTTTTAAATACTTTTTGTACACCTTCATTTAACTTGTTAACTTGTCAAAATGAAAAATTCTTCTAATCTTTATTTTAATAATATTTTCGTTTTATTATTTATTCAATTTCTTATCTCATTTCGCTCTCTCACATCATAATGAGCGTGTAGTGGTAAGGAATTAAAGCATGTGTGTGTGGAATACACACAAGTAAAAAAATTGTAGAAATAATAGAATAAGAGGAAAAACCTCAAACTGCTTCAAAACAAACCAGCGCCACTTTTTTGTAGACTTCGTCATTTTTTTTTGTACCGAACAAATTATACTTTTGTTTACGAATACTGGTTAAAAGGAAAGAACAAACAAAACAATCTGTACTAGACGTAGATTTCCTTTAAAAAATTATTATAAGGGGCTGTTCACATATTACGTAATATTGCTGATCTTTTTTTGAGCTATTTAATATACATAATAAAAAAAATTTAACTATCGAACTTAATTTGTTTCACTTTTTATAGAAACATATTACATATGTAGCTTTATTGAATATAGATATAAGAAAAAAGTTTCATATATCTATATACATATATGTTTATAAGAAATAACATTCTTATAAACAATAATTGCTTATAAGAAAAAACAATTTCGCATCATTTTCAAAGTTTCTTATATCCGATATGTACTGTATTCATAATAAGGAGTATTACGCACTTTTACCTTGATTTACAAAATTAAATCAACTAAAGATATTTAATAACTAAGGTAAGAAAGGTTTTAAATCAAACATTTTAAAGTTTATTTAGTGTGACGGTTTAAGCCAAATACGATTTATTCCATATTTAATTTCGCCTCTTACTTTACGTAATTCTGTAAAAGATTCATCATTTACACGCATCCAAATATCTACGCCTCCATGATTTGGCCTTTCAAGTTCTCTAATTACTTGCCAATCTTTTGTGCATATTGAGGGATTTTGTAATTTTATTAAGGACATAGTTAGCTCCGTTTTTAGTGTTGGCGGTGGTATGTAAACTTTAACTACTTGATGGTTAATACTAGATATAGGAAACGCATCAAGTTTTGCTCCACACCATAGTTTATCCAAGTTGACGATAAATTTCATAATAAAATCCAAAGCATTTTCATTGTGACATCCGACAATTTTTATGCCTCGTTGCCATTTTGCACCATCAAACAGCCCTATACTCGTATCATTCGACCGTAACATTTCACTGTTAAGAGCTTCTAATAAACGCTTTTCAATCATAAGCCACTTTTCAGTGTCAATTCTCCAAAACGGATGGCTACGATCAATTATAACAAGTTGCAAACGAGGTGGACTAGATAGATTATTTAACGGTCTAAGCCATTTAAGTTTCGAAAAATCATAATTATCAGAATCTTTTTGAGTGCTGCAAGTAGGTGTTATATAATTTGAACTACAGGTAGCTGTCTCGAGAATAGAATTATTTCCGTTTTGATCATTATTATTATTGGAAAAATTCGATTCCTTTTCTGCTGGAGCTTTTCTTGAAATTTTCTTAGACTGATCAATACCAATGCGCTTATTTAAGACATTTTTAATATTTAGCTTACGTCGCTTACGTTTTCTCTTTTTAATCTTAACTTTTTTCGAGATAGATTCGTTGGAATTCTTTTTTGACGCAATATTTCCCCGTAAACTGGTTGTATGTTGGATATTCGTATTAGAATTGTTTTGATTTGTTCTTTCTTCTGACTGGGAATTTACGGTAGGAGCGACATTACTAGAATTATTACTATTTCCATTAGGTTCTATTACTTCATCTTCCAGATGGATGCATTGATTTTCAGTATTTAAAGAGGAATGGGTGTTATTGGCAGCTGCTGGTACATGTGCATGCACAGCTTCAAGGCATGTATTGACCTCACTATCTTCAACCGTTTCCGTTGGAATATTATTTATTACTATTAAATCTTTACTATCTTCTTCCAGTAGGCAATCATCGTCACTTATTACAATTATTTGCCTATATTCTTCAATTATTTCCACTTCTTGAGACATTTCCTACAATTATGAGTAACAAACAAAATTCATAACTTTTTAAAGGTCTGATTATTGTATTGTTTACCTTTTCTTTTATAGAACTTTTGTACCATCTAAAGTAATCAAAATCTGCAGAGATTTATACGTCTTAAATTGAATTTCAATTTGATATGTACCTAAACATTCTTCCACAGAGTTATAAGCCGATCGGCTCAAAATCAGCGGCTAGCCGCCCCGGTCCTTTTCTCCAAGCCGCGCCGCCGCCCATTGACTTGCTATTTTAACAACTTTTTTTGTGAAATAATACAGTAGCGGTATTCAGTGTTTGGTGCGAATGTTCTTGCATAGCAGCAAGCACAAAATATCGTAGATTTTTGTTTCCAATCTAACACGAAAATACATTACTTTGCACTTAGAACAATTTTGCAGCTTTCCTATACCAAATCGGTATACATAGCTTTTGTTTGCTATAAGCATTGCGTTTGTACCACTGACAAATAAACAGTTGACGTTGTAAACAACAATTTAAATTAAAACTAAAATTTAAGAACGGAAGGAATAATCTTGCAAAAAAACCGACTACAAAATAGGCGTGGCACTGCCCCATATTTAATCATCATGACGAGAACTAATTGTGTGTGCGAAGTTTCATAAGAATGGGATAAGTAGAAGTAGTTAAAATGAATATTTACTTTTCGTGGGCGTGGCACTCCCCACTTTTCTAATCACAATGTTGTATTGCAACGATAACTAAATGCTTATGCATCATACGAATCGGCTAAGTTGAAGAAGTTAAAATGCTTATTTACTTTTCATAGTCGTGGCACTGCCAACTTTTCTAAACATAATGTTGTATTGTAACGATAAATAAAGGTGTATGCAAAGTTTTATAAGAATCGGTTGAGTAGAAGTCGTTGAAAAATAATATTTACCTTTCTTGGGCGTGGCACAGCCCACTTGTTTGATCCTGATGTAGTATTTAAACAGAAGCTATGTGTGTGTAAAGTTTAATAAGAATCGGTTGAGTAGAAGTAGTTGAAAACGAATGTATATTTACTTTGTATGGGCGTAACTCCGCCCAGTTTTCAACGGAACCAATTTGGAAGTACATTCTTTTGAATAGAGAAAAAATATGAAATCGGTTCATAAATGTTTTGAGGGAACATACAAATAAAAATAAATAAATACATGACGAATTGATAACCATAGGTACGTTGATAACCTTTCTCCTTTTTTTTGAAGTCGGTTCAAAAATGGAACTCAAAAATTTCAACAAAAAAAAAATAAAGAGAAAAGCCTAATAAAAAAAATTATTTGGAAGACGTACCCAGAAATAGAGGTACGTTTGTATGTACTTGTGTATGCACGTGATTGCTTGGCGAAACTCTACAAGCGCCGGTTTACTTGAGTGCGATACAGAATCATCAAGTGTGGAAGGTAAGAATTTGTGTTTTTTGCAAAAAATGTTAAGGCTCTGTTTACTTACTTATGTACACATGTATTTATGTATGTGCTTACATAACTATCTTCAACCACCGATCAAAAAAGAGGGCTGTTATAAGTTTGTATGTATGTATCTGTGTATCTGTGTTTTTTTGGGGCGTCATAGAGCCCAAATGGCTGGAACGATTTTGATTTATTTTATTTTTTTGTGTTTGACTATTCGTAGCTATACTTGAAGAGAACCGGTCCAGCCGCTTTGAGGTTATGATCCATTTTCTTCGGGGTTTTTTAATTTAATGTTATGTTTATTTAAGGTAGCCAGCTAGCAATTTATGAAATTATTGTCATATTCGAGCCTTTATTGATTCATCAGCTCGATTAAAAAAAAACATTTATGAGCTCATTTTCTGATCATAAAAGATACTTTTGTCGGTAGAAAATGGCACCCTAAACATGACTTTAAAGTTTTGCAAATGTGTTCCTAATATCACCAGCTAAATAAGTTATTTAAAATAACATATTTGGTAAAAAAAAAGCAATCACAAACTGCAGGTTTGATTGAATTTGAACCAATTAATGATGAAAACTCAAAACTTGATGTGGACTACAGTGCTCAAAGCAACGATTGTATTTCAGTAATTGAAATTTCTATCGATGAAAGTCCAACAAGTTCAAAGTGAGATATTCCAAAGAAAGCAAACGATTTTGCATAAAAAATAAAAAAGTTTGCACCCAAATCGTCGTCTGCTTACCTTGCTGCCTTCCGAGCGGAACGAACAGCGTTAAGATGAAGTTTGATTGGGGAAAAGAAAGACATGAAAAAGAAACCAGATTTAGCATGAAAACATAGCGATAGAAGAGGAAAAAACAAAAGCAGAGATAGATTTAAAAAAAATGCAATTAAAAGCAAGTGAAATTTAAAGAATCGAAAGATTGAGAGTTTTGGAAATAGAAAAAGATGAAAGATTGAAAAGATACGAAATAGAAATGAAATATAAACACCACGATAAACTATCGTAAGACACTTCATTGAAATAAAATAAGTAGTAATTATTAGCGGTTTCCGTCTTTGTGATAAGTTTATACATAGTTCTGTTATATTTACTAATAGATTTTTTATTAGGGTTTTAATTAACTAAAGCTTTTAATTAGTCTTGACTTATCCATTAATTGATTAATTAGGATATTGGTTAACTAAAACTGACTTTAGTCTATTATTTCTCCATCGGTGTTTTCTGTAAGGTGTTCGAATTCAAACGGTTGTTCATCCATTGGTATATAAAATTATTTTCAAAGCAATAATCATAAATTTTATTTAAAGATAAGTTGGGTAATATACAGCAAACTATAAACCAATCACAACACAATTTGTGACTTTCTCTATTTGCCACACGCATTCTTAGTTCTTTCAGGCTTCCAAATCTTTCTTTCAGAAGGCCGAAACAATACTCAAATAGCACTCGATATCGGGTGCGTCTTAAATTAAATTCAATGCGTGCATTCCTATCAATTTGCTTAGCATTGTTTCTGTACGGTGTTATTACTGTTGTCGATAGTGCATGTGCCGAGTTTCCGGCTATCCATTGCTGAGAAGAGTAATATTCATTCTTTTTATTCAAAACTGAGCTATTTCTACAAATAAGAGCATCACGCCTACTTCCTGGATGGCCAACTACAACATGTCGAATTCGCAGTTTATGGTCACACACAACTTGAGCTTTTATTGAGTAATCTCTGCTTCTGGAAAAATATTGTACATGATCGGCCATAGGAGCTTCTGCAAATTTTCTTTCTGTCCCATCTATATATCCAATGCAGAATGGGAGCTCATCTAAGGTATCACAGATAATTGCTAAACGCTCGGTTTGGTTGGCCAATATATATATTTGGATTGAAGTGATAGAAGAGCTTTGAAAACTCTATTGGTAAATGCAGATATTGTTCCACCATCTCATATTCCGAAAATCGATCCGATTTTTAAAAATGTTGCACCTTCTCCGGAAGAGCCAAGGCAAAATAAAACAACAGCGAGCTGAAGTCCTACAGAATATTGAATGTGCTCTGTTGAATACTTTAGCATATTTTATTAAATTAACAACTTCTGCAAACTGATTTCTGTCAACTCTAAGCATTTGTTTAAATCTGTCTTCATCAATTTTTTTTAGTATGTTATTTCACCAAATATTTGAAGTAGGAACTGGATCAGAGACCCCGCGGCGACAAGACATTACAATCGATACATTTTCTTTTAGTTCATCCAAAGCTTCTTCAATTTTGGGTATTTTGTTGTTGGATTTCATACAAAAGGTACGATATTTTGCATTTGAGCTTTCGCAACGCCATTTGTATCAAATACTGAACTCCCCTAATACTTAAGCTGAAAAAAATTTTTTTTTATTTAAAAATTTGGCTTAAATTTACAATCCTCTAAAATAAATAAAAGTTTCCTCTGCGATAGAAAATTTAATTAAAAAAAAAGTTAAGTACAAAAATCCACGGAAACGCATATTTTCAGAGTTACGGACCTACAAACTTTTACAGATCTTGGGGAATTTCTTCTAAAATTTTTAATTCGGTGTATCAATATGGGCATCATATCAAAGCTTATCAAAACTATTCACTGAAAAACATACTTTAAAATATTAGCTCATTTAGAGCCGGTATTTATTTTTTTTCAAATTAAGTGTTACTCAGCGAAGCCAATATTCGACATATATAGAGGAGAAAACGTTTAAGCCTGGCCGAAGGCCGCCTACGCAAAAAATCTTTACTCAGCGAAGACACTATTCGACATACATAGAGAAGAACACACTTAATCCCTGCCGAAGGCCGGCTAGGCAAATAATCTTTGTCATGTTTTTGCGATTTACGTTTGTTCGTTATTCTAATTAAAGTGCCGTTGGCTTATTTGTATACTTTTTATAATTTTATTTTGTTTATTTATTTGTAGAAGTACAATTAATTTGAAAAAAAGACAAGGAAAAATATTGGTCCTGAATGGGTTAATTTTTTTAAACATCTTTTCCATCGAATAATTTTGATAAGCTTGCACATGATACACATATTGATACACTGAACTAAAAATTTTAGAAGAAAGTCCCCAAGATCTGTAAAACTTTGTAGGTCCGTAACTCCGAAAATATGCGTTTCCGAGGATTTTCGTACTTGACTTTGTTTTTCTTAGAATTATATTTTCTATAACATAGGAAATTTTTAGTTTATTTGGAGGAGTGTAGCTAAAGTATATTTGTTCCAAAAATTTTTTGCATTATATTTTCGTTCAAGTCGCCGCCGAGTCATTGTAGCAAACGCCGCAGCCGCCGATCAATATTGCCCACGCCACTGATGAGAAGGCCCCGGCCTGGAACTCTGTTCTTCCAAACAACAATTGTTTTGAAACAAATTGATTGTGGTGACAAATCATTAGTAAATAGTTATCGATAACATAAAGTGTGCAGAAAATGTGCTGCCAGCATGCTTTAATTTTTTTATGGAAAAAGCAAGCACAGGCAACTCTGATATATATTTATGTTTCTTTTAAATATTTTTAAATCGATGCAAGCAAGGTGAATTAATTTTATCAGGTGGTGTTGATTCTAAAACAACTACAAAATTACAATAACATTTGACATCTCAGCCCCTATGTCAACGTATACATATTTTGACATACGAGCATCTAATTTGCGGATAAAAGTAGAACAGCTGTGCTTATAATATCACCTGTATAAATCCACCTTGGATGCAATATATACTACAATGACATTTCTTGTTATGTATCTATATTTTTACGTTACACTACGTCTTGACGACCAAATGTTTTGTTATAACAATGACAAAACGTCGGCAGAGCTGTTATCAAACATTTGTTAAGTTCTTTGTTGTGGAGAGTACGTACATTGTTTTTGTTAGGCCTAGTCATATTATTTTAAGGTAGTACGGCAGAGATAACAAACTTCTTTTGTTTGTTGTCTATTTTTTTTTCGTATTTAAAATAATGCTTGTTGTTAAGACATCGTTGTTCTAATAACTTTGTCATAACAGCGACAAAACACCAACAACAGCGGTCCAGACGTAGCAAATTCTTGTGCGAACAATTGTTATAACAAATAATTTTCTTGTCAAAAAAATTATCAATACACTTTCTGCTGACCAATTTTATTTTCGAATCGAGTTAGACATCCGCATGGTATGTATCATGATATACTTATACTATGGTATGTATTTGCTATCATTTTTAGGTCTCAACGCACTAAAGATCCAATAGATGTCGCATTGCCGGTCTTTGGACCAGATCTAGGTCTCAAAGTTGGCAACCGAAACGTATAACTAGCGGTATCTGAATTATACTGGTTTCAACATATACCGCTACCAAAACTCGAACACCGGTGTATACCAGTACAATAGTTTAGTGATCAATCAAAATACTAAGCAAATAATGAAATAATCATAAAATAAAATTTTGCTAGAAGCTCCTTCTCTGGGGTACCACTCTTCTTATACGTGCTAACTAAATAAAAAAAATTAAATTAAATTTTGCAGCTTTTAGGAATTATAAAATTATACTATTTAACACATTTTTGGATTTTATGTTATCTATCTCGGAACTGGACCTTGATATATATATATATATATATATATATATATATATATATATATATATATATATATATATATATATATATATATATATATATATATATATATATATATATATATATATATATATATATATATATATATATATATATATATATATATATATATATATATATATATATATATATATATATATATATATATATATATATATATATATATATATATATATATATATATATATATATATATATATATATATATATATATATATATATATATATATATATATATATATATATATATATATATATATATATATAAATTTATTTATTTATTTAGTGAAGACTTGGGAAATTTTAACCATGGAACACTACACTATTGAGCAACGAATTTTAATTATGAAAATTTACTATCAAAATGGTGAAAATTTTACTGTATACTGTATGTATATCGTCTTCATGGTTTAGAGGATCAGGCTGATCTTTTTACATGTGCTTTCCCATCAAATACTTTGATTGTTCTGAAAATGTTTTTATTATTTCGGCTTTCTAGTTCAATAATTGAATTAATGTAAATTCAAATTATTTTTATTAAGAGTGGAGTGCTGGAATATTCAAATCAGATTAGCAGAACGGATCAGTACTACTGATTTCGACGGCCGCTACGCTCGTCATCATCAGCGTTCTTGTTCGTTTTTACCACTTATGAAGGTGGATGCTTTTTTCAATGAAACATCAGCTATTTAACTAATTTTTTTGTTGTTAAAAGATATTTCTATACGTACGTACTTTCTAAAAATGGGAGCTTTATTTTCTTAAGCTCATGCATATTGTTGGCAGCATGGGTGTTACATGATAAGAAAGCCGATAAAGGATTTTATGAAATATGTATTGCAAATGCTCCCTATATCACAGTCTAACCAGACTGCTTATTTTATTTCGATATTAATCAGAAAGGTATGCCCACTTTTTGAACAATCTCATAATTTTATTTTTTTTGTTATATCACGACCTTTCCGTTGTTTTCTATTTGCATATTGTATTAAGTAATTTTTTTCAATAACATTCTGAGCAATTGCTGAAGAATTTAATAAATTAGCTACAACTACATATATGTCTGCGCATTGTCGATGTTTTGTCCGACATTCTTCACATATAGAATTTCCCGCAAAAAAATTTAATCAGGGGGGTTACTCTGTTATTCGATGCGAAAGGAAAACTGTTCGTATTTGTATGTTATTTACATTGCAATGCGAAAGCATTTCTTTCGTTTCGTATTAGAGAGTAACCCCACAGGAGTCGTACAGAATTCCCATGATATGTCGTAAAATATTTACTTAATTAGCGACAAAGTCTAGGATACTGTTGAGTGATATTGCCTTTTTCGCAACCGCCGTTGAGTAAGTCTTAAAAGCTAACTTACATATATCCCGAAGCATCCCAATTGAACTATGCTGAGAGTCATAACGATTTTTATTTTCCAGCGTTTTAAATGTAAATATTTGCCACTGATTCTAATTAAAATTTGTAAGCAAAAAAATTTACAGTTTCAGAAAGAGTATATCCTCTATATAAACTTTTTGAACGGAGCCTTCTGCTGAAAAACTCGCTATTTTAGATTTATTCCTTAAATTAAATTTAAAGCTAATTAATAAAAACGAATTTTACTTTTATTTATGAAATTAGTTCAGTGTTTTGTTTATTGATATAATATTACATTTTTAATTGATTAAAATATTTATGTATCTGTATATCTATGAAAAGGGAAATATAAAAGCAATACAAATATTATTTAATAGTATGATTTTAAATTACCTTACTGTATTTATCGCCAAGCAGAAAAAACATTAATTTCTTTTTATTTTTACGTTGATATATTAGCGATCAACAGATATATTATTATTTAGGGGTAAGCTTTTGCGTGAATATAAAAGTTAAAAAGAAAAATTTACAAATTAATAATAGCCTGTAAAGTAATAAATTAAAGTAAACGTATTTTACAAAAAGGTGTTATGAATAAATACTCGTACACATTAAAAAAATAAACTTTTTAAAATAAAATTCAGATGATTTTTAAAAATAAAACATTTAAAAGACTTCGGGCCTGTCCCGACATCGACTTGTCGACAACGTGGGACAGGCAGTTCATTTTGAGCAGTGATTCGATATGGAAGGACAGTTCGAGAAAGCAAAACTGTTAATATAATTTTAAATCCTCATTACATTTTGTATATTACTTTAGTTAAAGAAATAATTTACTGCCTTATTCATAATACTTATCAAATATATACATATTTATAAAAGATTTATGAAACAAATTTTGTATGGAAATTTGCTTTATAACCTTTTATAAATATTTTTTAAACTATGTATTATGAATAAGGTTTTAGTGGTGGTTTACTTGTTAAATTGGCAAAATTTATCATACATTTTCCTTTAAAAAGTTTTCAAAATAATGTTTTATTTTTTTACTGTCAGGCCCACTATGTCGACATGTTCTTTCTTTCGCCACAATTACATTTAAAACAAAAACAAATTCTAAAATTTTGTTTTTGTTTTATATGTTATTATAAGAAAGAAAGAATCGTGTCGACATAGTGGGCCTGGCAGTTAATTTTAAACGACTTTGGAAGTAGTTTATATAGTTTTTGTTTAAACTTTTTATTTAAAAAATTTATGATTTTTTTAAAGCCATATTTTTCTGTTTAAACATTCTAAGCGTATTCTAGGTTGTTGTATAGAGTGTGTGTGTATGTTTTTATATTCGATGGCCCATTAGTTGTCAAAAATTTATCGTCGATAACGACCCAAGTACGCCTTGCAGTTAGGGCACGTGTGATGTACATCCATGCAGTCGTCAATGCAACAGGGAATCAGACAGCAACCCAACCAACATCTAAAAAAACAAAATAAATACATACTATCACCCTTATTCTAAGCTCTGTGACAAAATACAAATTACAACAAATGACAATTTTTACATTGCTTAAAATATAAAAATTGTCATTTGTTATAATTTTGTCATTTGTCACAAAGTTCAGAATGAGGTGTTATGTATAAGTTTGAATTCGTTTTACAATAAGGAAAATTCATTTTTGATTTCTTCAAAAATTGGTTAATATGTGTTTTTCCTCAATAAGGACGTATGTCTTAAAATTCCTTTTTTTAGTAGAGCCAAAACAAAATATGTTTGAAACTAGATGTGCTTCGCGCTTGAAGTTCACTTTATGACTGACTCTAAGGTGTCTGGACAATATAATACATATATCTTGGTGGGAGGTAAACTACACCAAGTCACATTTTTTTAAATACGTTTTTTATACTGTTGGAATCGGTAGTATTTCCTCTATCGATATGTTAAATCCAGTAAGACCTATGTTTCAAGGGACAGTAGTACTGTTCAAACCATCTGGAAATTAAAGAACACCAAGTCCATTTTAAAAAGTAATGGTATTATTATATCAAGTGCTTTTATTAAGGATATGTTTACTGACCAGAAGGTATTTCCAAAAAGCAGGACAAGAAAGATTAAAAAACGGGATTCTGAACAAAACTACGACCAAAAAGCGGAATTTTATAAAATTTCTTGTGGAAAGCGGGATGATGTAAAAACACTCCATTTCTATGATAATACGAGTACACATGATTTATTTTAAATATGTATATGCAACTATACCGTTCCATATCGTTACTTGAAATGCAAAACCACGTAACTAATAAATAATTCAAAATTACATTGTCATTTAATTACTGCGTATTAAATCGAGGCGCATGTCCGTACAAATTTGCAAACCTTTATCATAAAAATCAACCAAATTAAAAACGATAAAAGAAACTTAACTTCAGGAACTTGAAGTACATACATATTTTATTTCTCTCCTATAAAATTTAAAAAAAGTATATACGTGATTTTGCATTTCAGCTAAAGATATGTACTTAGGAAGTTCATAAAAACGTGCATTTTTAGACGTTTTCTTTAAAACGTCAGTTATAATTTCTCCGTTACTGTGAAACAAAAATCTGCTGATGAGTTGGCATTAATTGTGTTCGTTTACCCCAAAATTTGCAAAAATGTGTACTTTATTTTACTGAAATGCGTTCGCTTACACATAAATTTGCAAAAGAGAGCATCAATTGAGAGAGTAAAGTGGCAGTTGTTTGACTGAGAGTCTGTAAATTTTTACTGAACAAATTTGTGCCAGTAAAATCCAGTAGAAGAAAAAAACATATGATTCAATAAAATAAACCAAGAAAAGTAAGCAATCAAAATGTATACAATTTTAAAAAAATCGTTTGAAAGAAGAAAAGTTGAATTAAAAGTCCAACAAAAACTGAAAATATTTATTTTACATACATCCTAAGCAAGTTTCTTCTCAACTTGTATGTTCCAGAAGAGCATACAACGCCAAGTTTTCTTTTATTGACACCCATGGCAAAAATTTTCCTCTAATTGGTTTATTTACATTAATGCTTTAGAGATGTAAAGCTAATATATATTTGAATACTTATTACTACATGTTAGTTGGAGTACCGAATATCAAAAATCAAGTAATGATGTATTTTCGTATGCCATTTAAGCAGAAATAAACTTAAAACTCATGTACAAAATAAAAAGTGTAAAAGCTTCTCCGAAGTTCTATTTAATAAATACATTTCGCTACGAATTTATAATTATAGAAATGCATTGTACCAAGTACCAAAAATATATATATATATATGTGCTGGATAGTCGAAACAACACATATTTTACAACCCTATCCATTATAGTGATCAGCTGTTTTGCTAAACCTGCAAAATTTTGCAATTTTCCGTTCGCGTACTTCTTTGTACAAGAGCCATTCTTGTGAGTTAAATTCTCAAATTACCCAGAATTTACTCAACTACTGGATTTTACTGGAAAAGTAAACAAACGGACCTATTAGCACCCAACGAAATGCAGGCATGTCGATGAACTAACCCAGAACTAATAACTTTATGTATTTTTGAAATATGAAACAAAAGTTTTGTAAATTGCTTTAAGGTTAAAGAACACATGAAACATAAATTCGTTTAGACCCAACAAAAATAAGAAAATTTTAAGCCAGTAAGCGAAAAAGTTTGAAGTTATCTTTCCTATAAAATTCCTTAAATTCAGTTTACAAAGAATATTTTCGATCAAAAGCAATTTCGTATGAAAAAAATTCTGTCTTTTTACTAGGGTGATCGATTATTCGACATTTTCCAGAAACCGGTTTTCGAATAGTTCGACTATTTGAAATTTTGGAAAACCCGGTTACGGTTTTTAAAATTCAGAAAAAAACCGGTCGACCGGTTTTTTTGTGAGAAAATTATAATGCAAAAGTTTTGATTTTAATCCGCTTTAAAAAAAAAGAGTTTAACAGTTCATGGAAATACTATCCGCATAAAAACATTACTTTGAAAATAAGGCCAAGTTCCTATTCAAAAGTTTCGGCCGTTAAAAGTACTGAGATCAAAATGAGGGTCAAGTTCTTGATAAGTATGATACCATCTAATTTCTGAGCTAAATTGGAAACATTTTCTCCATAATTCTTCCCAATATTAGAAATGTAAAAAAATTTTGCCAAATAGCAGGTTGAGATGGTACTGTACCTATCAATAATTTGGTAATTTTGATCTCAGTACTTTTAACGGCCAAAACTTTTGGATAGGAACTTGACCTTATTTTCTCATTAATGTTTTTGTGCGGATCTGACTTCTTTTTTCTAATTTTTGTTTGGTACAACACTATAATTTCCATCGCTATAATTTCCCATAATTTCTTAATTGCACATTATAGTGCCCCTTATATGCGGCACGCTTTCCCATTACGTGATCAGCACATTTTTTTTTACTAAAAATACCTTTCCAGGAGGATTTACAATCAAAATCCGAAAAAATTTGTTCCACACATATAGGGCACATATAGTGCACAGATTTACATATTTTCTTTTTCTTGTTTATTTCTTGACATTCACGCAACAAACATTTTTTTCTATAATGGATGTCGAACTCCATATAAAATATGAAGCTTGATATAAATTCTACATCACAAGGCCAATTTAATTCCCCCTTAAAACATTAGTTCACCTTAGCTGCATGCTTCAGTAAATGCTCTTGAACAAAAATACTTAGGAAAATCAACAGTAAAAGTTCGTCTAGTTTTAATATAGTAGAAACTAATCAAATATAAGAATCGAAAAGTATTCGACTGGGCCGGTTTTTTAATTAAAAAACCCGGACTATTCGACCTTCGAAAAATCAAAATTTTGAAAAAACCGACAACCGTATTGCGGAAAACCCGGTTGAAAAACCGAGTCGATCACCCTTCTTGTAACTTTGGTATTTTTTTGTCGTATCTAAGCATCTTACGTTTTATATACTTTTTCTAAATTTTTTTCATCTTAATGTAGACATTTTTAAACTGAAGTTATGAATTTTAGTCGAACTGCATAGGTTTGAATCCAAACATTTTTTATTATTCTTGGTTAAGATCGTTCCTTAGTTGACTTCACCACCCTCACTGTGGGAGCAGGTCTGACAAGAGCTCTGATGATGAGATAGTGATTGATCTCGAAAACAATAGTTCGACGCCTATACAGACAAGAATTTGTTTTTTTTAGTTATTACATGCTTTGGAAATTGCTTTCTCAATAAATATAATTTAATAGAAAAATTGAATTAAATGAACTTAATACTATATAATTAACGGCCGTATGCATACGAAAACTTGGCATGGAGTTAGCATAAATGACGAAATTGAACTGGACTTTAACGAGTTTTGATATAAAATTTTAAATTTAAAAATCACTATAGATTGTAGCCGAGACTCATGGCTATATTCTGTGATGATTTCTCATTTCAAAATATATGGAAAAACTCAGCAAGATCCGCTCACTCATGCTAACTTCACGCCAAGTTTTCGCTATGCATATGGTCCTAATATCTTTGAATTAGAAATTTTGAAGTAATGAGATTTGAAGCAACGTCTAAAAATGAATTGTACTGACTGAAAAAGGAGAAAGAAATTTATTATTCAGCTTGAAAAACTTTCCAAATTTTTGGCAATAATTAAAATAATAGAATTCTAAATTTTCAAACTCGAAAAAGCGGGATACAAATTCTAGGCGGGATCGAACTCTTAAAAGCGGAATAGTCCCACCTCAGGTGGGATGTCGCGTCAGGTTATATACGAAATAATTTTAGAGTTATAGATATAAAATATTTGGGGTAACTCCAACTGTTAATCCTACAGAGAGAGAGAACCATTTGCTACTTTAAAATGTTTTTCCGGTAGTCTGTCAAGTTTTCAAAATGTGACTTGGTGTCAGTGATTTTATATACTTTTTTGAAAAGTCTTTACGCAGTCCGAAAAAATCCCTGCTTTTTCCTACGCGGCCAAAAAATTATCTTTACAAAAATCCCTACAACTTTTAAATGATAATATATGAATGCAAATAACTCCTTTTTGTGTTTAATGTACATATACGTATATGGCTTAATACGAAAAAAGCTTGTCTCGAATTTTCGATATTTTACAGGAGAAGGAAAAAACTGAGCTGCAACTTTCTTCGTTCTTTAAGAAGGATGTAATGACACGTTGACTACTAGAAAACGTTAAAAACGCGATTTCGAAAAAATCGAGATACACCTTTTTTATATTAAGCCATTGATATATAAAATTTATTTAAAGTTTTTATACAAATTTTAGAATTTCAAGATAAAAATATTGCACTATTTTCAGAATGTTATCTAGTTTTAGGAAATGTAGCTTTCGGCCTACGGAAGATAAATTCCCTTTTTATCGGGATCATCACATATAAAGATATACACTTTTATATGAATTGCACTGTTTTACAAACTTTTATTTTTGGAAAATTTAAAATTTTCTAATGCATATTTTAAAGGTATTAATAATTAGGATGTGTAAACATGAAAAAATCTTTTCGGCCATTGTCCGGATAATGACGGTACATTCGTGTTTTTCGATGCACACTCGTCATTAAAGCGCCACACAGACCACTGAGTTATATATCTACTAAAGTACGCGTGGATCGGATAAAAAATTACGGAGTTATAATGGATCAAACTCAAAATTTTATAAACTTTTTAGCTTTTTTAAACCAATTTTCGTCATTTCGGAAGCTGTTATGTACCACAAATAATAAAACAAATCCATAGTTTTATAATTTTATTGAATAGTTCATGCAATTACAAAAATTGTAAGCCATAGTGGACCGAAATCGGCCAAAATCTAAAAATGTTGTAATAAAATAACGAAAAACTAGCATTTTTAAAAATCCCTACATTTTAATGATTTGAAAAAATCTGTCCTTTTTTCCCTACGGTAATTTTTTTTAGACAAAAAACCCTACGAATAGTAATTTTTCCCTACATATAACATCACTGCTTGGTGTAGTTTACCACCCACCTACAGATATTAGGTCTGTTCAATAACTGAAAGTTATTACTAGTTGTTACTAGCAAGGCTGCCGTTTTGGTTACTTTTGAAAAATTTACTAAAACTAAGCTCAATTCACATAAAATGATCTTTCATGAAGTGTAGGTAAAGTAAAGGTAAGGTGTAGGTGCAGGGGCGTGACCCCTAGAGGTCGAAGTTCAATCGAAAACGGAGGACACAACACAAAATTTGAACTTTGACCTCAATGTACATAAATGTTTGCACGAAAAGAAAAGTTGTAAAATAGAACATGTTTTGCCTCTCCTAAACAGATTGATTTTAATACATTCGTTGTTGTGTATGAAAACAATAGTTTGAAACTTACCCCAATAACGCAATTACAAAGCCCGATAAATATGCAATCATTCCTGGTTCAGTACGTGTTGTAGTTTCGATTTCAGCATGGCAAGATGGGCATATCATATGCGTAGCGGTACGGCCAATCGGTACAACTGTGGTGACAATATGGGCATTTGTGGTCGTTGCAGCATGTGTAGGGGCAGCAACGGGTGTAAACGGACCTACAGGTTTTACGCCACCTACTGCTTCTTGGTAGGAAGGTGGAGCCGATGGCGGTGGCACATAAGTGTATTGTGGTGGCGAGGGACCTGCAGCTTTACTCATTGTGCTTTAAGACTTTGAGTTTTATTTTAGTTTTACTCTTTATTAAGTTTTTTACACTACCTTTTGCCTTGTGCGCTTTGGTTTTTAATATTGCTTTTTCTATTTTTAGTCTATGATAATGTTATTGTACAATAAAGCATGTACCGTATTTGTGCTAAGGACAATTTTATTTTCAAAGTAAATGCAATATTATTTTTAAAGTCTTTTCACTTTGTGCCTGCAAAAAAATTTAAAAATAATAGTGTTAAAAAAAGTTAAATTAATGAAAATATTAAACTGTCTGTTGTATGTATTAGTTCTATGTGCCATAATAAGTTTATAAAATTATTGTTGCTTCTTTATAAGGGCTCGGTAAATTACCCCGTGGTTCACTGGGATAGTATTCCCCAGCTCTTAGAGAACTACCTCTAGTGCATCACATTCTACTTCACATGCTTTTAGCTGTAGAATTTAACATGGGAGAATCGCACGCAGTTGGTAATTGACCCTTCTCTTTTTATTTTATAACGGCATATTTTTCTCGTTATCGTTGGGAAAAAAATTATTTTCTGCATTTCTTGGATTTAGCGGATAATGGGTATTTTTTTAAAGACAAGTAACACAATCAGGAAGTTAATGCCTATCAGTTAATTAATTAATGTGCTACCCTTTTTGGGAAAGGGATAGAGTAGAGAAAACAGATGGTGATGTGAGATAGAAGTAGAAAGCTTAATTTTTTTAAAACTGTGCTATTGCGCGTTATGTCCATTTTGCGGCAGTAATTGCAGCGCCCCTGCTGATAAGTACACGTATTAACATACTTAAGCTTTATTTTATTTGTAGCCACTTTATTAATTAAATAATTTATGATATTGATGATAGCTTGCCTGGCACAGGGACCGAACCCGGCATCATTGCTTTGCAATCAACTCGCTAACTACTTCAGGCAACAGCACCCTCTATATTTACGTGTTAACATAAGATATTCGTGACTAAAGGAAGATGTAGGCGATGGTTCCTTGTTATACTACTGGGTAGATAACATATGCTCGGTCAACACTCTTCAAAGTTAAAAAAGAAAGACTGCTGATTTGTTTGTTTGTTTGGAGTTACTCCCAGCTTCTTGTATAGCAAGGGATGGGAGATTTACTTGGTTGAGCCAAAAGGTTATAATGCCATCAACAATTTCTGTATTTAGAAGCCTTCTACGAGAAAATTCCAAACGACCAATACTTGCCGTCATATATGAAGCCGGAACTCTCAAAATCCTCACCTTTTTGTTCCCTAGAGAGGTTTTGCTTGTTTTTTCCAACCATTTATCAATATTTATTTCTTACTAGTTAACCCGACAGACGTTGTCCTGTCTAAATAATTTTTCAATTTTCAAGCAACTTTTCCAATTTTTCTTTCCATAAAAACCTTTCTCAGACTATTACACACATTTCAAAAAAAATTATTGAAATCGGTCAAGCCGTTCTGAAGTTATGCGCTTAGCAACGGACACCTCTTAATTTTTATTTATATATAGATAATTGTTTTTGTATGTGGTTAATGGAAACAAACGGGATAACACAATCAGTACCGTTAACCGACGCCAACCACTAATCACATGCGAGAGTGAGACGCAAAACGCTCGAAGGCCAATAGGCGACAGTAGACTTGTTGCATTTACGAAGTATACAATTCTCTTTGGAAATGTATTGCAGTACATTTTTAAACAATTTAAGAAAATTATATGCAGAAAAACCGTTCCCGTAGGATTGCCACAATAAGTCGTTCCGCATTAAGGCACCCTTCAAGTTTAGGCTCAAAATCGGCTAATCAGCTAACCAATGAGCAGGCAGAATCTCTTGTTTGGGCCAAGGCCATACTACAGAGTAAACTTCCCACCGCTATTCGACAGGTGTCGGGGCCTAAGCACCAATGTTTTGATTACAATGCAGCTGTGGCCAAACCTCCCGGGAACAACGTCGTAAACATGCCCTGTCGAACAGTGGCTCATTCAGTAAAGGGAATCTTGTTCCGATCATTATCGACAGGAGCATGCGTGACGACGCAACTTCCCACGACAACTGGGACTTGGTTAACCAAAATCTGTCGGAGGTATTCTGGTTTGTACCAGAATCATATAAAATGAATACCTTGCGCAGATGAACGTTCAGCGTTGCGGTTAAAGCGAGCCATAGACTCTGTTGAAAAGGAATGACAGGGTGGTAGGTTGGACACGGTTCGCGTGGAGAAAATTTCCAAACACCCCTAGGGGCCTTGATATGCTTACTGAACCAGAGGAGATTCTCAAGATTCTTCGGAACTATAACCGCAAGTTACCTACCAATGATTCCAAGGTAGCTATGCTTCCTGGAGCCCAAGGGTCTAGGAAGAAGGTGATTCTGATCCTGAATCAGGAATAGCTGGCATTAGTCCGGAAGAGGCAAAACAAGGTATTCCAGTGTTTCAGTAATATCTTGTTGGACATGTACAGGACTGATGCTAGACGGAATCGCAATCCGGGCATTAAACGCTTGCAGTCTGAAAAAGGCAGGCTAAGCGACAACACCGCAGTCTCATGTGAAAAAGATGAAGCATAATCCTTCATCGCTAATATGCTAATATGCTACGTATGAATAGCCATGAAACGCTTAGCTTGCTGCTTTATATATACTTTCGCGACAATCTTCCAGATCAGTCCCTTTGGTTTTCGCTTCTTTGACTGTGGCTGTTTGCGAATTGCAAAAGCATATAGATTGCTTCTGCTTTTACTTGCGATACTAACCAAAAGCAAATCAAATTCAAACTTTTCAAATCGTCGTCTATTGAAAGTGCTGCGCAATTGTTGATAAATTGTTTTGTGATTTTACTTTGACTGAAACTGTTGTATTTTTCAAAAGCGAAAGCAGAAGCAAAATCAAATGAAATGAAAATCATCGCAGTTTTTTAAACACTGATTGGATCCTAAACACCCAGTATAGAGGGGATAAGGCCCTTGCAGGTATATTTAATATTTATTTTTTCATCATCGAATTTTACATTCACAGAAAAGAAAAATAATCCCAAGTGGTGTCAAAAGTACGGTAATGCCGGTCTTTCTGAAATCACATACAAAAAGATTGATTGAAGTCGGAATATTCAAGTGCAAAATACTTAATTTTAGCCTGATTAGCATTTATTCATGTAAAAAAATTTTATTTTAAGTTTATGTTTATAAACTTTATACACAGTCGCACTCGTACTGTGTTGGTGTTTGTTAGCTTGATGATAGCCACAAATCACTGTTGTGCTCTTGTTGTTGTTTATTTGCATTGCTCGGGCATAGCCGACAAATAATTGAAAAATGTCGTATTACATGTTGATTCAGCCCGCTGTATACTTGAACCAATCCCGCAGCGTACTTGTATCAATCCTAACTGCGTGCTTTAATCAATCCTGCCGCGTAGTTGAATCAAGCCCGAATCAGGCTAACTTTTACTTATTTAGTCCTGGAACGGACTTGAGACTTTATATTTTTACTACTTATATAGATTTAATATTTTTACTACTTGTTTTAATTTAAAGTTTATTTTTGTTCCTAGTGTTGAACTTAGCTCATCATGTTTGTAAACACACTCCATAGACCACTCAGTTAACTCAGTATAGAAAGAACGACAGCAAAAATCCAGTATAAACCAGCAGCATTTAATACGACGTTTGTAGGCTATTAGGCGGCACTGGACGAACAAACAGAATAACCAACAACAAGACAACAACATAAGCACAACATGCGATTGAAGCTATCAACAAGCAAACAAATATCAACACACTACGACTGTGTAAAAAGTTTATACTAATGGTAGTGCTTAAAATAAGAATTTTTGTACACAATTTAAGAATTTTATTATTGATTCAAGATTTTTTTTATATAATTCGGCCATGCCACAGAGTTCAATTCCGTTCGGAAACGGAATTCAACCTTCCCCATTTTTGTAGCAGCTGGTGTCTAAAAGAGAAAACTAAAATACGCAAATTTGTCGGGTGTGTTCAGACTGTTGGCGGCGCTGTGTGCAGGGGTATGCTCCAGCTAGGGCTTTACATCTTGGGGTGGATTGAATTCCATTTCCGAGCGGAATTGAACCCTGTGACATGGCCGATTATTGCATTTTCAATTTGATTTAAGTACATTTTTGAGTACGACTCGTAATCAAAGTAAGTAGAAAATACTTAAATTTAGTACGGCGTTCTTCTTTCTGTGTTCTAATATGGATTCTATTTTCTTTTGCAATATCTGTATGACAATGACACCCTCTGAGACTTACAAAATAGTGTTTGTTGTTCTTTTTTTATTTCTTTGCTTCGAGAGAAAGTTAATGTCTACCTTTATAATTGCAGAATATACTTAAAAAAATATATTATAAAATATATTAAAAGAAACTAAAAGCATGATACAAATACATGAGCCCATATAACCCAAATATGAAACTAATAAATGTTTTCACTTAACCACTTGAGTTGTTGTAGTTCACAATGTTGTATTTCTACCTTATAAATAGTAATAACTTCTATGGAAAATCAAACATATAATAAACAAATTCTTAAGGCACTAAACTGTTTAGTTTACAGAGTTCTTCCGAATTTTCAAAGCTACAACATACATACACATGTTCATACATAAATACTAAACATTGGATTTTTATTAAGTCCTACTTAGTCTAAAACTGATTTGGTGAACATTTGATCTTAATCGGACAAATATCATAGTCTGATACATTTTGATCAGATTTAGTGTATAGTATTTAGTATTATTTTGTATTTATTTATTTAGCAAAATTTGCTATTTAAGGCCGTTTCACACTATAATACAAGTGTTAATATTTTTGAAGAAAATGCTCCCCTGATCTAATTGCTGTTAGAAAAATGTAAAAAACAATAACAACTTATCATGTCAGGGTTTCATTTTCTTCAAAAGTATTAATACTTGTATTATAGTCTGAAACGGCCTTTAATAACAATTAAGTTTACAATTATAATTTTTTACAAAATTTATCTAACGTATGCTATAATTTTACCCTTAAACACATGAAAATTATTTCCTGTTTTTAGTTCTAACGGAATTGAGTTAAAAAGTTCAAGACCATTATAAAATAAGATTAATTTTAAATATTAATAATCTCTTACACTGTAATTTTGTATATTCCTATCGGTATCGGAATCGTTATCGGCGATATTTATTTTTATATATCGATATCGGTATCGGATCGGCGTATCGTTACTTCCCTAATTTTAATATACATCTCATGCCTTTATTTTGTATTTTTGCATTTCAAGAAATAGTAATGCTACGTACACACTATGGCATTTTATGACATCGCAAGCAAACATGATAGTAGGTCCGCTTGTTTACTTTTAGCCTGAAAACACACCAAATACGACAAAACGTTTTTGTCTTATACGTCAAACAACTCGTATGATTATAACGCACATCAAAAAAATTTGGTGTGTGTTGTCTCATGAGAACTAATGTAAACAGTTTTGTCTCATTCGGTGTGTGTTCAGCCTTACAGTAAAATGCAGTAAATGAGTAATGAGTAAAAAAATTTACTCTCAAAAAAAGCTGTTGTCCAAAAAAGTACGTGAACGGAAAAATTTTAAAAATTCGTAATATTAAGGAAACAGCTGATGGGAAATAAATTTAGGGCTGAAAAATATAACACTTTTCACTACTCAACTCTTTTTCTTATTGGTACTCGATACAATACTTTTTATAACCCGAAAAATTTCAGAAAGTATAAACAATTCATTTCATCTAATATTTCCCGTTTGTTTTTTATACTTTATTTGATTTTTCTAATTTGTATCTAGTTAAATTTATTCAAAAGTACATGATCAGTTGTTTTTGGTATTGAATACCTTATAAAAAAGTGCAGTACTAAGTAGCCATATACTTAAAGTGTTAATGCTTGAATAAACAAGCGAAAAGTTTCATAACAATTATTAACTTTTTATTTAAACATTTTTATTTTATTTAAAAAATTTGTCAATACTCAGTCATGAAATTGTGTTCTCATTTACTGCATTTTGTGTAAACAAACGCAATTTAGTAAAATGCAGTAATTTTCAGTAAAAAACTGTAAACACTTTTGGGTACTCGAACGAACATAGTGTGTACTAGCGGCAACGTTTGCCACTTCCGATGTTGTTCGGTGTGTGGCAAACTGTTTACGCGTCTATGTGCACGGTTGTCACAATAACGCGACAATATTGCAGTCACAAAAACAAAATGACAGCATGTTGTAATTTTGTCGCGTTGAGCTGTTAATTTTATATATGACGCCACAAAATGACAACAAAAGGAAGGTCCAATGTGTACTAAGCATAATGTAGAGCAATATTCGAAATGAGGTTTTATATTACATGCAACTTACATTGCGCTTTTCTGCTTGGCTTTTTTTTAGTTTGAAAGAGAGGTGTGGAGAAGATAACGGGGTAGGAAAAAAGGCACCAATTGAAATTTGAGGGGCTTTTTTGATATTTCTTTGTCATTTTCGTACTCTCAGCATTAAGCATGTGTATAAACGTCAAAAAAGGCATGAAGAAAAAGTCTGTAATGTAAATTTGCGTGACTTTTCGTAGGGGTTTTAAAACAAAATTTAAAAAAAGGCAGGCTACAAAGGCATAGTGTGAAAAGGCACTTATTATTAAGCCGGCCGTACACTTAGTTCTTTTTTTGGCAGTTTTAACCGCACGGGAAAAAACCGTTATTTTGCACGCGTTCGAAAATATCTGCTGCAACTTGATTTTAACAGTCCGTTTTCACACGTTTTCGATCAAAACTGCTCATGTGTGGGATTACTTACGCAGTTAAAACGGTCGATTTTTGTCAGTGTTTAATTCCAGATGATATTAGTACGCCAGCTGATTACTTTTTGAACAATTTTTTTGTTTTGATTATGCAAACAAATGATACAATAATACAGGTACGTGCATTAGCTAAAATTATCGTCAGCTGTGTTTTGTATGTAGTGTTTGTTTGGGTTTACAACGAATTTTGGTGTTGCTCAGTATGTAATTTTTGACAAGTCACATAATAAACATTTGACAAACTAGATGAGAAAATCTTCTAATGCATGTACCTGTAATGTGCCTTGACTTGAACTCAAGTAAAAAACGCCTAGTGTGTGGATATGGTCGTTATTCGTGTTTACGCATACAGTTTTACCCGTGCGGTTAAAACTGGCAAAAAGAACGAAGTGTATGGCTACCTTTATACATTTTTATTCATCTTATTGTAGACACTTCGTTACGAATTCGCTTCATAAAAACAAATTTTTTTGAAACTTTTTACAAATATAATTAATATGCAAATCAAACTTCAATTTCCTGTCGAAGATAACACCAATGTATTTAATTTCTTCTTCTTTTTTTATTGGTCCTTATCGTGTTTGGCAATTTTCGCCTTCGACTACGACATTTTTGTAATAGATTAAAGAAAAACGAAGCGTGCTGTCTTTAATATATTACAAAAATGTCGTAGTCGAAGGCGAAAATTGCCAAACACGATAAGGGAGATTGTTTCTCCATCATATACATAAGTCAGAATTCGAACACACTCTTCTACATTTGTTCCGCTTATATAAATAAGGGCATCATCCACAAACAGGCACACTTTAGCTCTTTTCAGCACTTTTCCCAAGTCGTTAATATAGATTCAGTAAAGTAACGTTGCTAATACTGCTCCTTGGGATACTCCGGTATTGAAATTTTTTATTGTTGACATACATTCAGCACATTTTGTTCGTAGCGTTCTGTTACTCAGGTAACTCTCGAACCATTTTAATTCGATCCATTTTATACCGTATTTATTTAAATTGTCCACTAAAATTTTTCTATTAGCAGTTTCAAATGCACGTTTTCATTTCATTTCATTTCATTTCATTTCATTTGTCTTTATTGAATTAATCGAGCCCAATGGGCCATATATGATTAACAAAGTAGATATAATAAAGAAATTTCATAATAAAAGGATAACTGCATATTGTATATGTATAGACATGTATAAGCAATAAATACATTAAAATAATGCGAATTCATTAATATAACTATAAAAAAATAAAAAATAAAAGAGTTTATTACATGCTAAATAAGAGAGAGAGAAATAAATATAAGTATATTATTTATGAATTACAGAAAGTGTCCTTTGAGGAAAATACAGGCAAAATTAAAGAGAAATTAAGGTAAATTGTTAAAAAAATTTAGCAGGAGTCTTTTGAGCGACGTTCTAGAAAGGTCAAACCGCTTTAAGGAAGGGTGCAAAGAATTCCAAAGCCTACAGGCTCTTACCAGGAAAGATCTCTCAAAAACAGAATTGTTTATTCTTGGCAAAATTAAAACTGGATTCCTTGAGGATCTGGAAAATTTAAACAAGTTAAAAAGACATGGTGGCGACTGTCTGGAAATTGTTTGAAACGCCGTGATTAAAATACTAATTTTTATAAAATCCGGAAGAGAACAATTCAAGAATCGCATGGCGTAGGGAGAAACATGGACGGATATTCTTAGTCCAAATATGTATCTAACTATTCTGTTAAAAATGATTTTGATTCGTCTTAAGTTGAGCGCTATTGTGCCACTGTATACATCTAAGCAGTAACGTATGTGAGGCATAAGAAGGGCATGAGCAATCTGACACCTAGCCTTAGTCGGCAAGTAATAGTTGGTTGAGTATAAGGATTTCAAGATTTGATTAACCTTGGCAGCTAGATTTGTTATGTTTTAGATCTAAAAAAAAAACTGATACTACATATCGTTTGTTGTATACTTCGATCTTCAATTGTGATAGTACCAAGTTCAGGAGCGATTCACAGCTATGTTGATTTCTAAGCCCAGATTGGGTTTTACTTAATAATTTATTGAGTGTTGTGTTTTTCTTCCGACGAGGTTTTTTGAATTTGGAACGATTTACCGTCATCCCACGTCAAATTTGGTTTGTAAACAGACCGGTTTCGGCTATGTGCCATCTTCAGTGTACTATAGTATTCAATAGAACACTGAAGATGGCACATAGCCGAAACCGGTCTGTTTACAAACCAAATTTGACGTGGGATGACGGAAAATCGTTCCAAATTTAATAATTTATTATTTTGAAAACATTTATTTAGTTGGGAATGTAGAATTTTTTCCAATACTTTGCTAATTGTCGTCAGCATATTCACTGGACGAATCTCTTAAGGATCGGTAGTATTTTTAACTTTCAGTATACGCACATGCACGATTCTTTTAAACAACGTGTAAAACAACTGATTATACAATTTGATTGCAGACTCTTTATTTTTAGTTTTGAAGCTATATTTTAAAAAGTTATTAATCGCTTATGTTCTCTGTCTCACAAAAAATAAAATAATGTGAATTCTCATGTCATTGTTGTTATACAAAATTTATTTATAATAACAATGCCATGAGAATTCACATGATTCAAAATCTTTTCAAAAAGAATTATTCGTCTTCTCTAAACTTTTGATTATGATAAGATGATTACAAATATAAGAACAAATATTTTTATATTAAACATTTATTTAAAATTTATTTAAATCGATTAATTGACATAATTGTTCGGGTTGTTCGTTAATCGAAATTATACAATCAAATAATGACAAAAAAATCCTCAATTAATCGAACCACAATTACTCAAGTACATACATATGTAGATTTAGAAAGAAAATACGCTTAGTGCAACACAATACACTTAATCATGGATATTAGAGCGTACCACTTTACTGGCGAAAAATGCGCCTTGGAGCAGTTTCGAAATTTTATTTTATTTGTTTATTGTTTGTTCAACGTAGCGGTTACTTTTGGTTTTTGCAGGCCAAAAAATTGATCTCCTCGAGACAAGAACATCATATACATATCATACTTTAAGATCCGACTGTAAATGCCGATGATGCATGTTGCGGCAAGTATATGGGGTTCTTGCCAACAATTCAATTTTTAAATTTGCGATCTTTAAAAATTTCTTTTCACCATTTGAAAGCTTACTCTTTTCTGCACCTGACCACGTGTTTATTTTTTTGGATTTGACCACTCATCTTTTATTGACAGTGTTAAATTTAGAAAATTAAAAAAAAATTAATATTGTAGCGTCAAGCTCATAATGAAAGGTAGGTAAACCATTTTAAACTATTATGAATATTTATAAGCATTTGGAGCTAATTTTACCAAAAAATACTAGATTAATTTTTATTAAATTCTATTAATTATTTTAAGAGCTGCATGCATTTTAAAAAGTTATTTTTAACAAATTCAATGGTCAAAAAGTTATAGACCCCTCTCCCCCTGTCCACATAAAACAACCTCACATATTGGTAAGATTAAATGTTTTGAACTTGAATCTGTTACAAAATCTTGCTCGAAAAGTGCCTTTTTGTGCAATTGCACTTTAAATATTCTACACTGATTTTTAGTAAGTAGCTTCTACGTTATTTCCTGAATTTGTAAGTTATTTTTTAATAAAACTTAATGTAGGGTTATTGTAAAATTAGTAAGACATATAAAACAACACCTAAATAGTGAATGCATGTTTTTTGTTCTAATTTTTTAATAAAAATATTTAAATTTTTTATACATATTTTTTTCTTTATTTTAAAATGTTTGTGGCAACCCTTAAACTATTATCTTTAAAATAACGATGTAACGCTCACCAGAACCCAGCGGTTTAGTTGATGCCACGAAATACATCTTTTTGTCTCTATGTGCGATGTAACAAAAAGCTTAAAGAGGCGACTCCTACGGTCGACAACAAATTAAAAACCTTTTTTTTTCGAAATTGTCGTGCAAAAATACTTTATATTAGAAGGTGTACGTCGAAATTTTTTTGTGTGGTACGGTCTAATGTACATGCATATAAAACATACGTACATATTATGTACATATGTAGCATATGATCTATCTACATCATACATACAATCTGTATCAACATTTATTTATTTTCAACAGTGCCCATCTAATAGATGCTAGGAGACGATGTGTTGGCTAAGTTTTCAACAAATTTGAATGATGAGTCATTTTCAAATATTTTACGTAGTAGATGAATAAAAAACCAAAAATTTTTTCGGTGTAAAAAGCTTTTATTGTTCTGGTGTAAGAATCTCAAGGCTCACAATTTTAATTTTTCTTTCAAGATATTGAATTTAATTGAATTACAATTTTGTATTGTACAAGTTCTGGTTTTTTATTGTTAAATTAGGGTTTGGGATTTCCCGGACATTTCCATTTCCTGGGAAACGCAAATGAAAAAATCACATTTCCGGGAATTCCTGGAAAAAGTTAATTTTCTAAATTCAATAGATTTATTAAATGAAAATTAGCGAAACTTCGATTGTTTCATTAATGTAAGCATTCTTTTAAAATAAAAGTTAATATAAAAGCAATTCTAAAACAAATTAATGTATTTATTTATTAATTATTAATTAAACCGAGCCCTTTAGGGCCATATATGGTTAATAGTATGGATAACAAAAATATGTGCAAATTCATAAAACGATAAATGTTAAAAAATATTAATATGTATACAATAAAGTACAAGGTAATTGCAATTCATTTTTAATACACTTATATAGAGTATATACAGGAATATGCGAGTGAAAAAAAAACATTTTATTATAAAAGTAGGTTAACTATTAGAATTTAAAAGAATTTTTAAGTGAATTCAAGCAAATATAGTGTATAGTTATTACGCAGTACACAGAAAAAAAATTATTTTTCACTTCAAACACCAAATTCTCTGAATCAAATGTAAATTTGTTCTAATGTTGCTTTTATAAAAAATTATTTCTACTCAGGCTTCCAAGTTCATTAAATTTTGATTCAAATGCAAATAAAAGAGAATTTTATTTCATTTATTTATATCCGATGTTTCGTTGGGATTTTCCAACATCTTCAGGGATAATAATTTTATTCAAATATATTTTGTCTTTTAACAAAATTTGCACTTAAATTTCAGCAATGTTGTTTCACGGGACATGACAAAATACTAGTACGACATAAAACACATAAATTAAAAATTTTCATAGTAAATTACCATAACAATGTTTTAAACTTTTAGGATGATTTT
Source organism: Panzeria rudis (assembly GCA_956483635.1). Lineage (NCBI taxonomy): Eukaryota > Metazoa > Arthropoda > Insecta > Diptera > Tachinidae > Panzeria > Panzeria rudis. Next base: position 199,169,515 of record OY101448.1, read on the forward strand.
CGAATTTAAATTTAGGTAATTTGATTATGTAAGTGCAACATTAAGAGATTCTATGAGACGAAAAATTAAAAATTGTATATTAGACACGATATTTTACTTTTACATATTGAAATCAGACGAAAACTCAGACGCTGTAATGGCAGCAATATAAACTCATTAACACAAAAACTATACCGGCACATAAAAACAAAAACGTTGGCTGTACATTTGACCAAACCCACACACCTACATGTATTTCGATGACCTGAATCCGCATTATATTCGGTATGAAAAATAAAATGGATTCATATCGAATATAGTTTCTTTGTTGTGCTTTGTATAAGTTTCTAAGCCTACTACGCTTATTCTTTTGTAATTTTGAAATGATTTCTGAAAGTTTGTCAATAAGGTAAGAGGTTTGAAACTTTTCAAAAATATGGTTGAAGTCTACTGATGATTTTGTTAAGGACCAATAAAATGTTAACGATAATGTTACCCTTTCAGATAAAACTTAAGGTCAGACAAACTGTGAGTTAGTGGGTCGTATTATTGGTTCCGCAGGAAAGGAAAATTCAACGGAAAGAAATATCGATCGATATGCAAATTGAAAAACTTACCGCGAAATTTAATTTAAAATAAATTAAAATCAATTTCGCGTAAGCCTTATACCACAGACATGCACAATTGCAATTTGCACATCGATCGATATTTCTTTCCGTTGAGTTTTCCTTTCCTGCGGAACCAATAATACGACCCAGTAACTGTTAAATGAAATTGATATAACTGAAATTTCTCTCAATATATGTATGTATCTCTCAATATATGTATGTATATATGATAAAAATATTTTAGAAGTAGTTTAAATTATTTTCTATATTTTTTAAACAAACACAACCCGAGAATCAGTTAGCTTGTCTGCGGAAAAAACCCAGGGTCTATAGCGGGAATCGAACCCAATGACCCCTGGACTGACAGGCTAGCATCGCTACCACTCAGCCACGGGGGCAAAGTAGAGAAACTTTTAAGGAATTTCCTAAAAAACTCCAAAGTATTTTTTAAATAATCCCAATGAAAACCCAAGTGAAAATTTTCATCCTTTTTTTGTGTGAAGACAACCCCAAAGACGGACCCCAAGTCCGAACGCCTAACATAGAGTACCAACTAGACCCGTCACTTAACAACAACATTACGAAGATTGTAAGAAAGAGAAAGCAAATCTTATTTTCTAATTTGACTATCTCTTTCATACTATCATAGTAAGAACGTTTTGTATGTAAAACTGGCTAAAACATGATAAAAGCCTTTTTTAGCTGCCAAAAGTGGGTTCCATATTCTGTGCCCCTAATCTGACAGCCCTGCTTGTGGGAGGCATTTTGATCATCTAGGGACACTTAAAAAAGACTCAGTTTGGTGACTTTTTCTAAAACAATCTTCAAAATGCTAAGTGGGAACCAAAATGTTTGCTGGGAGTTACGTTGTATACGTATATATGTGCTAAGGAAAAAATTATAAAATTTCTATTAAGTGAACTGCTAAAATTGACGTCATCGACATCAGAGATATTTTGATATGTAAATATTATGCAATTTAATTTTTAGCATTGTTTTTAAACATTTATTTATCATACTATGATGTTAATTTTGACAACTACACATTCTGTTCAGTGTATCTCTGTAGTTTATGGAGCAGAATTTATTTTAGTAAACCCATGATATAAAAAACATATACTTATACCATGAGTAAACCCACAATGAATTATTTTGGTTTTATTATATGGGATAAATTTTTTTTTTAGTATATTGTTTCACTCTTACTAATTTAATGATTTTAAAGGCACATTTGTTAAAATTATTTTTACTTTGGCTTATATACAGTGAAATTCCTTTGAAAATACTCCTTAATTACGTATTTTTAATCCATAGATGAGTAAATGTGTATGGTAAATACTATGTACATATATATACATTGACAAAAGTATTTAAATGACTTCACTGCACACTATTCTAATTTTGTTTCATTATTTTATTAAAAAAAATACAATATTCACGCACTAATTAAAATTTTCAATGCAAAATCGAACGATCGAACGACGGAAAATAATAAACTAAACCTGTTTTTTTGCACGATGAGTAGTTGGCACCATGGTAGAATAATATACAAGGTAGCCGCATAACTAATCCAAATGTACATTTGAGGTCCGAAATGTCAAACATTAAAAAAACAAGTAACATGTAACAAAAACCACAAGCATTTTGTTTTTGTAAAATAATTATTCGCACTCAAACTCACAAAGCATATAGTGTATTTTGACATCCGACCATGAAGAATATGAAAAAAATTAACAGCTGTGTTTACAAGTTCACCTGTAGTGAATTCGCCTTGGATCTATCCTGGTTGGCATGATACAAATAACAGGTACACGCAGCTCTACAACAATTGAACTTCACTAGATGTCAAAAACGTTGCAAGATGGGTTGAACTATCAGCGTAACTTGCTATATAAGGATATGTCAAATAACGTAATATCACAGTCTAACGTAATATGGTTCTCAGACATGCGTCTTTATTGAGATTATCGCAATAAATGACATTATTGATCTCAATATTCTATGTATAAAAAATTTTATTTAGTTATTGTTCAATACATACGAACTTGTTATATATATTGAGTAAAACCAAAAATGCAACGCTGTTCTCAAGTGTGTTCAGTGAACAAAACTATATACAATGGCAAATGTCAAGAAAATAAAACAAACCAAAAAAATTATACCCGTGAAAATAACAAACTGAGCTATCGAATAATATATAGGCAATTCACACTACCGTGTTTTTGGCAATTTTAAGTGTTTACGAGCTAAACAAGTTAATTTTTAGATGTTTTCCCATATAATCAATTGTCAAAAAATTTATGTGTTTCAAAATTAAACTCATTCAAAAACCAGTAAAAGGCAGGGTTCCAAGTTGTTCTTGATGTATGATCAGTTTATTATATGATTTTAGTGCTTATTGAACACGGTTTGTAATGGTTGCAAAATATGTGAACAAACTCGAAATTGAAAAAGGTGTACCATTTCTATAACAACAAACAGCGTATTCTGAAAATGATGATTTGTGTTGGCTGAGAAGTATTAAAAATCTAGTTTTTGGTTCAAGTTTTCAATTCAAATGAAAAAATGTACATACACATGTAAAATGCTAATTAATAACTTTGCAAAAATATTAATATTTAGGACACAAAAAAACATTTTTAGTTTCCGGTTTGCTACCACTTTTTATGAATTCGCGAAAATTAAAAATCGTCTGTAAATAGGCAATTCTGACAGGCACGCAAAGTCACATGTGGGACGCAAATCTGACAAGTCAGATGTAATCACAGATAGTCTAAAACCACCTTTACAAAACAGAGTTGGAATTTTTTTCAGCCTTGCAGTGGATAGTGCTGCCAGATCCGATCATAGAAAACGTAGAAGCCTGATTGTTGGCAAATAGTTGTCAGAAACCTACGTCGGTTGTCAAAACAACCTAGGTCTAAGAATGTATTAGTCGAACGTTTTGTATTAGTATTGATTTAAATAAAAGATTCACCACAGCACCAAAACTATACACTGTTGTACAAAAAGTTCTTTACAAAATTCATATATTTTAAACATGAATTTTAAGGTATTATTTACAATTAACTTTGCACCAACATATTTAATCCCAAATATTATCAAAAATTCAATACTGCTGAATGACAAAAATGGTTCAGAGCATCGAAAAATTTCAACATACAAGTGTCAACAAAATTAAAAAAAATATTTTAGTATTATAGAAAGAAAAAATTCATTAAAAAATAAAGAAAAAATAAATAGAGTAAAAAAGTGTTTATGTGTGCAAAAAATATACATTAAAGTGAATTTTAAAAACGCTCGATTCGGAAAAATTAAATCCACTAATAGCAAACATTTTTCAGACTTTTTTGTAGTTTTCTATTAGCTTAAAATATCATATCTGAAATTAGTTTATTTTATATGATCTAAAATACATGAATGGTGGCATAATTTATTTTGGAAACGAGAAATTTATTCCGATTCGGTTTACAGAACAGTGCCGATAATTAAAAAAATGTTCACATCCATATAAAATTCGTTTTATTTAATTATTTTTACTTTTAAGTTCAGGAGTTCAACCCTCAAACGATTTATTCCTTAATCATCATCTGATGAACTATTTTATTGATATATTATGTATCGTGATACACATTTTTTTTATCGATTTGATTTATATATAAATTTTTCAGAATCAATTTGTAAATCTGAGGAAAATCTCGATTCTAGACTTAGATATTTTTTTCTTCAGAAGAATAAAGCGATCTGCCTATCTTTGAATTAATTCGATGTAATTTTTTAACAATATGTTGCAGATTGTAAAGCTTAGTGTGCTTGCTTTGTGTATAAAATATATTAAAGGAACTTGAGGTATTTATTTATTTATTTATTCATTTTTTATTCATGTAATTAATATAAGCCCACATGGCCAAAACAAAGATCAATTTCGTGAGTTTATAAGCACCACTTATAATTCAAAAACAATAATTGTATTACAATAATACATACAATATTAAAGTAAGTATTCATTTAATATTCAGACCTGATCCATATAACTTACTAGCTACCCAGCTATAACGTAACAATTAAAAACAAACAATTTTTAAATAGATTTACCAATGCGCCAAATAGAGGTCTAATTCAGTGGCAAGTGAAAGAAAAAACGAAAAAAACAACTAACAGGCTAGGATAGAACAGAGATAACAATAAAGATAGTGAAATAAAGTAGTTATCCACTTAAGAACAGCAAATATTATCCAGACACCATTTCCCCGAAATGCCGGAGTAGCTTAAGCCGAAAAACATTATTAGAATGTGACAACTTTATCATTGTAACATTAATATACAAAATAACGGAATCTGAAGATGGTAAGACGAAAATGGTAGGAATAAAAGTACGGAGCTTAGAGCACTCCGATTAGAATAAGTGTGTGTAATAAATCAGTTTAATCTCAAAAATTGTTTTAAAGAAAATGTATTTTGATCTTGACTACTAAAATGCCTTATTTTTTTTTATTAAATTTTTTTTTGTATGTTCAAGTCCTGTACAACAAGAGCCAATCTTATATTTAGAGTACAGAAAGTAGTATCCATAAGTTAAAGCGGCAAACTTAAAAACACAAATAATAAATTTTAAAAAATTGGTAGTTTTTAAACGGTTTTGGTAGTTTTTTGAGGAAAATTTGGAACGAAATATTTTTTCCAGTGGCAGCGCTGGTCTCTACTAAAAAATTTAACAGTATGCCTCATATATTGTAAATGATAACAGCCGGTAATTTCAAATTAATGTATAGAGAAGTCACAGAAAAAAAGTATGTACGTAAGTGTAGGAATATTGAAAATTATTTTTTTTCATCGGCTTGTCTATCAGCTTGAGCCTAGGAATTGTAACAAGTTTTTTTTCTTATCATTAGATGCAGTAGACCACAATTAGGCTATATATTGGGTAGTATGAATAAAAAAGTACATATTTGCTTTTTCCTTAAAAATTTGTTTTAGAACCGAAAAATTCTTAATTTTATATTGAATAATTTCCGGAATTTTGTGTTTTAAACAAATTTTTAAGTAAAAAGCAAATACTTTTCTTTATTCATACTATTCAGTGTCTAAGACTTCTAAATAAACATACATTTGTATATATTATCGGTTATGTTCTGTATTTCATATGGAATTAAAACGTGTGGAATTATCAAAGCATTGTTGTTATAAATATTACATAATATGCAGCAACAATGCTTTGATAATTCCGCACATTTTAATTCCACATAAAATACAGAACATAACCGTATATGATGATTGTCATACTCTACCTTTATGAAATTTATTTGACATATTGTCATAATTTTATTTTAAATGAAATTTACTTGCTGGAGTTTAGGCAATTGTCTATATGCAGCATTTCGTTGGTGCTTTACCAACTCATCAGTAGACTTCAAACACAATTTTAAACAGCTACGAACCCTTTATATTATGTACAAACTTTTAAAAACCATTTGAGAATTTACAAATAACTACATACATGATTTTCAAGAAATAAGCATAGTAAGCTTTGACACCTATGCAAAACCCAGCAAATAATTTTTTTATTCGATATGAATCTATTTTATTCATATTCTACATTCGTACATACCGTAAAAAAGCCGAATATGAAACTTGTGCCTTTTTATATACACAGTTCGATGTTCGTCAGGATAAAAATTCATTCGATGTAGACACTGTGTAATAAAATATTACTAAAATCATTTTGTTTATGTAAATAATTTTTATTTTGAATACAATAAAAAAAACACTACAAAAAGCTCATCAGCAGCTGTCAATAAATTATTTAAACCTGAATTTTATTTACACAATTAAACTTTGATGTAAGCTGGACACAAGCAGATACTATTATGAGCAGAACGTGCAAGTCTTTGAAAGATTTATCTTCACAGGGTTGTTGGGATGATGTATTCACCTGTTTAAATATTGATGCCAATTCAACCATAGAATTGGCCAATTTGAAAAGTAAGTAGCACGAAAGTGTACAACTTTTTTTATGCATAGAAAAATATAAAGTTCTAAAATTTGATTTTTCACAAGTACCAGAGCAGCCAAATGATTTATGGTTGAATGATCACAAGGCCACTTTAAATTTATTGGAAGTAATGTTGGGTCTAATAATGCTGTGTGATCAAATTTTTTACTTCATGCTGTTGCTATATTTGTTGCTATTTGCAGTAAAATTTGTGCGTCTATATGTATTTTACATGTTGCAGAAGTGTTTTTTCAAAATGAGATTTACTTTAAACAAATACAAATCTGGAAAACAACTTAAAAATTTGAGAAATTGTAAGCAGAGTAATATGTAAATATAACAGAATATTAAATAAATAAATGAATTTAAAATGTGTGTATGAAGTAGCAACAAAATTATATTGATTATGTTGATTTAAAATTAAATTTAAAATTAAAATTAAAATTATTCAAAATTATGTTGATTTAAAGGAAGCAAACGACTTATTTATGCCACATACAAACGACTTGTACACTAAAAGTAAACAAAAGACTTAAGACTCAAACGCTGAGTAAAATGTCCTGTTTTATTGATTCTTAGATAAAAACGTACGAGAATAATTTGATCAAAAATAGCATCTTTTTGTTGAAAATGAGTTCTCTTTATGTTCTATTCCTTTTGTGTTTGTTGAAATATTTCTTCAATTCAAGGCCATAGAATTCATTAAGCATTTAAATAAAATTAATTTTTATTTCTATTCTTTATAGAATTAACATTTAATACGCAGACAAAAGCGCGAAAAGTCATGCAATTTGATTGATTTGAAACATTATTAAAATAAAAATTTATCTTAAAGCCTTGAGCATTTCTAATGAGCAAGTTTTGGCTAAAAAGTTGTCATGGTTTTTTCTTCTTCTGATTTTATGTGCGACAGTAAAGAATTATTATCATTAAGTGGTTCAGCAGCGAAACTTAAACAAGATTAATTTAAAAATTAAAAAAAAAACAAGATCATATAAAAAAATCATGCACTAAACTTGTACCGTACATATGTACATATTTTAAAAATTTTATTTTCGGTCCTGCTTTGAATGACGTACTTTCATTTTTCCCATTATTTTCAAGCACAAATTAGTTTTAAAGATGCTTCCCGTAACAATAAAACATTGTGATAAGAAATGTGAGCAGTTAGAGCTTTTAAATAAAATTTGTCTCAAAAATGTTTTTTAATATTAATTTATTTATAATTGATCTAGCTTTTTAAGTAGAAAATATATTGAAATGATTTGTAATTTATTGTATAGGGCAGTAATGAGCATTTCATATTGCTTGGCAAAATTGAAGTGGATTAATTAAGTGGCCACCAGAAAAGTACACAGTCTTCAGTGTGAGCCCAATTATAAATTAGGCAAATTTTCAATATACGGCGTAAATTTTTGCAATTATTTAAAAAAAAAATTATTTTTTTAGTTAATACCAAAATGTGAACAATTTTATCATAATAAGAGTCACATTTCGAATTAAAATCATAAAGTAAAACAAATTTTTATCAACAAAACAGTATGGTTATAGCATAACTTTTTTTAGTTGAAAGTGTATGTTTGCAGTTCGTCAAAGTGGCCTCCCGAAATATAATCGATTGGCTCTTTGTATAGAAATCATTTTTTGTACCAGAATTATTCAATTACATAGATGCCAATCACAAGTATGTACATAAATTCTGGGTTCTTGTATATAGGGAAGTCGAATTAACTGATTATATTTTATTAATTTAAATATGTGTACCAATTTTCATCACTCTATGTTAACTCCTTCTATTTTTGGCCACTCGTTATATGAAATCAGTACACTGTGCGATGTCCATCCGATTGTGGATATTGGAGTTTTTAGTTCATCTTACCAGCTATTCCAAGTAATATAATTTATAAGCGCTGGTGGCACAATCAAGATATTCGAGTTGTCTACAAATATATTTATGGAAATTACTCTAGTTAAGTCGATCTTCTGGATTGTATGTTTTTACACTATAATGAAAAATAAATAGTTCTTGAAAAACCCACACCAATCAGAGATGAACGGACGGGCAGGACAGAAAGATTTATTAAAAAATATTTGTATGTACAGCTTCTTATACAAAAATGTTCTTCATAATATTTTACTTAAAAGTGCTGAAGACATCTCATTCCTTAAACGTAAGGATTACAAGAATTCCTATGCCTCTTAAATATACACCCAAAATAAAATGTTAGTAAATCTAAATAATCCCCCCTATTATGAAAGGCGACGTCGACGTCACATCAATATGACAGTAAACAATTTGCTCTTGTCTACTCATTGTCGAAAACAATTAGTTGCTATTGACAGTCTCTTACTATTTCTTGAAGCTTATGAAATTAGTCCAGCATGTTAATAACTATTAACCAATTGTAGACAAGTGACAATTTTTTGATGTCGTGTTGATGTGACGTCGACGTCACCTTTCACAATAAAAAAATCAGTGGAATTTTTAAATAGCAAAAAAATAAATAAATGATTACATGTTGCAGTACAATATTTTTGGTTCAGCTACAAATAAAACGGACAAAATATTCCAAGTGTTCTATGGTAGCTTCCTGTATTAATTACTTTACTTCGGCGACGATGATATTGTGATGTTTATTACATGTCTGGATCTGTCAACACCTAGACTTCAAAAGCCGAGGGGTTTCACTAGGTATGAGAAAAGGAAAAAGTACAAGTAATATTTGGCCCGGACAAGGACCAGATGTAGAAAATTGCTAAGCTACCAAAAAGAGCTTAAGTAAGTTGGAAAAATCTCCACATCTGTAAGGAGCTTGATGCAAATTGGCTTAAAGTTGGATATTTATCTACTTGACTTTGGAGGCCGTTCTGGCCTAGAGTATGAGAAGAACTCTGATGATGAGATCTTAGTTCGACTCTTATACAAAGTCAAGAGTTTTGTCTTTGTCTGTTCAATTATTACAAGCTTTGAAAGTCCTTTTTCAATAAAAATAGTTTAATTAAAAAATTAAATTAAACGAACTAAAGCCTGAATAATTAAAATTTCTTTGTTTCTTACTATGTATATCGAAACCCTTTTCTCTATAAAATTTTAAAGCTCTAGAGTTCTTCACTGTGGTTCTTCGTTTTATATAGCAATATGTCATAAACGACTTTTGTTGTTGCAAATAATTACTTGGGCCCTCGGCAACAACATTTGCTCTACGACTTTTTTATATTTGAGCTATCAAAAACTTTACCGTTATTTTCAGCTATTCGCCGATTTGACCCCACAAAACGTCAAAATATGGTTTTACGATGTTCAAAAATTTTGTTAAGAAGGGTTAGTTCTTTCTTTTATTGGAACATTCAAACCTTCAACAATTTCATTTGGTAAATTTTTACAACGGTAAATTTTTACATTTTCTAATAAATATTTGATTAGCGCCATCTTACGGCAATATTTTAAAACAACTGATTAAACAAAAAAAGGAAATTTTGCAGGCTTTCCATTAAGGTATTAGTTATGTAAATCTGATAAAAATTGTGGCGACTAGAGGCAAAAGTATGGGCCTTTATTTTATTTACATAAACAAACTACGAATTTGCATCGCTACAATATATTTTGATGTTTTGGAACTCAAACTATATAAGTGAAATGTTTATTTTGCCGTTATTCATCTCTTTATGTGTATAAGGGTGATTCAAGTCAAATTCATATCAGGTAATCTCACTAATAAATCAAGTACAACATGTAACAGAAACCACAAGCATTTTTTTGTAAAAACATGTCAAATTCACAAAGCAAATAATGAATTTTGACATCTGACCAGTGATGACAAAACGTAGGGAAATAGGAGTCATTGAAATAGGAGCGTAGGGAAAATCGGACAGATGATACATATACATTTTATGTTGGTTAAAACGAAACATTTGAGACACCAGTGCTTCCCAGGTATTTTCTTTTGCACGCAGTGGCCTTTTAAAAAACATCTACTGGCAACACTGCGTCCGACCATAATGAAAATTAAAAAAAAGGTAACGGCTGTATTTACAAGTTCACCTGTAGTGAATTCGCCTTGGGGTGATTATTTTCAAACTGTCATATTGCAAGAGCATTTTATGCACTTGCAAAATTTCGCGCATGATGATCCAATTTGAAATAAAATTTTTAGTGGCGCGTTTTTCTAAAAAACCTTTTTTGGACCATTTTTTAATTTTCCAATGGCCACACTGGCTGGCTATGACATATTGCTGGGGCGGTTACAAGGGGGGGGAAGGGATATTCCCCCCCCCCCAAACGAGTAAATTTCTATAGAGTTTCTAAAAGAAGTTTGGAAAAATAGTATGTTTTACTTAGAAGTTCGCCCCCCCCAAAAGCTCAAGCTGGATCCGCGCCTGCATATTGTATACTTACCTTATTAATAAAAATATTGTTTTTTACAATATAAGTATATTTTTATAATATTTAACATGGAGCTGATATGCACGGAGCTGACATTTTTAAACTTAACTGGCAACTGTAGTTAATTGCACTCTAAAACATTACTTGAAATTTAGCATCATATATTGTCTAAATTTGTGTTGAAAAATTTTAGGTCGATAATAATCAATAAACTGTTGCCGACTATTATCGACCAAAAGTATTTTAGAGTGTGGCTATGAATTTGGCAATATAAAACTAACATATAAAAAAGGTTTATAATATGTACAGAAAGGCGTTATATGTGATTAAAAATAATAATAGGTTAATTAGTTAACCAATCCCATGGAGCTGACATATTCATTTATGATAAACCATTTTTAAATTTTGATTTTATATAACACAACCTTGTTGCACTAGTTGACCTAGTTTAATATTTTAATAATCTCGCGAGAGAAGACACAGGAGCTGCTTAAATCGGAATTAACATATTTTGGTAAAATCCGAAGACAAAAACTATTAACGCGGCATATAATATTAAGCAGATATATTGATTTAAAAATTTCCGCGTCTATTAAATCTTATTATATACGATAGAAAATGGAAGAATATATTTTAAAATTATTTATTGGCACGAGGAAAATAATCAATTTACAGAAAAACTCTAGGTAATGGAATGGCACGGAGCTGATATTTCAGTGAGTAATTGCAAGTTTTCTTTCGACTTCAATTTGCAAGTTCAAAAAAATTTCACGGTGCATGTCCACGAGGACTGAATTAATATAAAACATTCATTTATATATTGATAATTATGACCAGTAAGACAGAACATTGTGGTACATGAAAAATGACAGTTAGAAAAGAATCATTCATAAACATAAAATGCAAGTGTGGTAACATTGTATGCTTATATGCCATATACGGAATTATTGATCTAAATAAATGATGTATAATATAAAAACTTGTGCATCGACTCGTTTTATTTATAATATATCTACATAGCTTTATTTCTTTAGGACGAGAACATGATTTTTGTCGGCTCAGATTTCATAAATTTATTTGGAATAAATGTTTCGTAAATGGCACAAAAACGGCTTAAGATTTTTTTACGAATATTTGCATACTCGTTTATAACATAATTATCTAAAATTTTGATATTTCGCTTTACGATTCAACGATTAGTTTCGGAGTGATATGAAAAAAAGATTTAAAAAACGATAATATTGCCATTGCCATCTTTTTTAGTATTTCTCAATTTGTCGCCAAACCAAATATTCTATCATCAAGCGGTATATCAGATTTGTACTGGTGTGTGTCATTTGGCTGCCGAATGTTTAGCTGTTTTTGTGCCATTTCAAAATAAGAAATAAAAAATAAGAAATATTTCATTCTTAGGCTATTTGTTCTACAATTTGTTTTCTCTACCAATTTTTTATTTATAATAGAAGATAACAAGCCCAACTATCTATCAAAAATAAAAAAAGGTTATATTATTAAGTATTAAAGACACTAAAGCGCAAAATATGTCCCCGAAACAATTAGGGAGTTCACAACAGCGTTCGAAAATGTGTCTTAATATAACGACGTTTCAATTTTACAGCCACATGCATAAAAAAATTTTTTTTAGGTTTAAGACTCACAATTGTTGAACAGTTTCACGCTAAAAACTGTTTAATATAAAATTGCATTCATAAACACTACAATAGACATTGTGTGCTTTAATGAATTTTAGGTTTCGATACTGGCAACGCCACCATGGTTTGTAGTTAGTGTTGCAATAAAAAGAATATGATTTCATTCGGATATTGAAATAAATCAATAGCTTTTTATTGCTTTCGTGAAGTTAAGTTTTTTTGAACTCTCTTTATAATATGTGTCGTTCATTGTAACAGTGAATTATCTCCTTGTAATTAAATTTCGAGAAAACGAGCCTTTTATAGTGAATATTTTGCAGTTTTACTTCCGCGAGTAAACAAGTAACGCAATCGATGGGGTTTTGGTGCAAATATTGGAGCTGCTTCACTGTAACTACGATAGATATGACTAAATGTGATACTATTTTACAAAAATATGTATTTAATTAATATAAGGAGTTACCCCACTTTTACAATAAACGACACATATATTTCTCAACTTATTTAATACAAGTTTTCTATGAAGTAAAATAAAAAATGTGAAATGATTACAAAAGAATTCACACGACTCCTTACATCATATATGAAAAAGGTACTCGAATAACGAGCCTATTTTTATTTGGGTTGATTGTTTCTACATCACTAACATTTCTTTTTGCTTTTATGTGTTTTGATTGTGTTTTTTTTTTGCTAATTTTGCTGCGAATTTTGTTTAACTTAAATAATTTAGTGGCATATTCTATCAAATTAAAAAAAAAACATACTTAAACGCTTATAGCGAAGACTTCAAGCTTTAATTTAAAATATATGTTGTATGCCTGTGTGCTAAATTTGCAAAGATATTTGAAGTTAAAATTGATATTTCGATGATATGAATTTATTGAAGGTTTATAGTAGGTGCATACCATCTTTAAACCTATTTTCATGTAATATACATTTATGAATGCAATTTTATGAAATTTTGCTTAAAAGTAGTTTATTACCCTGTTTTAAATATTTATAAATATCGCTGTTAGTCTTTTATTATGGGTTGGCAAGTTTGTTGTTGTTGTTTAGCATGTAAATGAAATTTACTACCAGATCACAATTTCAAACGTCCAAGAAGCATGTTTTTTTCAATGCGGCAATATTTTAAATAACGAATTTGTGTGTGGTTTAAGTGTATTAGTGTTTCTTTGGCATGTTGATAGGTACCAAGCACTATCGTGCTTGTGTTGTTGTTTTGTTTTTTGTGTATTTTGAGTTCGTGTTCTATACATGTAAGTAGTGAGAAATATTCGTCAAACTTCGTCGTTATTTTTATTACTTTAATATGCTGTGCTTTGTATCGTTGCTCACAATGAAATTTTAAGGTGTAACGATATTGCTATTTCCAAATTTTAAGATACACATTGTGAATTCCCTAAATAAAACTACTTGGGTAGGTAAAGCTTGAAGTTGAATAAAACACTTTTTTTGACATACTGCTATTTATATAACGATATTTTTTTTATTAAAAATCTTTTATTAAACAACAACAACAAGTATGAAATATTTTAAAGAGACATGTGCTAAAAACAATTTACAAAAACATTTAAAATATTTGACCTTTTCATTGAAATTAGCACATACTCTTGTTTGACGTCTTTTTTTCTAGATTTTTATTACTAATACTATCCTAAGCCTTCAACAACCACAACTATTTTAGACTAAGATTTTATGCTCGCTTATAAAGCACGTTTTGCAAGCGGAAGCTCATAAGAGTTCATTGATACTGTGTAGTGTAAAATGTTGACTTTGTATTATAATTGTTTAAAATCATGATTCAAGAATTAGTTCGACTTTGAATAAATTTTGCATTTTAAAAACCCCCATATATCTGTTTTTGTGATGTCGTAACAACCATGGTACACCAATACCCCGGGTTGCGTCGCTTCGGCTTGCGTCGTTTCGAAGATGCGTCTTTTTAAAATTCCCGCGATTTCGAAGTTGCATCGTTTGCGTTTCAGTTTGCGTCGCATGGCTTCGAAGTTGCGTCGTTAGTGGCTTCGATTTGCGTCGTTAATATGAAAATGTTTGTACAAAGCTAAAACAGAAAAATGGGATTTTCCGTTAAGTCTAATGCAAATATGTATGTGAAGTTTGTCTGCTGGTGGCAAGTTGAAGATCGTTAGTAGTTTTAAATTACATTTACTGAAGTGAAGTTCAAACTAAGTATTTTGCAACAATGAGTCAAAAAAGGAAGCGAATAAGCTTAGAACAAAAACTGGATATTTTGAAACGTTTAAAAAAAGTTGTATTTTTTACTGAAGATTCTATTTTTTCAGCTAAAATTATGAATATCGGAACCAATTAGATGCAAATCAGTACAAATGTATGGAAAATCATTTCTCCGGTCCCAATTAGCGACGCAAGCCGGGGTATTGGTGTATAAGTAGATAAGGTAGTTCCATTTTATCTTTTTTTCTGACATATTATCATTTGACAAAAAAGGAGATCTGCATTATATACTGAGATCTACTTATGTTCTAATTTTGTATTATAAAAAAGGTGAATATTGGCAGCTTTGTATACATAAACATGGTTTCTAACTCTCAGAAATGTTCTAAAATATACTGGGAACTGAACCCTACAAACAAAAATTTAAAAATCTCAAGTTGAAAAATGGATTTTTTGCCGAAAAATTTGCAAATTCGGCCATAGTGCGGCGGTTAAAATTTTTAAATGTTAATCGAATATTCGTCAAACATTTTTCGAATAAATTTTTATTCTACATTGAAAAATTTTGTCCGCTCGAATAATAGCTAAATAAATTAAAAGTAAAAAACCTTTTTAAAAAACAAGCTTTTATTTAAATTTTATATGATATAAAAGCTTTTCACGAGACTTAATTACTCATATTTACTTAGTTTAAAAATTGTAATAGTTAAAATCTATCACATCTAGTTATTTATTCTAATTGTTTATCTACACAAGTAAATCTCGCGACAAGCTTTTATTTCATATTAATTGTATAATGACATTACAAGTTGATAGTAAAAGTTTTAAAGTAAAGTTTATTTATTTTCTTCTTAGGGCATTTAAATAAAAGCTCATTTTTTAAAAAGGGTTTTTACTTTTAATTTATTTTTTACCTTTTAGTTATCGCTGGACACGTTTCTCAGTCTCTTCATCTCATTCACCATTGTTGCAATGTTGTTTGCCGGTTAATTTCGAACATTAAAAATATCTAGTCCGCCATCATGGGAGTTCCATCATGTTGGCTTTAGAATAAAGTCACACAGTTAACCATGCATTGTCATCCAAGCTGAGCGTGTATACAAAATTTCAGCTGAATCGGTTGAAAATATCTGCTTCAAAATTGAGCTTGAAGCTTTATAAGTCCGCCATATTGGATTTGGAGTGATGTGATCTTATTTTTCGAGTTATTCTTCGCAAGCCCTTTCATTTGATACCCGTATTGCAGGAGTGCATTAAAAATAACTAGTCCGCCATTTTGGATGTGCCCGCCATCTTGAATTTATAATGATACATTGCAAGTTAATTAAAAGCTTGTAATAAAATATATTCGAACGACTGTCTATAACATAAAACTTAAGACACAAACTTGCTTATTTAATGAAATTAAAAGTTGCTTTCCTAAGTCTTTTTCAAAAAAACGTTGACATTAAAAAATGTGTGAAGTAAGAACTCAAATTATTAAAGCATTTGCATAGCAATGCAAAAACTCTTCCTAAAACGATAAACTGTTCTTGTTTAGAGGCGCCAAATTGTTTTTTTTTATCAAGAAACATATCACACAAAGTATAGCGTGTCATTTAAAGCAATTAGCCTTGAAAAAAGCATATAAAAGTAATTAAAACTGTAACAAAAGCTCTAAAACAAACATAAATCGATTGAAAATAATGTAAAAAAAACCAGGCTTGCAATATTTTTTATTTTTCTAAATGAACGCATGATCATTTGACTTTGGCTTCTTGTCTTTAACCCTGACGACGACAGACATAAAACAAAACAAAAATTCAATTAAAGATACGCACTTTAAAGTTTTTATCTGCTCCTAGAAAAAAAAAACAAAAAATTTAAACTATCAGCACATCACATGCAACAATACACAATTAAAATAATAAATGATCATTTTTATTTAAATTAAACATTTCTTTAACATGCGTAAATGAATGAATGAACAAACGAATGAATGAACAAACGAACAATTAATTCATGCTACAATTTATTAAAAATAAAAGCAGACAATAATACAAATGCTGACATCTGCACAATAATTTTTTTTCTCTTTGCAGTTAAGATTAGCTTGAAAATATTTTTGAATGGTTATGAAAATAAAAGACAAATTTTATTATTTAAAAGTGCGTGTAAAAATGATTAATGAGTTGTATAAGCTGAAGGCGCCCAAATGAAACTGTTTCTGTCTGCTTGTGGCAAAAAATAATTTTTGTTTAAATTTTATTGCTGTTTGTGTTGAAGAAACAAAGATTTTTTTATACTTCTGCACAAAAGGAATTTTAGTTTGTTTTGAAAAAGTTTTAAGTTTTGTGACATATTATTTTCAGAGGTGGGATCGTGAGTTAGTAGAGACGGTCATATCGAATCACGAACAAAAAGTACAACTTTGATTTTTTGCCTTATGCTTATGCATGTTTAAGTAAACAAAAAGATTTTGTACAATGACGTCCCATTTCTTACCATTCAATGTATCAGGAATACAATAGCACTGCAGAATAAAGAAAAAATTGACTAGGTTTTAACGACTGGTTGTGGTAGAGGGCAACAAAAACAATGTACGTGTATCGGCGTTTCGAAAGTTTTCATTTGGGACTCATTTTAGGGGGAGCTAAAGTTCTCCCTTTTTGCACATTGTTATAGTGAATCGGCATAAGAAATCTTTCAATCCTTACGTATACGATATGAGGATGGGTTGAGCCATTTTATGTAAAATACCACATGGAACATTTTTGTGGAACATGCTAACCCCTGAACTCTTCGCTGTATGGGTCTTTTTGTCCCTTTCTTTAAAAAAGAGGCAAAACAAAACTCCCTTTCAACGACAATATAGTGGGTTAAATATCCTACAAAAAATATTTGCCATACAATTTTACTATAAGTCTTCCAAGACACCTAAGCTCTACGCTGAACTTGAATGGCAGAAATCATTCAAAACTTGAAATGTGTGAATTAATACTGAAATGTCATATAAAATCCAACTTTATGAGGCCTGATTTGTATTAAAAATATGTTTTACGAAAAAATTTCTCTGTAACCAACCATACAAAAGAGTGCCCTCTCTCTACCAGAATCAGCCGTTAAAATCTTTTCAATTCGAAAAATATCGAGTTTGTTTAACAGTGTAATTAAACACTATTTTCAAACAAAAATTCTATTAAATACTCATACTGAACATTTTTGTACTCACGTTCATGCACGCCCAAGTGATGAGAAAATAAATCACTCCTGTCTCTATACAAGTTTATAAATTTAGGTGATTTTTTGGAGTGGAGCAAATGGTAGTTCTTTCCCGGCTAATTTGCTGTGCTAAATTCAAATATGAAGCCGGTTTTTTAAATTGGAATAACTTGAAAATTGTCTGCTCGGTTTAATTAGAACAAAAACCTGAAATTCTGTTCGCTCAATAGTTTTGAAGATATTTAGGAAGTTGAGAAAAAAATTAATGTTATGCAAAATTTTTAAAGGTAAAGTACACTGTACAGCACATAAGCAATTAAACGGCTCTAACGATTGGTTCTGGTAGAGGGCACTAAGAAATACGCATATCTGCATTTTTAGTGTTATTTCTGGGATTTAATTTATATAAAATAGCACGAGGAGCATTTTCGTGTAAGATTTTTACCTTCTACTCTTCGCTTTACGCAAAAAACTGCCCTTTAACGGCAATATAGCGGACTAAAAATCCTAAAAAAATATATGCCATACCAATTTACTATAAGTCTTCCCAGACACCAAAAGTCAAAACTGAACGGCAGAAATCATTCAAAACTTAAAATGTGTTTAGGGATTAATTTCGTACCTATTCACAACAAGCATTTAACCGCGACTTCTGCTGAAAAAAATTGAAAATACCAAAAGTACCGGCTTCTACCCGTTTTCGCCCCTTAAAAAGTACATCATATTTTAATCTGGGCCATATGCTATCAGTCTACCAATTTTCATCTAAATCTATTAAGCGATTTTCGCTTTATAGTTGATCCAACATCCAAATATACAAACATTCTCATTTATAATATTAGTAGGATTATGCAGTTCTAAAACATCCCATCAAAGCGGATTTTATTAAAACTCACCATACAAAAGCAAGCTGTAGGATGCAATATTGGAATTTCCATCAGACACATACAAATTTGAAAATATTACTGTGGTGTAAATAGTGATTTTTATCAATGAGTTCTCTGTTTTTATCCACATCTTCTATACTTTGCTAATTTTATACTCACCACTGTATGAATCTAATTAGTAAAGTATTTATTAATAATATGAAATTAGTAATTCTGTTCCCTAAAAGCCCGAATTAACAAAAAAACTTATGTAATTTGTTTGACAAAATGTTTGAGCAAACTAAATATATTACGTACTTATATGCAAATTTGAACTATCTTTTTTTGCGTATTCTGTTTAATGTTTCCAAATCAGTTTGCAAACAAAGAATATTTCTCAAATACGTTTCCATAATAATTTTTAGTTTTGAAAAGAAAAAAAACTTGAAACTCAAATTTGTATAGAGTTGGAAAGAAACTAGTAAATAAAAGCATTTCATTATTATTGCGTATTATACAAGATTATAAAATTTATTATTAAAAAATAATTCACAGAACAAGTATACATATGTATAATGTAAAAGCATGTAAACAAAAGAAAAATAAACAAAAATAACATTTTAATAAAAATATGGAACTGACATCATCTATTGAATTGAAATCTGAAGTAAGAAAGCATGTGTGTTCTTTAATCGAATCATTGAACGATTGAAATAATATATTTGTATTTATGTACCTTCTATATACAATTGTCAGAGGCGTTCCATGCCAAATCGAAAACTTTTTTACCCGACCGGTACGTAGTAAAATCAGTGTGTATACCAAAAAAAATTTAAAAATCCATTGCGCAATTCTAGTTTGGAATAATAGGCTGAAAATTTGTGTACACATTGAGTTTATTACGTAGCAAAACATATTCACAAACGAGGGCAATCGAAGGCGATCGGGTCAAATAGTGTTCTATTTAGCATGGTGTACATGTGTATGCATGTATACTCGTAGACTTGTTTGTTTATATATGGAAAAGTAAGAAGATTTTTTTTTTGCATCTATTAATAGGATTCGATTTTAAATTTACTTAAAAATTTATCAAAGAAAAAAAAATGGTTTATAAAATAGCATTTTCAAAATCACAACAGCCCATAGCTGTTGAATATTTTGATTCGATATATTGAAAGCAAGACAAACTATTAACTTTTTTTTACCATGATAAATATTCGACCAAGCCAAAAAAAGAATTATATTCTATTTTAAAACACATATTTATAGCTCTAAATAAAAACATTAGTAACGAAATTCGCATAAATTTAAATACACTTACATCTGTAATAAATTTTAATTTAACATTGTTAATTAAAAAAGGAAATAAAATTGTTAAACTTTTATAAATAGATGTCTGTATATAATACGACATGTTGACCAGCTTTCTTGTCATATATGTAAATGTTGCTGCAACATGTGTCTTGATATACTGAACCCTTCTATCAACACAAGCTCCTACATAACCGTAAATTAAAACTGGTTACATTCTTTCTCTTCTTATCTCTCCATTTGGGGTGTGTGTTTGTGTGAGTTTTGTGTAATTTATCCAGCGAACATTTTTGTGCGAATTCGGTCTGCATAAGTTACGGAATTCATCTCAGAGGTCACAATTCGTCGCATAGTTGTCGGAGGCGGCTGAGCAAAAAAATGCCGATGGCGGCTGAGCTAGTGAACTTTTGACTAACGGTATGCGTGTAAGGCTCGAAACTTTTTATTGACGAATTTTATAAGTTTAACTACGGTAACGCAGACTGGCAGGTATTCGTAAGTCGCCTCATTGCTCCAGGTGCACTTCAAAGTGCAAAAAAAAAATTTTAAAAAACATCCACGTGTAAGGTTGAATTTTTTATGGCTTAGTGCATTTATTGAAAAGTTGCAACCAACAAACGCCAGACTGTTTCATCATTCGCTAAAGCCCGCCTGCCTGCTTGAAATGTGCACAATATATGAGTAAGATAAGCGTTTGCTCTGTAAAACTCAAATTTTATGGAGCTTTAATAAAATTTTTATAAAGCGGCTCAAACTACTTAACTTGGAACGCTGAACACTAATATGAAGTGATTTTTTACTAATTTTGCAATTTTATTCCGCTATAGGGAAATATCTCGGGAATGTTTCATCTGAACGCTACAAATTTTACATTTTATTAACGCCACTGGGCTGCTCTTTCATTCTTTCTTTCAAGACATATTTTGTATTGATCGGACCAAAATCTATTGAGCTACAGACGTTGAAATTAAAAAAATGCATTTCCCGATGCTTTCGGCTTAATTAAGATGAGAAAAATTACTTTATTAATATTTTTAAGCCTTTAAGTAAAAGAGAATTTGATAAAGAACAAATGAAGAATAAAATGTTAGGATCCGACTAAAACTTAATTTAGGTCCGCTGAACACGAAAATAAAATTTTTGCAGCTTTAAGCATTTCATCGATTTTTTGCATATCTTTAATAAACTTGTTTTAAAATTTCTTAATTTTATGGAAAAAAATAGCAAATTTTTATTACAAATAAACAAAAATTTTTGTGACTAAAGTCGGCTCAACCGGTTAATTTTGTAAATGCAGTTGACGAAAACAAGCCGATTCCAGCCGCTCCATAAGGGGCGGCTTGATGACTGAAAATAAGGCTGGCGGCGGCTCCCTGCCGGCTGTCAGCCACTCGAATTGGACCTCTGATTCATATCCAAAGTTGTTCAGAAAACGTACCGAAAGTCACATGAGAAGTTTCTGCGAAGAAATTCTCAAAACTTTCCCGATATGTTATATGAGAATATTTTGTGAGAGTTCTGAGGGAGTTTTCGACATGCCTGAACAATGCCGGAAATATTCCTGATAAAGCTCAGAAAAATGATCCATATTTCTGATACTTTTTACGACCTGTCGCATTAATGACGGATAATTTATGAAACAGGGCAGAAAATGTGCGGACTATTCGGTTATATATCTTAAAGATAATTAATATCCGCACAATAATGTGCAGACTAGTCTAACATTAATAGTATAATATTAAAGATAGTGTTCAAAAACGTTGTACCAGCAAAATAACTTACAACTAAAAAAAATATATATGTATTGCTATGTCATTTTTAGATGACATAACATGACATAACAAGGCATGGCATGACAAGATAGGACATGAAATAGTAGTTAACTTAGGAGCCAGCACTCTATCTACTCCATCAGCTACCAACTTCTCCATCAGTGTACCAGTGATAATTTTCAACTCTATCACGCAATCAACACCATCACCACCGACACTATCAGCCGCATTATTCTTCTGCCGTTTATTGCTCTTACTAGAGGCCACCGCGCAGTCAGTAGCATCAGTGCCATTCAATAGCTCCACCTGCTTAGCCGTGCCATAATAAACCGCAGATACACCAGTCGACGTACCAGCCGAACTAACAACAGCAGGACCAAAAATTCCAGGGGAAACAACTATAGCAGGACCAGCAACAGGAACAAAAGTTGAAGCAAAAGCAGCTCCAGCAATAGCACAAGTAGAAACATATGCACCTCCATCATGCTCGGCAACAGCAACGCGCCTGATGTTAGGCGACGATGGCTTAGAAGGACTCGCCCTCTCACTCTTATCAAGCTCGTTATACGTGTCACTATGCCTCAATTTCTTAATGATTGCAAGCGGCCCCATAGCCCCAAAATTCGCCATATCCAACGTCTCATCGTCTTTGTTGAACAGCGGGCCAGGAGCAGCCATGACTGCCACCAAAAAAGCTTTTTTAAAAACTAATTTCATGAACCTTAATAACAGCAATCAGTAGGAAGATAATAATTAGAACTTCACGATGATAAGAAGAAGACATTTTCAAAAGTCGTCATCAGCTAAACCAACTATCGATTGGAAGATGCTAAAACAATACTTATAGATAATAGTAAACTGATCGGTCACGAACCACGTATGCAAGTCACAAACCACTTAGGAAAGACTCAAAAAGGTTGATGATTCCCAAAACCATTGCCAAAAATTCCCAAACGCCACGGAGTTTAACTGCAATTCCACGAAAAACTACGGCAACACTGAAAAACTTCAAAATAAACAGCAGCAGCACTGAAGGCCTGCCGAAATTTTACTTTTCTGCAGGAGTTTCATCTTCAAGTGGGCCTCAACACAATTCGTGTTTTATTTTCGTTACCAGTATTCGATACGATTATTTCATATCAAAATTTTTTTGTCCCCTATTGCCCATAACTACCCAGCAAAAAGTTGGTAATGAGTTGTCATTACCGAACAACATACTTTTCAACCACAAACTACATACCATCTGAATTACTTTACAGTAGTTCAACAATTACTTACTAGTAATTAAACAAGCCATTTATTCTCTTATTGGCAGAGTACTAGAGTATCTGCTTATCATACAGACGATAAACAGTTCAACTCCTGGGAGAGGAAAATAGATTTTTTTAAGATTTTTTTAAGCCCGTAATAAAATAGTTGTGTAGTAGCCTAGTGAGTAAAACACTTCGCATAAAATAACACAATAGCTGAAAACGGCACGAGTTCAATGCTTAGCAGAGGCATATCATTTTTATTGTGTTTTATATATTGTTTTATATATTCAATGCCTTCTAAATATTGAAATTTATAACTTGTTATTTTTAATCAAATGTGGCAAATACTTGCCTCCAATGACATCGTCATGTTAAAGTAATTGGTTAAAATGCCAAAGTAGAAGTAGTGAAGGGTATGTATTTTTTTAACTATTTAACTCATTACTTTGCCATCAAAATTTTTCCTAGGTAGGTTGATTTTATGGTAAAACTTTAGACTTTTTTCTGGTATCAGACACGTCAACAAGAAATATTTAGTGGGATAGTTTCAAATGTTTGTTTACATTGTTCCATCGCAATAAAACCGGGTTCCCTTTTTCTAATTATACAAGTATTAGTGCTATATTCGGTCGGCTATAACGAATCATATATACCCTTCCTCATGTAATGAGTTTGGTTAATTTTTTTTATGATTATGTGATATTTCAAAATTTTGGGCCGTTTTCAATTAAAGCAATTTTGTGAAATTTTTTTTCGAATAAATATTATGTTTGACAATTTTATGAAATTTTTTCGGAATTCCGATACTTTTGACCCAAAGCGATATTTTTGAAAATATGTTCCTTATTTACTATTTAATCGATATTCAAACCGTATCAAAGATTGTTTTATATATGGATGATTTTTTACTTTAAACAGATTTCGGCGTTTTTTTACATTCTCGGTTTAAAGTGAATTTTTCCAAGATTTTAAAAATCTTGATGATAAAATTATAGAAAATGGAATAAAATATTGTTCTTACTTTCCTGTCTCAGGTCAAATGGAATGTTCAGAAAATCCTTTATAGAGTCGCAAATGAATATTGCAGAAATTACAAACGACTTGATAAAGTTACACTTATAAGCCCTTTCCACCTTTGGTGAAGGGTATTTATATAAAAGCACTCTGCTTTTGGTTTTACTCTCTTTATGAAATTGTTTGTTTGTTTCTTTGTTTGTTGCTTAGCTTTTTGTTTATTTCAGTTACGAGAACGTAGATACAAAAATGATCAGTTTATTTTGTTTATTTTTAGCCAGTGTTGTTGTGACTTTATATTTCTGTCGTTGTTGTTGATATTGTTTTTATATCGTTGTTTTATTTTCATTTAAAAGTGTTATTTTGAAAAAAAGACTTTGTGTTGAATCGTTTGCATTTGGCAAATTCAGTGTGGCTCGTGTCTTCAAAGTGTTCTGTTACGTTTTAGCGGTTTTCTTAAAGCAATAAGTAAACAATTTAAAGTGAAATAATTGTAAGAATTTTTATTAATTTTATTAAAATCTAAAGATTTATAAACAAGTAAAAACAAATAACAATTTTATTAAATTCTTTTAATAATTTATTAACAAAATAAATGAATAACAACGCAAATATTTCAAAAGCCTTATATTTGATGATAAGTAGAAGTTAAAAAAAAATTAATACCTTTCTTTAATTTATATTTTAAAAGAATTTTTAATAAATGAATTTAAAATGTCTTTGTGCAATAGTATTAATAAAAAGTATTTAAAATATCATATACATGTGACAAAAGGGAAATCAATGAGTTTGTATGCGTGTGTTTTATAGGATTTTGAAATAAAAATATTAAATTAAAGAAGATTAGTGCAGTAACCATGTAAGACACAAAACAAAAATATTGAAAAAAAACTCAAGCTTGAAAAATATTTTAAAAATGTTTCCTACTAAATTCACTACGAAGCATATTTGGGATGTACTCGTTGTTGAATTATGATTATTACAAAAGATGTACAAGTGAACTTAATTAAATTTTCTAAAAATTTGTTTCTTGCCAATATATCGATTAGCATCGAAACTATCTAGCAACCCCTTCTAATTAAATGGACATTCTTGATATATAAAAGTCCCGTGTCGAAAACGGCTAACCGAAACGGCACCTGGAACTATTCGTTCCTGCTATATGTTTAGAATGGTGCTCCATCCGTGTCTTAAGACTGACAAGATTGAGAGAGATTGTCTGGGTAGTTGACGTACACTGACCGAAATCGTGAGAGGTCTGTTAATAACCGACCTGTTGACATCAAGTAGAATGACGTTTGTGATCTCTTAGCGATATCGCCTAAAATCTAATTGAATGTATCTTGGGAGACTGACTGTTCTTCTTCAGATTATCATGATTAGGGTGGTTTGACAGATGCCATCAATAACTGCTTTGTTAGCAGTACATTATACTGCCTCACGGGTAACATTAATGTCTCCTCATGAAGATGGATAATGCTGGTAATTTGTACATATCCACTTCCGATTCGGAGTGCATTGTTTTGTGACGTTTGCAATGCTCGCAATTGCAAGTCACTGCAGAACGAGGTCCATATTGTCGCAGTGTATGTCACTGCTATGACCTCATTGTTCATGTCGTAGGAGGTGCCTGATAGAGCTTTCAGGCCCTTGTGTTGGGACTTAGCTTTTTCGTTTATTTAGGTGGCGTGCGACGAAAAGTGAAGAAGGGTGTCATAAGCTACAACTTTGATTTTGGGATTTTTGAGCGTAGGTAATACATCTACCTTAGGCGCAGATGTCTAATTGCATGCTTACTTCTTTAGTACAGGAAGTGAAAATTGACACCGAAAATTTTGAAGGTGATAGCATAGAGAAATACGTAGATTTCCAACTCTCGACCTGTCAATAAAAAATTGACTACTCTCTTCACGTATAGATCTTGTGTATTCAACAAACTTGAGAGAGGCCATTCAACACGCATCAAAGAGCGTAATTTTTGCACTTGAAAATTCGTTAAAATATAATTTTTTTGCACACACAAACACTTTTTTTATTTATTAATTTTTTAATTTGCTTTCTAATAAGTTTTATGTTTCTTCTTGCCGTAATTTTAAAATAATTTTTTAATTTTGTTGATATTTGCGACCAGTCAGGCTTCTATTTTTTCTATGGGTGATAACTTCAAGTTATGTTCTTTTAGGAAGTCTTTACTGATCGCTAACTATTTGGCCATTTTGGCACTTATGTCAAGGATGCTAACACTGCATGATATGATGATGCAGTCATCGTCGTATTACACCAGGAAGACTTCCTGAGGGGATCTGGGAGTTTCGGCAAGATATGTATTGAAGAGCATAGGTGGCAGCACTCCTCCTTGCGGCACATCCATTTTATCTAGTGGTAACTTAATTTTATTGCATATTAACGCTTACATACCGTTGAGATAGTTGGGAAGGGAGGAACTCATGATATCAATATGCGCTCTAACAATGACGCTCCATTCATAAATGCAACTACAGTATTAATGTTGTTACGTACCTCATGCGCGGATCCAGTTTAAGCTTTTGGTGGGCGAAATTTTAAATGAAACATATAATAATTTGGAATGATTTTCCGTCATCCCACGTCAAAATTGATTTGTAATACAATAATTATTAAATTGGTTTACGTTCGTTTTTCAATTTGACCTTTCGATTAAATTATTCTTATTTTAGAAAGAAATTCCAAGGCATGTAATAGTTTAACATTCAAAGAAAAATGTGGTTGTACGGTCTTCTGATCAGACCTAGACCTCAGTGCCACCAAAGACAGTATCAACTAACTACACTCTAAAACACTTTGTTGAAAATTAAGTCGATAATAGTCGGCAACACTTTACAGATTGTAATAACTACAAAATCTATGTAAATTTAGACCATATATGATCGGAAATTTGAAGTAATGTTTTAGAGTGTAGTTTGATAATCCTTCTTAATTTAATCAATTAACAGTCGAGCCCGCCATCTTGTGGCTCTTTTCTCAACTATCTGTTTTGCTTAACTTTAAGATTTTGATTTCTATCATTACCAGCATGAAATATCACTGATATTTTCAAATGCTTCGTTTTTTTGTGAATATTTATTTCTGCCCAATTTTTTGAACCGTATACATTCGTTTTTAGCTAAGCGACTTTATCATTTAACGAAACTATGCAAACAGCTCGCGAGTTATGCTAAAACATATTACCGGAAAATTACGCACATATTTTCTGGCATTTTCGTATCTTAATATTAGTGGTATTTTGGAACCTTTTCCGGGACTGCCCGAAAGAATAACTCTATTTCCACTGTATATGATAATATAACTGCATCACTTAGATAATAAAACAAATATATCTAAAATATAAAACAAAATGAGCAAATAAAGTGGTTATAATTTGATATTTAAGTTAATCACTTAGTGGGTAAGAAATGTTTTCACTAAAGCTCATATTTGACCCTAAATTTCGCTTATATTATCAAAATTACGCTAATATTTTTAATTTCAAGGGGGGGGGGGGGGGGAGGGCTAGAGTGTTTCTGAGGTGGCTTAGCACCCCCAGAACGGCCTAGCTACGCCAATGCAAGCAAGTGATCTTGAAGTTTATGACAGTCTTCCAAAGAGAAAAAAGTAATATTCATATATAAATAAAATTTTTCATTAAAACATGCGAACAATGAAAGTCTTGACAAAAAATTTATCTGAGCAAATGAAATAAAGGGATTTTTTTTATCTAATAAACAAGTTCACAGAAAAAAGCAATAAAAACTACATTTGCCACCATCGCACCACTTTCGAAGTTTAATGCTAGGTCAAAGCTCAGACAGACATACCAGTCATCACCCTGTGTGCGATTTGGTGAAGCAAATAGTTAACTGAAATTTATCTGCCATAAATTTAAGCAACAGAAAAAGTAATTATTGTTAATTTTGGGTTAAACTATTGTAACCTCCTTTTATTTTTCGTTAGGTGAATTGTGTTTAAAAGTCATAAACGTTTGAAAGTAGTTTGTAGCCTAAAAGAAAACCTATTTAGCCAATTTTTTTATTTAATGAGTTTTTGGAAATGTTACATTTAGTTGTCAGTGAAAATTTTATATCTCTGCGACTTTTGCATAACTAAAATTTTTTTTTGAAATATTATAATTAAAAAAATGTCAAATAAATTTATTAAACTTTTGCAATAAAGAGAAGTAAGGTATATTAAATAAATGCAACTACTCAATTGTAAGTCGTTTTGAAAAAAATAACACATATGTATTCACAGAATAGGCGTTTATGGCAAAAACTCAATTATTTTAGACACGTTCAAAACTCATAATTTATTAATGATTTAAATATTTGAAGAACTGAATTCAAGTTTATGTCTTAAGTCTTTGATTTTTGCACGTACTGCGCTTCAAATGGCCTAACACTTCCCACAAAGCAAATCGGGTTTTTGCATAATTTGGCCATTATTTTCATTGACTGACATTTAAATGTCTTGTAACTTTGTTAATGCGTTTCTAATGTATTTACATACAAACATCTGCCTAATTACAAATTAGAAGAAAAAAAAAAGATAAATGAAAAAACGATTGAAAGATAAAACTTTGTTTATTTATTACACTGAAAAAAAAAACTTACAGCACAAATAACACTAAAGAGAACTGAAAACAAAAAAAAGTAGGGATTATTTCAAAAATAAAACTTGGTATTTTTTATTCGAGTATAAAAAGTATCAAAGACGTTTCATGCCAACGTTTAATTTGTGTGGTCGATATTTTATAAACTGCACTAAAGAATTTTATTGGATTTTTATTTATCCAATGAAACGTTCGTTAGATTTTTTCACAATTCCATTGGAATATTTCGCTATATATTATGTAAACTGTGAAAGCATTTCATGGTTTCGTTAGAAACTTTCATTGGACTTATGACCAGGGTTGTCAGATATGGCGATTTCTCGCCAAACGTGGCGATTTTTAACCTCCTCTGGCGTCCAAATTTTCGGTTTGGCTACATAGCGATTTTTCCAGCGATAAATAAATTTGTTGCCAATTTTTTGGCTACTTTTTAACAAAAAATAAGTTTTGGTTAAACGTTTATAAAAAGTGCAAATGCAAAATATCGTAGCTTTTTTATAGAAAAAAAACAAAATTGTTGTTGGATTTTATAAAACAGTTACGATATTTTACATTCTCACTTTTGCAAGGCCATTTGCATCAAAAACTGAACACCGCTAATGTTATTTTGATGCGTTATTAAGCAATATAAAACTATTTGCATCAAACAAATCCGCCAATATATTGCAATTTTCGCACCTTGTTATGTTAAAACAGGATGACTAATCTGATGACAATTTTAGATACATATAATGTATTAGAACTCATTTCATTTTTCTTATATGAATTAATCGTAATTAATTAATATTTTCACTTTTGGTGATTTTCTTCTATTTTTTATGCGACTATTTTATAAAAATGTCTATAAAGAAAAACTGTTAACAAATTTTTTATAAAATATATATTAAGAAAAACTGCATAAAATATATTTTGGCGACTTTTGGCGATTTTTAAAATCAATTTGGCGAAATATGTCAGAAAAAATCTGATAACCCTTTTAATTTTATGGAGACACTCTTTAAGCTTTGACAAAAAGTTTTAATGGATTTTTAAAAAGCTTGAATATACGAATATGCTCCTAAAAATTAAAAAAAATTACAAAATCAAAATGTTTTTTCTTGTCATACGTAATTTCAATGAAACGTATTTCCAAGTTTTGATGGAAAATTTTATTGTATTTATGAAATACCGATGATTTATTTCATACATAGTTCTTTCAATAAAAAAAAAAAAACAAACACACATTTAACCAAAAGCGAACAACAAATATAATTTGGTATGGTTGTTATTGTTGTACTATTTCTTTTTATTATACACTCATAGAGCACATTGTTTTGAGAGTGCTGTTGACTGAAGTAGTTATGTATGGTGTTGCCTTAAATCAGCAATGAAAACCAAGAGTCTGAGCTCAATACTATGAGCGATCATCAACATTACAAAATTTGTTGATGAACATTAGTGTCTATCGCAAATATTTGTATCATTGAATTGTCAATACTTTAAAAAAGTCGATAAAACAGCTTGAATTAATAAGCCTGCTTAGTATTGCATGAATTTCCAAAAAAAAAATAATTTCATTAAAATAATGAAATAATTTAATTAAAATAGTTAAATAATATTGCTGAAGTTATGAAAAAGTTTCATTAAAATGATGAAATGTTTTCGTTAAAGTAAATTTGCAGAATATACATAGAAAATTCTTTCAGTGTAGAGGCTATTTAACGCATTCGATATCGAAAGAAATTTTCACTTAGTTCCTGCTGCAATTTCGTTCGATATCGAATGACGTAATTTGGTGTTATAACTTTTTGAGGTAGTAAAGGCGTTGGCTTAAGAAATGAGAAACCTGAGCTGAAAATAAAAAAAAATTAACATAAAGGAATATTTAAATAAATGGAAAAAAATGTAAATAAAAGAGAATTATTATTTAAGTATTAAACCTAAAGACACGCCTTAAAAAGTTAGTTCAAGAATGATGGCAGAAGACAAAAACTAAGAGAGCCTCGGATTGGCTACACGGTAAACGAGCGTTGGATGAATAATCCATTACTATCATTTCCGCCTTAAATAAATACTGCATTTCTTGAATTAAGTTCTACTAGGTCCGGTGTTCGAAATTCGCCCACTTGATCCGTAACCGGTTGTGTAGCCCGTTTCTTAGGCAAAAAAATATGTTCTAGAGATGTTTCTAGAGAAAAATACCTTTCAAACCATATACGGTTCAGCAATATTGATGGACAATAAAATACTAAAAAGTGTACGACAAAAAGATGTATGGCCTATTTATAATAAGATTTTGCTTAAAATCAAGCCTGGTTGGGCTGAATAATGACTAGAATTTTAGATTGATGAATGCGTTCGTGAATCACCACTGTAGCACCCGTATTTAGGTGACTTGGTATCATATATTTTAAACTGAACTTTATTTTGCTTTAATAAAAAATTAACCTTCGGTTTGGAGATAATTTTTCTATTTTAATGGATTGTATGTTTAATTCTAATAAATTTGTTTCAATTAATGAATAGTATATTCCAATTTTAGTTTTAAGAGTCAAAGATACAACATATTTTTTCTTCAAAAGAAAATGCACAAAGTGTAGCTAAAAACTTGAAATTGTCATCTTTCGATTTAAGTTGTTTTGACAAAAGCTAACAATTACGTATTTGGTTTTTTTTTGCTCAAGTCTTATAAATTTCTTAAGTATTTCTTGCAGCCACTTTTAACTTCATAATACAATGTAAATATTTAGTAAACGATTCCAAGTTATTTTAGTTTCTGTGTTTACTCGCATAGTAGCTGCCAAGTTTGCCACATTTTGGTATATTTTGTTTTCTGAAGAATTTATCACAAGAATTTCTTCCATAAATAAATACTTGTTTATGTCAAATTGCATTTTTAGAATAAGCCTTTTGTGGTACACTTTTTGTCTTTTTGTCTTTTTGTCTTTTTGTCCTTAATTTTGGTTTCTTTTTCTATAAGCGAATTGAAAAAAAAGTTGAGTAAAAACGTCATAAAGATGTGACTAGGTCTTTTCTGGCGTTTTAGCCATGTAATCACTCTTGTTGGCCATTATTGCCACAAACCAATCCATTAACTTAGTGTGGGTCTAATTGATTGTAATGAAATCGTTATAAATTCGTGCCTGACGATTAAATTAATTTATTTACTTGAACATGAAATTTATATACTCGTACTTTAGCTTCATTTAACTTTGGCTATGGACTTTTTTTGCGAACTTTTGGTTAGTTATTTTTGATCACTGAAAATTTCAAAATTGAAGTTTCTAAATAAGTCTTTTTTAAATTTTTATAGTTTAAGCACATTTTACGAGCAGCTTTACTCATTGTTTGCATATAAGGAATGTTTTTGAAAGCAGTTGTCTATTTTAATTATCACCTTTTTTTAAAGTTAACTTTTTTTCATCTTTTACTTTTTATTATTATTGCTCTTTTGTTTAAATAAATTAAGAAATATATTATTTAGTTTGCATTTAAAAAAGTAAAAACGTTGTGTATATTTGCTTTAATGCTCAAATGAAGCGAAATTTAACTTATGAGTTTTCTTTGAGTAAGAAGTACTCAAATGCACAAATGCCTATTTTATCTCATAATCACTACAGTAGTTTTGATTTAACTGCCATTGGCCTAAGTGCATTTTTGACTTATCTTCAATAAAAATCGTGAAAAGTTGATTGTGCAGCTAAGTCAAAATTACTGTGTAACAAAAATTGTTTGCACGCCGCGGCGCGCCGGCCTTCATGTGTCTCCTCATATAACTGACTATATTATAGGTCGACTTGCTTTCTGCTCATATAAATCTCGTACACAAAAAATACAATATTGATAGTAAGTTTTACATTACGACTTTGCTTTTCAGGCCTATTTACAGTGATAACAAAAGTCAAGTCTTCCATACATAAATCAAGGTAAAACAGTGTCAAAAGTTCAGTTAGAACAA
Source organism: Panzeria rudis (assembly GCA_956483635.1). Lineage (NCBI taxonomy): Eukaryota > Metazoa > Arthropoda > Insecta > Diptera > Tachinidae > Panzeria > Panzeria rudis. The sequence continues at coordinate 199,202,307 of OY101448.1, forward strand.
ATGTTCTAAAACCAAGTACAGAACGTTTGAATCAAAAACGGATTTTCAAGCGCTAAATTCATAGCTTTAGCCATTAGTTTTAAGCCTACAAAAATACTTAGTCGGAGAGAGCTAGCCTTGATTTAAGACAGAGATGGAATTGGTTTTGGACTGGAAGCTCGATGAACGTGGATCATCTAGCATGCATCCAGTCTAAGGCCATCGCATTTCAGCCTTAAGTCAAGACTACAACTGTTGAAGAAAGAATTTACGGCTTGTAATCAAAATGCCACTATGCGGCTTTATTGGGAAAGTATCAAAGCATACCTTATGAGTGTTTCTTTTTAGTTCGTAATGAGTGTGCCTAAAGCACACACTTAAAGCTAGAAGATAAATCTAAACATGTTAATTTCTTCCTAATTAGATCTTTTCATTATTTCAACATTTTTAGTGGCTTAAGCAAATATTATTTTTATATCGTTAAGAAGTATTGCTACAACCGACTGCTCCAAAAATACCTCTTGGTTTAGTCCCTCTATTTCCTTTTCAAAATGAACATTAAAAATGCGAAATATATATATTCACTTTGAAATGGAAATAATAACCAAAACTGTTTACAGTAGAGTTCATAAACGTGGCGAATTTAATTTTTACAAATTATAAGGGCTTTGGATTTAACGAGAAATAGGCATGAATTATCGGGAGTTTTAAATTTATTTAGAAAAAACGGAAACTTTCACTGACCGAGAAAGCACATGCACAAATAAATACAATTTTTTTCGTTAGTTTTTGTTGGGTCGGACGTGTAGCACTTGATTCGTTTTTAAATAAAAAAATTAATAAATGACTGAATTCCTAAACGCATGTTGCTTTGTAGTGCGATAATATCACATGTTCCTAAACGTCAATTGCATTAATTTGCAGTGTTGCAAAGTATCACTGCTTTATTTAGTTTTTAGCATACACACGCAGAACATAGCAACGCTGTTTTCGGAAGCCGCTATATTTCCATCAACAGTGCTCATGTGTTTCCGGCTGTTTCAGACTATAATACAAATATTAATATTTTTGAGAAAAATGAAGCCTTCCTTACAAGATGATAAATTGTTTCTTTTTAAATTTTCAAATAACAATTAGATCAAGGAGGCATTTCATTCAAAATTATTAATCAGCCTGTTTATAGAATCCGATACAGCATTGGATTGGAAACGGAATTCCAATCCAATTCCAATTGTGAATGGGTTCATGAAAACGTAACGAAATTGGTTTGTTCAAAAAGTGGTTACTTTTGCTCAAAATTCAGAACAGCGTTTACAAAGTTTTATTTTTAGTAATTAGAATATGTGAAAAATATGTTTTAGCTATTAAATGCATAAACTAGAGGGCTCCTGGGCACCAAGTCATGAATGCAGTCAACAGGTTTTGTAGAGAAAATGATGCCAAACCAATCCGTATTGGATTCTATGAACAGGGGGATTACTTCAATTGTAGTGTGAATCGGCCTTTGTCGCCACGTGTGAGGTGACTCTGTTGAATGTATTTGAAATTTTTTACATACAACTTTTTCGTGAAAATTGAATACAAGAACTAAATCAGTAGTAAATGAATACAAGAATTAAATCAGTACTAAATTGATGTTAATTTGATATTTTATCACAACAAATCGCAGTGTTATCGTTGGCTTATTTTTCTTCATGCCCATATTTCTGACTTTTTGTTCTACTTAAGTTAAACTGTGTTGGTTTTTTTTATACTTAAGTATAAATGAAAAACGTTCACTGAACATGTGAAAAGCTTAAAAGCCAGTAGCTTACTTTATATTTTATATTTGGGACGCCATCCTATGTTTTCTAACACGGTTGATCGTTTCAGTGATAAGGCATACATTTTTTAATTCTTTACTTTCATTGCAGTGTGCCTCTGTGGCTGAGGAGCGAGAATAGCCTGTCAGTCCAGAGGCCGTGGGTTCGATTCCCGCCATAGATCCTGGGTGTTTTCCACCCAGGGTTGTGTTTGTTAAAAAAAAAATAAACAAAATTATATTATAATTATTATTATAATTATTTATGTAATTTGTACGACTTAACGCGACTTTTTAAAGGATCGCTGGTTTTTTTTTTTACAAATTATCTCGATTCTACTGTATAAACCGAAAATGTTTGGGCTAAGGATTAATAGTGTCTTCTTTGAGTGAAAGTTTTCTGCCTTGGCTTAAGGGAGAACAAGTAAAATTGCCTGTGAGTTAGTAAATAAATTATCACCGTAACTATCTATTGTTAAAAAAATTGAAATTCTGCACCCTGGGCATTTGAAATATGAAGAAAAATTAGTTTGAAAATAATATGATATAGAGACTATAGGTTTCTAAGAGTTTTATCATATTTTATGTACATTTAATGATAGAAGCATTAGGTCACAACATTTTCACATTTCCGCCCTTCACAAACTTCATACTTCAATACTAATAAATAATTTTAATTCGAACAAAACTCATTGTCTATTACGAGTATTATTTAGTCAATAGTTGCTGCTACCAACCCTGCTTACTATGGACGACATCTTTAGATTTTCTTAATTGCACTTGTATGAAATGAAATATTATCTTTATTAACAGTTAAATTAAGTGTTATTAAAAAATGTATAAAATTACAAAAACATCGAAAATAAGGCTTTAGAAGTTTAAAGTTGTTGCTGTGTTTTTTTAAATTAAAACTAATAAAATAAAAATGTTGCAATTTTATTAAATTTGAAGCGAGTGTCACTCACGTTATAAAAAAACTATTAAAAAAAACTGTAATTAGCCAACCAACCAACATTGAGCTTAAATATCAAGGTGTTTGTTTACCTTGTCATATTTAATTGTCATTAATAAAATTAGTGGCGAGTGTGTTTAAATGTGTTTGCACTCACACTTGCACTCACGTGTGCTTGTGCAACAAGTGCAATTGTTGTATTTAATAAAATTATAAATTTATAGAAAGTGTTATTATTTCTTATGGTTAAATTGTCATTTATTGTCTCATTAAATTTATTTAACAGTGACAAAATTTTAATATTCATTAATTGAATTGAAATAATATTTTATCGAAAGGAAAGGATTTTATTGCTGGCTGCCGAGGAGCCCCTCAAGTGTTATAACAATGGTGAGTTTTCCTTTTTATTGTATATTTTTTAAATATAAAAGATTTAACAAGTGAGTTTGGTAATACAGTAGTAGGGATCAGTAATTTTTTTAAAATTAATACTGGCTTTTCTGCTAATGAGGGCTTAAGGACGTTTAAATAAAAAGTGCAAATTAACTGTGTTTTTAATTTTATTTAGAAAGACAAGTTGTATGGAATTTTTACGATTTAAAGCAATTTTCCAAAGGACCACCGTTTTTTTTTTATAAAAATTTTCACGATTATCGACTTATCGGTGTATAAATTATCACGATTCTGCTGTCTATAAGTATTTAATTTTTGGAATTATGGAATTTAAGTTTCAATTATATTTACAATAAAGGAATTCACAAGGTAGTACTAACCGTTGTATCGGTTGTATGTACTAAGTTTTTCAAAGCAGTTGCTTTTATTTTTTCGCATAATTTTGGTCTGGGAAATTCGAAAAAACTATTTTATAAGTTTTAAGAAACACATACAGCAGATAAAACAGTTAGTATACCTTGTGAATTCCATTAATATATTTCTTTTACTTTTATTATGTTTGTACACGAGTTATACTGGTGTTTAAATGTGCAGCAGTATTATCAACTTTCTTATGTATTACTATAAATAAATATCATATGCTATCATTTCACATCGTTCTGCTACTATAAATGTTTGTGCTACATGTTCGTATTAGTCATTAGTTGCTACTGCTAGTAGCAATTGATATATGCTGCGAATGGGTGTTAAAATGTGACTCAAAACGCTGAGTGCTACATGTTGAACCATATGCGGGACTTTTTGCTTGACTTTTTTCACGTTTAACCGATCACTTAAAATCACTTGCCTTTAGAGCTGGAACGTCTATTTACCCCGTTTTTCCATAAACTTTAAAGAAGTGTAGTTAAAAATTATTATGCTACATTTTAGTACGAAATGAAAATAATTTTGTTATGTGCTTTAAAATATTAAATTTAAGTAAGATTTAATTAATATTATTCATTGGGATGAATTCAAAGTATATGAAGACTTAACCAAGGCTCGACAAAAATTCTTATTATAATGCTTGTCACATTCACTCAAAAAAAAAAAAAAACGCAATCACGAAATGTTTTTCTCTTAGTGACTTATAGTGAAATTTTACGTAAGACATATTTTTAATACTAACTAGCCTGATTAAATTCGGTCTTGTGGGATATTGCAGTACTAATTGTTAGTAAATAAGAAATTAACCCTTAAACATATTTTTAGTTTTGAATTATTTGTACCGTTCAAGTTGAGTTTGGAGTCTTGGTGCCCTTAAAGATTTTTAAAAGAATTTTATGGCAAATATTTTTGTGAATTATTTTAGCCCGCTACATCACAGTTGATTGGTGGGTTTTGGCCCTTTTTTGAGAAAGAGACAAAAAGTCCCGTACAACGAAGAGTTACAGGGTTAAAATGTTGCACAAAAATATTTCCCATGGTATTTTATATAAAATTGCTGAACACATTCTTTATCTTAATCGTAAGGAGCACAAGATTCTTATGACGATTCACTAAAACAATGTGCAAAAGTGTTGAGCGGGACTTTAACTTCCCTTTAAATGAATCCCACCCGTAAACTAAAAAAACACTGATAAATGTGTATCTGTTTTGATGCCCTCTATCAGAATCAATTGTTTGCATCTTTTTATTTTGAAAATATTATTTTTTTTTATCACAGTGTAATTATATTCTCCACTTTTTCTATTCTATTCTAAGACCCCTATAATTTCTATTAAAATATTAAAAAAAGTACTTTTATTTATAAGCTGCCCCTATTGTGTAAATCTATTAAATTAAATATTGAGATCAATTTTCAAATGTTTTTAGGTCACTTTTATGAACAATTTTCAAAATGATGATAATTTGAAGCAACAAATTTATTTTAAATCAAATTTATTTTAAAAGTTTAGGTCTTAAGTCTTTTATGTGTTTGGTTAATGCTAAAGCAGCAAACAAGAAAAGGTAATAATAGTCAAATAAAAAATGTATTAATCATAAATATTCAGAAATACGGAAATTATTATTATTTTTATTTTGGATAAATTATTAAAAAGTTTAAAAATATTTCTCAGGATTATTATAATAATGGCAGATTTAAAATAATTTTTTTTGTAATGGATTTCAATAAAATAATTGACTATAGCAAATCAACAACAAGTTCTTCTTTTTATTTATTATTATGTATTTATTCTTTCACATAATTATCATAACTGGTATGATTGATGATTTTGGTTTCCCAGGCTTTCAATTGCACTTAAATGAAGAGTTGTGCAGGGCTATATCATACATATATATATTTTTAATTTTTTGTTTGTGCAAATTGCATCATTGTTAGCAATTTAAAGCGGCGAAGTCTATACATTTGAATACTTATTTGAAGAAACTAAAAATCATTTTGGCGTAACGCCTCCTATGTAAGATGAGTCATTATATTTTTGCTTAACGAGTCTTTTTTGTTATATGGTCAGCGAAAGATTTCTTAACAAAACACCTGGGAATAGTGATAAGCAGGGCTCTGATTTTTATGCAAATCTAAGATTTTTTCTACAGAAAGATAACAATGTGTAACCTAATTTCACTTTGTAGCAAGAAAAATTAGGTGTATTTTTTAATCGTTTAATTATTTAGTGACATGAAAATCCGAGCCCTGCTGATAGTTTTGTTTTTCCTTAATTTAGTAAATAAATATGAGTTTTCACTCTAAGTTTCTTGTATGAACTTTTTCTTGTTGCTTTAAGTATTTTCAGTAATTGAATTAGCTCTTCATTAAATAATTAAATTGAATACAGTGCTAGACGATAAGCTGTCGAACGAAAAAATAATAAATTGTATATTTCTACTAGAATAATTTTTGTATTTCGAGTGCATTATTTTTTAATTCATGCCTTATAAAATTTGACTCATAAGTAGGAATAAATTTTTAAAGACTTAAATAAAAAGTTGCATCAAAACTGCATTATATATTTTTAAAGCTTAATTACATACGACATCTTTCATAATAATTTATCAAATGTTTATGAATAAATCACTTATAATAACAATTTCAATTTATCAATCATATTTTCGATTTTAGGATTTCAAATATTTTTTCCCACGCTCTTTTCAAATTTAAAATTACACGCAAAGAAAAGATATGGTTGAGGTATTACTGCGTCAACAATATCATGTTTCCCGATATAGCTTATGGTTGTAGCAAATAAGTATTTTTTAAAACAATTGTGAAGTTTAGTTTACGACAAAAGACTCAGACTTAGTTTACGACAAAAGACTCAGACTTACATTTAATCATAACATTATTAACAGTCATATTAATAGCAACATGGTTGAATTTAACAATATTATTATTAAAAAAATTTGAGCTACAGACATAATATATCTAAAAATTCAACAACAGTATGGTTCTATAACAATAAAATATGGTTCTTGTCCATACTATTTTAAAACAGTTTACTTGCAATCAAGCTTTGGTTACAAAAGAGAAAAGTTTTGGTTCTATCTGTTGGTTGAATGTTTTTTCGTCAGTTTTTTGTTTTATTTCAGAGGTGTTGGCTTGTTTTTTCGTGTCGCTTGGTTTGAAAAAATAAAAAAATAAAATAAAAAAATTAATTTCAAATAACAAAAACTGATAAATGTTAGCAATTATTATTCGGCCATGTTGTGAAAACCATTTGAAAACGAAAAACAGTGTTCTTTTAATCGGAAAATTTAGTGCATACGTAGCTTAGTTCGGATAAAATATCTCAAATATCTGAATTATAAAAATTTATTGAGAAGCTGCAATATTCCAAGACGAAATGGCTTTCAGAACGTGGGCAATTGTAAATAAAGCACGTGTCAGCAAATATGTATGTATATATCTATGTAAGAATAGAAAGTACTTCTTCTTTCAGATTCCTCGCACTGACCAGTTAAAAAAAAAATTAAATTTTAACCATATATATGGTTGTTTTGAACCATAAATATGGTGATTTACAACCATATATTGTAGTTTAAACCATATATATGGCTGTTTTGAACCATATATATGGTTATTTTAAACTGTATATTGTAACTTTGAACTATATATATAGTTGTCTTGAACCATATATATGGTTATTTCAAACCATATATTATAATTTTGAACCATATATATAATTGTTTTTAACCATATTATATATAAAACATATTTTTTTAGCCATATATACAATCATAGTATGTTGCTCTTCGATTATGGTTGCCTCAACCATGTTTTTTCTTTGCGTGTAGTTTTTGAAAGATGACTTTGCGTAATACAACCAACTTCTGTCATTAAGAAACATTTCGCTTGTTTAAATAATTATTTGATGTGTGTGTGTGTGCGGTTTTTTTCTTCAAGTATCTCAATTAATCATTTTTCTCTCCATTAGTTGTGTCTTTTTGTTAAGTAACTTAACAATCCTCATACAAATTAACACACAATCGTAAGCAGTTGAAATGTTAACAACCTCTTGAATATTTGATATGAGCAATTTTTGTGTCAAGTTTTTGCATAATTTATGGAAATTCTAATAGAAAAATTTAATTAATGAATATTGTTAATGATTGATAGTCATCATGTTCTTTAATATAATATATTGGTTTTACCTTAAGCTTATTAGCGAAATACCTTTTATGAAACATGTAGTTATATAAAATATATGATGAACAAACTAAAAAACATACGTCTATTTAATAAGTTAAAAAATATCACGCCTCTTTGCCCAACTTACAACGTCATGTATTTTTGATCACTTTTATTTTGTTGTACGCAACACTCACAAATTTGTATTTGCTGCATATCTTTTTGGGCCCAGTTTTGATACATGCGATTATGAAGTTGTACTGAAAAAGTAATTTATTAATTATAGCGGCACACAGAGGGTGGCTTCATACATTTTGTTCAAAAAAAAGGAGTGGTCATGAGTGGTAGATCATTGAATATTAGAACCGAACAATATATTGACTAAATTAAGAAAAAAAAATGGAATTTACAATCAAAATGGATTTTTTCGCATAACATTTTTCCTATCCAAGCAAAAGTTTTCAAATTTGGTACGTATGAAACAGGCCCGATAGTCTATTATCTGCATAAGTTTATGTATCAGATTTAAGTAAGAATCCTAATATAACAAAAGAAGTATTTCTGTTGGCTGAAGTAGTAAGTGCGTTGACTACAAAGCAAATTGTGGCTAAGAATGGCAGGGCAAGTCATCAATATCATGAGTTTTTCTGATGTGTATTAGCGTGGCATTGTGTTAATTGTTGTAGGACTGTTTAAATGATGAAGCCATAGTACTAGTCACTGAACAAGTACCGTCAGCGATTTATATTGTTGAGACACAGCTTAACCCTTATGTGCGCGGCAAAAAAACCTTCTTTATATAAAAACACTATCTACACTTTAAAATATTACTTCAAATTTACGATCATATATTGTCTACATTTGTGTTGAAAATTTCTCCTTGTCTAAAATTACATCGATTTTGTAGTTATTTTATTAAAAAAACCTTTCAAATTAAACATATTTAGTCCAAGTGGAAAAAATGTAACATAAACTGTAATACGGCTGTGGCTGAATGGTAGATACGTCAGACTATCAGTCAGGAGGTAGCGGCTCAAAACTGCATGCAGCCAATCGCTTAGTAAAAACATTTTAGTAAAAACATTTTGTTGAAAAATAATGCGTGTGTAATTTTAGGTCGATAATAATCTGTAAAGTGTTGCCTACTATTATCGACCTAATTTTCAACAAAAGTGTTTTAGAGTGTAGTTGTAAAATATATATGGCATTGACAACATACAATGCAACATATTTTACAACTTGTTAACTTAATATTTAGTGCGAAAATGCTTGTTTCCACGTATCTTCCCAACAGGTAGCAGGATACCTTGCAGTACAATATAAGGAGTTTTTTGGTCGTGCAGATAATTGATTAGAAATTTCTCCATCTACATCGTTTATATACACTTTTATTTATTTATGCAGAGCTAATAACAACTAACATAACATTAAATTAAATCTTTTAAAACCCCCGAAGAAAATTGATGATAAATGCAAAACGGCTGGACCAATTTTCTGCGAAAATGAGTTAGAAGATTTTGGATCAAGCCACCTTTTAAACAAAATTTACTAAATTAAAGTCAACATGATACATTTAGAAAATATGTGATATCCTCTAAACGCCTGGACTGATTTTCTTCAAACATAGCTAAGAGCACCCTCGATCAAGTCAGCTTTCAAACAGAAAAAAAACTAGATCAAAATTGGTCTAGCCGTTTCGGCTGCACGATGACTTGATGCAGACGCACAAACACATACATACACAGAGACGCACACCACAAACTTATAACACCTGCGGTTCCCGGATACCTTGGTGCGTAGTTAAGGGCGTTAAGAGTAAATTGGTATCTCACGCAAGTCACAAACAATTTTTTTTTGCTATACGGTTGCAAAAATAGTATGGTGGGGTTCACGCAACATTCGGTAACTGTTTGCTCGTTAAATTGGTAAAATTTCCCATATATTTTCTGTCAAAAATGTTTTAAAATAAATTTTACAGCAATAAAATATATGGAAAATTTACCAATTTAACTAGTAAACAGTTACCGAATGTTGCGTGAACTCCACCTATATTTTTTTTTCGAAAGTTAGTAGTTCTTCAGGAGTTTCAGATATGCAGATTATCAATTTCAATGAAAAAAATTTGGTTGAAGACGCCAAAGGTACCCGGGTACCTACCCAGTAAAAAATTTTCATGTTTTTTGAAGCACTAAAGAAATAAAGCGCTTCATAATTCGCTTTAAAATATGAGCTTGTTCAGAAGCTGATTTCATAGCGTCACAACAATGCAGGTTTTGAAGCGAGAAAAGTATTTGCTTTTTACTTATACAAAAGCTTCGTACACGAGCTATACAAAAAAGCTGATTTTATAGTGCTGATCCAAAGCAGGTTTTTAAGCGAGAATGAAGAGTAAGTTTATTTGAGTTTATTGGTGCCGTTTTGCAACAGTGTTTTTGGTCGAGTGATTGGTACGTTGGGCTTCAAACCTGAAGGTTCTTAGTTCGATACCAGTTGAAGTTAAAATAACAAGCATTGAGTAAAAATATGAAATTAATAAAAATAAATAAAGAAAAGAAATAAGAAAAATTCAAAATGGTGTTAACGACGCCAATCCAGATCGAACCATTTTTTTCATATATATTCAGCTCTAGTGCTGAAAATGTTGATGATTTTCAGCGCTTCCAAACCGCTTTTGTGAGCAAAAACGTAGTGCTCCAATCCGGGAACTCGCCATACAAAAATCAGCAGCGATATCAGCAGGTTTGTCAGCGCTACTTTTAATCCATAGTAGAGAAACCTGCTTTATTTGAAGCAATATTTTTACTGGGTAAGTGCACACATAAGGGTTAAGAAAGTAAATGCGTCTATTTAACACCAGGAGCGCGAAACATGAGCTCTAAAAATGAGCAAAACGCGCAAGAGTAGTATTATAAAAGAATTGCGCTTTCTTTCACATTTTCACCACCTGTCCTCTCTACACTAAACCTTTCCGAAAGAAGGTAACACCTTAAGTAGCTAAGTAGTAGGCATTAATTTTGCTTCACTTTTAATAAAAGAAAGCTTCACGTAGTAATGCACTTTCTGCTAATATATTTCAGGTCTAAAGTTCCTCCTTCTTTGCTACTGCTAAACCTTCTATTTTTCTTTGCTGTAGACTTTCTTGGTATCTTATGCAATATAATAAAATACAATTCTTTTTAATAAATATTTATTCAACTTTTTTATTCTTAAAATTATAACTTTATAATAAAATTAAAAAATTCCATCTCTAAAATGTATTAAAAATTAATAGATTTTAATCACAGGCTACACATAATGCTTTAAGCGAAAATTTGAGATTAAAATCTTTGAAAAAGATAATCTTTATAATAGTTAAATTTGAAATTAATAGTTTAATAATAATTAAGTTGTTCAGAAGTGGCACAATATTCTAAATATTTTATAATCATTATAATCAAAGTATGATCTCTGATTTATCTCTTAAGCCTGTAAATAACTTTTAAGATTCATTTACACTTTAGCAGAATGAAAATAAAACAAATTATGAATATATTAAATGTCTTAAGATATTGAAAGACAGATAAAAGAAACGAAAGACTTAGGAAGCCAACTTGTGCTAATAAAAATGTTGAAGATTTTTTATTCATGAATTATTAATTAATTATTGATAAAAATGCTGATATAAAAATGTAAAATCATACTATTCTTTTATACTTTTGCTTTAAGAAAATACTACAATAAATTGCGCGTAAACTTAATTTTGTAGAAAAAATACAAATTTTTTGTTTATTTTTTTAACATGTCACATCGCCGCGCAATATAAATATACTTGTCATTTCAAGCATATTGGCGATTTGTTATCTTAAACTAACAAATTAAGTTTCAGTGCCAGATTTCTTAGATTGTAAACTGAAGATAACAATTCATAATTATCTGTATTATAATGGAGATTTTGAAATATTGCAGATAGTTTCTGAACATGCAGCTTTAAAATTATATTAATACACGTTTTTTCAAATTAATTTATAATATAAATGATTTAAATGGATTTATTTTACGTGAAAGAATATGAATATTAAAAACAATGAATGAATGAATATATGTAAACACCTACATTTCTTATTAATCCATTATTAATGGAAAAAAATTTTTATAATATTAATAAATTAACTTGATACAATTTTGTTAGAAATAAATTCAGTAAAGTTCGACTTTGGCTCACACACGAAGGGTTCCGCACGAATACACATATATCTGTTTTCGTTTTGGCACTTTTTTCATTTTTGTAATTTTTTCAATTTTAGTTTTATTTTTTTGTTTATTTAGCTATTTTTTTGGGTTTTGCTGCTTTTTTCATTTTGATAACTTTCTCTTTTTTTGCGATTTTTCGTTGTTTGCAATTTTTTTTTGTTTTTTCCGATGTTTTTAGTTTTGCAGATTTTTTTTGGTTTTGGCACTATTTTTAGTTTAATCGATTTATTTTAGTTATTTTTAGTTTTTTTCAGTTTTGGCGCATTTTTTGGTTTGGGGACTATTTAAAATTTTGGTGATTTTTTTAGCTTTAGCGAGTTTTTTATTGTTTTGACACTTTTTTCATTTTGGTTTTTTTTTTTGTTTTTTGCGATTTTTTATTTTTGTCGCTTTTTTGTTAATGGCGATTTTTTTCGTTTTTTTGACGATATTTTTAGTTTTAGCGACTTTTTTAGGTTTTAGTGCTTTTTCTCGTTTTGATGACTTTTTCGGTTTTTGGTGTTTATTATTTTTAGTTTTTTGGCGATCTTTTTAGTTTTGGTGATTTTTTGCGCTTTAGCGATTTTTTAAATGTTCGTGCTTTTTTTTCTTTAAGCGTTTTTTGTGAGATTTGTCGTTTTGGCATTTTTTAATTTTGGCTTTTTTTAGCTTTAGCTTTTTTTTAAATTTCAAGAGTTTGCCTTTTACGGTTTCCAAGATACAGTAAATTGCCTAATTACATAGTGAAAATTACATTAACTAATAGAACACCCTTTAATTTTTATTGTTTTAAATATCAGTGTTAATTGGTTTAGTCTATTCTACAGACTACATCAATTAAAACTAACTTTGAAAATTTAAAGAGTCTATATATCCATAAGTGTCTGTATATTACATTAGTATTTCAACATGTTTTGTTGCTCGCTTTAGAGCACCCTTTAATTTTTAACTGCCATATATTTGTTGTTGTAGCGGCCAAAGTTTTACATATTCTGTGAAAATTTTACACTTTTGGTGTACGGAACCCTAATAAAAACAAAAATAAACCAATTTAATAAAAGCATCCCAACAAAGTTTATCACTTTGAGCTCAAAACAGGAAATACATTGTTTTTGAATAACGTGTGATCTTAATTCATAGTTATTAATATATAAATAATTTCTCCGTTTTAACTTCAAAAAGAAGAAAGGTTATGAATTCGTCATATATTTTTTTATGTATGTTTCCTCAAAACTCTGCTATTTATAAACCGATTAAGGATTTTTTTCTGTACTTAAAAGGATGTACTGCTGCCAGATTGGGCCCGTTGAAAAGTAGGCAGGGTCACGCCCATACAAAGTTAATACGCATTCCTTTCAACTACTTCTGCTCAACCGATTCCTATAAAGCTTAGCACACATATTAATACTGCATCTTGATTAAAAAAGTGGGCAGTGCCACGCCCATATATATATAAAAATATAAATTTCTTTTCAACAACTTCTACTAGACCGATTGCTATGAAACTTCGCATAGCCATTTAGTTATCGCTACAATACAACTTTATTGTTAGAAAAGTGGGCAGTGTCACGTCCATGAAAAGTAAATATTAATTTTAACTATTTTTACTTAACCTATTCTTATGAAACTTCTCACACACAATTACTTCTCGAGAAAATACAACATGGTGATCAAAAATATGGACAGTTCCCCACTTATTTCTTAGTCGTTTTTTTTTGCCAGAATTATTTAATTAAAAACAGTTTAGTTTTTATGATTTACAACTTATTTTTTTGGTGCTGTTTTGTTTTCCAAAAAATAAAGTCTGCTTTACAGGGATTTTTATTGCACTTTGGATTAAATTTAATTGCAGCCAGTGTTTTGATTGAACTGTACCAAATCGAATCGAATTTTATAAATTTGCAAACCAGTTCATAGCTAGAATTACCATTTTTGAAATTTATTTTGTATATTTCGTCATCTTTTTTTAATTATGATATTCATGGACGCACGAAAAGTACAAAAAATTAAAAGCTAAATAATAAATTTGGAACAAATCAAATGTAATTGAAGTAGTTTTATTCTGACGCAAAAACTTATAAAGATTTTGCATGGACTTTCATCTCTAAGCTCATACTTACTTCAGAAGTATTTAAACCTTAAAAACTTATTGGAACGTTTTATATCAGGCTAGACTTCTTTGATTCAAGTTGTTTTCAGAGGCATACATGAAAAGGAAATTAAGTCTGATCACACTGAATCAGCATGGTGTTTTCAGTGGTAGCAACATCTTCTCATTAGCGTTTCTATTTTTTTTTGTTTATTCCACTTCTTAGGTAATTTGTCAGTTCTTAGTATTATTAGAAAAAATAATGAGAAAAGCTTTTAAAAGAAGATTTAACGAGTAGAAGTTGTAAAATAATAAAGGTCGGGTAAATTTGAGGTTAGGAAGTAAATAGGCTGTCAAATGATGAAATGTCAAGAATAGAGCTGTCATCCTTTGGCATTTATTTAGGGGAAACTTGGGAAATTTTTACCATGGAACCATGGCTACACTATTGAGCAACAAATTTTGATTATGAAAATTTATATATAAATAATATAAAAAAATGATGTAAATTTTGCAGTATCACTTCGTCAAGTTCGTGCAGCTTTTCCTCGTAATCAAGATCTTTTAGTACTTGGATGAGTTGAACTTTATAAGCGCGAAGATGAAGATCTTTATGCAAAATGTTGCCCAAAGTGCCTCTGATGATATGCAATGATGAAATTTTACAGGAAAATTTTCACCATTTTGATAGTCAATTTTCACAATTAAAATTTGTTGTTCAAGAGTGTAGCGTGTCATGGTTAAAATTTCATCAGTTTTCACTAAATAAATGCCAAGGGATGACAGTTAAATTCTTGACATTTCATCATTTGACAGCCTATTTACTTCCTAACCTCAAATTTGCCCACCCTTTATTTACTTTAACAGGCGTGACGTTGCCCACTTTTATAATCATAATATTGTATTGTCACAGTAACTCAATGTATTTCCAATTTTTCATAATATTCGGCTAAGTAGAAGTAGTTGAAAAATAATATTACTTTTAAATGGAAGTAACACTGCTATTGAGTGCATTCGGCTGTCATTAGACCCATTGTGATACCCACAGGACTATATACACCTAATATATTCCTAAAAAGATTTACTATTCCAGTTCCTGAGAACCACACAGAAATGTTTACAAAGTCTAACAAGCCAGCTAATGGTTCAACCCTGAGACAGTCTAGGTCCTGTAGGAAACGATTTATCTAGATACTTAAGCCTGCGTTTCTGTACAGCCGGGTAATCACAGAGAGGATGTTGGACTTACTCCTTTTCTACTTAGCCGAAGCAGCTGCTTTGGTGACCATCATAGCAAAAGCTTAGACGTTGCGACATTCTTCCGACCATACGCTGCTCTATAATAGTTCCAACCAGGAATGTAAGCGATCTTCTTCCAAGTGTTAGAAGTTACATGCTCCTAACTCTACTAATTGAGAACCAAAGAGTCTTGAATATTCTACAAGAGGTGATTTCCAAACACCTGAGAGTCTTTCTTAGCGCCCACTCTTCAATATAATTTGACAGCTCAAATAATGGAATATTAAATATCCCTTTCAGCTATTTCATTTAACTGAATGCATTCTTGCGCTGCAAACCAAACTATCTTGATATCAAATCGTTCAAGCAGAGTCAGAGATTGAATGTATGTCACTACATACACTCTTCGATTTCACCACCTCTGAATTGAGGACTTTAAAACGAGCATATAAATTATTTTCGCAGCTTCGGTTATGGCATAAAACTTCACCTGGAGCATCGTGGGGCTTTTGGATAAGCTGAGCGAGATCGAAAATCCATGATTTCAGAGGATACCTTTAATTCGATACTAGCATTTATTTTGGTACCTTCCATTTATATTGCCTTCCAACCGTCGCTCTTCGGGTTATCCACTGAGAAGGCCCAGAAACTGCTGCAAGGGAAGCTAATTGAATCATTGTCTCTAGACTGGAATTTGGAGTTGACGCCATTACACTAGTAATAGCGAGAAATGCATTCCTTTGCTTCTTCCCCGGCGTACGGAAATATGTACTCTTTTCCAGTGCCTTTCACAAGACAACCGATCCGTAGATAAGAATGGGTCAGATAGCTGTCGTATAAACTCAATAAGGGCTTAAGATCTCATATTTTGCTAAAGCTCTTTTACATACATATAATCTAAAACACTTTTGTTGAAAATTAGGTCGATAATAGTCGGCAACACTTACTGATTATTATCGACCTAAAATTAGATATGCATTCTTTTGTTGATTTTTGAGCCAAATATGTTTAATATAGAAAAAACACCCGCGAAGCGATTGGCTGTACGCAGCTTCGAGCCGCGACCTCCTGCTTGATAGTCTAGCGTAGCTACCATTCAGCCATAGGCGTACTAAACTTTATTTGATTTTTTTCACTTGGACTATATATGTTTAATTAAAACAAGAAAAAGTCCTACAATTTTGTTTATAATTTAACAATATTTACTTACCAGTACTTACAAAATTTATATTTAAAATCCCTTAAACACCAGAAATTAAACTTTGATGACGAAGAAAAATATAACGTGCTTCTATTATTTAAAAATGTTTCTGCTGTTTTTTAGACAGATTGCTTAATATTCAAAATTTAAATGTTATTTAGACACACCTTGTTCAAAAATACACACTATTAACAGCAGGTTTGTATTTTTTTGCGAAAAATTACACAAATTATATTGCAATTTTAGACAACGAGAAATTTCCAACAGAAATTTAGACAATATATCGTCCTAAATTTTAAGTAATGTTTTAGAGTGTACGAAGCGCAAAGTACTATATTTATACTATCTTCCTCATAATGCTTCCACGATAGTTTGGAGTCCAAAATTATGCCAAGGTACATATCGTCGTCCTGGAGTTGCAGATTAATACTTCCCAAATATGGTAGCCTGAGTTCAGGTATTTAGCATCGATCAATTCGTTATTTGTTGGATTGATTCTCAAATCAGTTTCCTTGACCAGTTCATATAATTTGCTGACTGCCGATTCTATGAGTTCAATAATCGTTCGCAGAAATTTACCTCTGATAAGAAGCACGAAGCGATCTGCAAGGCTACTAATTTTGAGATTTTTTAAATTTAGTTTGAAGAAGATTTTATTTACGACAAGGTTTCATAAGAGTGGAGACAAAACTCCAAACTGAAGAGTGCCTCTTGTCGCAATCTTCCTCTTTGTACTCAGATTGAGTGCAAAGTTTCATAGGCATCGGTTAAGTGAAAACAGTTCAAAATAAGCATTTATTTTAAATGTTCGTGGCAGTGCCTCTTTTTCACATCGTAATGTTGTTGTATTGTCACGGGAACTCAAGACATATGCAAAGTTTCTTAAGAAATAATATATTAAGCGGCCCATCCATTATACAATATTATTGTATATGTTATTGTACATATTATTATCGTTTTGAGCTAGACTATGCAATAAATGGTAAAGTATTTTCAAAGAAAATATTGTCCAATTTTCCTGACAGTGAAAAAGTAAATAAAACATTGAACATTGTTGCCACCACATTACACAATTTTCTTTATTGTACAATAAAAATCAAAGGTCTTTTGATTTTTGCCAATATATTGTGCTACCTTCGAATATGACATACACATTGGCGATATTATTGTACAATACGAACAATTGCGGAATTATATTGCAAGTGGGTGGGCCGCTTTAGGAAAAAAGCTGTCGCCAAAAGCCCACAGACAAACAAACGTTAAACTATATAAAAGCTTTTAAAACTATCTAAATTGTTTATTTATAAATATTTTTATATATAAATTTTAATACATGCAATTTATTTAAAAATATCTTAAATCATTTTAATTAATTATCTTGCAGTTTCCACTTAATAGCTGGCAACTCCCCAGACATCAAATTGTTCAAGATCTTGTAAAGATTTTAATCAGCAAATGATTAGAAATCATTTTGACTATTTCTCCAACTCACTCAATTAATGATTTATTGTTTTTTAATTTCAAATATTTCAGAATGATTTGACAGTAAAATCCATCCAGCATTTATTTATATGAACAAAAAAGGAAAATTTCATAACAACTCAACGTTGAGCAATATCAACTTAGATGGAAAATGAATTCTTTAAAAAATAATCTTAATTAAAAGCGAATAAAAAACAAACAACTGCTTGTTAATTTTAACTCTGGGCTTATAAAATATATATTTAGTTATTAACAATAACTTAAAGATAAAAGCGTTTTTTTATATGAACATAACAAACAGTATACAAATAAATGAAACTTTGAAAACTAACCACAATAACAAGAAGTAATAATAACAGACTTCAGCTAAAACAAACAAAACACCAAAAAAATCATAAAATAATCAGTGAAATCTAACCAAATAGTAGCCGGTACGTATGAATACACAACTTCATAAAAAAAATCTTTTGCACAGCCCACTTAAAGGTCAATAGAGGGGTCAAACTTATTTAAGAATTCATTGTATGACCAACAAAGCTTGATAGGCAAAATGAACAGAAATTTGCAAAAAATGTTATTACAAAATACTGTTTGAAAATTTAACGAGCTTTGTTAATTATTGTTGGTTATTTTTGATATGTCCCAAATGTTATAATATTTTTGAGTGATTTTTCTTATTTAAAAAATATTAAAGTTTTTAACGGAAATTAACAAATCTTTGGTGGTATCATACTATAAATTGTCTGTCAAATATAATAATATAACGTTCTTTACATATTATACAAAATAAACAGTGCTACCAATGTTGAAAAAAAAACATCTGTCTAATTTTCAACAACATTTATATTAGTAAAATTGGGTATATTTTCGTTTTCTCTATTTTAACTTAGAAGTAAGATATTTTATCGGTAAAAAGTAAAATATGCTTGAATCAGGACTCTAAAGTACCTCTATACCAAATTTCATGCAAATCGCTTCAGTGGTTTTTGCGTGAAGTGTGTTCGGACAGATAGATAGACAGACAGACAGACAAACAGACAAAAATTCCAAAATATGGTTTTTTGTTCTCTATAACCACCACAAAAATGTTCAAAAATTATTTCATGTACAGACACGCCGTTTTTACATTTTTATTATATGTATAGATATTGTTTGTTTATGATAAACTTATTGCTTGTATTCCGGACACTCTATATAATTATACATAATTATTAAAGACGACTATTTAGATCAATCATATTTTTAATAATATACGTATATAAGTATATACCAAGCGTGGAAAGAAATGGGGGAAGGGGAAACGGAATATTCTTCCCCCCCCCCCTCAAATATATAAAGAGTTTCTAAAAAAAGTTTTGCAAAATAGTATGTTTCACTTGGAACTTAAGCTGGATCCGTGACTCTCTACAAGTGTACCTTTTGTCTACTTATTACTTCAAATTGAAAATTTTCTATTGGCCAATGTGTGGTAGATTGTATAAATGTTGTTGGTAATATCCAAATAAACATTGCTTAGAAACATATTTATGTGGAAATTTCCAACAACATTTTTACGATCTACAACACATACAACAGATTGTGAATTGACCATATGCCTCTTTAAGATTCTACGTCCTATAGCGCGTGATAAAAAAAGAGCTGTCGAATAGACAATAATTGATGAAAAACGTTTAAACTTTCATAAAATTTTAAGATTGAGCTCCTATAACTCACTTACTTTTTATCCGAGCAAAGCTAATTATCCACATTAAAGAGAAGTATACATCGAAAACCACAGATTTGCCGTTATCTGGACTATGGCCGAAATTTCAATTTTTTTATATTTTTCGTGTTTAGCGCATCCTAATTAACCTAAAAAATCTTAGAAACCTGATACCTTCCAAAAATAAGCATTTTTACATCACGTTTTAAAATTAACAAACTCCTTTTCGTATCAAAAACGTTAAAACTTTGTATCAGACCACCTGAACTACGAATTATTCGATGTATAAAAATGTATTTTGAAAAAATCAAAAGAAAACGGTAGGTGAGATTTTTTTATAATGATTTCGAATTGTTTTACCCATTCAGGCAGAGATATAGATGTGTAAATGGATGTCCGAAAATATGAAATGATCTACAGTTAATATTGAATGACCCTCAAACTTTTCCCTCATCCAAGTTATTTATTGATGCGCTTGTCAATTTTTTAATTAACAAAATTATTTTTTACTGGAAAATAAAATTTGTTTATTGAATCCATTCAATTAAAACATACTCGTAAAAAATTACAACAGATAATTTATTTGAGATACTCGTATAAATATTTATAACTATTTATAACTTTATTAATGCGAAAACAAATAAACAGCATTAACATGAAATTGCAAAAAGTAAATTAGAAAAAAAACTTTAGCCCAGCAAAAAGTTTACGATTTGTTTGAAAATTGTTTCAATGAAGTCTAGTGATAAAAATGTTTATTTGGAAAATTTCAAATAGTTTTGGAATACTTTGCTTGGTTTTATATTTTTTCTTAGCAGAAAACTTTAATAAATTAATATGATAAATAGAAGTTTAAGTGGTTTAAAGTTTCATTGAGCGTAAAATTAATAATTTCTACAAACAGCATGAAATCGATAGCGACTCCAGTATCTCAGTGCTGGTGTAGTAAAAGAATGAAAAAGTTGTTGATTTGTTTTGATGATGTTGGATTTATAGTATTCAAAACATTGTTGCATTTCAGTATACTGGCAAGGTGAAAAAATAAATTATTTTAAAATAAAAACAATAAAAATTAATTCACAGAAATAAAAAGCAAAATGTTAAGGTTTTACACAATAGCGGAAATATGCTTCTCCAAGTACATTTAGCATCAACGTCTATATTTTTTGTTCTAAAATTAAAAGTTGAGCATGCGAGATATTTGATAAGTCAATACTTTCACTCATCCAAATCATGCTATTTATCAGTTTCTAAGTTTTGGCTTACTTTTGCTGTGAGATGTTGTTTCTGAAGCCCTGAAAATTTAGCGAAAAAAAAATTTATAGAAAGTAGAATTATAAAATATTAAGGGAGAAAAGTGATATTTTTCACCTGGTCCTTTTTTCGTGCATAGGCTCAAAATTGATTTATTGATAGCACAGACTTAGAAATCGGAAATTTATTTCTCGTTTTAAACAAAACTAAAATTTCTCTAATCAGTTTGATGCGCTAAAAATAACTGTGTCCCCAGTTTTTTCCTCTTACTTACAATTTTGTTTTTGTGGATAAATTTAATATTTCCACTAGGTACACCAGTATATTTTACCTTGTCTTGAGAGCAGTATGTCTGGTTACGACCAACAAAACTGAAATACATAGATGCAGGACCCTAATATCCATTCAACAGTAAAATTTCAATTTGTGTGTGTGTGTATACGTTCTATGGAAATCGCCCATACTAAAAAAAACAAGTGTAAACTAAAATTATATTTATTTAACTCTGTTCCGTTCTAGACTTGTGCCTTTCACGCAATAATGGCAACTTAAGGTACAAAAAATACATCTTTGCAAAAGTAAAATTGTAAGCTAATAGTAGAAACTTATAGAATATGTCTAAACATATACGTATTATGTAGCCACATGTCTTTTTAAACCTGGTAAACTTCTGATGGGGCGTTGACCATAATCTCGAAGTAGAGCAACTCGGATATATAAAAAACTTAATGGATACGAATTGCAATACTTGATCTGATTTAAAAATTTTTACTATACATTGCTAATCAACTAAAGGCTAGTTTTCAATTGGATCTATTGTGACTCCGAGTGGATGTGCGATATAGCACTACCCTTCCTAAAGGTTATTTTTACATAATAGACCTGCAAGATGAATATTCCTCATATAATATATTGCTTTTGGTTTAAGGATTGTACTGAGGGTCGTGGTGGCCCAGAGTGTAAAAAGGAATCTGATGATGGGACTAGTGGCTGTTTCCGAAAATATCATGATGTTAAAAGTCAAGAATTTGTCTTTATCTTTTCAATTATTACATGCTTTGAAAAATACTTTCTTAATAAAAATAAATTTAGTTGTGAACGAAATAAAGCCTTAATAATAAAATTTCCTTGGACTAAACCCCATATGGTTCGACTAAACATTTAATTTCAATTTGTAAATTCAGGGAAATCATAAAAATTTTTTATTAAAAAAATATTTTGAAAATTTGTTGTTGTATTCCATCATGAAAAGACAAAGTTCGAACAAAATAATTTACTAAATCAAATAAAATAATTGTCTAAAATATTTTTCATTATTAGCAATAAAATTTTATAAGTTCAGAATTTTTTTTTACTGAAATAGGATCTAGAAATGATTTTTTTAAAATCAAACAACATGTTTACTGAAAATTAAACTAATATTTGTTGTTGCTTTTTAGTGCAAATAATAGCTCAAAATTAAACATTTATTAAAACAGATAAACTATTTACTGATTTTAAAGCGAATTTCAATCAAATGCTTGTCTGAAAAAAATTTGAAACATTTTTTGTTTGTACGTAAAACTTAGAGTCTGGTATAGATAAAAATGTTGCAAATGAGCCATCATTAGCCACTACAGTGGGTTATAGAAATTTTATGTCAGAATAAACAATGTTTACATGAAAAATAATGAGCCTCTTTTATGATTATTTGATTTGTGAGTAAATAACTTAATATTCGATAGTTTAGTTTAGTTTTTTTTATAAAAAAACATATTAACGCCTAAACATTTGTGATAAAATTTTAATTAGTAAAAAATACAATACAAAATAGTTTATGGGAATGGAAGTTAAACTTTATATATTTCGTTTTGACTTCCGGGCTTTTATTTTATGTTAATTAATTCTAATTTATTTGCGTGGGAGATGATTTTCTTTTCAAATGCATCGTTTCATGGGCTCATTAGTTCACACCATTCAATTCGACTAGTTGTGATTTATTCTACTATGTAAGATTTATTGACCAATAAATATCGAAAATGACTCGTTTTTTACATGTAAATAGGTCTGTATGTATGTAAATCTTTAACATAACTGCATCGGACTTAAATAAAAGGAAATATCGAAAAACATATTTTATTTGAGTTTTCTTATATTTAGTAGCAATTGCGTCGTTTCTACAAAATTTCTGATCAATTACGTGTTAATGATGATCATTTTTGCCACCTACAGAAACAAATTTTTTATTATTTTTTTGTCTTAAACTGAAATGCTTCCGACAAAAAGTTTTTGTTAATCAAACCCTTTGTTTCCTCAAAATCAAATGAAATTTATGAAGTATGAAGAGTCTAATTGATGGCTAATTGCGTTTTTATAAAACTGCTTTAGGCCTTCTCAAGCTAAATAAAACACTTTGAAATTAAAAAAAAAAAAAAAAACTATTTGAAATTTAAGCAATTGTTGGTTCTTTGTCTTAACATTTTGTTGTTCAAATAAAAAATGTAACAATATATTTTGCTATTCATAACGTTTAAATATATCAAGTTTTATATTGTATTTTATATTCATTGAAAAGCCTTAATAAATGTTATTAATAATTAAGTTTGTCTTATTTTTGTTGTTGCTTTTTTCTAGTGCTTTTTTCGCTTGACCCTGAACTTGAATTGAAGTTGAATTGTGATTTTTTGTTTGTTTTGTTTTTGCTTTTTATTAATTAAGCAATGTTAGCTATTGTTAGCTTTATGTTGATTTATTGTTGTACATTAAATTAACAAGTAGTATTTATCATGTTTTAACAAAAAGCAAAGATACATGATATTTCATTATAGTTATTGTAGCATAAAAGGTGAAAAATATCATGATATAAATTAGTTTTTATGTTTAAAAATATGTATGGGTAACAAAAACATTTACACATTCATACATAATTACTCATATGTAGATATCAGTAGTGTTTGTTTTCAGTAAATAGTGTATTGAACTTTAAGTTCATTAAGATTAATGTACAAATTAGTTATTAAGCTAAACTAGACAGATGCCAGTAACTACTTGAACTGCTCATTTTGAATATTTGGATATTTTTTTTTCTAAATATTTAAATTTTTTTCAAAAAAATATATCGAAATTTTTATTGCTGAGATCATTGTAAGTGAGTCAGAAATATATTTGTTGTACAAAACCTCTTAAATATGTTTAGTAATAGAGAACGAAATAAATTTGATGAAATATGAGAGAATTCAAGTTATAAATTAAGATTATTGTAAAAAAGGTCTTTAAATATATTAGACTTAAGAATTTTTGAATACTATAATGTGTATATATAAAAGGGTTCTTAAATGGGCTTTTGTTTAATTAGCTTAAATTCGTTCAATATTATTTTGAATAGTCATCATTATTGAAAACAATATGATGTCAGATTATTTAAATACAAATATGAAATAAATTTTTTTTTAAATTTATTACTAGATATGGGTGTCCGCTTCGCGTACTTTGAGTTCACTTTACGACCATAAGTTCCACCCAAGTCTACTGGTCACTGAACACTGATACTATTCTATGCTAATATGCGTTATAGCGCCTTCTTTTGTCAGTAATGTTAGAAGAGTCATCGGCGAAGTAAAACAATTAATAAAATGGCTATAGCCAATGTTTAAAAAATTTAATGCGTCTACTTAGCACCAGAGGCGCGGCAGCACTGCTCTAAAAAATTAATAAAACGCGCAATAGTAGAGTTGTAAAAGAATTAAGCTTCATATATTTATCTCAATTCATATCTGTTCTCTCTACTCTATACCTTAACCAAAGGAGATAACACATTAATTAATTAACTGGTAGACAGCCTGCGGAAAATTTGGTGACAATTGATCCAAAAGTACTCGTCCTATGACTTGAGAAAATGAGACTGGTACCAAAAATAAGGAGTAGTGAATGATGAAAAAAGACATATTGTGTAAATGGTCACATATTAACAATTTTCAGTCAACTTAGTTGGTATTCCGGCTAGTATTGTAGTAAACGGCACTGAACAAATTCGATGCACCTGGATCTAAGGCCTATCACATAGTATCTATTAATTGTCTCCCTTCAATGAGACTGCCATGCCACTCAGGAACCTGTTTCGTAAGACACCGCTTAAAAATAAAATACAATTTCTAGTTGGATTTGTAGCAATAAAAAAATAAATTAATCGATAATTACAGCTGAATTTTGGAATAATATTTATATATAATCTATATTACTCGACACCGATTAGGACTCCATAAGATAGTTCAGAGACAAGTTAAAAGGTGCATACAAAGTATCAATTAACCCCATCCTAGGCTATCCCCATGTAAAAGTGGCTGGTCCGCTTCATAGGAAGTGTTAGAACTCGGACTGGTCCCTACCACCTGGGTACCGGTCACGTGACTTGTTTTGTGTCAGATCCATTTACCGTAGGGGCATTAAGTGCCAAAGTGTGTTTTTTCTCCTTAAAAAATAAAATTAATATTTTATAATAGTACGAGATCCCACTTAAGAATAACTTCAGCCTTCTGACAATCGGAATCTGTATTATGATCAATAGCCCAGTCAAATAAGTATTTGACCTTGTAAATTTCTATACACTTTTTTCTTCGCATGATATCACGTATGCGTCAAAAAATCAGTACTTTGTGAATATATCACTTCACGAAGGTTGAACAGAATAAAATTTTCTCACAACTTTTTATGGACCGATGTTTCGTAGGATCAACTGCTATTGAGGAAAGTTTACATAAATTTTTAGATTGCGTCGTAGTCCTTCCTAAAATAAATTTGTGGAAAATTTTTTTCGGTTCCATCGTTCTATCCAGGAAATATATGGAAAAAATATGCTTAAGGTTTGAGTTTTAATGATAAAAATGGTGTTACATCTGAAAATTTTGTTTGCAGCCATTTAGCTCTCTTGGGTGTAGTTTCTTTTACGCTTATCCGACGCATGCAAAAATTAAACCTAGACTCTGCATGGCGTCATATACCCAAAGAATATCTCAGATACTAATAAAACGAGGGTTGGTGCTCCAAGATGTTATGGTCACACAAGGGGAACGACGCAACCACTCAACCCATATTTTAACTGTCTTCTATATACACATGCCCGCATATATTGGTTATTGTAACAGTTTTGGAGATATTTGACTTTTAAAGCTATATATATATTCTTTTACCTACCTAAAGAGAAGATCTTAACTGTAGCGAATACAAAATCAGCCCAGTTACTTAGATTTTGGTGTCTTGGTTTCATACTAAATTTTTTATTGTTTGATGGAAGGAAATGTTGAAAAACGTTCGTACCTACTAATATTATAAATGGGAAAGTTTGTATGTTTGTATGTTTAGAGGTTTAAAGGCTTGGATGTTTGATCCACTATCAAGCGAAAGCCCCTTAATGTATTTGGATGAAATATGGTAGACGGATAGCACATGGCCCAGATTTTCAGAGGTAAAAACGTGTAAAGATTGGTACTTTTGATACTTTAAATTTTTTCAGCAGTTTGCCGACGAAGTCGCGGGTAAATGCTAGTAAACTCATAAAGTTAAAAATAGAAAAGTAGAATTTTGTATTCTTTTTTTTCTCAAGGTTATTTGAAACTGGTCTTTTTTGCCCAATCATAAATACAACTGATAACTGAAAAACTCCCATTTTAGGGGATTTTCAAAATGTATTTGGGAATATTTGAAATTGTATTATTTATTTTTCCATTTAGCATATAAATTCGTATATATCGATGGCTTAATATAAAAAGTGCACATCTCGAATTTTCGATATTTTACGGGGGGAAAAAACTGAATAAAACTAAAACGTTTGCATACAGAAATAACTTTTTAAGTGGCCATATGTCCCTTATTTTCAACCGTAATTTAATTAGCTCTTCCAGGAGGATGTGTTTTGATGTTGACTACCAGAGAGGTTAAAACGCGATTTCGAAAAAATTGAGATACGCCTTTTTTATATTAAACCATCTATATGTGTATTTAGTTGTAATATTTCATTTGATAATTTTGTTAGTAATGGTATTATAGCATTAAATGGTATTATAGCATTAAAATTAAATGTAGTTTGTCTAAAACATTACGTAAAAGTTTTATAATTAAAGGAATGAAATGTAACATATCGCACAGTGAGTTCAAAGGTACAAAATGGCAAATACATAAAAAAAAAATTTTTTTAGAAAAAAAGTTTGAAAAAAAATTTTTGTTTAACCTGTTAGGCGCTTTTTTATTTTATTATTATTTTTTAGTAAAATAAAATCTTTAGTTGATCTTCCATCCTTGTGTTCCAACTTTTGATCTAAGGCGATAGTACTATTGATAGTATCGATGTTTAATTACACAAAATTCAGGTTTTTTTGGGTAGTTTAAATAAAAATTTTATATTTTCTTCTTCTAATTATAACAATTCCTAGCAGCTCTAGTTTTAAAGATGTAGTGACATTTAATATTTGCATATAGGTCTAAAACCTTAGCCGTTAGTACTTTAACTTTAAAAAAAATTTAATTTCATAATTTATTATGATAAAGTATGATAAAGTATAGCACGAAGGTTTAATAGATAAACTAAAGCAAAACCGACCCGAAAACATCCTTAAACTTTTAGAAAGCTATTTAACTGAGTGAAAATTTGTTGTTAAATAAGGTAATTTTTAAAGCCCTCCGCAGCCCATTGAAGCCGGAGTTCCTCAAGGCAGCATCCTCGGTCCTGTTATATATCTGATATATGCCTCTGACTTGCCGGTAAGCAGTAACATGCACATATCAACATTCGCTGATGATACAGCTTTTCTAAGTGTTCACAAAAGCCATCAAGAAGCCACCCGCAATTTGCTAGATTATATGTATACCCCAGTTGGAACAATGGCTAAAACAATGGCGGATAAAAATTAACGAACAAAAATGTCTACACATTACTTTTACATTGTGCAAAGAAACCTGCCCACCTATACAAATAAATAACCGAACTATACCTCAACACACTGAAGTAAAATATCTCGGTGTTCATCTTGATCGTCGTCATCGAACATGGAAGTCACACATAAATGCAAAGGTGACCCAAATGAAATTAAAAGCAGGTCAAATGAATTGGCTCATTGGAAGGAACTCTACTCTAAGCCTAGATTGTAAACTTCTTCTATACAACTCCATTCTAAAACCAATATGGTCCTACGGAATGCAGTTATGGGGCACTGCCTCGGCATCAAATGGAGAAAAAATTCAAAGGCAACAAAATAAAATACTCCGTACGATTACAGCAGCCCGCCCCATGGTATGTCAGAAACAAGCGAATTCATAAAGACCTAGATGTGCTGCCGGTTAAGACAGTGTTTTCTAAACACGTGACAAGCTACATAAAAAGACTTGAGAAGGAGGGACACATTTGCTCTCAGCCGAACACGAGAGACGTAGACAACCAACCGCTGTAACAAATATCTTTGTCTGGCACTGGCTGGACTTAAAAATTTAAATTTTAGAGTTAAGATTTGATTACTTATTGTTAGTTCAATTTTATTCAAGATACAATAAATAAATATAACCGAAAAAATAATAATTTATTATGTCTTTAAATATTGTAAATAAATAAATAAATAAATATTTGCATAATTTACTCTATTTTTGTATTATTCGCTTAATATTTCACACCTTAAAATACTTTCTGGATTATTAATCTACACAAAAATTTCTTTCAGTTGAGTAGAGTCCAACTGGTGAGTACATCATACCGTTATATCGACCCCTTAGCGCCCAATGATCGTAAGCGACAAAAATTAAAATTTTCAGGGGAAGGGTTTTTTATTGTATTTAAACATGATTTATATTCATAAACTGCCGCTTACGCTCAAATCTTACAGCCTGTACTTCAAAAGTTATTAACAATTTTGATATTTTCACGATTTTAAACTATGGGTAGGCTCATAAAATATTGATTTCAATAAAAAAATTAGTTTTTTACAAAATGTCGCTTACAAAATGTGTCTTACTGTTATTGAAATAATGTTAAAAATCGTGTATTTTTAGTTTAGTCCTTAGAAACATTTTTTTTGCAAATTTTCTGAAATCAAGCAAATTGATTCTTATGTATTTTTGACCGCTGATTACGAAAATAATAGTTTTGTCTAGCACCTCTTGTTTTAGAGATATTGTGCATTATATAAAAAATTTTTTTAATTTTCCTTTATCTAGTACACACGTTAGTTAGCCTTCTCCTCCCATCAAGAATAAAGCGTTTTATTATTGGATTACACCACTCTTGTATCCTGTATTTCTTTTATGGGTCAGCATGTTAAATTAAAATAAAATAAATGAAATTAACTTTATTGAAAATACGATTTTATGGCATTAATGTTGGATATGTTTTCCAGCATGTGACTATGCGGCAAAAGCTCTTATGACGCAATGTGAGCGCACAATTTTCCTTGATAGCGCTTATCAACAAAATTTTAGTTTCTTCCCCTGACTGATTTTATTTCAAATTTGCATATTTATTGTTTTTAAATTCGTAGCTAAAGAAGTTACGAACGCAGCCTTTTCTACAAATTTCGCAATAAAACTTTTTTATGTTTTGTTTAAGTTCAAGGTTTCGCAAAAACTTAAATAAAAGTTTCTCTTCTCTAGTAAGATTTTTCCTCCTCTTTTTGAAATCTAAACAGTGTTGTTTGTATGAATTATCGCCATTAAACTTCATATTTAGTTTTTTATTTTTTATTCATTCAACATTTTTTATTTCACACTAAAGTCATCAATTAAAACTAACCTTGATTGTCGTCGTGTGGCAGACATGATACATGCTTTATGTCAAATTATGCGAATTGAAGTGTAGTTTTTGCTGTTACCACAGCAGTTGTTAGTTTTTCTCTCCATTTATTGTTTTCTTGTTGTCAAATAATAAACTTTAAGTATATGTGCAGTCAAGTGGAGTTAAATAAAGTGTGTGTGTGTGTTTTTTTTTTAAATAAATAAATGATAATAATACTTATGTATACTTATAAAACTTCGCTAAAATTGTACGATTATATTTATTTATGACACATACATTGTTCAAATGTATGTTAAGAATAATTGCTAATGATCGATGATGAAGAAGACGATGACGACGTGGAAGGTGGAGCAAAAATTAACAAGTACTTGCGGTTTTTTGTTGTTGTTGAAAAAAACATGTAATATAAAATTCTTGAAAGGAAGTTTATTTGCTAAGAACAAAAGACTTAAGTAACAAACTTATTAATGGTGGTATTCCATGAATTTATAAATAAAAACGTTTATAAAATTTTTTTAGATTTCTTAAATGAAATATACAAAATATATAAAGATTTCTAAGCTCTTAAAATTAATTGTTTTAATTATTTTTGGAAAATTTTGCTATTTTACAAAAAATTTTTGTGTTAATTATAAAGCATAGATTTTGCAAATATTGGTATGATGACACTCTTTTGAAGACAGATTTATCAGTTTCAATAGAAATCAAGGCTGAATTCTTAAAAGACAAATATGGTTTAAGGAGGTTAATTTTAATCAAATATATATTCTTAAGTCTCATCTTAATGGATGTTACAAAGCAAAATAAAATTAAAAAAAAGACAATCTCATCTTGAAAATTGATAAACATACTTGTGACTATAAATACAGTTTTGGTCAAGACAACACATGGAGCAGGCACGTTTACTATCTGACCTTAAACATTTTTTTAAAGCTAAAGGTTTTTAATTAAATTTCCAAATAAAATCAGAAAATCTAATTAAAATAAATCAACTTGTAGTTTTTTTTTATGTTAAACTTAAAGCAATGAATAATAACAAAAATAGCTATTTAGTAATATTTTATAGGGTGTTTATGTAGAGGCAAGGAAATTTAAACTGGAAAAATTATTTACTCCGAACGTCGATTTGACAATTGATTTGGTATTATTTTGGTTCAGCAATTTATCATGTAGAGACTACCACTGAAGCAACAATATGTGAGTTGTTTGTGAAATGTGTTGCAGTTCCAGAAGTGCATTAGACTTTTAGCCCTGCCTCTAAAAAATTACCATTTACAAAATAAAAAGAGGCATTTTAAAATAAAAAACATTACATTATTGAAAGTGCACTAGTTATTTTTTATATTTTATAGAGCACAGACAGCATAACTGGCGGCTATTAGTAGCTGTTTGACAATATATTTTATAAAAACAAAATTGTTTTGAGTGCACTATGTGCTTTTGATCATACATCAACATCATCGCCATTGCTGTTGCTCCATTTAGCTAATAAATTTAATTATAATTTATCAGCAACTATTTTCTTTGTTATTAAGAATGTACGAGTATTGTTGAAATTTAGTAACTTGTTACTTCAATTCATTCATATTTTCACTTTCACGTTCATTTGTTCATTTTTAATATCAACTTTGTTACGAGTAATATATAGTACAACACTAAAAAAGTTAGTATTAATTTTGAATTTTTTTTTTTGGTTATAAACTTTTGTTACTTATTTACGATTTTATTTTTCTAACACTTCTCGTGTGTCCATTGCAAAACAAACATTTAAAATAATTATGATGCCGCGCTTATGTTTTGGAGGCATATGATTTCTTTTTTGTTCATTTAAGTCTTTCATAAATTTAAAGATTTCATATTGTAACAATAGTAGTAGCAGTAAATAATGAGATGCTACTGCTAGACAGAAAGAAGTAAAGACAGACAAATTAAAATGTATTTTTGAAAGGCTTTAGTTATGTTTTTGCATCGACTAAGATTTAAATTCGATTTTAAATGACTCTGTTAAAGGCAAATGATTTTTAAAGTTAGTCGGCTTTAGCAGTGATTGTAACAATAGTGATTTTTTGCATAATACTAAAATAATAGTTTCTTTTAATAATTAACATTCTCAGAAAAAAAAAACTAGAAATAGTCTGTTGAATTTTTCCATAAACGTATTATCGGCTTCGTAATATTTATTATCAGGTCTCTATATGATGAAAATCGATCAGTTTTAAAACGATCGAGATCAGTTGATCAGGAAATAAACAGTATTAAGAATTCTGAAAACAGTTCATCAAATATTATTGGAAAGTCTGTAACTTGGATTTTGTCGTCTGCTGAGGTAACTTAGTCGCGTCCAGGGTCTACTTACGGATCCACAAACATTAAGTAATAAGACCTCTGATTTTCCTTTTCTGGGGGCTAAATAAAATAATCTTTTTATTGAATATTCTTTTCTTCTATATCTAGTTGTTCAATTTAATACGAAGATAGCTATGATAACTTAAATATAATCAGGCGTCGGATAGATTCGGCATATAGCAGGCTCGGTTCGTACAGCTTGACTCAATACAATAACAGGGTAGTACACAATTGGTTCGGGTCATATATCTTCAAACGGCTCGTTTCTAGTACGTTCGTAGAATAGTAAATCGGCTAAGTAGTATTCGGGTTCGTAAGCGCCTTAATATTGGAGCTTACAGGTTGGCAGATAGTGGGTTCGATTATCGCAGATTCACATGATCGGAGACAACTGGATCGATGATCGCTGGTTGGATGACTTCAGTTGCGACGAATAACAGGTACAGGTTAAATACGTGCAATTTTTCTTAAATTAATGCCTAAAATATTACGATCGGTTCGTAGGCTAGGGAACAGTCAGCCGAAGGCGCTGTGAGAACAGTCAACCGAAGTCGCAGTGAGAACAGTTAGACCAAGGCCCGCTGTGAGAACAGTCAGCCGAAGCCGCTGTGAGAACAGTAAACCGAAGTCACTGTGAGAACAGTCAGACCGAGGTCCGTTGTGAGAACAGTCAACCGATGTCACTGTGAGAACAGTCAGACCGAGGTCCGTTGTGAGAACAGTCAACCGAAGACGCCGAAGCCGCTGTGTAAAATTTAAAGCTCCCCTTTAGCCGAAGCCAAAGAGCAGTGCAAAAAATTGGTGAATGCCTTTTCCACTACGGAAATCCCAGTCGATTCTTATTCAGAATCAGAGAGCAAATTCTTGTCGTGTATGAATGGCTCATGATTGTGTGCAAACCGAAACGAGAGTTATTTCTTACGGAGCACAATGGACAACGGGATATAAAAGTAACGATCAGATACCCTGCAGTTCTGATAATTTATGCTACCCTGCAGTTCTTAGACTAGGAACTTATTATTTCTTATTATATTACTATCGTAAATATATCTTGTGTAACGTAAAAATAATTATTTTTATTTGCACGTTACAAAACTTATTTTAAAATATACTCAAAGCGGCATAATGAGCGCATAAGAATTTTTATCGGTTTAATTACAAATACCGTTAATAACTTTTAATAAAATTAACCACTTTCAAAAATAATAGCTCATATATTGCTATTAGTTTTTGCTCTTATATATTGTAGGATGTAGTAACATCTATCTGCAAGGTTTGCAAGAGCATTTACGCATCAAGAGTGATTTCTCCTATTTCAAGTTTTCTGTGAATTTGTTATCGAAAGACTTTTTTACCTAATAAATTATTGAAAGTAAGTTTTAAGGAACTACTTTTTACTTTAATCCAAAGTATCAATAAATATTTATTCTCAACATCTCTGATAGTAATTATTGACAACATAGAGATAATTAATAAAAATATTATTCTGGTTCGCCAATCCTCTCTGCCAAAGTTATTTACACTCTCAGCTCAAATTTATTTTCTGTATATTTTAGTTTCGTGCCGTTGCTTTTGCAAATGATAATTTGGCTAAGATGGTAAGCGCGTTGAGTATTAAACAGTTCATAAAATAAAATTCTTTGGCAAGATATTAAAATTCTTAGCTTCAAACCCAAGTCGTGCCACTTGGCAAAATATGAATAAAATTATTTAATAAATGAAATATAATTTGGACGAATTTCACATGCTATACATTACAATGAAGAATATTTTGTTGAACAAATAACTGCTTAATTCACAACAATTTGTATCGCCTTTCTTGTATCAAATACCTAGTGTAATTTGTATCGGCTTGTAATATTGCATTGATGGACAAAAGAAGAACAAGATACATACAAATAATCTCTGAGTATCGTAATAAATAAGACTTTTTCAAAACATATGACATAAAAGTTTACTGAATACACTAATTTTTATATGAAAATTATCAACAACAAGATTACACTATTGTATTCAATGCAATATTACACTCGATACAAAGATACAAGAGGTTTTGTGAATTAGGCAAATATTTGTAGCAGCTCCAAAACAATCGCTTTTTCTCAACATTGTAAGCTTGACTTTATATCTATTGAATAGAAATCAAAAAAGTGAACTTCATGCTATGACAAGCCGATGTAAAAATCATTAGAAATTATCCGGTTTCAATGCACTTCTTATTGACATCTTTGGAAGTTCCTTTTTTGCTAGGTATATAAGACCAGCACTCAGTGAATGATCCATAATCACCCCAATGCTGATTAGAAGGAGTATAGAGTGAATATATATTGGATTTGAACTTTTCAACATTGAAAGTGACAGGTAATACCTCTGCGAGGAATTCATTTCACTTACGAACTGTTTGCCTAACGAACGAACTATCTAGTGCGATTACTGGCGTATCGACCGCAAATAGATGTGCTGTAAATGAAGAACGTATAGAGCGGATTTCGGTTACCTGATTTCATTGGAACACATTCCATTGTAATAAAGATTAAATAGCGTAACAGCTTGCTGCTTTGCTTCTTCGCTCTCTTCTGTATGATCGAGTAACCTCAAAATAGACCCACACATGAGGGTGCTATTTCATTTCGGTCAGATATAAAGTAGTATTAATAGTTGGCAAATTAGATGGAATGAAATATCTCTTTCATCGTTTTCAAAAACCGAGGCACTTTAATGCTTCTTTGGTAAATTGAAAAATGTGATAAGTCCATTGATTTTCTTGCGCAGAACATCAAGAGCTTCTGATTCCCCAATACCTTTATCATCCATAATTACAGATAGTGCAGCAAGGTCGACCATAATTAAATAAAACAACTTTTAGGACAAATTTTTTTATATCAAAACACAGTTCTGAAAAAATTCACATAAGATCTCAAATTATTCCTATGAATTTTATTAATGTTTTTGTACCTTAAAAACCTTTTAAAATAGTGAGGAAATTAATTAAAAAGTTCCTTTCATTTCATTTAACAAAGCTATTTTGAAATCCAGCCATTACATAAATTCCTACATTTCTTAGCAAATTAAACATCTGACTAAAGATAATGTCTGTTTAACAAAATTTATTTTCTTATAAAACCCACAGTTTTAAAGGGCCATAAAAATCCAATAAATTTTAAATTACTTTGAAAGCTTGACATTAAATAATTTACAATTAATTCTTAAAGAAAACAACAACAAATTTTTTTGTTCCTTGCTTGAACGACATGAGTATACGAGTATTGACATAACTAATGAGAAATAATTAATTGTTTATGCATTTACGATTCAGCAAATTTCCAAATCAAAGGAACAAAGTTATAAACTTGAATTTTAATTTGTTTGATTACAGAGGCAAACAAATGTTTGCTTTTTTATCGCATTGTAATTAAATAA
The DNA here is from genome assembly GCA_956483635.1 of Panzeria rudis. Classification (NCBI taxonomy): domain Eukaryota; kingdom Metazoa; phylum Arthropoda; class Insecta; order Diptera; family Tachinidae; genus Panzeria; species Panzeria rudis. Next base: position 199,237,729 of record OY101448.1, read on the forward strand.
AATATTCATAAGAATTCATTGAATATGTGAGGGAAAAAAAACAAAAATGCATCATTTGAAAGAATTTTATTAGATCAACGTGTAAAACAAATTGTGGAAACAAAATATAGAAACATACTTTTTTTAAAGCAATCATGACACAACATTCAATGTAACACATGAAAAGATTACATATAGCTGAGCGGTTCAACACCATTTCCTTTTAATGTTAAGAAATATTAAATATTATTTAATATTTAAAATAAAGATTTATTTGTTAAGGGTTAAGTAATGTCCAAATTCATTTAGTTGGTGCTTTATCAAATCATCAGTAGACTTCAACCATACTTTTGAAAAGTTTCACACCTCTTGTCTTATGCACAGACTTTCAAAAATCATTTGAGAGCCTATAACTAATTTTTTTTAAATCACAATAGAATAAGTATAGTAGGCTTAGAAACTTATACAAAACTCAACAAACAATTTGTTTTCGATATGAATCTATTTTCTTTTTCTACACCTTTATACAATTAGTCCCCCGTTGGGTGACAATAAAAGTATTTAGTTATAAGGCAAAATGAAAAATAAAATCCCAATTAAAGCATTTATTAAATTTATTTAAAAAAATATATATATTTTAAAACTTTTGAAAAGTGTGGTTGAAGCCTAATGATGATTTGGTAAGGCGCCAATGAAATGCATATAGACATTGCTACGCCCTCAACAAAAAATTTTCATTTTAAATAAAATTGGGAGAATATATCAAATAATAGATTTAATAAAATATTTAATATTTTCCATTACCATTAAAATACTCAAAACATTTCAAATAAGCGATATAAAAAGATTGATAAATTAATTGATGGATTATTAGCACAAATAGCTCCACGGTTGATTAATTGATTGATAGAAACATAATTTCAGAATTCACGACTTATTGTGGGAATTGTAGTTTGTATAAATATTGTTGGTAGTTATTAAGTAAATATTTCTTTAGAAACATGTTTATGTGGAAATTACTATCAACATTTATACCATCTACAACTGTTACAAAAGGCTGTGAATTGAGCAAATATAAATAATTAACATTTATGCATAATTTCTTTAAACTGTAACAATTTAACTTGAAAGATATTATGTTGTTCAATAGGTTCAATAATTGAATTTAGATGAATTCAAACTTTTATTGAGAAAGGAATATTAGAATATCTATTCATGAGACTAACAAAATGAATCAATACTGATTTCGAGGCCACTACTTTGCTCACATCTGTCAGAAGATTTTAATTTTATTCCACATGAAAATACAGAACGTTTTTATATACATTTATTAATACATTAAGGAAATAGTGTTGACGTCTGTAGACACACTTACTATACATGAGCAAAATATGTAGTAACGCTAACAATGAATATTCATTAACAAGTTTTAATGCAATCTGAGCCAACCAACTAACTCTATTCAATAGAAGAAAGAAAGAAATAAATAAAAACAATAAAGTTTTTCACTGACACCAGGTTACTAACTAGTGTAACGTTTGCAAGTTAACATGTTGTTTGCGAGAGATGTTGCATAAATTGCAGCAACCAACAATAAACTGTAGAAATGAAAAAATTGAGAAATAAGTAAATAAATAAACACGAAACATGAAATTGTAAACTGAGAAGGAAAAAAAGCACGAACTAATAGAAATTGTGGAAGATAAAACGATAAAAAATTAAACAAAAAAACATAAAATGTAGATGAGAAAATGATGTGTTTGTTGGAATGCAATTGATGAATAGCTTATGATGTCATTGTTGTAATTAAGTGACTGACTAACCGAATGGCTTACTGCCAGCCTCTAACACGTTTTTTTATTAGCTTTTTTATATTGTTCATCAGCAATTGTTAAATAGCTTAATAATTAAATGAAAATTTTTAAACAATTTTCTGTATTGAATAGTTGTACGAAACCAAGCAATTGTTTATGGAAACAATTTGAAAAATAATTGTCAATTATTTGCAATAACCTGAATTATTGTGTCAAGTTCAATGAATGATCGAAATGGAAATTGGTAAAAAATAAAGTTTCTTTTCAATTAACTCTTTTAATGTTTGATAGGAATAAGTGATATAACAATAAATAACTATAACAATATGTTTTAATTAATTACATTTAAAATAAATAAGAATTTATATTTTATATTAACACTTGTTCCTTTTCTTTCTTAAAGAAAAATTCTTGAGGTAAATAATACAAAAGACTTAAGTGAGCAACTTGTTTTTATGGGCTCCACCAAACACAAAGTTGAGTTGTTCGGTTAGTTAAATGACTCAAAGTGTTTGTAACAACTTGACACATTTTAAAATAATACCATTTATCCCAAACATTAGAATTAATTAAAAATAATAATAATTAAATTCTAAAAGTCGTAATCAAAGACATTAAAACTAGTTAAGAAGGGAATCTAAAGCAAAATTATACATATTTGTAAATCTTTTGATTTTATATATGTACATATGGTACACAGAACAAATTTTTTCCCACAATTTTCTAATTAATATGTTAATTCAATCAATTGGTTTTATTTTCTTTTAAAACAATGCTATCAATTAGATTTTAAATCAAGTTACTATAAAATAGAAAAAATTTCTACATGTCAATTGTATGTAAATAAAATAAATTTAGTTTGCATGTGTGAGAATTGTAAAATTTTTTTGAGTATGCGACATTGTTTTATGACAATTAATTGATTATTTTTCTTAAATTTCAATTAATTTTTTAATTGATATAATATAATTTTAATTGAAAAAATCGAAAAATATTTTCAATTAATTCTGTTGAGTTAATTCTACTATTTTCGTGATTGGTTGAAAACTAATTAATTTTTTAATTGGATGTTCGTTTATATATATATATATATATATATATATATATATATATATATATATATATATATATATATATATATATATATATATATATATATATATATATATATATATATATATATATATATATATATATATATATATATATATATATATATATATATATATATATATATATATATATATATATATATATATATATATATATATATATATATGTATATCATCATATGAAACGTAAAACCATGTAAGTAACAAAACATCAAAACCGAGGTTTTAATAAATTATTGTATATTATATCGAAGCCCTAACAATAATCAAAAATATAACAACGTAGCCACTATAACTTGTACTATTTTATAAACTGTTTTCCCTCTCCTGGAAAACTTAAAAAATTGTAGTTACATGGGTTTACGTTTTATATGACGATATGTATTTATTTATGTATACAATAAAACTTTTTAGACTTTAACAATATTTTCATGTTTGTAAATTTAACAAACTTGCAAACTCGTTACTTACACCTTCGCTCGCAGTTTATTATTTCAATAAATAATTTCTATAATATTTACATAAAAAATAATATGAAAAAATAAAGAACAGCAGAAATGCTTAAATGATCTAATAGAAAATATCAATTGTGCAAATTAATTATTTGTCAAATTTCAAAAATTAACAAATAAATTACACTTAAACATTGAAAAATTGTTAAAAGAACTTAAACTGCAGAAGGTGTGAAGTAATAATTTTAAATAAAAATAAGCAAATTAATAATAAAATGAAAGACTGACAGCTAAGACGTTGAAAAAATACTTTGTAACCATACAAAATTAATGCTTTGTTTGATAATACAATTTTGTTTTTATATTTTTTAAAATTATTTCCAAGTCAAATTAAATCATAATCAAGGCATATCAACACCAGGTAGTCGCAAGAGAATTCGCCGTGAAGAATTTATATTTGGGCTGCCTAAAAAGCTGATACATTGACACAGTTGACAGTTCAAATATGGACAAGAATTCATAGTCACCTGATTTCTCGAGGCCACCTGCTATTAATTCGCCTTAATCATAATCTAAAATTTAGACATTATATTTCAATTGATATATCTCGAATTATAATTTTGTTGTTTTTCCTATTTTAGCTTTTAAATCTAAACTATTTACTAGTCACTGCTACCTGCCTTGTAAGTGCTTGTAGAGCGATACGAGTGGAGTGGAATACAAATACGGGTCCCATTATACCACCAACACCAAGGACTACCATAAGACCAGTGCCACCATTTCGAGAGCCGGCACCCGTATGGGAGGACTTAAGTAATGATATACCCAATCCTAATCCTTATATGTAAGTAACATATTTTCCATCAAACATTTGTCAAATACAAACAAAAGACTTAAGACACATGCTTAAACAAAATTTTAGAAATTGTTCGCTAACGATTTTTATATTTAATTAATTTTGTTTGAAAACAGTCCAACTTTAGCTAAACCTTTTGATTGTTATAAAAGCGTTTTCATTTTTAATATATTTTTGAATCCAATAGCACAAGTTTGTAAGGTTTTGGACTGGAGCAACGGAAAGTTGTTTCTTATATTATTTTGTGGAGCTGAATTCGCGTGTGCCATAGGTTTCTTTAAACTGATTCTAGGTTTCTAGTTATGTTGGAACTAGAGAATAGTTTGTCCTATTTAGTTAAATAAATAACGTGCAAATAATATTATCTTGAAAAATTTTACATATTGCTTTTTAATCTGCTTAACAGATTCGGAGATATCGTAAAACTTCTGCAAAAAAAAATATTAAAAAACTTTTTGGTTTTAAAAGTTTATGATAAATAAAAATGCAACAAAAATTCTGTTCTTTTTCTATTAACATATAGGTAAATATGTTCCAAACAAAACGAGAAATGTTTCTTTAAAATCCATTCACAACTTTTGATTTTGTTCACAATTAAATGAGAAAACTCAATTGGAAAAAATTGCGATTTTCATAAAACATACATACATACACACACACAAATTAAATCTTTAGTGTTGTATGCAAATTATGTTGCGCAGCTTCTCAATTTTTCCCGAAAACTGGAACCAATTTGTAGACTACATATTCGAACTCAGTGCTCTAAATAACAACTTTCTATTACTCCAGTCCAAAAGTTAGCCTTAATTTGTAAACTTGTGAATTAATTAAAAAAAATTATAGTACTTTACTTTTGATTATTTTAATTTTATAATTGATTTATTTATGTAGGAAATGATTTATGGTTAAATTCATTCAAATCAATACCAAATTTTAAAAATTTCCTTTTGAGAGACTTTTATAGCTGTAGATTTAAAGTCTCTCAAAAGGAAATTTTCTCACGAACACAGAAAACAAACAAAATATAAAATAAAATTTATGTTTAATTAATTCCTACTTTTTGTAACTATTTATTTTGGACTTTTTGCTTATTTATCAGTTATATACCACCGCCACCTTCACGTCCTAAACAGCGTCTTAATACAAATATCAACTATAATGGCAACGATAGCAGCGACAAAAACTATGGAACGCTTGTAACACCAGAAAATGCAAACACCTTCTATCAGCAAAATAATTCACCTCAAGTTGCAAGTTTGTCACCTCAATATATACCCAATGTGGGTACCAGATATGTGGCTGTAATACCCTCTACCATCATTACAAAATCTTTAGCTTCAGCCAATAAATATCCGCAAACAACATCGGCAAGTTCGCTTTCGCCAGATGACAAAAACTCTTACAAGTTGCAAGGCAAATACAATGTCAAAACGAAAAAATACAAAGCATACGAGAAGGTCAAATATGTGCCACTTAATTATGTAAGACTCTATAATTATCGTTATTTCTGAAAAAAAATAATCTCTAGCTTTTTTCTCCAAAATTTTTTATTTTATGTATTATATGAAAAACAAAGAATATTTCAAAGTTATAATATTTCTGCCTCAGTGAAGCTTTATATAAATTTACTTATTTTATGGCTTTATTAATATTAATATTGTAATATAATATTTTCTAAACAAAACAAAATTTCTAGTTTTTAAGTTAAACAACAACATATGAAACAAAAACAATTATAAAAAAAAACTTTTAATATAAATTTTGTAAGAAATATTTTCCCCATAATCCTGTGGTGTTTTAATTCCTTAAACAGTATGCTGTTTAATTAACTCCTCTAATCATCATTACACTTGCACTAAGACAAAAAATAAAATCACAATCATAAATTATTCCTTCCCTGCTTGTCATCATCTTTCAACAATTTAATCGCTTTCTTTTAGAATCTTCCATTCAAGCCCAGCGATAATACAACAGTTGTTCCTTCAACATTGTTAAATGACAAACAACTCCAACAAATGAACTTGCCTGCCGAAGACATTAAAAAACAATGGAATTCTCTTTTCGAATCCATCAGTACTACTGCAGTGACACCAATGACTACTTTAATGCCTTTCAAATCATACACCAAACACGTGTATGCTAAAGATAAGACAACAATTAAACCGAAAGAAAAACGCAATGATTCTGTGGATAAATTAAAGAAAAGTTGAATGTTTTTTTCAAGTTTTATATAATAAACTTTTCATTGTTATTACGTTTATATATTTTCTTATTATTAAATATTTTGCTTTACGTGCTCAAATAATTAAGATAAAATATACTAAATTTTACGGAAAACTGACAGGCAGCTGTTAAAATTAACTTTAATTGCCATATTTTTATTGGTACTTGACGACAAAGCAAAAATGCAAATAAAATTTGTTAATTACACAAAAGTATTTTTAAATTAATTTGTAAATAAGGACAGTATATTATTTGTAATAAAAAAAGTTATAAATAACTTGTGTTTTTGTTGCTGTTGAAATTTCATGAAATATGTAAGTATTCAACAAAATACACACCCTTCTCTACTATACAGTAGGGCAGAGTCAAAATATTATTCGGCCATGTAAAATGTTTTAGCGCTTGCATTTTTTTTGTTTCTCATCCGATTTAAATTTTTTTCCCGGGGCGGGAATTCCCATGAAAAGTCTGCCTAATATTCCCGGGAAATTCTAGAGATTTTCCCGGGGAAACGAGGAATTAAAAGTACACTTTATTTCATAAATATATGGACTTTTTAGACATACATTTTAATAAAATGGCGTAAGTGACCGCCAACTTTATTTTGATTCATATAAGAAATTTGTATTATAGTCCTGGTTTTCTTTCACTTAAAAATTTTCAAAATTTTTTAAATATTGCAGAAGTTCGTTTGACTGACTGTACAACTAAAGTCACGGTTACATTTAGCAAATATTTGTAAAGAAAAAACGTAACTACTACTTTTACTCAGAGTTACTCAAAGTTAATTTTGTGCTGCTAAAAGTTATTTTTATATTATTTTTAATAAATGCGAACCCATATTTAAAATAAAAATTTAAATTAAAAGAACTACAATTTTAGCTTGTCTGTTGGTTACGTTTTTTTCAGAAAATATTTGCCAAATGTGGGCGCATCTTAAATTTACACGATGAAGTTATTTAACTCTCTTTTAATGTTGATACGTTTTTCATCGTCTGTTTAAATACTAATACCCTGTTTATCGATGTCGAAGGAAATTTTTCATTCTTACAATTTCGTTTGAACAAAAACAAATTCTAAGATTTTGTTCTTATCTCAAATGTAACTAACTGCAAGAAAGAAAGGATTCCTTCGACATCGATAAGCAGGTAGTAAAATGTCCATAAAATTTTTTTAATACAAAATAAAAATGTGAACGGTTCGAACTTAAACGGAAATTTCATAAAAATTTCATGAAATTGAAGTCATACCATTCCTAATAATCCGTTTTGCACATATCTAGTTATAAATGTCCTTTAATCACTATAACAGAACAAAGTGAGTGTTGTTGGCTGAGTAGTTGCGCGTTTGACTACAAACCCTGAGATCTTGAGTTCAAGACTAGTTTCAGGCAAGCCAAAAACATCATGCATTTTTCTCATGTGCATTGGTGTGTTATTGTGTTGGTTGTTATTGGACTGTTAAAGTGTTGAAGGCATAGCACTGATCACTTTGGCACTACCGGCAGCGATTAATACTAACATATCCTAATGCACTTTACAGCACCCTCCTTCATCGGTATTGTAGCAGAACCGTCGGCGAAGTAAAAGAATTAATAAAATGGCTACACAGCGTTTACAATTCAATGCCTCTACTTGACATCAGAGGGCTTGCAATACTGCTCTCTACAGTATCCATTTCCCAAAGAAGGTAACACATTAATTAATTAACTTGTAGGCATTAATTGCCTGATTGTGTTCCTTCTCTTCAAAAATAAAAAATTAAAAAAAGTGGAATACTTTGTATAAGTATCAATGATCACAGTACTCTAATCATTTCCTAAAGTAAATAATTCGATATTAAATGAACTTTAAGTGATTTTTCGCAGAATTAGTGAACAAATTTTGGAAAGTGTAGTTGAAATTTTAAGCTCATGGAAGCTGCAAAAACTTCGAGTTGAGACTACTTAAATTTATTATAAGTCAAAGCAACTATTGAAACCCTGAAGGAGAAATAAAACGAAAAATTAAAAAAGACATTTGGACACATTGTGGCTCAGGGTATGTAAAATTGTATAGTACTGTATCTTAACGATAAGAATCCTCCTAGAAAATTTGCAAGAAAATAAGTAAAATTACGGCAAGTTTTCCTAAAACTATTCCAAAGCCTTAAAATAACATTTTTAACTAATTGCGATAATAGTCGTCAATAAGTCTTTATATGATCTCTTACTGTGTAATAACCAGGGCTCGGACTTTCATGCAACTATAAATTGATTTTCATTTTTAGTTTTTTTAAATTTATTTTATTTAGAGAAAAACATAAAATATAATTGGGTCCATTATTTAATACAACCGAGCTTTTGTTGCGTTGCCACTCGGCATCTGAAAATTAATGGTTGCCAGAAAGACAATAAATAGCAACTGAAACTGACAGCTCACAGTTGCCACCAGTAGTATCATTTTCAGCAACTGGTAACCCAACTGATGCTCGACCTATTAATATTTAAAAACAAATTGAGAAATATACATTAAACTAATTTTTATAACTCCAAAAATATGTATATATTGCCAAAATGTGCAAAAATATGCAACTACAAATCGATGCCAAACTACTTAAATTTTGATGACTCGCATAGATAATTAGTCAATGCCTCTTTATCTATTACCACAAAAAACATGCATTTGCATGAAAGTCCGAGCTCCGGTAATAGCTATAAACTCTATTTGCTTAAAAATTCTTAAAAATTTGTTTTAAAATTGCTTTCATATTAACTTTCATTTAATAAATCTATTTAATTTAGAAAATTAGCTTTTCCCGGGAATTCCCGGGAATGTGATTTTTTCATTCCCGTTTCCCGGGAAGTGCAAAAGTCTGGGAAATCCCAAACCCTACTTCTGCTGTATCGGTTGAAAATTAAATTGATGATGATTTCTCCATTGGTCCTTGGAATATTGATGTTCTCTAATTTTTTTTTTTTTGAATATAATGTTACGAACTTTAGCCCAATAACACTCGACAACACAAAAAAAAAGGTAAATGATTCTAACGACTGATTGTGGTAGTGGCATTTTGAACGTTTACATCTGGGATTCATTTTAGAGGGAGTTAAAGCTCTCCCGTTTTGCACATATCTAATTATTATGACTTGGCATAAGAAATTTTGTAAGCCTTGCGTTTAAGGTACACACTGTTACTGAAGTATACATACGACTGAATTTTTTTTTGTTTTTTAATAATATATTAGTAATATAGTTCCATACGTTTCATTATCTTTGAAAGTATTTAAAAGGGGAAAAATAAGCTAAAAGGTTTGACTATATAGTCCCACTTTGCTTTTAATCCAAACTGATTATATAGGCTAAGGTTCGGAACATTATGTTCAGAAAAAATTAGATACGATCAATATTCCAAGTAACAAGATGTAAGTCAACTTCCGTTAAAATTTCAGTGTGCATAGCAGAACAGAATAACGTTATTTTTGGAGGCCGCAACACTCCCATAGCCGGTGCTCATTTTGAGTATTTTAAGTTTTTTGTTGTTATTTAAAAAAAAATTGTTTTTCTTCTAAAGTCCATGCAAAATGTGGAAATCTTCGTACAAAATAAGAAATGGCAGTAAATTAAATATTAATATTTTATATATCGATATTACGGACATTTTAAGTCGTACGTATACTTTAGTAAGTGAGTGTATAACATGTGTTCAACACTTTTATATAAAACATCATGAGGAGTATTTTAGTAAATTTCTTAAAAAAATAGCGAAAAATGTCCCTTTGAGCGGGCTGAAATATTAAACAAACATGTTTCTAGTTGTATTTTGCATAAAAGTTCTGAACATATTTTTTACCTCAAACGTAAAACTTACAAAATATTTTATGCCAAGTATTAATTGTGAATACGTGCGAAATTAATTCTTAAACATATTTTATGTTTTGAATGAAGGCTAGACTTCAACTTGGGTCTGGAGATTGGGTGTCTGTGAAGATTGATAGTAATATTTTTGTAGAATAGTTCAGCCCGCTATATCGCCGCTGAAGTGGACAAAAAGCTCCTACAACGAGGAGTTAAAGGGTTAAAATATCCCACAAAAATATTTATCATGATAACTGTTTTATATAGGATGGCTGAGCTTATATCATGCCTTAAATGTAAGGCTTACAAAATTTCCAATGCAGAGTACGAATTGTGAATAAGTACGAAATTACTTTTAAGCTTTGAATGGTTTCTCGCGCTTCAGTTGATTCTGGAGCTGGGGTGTCTTTAAAAACGTATAATATAATTTTATGGGATATATTTTTGTATAACATTTCAGCCCACTGAGGGGAGGTTTTGTCCCTTTTTTAAGAAGCGAAGAGTGAGAGGGTTAAACAGTTCCACAAAAATATTTCTCGTGATATTTCACTTGCAAGATTTCTTATGCCAAGTCATTACAAATATGTGAAAAACGCCGTATAAATATATTTCTTTTGTGGCTTATACCAAAATCAGTCGTTGAAACCATGTAATAGTAAAATAGTACAGATTTTCTTTAAAATAACATAGCACAACAGAGAAAAAATTTGATTAATTGTATTGAAATTTTTGTTAAAATATTACGAATGAGATAATTTTGAATTTGAAGATTTTAGTGCTAAAATATTTATACCCATTTCCACCTCAAAAATTTAAGTAAAGGGAAATAGTGTCAGCAAATTAGCTCTCCTGCGAGTTTTTAAAATCTAAGAAAATGATTTTAAATATCTTCAAATATAAAACGTTAATATTCCAAGCTCCATAAAAATCCAAAGAGCAATTCAGAGTTATGTATACCTAAATTCATACATGCATACATACATTCCCATTTTCATATGTAGTATTTACCATTTATTTGTAAAGAGGCCTTACTATGCATTAGTATTCGTTACGTTAAACTTAACTGTTTAGCTGTTTTATTAATATTTGGTTATATCTTTGACCGCCGGTGATCTTGAGATGATTTCTAAAATTATTTTCATGCCCATAGCTAAATAGTAGAAGTTATGTTTGGAAGCATCTTTTAATGTCAAAAGTGTTTTTTACTTTGCCTTTTAACGTTAAATATGACATGAATTCATACAAATATACAATATACTGTAATTTAATTGTCTAGCATCCACTAGGTCATGATTGCGAAATAAATGGTTTATGCTTTTATAATTTTTATAAAATATTTAATTTTTTTATGAGCTCATATTTCAAAAGCTTCAAGACAATAACTTTGTTGTCACGCTAATGCTAAGCAATCAAGAACTAATTCAAAAATAATTTCTCGATTTATTAAGAATCTAGAATAAGCTTAAATTCGATCTTGTTCCACGTTTCATTCTAAATGAAAATAATGTGAATTTTCATGGCCTTGTTGATATAAAAAATACTTAGAAGAACGAAGGCGTAAGAATTGACACTATTTGCATTTCGCGTAAAGATTGAACAGGAACGATGCCATTTTATATTCTGAATGTGAAATGTTTACAAAAATTTGAATAATAAAACCTGAAACAAAATACTTTGTAAGAAAATGTTTAATCTCTTATCCTATATTGTGAAATGTGATATCCAATTTTTATTTCTTAAAAGTTAAAAATCAAGTTGCACAAATGCTCAAATAAGCCCACTTTACACGTTATTATTGGCATTTGACAAATCAACAAATAATTTAATGGTCAATGATTCCCTTTGATTTTGTTTATATTTTTTTCTTGGTTACACTCTCTTAATATTTTCGCAATAATTAATAAAAAGCAAATGCAAAAATTCAAGCGAAACGCAAATTCGATGATGTCTAGTCGATTTGCAAAAAAATAAAAAATAAAATCAAGTATATTATATTAAAGTTAAGAACATTTTGAATTTGTAAAGAAAATAAACCTTGGAATTTATTAAATGCAAAGATATATAAAATATAAAAATTCACACACTTATCAAAAGTAAAAAAAAGGTTAATGGCTGATGAAATGAATTTATACGCGTAAAACAAACTTGAAATGAAGAGAATACAAAATAAAGAGCGAAACGTGATTCAAATAATAAAATTAAAATGATTTAATTATAAATTGTTTTGAACTTAATGTTATTGTCATTATTGAGAAATTTGTTTATATTCAATTAGATAACAGATGCCACTGGTTGTTGCACTATTAACGGTATTTTTGGTTGATTCCGATTTACCAGGCGTATATGTGTTATACTGTGTGGTGTTCTTGTCTGGACTACACTTTGAAAACCACTCTTGCCTATAACTTGATAATGGACCATGCGCACCATTCCATTAGGTTCGAGTAGACCATACTGGCCTTGAACTTTGTCCCCTTGACGTTCTTCTAAATGCATCATGTGCACTTTGCTGGGCGGATGATCGATGAAATAGTGAAATTTATAGTTTAACTAGAAATAGAAGAAAATTAATTATTTAAAAGTAAGTAAAGAAAATAATAGCTGTTTCACTAAAATATTTTAAAAAGTATTTACTTGGGAAATATTTGAAAATTTAATTAAAACTCTTTATTTTTAATATTGTTATTTTGACCTAATCTCATTTTTAGTCCACAATGATTATTTACGTTAAGGTTCGAAACGTTATAGTCAGAAAGAATTAGACATGATCAATATTTTAAGGAACAAGGGAAAAATAAACATAAATATAATTTTTCAACGTATACAGCAGAACAGAACAAGGTTTTTTTTTTTTTTGGAAGTTGCCACGCTTTCATTATCAGTGCGCATGTGTATCTCTGCTTTCACCACTTGTTAAGTGGTTTTTGTTGCATCTGATCACAATTCTTACAAATAGTTTTTGTTTAAAACTGCATGCGAGAATTGAATCACTACTAAATTGATTTTAGTTTGTCATAACCAGGGCAACCAAAAATATGCTCTAAAAAATGGTTTTAAGCGCATAAAAATGCCGTAAAAACAGAAAAAACTCTTTTAAAATGGGAAAAATATGCTCCAAAAAAGTTTTTTTTTCAATATAGAAAATTTTATTAAAAAAAAAAATGAAAAAATAAAAATTAAGCAGATTAGCGAATTCAAAGCTACTTGGTAATTTAGGGGCATATTTCACGTGTTGTGCGTGTTATACATCATATATGTTGTACGTAACTACATACTCATTTATGTAAGATAAAATATAAATTCAAGTTTGTAAACAAATTTTGGTAAATATAAGTCTGTAAAATATATTAGCTTAATTCATGTTGCAATTGCAATAAATTACGACGTGTTGACTTAAATTCTTAAAAAGAAAATTCTGTCCTTACTTCTAAAAGCACTTTTATAAAAAGAAATATTTCTTTCTACGCCCGCTAAATGCATTTGAGCATATTAAAATGACAAAACTTCGCCTACATTATATTTTGAAATATTTTGTATTGTTTCTAGGCCTTTATTTTTATCCATAATTCGTTTTAACTTATTTTGGATAATATGCTTAGAATTTCAGTTAGGTAAATTGTCGATCTTGTTAACTATCTGAAACTTTCAAAACTTTTTCGTTATTGGTGACATAAATATTTGAAGCCGCAATCCCTGTATAGCAACGGGTTGTTATGGATTCAGGAGGGAGAGGAAGTTCCGGATAAAATTATTTATAAATTTATATACTCCTTTATTGTCCTATAAAATATTAGAAATTATTTTGTCCACATTTGCATCCCTTATAGTTTCACAAATTCTATGAAGATCATGGGCTAAACATTTTAGATGTGCCATTTTTGGGCAAAACATTTTAATGGTCTTGGCAGCTTTCACCATAAACATTTATGATCTTGATGGTTTGCCTCGCATATGGATCGAAGCCGGCATTATTGCTTTGTTGTCAAAAACTTCAGCTAACAGCACCCTTGAGAAATCTTTGATATGCTTCCAAAATATTTTCATTCTGAGAAAAAAAGTTGTTGTAACTTAATTTTTTTTATCAGCACATAGGAGATAATCACTACTCTTTGAATGCATTTTGCTGGAACCAGGAAAATTGGTTGTGGGAAGATAACAGAGGAAGTAGTGTTGGTGAATATTCGATTTGAGTTTTCACACATTGAACGGGACACAGGAAAGATCTCTATATGGAACTTTTTCCACATGCAATCTATTCGGCTAAAGAAAAAATTTTCTCTGTAATGGGTAGTGCAGTTCACTGCCGTATCGACACAAATGAATGTGCTATTAATGAGGAACGTGTTAATCGCAGAACAGAGCAGGTTTCGGGAACGAGTTCCCTGGTTTTATTATAGGGCCTATAAATCAGTGAAACGCACTTCTCATTGCATCGATGCTCCAGTGAGTCAATAGAGTGCGCTACCTTACTGTCACCGATAAGCTTCTTAACCGTTTCCTGTACGCGGTCGAGCATCTTCAAACAACTTCTTCTGCTCCGTGGAGTAGGTTATGCAATTAATAAGCGTTAATTTTCCCCTTGATACTTGAAAAAAAATGTAAATTTTGGTTTGTTATTTTTATGAAGTTTTTTGGATCTAAAGTTAAGGTGAAAATCTGTATTATATATAAAGAACTTTTTTTAATCATTTTGGTGTTTTTTGATATGAATTAAATTAAAACGTTTTATGTAACAAATAATAACTATTATCGAACATACCTTATCATCATCTTCGGGGTGATTATGGTAATTTGCATAATGTTCCGTATGTAGAGGATTGACCAAACCGAAAGATTTCCTTGTTGCCAAAAATAACAGCAACAATATTGTTAAGGCTGACAAATTAAGTTTCTTTTGAAACATGTTTTTTTTCTTCTGTGAAGTTTACTAAAAAGGCAAAACGAAAATAAAAAGAAAGAAAACAAAAGAAAAAAATTATGAAAATAATTTCAAATGGTCCCTTTTATAGATGACTGATCATAGTTTGTTGTATAACACTGCTGTACAAATTTAAATTTAATTTATTATATCTTTTTAGTTTTTATCCGAATTCGGCCCATCAAGGCTTAACATTTTTGAAATCGATTAGACAGTTTAATACAATTTTTTAACCATCGATTTTTTTATTATTCGTGGTACAAAATAGCTTCTAAACAGACAAGAATTGGTGAAAATTGTAAATTTGATCCAATATAACTCAGTAATTTTTTATCTGATCAAAATCAGTCATTCACAATTCATTTACCCGTAGTTAGGTAGCCTTTTAGGCAAGATATAGATCACTTTAATCGAACTAGCCTTTGACTTTGGACGGCGCTTTAAAGGGAAGTATGCATCAAAAAGCACAAATATACCGTTATCAGGACAATGTATTAGAAATTTAGAAAATTTATACCTTTCGCTTGTAAAGCAGTGTAATAATCTGTAAGTACTTGTGCTCTTTTGTTCAGTTTTTTCTTTGCTACTTGGGTATCTTTGTTTAACAAAATTTTGCAACGTTATTTCTTAGTCACGTTAAACAATTTTCCATGAAACGTCTTAAAAATTTTTAACAAAAAATTTTCACACTTGCTGCCGCTTAAACAGAGTCAGTCGATTTAGAGTCAGTTTTGTCTTGTTTACCGATTTTGACGTGATTTCTGAGTCGAAGTAAACGAACTTAATCAATTTGTTAAAATAAGGACCACAAAGAAAAGTATAATAGATACTCTTACGTGTTTGTTAGATAAACTATTTAGTTTCACCACTATTACTCTTTGTGGCTACTACTGTTACTTTAAGTTAGTTTAACTTTAGCTCTTTCTATTTGATAATCATCTTGAAAAATGTTTAAAATTTTTCTTTTCTTTGCAATTTAAAAGTTCAGTTGGGTTGACCCTTTATTTTGTTCCCCTTAACTGTGTAGTTTCAATTATAAATGTTTACAATTTTACTTAAGGTGTCCAGAGGTGTTTCCCTGAAAGTTTAAAATCTTTACATTCATTCAATCATGTTGTGGCACAAGGAAGAAAACTTTATTATTAAATTTCAACAATTGACATAATCATGATGAGACTGATACGATTTCAGTTATTTTATTACAGGCATGATTTCCTTGAAAATTTACATGGCATTTGTAAAGAAAGACAAACATGATATGCAGTTACTAATAAAGATATTACAAAAAAAAATTAAAATTTTCTTTGTGCAGGTAAAATAACTTTGCAGTAAAGTTTTTTTTGGCGAAGCATTTTTAATATTGTTATTTTTTAATTACTTTAAGAAAATTTTGTAAAGGGTAACAGCTTAACATTTGTTTTTTTTTTAAATTTATTAAACTAACAGCTGAAAATGGCTTGAGAATAAAGTCTGAAATCAAATCATAACAACGATACTCCAATGGTTTGAACTTCGACTTGTTCGATATAAATACGGGATGCTTCTGATGAAAAGGGGTCCACCAAGAATTTTCAGTAGAGCCAAAATAGCTGTTTGTGTAAATATTTTTGATTTTGAGATTATAGTTGGTATCACTGCTCAGACATTTCCGCCCTCTTTACAAATGTGATTGACCAATATTCACCACTAAAATTTATTTAAAAATATATTTTCCCTATCCTCTTCCACAATATTTTTATACCTTATTTATTATCACTTTTATATAAACACCAGGAACACGTTTTTTGGAGCATTTTAACCCTCTAATTCTTCATTGTACGCGTCTTTTTGTGCCTTTTTTTAGAAACGAGATAAAAGCCCCCCCTTCTACAAAAATATTTGCCATAAAATTTTGTTATAAGTTTTGAAATATAACCAAGTTCTGGACTCAACTTAAACGCTGGCTGAATAGCTAGCGCGTTTCACTTCAAACCCTGAGATTTTGAGTTCAAGACTAGTTCCAGGCAAGCCAACAACATCATGCATTTTTCTCATGTGCATTAGTGCGTAATTCTGTTGGTTGATGTTAGACTGTTAAAGTGATGAAGGCGTATCACTGATCGCTTTGGCAGTACCGGCAGCGATTAATGCTAATATATCCTAATGCACTTCACAGCACCCTCCTTGGTCGGGAAAGTAAAAGAACTACGAAAAGGCTACACAGCTTAAACAACTCAATGCTTCTACTTGAAATCAGAGCGGCTTGCAACATTACAGGGTTGAATGTGTTGAATACTTTTATGTAAAATACCACGAGAAATATTTTTGTGGAACATTTTAACCCTCTAGCATTTCGTTGTAAGTGGTTTTTTCACTCCTTTTACAAAAAAAAGCAAATTGGCTGCTGAAGGATAGTTTCTTGACCCATTTTTTAAGAAAGACACAAAAAGACCAATACAATGAAGTACTATAGGGTTAAAATGTTCCATAAAAAGGTTTTTCATGGTATTTTACATAAAGAAACTAATCACATCTTATACCTTGAACGTAAGGCTACAAAGATTTCCTATGCCGAGTCACTCCATAACTATGTGCAAAAGGGAGGGGGAATTTCACTCCACATAAAATGAGTCGCAGATGTTAAATTTCAAAACTGCAATACGTATATATTTTTTGGTAGCCTCTACAGCCTCTACCACAATCAGTCAATAAAACATCATTATTTTGTAAAAATTTGATTTTTTGCACAGTGTATTATTCTTTAAAGTTTTTTTTTTCACATTTTTCGCATTAAAATGTTTATTTATATTAATAAGAACTTTGAAATGAGCCCGCAGTTAATTATGAAATATCAGTAATTATTATTTTTTAATTATTTAAAATATTCGGCAATGTCTTGACATATTTCCCAGATTATATACATCTGATTTAACAAACACAATACCACACAGAAAATCCATAATAATCTTATGATTTTTATTTGAGTTGAAATTGTGATATAAGAATTCATTACAGCAAATCATTTACTCACATTCATGAAAACTTTATGTGAAGTTACATAAAAAAGGTGTCCTACTTTTCTAATGAGATCGATTGCGCAACAAACTTAATACATATTTTCAATTTTCAAAAAGCAAATTTCTTTTTAATCGTAAAAAACCTGTTGATCAAACTTACTCTATGCAAGGAAAAGTTTCGAATTGCAACATCAAAACTAGAGTGTGAAATGTTTTTTTTATAACTTACACAAAATGAAAACAAAAACTGCAAAAAGCCAATAAATTATTATTTATAACACTATTTTTAAAACATGACACGCTTGGAATTAAAATACTGCAGAAGACTGTTATTTGAACTTATTGTTTTAACAGCCTTTCAGATTTTTGTGAAGGTGGCATTATAAAAGAAAAAAAACCCAACGTCAATGAAAACTACCATGAGTCTTTAGTTTCATACTTCTTTTTTTTTTCTAAACGTCTTTAAGTTTTGTTCACAGTTTAACCCTAACAGTGGCGCAAAGTATGTAAATAGTCAGCGTGATTATATGAGTGATATTTTATTAATATAAAAGTTTTTTGAAAACTTGAATACTAATTGAAATAAAAAGATTCATTTGATCATAGGTTGACAATACGTAACTGATTTTTTGTTAACTTTCAGAAATAATGTTGAATATATCGCTAAAAATCTTTCCTACACTGAAAATAATCCATGCAACATTTTACGTAAAAAAACTTTCGTAGAATATGCGAAAGTTTCTGAAATATTACGAAAACATTTTTGCCAATAATTTTGTGAATTACGAAAGAACGAAAAACTTCCATAGACATTTTCTTTTTTGTTAAAATATTTTTTGATGTAAAAAAATTTATATATTCTATTAATTGATATATTTTTCAGGTGTAAATAAATAAAACAAGTTTTGAGCTCTTATAAAATAAGTAGAAAGTGGCTCAGTGGGTACAGTTCTTGCCTTAAAATATGAAAATTGTGGGTTGAGCCAAACTTTTTTAAC
This sequence comes from Panzeria rudis, assembly GCA_956483635.1. NCBI lineage: Eukaryota > Metazoa > Arthropoda > Insecta > Diptera > Tachinidae > Panzeria > Panzeria rudis. The sequence continues at coordinate 199,256,913 of OY101448.1, forward strand.
ATTTATTTCTTAAGTATTTTTGTATATTTTGTATATTTTGAATTTACGAAGTATTTCGTAATTTGTACGAGCGTTTTCGTGCATATGTCGCATGGGTTTTCTTTTGCACCAGAAGACCAAAACATACGTGGAAACGTACGATAGAAAAATATATAAATCAACTAAGAATTTCTTTCAACGAAGTGAAAAATATAGCAAAGCATTGGAATAGATGGCAAAGTTTTGTTGAAGCCCTATGCTCCACCAGGAGCTAGAGGACATAAGCACCAGAAGAACAGGCTTCGCTGAGTTTGGTTTTTTTGTCGATTAGGTGGTTTCCTCAGTAATGCTTTTCTTCTAAGCTGGTCTCCTCTGATTTGGAGAAGTAAATGATTCGCGGAGAAAAAATATTCTGTTTGCATACTAAAAGAATAATATGCCTGTTCCCTGCCGAACTCCGACTTTAAGTCACTATTTACACAGAGGAGAAAATCTTAAGGCCCATCTGGAGGTCAGAAAGTTACTCACGATCTCATCTCTAATTTATAGTCTTTAATTTTAACACAGGCTTTTTGTTGGTTTTATTGGATACTTTATATGACATTTTTTGGGTTGAGCACGAACACGTCTAATGAAAGTGTCTTTTGAGTCCCGCCCTATTCCTTGAAAATATAAGCTAGAAATTTACAAGTAAAATACCTACAAAACAACCACAGTTTTACAAAATTTATTGTTTATTTTTTGTGTATTTTACTTGTAGATTTGTAACTTTTAGTTTCGAGAAATGGTTCCCAGGGTATACAGCATCAAAACTACAAGTTACAAATCTACAAGTTTTACAAATTTTATTATTGTTTTTTAGTTTTGTAACTTGAGGCTTTGAGAAATGGGCTCTCGCTCTTACAGTTCTAGTTCGCTTTTAAGCACACCTGCATATACAATTTTTTTTAAAGATATTTCTACTCATAAAATATTTTCCAAGCTCTTGAATTATAACTATATGGCATGATTGCATTCTCATTCCTGAACGAATAACGTCTTGACTTCCTGAGGGTTAAAAGAAATCTTTCAACAGATATTGGTAAGTTTATTTCATAATAAAAAGAAAATGTTTATAAATTATTAAAGATTGCATGTGTTTCTCAAAAACTTAAGTTAGTCATTTCTTTTTATATCTTACGAGTATTTTCTCAATACAACTTCTATCAATATTTTAATGCTTGTTTTTTTATAAAATGCTTCAATAACAATTTTATGTCTGGCCCGAATAAACAAGTTGCAAAATACGGAGCAGCTCCTTTTAGCATTGTGTCACTGGAAAATGTCAAACTGGGTACAAAACAAAACAAAAATAAAAACAAATTTACAATTTTTAATACAACATTAATAAGAGAGTCTTACTAACTAAACTGGACTTTTGAGTTTTTTTTTGTCGTTGTTAAATTTGGCATGATTTCAGTAAAGAAGAAAAACCAAATGAAATTTCATAATATTATATGAAAAAATAAAACAAATCGAGGCATTTGAAATAATTGCAAATAAAAACTATTACTTGCTGGATCGTTAGATAGATGTTAGCTAGTGGCATAATTTTAGCCTTTTGCAGATAGAAATTGGTAGCAAATCAAATGAAACAACAATGTAGAAAATTAAAGACTAAAAATTTTAAACAGTCAAATAATAAAGCGGGAAAAATTGAAAAAGTATATATATTTAAGTAGTTTATTATTTGATAGACTCAATTTTTTTGTGTTTTTTAGTCAACAATCAAACTTAATTTTTTATTTATCTCATTCACAGCATTTATGATGAATGGCATGCAGTTAGTTGTTGGTTACAAAAGAAATCTCGTAATAGTATTTATTTTCAAAAATGGTTTTAACATTTTTGCTAAAGGTGAAAAGTTTAATTTGTTCATCTGTGTGGTTATTTTATTTATTTATTTATTTGTTTTTTTTTTAATTTCATACAATTCAATAAAAAGTTTGTATTAAAAAGTAATGTTTGATGTTCAAATTGGTCTTTGGAAGATCTTTTTATGGTTAAAAAATGCAGTTTAGAAATAAAGTTACTAGTGTGTAATTTTTATTGACATTTTTATTTTGGAGTCATTATTTCACATGGCATTTTTTTGTAGACTGAACAAAATTTTGAAACTAAAATTTTGTGTGATATTTTTTTTAGCTTCCTATTCTGTGGAATCTATGTGGAATTATGAAGTCATTCAACCTAATAAAGGAATTGGAAAATTTTGCTGCAAGCTCCAAGGATTCTCACGTTATCTTATAACCGAGTCTTTGCAATTTTTTTTATATTAATAATGAGGATTTAATCGTCGTATCGTTCTTCATGTTGTGTAAAAGTTTCATACAAATATCTTGTACATATACTCAACTCTTGGAAGAAGAAAAAAATGTTTCTTTTAACATTAAATTGTTATTAGCAAATTCAAAACTTTTATCTCGTTTTCTGGAAAATAATTTTTTTGGAGTTATGTCTCTATTGCAGCAAATGCTCGATATGTATTTCTCATTGATTCTGAATTATTCTACGAGCCTCTTTTAGCAGTAATACTTATTAATGTGAAAGACCAAGGTAAATAAATAAAATTCATAAAAATAACTAAAAGAAAAATCTTTTGAAAGTTTGGATATTTTGTTAAAAAATTGGTAAAATTTTTTTTGAATTTTTGTTTTTTAGTTTTGGCAATATTGAACAACAAACAGGGAAATTGATCAAAGTAATTATGGGAAGGATTGAAGTAATTTAAGGTGTAACGGAAACATGATATTAATTTGTTCAAATCTTAGCCTTGAAATCTTAAAATATTTTTTAAGAGAAAATAAATCTGTACTTTTATTTGTTTAACTTTATCGAATCTAATTATGTCACAGTTTCTTTACGGCAGCGCAAACATATTAAGAATTTTTTATATTCAGTTAAGTCTTTAGACTCGCAAATAAGGGATCTGCTGCAACGTTTCGTAGACCAGAACCCTGAATTGCGCCGGGGAATGGGATGATTAGAGTTAAGATCTTTCAGTTGTTTGTTTCCATTTACCTAAAAAGGTGGCGAGAGGCAGCGAAAAAGGTTAATAAGTATAAATTTAACTGAAATAAGACTTTTTAGTTTCTGTTGTAGGCTTAGGGCGTTGACAACAAAGAAAATGATGTCAGAGATCTTGTGTTCGAGGCTAGTTTCCTATCTCTCAATCTGGAACCAATTTAAGTAGACAAATTAAGAAGATATATGTATGTGTTTCTCTAACAAATGTTTAGTAATAATTTTAATTACAATGAACACACATTCTGTTTATCGTATGAAACGTTTTAAAAAAGTGAAGAAAAATGTTATTGTACAACAAAAATAATTTTCTTCATTAATATAAAATACAAAGGCGCCTAAAAAACTTTATACAAGTAGATAAAATTAATTGTTATTTTCTATTATATTAATAGAACCATTAGCCATTAGCATTAGCGTACATGACATATCTTGAAACCACAAAATATGATATAAATTATACTAACAAGTTTTAGTTTAATAAAATTTATTTTAAGACTAAGATAAAATTTAACTTTCTATGAAGTTTACTATCAGCTCCAAATATTTTAGCGTAGAGCATTAGCATGTATATCACACCATCAGTATTTTCAATCTTCAAAAACTCGTGTTGCACAATTTTATGTATCTTATTTACTTTGTAATTCTTTTGATCCAATTTAAATAGGGCTGGACATTGATGAAAATAGCGTTAACGCTGCCTGTGTCACAGCCACGCTTGGGAGACAAATAAGCCAAACCGATTAGAACTTTGGGATTGGACTCCAACACCAGTGGACTGCCGGCATCGCCATAGCAGATTGTAATATCATCAATAGCTTTGGTCCTTATTCCAAAGCAGTCTGTGCCTTTAGAAGTCTCCGCACATTTATCATTCTTGAGAACTTCCATTCGTCCCCATTGCAATAATCCACCAAACGAATTATCAGAAGCAGCACCCCAACCAGCTATCAAAACTTTTTTACCACTATAATCAGTTTTTCCTTCCACAGGTAATTCAATAGACCGAATGAGCTGATTGAAATTTACCGGTGGAATTTTGATAAGGGCAATATCATTTATTTTAGCAGCAGCGTTGTATTTCTTGTGGATAACAATATTCTTAGCATCAACGGTAATTTTTTTATTAGGAACTGAAAGAATCGTGGCACCTAAGGATACTTTAACTTGAGCAACATCTTTAAGACAATGAGCAGCAGTCAATATCCATTTATTGCTGATTAAACAACCGCTACACTGACCGGGCTTGGACTTACTATGAGTCTGTTTTATACTAAGACCGACTATGTAGGGGAATTGATCTCGTTTAGCAATTTGGCCATTTAGGATACGACCACTTGGTACTTTTTCACTTTCACTAAAATTTGAATTGAAAGCGGTGGCCAAAGTTAAAGCCAAAGTAACGACAATTAAGACTTTCATAGTACTGTTGAATAGTACTGTCGAAGAACTTTTGATATCTTCGTAAGCTCTCGCTTGCTTTATATAACATTTTCTTTAGAAATTTAATTGCACTACTCGACAGACTTTAATTTCTTACAAAACTTCTCTATAGACTAGAGCTTTTATTAGGACTCCGTACACCAAGAGTGTAAAGAAACCCATATTGTTTTCACTATGCTGTCCGTCTGTCTGTCTGACTGTCCGTCTATCTGGCTGTCACAGGCTGTTTTCTCGGAAACCGTAAGGGCTACGGACCTGAAATTTTCACAGAATATGTAAAACTTTGGCCGCTACAACAAAAAATATATGACAGTTTAAAATTAAAGGGTGTTCCAAAGCGAGCAACGAAACATATTGAAATACTAATGTAATATACAGACTCTTATATATAGACACTTTAGATTTTCCAAGTTAGTGTTAATTGGTGTAGTCTGTTAAATAGAATACACCAATTAACACTGATATTTAAGACAATGAAAATTAAAGGATGTTCTATCAGTTTATGAAATTTAGACAAATTGTATCTTGGAAATCGAAAAAAACTCTAAAACTAAAAAATTTTAAAACTAAAAAATGTCAAAACGGAAAATTGCCAAAATGAAAAAAGCGCTTAAAGGAAAAAAAATCACCGAAATTAAACAAATTTCACTAAAACGCAAAAATCACCAAAACTAAAAAGATCACCAAAAAACTAAACTAATGACAAAAACCGAAAAATGTCGTCAAAACGAAAAAAAGCACTAAGACCTCAAAACAATCAAAATATATTTATTCGAAATATTTTCAAGAATTTATGTGCAACAAAAGTTAAATTGATTTGTTGTGTTGTTCATTTGTAAAAGTTTCGTGTTTTTTAATTAAACTATTATGCTTGTGTATAGTGCTTGTCATTCCTTGTTTGAGAGTCTAACTATAAGCGCATGAGTTTTGAAAACTTTTCAAATTTGGTTTATCGGCTTAGCATTTAATAGTTCCTCCATTGGAGGACAATAAATGTGGAACCGATTTCTGTTTACAGATCTACTGATGAGTTGGCATTAGCAGCCAACGAAATGCCGGCATATAGATTAACTAACCACACCAATCACTTTAATTTTTTTGCACTTAAAGAAATAGCTAAAGCTAAAAATATCGTAAAAAAACGCCAAAAATGGAAAAAGGAGGCAAAAAGTTTAACAACCTAAAAAATTGCTAGAAATAAAAAAATCACCAAAAACCGAAAAATCCCCAAACCCGAAAAAACGCGAAAACTGAAATAAATCGCTAAATCTAAAGATGTCGTAAAGAAACAAAAAAGGTAAAACAAAAACAAGCCTAAAACAAAAACCGGTCAAAACTAAATAAATCGGAAAAATTGGAAAAAACGAATAATCACAAAAACAAAAAAAAAAAAAAAAATGAAAAAAGCACCAAAACAAAACAAAAAAAAAAATTTAAAAATAAAAAAACTAAAACTCAACGAAAAAGCAAAACAAAAATATTAAAAAAAGGGGAAAAATAAAAAGGGATATATGTGTAAAGTCGCACTTTACTGAATTTATTTTAATAGATTAGATAAAAAATTTATTAAATGTATTCGCGATATTCTCAAGAATTTATGTTTCACATATATTTGTTTGTTGTAGGTTAAGCATATCGATTAGAATTAAGCCACAACAAATAATTTAGTGTATCTAAAGTCAAATCCAGTTAAAACTTTCAGGCATATGCAGATTTTTTAATATTCCAGTATACATATATTTTTATGTTTAAAACTTTATTTTCCCATATTCTTTGCTTAATTTGTTCACAGTTGAGATAAGATATCTTAAAATTTGTTCAATTAACCCCTGACCAAAAAAGAGGTCAGTTTTAAGTTTGAAGTGTGTATTCGAGGTCCTGTGTGATTGTGTGTCAGCGCCATCGTAGATCCCAAACGGCTGGACCGATTTTGATTTAGTTTATTCTGTTTGAAAGGTGACTTGATCGAGAGTATTCTTAGATATGTTTGAAGAAAATCGGTCCAGCTGCTTAGAAGTTATCACATATTTCCTAGCTGGATCCTCTTGAGTCTGTGTATCTGTGGCAGCGTAGCTCCCAAACGGCTACATTAATTTTAGTTTAGTAAACTTTGCTTGAAAGGTGATAAGATCCAAAATTTTCTATCCTATGTTTAAAAAAACGGTCCAGCCGTTTTGAAGCTATCATCTATATTCTTCTATGGCATAGTTTCTTTCAGGCAGCGGAAAAATATTAAAAATTTCATATATTCAGCTGCAACATTTTGTGGACCAGATTAATGAATTGCACAAGGGAGTGGGATAACTATATCTCTTATTCTTGTTGGATTCTATAAAACTGGAAAGGAGGCGGGAGACAACAACATATAGGCAGGCTGGTATGGTTCTCAAGAAACCTCTTGGTAGTTATAAACGGCGACTCGATTGTTCGATTAAATAGATAATGTTTGTTTGTAAAACTGGCTAATTAGTTAAACTATGGGCATTAATAATGCGGATGGTGGCACAGAAAATGCGAACTGCCGCATATGGTCTAATATAATTTTTTCTATCTTAGCAATTTATCGCATTAAGAAAATAGTAGATTTTTATTAATAACAGCAAAAGGAATCTGAACTTGTCTAAAAGCTGTCATTGAAATGTAAGTTAATAATTTTTTTAAATATTTCATAATTTTCCGAAAAATAGATTGATTGGAAAGCACAAACACAGAAATAAAATTTTCCTGATTTGATTTGGAAGAATACTTATAATACGATTTAGTTTTTGCTGCCGAGTAGTGATAATGTCAAAAAACTTTCAAGATTGAAGCTTTCAAATTATAATCATAGATAAGATATTTTAGTTCGTAATGTGAGATAATGATTATGTGGAAAGTTTTATACTTGTATGGTACGCAGTAATTACTCACATTAAGATAAAGAGGTGAATAAAAATACGTACACAATTAAAAAAAAAAACTAAAAATATGCTCTTATTAAGAGCAGAAACTATCGATATCTAGTAGCTGTGAAAGTGATGAAAAATATTTTTTGTATGATGTTTATTTATATGTATATTAAGCGTTGCCGTTTTCGAAAAAAAGCTTAAAAAATAAAAAAAAATAATATTAAACAAAAAGCAAAACGAAAAATTGCGAAAATGAAGAAAGGGGCAAAAACGAAAAGGGATATATGTATGTGTGCCTCTTTTAAGAGTAATACTTATTAGTGTGAAACACCAAGGTAAATAACTAAAAATTCATTAAAAAAATAGCTAAAAGAAAAATCTTTAAGTTTGGATATTATGTTATAAGGATTGGTAACATTTTTTTTGATATATTTTTAGTTTTTGCAATATTAAACAACAAACAAGGAAAATTCATGAAAGTAATTATGCGAGGGAAATTAACTAATTTGAGATGTAGTGGTAACATTATGGCCTCTATTATGATTCACAACTCAACTAGGTTGAGTTGTCAATCCTACGACCCAACTCAACCATTTTTTTGTATTATGATTTACAACTAATTTTAGTTGTCTTCGAAAAAATTTTCGAAAAAAGGTTCTTATCTATACTCTCTGATTTTTTGAAACTATAGTAGCCATCACAAAATATTTTAAATATTTTTAATTTTGACCTCACTATTTTTTCTTGAGATTTTATATTTTATGGATATGGCAACAATATGGTTTGACAAATGGAATAGATTGGCGCCTAAAAGTACCATTTTAAAAGTAATTAAAAGTAACACAATAGTCGAAATAAAAACCTAAACACAACTGATAAAATACTGAGACAACTGCTTTGATGAAGTTGTATTCCATAATAAGAATTTGACAACTACGACTCAACTATCAATTTAGTTGTGAATCATAATCATAATAATGTTTATTTGTTTGACTTTATCGAATCTAATTATGCCACAGTTTGCTTTAGGCAGCGCAATGATATTAGGAAATTTATATATTCAATTAAGTCTTTAGACCCGCAAAAAAGTGACAGCTGCAACGTTTTGTGGTCCAGAACCTCGAATTGCGCCGTGGAGTCGGATGGTATCAGTTAAGATCTTCCATTTACCTCAAAAGGTAGAGGGGACAGCGGCAAAGGTATAAACGGGGACTCCATGTCTTTTATTCGCCGGTTAAATATTACTGCAATAAGATTTTTTTTAATTTCTCTTTTTTTCTGAAGTGGCTAGCGCGTCGACTACAAAGAAAATGATACCTGACGTCTTGTTTCCTATCTCTCAATCTGGAACCAATTTAATTTAGATAAACTAAGAAGATATATTTATGCATGTAGTTGTCAAAAAAATTCTTATTAATAATGTTAATTAATTATGAAATGTTTTAAGAGAGTGAAGAAAAATTTAAGTATACAACAAAAATGATTTCTTAGTAGATGTTATTTTGTACTATATTAATAGAACCAGCTAATAGCGCTCATGACATATCTTGAAATCCCAAAATGTGAAATAAATTATACTAACAAGTTTTTGGTTAATAAAATTTATTCAAGAAATAAGATAAAATTTAACTTTCAATGACTGATAATACTTAAAGTTTACTATTAGCTACAAATGTTTTAGCGTAGAGCAATAGCATGTATATCACACCATGACTATTTTCAATCTTCAAAAACTCGTGTTGTACAATTTTATGTCTCTTATTTACTTTGTAATTCTTTTGATCCAATTTAAATAGGGCTGGACATTGATGAAAATAGCACTAACGCTGCCTGTGTCACAGCCACTCGTGGAAGACAAATGAGTTAAGCCGATAAGAACTTTGGGATTAGACTCCAACACCAGTGGACCGCCGGCGTCGCCATAGCAGACTGCAGTACCATCAACAGGTTTGGTCCTTATTCCAAAGCAATCTTTTTTGCCTTTAGTAGACTTTTCACATTCTTCAGCACTGAGAACTTCCATTCGACCCCATTTCAATATTTCAGCCAACGGATTCTCAGAAGTAGCACCCCAACCAGCTATCAAAACCTTTTCACCACTATAATCAGTTTCTCCTTCCTTAGGCAATTTAATAGAGCGAATGAACTTATTGAAACCTACCGGTGGAATTTTGATAAGGGCAAGGGAATTTGTTTTAGCAGCTGGGTTGTATTTCTCGTGGATAAATATGTTCTTAGCCTGAACGGTAAGTTTTATTTCAGGAAGTGAAAGAACCATGGCACCTAAAGATACCTCAACTCGATCAACATTTTCTACACAACGAGCAGAAGTCAATATCCATTTATTGCTGATTAAACAACCACTACACCGAGTGATTTTGGGCTTTTTATGAGTATGTATTGTACGAAGACCGACTATGTGGGGGAATTGCTCTTTGCCAGCATTTTGTCCTTTTAGGATGCGACCACTTGGCACTTTTTCACTTTCATTTAAATTTAAATTGGAAGCGGTGACCAAAGTTAAAGCGAAAGTAATGACAATTAAGACTTTCATATTACCGTTAAATACAAGCCAGAGAACTTTTGATATCTTCGCAAATTCTCGCTTGCTTTATATAGCATTTTGCTTTCAAATTTAATTACACTACTCGACGGATTTTATTTTTTTACAAAACTGCTCAGTAGACTACAGTTTTTTTTTAATAGAACTAGATACAAAATTTATTAAGTTTATTTATTCGAGATATTCTTAGGAATTTATGTTTCATATATATTTATTTGTTATGGGTTAAGCATATCGAATAGCATTAAGCCACAACAAATAAATGTTTTTTAGAACTAGGTACAATAACGTCTAATCCAGAAAACATTTTCTATCATATTCAGATTTTTTAATATTCCAGCATACATATATTTTTATGTTTGAAACTTTGGCCCCTATTATAATTCTCAACTCAACTTGGTTGAGTTGTCAATGTTACGACCCAACTCAAAAATTTTTTTGTATTATGATTCACAATTGATTTTAGTTGTCTTCGAAATAAATTTCGAAAAAAAGCTTCCTATCTATACTCCCTGTTTTTTAAAACCATATTAGCCATCACAAAATATTTGAAATATTTTTAGTTTTGGCCTTACTGTTTTTATGTTTTATACATATGGCAACAATATTGGTTGACAAATGAGATAGATTGGCTCCAAAAATCACCATTTTCAAAGTAATCAAAAGTAATACAATAGTCGAAATAAAAACCAAAACACAACTGACAAGAAACAGTTGTCTCACTTTTAAGAAAGTTGTAATCCATAATAAGAATTTGACAACTACGACTCAACTATTAATTTAGTTGTGAATCATAATAGGTGCCTTTATTTTCCCGTATTCTTTGCTTAATTTGTTCAAAGTTGAGCCAATAAGTCTAAAAATTTGTTTAATTTACACCCGACCAAAAAAGAGGGCTGTTTTAAGTTTGACTTATGTGTCTGTCTGCGCCATGGTATAGCCCAAACGGCTGGACTGATTTTGTTTTAGTTTCTTCTGTTTCAAAGGTGATTTGATCAAGAGTGTTCTTAGATATGTTTGAAGAAAATCGGTCCAGCTATTTAGAAGTTATCACATATTTCCTAGCTGGATTCTCTTGAGTCTGTGTATCTGTGACAGCGTAGCTCCCAAACGGCTACATTGATTTTAGCTTAGTAAAGTTTGCTTGAAGGGTGATAAGATCCAAAATGTTCTATCCTATGTTTAAAAAAACCGGTCCAGCCGTTTTGAAGCTATCATCTATTTTCTTCTACGGCATAGTTTCTTTCAAGCAGTGCAAACATATTAAGAATTTTATATATTCAGCTGCAATATTTTGTGGACCAGAACAATGAATTGCGCAAGGGACTGGGACGATTACATCTAAGATATTACTGTTGTTGGATTCCATAAAACTGGAAAAGAAGCGGGAGACAACAACATATAGGCAGGCTCTTATGGTCTTCACGAAACCTCTTGGTAGTTATAAATGACGACTCGATTTGTCTATTGTTCGATTAAATAGATAATGTTTGTTTGTAAAACTGCCTAATTATGGTCTAATACAATTTTGTCTTTTTTCTTCAAAATTTATCGCTTTAAGAAAACAGTAGATTTTTATTAATAACAGAAAAGTTCATAATTTTCCGAAAAATAGATTGGAAGGCCCAAACTCAGAAATAAAATTTTCCTTATTTGATTTGGAAGAATACTTATAATAGGATTTAGTTTTTGCTGCCGAGTAGTGATAATGCCAAAAAACTTTCAAGGTTGAAGTTTTCAAATTATAATCATAGATAAGATATTTTAGTTTGTAATGTGAGATAATGATTCTGTGAAAGGTTTTGTTCTTGTATGCTACGCAGTAATTATTCACATTAAGATAAAGAGATGAATACAAATATGTACACAATTAAAAAAAAAAAAACTAAAAATATGCTCTTATTACGAACTGAAATTCTCGATATCTAGTAGATGTAAAAGTGTATGAATTTTTTTTTGTATGATGTTTATTTATATGTATATTAAGTGTTGCCATTTTTGGAAATATTGTTTTTAAAATAATTTTTTCAAACTAGAAAAATATGAAACAAAAAAAGTCAAAATAAGTGGTTCTTAGCAGGTCATTACACTATCGGAGTTTTCGTCTAATTTCAATAAGTAAATTTTAAATATCGTGTCTAATATACAATTTTTAATTGTTCGTCTGCGCCCCAGAAAAACGCAGATATTGTAAGCACAGCTTTATAGAAAATTGTCTGATCTTTAAAAAAAATTAATTTAAAACAAAATTCATATGCAAGACCGGTAATGAGCTATTAATATTTTTCTAACTTGGACAACGTTGTGTTATTTTTTAATCAGAATTATCATATGGTGTCCACATTGTACTGTAAATGCTTAGAAGCGGGACATCCATAATGTTAAAAGTTATACAAATTTATGTACATATGTACAGGCATATCGTACTGAGTATGTTGTTAGTAGAGTTTTTATTTTCCCGAAATTTCTTATTTCCCAGGAAATCGGACATTGTTTTCAAATTTTGCAGGATTCCAGGAATTCCCGCTCAGAAAAACTAAGTGCAATTTGGGGTAACATGTTTTTTTTGTACTTTAGTAGATTGATTTTTAAAAAACTTTGCAGTCATAAAATCTATTAATAAAAACTTTAACTAAACTATTATTATATGCGGTAACTACTTAACTGTTTGCAGTCGGTGCCAAGAAGGCGGAAAGTATTTTATTTGTTGGCAATCTATAAATTTATTTCTACGTTTAGTTAACAATCTTCCTGGCGCCGACTACAAACAGTCAACTAGTTAACGCATATAATAATAGTTTAGTTATTTTTACTTTTTAGTACATACGTATATTTTAAATTACTGATATAGTTTTCCAGACACACGATAATTAACAATTAGTTTGTATGTGATGTGCTCATCCCCCAGCTCCAACCACACCGGTTTGATTATGAAGGAATTGACACCAAGTCTGAAGACTCTCATTGATATACTATTCAAGGTATGCGATAATTGATAATTACTTTGTATGGGATGTACCTGTCCCCACACTGCTATACCTCCAGTTTTCTGTTGGACTACGTGCATTGACTATGAAGTAATTCACACCAAGTTGGTAAGCATTAACTGATATAGTATTCCAAATAACCAATAATTACTGATTAATTTATATGTGAGGGAGACCTTCCTTCCCCTACTCTTACACCACCGCATTTCAGCTGCATTACGCGAATTAACTATAAAGGAATTTACACCAAGCTTAAAGGCTCTCACAGATATAATATTGCAGATATGCGATAATTAACCCTCCCCCGCTCCTATACTACACTGGTGAAAATTGGACCACCTGTGGAGTATAGCATTTCATATAGCAAAATAGTTTTGTAAAATCGCTTCACAAATGGCTGAGAAATCGGTGAATACAACAAAATGCATGACGAATATAAACCTTCTTTTTTTTGCATTGAACTCGATGTTGCCTTTGAGAGCTTCATTTGAAATCACCCCAAAATTTTGTCTTATGAAATATCATTCATTATCGTTTTCACTTTCGTCTAATGCATTTCGCTTATCACAAAAAAGGTGGACACGAAACTGTTTTTCATACAAAACTATAGAAATTATCCAAGCATTTGGGAATAAATTCCAGATTTTATTATAAAAGTCAAGATTATTAAGCTATTTTATCAGATTGCATAATATGTATATTAAGGCAAGCAAATTCCCGAGCTAATTTCTCGAGAATTCTCAAGATATAGAAGACACTTTTTTGATAAATATTTTTATAGGTAATTTTAGACCAATACATCGCCCATGAAGAGGAGTTTTTAGCCACTTTTTGAAGAAAGCGACATAAAGACCAATAGAGCGAAAAGTTAGAGGAATAAAATATTTCACAAAAAAATGTTTCTTGTAGTGTTTTAAATAAAAGCACTGAGCACATCTTATACACAGAAAAGAATACTGATGTAAAATCAACATGGCGCAATGTTGATTGAAAATCATATTAAATTTCTGAAAAACTGTAGACTTTATTTAACAATACCATTGCTTCATACTTATTTAAACTAAAACATACACTGTGCTAGTTGCAAAATTTAACAAGTTGGTCATCCTACTGGTAAAGTTAATGCAAATAAGATAAATTCTATAGTGTTAACCGTTTTTCGAAAATAGCACTTGCATTAACGATATACAATTTTCAAAGTAAAGCAAAATAAAAACGTTTATTTTTAAACTTTTGGGCTGATTTTCAAATTTGAATTTAGCTTATTTGACGAAATATGTACAACATTGAGATATTCTGTGATTTTTTTCACGAAAATAAATTTTTTTTTATTATCGAAAAATGAATTTTCTTTGCGCAAATAAAAACTGCCGTAACATTTTGTTTTAAAGATTACATTATATTAATTAAAATAAAGTTCATGTTATTTATGATTGTATTTTTTGTTTAAATTATATTTAAAGTATATTTGAGACTGTTGTGCTTTGCATTTGCAAACAAAAGCTTCAAGTTAATCGACAACTATTTGTGTTTTAACGACTGCAATCGTTAAAACACGAACACTTGAGTGCTCTATTGAATAGTGACATAGAGTAGTTTTAAGGCTACTCCGATGTAATGCAGGCATGGACAATGCCATTTACAAACAAGAGTTTGTTGTTAAGCAAGAAGTGCTCGCGTTTTAATAATTGCAATCGCTAAAACACGAACGCTTGAGTACTCCATCAAGTAGTTACTTAGAGTAGTTATGAGACTACTCCGATGTAATACAAAGCTGGGTCATATGGTCCAGTCCTAGGACATCGTAGTGTTAAATCGACCATGTTTTCTCCATACATTTGGGTTGTTGTTGGACTAGTCCTAGTTTTCTATGGAGTATACTTTACATGAGTATATGGACTAGTCGCGTTATTTATAGGGTCATTGCTGCAGTTTACTGTAAGATAAGTGACTTTTATGTTTATGTTAAGCGAAGCCAAATCAACTTAGAAAGCATTTTTTAGGCACAATTTCCTAGTAAACTATTTTTAATTATTGTTATATTAAGCTGCAATATGAGATGATGTTTAGTTCATTGCTCTGCTACATTCACCACAAATTCCAAAATTAGCTTCCCTTCCAAAATTAGAACTATTTTCTTTAGTCAAACACCTTATTTTAACAATATAAGATTTAAATCTTAAATCTCAACAACATTATAAAGTCTTAAGCAAAAATAAACCTCTTAAGCTCAAAATTAAATGAAAAAAAACGTGAACTACAAAAATATTAATTAAAATTTATTGATTTCAGCACTTTAATCTTCCCACAAAGTGTACAAAAAGACTTTCAAGAAAACAATCGCATTTACAAACATATAAAAGCCAATTAAAAACGTATGCTTTTTGCAATAAGTACTGCGGAAATTGATCAATGATCCATGAATATTCCGCAAAAAAAAAACAAAAGCAAATAAGCAAAATTCCAAAAAAAATTTAAGTTTAAAAACAGGCTGCTAACAAATACAGCCAGCCAATCACGATTTAAATGTTTTCAATGTAATTTAAACACACAAACAGACAATCAAATGGCCAAAATATGTGCACTTATAAAAATCAAAATTGAAATAAATAATACAAAAAACAAACAAAAATAAACGACAAAACAAAAATTTACATAAATCTTAAATGAAAACCAAACAAAAAATAAAATATTGCAGCAACAATGACTTTGGTACTAAAAGTAAAAACAAATGTAATGAGACTGTATGAAATGCAGCAGGAGGAAAAAAGTTGACCATGCAACAGTTAAAAAGGCCAAGTTAAGACGAATTGGCGAAGCTCTGTTTTTGTCCCAGTTTAGTATTCTATACTTTTGTTATACCGAAGATATAAATTGAGTATTTTTGTCGTAAACTAATCCGTAGCGTTGATGTAATTCTCTTTTTAGTTGGGGGTACACAGAAAAAAATATCATCAAACTGCAACTAACAAATCAAATTGTTAATATAGCAATGTTTAATATAGCAAATTACCGAAATTTCTTTCAACAAGTTGAGTTAAGTAAATTTTTTTACGCATGGCGCAAAAAAAGAATAATTTTTGATTTTTTTTTTGATAAAAGTGTCAATTAATGTTGAGAGCACAACAGAACAAAGTTTAGTCATAAATAGTATGAAAAAAGTGCATAATTTTTTATTCATATATTTTATTTATTTATTTATTTTAATTTTCTTTGAAAAAATTTTTTTAATTTTTTTCTAAACAACTTCTAAAATATTGTTTTATTTATATAAAGTAAAAATACAGTTCATTTACAATAGACTGTTTGGCAGAAAGGTTGTGACTATGAATATTCCTAAAATGAAATATGAAAAAATTTATGTAAAAGTTCTTAACTGGAATGAATAAAGTTTGGCAAACAAATTTCCTGTTAGATTCATACCATTCTTGAAAAAATTCCTTGGATATAAGTAATTTTTTTTCTGTGTGTGAAAAAAATTTACAATCCTCGTTTAGGATATTACAAATTTAATATCATGAAAACCAACTAGGCATGCGACAAAGATGTGTAATGTCACCACTCGTAGTTAATATTGTGCTAGACGTCGTAAGGAAAACTGCGGCAAACGCGACCAATGGGATAACGTGGGGCTTACTAGGCCAACTGGGTGACTTAGAATATAAAGATATAGTGACATTTAGCGTTAGCATAATTTACACTACTTTTTATATTATTCCCTTAATATTTCACGAATGGTCCTCCAAACTTAAGGATTATTAATATATACAAAAATCTCTTTCTTTCTTTGGATAGAGTCACATTGATGAGCATATCGGGATATCGCACAGTTATTGCATGTACTATATTAAAAATCGCAAAATTTTATTTTAGCTTCTTAAGTTTTAATATTCATATTTGCGGAAAAAAAACTGTAAAGAAAACATTTGAGTAATTTCTTAGAAACGTTTTCGGATTTCTAGTGATTTTTTATAGAAAATAGAATAATGTAAAGTACAGAAAACGTTTAATACATCTCATAGCTTTAACAGTAATTTCTTTAAACAATGCGGGCGATTTAAGCTAAAGAAGTTTAACTGAACTTATCCCTCACTAAACTGAACATACTTTATTGATTGTAAAACAAAACAAAGAAACAATAAATCAAAATGAAAAAAGTTATTCCATACTAGACAAACAAACTTAAACTGAAGTTCAGGGCGAAGCACAAATCATTGTGCCACAAAATTCATGAGATGAGAATAGTACCTGCAGAGAGTAGACCAGACCAGAGCAGACCAGACCAGACCAGGCCAGACAGAGTGTTACAAAAATATCGTAGACGGACAAACTACCAGCCAAAACCTTTAAATAATTGCAAGGAAATATCTTGTTTTTGTGGTGAAAAGAAAATTTGTGTGAAATGGAAAGGAAGCTTTCAACACAAGGTAAAAGTTCAAAATTATATTTGTTAACTAATAAATAATAAAGGGTAACAAAAAAACTTTTAATTTATAACAAAGAGATCTGTAACCAAGTGCTATACAAGTAACAAATTCAAAATATAATATTTGCAATATCGATTAATAATTAAACTGCAGCATACCTTTCTGCACAAAAGTCACTTAAAAAAAATAAAACCAAAAGTTGTACAATTAAAAGTTGAACTTTCAAATTTTCGAGGTTTTGAACGGTTACAAAAAATAGCAATAAAAATTTGCATTCGGTTCTACTTTTTTTGAGTTTTTGGCAACATAAAACAACAGTTTAAATAACAGTTGCAGTCATTTTATTATTTTTTATAATATTTTTGCTTAAGTTTGTTTTGCTAAATACTCTTGAATTAATAAAACATTGATCTCATTGATACAATTGCCAAATACTTGTACATCGAACATAACAAAAAAACACATCAGATTCACACACATCACGTATACGTACGAGTATGATCACACATTTATGTATGTTGTATGATGATTGTCTGATGATTGTATGATCTTTTTTTATATTATTTTTGTTTATTTCCACTTTTTTGCAATTCATGGATTATTTGTTTATATGCCCGTCTATCGATTAAATTGTTTGTTTATTTGTATGTCTCTCTGTCTGTCTGTCGCTTTGTCTATTCGCACTGTATTTATTCATGAAACCAATTTAAAATCGAAAATATTCTTCAATTGTTGAAAAATCGTAGTTTTAAGAAGAAAAATGTTGCGTTAGTTTTGTATGATGATGTTATTTTAACGTATGCCAAACTTAAAATGTTTATGGTGAACGTTCAAATTTATGTGTAATACTGAAAAAAATCTAGGTTTAATACAAAAACAAAAGCTTATTTTTATCACATTTTTTGTTTTTCATTTTAAATTTTTTTATGTTTTTTTTCATACCAAACCTTTAAGAAGATGTTGTACACATTTTTTTGTTCATTTAACAATGCAGTGCAGTTCGGCTCAGATCAGTTTAATGCGGCGTTATTTTTGTACTTGTTTTTTACATTTAGGGAACATAAAGAATGTAATCAATTTCATATTTAGCAAAGTTTCCTATAAATTAAATTTAGCTCTCATTTTTTGAAGTTGATTTAAGTTGTAGAGAAAATAAGATCTACTGCAGTAACTTGAGATTTTAAAAGCTTATTTGCAAAGTATTTTTTTATTTCAATAATAGAATTTAGGAATATACCATTTTTAACACTTTTCTGAAAAGTTTTTACACTTTCATATAGTGAGTCGTTGAAGTTTTTATAAATAGCGGCGATTATTTAAAAAATAATAAATCCAAGGTGATTATAAAATAAGCTACAGCTTGTAATGTGATATTCAGAAGGAACAAGACATGAACAACGAAAAGGGGAAAAATTAACATCAATTTAATTTTAGACTTACATGGCAGAAAAGTATAACTTTGTTTTCGAAAGTCATCATATTCCAATCATTGGTGCTCTTGTGTATCTCCGCTTATCACCAGTTGCTAACTGGCTCATTTGAATGTGATCACAGTTCTTACTGTGTTGGACTTCATTGGAATTTTTTCGTTAGCTTTCACAGTTTCTTTAGACAATTTCATTGGATTTGTGAAAACAAAATTTTAATAAATTAATGAAACCCTATTACGTTTTCACAAAATGTTTTCATGTTTACCCAAAAAGCTAAAAATATATACTTTTAAAAGTTAAGAAAACTAAAAATTTCAAGGTTTTGGTTGTTGTAATTTTAATAAAATTTATTTCATAGTTAAGATGAAAAATTTCATTGTATTTATGAAAGACCGATGAAATAAATCACATACATATATGTATAATTTCTTTCATACACACAGAAAAAAAAGAATGTAAAACCAACATGATCCAATTTCGATTGGAAATCATATTAAATTTACAAGAAATAATTTGTCGTTTAAGTATGTTAGTGTTTATTGGCTTTGCTCAATACTACAGTTCACTGTTGTGCTTAGTTGTGTGACTTACGGTTGTTTATTCTCACATGTGTCGGTTATGTAGACGTCAAAAAATGAATTGGCAGCGAAAATTTATTGCTGCTGGCTTAAAATTACCATTGTTTCATATTATGTTTAAATGAAAAATTAACCTTAAATCTCTTTGATATAAAATTTTTCACTGTTAAAGACGCTTTATTTTAAACGTTACATATAGTTTTAAATCAACATGAAATCCATTGGATAACAATAAAAGTATTTATAAGGCAAAATGAAAAATAAAATCTAAATTAAACCTTTAAGAAATTTATTAATTGACATATCGTTATAATTTTATTTTAAATGAAATTTATTTGCTGAAATCTATCTGCAGCATTTCGTTGGTGCTTTACCAACTCATCAGTAGACTTCAAACACAATTTTGAACAGTTAAGAGCCCTTTATCTTACCCTACGGTAAATGGAACTGACACAAAATAAGTCACGTTATCGGTCCCCAGGTGGCAGGGAGAAGTCCGGGTTCTAACACTTCCTATGAAGCGGATCAGCCACTTTTACATGGGGATGGCCTAGGATGGTGTGAATTGATACTTTGTATGCACCTTGTAACTTGTCTCTGAACTATCTTATGGAGTCCTAATCGGTGTGGAATAATATAGAATTTATGTAAATATTATTCCAAAATTCGGCTGTAATTATCGATTAATCTATTTTTTTTATTGTTACAAATCCAAGTAGAAATTGTATTTTATTTTTAAGCGGTGTCTTTGATAGTAATCGAACCGACAACATCCGGCATGACACAGAAGGGAACTTATATTTCAATGTTCTAAATACCAGTTAAGCTCTCATTGAAGGGAGACAATTAATATTATATAGATACTATGTCATAGGCCTTAGACCCAGGTGCATCGAATTTGTTCAGTGCCGTTTACTCCAATACTAGCCGGAGTACCAACTAAATTGACTGAAAATGGTTAATATGTGACCATTTACACAATATGTCTTTTCTCACCATTCACTACTTCTTATTTTTGGTACCAGTCTCATTTTCTCAAGTCATAGGACGAATACTTTTCGATCATTTGTCACCAAATTTTCCGCAGGGTTATGTACAAACTTTTAAAAAACCATTTGCTGGGTTTTGTATATGTTTCAAAGCCTACTATGCTTATTTTTTGAAAATCTTTTATGTATTTGTAAATTCTCAAATGGTTTTTTAAAAGTTTGTACATAAGATAAAGGGCTTGGAACTGTTCAAAATTGTGTTTGAAGTCTACTGATGAGTTGGTAAAGCACCAACGAAATGCTGTAAATAGACAATTACTTAAACTCCAGCAAATAAATTTCATTTAAAATAAAATTATGACAATTTGTCAAATAATAAATTTCTTAAAGGTTAAATCAACATGACTATAACTTTAATTTCAAATAAGCTTTATGTTAAATAATCATTTAAATAATCATTTAAATAATGTTGAATTAATGTTTGAAGCTGTTGTAGCTGCAGTGGTTAGCTCGTGGACTATCATCAAATAAGAAAATATAGCAAAAAAAAAAAAAACAGTGACAAAAATTCATATAACTCATTGTTGTTGTGATGCAGAGGCAAATGCAAGAAGTAGCTGGAGAAGTAAAAGGGGCTTCATGAAACGCAATTGCACAAATTGCAATTTTAGTCGCTTTCATGAAAACCCTTACTATATTTTATTTCAATAGATGTCAACCAAAAATGAGAAACAAAAATTTTTGTTGTACTCTTTTTAATTAAATAATATAATATTATAAAATAGTCAATAAAACACTTAAGTTAAAAAGCCTACTTAAAAAGAAATTATTTCATTAAAACAATGAAATAGTTCCATTAAAAAAGAATAACGCCAATAAATTAATAAACTAATTTCATTAAAATTATGAAATAATTTTCCTAAAATTATTACATTGGTTGTATGAAATTATCTCATATAATTTTAACGAAACTTGCTTGTTTCATTAATCCAACGAAGCGTGATTTTAATCATTGAATTAATGTTGAAGTTTACAGAATTTCCGTGTACTAACTTCACACAAATTACACAATTTACAGAGATCTATAAATTAGGTTTTCCTGGAATGTAATAATTCTTCTACTTCACTGCAAGCCAACTTATACTAGAACTATTTTTTCTAACAGATAAATGAATAAATGAATTTTTTTCTTGATGTTGACTTTTTATTTTATAATGGGATGTGACAATAACAATGCTGTTGTAATGCTGCATATACAGCTGCAGTGAGCTCCATCGTACAAATATTCATACGTGAGTACGTTGCATATTATACTGAACTCTTTTCCTATTTGAAGGTAATTCGTGCAATTTGTATAAATTTGAGAGCAAAATAACAAAATTAGTTAAAAGAAATACCGTAAATACAAATAAAATACTCAGTCGTACTAACAAAAAGATTTAAAATAATAGAAGGGCTTTAACATTTCAAATTTTAGAATCGTGTTGGTGATGGCATGCCTCAAATACTAGAACCATTACAACAGTTTTTATATTTTTGTTTTAATGTGGACTCCATTTAAATGACAAGATATTTGCATGTGTGTATTAGATATTCGTAAATTATATAAAACTTGGTAAGAACTGTTGTTGTGACCTAAATATAAATTATGGTAAGTTATAATACTTTCAGGGTTTTCCAAAAAATTGTTATGCATTCTAATTTTGTGAATAGTGGGTGGTTCTATTAATTTAGGGCTTGGAATTATGTTGTTAATGTTTTAAGTCAAGAGTTAATATCCATTAGATACTTACTAAAAACTCGCTTAAGCTTTTATAAAAGTATATTACCAAATGCACTTAAAGCTACACTCGGCCAGCAATAGATTTATTGATTTTTAGGTTACTGGGTCTAAGTTGCGTTTGGAAAAAAGTTCAAACCATAAATATTTAACATTTCGTGTAATAAATTTAAAAATATATTTTGATTTGCTGACATGCATTCAAATGTTTAACATAAACAAAATTAAAAATTTAAATGCCATTCTCATCCTGTTTTGTTTTTAACATTTTAGTGTATTTACGCGATAATTTTATGTTCGACTTCAAAGCCTTGGAAACTTCAATAGCAAATTATTGGCAATGCACAGTGGGACGCTTAAAAAAAACGTTTCTTGTTGAAGATTTTTGATTAGATTTTGACAAATGTTATACAAATATCGAAGTAAATTTAAGTTTTCTTTCAATACTTTCAATAGAAGTCGTTCAAGCTTTGGAGATAAACCGACAACAATATTATCTTGAAGAAGTGCCAACATTGCACAGTGTAAGATCTAGCCAATCTAGCTGAACAAAATTAATATCCCAGTATATAATTGATATAGTATTATTATACTGCTCTAGTTAGCAAATTGTACAAACTTCTTACATATCTCTACTGCATAAAATGTTCCCTTTTATATTTAGTTAAAATATATAGTCCAAAAGTTATAAAAAACAACTTTTGTCTAGCTAGATTGCCCAAATCTTACACTGTGCACTGTTTTTTTATCTGTCTACTAGCTTCAGAGATATCGTGGAACTTGTGCAAATAAAACTTTTTTACAAACATTTTTGTTATTAAAAAATTCATAAAATATTAAAAAACAATGTAAATGTAGTCCTTCTTCCATCTGCATATAGGTAAATATTTTCCAAAGAAAATTACCCATATTTTATTAAAATCGATTTACAACTTTTGATTTTATTCGCAATTAAGTGAGAAAAATCAATTAACAAAAATTTCGATTTTCACAAAATAGTAACATTTTAATTTGTTTGTGCCTGTATGCGGGTTGCATGGAAATCGCAATTTTTATGAATTTAGTTCCCTCACTTAATTGTGAATAAAATCAAAGGTTGTGGATCGATTTTAATGATATATGGCTCGTTTTCTGTGGTACATATTTACTTATCTATATATAAAAACTCGGACCGAATAAGTTTGTGTACTCCATATTTAAATTTAGCTTAGATTTTTAGCTAAGCTAAATTTAAATAATGAAAGAAAACTAATGGCCTTATTTATAAAAAATATTTTATGTTTATTAAGAACTTATTTAACAATTTTCTATATAATAGCTGTCAAATAACGCTTCAATAAACATAATATATTTTTTATAAATAAGGCTGTAAGTGTGTAAACCAGAAAATAAAATATATTAAAGTTAAATTTTATATGTAGCTTTTAACGAAAAATAAATTAAAAGCTTTAGCTAAATGCAATCAAATGAACTAAGAACACCAGTATAAGCGTGCGTAAAAATTAAACAGCTTTGAAAATGGTATGATACAATGTCCATATAAAAGTTTTATGAGTGTTTGATTAATTAGAAATGGGAAACTTTGTGCTAACCAAAAACAACGTTGAAATTAAATGCATGTAAGAGTTTACAAAACACTCTTGTATTCTATTTCGTGAAAAAATTAGGTAAATAGTTATAATGTCTCCTTATAAAAAGCACCTACCTTCAAAGGTGGTAAAGGTGAACAAAAACTCTGATGAGACAGTGTAGCGGCCTGTCGAAATCAGTAGTACTGATATGTTCTGCTAATCTGATTGAATAATAATTTGATTTTACATTAATTAATTCAAATAATGAACTAAAAAAGCATAAATAAAAAATTTTTGACTTACACCCACCTATTCAGGGCAAAAAGAAAAATTACTTAAAAGTTTTAACTTCTACTTTCGATAGAAGAAAGTTCGGTTATATTTTAACTTTTATTTTTGACCTATTAACTTTTATTTTTGACCTATTTTTTTTTTTGAAACAGCTATGACTACTAGCTACTTAAGATAATTTCTCCTCTATTCATATTCAAAGTTTCACACGAATTCAGTCAGCCGTTTAGAGGTTGTATATTTCTTAGAATATATTTTATGAAAGTCCCCTTTGTGCAATGTTAAATAACAATTACTGGAGTCCGACCGAAACCAGTTTTTTGAGGCCGAACGCAAACTGAACGCTAAAAAGCCGAATATTCCGCAGAGTCCGAAACTTACCGAAACTTTTTCAGTATTAACTTATATTGACATTTTTGAAAGCTCATAAGAATTTAAAACGAAAATAATAATACGTTTTTGTTTAAGATCTAGTTCAAACAAAAACTTATTATTGATTTCATTATATATAATTAAAAACGTCGAACTATAAACTAATTAATTATTATAATAATTAAAAATTCATTTACTTTATTAAGAATATTTTTATATAATACATACAGTATCACTCAAAATAATAGCAGAAATCGCCTTTATTTTATTTCGTCGGGCAAAAATAAAACTTAAGCATTTACGAGCATATGACTTATAAAAAAAACTTGGCATGAAATTAGCAGAAATGATGAATAGAACTGGAATATTGGGTTTGGTACACATACATTTAAGAGTGTTTTATCACTCTATTGATTATAAAACAAAGTAAAATTTTCATTCAATTTGCAAAGATACATATGTTACGAGAAAAACACAAACTCTTGACGGTAACATATATTAAATTTGAAAAAATACTATTTCGATTAACTTCTTTATTTATAGAGAATAAAAAGTTTCGGTTTCGGTACTCGGGAAAAAATTTGGCCTAAACCTAATATCACACGAAACCACAAATTTTGGACGAATACGAAGGCGAAATCGAGACCGAATATTCGGTCGGACTCCAACAATTAGCATTTGTTCTATAAACCAAACTTGATCCATCACTCAAACTCACTCACCCATCTTATCATTTCATTTTAAAATGAAAACAAAAAATAAATTCATTGACATTAAATACAAAATACAATATAAATCCGTGTTATAGCGCATTAATTTGTTATTGTTGTAATTAATATGAAGTTTTATTCTTAAGCACGATTTAAAAAGTATTTAAACTTGTACTCACACAAAAAGTATTTTTAATTTTAATCTTTGGATTAACCAAAACGTAACGACAGAAAGAAATCCATGTTGATCTTTTGATGATATGATTTGTTTACAACATCATCCATTCCACTTATCATTCCTTCAAAGCCACATCATAAATTTAAATCTTTATATGTTTCAGTGTTTATTTATGATATCTGTACGTCTGAGTGTGTCTGCCTTTTTCAAAGTTTTCATTGCATCTTAAAAATTGAGAGACAAGCCACAATCTGCTGCTCAAGTACAAGTATAAGCCGCAACTTTTTCAGTGGGTGTTTGAAAGCAAAAATGATGTTTATTTCATGATTTTATTTTTATTTGTAGTTTTACACTAAAGATATTTATCTATGAACTCAATTTATATGTTACAATGTAAAATTAATACAATCAAATAAAGTGAACTGTAACAATTACTAAAAAAAAATACTCAGCATGTGTATCTTAAAGTTCATGTGTAGCGTGAACAATTAAATACTCGTACTCCATGATAGACTTAGAAGTTTAATTAAAAATATACTACGGTTATATAAATCTAGAGCGTTTTCATTTCTTATTAAAGTGTGGGACTTTAATACTTTTACTCAAGTTGTTTTTTAATGTACAGATGATCAACTGATGATTACGTCTTCTGAGACTTTTGTAAATTGAATTTATTCTTTTAGGGTAATATACATATCTTGTGCGATAGCATGGTTTTATTACTTAGACGTATTTCATACCGCATCTACTTTTGTAAGCTGTTCCAAAGACATGGCTCTATAATCATAAAGTCTTTATCGGGACGTAAACTTTGTCAGCGCTTTATTTATAATTGTATGAAATTTTCTGTTTAAAAATATAATTTTAAAGATCTGGCCATTTTACAGGATCAAAGGATAAATTTGTTTGGTTGCTATATTCCTTGGATTTGACAGAAAATTGACGCATGGTAAAAGCAAGGTATAAAGGGTTCCCTCTTTTCAGTAAATGCTCGATTTTTTTTATAAAGAAAAGTAGCACATTCAGGTAATTAATGCCTTCTTTGGGAAAGGGATAGTGTAGAGGGAACAGATGGCGAAGTGAAAAAGAGATAGAAAGTTTTATTCTTTTACAACTCTGCCTTGCGTTTTTGTTAATTTTTTTAGAACAGAGTTGGAGTGCATCTCGTGCCAAGTAGGGATATTAATTTATCACATTTCTTTTATTCTTCAGGAACAGTGTTGCCAGGATCTGGGGGAAAAGAAGCTAAATCGGTTTTTCTTAAATGGCTAGAACAGGCTAACGCCAAAAAGTAAAGGCTAAAAACCCTAAATATGTTTTATTAAAAAATCAACTTTTTCGATTTTTATCGAAAGGCAAATTCCAGTAAGTCCTATATTTGTTTCAAGAAATGTAGTACTGGTCAAAAATGTCTTGGGAAGTAGAGAACATGAAGTCCATTTTAAAAAATAACGTTAACATTTTATGACGTAATATTATTAAGGACATCTTCCATATAAAAAAGTAATATTAGATGTACATATATTCGGTGTAAGTCAAATTGTTAATACTACAAAGAAATAATCATTTGTGGTTTTCAAAATGTTTTTGTGGTCTCTTGTAGCATTTCAAAAATGTGACTTGGTGTAGTTGACCTCCCACCTACAGATATGAGTTCTGAGTACTTAATCAGTGGATCATCATACTTCTTTTCACTTCTTATTTTATAGAATGGTATTTGATTATACTCGCTATGAACCTTAGCCTAATAATCAATTTGGATTCAAAAGCAAATACGTTCGAAATAATCATATTAATAAACAATTAGCTACTGGCTAAAGATTTTCACATGTTTATAATTAAGTATAAAATCAAACCAAAAAATTTCGTCTTAAGTATAACAAAAATCAGAAAAATGGGAATGAAAAAAAATATACCAATGGCAACACTGGGAAAGTGCCGTTTTATATCAACTTGAAAGTGATTCAATTCTCGTATTCAATTTTCACGAAAATTTTGTATATATTTATAAGAATTGAAATTATATTCAACAGCGCCACCTGACATGACAAGTGGTGCTAGACAAAATACACGTGAGCACTAACGATGAAAATATAGCGGCTTTTGCTAGTGGTGCTACTCTGTTCTGCTGTGTACGTTGAAAAACTAAGTTGATGTTAACGTTTCCCTTATTCCTTGGAATATTAATTATGCCCAATTATTTCTGCATATAACGTTGGGAGCCTTCGCCTAATAATCAATTTGGATTCACAAGCAAATATGTTCGAATAATTTAGTTATATTTCGAACGCTTAGCTATTAAAGCAATGCTAATAACGATAAATAAAAATTGTAAAATATAATACCATGTTTTATAACACTTAATGGTTTCATTAGACAGTAACAACTTTGATAAATAACCTAAGTGTTATATTAATGAAGATTTTGGGGTTTTTACCACTATTTGAAAACAATTAGTTAAAACTAATCTGAGCTCTTTTTTTAATAATTATTGATGCAACTACAATTTAAAATAGTGGGTTTTGAAATATTTATATTATTTATCGCAATATTGTAACTTTTACGATAGCTGTCATTGCAAAATACCCAAAACCATAAAAAACTTTTAGTTCTTTTTTTAAGTTTTTGTCTAAAAATATCTAAAAATATAAATACCCTCATAAAAAATAATGTTGAATTTTGTTACTTTGGGTGTTCTTGTTGCAGTTTTATGAGTTGCTAACATATTTTATAGCCAATATTTATTTCAAATGTGCATTGGGTAAGGGAAAAAGTAATAAAGGATTTATTTAAAAGAAAGAAAATAAACTTTTTAAATTAAATTATGTAATTTTGAGACTTTGAGTCCTAATAATGGTTTAAATAAAGTAGATAAATAATGTAAATGCATCGAAGTAGTTCGATTGCCATTAAAACTTATGCTCTAATGCACCAGAACGATGCTCCTTAAATTGGATAAGAGAAGAATAAATAGCAGGTTATCAATTCGTTTGTGCTTTTTGAATGTTTATCCTTTCAGAACTCTGCCACACAGTGGCTCTGGAATTGAATTCCTTTCTAAAATATAAATATTTTGTTGTCATCAATTTCCAACATTTTAACGTCATGTAGTAGTGAGCATATTAATATTAGGAAAAATTATATTCTATAAATATTACGAAAAACTGTCGGAAAAGTTTCAACATAAAATTCGAGTTTTTCCGACAAAAATTAATTGAACGCAGTTTTTTTTTGTTAAAAAAACAGTTTGCATAAAGATTTTCTGTTTAACCAGTTTTCGGATGGAATCAAAGGTATTCTTTTCTGTCGAATAGTGGCTTTGCTCAGTTATGATTTTCTGTCTACTTGATGTTGATTTTTTCCTTGTTCGTTGGAAATATTGATCATGTATAATTCTTTCCGAGTATAACATTATTTAACTTATATAATCTATTTCGATTACAATTAAAGTCTTTAATAATTGCAAGCCTCAAAGTGATTATCTCTCCCATCCAATAGCATTTTTTGTTTTAATTATAAGCTGCTGTTGTTGTTTGCTTATAATTTATATTATTTTCAAATGTTACCAATTAACCTTATTAATTTATCATAAATGTATTTAATTTTTATAGAAGTCTGTTTTTTATACCTAAATAAAAATTTACATACATTTGCGGGTACTTTTAATGTAATAATATTTATATTCATACATCGAATAGATAGATACAAGTATCTAAATGCTACTGGTTGATAGTTTAGTTCTTTCAAACATGAAGCACTGTGATATGGAACACTGGTTATGATGTTGGATTAATATCTAAAATAAAATTAAAGGAAAAAAACGACTTACATGTAATTAAAATTTAATAATTACTTTTTGCGATAAACAAAGAATTTGTTTAATTGATTGTTTTTTTAATAAAATGCACAGCTGAATCGTGGTGGAACAATATTGATTTTTTTATTTGGGGTTTTTTCAACAAAAAGTACTTAAAATGTCTAAGTGACTATTTACTTAGTCTGATGCTGCATTGAGCAATATTTCTTATTGAAAGTTTGATTTTTTTAGTAGGCAGAAAGGAAGAAGTAAAGATAATGTCTATTCCCCTCCCACTCTCCTTATCATAAAAGTCAAACGGTAACAGAACTTGTCCAAAACAATGTTCCTTAAGAAGGTCTACGCAAGAGACCATTTGGTAAGTAGGCCTAATATCAAAATTTGTTTACGAATGAATCTAATTGTCTTGTTCGGTTAGAGGCGAGATGCTTTCTTGGCGCTAGAAAACGTACTCTTAGGAACTATGTGCTACTAGTATTCAAGAGTTGGACATTGAAAGAACACATGCTCAGCAGCCTCATCATGCATTTCGCTCAATCTACATCGTTTGATCTCTGTATGGTTGTCAGCTAGTAGATCCTCAGTAAAGCTGATACTCGGTATACTACTATAAGTGCGCCTTGTTCCTTGTTGTGATAGCAACCGCTAGGCTTTTAATTGATCAGGAGTGCTGTCGTGCGAAGAGGTTAATCCCTAAGTTGACTTCAGCTCTTGCGATGACAACTCGGAGTCGATCTGGATCATGCATAAACGTGAGAAACTGAAACGAAAGAGGAACAGGAGTAGGTCTTGACTGAAAGACGAGACATGGACAACGACGTCTACTATGGCAGAGGACGTAGAAGTTAATCTCTTAACTACAATCAGGAATTTACTGAAAAGAAAAAGAGGTGGACAGCTATGTCTAGACGGGTTAGAGCGTTGAATTTAATCTCTTAATTTCTTTCAGTGAGGAATGGCTCTGGCGAAAAAGACTCTGATTTGAAACATTTAGATGTGGATCTGAAGGTTAGACTCAACCTAAGACAGGGCTAGCGATTACTAAGGACTCAGTGATGGGAATGAAAGTGGATAATTACATGTCAACTATAAGAAATCAGCAAAGTCTAAAGCAGACGCTAGTAATAGCGCATGTCTCATTGATTGAGTTGTAGATTGACCTATTGTTTGGCTGTGCCAATAATCATTGAGGCTTGAGGGTCGAAAAGGAACTCGGGGTAGTAGTGGTCTGATCCGATATTCCCCATTGCATATAAATTCATTGTTCGCTGCACTCTCTTTAATAGACTTGACGTTTATTAGACAACAGTGTTCCTATGATAAACCTGAGCTCCTTTTCAATAAGCATCAGAAACCTTTGATATTTTGCCCGATACAGCGAAATAAGTCATTTCGCACATTTTCGAGCAGCTACAGAACTCCATTGGCCACCGAATTCCGGCTCAACCCATGCAACAGTGTTATCTTAAGCATAATCATTGTGAATTTTTAAAGAAGATCTCTGGTCGTATGAAAACATTCGGGTATCCTCTGTTTGCCGAACACTCAGATCTTTCGAGCAGAATGTCTGTTTGCTCTAGACCTCAACTCATATGATTGTAAGACTCTTAGCGCTGCCTGGAAGTTTGATATCAGATAGAGTTTTATATCCTTTAAGGTTATGCACAAATATTCGCCAACAAAAATGGAGACGTCATGTATTTCCGCCTGAAAGACAGTTGGTTATTTTCCCATGGGAATCGCAAACATGAAAATTCCAATAAACCCTCCAAAAGAAGTGCACTCTTGCAGGCCTCCTTCTTAACAATAATATTAAGGAGGATAAAAGTAGAATAGAGCCCAAGCAATACGTTGTACAGATCCTTATTGTCCCAATGATCGATGTGCACAAGAGGCGATAGACTCTGCCAAACAATGCTTTCGCTGTGAGTAGACAATATAACTGGGCAAAGATGTAAAGAAAGTTTGAACACAGTTCGTAAAGAAATTTATAGCCAACACGATAAGAAGTTTGGAGATAGCTATGTTTGTTATATTTAAATAGGTCCCTTCTTGTGCTCGTGTTATATTTTTGTAATGTACCTCCGCTCAGCTGTTATGGTGCTGATAAGTGCTTTTCTGCTCAAAGAGACGGTTTACATTTTAAATTACAAATAGTATTAGCATTCAAGATATAATCATACTTCGAACTGCTAAATTCACTGATCACAAGCATTCATTGAACGCAATCAGATGACACTGTCAGACAAGTTCATGAAAAAAGTGGAGATTGCTGCCTTCACTTCTATATCCATACTAATATATAAAATAAGGACAAAAAATTTTAGAAGCTATAAAGCTATAAAGTAAGTAGACTTTGTTCTAACCAAACATATGATGAAGGTGCAAAACTTTGTTACAAAATATGTAAATTTACTATATCTTGTATTATATTTCATTCAAGTTGCGGTCTAAAGCGATGTGGCTTCTTTAAGAATTAGCACATTAATAAAGGAACATTTTCGAGCTTTAATTCGACTAAAAAGAATTTTTTTCGTTATCAATTAATTTTATTTTATTCACTACAAATATTTTAAAATTTATTCTTAAGAATGTAAAAAAAAAAAACTAACAACTTAATTAACGGAACTGTCTGACAAAAATATTTGCCACTACCTTTTTAATGTTCAATTGATTTTTTTATTGTATACTCGTATAGTTATTTTTAGTAAAATATTAATTAATGATAGCTAAAATTTATTGTTCAATCATAATGTCTTTGATTTATGATCATTTGTATGCATTAAAATAAGAATCAATGACACATCTACATCTCAAGTGGAAAACCCCTCTTTAAGTGTTTAATTAAGTTGAAACAAATAAAAAAAAGACCAACACGATCACTTATGAAAAGTAAATTGTAAAATATTGTTTTGCAATTATTTAACGATTGAATTGATGGTTTTTCTTCTAAGAAGAATTTATGTTGCTGTTAACCTTGAAATTAAGTTTGATGTCAACTTTATCTTGTAACATTTTTTTTAGCGGTACGAGCAAGAGAGCACAGAAAAGCAAACATAGCAAAATAGTTTATTGGCCGGACATTAAGTCAGTCGTCATAACAGTCAATTATACTGTCCGCCAGTGTGGCCAGTTGGTGTAAGCAAACAAAAAAAGATATCAAATTAATTACAAATTACAAACTTAACTAAAGTCAATTACAAAAGGTTAACGGATCAGATAAATCGCTTACAGCTCACAGATCGTTAAAATTATATTTAACCAACAATTTATACTTTAAGTTATTGAAATAAAATGAAATGATCACAAGCGTTATATTCGTTATACAGCGTAAATATCATACATAAATTATAGTTCAAATACTCTTGATTTGGTTTACTTGTGGAAAAAGTAAACAGTAATTAACGATGCTTATCAGCTTCAGGTAATTTTTGAATTAAAATCAAAAGGTACAAGTTAGACAACGAATTAAAGTAAATATTTGTTTACTATATGGTTTTAAAAGATATTTGTATGTGTTTATGTAATTATTAGATCTGTATACAAACGTGGGCTGTACAATAATTTGTTCGCTTTAACTTTAAGAATTACATAGCTCTGAGGCTTTAAAAACAATATGTTTGTTCAAAGGAGAATTCTTGTCTGCAAGCGATTGAATAAGCTAAATGACGTTAGATTTTTGAAATCTAAGGAGTTACATTTTATTGAAAACCGGCCAAGATGACTCAATAAATTTTTCATTTCATAAAATATGCTCTATCCAAAAAAAAAAAAAAATTAAAATATGCACTAAAACATGCTTCGCTCTTTTAAAGCGCTTTCGAGGATACACAAAATTTGTTTTTAAGAATAAAATATTTCAATCTCACTTATTGCATATTTGTAGCTTAACGAAACAAAGACAAAGTTTAACGATTATATAATTGTATAACACAATAAGACGAAGAGACATGACTTTAGCGTATTTTTGATGCTTTGGAAGAAGTTTAGTTCTATGTCAAAAAAAAAAGAGAGACATGGCGAACGAATGGCATGCCTTTTTGAATCACGTTTTTTAGAAGTAGAATATACAACAACAATCATCAAATCTCTCTTAGAAACCTGCTTCATGCAAAGCAGTAGTTTTTGCTGGCATAATGAATAATAAATCGGCAGAAAAAACTAGAACCATTCTGAAAGATTTACAAAAGACCCTCGTTTGTGCGAGTTAATTGAATGTAGGTATAAATTACAATTTATAATTTTGAAATGTGTAACATTTTTTTAATTTGACATTCAACTTATGCGGCAAAAAAAAGAAAAACAAATATAATAACAAATTTTATAATTTGCAATTCTTCTATAAAATATTGTCTACTGACATGAGATTTATTTAGATTTGTATGTTTGAAGTGTATTTAAATTAGATTTCAAATTAGAAACAAAACTAAATTAACATATAAATGCATTTAAATTATTACAAATGCATTATAAATTAATTGTAATTTAATGCAAATCTATTTAAAGTGTAACACTTGAGCAACAAAGTGGTTTTTAAACACCCTACAAAAGAGTTCTTTAAACATATTTGAGAAGCAAGTTTCAAGGATAATAAATATAATAAATAAGGGTAACAAATTTCTTATGGATAAATAAATGGAGCTACGCTGATGATCTCAAAAGATCAAGGCTACATACCAGAGAGAGATAAAGAAAGAAAGAGAGAGATAAAGAAAGAAAGAGAGAGAGAGAGATACATTTTATAATAATTTCTGTGGGTTTTTTTCCTTTTTGAAAAATCTGTCGTTTGGAACTGGTATGCAGTTCTGTCTGAGTTTTAGCTCTGAATAAAAATTGAGCTGACTGATCTCTTAGACACGTTTATAATTTTATTTATATAACAACATACGAGAACTGAAAAATTGATTACAAGGAGCAAAAGAACTAGAATAACATTGACTTAAATTGGTAGAAGAAAGTCTTCAGTAATTGTTATGTTGTAACTGTTAAAAAATCTTTCAAAACAGAATTTCAACTATTTTGGTAATAAATTTTAGGAATTTATCATAATATCTAACTACACAGATTTATGATGAAATTCCGTTATGAAAAAAACTAAAATTTTTCTAATCAGTTTGATACGATAAAAAAACTGTGTGCTCAGCTTTTTGCTATCACTTACAGATTCTTTTATGTCCATATACATATAATATTTCCACTAGTTACACCAGAATAATTCAACTTAAGTTCAAAACCGTATGTTCGATTAACAGATGCATGATAAAGTTACGTTCAAACTATCTTCAAATAATTAGGTAAGCAAATCAGTGGTTTCTTATATATTCATAAATTAGTATTTAGAATATAATCATAACACTGTTGACATATTTAGAAAAGTATAACAATTTTGAAGTGTATCACACAACATACTTGTACTTCCACAACATGAATAGCGGCAAACTGATCTATGAATCAGCAGCAGTAAAATAGATTTTCTTCTACAAGGTTTTATAATGAATTAAGTGTTTTAATTGAAATAAAGTTTGAAATTGTAAATGGACATTTTAATCATACAAACAAAGATACAGTAGAATCGCTATAATTCGTAACTTGAAAATTATAAAATTTCAATATTAGTTTAAATTCGTAAGAATTTCATACATAATCAAGGTCTTCTTTAAATCCATACGAAACTAGAAATCACTTGCTTGTACCCTCTCTCTTCTTGTAATTTTTGTTTGTTGTAATGAATCAATTAAAAATCCGGTGAATTCGTATTTTTGTTTACATCTTATTAAATCGATATCTCGTTATTTCGAAAATCCTTATAAATCCGAAAATATGGCCGATAACTCAAGTTTGCGAAATATCAAGACCCTACTGTAATATAAAAATTAATATAAAAGAAACTAGATATTCGAGAATTTTCATTGCTAGAATATATTAGCATAAGCAACAATTTCAAGCCTTCCCTGTGTTATCTAGGCACAAGTCCACATGTGGGAACACTTTTCTTAAGCCGTTATCCTACGCAAACATTTTTTTTTGCATGTTAACTTAGATCAAAGATTCTTAATAAAATGATTTGAATTCAATAAATCAATTAGTTGTAAATTTTTATTAATGTGATTAGTGCACATAGATTTTTACGCTGCTCACATGATTAGAATGATTAATGCATGGTCTCGCATGATCATGCCTAATTGTTAGTGAAGGAAAATTCGGCGTTAGTAAGCGTTCATGAGTAAAACTTTTATCTGATTCATTCGTTGTTAAAGAGAACAAAAATATTTGATGCATTTTTAATATATTTTTACGCAGGGACTTGTT
The DNA here is from genome assembly GCA_956483635.1 of Panzeria rudis. Classification (NCBI taxonomy): domain Eukaryota; kingdom Metazoa; phylum Arthropoda; class Insecta; order Diptera; family Tachinidae; genus Panzeria; species Panzeria rudis. The sequence goes on from OY101448.1 coordinate 199,292,288, forward strand.
AGTTTTTCCATGATGTGTATCATTTTGAATGAAAATTTACGTTAAAAATTTAATTTTTTGAACTTAACTTGCTTTCCGAGGTTGGCTCGTGAGCGTGACTTTTCGTGAACGGGACTATTTTAATGTCAGCTTGCAATAACAGCAGGCGAACAAGCGAGGTAGTGTATGAGTTTACACATGATCGTGAGTGAAAAGTACTCACGATTCCATCTCTAATGCATATAAAAGCAATAAAATGTATCTGATTGACTATGAAACATTGTAAAGCTTTTTGCGTTGTTCTACTTAGAATCAGTAGAGCGTTCTTTTTTATTGAATGGATAATATTATGAGAAAGTACTTCAAATAACACTGTACAACAAGAAATCTTTCGGGAAGTACCACTATATTTTTTGATGTGTTATAGTCCCCTAACTATAAAAACAGTCGAAATTTTACTATGGATACATTTTTTTAAAACAACTTTTTCTTAAATTTGGGATTTGAAGAGGCTGCTCCACTGATTTTATCATAATTTATAAAGAGGTTTTCTAATTCTATTACAAAAACCACTAAGAAACTTAAAATAAAATTACCTTTAAGCCATTCTAACATTGTTTTTTTGTATACTCTATGGTTACAGAATTATTAAAACCGCAATGATGATAAATATATTTTATTCATGCAAATTTTATGCAAACATTTTACAATTTTGCATAAAATAATTCCGAAACCTTTTAGTTTGTAAAAAAATATTATTAGAACGACTTAACGGTAATTTTATTTCAAATTTTTTTTTGTGTTCTTTGTCAGAAAATTGGATAACCTGTTTCCAAGTTATGATGAAATTGGTGTAGCAAGCAGCCTCTTGAAAAATCCAAAAAAAAAAAAAATGTATCCATAGAATTTTTAATTTCGACTGTTTTTGTAGTTAGAGGACCATAACACATCAAATAAAAAAAATTTATGTTGATCAAAGTTCATGACAAAAGTCTCATGTTGGTGCATAGTGTGATTATTAAGACATTTAGATTTCTTAATAAAAAACACTTTTCAAAATTAAGTTGGTATTGGAATTTCAAAGACATGCTTTATTTAATTTTAATTATTTTTAAATTGCTTTTATTAGTTTGACTTGTAACAAACTAACAATATAATTTTCACCATTTTCAATACGTTCGATTAACTTGAAACTTTTTATACATTTTATGTTACCATGACAATACAATATGATAAATATAAAAATGGATAGCGGCACTCCCTTGTAATGTTAATATCGTTTTTCAGCTCCTTCTACTTAACCAATTTCTATCAGATTTCGCACTCACATTGAATATCTCTGACAATACAAGTTAATGATAAAAATAAGTGAGCACTGCCATGCCCATGTAATATAAAAATCGTTTATCAACTCCATCTACTTAACCGATTTCTATCAGATTTCACACACACATTGACAATACAATTTAATGATAAGAAAAGTAGGCATTGCCATGCCCATGAAAAGAAAATATTATTTTTCAACTACTGCTACTAAATCGATTCTTATGAAACCAGGGAATATTATTTAATCATAAGAAAGTGAGCAGTACCACGCCCATGCAATGTAAATAAAATTTGTTTTTTAGTTTTTTAAGCTATGCACTATTACTTCCATGATTAATATGATTAAATGTAATTTTCCTATTTCAAATTAAATTAAAACAATACCAAATATCACTCGATAGCATACCCACGGATCAGAAATAAGCACTGATTGCATACATAGTATTAAAGCGCCCTTCAGACTAATCGATTTAGTATTAATACTTTTCAAAAACTCAAAAATTAAGTAAAAATCTAATAGTGTGAAAGCAAATTATTATGATATGTCAAATAATACGAAAAGAAATTTGACTGTACTATGATATTCGTTGTTGTGTATTTGTTGACGGCATAAATAAAGAATAAGAAGAACGAAAAAAAATGTGCTTTATTGCAAATTATTTTTATTATTATGTTACGTTTTATTTGGAATGTGACTTTAATTTGTTTTTCGTCTTACAAAATCTAATAAAAATCTCAAAGCTTCCCAGCAAAAACTTTGCTTACTGGTAGGCAAAAAGTATATGAGGATTAAAGTCGTAACTACTTACAATTTTACTGGATAGCTAATTATTTTTGTTTGAGAAGTCCATACAATAAGTGGTACTCCTTGCAAATGTATTTACATTGTCACAGTAATTAACTAGTTATTATTTGGATTACTTGAAGCTAAAAAATAAGTAGTCAAATAAACAAATTAAAACTAAAAATATTTATTTACACACATTATATTTTATTAATATTTTTTTCTCAAATTTTTTATTATTTTAACCCAGCTGGGATACGAACCTGCGCTCGTTCAAATTTGAAGACAAGAACTTTACCAACTCAGCCATTGTTGACTTGTAAGTTTAAGCGACAAAAATTAGTTTCCATATACAAACAAATGTTGACTTAAAAAGTGGTTGTCTACATATTTTATTAATACACATCAAAAAATTGTAACTACTTTAAGATAATGAGAAAAATGCGTACTACATGTATTAAGAAGTAGGTAGTAGTTCTAATTTGAAGTATAGTAATAAGATAAATAAGTACCACTCATTATTTTGTAACCAAATAACAAAGCACTACCCATTGCAAAAATCACAAAAGTTTTTGCTGGGTTGTATTACAATGTGAAAGGGCCTTAAGTAATATGTGTGTGCATAAATGTCACTTCTACTAATGCTTAGTTAAAGGTATCTTATAATATATTTAGCTTCGCATATAAAACCACTATTGCATTTATACACACATTTTCGATTCAGACATTGGTAAGATTTCTGTCAATAAAATGCATGTTTCTTTGAAATATGTTAACTAGTTGAGAAGAACTTGAAATTTATTACATCAACCATTTAGCCGCATGCATTCATATTAATCTGCACATAAAATATTTAAAACAAATCCTACTTGTCTCTTATACTGGCATATGCCATGTATATATAAATTAAGAAATTAAAAAAAAAAGGAAACATTTTTAATTGCACCGGCACACAAAAATATAAAAGTATACAGACGTACATTTAACCAGAATCATCTACCTGCATATATTTCGATGCTCTGAATTTCCATGATTTGATTTTCAGCAGTTTTTTGGAATTCACTGCAGTTTTCGAGATGTAAGGACTATAAGGTGGGATTCAGCGTGCCGAAATACTTGTAAATAGGTGGGTTGTGATTTAATGTACAGTCCACTGTTTCTGTATGACGGTGTTGTTATATCATAATTGTGCTTTATATAGATCTACGTAATTAGTTTTTTCTAGCAAAAGTTATAAACAATAAAGTAGTATATAAGACACTTTACACAATAAATTTAAACACTTTGCCATTTCACGTTCAAACTTTTGATAATAAAACAATAGCTGTTTGCAAAGACAGTAGCTGTGGGTATAGTAATACGCTAAATGCTAGACGGAAGACGCAAAGGTGAGAATTTACTACCAAAGAGGCGTTTTGTTCTTATAAAATTATAATTGTAACAGAGAATTATATAGTTTTAAAATATTTGCAATTCATAGTCGAGTTTCTACTTTAACTTCGTATTTACAAAATCACAATTTTCGGAATATCAATAAAAAAAAACTACTCGTATTTATTTCATATAAAGACATACTACTAATAAATGTTAAACAAGATAAGGAGCATAGCTCTACCCTATTGTACACAAGACACCTCTCATCTTATTATGTTACGTAATACAAGTGCTACAGAGTCTTTTTCACTAATAATATCTATTTAGGAAAAATGTAGTTACGACATTGAAGTAGAAAAAAGACGATATGCTGAAGTTAGTGTTGTAATGGGCCAATAATTGTTTGATAAATATAATTATTGCGGGTTACAGTTAATGCCTTTAACTTCTAATGGTTAATGTTAATAATATTAAAGGTATTAAAGCAGCGTTGCCCAAGCGCTATGTGCTTGGTGCTCATTTGTTTTTGTAAAAGCACTTAGCTACAGGCTGTATGTTTTAAGCCACACACAGCACTCAGCACTAGCAAGACGTGAGTTCGGCTGTGTGCTCTAATATACACATTCAGCACTCAGCACTAGCAATACGAAATACACAAACAACTTAGTCTTATTAGTTTTTTTTTCGTTCTTCATTGTATAGAGGCAAGTGCAAAGCAACAACAAATAAATATATGAAATATTTTTTTTTGTATGCATTGGTTTTTACAACAAAAAATATTGAATAACAATTAGTTTTTCTTTAAATGTATTGTTGTTTGCTCTTCCATAAGAAACTTTTGGGCATCGCTGTATTAAAGTTTACTGAAAAAAAAATAAATAAAAGTTGGTGCTTAAGTCTTTTCCTTAAAATATTATTTGCGAAAGCCTTAAGGTATGCTAAATATTTTAGACGCTTTGAATGTAACTTACTTAAAAAAGCGTCTCCCTTAAGTAAGTTTTTAAAGCAAAATTAAAGCTGAAATATTTAACGTAATTGTTTCGTTAAAAGCTTTATTTATTTATTTAAGCTTTGAATAAAGCTTGAATTTAACTGGAGCATTTGCATTTTTTGTGTAATTTTTTTATATATGTTTAATGAAAAAAAGTTCAGTTAATAATTTTTGTGTGTCAGTTGGAATGGATGTATTTCGTATTGTGTAATTGATAAAAATGTTATAAAATTAGTTCAAAGTGGTTTATTTTCTTTGCCATGCTGTTGCAAAAACAGAAAAATCGCGGACCATGAAAATAAAGTGGTCTCTTAAATTTGAGCCAATTAGCAGGAAGTTTAGAGAAATATTTTTACGTAAATTTTAAGATGCAATTTCACTTATTTATATGTTACGTTTTCTGTTGATGCAAATTTAAAAACTGTGTTAATATGTACATATGTACTCGTAGATAGGAAATGTTGTATATTTGATGATATAATATTTGTGACAGACGCTTAAATAATTATGCTGCCCACGTTCTAGTTTAGTGCGCTACTAATTCACTTTTGCTAGAAAATTTTTTAATTAATCTTTTGAAGCCTACTTGATATGTTTTCGCTTATGGCATATTATTAATTTGCATTCTTGCAAATTAGTTTTAATAATTTTTCAGATTGTGTTTACTATAATATTGATATTCATCTCTGAGTTGAGTGGAGAAAAAAAAACACTGGGATGTTTTCTAGTTGCTAAGGTAGACAACCTTGAATTATGATTGATAGCAAGGAAAACACTTAAGTCAAATATTTCTATGTACATATCAGGCTGGGTCAAAAAATAGCTTTTCTCGATTTTTAATAGGGGCTCAACGATAAAATGGTGCTAAATGGCGAGGTGAATCTATGCATAAAGTTTTATTAATATATTTTAAGTTTTGTTTGCTCCGGATTGTGTCGCAAGATTGAGATCACTGCTTGAAAAATTTTTTTTTTGAAGATTACAATTTTATAATGAATTTTTTTTAGGGTAATTAGCATGTGCTAAATACGAAAAATAAAGAAAAAATTATAATTTCAGATATTGTCCAGATAACAACGGTACATTTGTGTTTTACAATACATGCTATAGATCGAAAAACACAAATATACCGTTGTTATTAGGACAATACCCGAAACTAGAATTATTTCTTTATTTTTCGTGTTTAGCACATTCTAACTACACTAAAAAATGCATTATAAAATTTTAGTCTTCAATAAAAATTTTTTTTCAAGCAGTGATCTCAATCTGGCGACACAATCCGGAAGCAACAAAACTTCAAATATATTAATAAAACTGTACGCATAGATTTAGCTCGCCATTTAGCACCATTTCATCGTTGAGCGCCTATTAAAAATCGAGAAAAGCTATTTTTTGACATGCGCATCTGAGGTCGGAAATACAATATTTTCCGCTAAAGTACTCGCTAATGTTTAGTCATACATTGTGAAATATGCACACCATCAGTGTTCTGGGTCTAATTTCGACCTCTTTCGTTCCCTCACATTAACAGTTTTATTTTTATACTTTTGAACTTGCATCGAGAGTGGTACTATATAGGCAGCAATACTTATAGGGTTTTGTCATCTGCTAGTATTGCTAAGGTTCACATCTGGATTATGCGAGGTCTATGACCATTCAAAATATTCTAACTTAATACGTTTTGAAGCTAATTCATAAATTTTGTTTTGAATTTAATTTACTATCACTATAGAATTAGTACAAGAAAACTAATACATTGGGTCACGGTCAACTTAAATTTTGTTTTCAATTTCAGAAAACTTTTTATACATCGATATCGATATACTTTTAAATATCGATCAGCATCAATATATATCGAATAAAAAATATAGATATATCGATATTTTTTCAACAATGATAATTCATAGGTAGTCCCAAAATTTTTTTCAAAAATAAAACAAAAAAATCACTTTCTTATAAATAATTAAGCTAGAACGAGTTAATTTCCAAGATCCTTACTGTTCCACCAATATTTCATGGAACATACATCAACAAAATTACACTCAAAGAGTGATAATTTTTCGAATAGACAAAATATTATATATAAAACAAAAGATTTTGTTAGCAATATTCTATATGATGAAGACTGTGCCGAAATGTTTTTAAAAATTGCACGAAAAACAAAACCAAGGGTAAAAAAATTTCGAATTTGATACTGTCGATATATTTGGAAAAAACTATCGACATATCGATATTTTTGCCCATCCCTAGCATACAAGCATCACTTTTCGCAATACTTAATTTTGTCAGTTAATATTTATGGTATTGTCTCTTTCAAGACTATACTTCTTGCTGAATCCATAAAAGAGTCAAATTCAGAAACAAGAAATATTCACTAAAAAGTTTGTATGATAATCGGTTTAAAGGTTTTTGCAAAAAAATTCAAACAGAAGTTTTTGTTCGTAATAGTGACTCATGGACTTAAGTATTTTTTTTTTGAATGGGAAGCATCGATTTCAACATATTTCAATCACGCAAAGTTTCCTCGAAAAATAGTAATAAATATTTCAAAAAAAAAAAAAACTGCTGTTTCTAAGTAAGAATTCAAGAATTTTATCTCTTAGGTACAAAAGAAAAATATACTTAAATATTGATTCACTTTGCAATATGCAGAGCACAAAGCTTGAACGAAGGGTATTCGATAATTTGTTATGGCTAATTACTATTTTTTCTTTACACACCTAGAAAAGGAAATATTTCTATCCCGCCAAAGCACTTTAGGAAATTTTACTCTTTTTGTGACCAAAATTATTTACAAGCAAACGGCAAGACTTATTTAAATAGTTTTTTAGATACGACCTTTGCAAGCATCCCTCTTAAGGCCGTTAAAATTGTTTATCACGTAGAAAAACATTTTTTGTTACTCACACACGCCTTCTCACGCGTGCCTTTTTTATGCACTCTTTTTAGATCATTTTAATTTGTTCAAGCGTGCATGAAAGAAATTTTTGTTTTAAGCCAGACATCTTAAAAAATTTTAATTTTTGATTTCTTCCCCATACATCAAATATTTCCGATTTTAGTGTACTGAGACATAGAGAAATGCGTTAAAAAAAATTGCAAATATTTGCAGCTGATATATTTTAAATTCTTTAGATAATTGATTGTCCTAGAGAACTGCGATGGTGTTATAGCAATCGTTTGCAATAATTTTTTCGGAAGTTCAAATGAAAAAGGTCTTTATTAGTGTAACTTTATATTAGTGTAGCTTAAAGTCACTTTAGATAATTCGATTTAATAGATCTAATGGACGAACTCACAAAAATTCTATTATACATCAACAAATTACTAACTTTATTCACTGCATACAGTCGCCACTTGTTAACTCATTTAGAAAAAATTTAAGCAGACTCGTTCAATTTCTTATGTTTTAGACATATAAATGCAAAAATAATTGAAAATTTTCAATATTTATTTTTTTTAGTTTTAGCCAGAAAAATGGACAAACTTCCTATAGTGCAAAGGTCGGCTAGACAGACAATCTGTACTCAGGAATGCAGCTATTCGATATACCCAGAGAAACAGAAACATTATTTTTTTTTTGGTTTTAAGAAGAGCAGAGAAAATGGTATTTTCAATTGAACTTTTCGTGATACCTTTAGAATATCAATTAAAATATTTTTACAAAGATTTGAATTGTTTTGCATTTTAGCGAGTAATAATGATTGAGTGGTGTTAAAAATCAGGAAAGTCATACATAAAATAGCATAAGTGCTTTTCGCTCCTTTATTGCAACGTAGTCATATCTAATAACAAAAAAAAAATAATAATAAACTTGGCAAGACGTATTTAAAATTTTCAAAATGTTATCAAGCATACGGCCAGTAATATATTTTAAGCGGTTATAACTTCGGTTTATGTTGAGATATATTTCTGAAATTTTTTTTTTTACATATTGGGAAATTTTTCCTTCAGTAACTTAAAATTTTTTTTTGTTGCGATATGATTACGTTGCAATAAAAGAGTATTTTGTTTTCTTTAAAATTTTTTTGGGGATATTCTGCTTTTTTATTGTTGCGCTTTATTCCTGGAGGGATATATAATAGTAGGTTGAGGTCGTTTTTGTGCTAATTTTGTCATATTAGATATCGTCGGCTTATTATTCAAACTTGCTAAATCCACTTTTTAAGTAAATTGAGATTTTCATGCCGTGTAGTAGATAAAGATACGCCTCGTCGACCAGCATGTAGCTTTTCTTCAATTTGACTTTTGAAGTGTGTAAAAATGTTTGATAAGAAAAACAGCTCATAGAAAAATTTTTGTAAGAAAAACTGCTAAATGCAGTACATTATTAGTTCAGTGTTTATTACTAACTGCAATTTAGCTGTTTTTTTTTTGAGATTTTTATTTTTGTAGATTGTAGTCATAGATGAAGAATGCCATAAAATGAACCAACTATATTTTGGGTTTTCCTCTCAAGCTGCAAATATGAAATATAAAAAGTGTTTTGCCACTCCTGTGAAATGTGCTGAAAGGGGGTTAGCAGGTTTGCATATTAAGCCGACCATATGTCATGCTTCGGACCAGATTTTATAAATATAAACGCTTTTTGCGTTTTGAATACAAATTATCATAAAAATTTTAAGCTTTTAGCAACAAAATTTTTACAAAATTTGTCTATTAATATATTTGAGTAATCTAAGATTTTTTTTGTTGTGAACTCTTTTAATGAAAAACTAGTGCAGCGAACGAACAGTCGACTCAATCGACCGCATTCTAGAAATATTAAAAAAATTAATGTATATATATGTACATAAATATGTACGCCAGAATTTTATTTTAATTCTCTTTTAAAGAGAAAAAGCTCTATAATTGATTTACTCTATTTTTTATCTTTACTTTTTATTTGTGCAAAACAATCGAATATTTAATTGTGTGTTTTACTTGTAGCGGGGGAAAAAACATACATGTATTTGCTTACTGGTGTTAGTCAGAACTTGATAGTCGTATTACTCCTAAAGTACTGAACCGATTTAAATAAAATTAAGATTGTCCAGTTCTATGTAAGAAACGCTTTAATAACATATAAATCTTCCCAAAATCGGTTCAGTATTACGGGCTGTAAAAAGGGATGTAAAAAACGTGTTTGTGTATTATTTATATAGATATGAAAAGTCGATACACCTTTTGAAATAAATTTAGAAACATATATATGAAAATATTTTATGTAAAAATTTTATTTACTTTTGTTGTACATACGAGTATAATAGTTTTTAATTTTTTTTTATTATACAAATTTTTTTTAGACTTAAGAACTAAAATGCGTTTTATTTAAGAAATAAGCATGTAACAGCTTTAAAACTATTAGAATAGAAAAATCCAATATATTTACATAAATTAATTAGAAATATTAAAATAAAAAGAAACAAAATTTCAATAATAATTTTTTCACTTTATAAATATTAAACACTTGTACTAGAATTTTAAACTATAGTTTCATCCTTCGTTACTGCAGGAAAAGTTCTAATAATGTCCTGCATAATGAGACTGACCAGCATAGTGAGCACCACCACCATAAGAGGCATACTGGGGAATATATTCGTATTGACCATTGCTGTAGTAACCATCATCATAATCGTAATTTATGGGAGCAAGATATTGTTTTTGAACTGAAAGTAAGAAGAAGAAGATTTTAGTTTTAAATATACTAATTAATTTGAAATATTCTTATTTAATATAATGTTTATTTTAACATAAATTCATATCTTATCAATTGTGCCATGTTAGCTAATTACAATTAGAAGCACTGGCGTAATATGCTGAGAAAATATTAGCTAAATCTTACTCAAGCATAACGTAGTTGTTCATGTGAATAAGAAGAAAATATATTTATGTACGAGTATGTAGATATTGTACTGAAACAACATAATGATTGTTTTGGTTTAATTGCCAGCATCTTACATTGACTTACAATGAAGTCTTCTCAACAGATCTTGATTATATATTTTTTTAATAATTTAATAAAGAGATGACAATATTTTTCGTTTGGTTAAGGTGTTGAAACAGAGGTAGGTTGTGTTAGTACAAGTTAATAGAATTGTATACAAATATTGGCGAACATAAAGTTAAAAAGGAATGAAGTGAAATTTTCTTTACTTTTAAATTAAAATATTTGTTTTAGCACAACATTTGAGATGATTTACAGCTGTCAAACTTATTAACGCACTTTAACATATTTATTAAATTTAATCGATTCTTAATGTCTTTATTACATTTATAGCACATTCGTACACAGTATGGCTCACTTAAAAACGTAGTATGTTAAAAACATCAAGTGTTGCATATAGACTAAGAGTTTGAAAAAAAGCAAAAAAGAAAAAAACTCTATACATAATTATTACATTACAAGCTGCTTGAATTAAATCTGTAGCATCTTCATTTAAGATTTCATTATAACTCGCTTTTAGCTTATTTTTTCTTTTAGATTTATACAAAAGCTAGTGAGAAAATTATATCAACTATTTGCATAGAAATATAAAAAGCAATAAAAACACTATCTGTATCATAATGTTTCTATTTAATAAAATTGTAAGTAAATTTCCAACTCTTGCAATTTTTGTATGTAATTTAAGCTTTTGAGTAGTTAGTTTTTCATTATTGTTGTATTTAGTGGGAAATTTTGTTGTTTTTAGAATACAATTAACCTAATTTTTTTAAAGTATTTTTCCATTGTACTCTTGTGTGTCTTATTGCAAATAATAGTATTGAATAAGAAAATTTTATTGCATAAATCTTTTTTTTATGTTTTTAATGTTTTAAAATTAAAATTTATTAAATTTAATTGTGGGTTTGAAAGTCTTATGATTTGTTTACAAAAATTAAAGCTTTCGTTGATAATGAAGTACATTTCTTAAGTCTTTTGTTTTAAAAGATTGTATTCCTACGAATTTGTTTGTCTCATGTTTTTTTTTTTTTTGTCGAAAGGCATAGTATTATAAATACGTTAATTATTTGAATTAGATTAAAGATTGTTACAAATTTAATTTATTCCAATGAGGTTAAAGTTGCTGATTAACAGATTTGTTATTAAAGTCCGCATTTGCATAAATTTCAAAATTTCATTTCATATATTTAAATATAATTAATAAACAGCAAGATGATTTTTTTGTCTTCATTTTAGAATCGTATAGTACAATCTATTTAGACTAACGATATACCATTTCAAGGGTATTTAACTATAGATGTGCACAAACTGATTATATAGGAAATTAGGAGCTTTTAAAGTTGCTACTATACCATGCACGCAAGATACACATGTATTATTTAAATAAAAGAATAACCGTGTACATTAGGATAGACCGTCGATTTATGAAGGCGAAAAAGCTTTCCAATAAATTTTAAGTATCTCGAGAAAGTTGCATGTTGCTAGATGAATATACAAAAATGTTTTTTGCTAAATATCCCTTAAATGCATGCGGCTTAAGGCCATGTCAGATAAAACTTTTGCTTCGCGTTGCGTTACAGATTCGCTTTGACATCTAAGATGAAATGTACATACTTATACGAAACATGCTACATAAAGCACTTTTAACGCAGCGTGAAGCGAAAAGTTCGGCAACTCTCATCTTTTTGCTTGCTTTGACAATCAGCTGGAATAATATTCTTTTATTATATTGCCAAACGAAACATATTGCGCGTTTGAATCTGTTTTAAGAAGAGGTAAATATGTATGTGGCATTTATTTATTTATAATAAATCGTAAAATAACATAAGTGACTTTTATTTTTATAAAAAATATATATATATAAATAGCAAAATTATCAACTACTTTTTTGGTAAACGATCAATGCGCGAGTGTTGTCAAAGTTTTCATTGTGTCATACACCTTTTGCTTTACACTTTTCTATCAAAGTTAGAAACGTCACGCAAAGCGACAAAGTTGTATCTGACACGGCCTTTAGTGTATTTTTGAAAGAAATTTTAAGTTTATTGATCTATATTTTTAGCACACGTAAAATTGTTGATATAAGATAAAGCAAGGATTAATAAATGAAAGTGTTCTAACTTTTTTTTGAATAAATGGGAAAATAACACAATTTTTCTTGGGTGTATCTCTAAAGATAGAGTACGCATTTAAGGGATATTATTCGACAAATCCTTTAACCCTCTACTTCAGCCGGAAGTTGGAATAAATTTATGAATTTCATCATTAATGTGGAAAAAAAATTTTATAATTTTTTTCAAGTTTACACGTAAAAGACAATTTTGTGGAGGATAAAAGTAGCTTAAAATCATGGATATTCGATAAAAAATAAGAAAAAAATCTTATTTTATTTTCCATACCAAATTGATGTTGGTTGAAGATATATTTTACTACAAATTCCTAGTCTTAGTTACCAAAAGTGATAAAAATGATATAATGAACGTTGCTGAGATGGTGTAGCCGCCGTCCAAATCATTAGTACTGATACGTTCTGCTAATCTGATTAGACATTCTAAATAATCTAGACTTAATAATAATTTGAATTTGCATTAATTTAAATAATGAACTTAAGACGGAAACTTTCAACTTAAATTAAAGCAATTTTGTAAGACAAATAACATCAGCATGAAATATATATACATACATATATATAAAATATTTAAGATATATAAAATATTTTCCCCTTCTTAACTGAAAAAAGAGCTTCCAAATATGTCAGTAAGATCCTGAGCTTGAGATCTGGAAATGGATTTACTCCTAATCATTTCTAGAGATTGTCATTTCTTTATTTGAAAGGGCATTCAAGGTTTGGTACTAAGAAAACATTTCGAACAGACAATAAAAATCGGACGGAGACTTTTTCGATTATCCACAGTTTTTAAACTAGTTATCGGAGTTCTCTTATTATTTGAAAGGAAGGGCATGGTTATAGTGGGGTCAAACGACCACTTTCTTTAACCAAAAATGTTTTAGAACGAACTTCATTATCAATTCTTATGAAACTTGTTGCTAACATTCTCTTCCTGTAGCAACACAATATTATGAGTAGAAAACTAGGCAGTCCCACTCCCACTAAAGGGGCTTTTTGAAGAGAAGTAATACTGAGAAAATAAAGCCCTCCTACTTAAAGTGTTACCTTTTTTGGAAAGGAAATGGTGTAGAGAAGGCTGATGGTGGAAATGTGAAAGAAACCTCAATTCAAAATGTATTAATTTATTCGAGACATTCTCAAGAATATATACTTCAAAAATATATTTATTTGTTGTGGGTTAGCTAATCTATATGCCTGCAATTCTTTGGGTGCAAATGCCAACTTAACAGTAGATCTTAGCCATCATAGTTGAAAAGTTTTCAAACCCATATGCTAATAGACAAACTCTCAAACAAGAAATAAGAATTACAAATACAAAAGCATAAAGATTTAAGAAAATTATACAAACAGAAAAAAACTTTTCAAATATGATAATTAAGATCTACTGATGATGTACAAGATGAACAGCCCCGTGTGACTGCATAAGCAAGAGGCTTGGCAGGATGGAAGGTAAATAGTTATGATAAGAATATCTTCGCAGCTTGTATGGAGAATATGGAACTGAATGGTTCAGCTGAAGACATGGCAGTAGAATTAGTAAGTCATATCACTAATGCCTGTAACGTAGCTATGATAAAGCGTAAAAGGCCACCAAATAAGGCCTCAGTGTACTGAATGATGAAATTGCTAGCTTGCGATCGGAGTGTATAAGTGCCCGAAGGCACTATACATGAACGAGACGTAGCTTAGAGAATAGTGCACTATTCTCAAAACTACCATCAAATATATAAGGATAAAAGGAAAGCGTTGAAGATTGCAATTCGTAGGAGCAAGGGTAGGTGTTTTCTGAATGTTTGTGATGAAGTAGATAGTAATCCTTGGGGCTTTGCATATAAACTGGTAGCCAATAAACTTAAATGTCTTGGTCCATCGCCGCCAAGAGAAGAACCTATCCTCAAGGGAATTGTAAATCATCTCTTTCCCCAACAGGAAACTCCAACATGGTAACACAGGGAAATTGCTAGAAGGTATAGTATGTAGAAGATTGGAAGATTGTGTTAAAGCTAACCGCGGCTTATCAAATAAACAATTTGTGGATGTTATCAAAGTTTTAGTAGAAACTGCTGTTCAGGCTATTAAAGGGAAAAGGTGGAGAAATTGAACAAAGAGTATTGTGTAGTTGTAACCCTAGACGTAAAGAACGCCTGCAATATGGCAAACTGGGAGCACATTGTTGATGTCTTAGCGAGCTTAGATTTTTTTTATTTTTATTTTAACAAACAACCCGTGAAGCGATTAGCTTGTCTTCGGAAAACACCCAGGGTTTTGGCGGGAATCGAACCCACCTACAACCTCTGGACTGACATTCTAGTATCGCTACCGCTCAGCCACAAGGGCACCTTTATTTATTTATTTTTTATTTTTTTATTTTATTTTAACAAACAAGTTTCTGTTTTAAAATGGAAAAGTGTGTTTATATAACGTTTCTAAATGTTTCTGAATGCAGCAGCATGCATTTTTAATACGTGTCACAATTTGAGTTTGTCTAATAAATTAGAAAATAACATGAGATATGGCTGATCTCGGGGGCCTCCCTTTGGCCCTTAAAACAATTGTTTTTTTCTGATACATAATTGGCTTTGAGAGCAATTACAAAAACAGCTGAAGTCATCTTAGAGTGTTCTAATAAAAAAAAATTATAAAACTATTTTCGTAAGTGCACTTTGGCGCTTATTGTAAATACCATGAAACTTCATTATAATTTAGGTCAACATATTTTTAATATCTGTTGATATACCATCGTTAGAGAAATAGAGATTTTATGTAAATGTGAAGCTTTGTTATTAGAATATGGCAGAATTGATAGCTCAATTTTTTCATAAGTCGACTTATGTGGTTATCCATTATGACCATAGATATTTTGTTTGAAAATACTTTGTTTAACTAAGAGAAATAGTTTTGTTGATACATTATGGTTTGAATTTCTCAAATTTCTTTGACTGCTTTTTAAGTCTGTTTCTAGACAAAAAATTTACGAATTCATTAAATTTGTTAACTGAAAATTAAACTATGTTTTGCTGTGTGGAAAGCCTTTACCGAAAATTGTTGGCAAAAGTAAAGAAATCTTGTAATAGAGATAGATTTTGTTTAATGACAAGACCAACTTTAATATCAAAACTTAAACGAAACCCAATCATGTTTATCGATTTTCTTAATTTACTTTTCCACATTGATGAGATTATTTTCCAAATCTAAAAGTAGGTATCAACCAAATTCAATATAAATGCTTATAACACAAACTTTAATGTGTTACTTATACAATAAAACATAAAATTGTGGAAATAGCTCATTACAGCACGATACAATTAAAAGATTTTTTCCTAATTTTATATGAATTTGTTTTGCTTTGGAGCACAAGGTTAAAAGAGGGAAATTTCAAGTTACATATTCATCATAAAAAATTTTTTAAATTTAAAAAAAGAAACTGTTTCTCTATCTATTCACTTTTTTCTAAATCGATTGCTTTTTTTAAACCTTGAATATTATTATTTGATTTTAATACTCAGTATTTAATTTTCCAGTTATTTATATTTTATCTTCAGCATTTCATCAAATCTGTTTTTATAACAATATATATTTTTCATATCATTTATAAAATGCTTTTGCTTTTGCTTCTTTTAAAATTCACAAGAGTGTCTTTTACAAATCAATGGGTTCAGCCAACAACTGCCGGAAAAAATTAAATGATTATTATATTTTGTTGCTTCTTTGTCTGAAGTTTTATTACTTGTAGATTCATAAAAAAAACCTCATTGTTTTTGCAACCTTTGTCATCGATTGTAACGGCTGTTGGTCAATTTTTGATGGCGTAATTGATAAAACAGTTTTGATTTAAAAATATGATATAAAATATATAAAACAAAAATTTTTAAATTAAGATCATGTAAAAATTATCGTAGTGTCAAGTCTGCAAGCAAGACCTTGCAATGAAAAATCCTTGAATTTGTTTTTGGTAGCTGCATGCAAAATTTTAATTTAAAACAATTTTTTGTACAAGAAAAACTTTATATAAAATTAGTTAAAAACGACAGAATATTATATTAAGATCAGTATTCTTGATCATAATATTCTTGATTGTGTAATCTATCAATTCCTTGGACATAATCACTAGCATCCCCGTAGACACCACCCTCATCCTCTTCCTGTTCACTATCGGGACGCAATTTAAGCAGCTGACCATTATTGTAGTTGGCATGACGTCGAAATAGTTTCAACATACGATATGTGTCAATGCCTGCATCGTTGCATTTGAATGTGGGAAATTTAAAATGCAGTGATAAATATGAAAAGAAGAAGAAGAAAAAGACAATGCATTTTTTCTGTTGCTGTTCATTTGTATGAGAATGTTAATTGTCTATTTTGTATTTATTTTTGCAAAATATTAAAAATACAATTAACATATATTGTGGCAAAAAGACATTGCTAAGTTGTTTTGATTTTTTTTTATCGGAAGCAGGTGGGTGAGAGGCGGTGTCTAATAGTGATGAGAGGTGGTAGGGGTCTTTATAAAGTGCATTGAGGCTTTAGGTTGATAGTGACGCATACAGACGTAGGGATTTTACTTCTTATAAAGGAGAATCTTATAAAGTGCTTAATTTATTTATATAAAATATTTATAATTTTTAGAATCTTACCATAAGGAGCTGGAGATGCTACTACTACTGGTGCTGGTGCTACATGTTTATAAGCTAACACCGGTTTTGGTGCAATAGCTACTACTGGCTTAGCGACCGCATGCACTGTGGGACCTGATTTAGTAACAACTGCATTGAAGCCATTAATGGGATCAGCAGTATAGTCTACAGTACGAATGGAGCCATCGGGTTCAACTAGAGAGTATTGTCCTGTAAAAAAGTAAAAGATGGATTCAATAACGAAATAAATCAAAATTGTATAAAGTGATGAAGAGTGATTGCTTACCTTTGACAACATCACCATCTCGAGTTTCATGTTGAGATTTAACATCACCAGTTGTATGATCAGCTACACCATAATTAAAAGCATATTTTGGGTGATCCTGGATGGAATATTTTAAAAAAATATTTGTTAAAAAAACACATTATAATAGAAATGTGAAGCAATAGAAGACATTTTGCTTGTTTTTTTTATATAAAAGAACATATCGATCCCTTTTCGCAAAATGATAGTAAGCGACAAATATTAAATTTTACTGTCGCTTACGATAAAATTTTCCACCAGTTATCTTAAAAGCTATCAACATTTTCAATATTTTGACAATATTAAATATTAAATAATGTTGAAGCCAAAATATTTTAATTTTCGAAAAGTTGTGGAAATGAACATATACGAGAGGCCAAGAATCATTTGTTATCTATCAAAATTTTAGCCTTTAACGTCATATAAGGTTTATAATAGTTTCATATGAAGAGCAGACATTATATTAAAAAAAAACACAGTATGCAGTTTTTCCATGAATAAACTCCTAATATGGTTTTCCCTAACATTGAAGCTTGAAATCCTTGAGGGAAATATATATGTATTTGATTAAACAAGCTTAAGATACGATTAATAATACTTTGTATTTATATTTGTATTTGTATAAATTAACAAAACAACCTACGAAAGAGTTGTGCTACGTAAGAGTTGTCTAACTCAATCAATTCAATTTATTGATAAAAGTGTTTTTTTATTTCAGTACACAGAAAAAAACAATAATGAATTACGAAAAGCGGAGGTTTAACAAACAATTAATTGGGTTTCAACCAATTAAGAAATTTGTAGAGTTAATTGAAATAAAAAGAAATCGATTAATTTTTCAAGGACCAGATGTTGTTAATTAAAACGTTTTTTCGCTTTGAAATTTATATGGAAAACTTTAGTTTGCAAACGAGTTTTCGTTATTTTTCTTACAAATTTTAAACGTTTAGAAACGAAATGTTTTGCAAAATCTGCTAAAAAAAACAATGTTGCACACACAGAAAAAGACTAAAATAAAATTTCAATTACGAAAACTGCGATTCAATTAATTTTGTCGTTGAAGTTTAATTACGAAATATGAAGTTGAAGTTCAACCAAAGACGAAAATTGTGTATGCAAATACACAGACAAAAGTATTCTAAGAAAATTTTTAATTAATCTACTTAATCAAAAACTAGAAATAGTTTCAATTAATTTCGTAATTGAATCGATTGCTCATGCAATCAAATACAAAATTTTCTAAAAAATTTTGAGTAATTGAAACTTTTAATTTCGTCGTAGTTTGAACTTCAACAGCACAATTAATTGAATATACAGATTTCGTAATTGAAATCGTATATTAGTTTTTGTTGTGGACGTAATAAAATTCAAATTTCAATTCCTTGAGATTTTTAAAAATTTGCAGAAATTTTTGTTTTTGATCACACGAGTACATAATTGATTTAATTACAAAATTAATTGAAACTAGTTTTAGTTTCTGATTAATTGTATTAATTGAAAATTTTTGAAGAATAGTATATTCTGTGTAAATCACTTAAAAAATCAAATAAAATATTTAGAAAATATAAAATTTTATTTCGAAAAACTATTTGTCAAAATTTTTTTTTGTGTAAATAGTTTCCACTTAACATAAAAACAAACTAACAAGATTTTTGTGAAAACTTTTTGGTAGTTTTACTACTGAAAATAAAACTTGACATATTAGATTCCTATGGCCGTATGTAATCGTCACTGGACTTTAAGCACAACTTTGAACAGTTACAAACCTCTTATCTTATGCACAGACTTTCAAAAACCATTTGAGAGTTTGAAAATCACAAAAGAATAAAATAATCGTAGTAGGCTTAGAAACTTATACAAAACCCATCAAATAAATTGTATTCGATATGAATCTATTTTATTTTTCTACACCTTTATACAATTAGAAATCCATTGGATAATAATAAAAGTATTTATAAGGTAAAATTAAAAATAAAATCCAAGTTAAACCTTTAAGAAATTTATTATTTGACATATTGTCATAATTTATTTATGACAATATGTCAAATAATAAGTTTCTTAAAGATTTAATTTGAATTTTATTTTTCATTTTGCCTTATAAATACTCTTATTGTTATCCATATTATGATATAGTCAATGCTTAACTATCAGCATAAAACAGTTTTCAGCAAAATTTTCCTGAAGACAATTTCCGTAACATTTAAAGTAGCAGTAAATAAGTACATGGATTTCAAACCGAGGCAACAGGTGAATTTATCATTTTATATAGACCAAAAACCACTTTAAATCACTAAAAAAAGTATTTAATTTTTCAAAAAGTTTCATTTGATACAAATTAATATTATATGTTCATTATATTTTATTTAGATATGTCCTGAACGTATGATATATTCACTTTTAGTTTTTTTTATGCACTAATTTTATAGAAAAAGTCTTTCATAACACTCACATAATAATCCACAGCATATCCTGGTCGTGCATAAACAGCACTAGCACTCAAGGTAACAAACAGGATAATCAGTGTACTAATGGAAGACATGTTGATTTTATAGATGTTGAATTTCTTTACTGCACTTATGTAAAAATATCACACAATTTTTATTTTCAATTCGTTTAGAGACTAAAATCTGAAAATTAAAAACACATATAAAAAATTTTCATTTACTATCAGAAAAAAAATTTAATAAATACTTTTGGTATTTCGTAGGCACCGTTTCGAACACTTTGAATTTGCCCGGAATACTGTAACAATTCTAAGATCAAGTTTGCATTTTATACGCAAAATTAACTTCAAACGAAAAGCATTTCCAACCACTAACAACAATAAGTTTTTTTTTCTTTTAGCTCTTTATTGACTGTTTGAGAGAAGTACAAGTACAAGTAAAATGAGTTGTGGGGCTTGAAGCCACCACATTTAATATAACTGACGGTTAAGGGGTATAAATTTAACAAAAACAAAACGTCAGCTAGATGTTTATTGTTGTTGTTCTCTCTTTTATTTGTTTTATTTACTTCTGTGCATGATGTTGTTAATAAACAAAACTGTCTCAACTTTTGCGTTTGTTTTACTTTTGCGCGTTCTGTTAGTTTTCCCACATGCAAGCAATGTCGTAGAAGAGTTTTTATGTTTCCTAAGTTAGATTTTTTTATTCCGGAAGAGCAGTGGTGAATTAAGTTGTATTATAGTATAGAAAATAATTTTTAAGCTGTTTTGATTCATTATTAATGATCATAATTCTTATTGGCCATTTTCAGGTTCAGCTTCGTTTATGTGTTTTAGAAAATACGCGTGTTTCGTCTTCTGTGATAGAAAACATTAAATTAAAATAGAGTAATAAAATAAAGTAATAATATTAATTAATATTAATAATATTAAATAAAATAATGACTGTGATATACTGTTCTGTGTAGAGTTTTCAAATTATGCTATTATGTATTTATTAATCTCCCTGCTGGATATGTTGTATCAATTGCCTTGAACGTGAAAATAGGAATGGTACAAAAGGTTCTTGAGTCGTGACCCGTGAAAAGAACATAAACAAGATTTTTTTTCGCTGCAGTTGAATTACTTAACTGAATCAAAAACTAAAATCAAACTATGATAAGTTTTTACTCGTTAAGTTTACGAAAAAATCGTGCAAGAATTTTTTTGTAGAAAATTTAATTTCCTACAAGAAAATGAAAACAAAATATTTTTTCGCAGTTTTGTTTGACAAATACGAAAAAAAGAATTTGTTCCATGTAATTTGTGTGGAAAAACTGAAAATCGTTTAGCATTGCGGTGAATCAAAATATGGAGCTGATCTTGTGGAAAGGCGTGTTTTAAACCAACTAGAAACTTTTGAGATTATCCCGACTAGAAATTTTCCCAATACTCATATTGGGGCCCGATTGGGAATGCATGTGGCACATCCAAAAGGGTTATCCCATTTGTGATTTGATCGGGAACTTGTTGGGATAGCCCATCTACAAATTAGTGACTTAACAAAAGTTCTTCCCTAGTGGGGAACTATTGGGAGCGTGTTGGGAAAATCTAACACAGATTTTTAATCGTATATTTTGCTCATCTTCAACAGAGGTAAATATTACATACTTTGGTCCCTTGGATAGCTACAGCAATTTTAATTCAATATTAGACTTTGATATTTTCCCGATTTGAGCAAAATTTTGCAAGATTTTGATATTTCCCCACAGGAAACCAATCGGGTCCCAAACACGTTTCTGCGTTACATCGGAATTGGTATCCCAGTTAGATCCCAAATGTGTTTGCATAAAAATTTCTAGTCGGGATAGCACTTGACAAAAAAAAATATTTTTTTGAAGCATTCTAAAAATGAAGCATGCAAAATTTTGCAGAGTTACACGACATGTATTTTAAGTCGTACACACATGATTTTCTATTCTTATTTATAATATTAAATATAATAATATAAAAATAAAATAATAATTATTTTCTCATCTTGGCGAGAAATGGATATATCATGATATGAACCAAAGTTAATACCTTTCTTTTTAATCACGTAATCGATTGATCGTGAGTTCTGATTAATCAAATACATATTTATAACTTTTATCGCATATACATATATAATGAAGATAAAAAATATATAAATTATACTAGTTAACAGAATTTTCAGAAGTGAATATCAACGATTGGTGAAGCCATGGTTTCGGCACTCAGCAAACTACTTGAATTGGCCAAAGAAAAAAACTTTTCAAATTAAATATATTTAGTCCAAGTGGGAAAAAATTGCACGTAAAATATAATATGCTTATGGCTGATAGGTTGATCCACTAAACTATCAGGCAACAAGGTGCGGTTCGATGCTGCAGACAAGCCAATCGTTTTGCGGTTGTTTTTCTTAAATTAAATTTTAGGTCGATAATAACCTGTAAAGTGTTGTCGACTATTATCGCCTTAAATTTCTACAAAAATGTTTTAGAGTGTACAAATACCGAATTTTGGGTGGCATTACTCTGGAGCTCTCAAAAGAAGCTAAACAGCTTCGCAAAAATTATAGACTCCATGCTCTCCTGGAAACTTAATTCGGAGAGCATGTTGAAGAAAGCTCTATGTGCTTTTGTTAATTGCCTTTGGTCAAGATGGGGACTGTAGCCGTATATCGTGCATTGAATGTATACGGTGGTGATCCGACCCATTCTTACATACGAGTCAATGGTTAGGTGGAGGGCAATGGGCAAGAGCTCATATCTATCTACGCTGGGCAAGTTGCAAAGATTAGCATAACTCCTCTTTATGTCTATTTCAAATCAGTATCTGCCATGTCTGCCCTTAGACGCAGAGAGTCAGGCGATTTAAGGTATTACCGTGTTGGACTTGGCACCATTCCGAGAAATGTAGGTGGGCAGGTCCTTTGACGACCAACGGACTATATGACCGCTATCATGAACTTTGACGACTAGAAGGGAAATTAAGTATCATGAAACATTTAGGTTCGGTACTAGACTGGGGGTATTATCTAAAGTTGCGCTAACGTTACCCAACACCTCCACCGTGTTCCAGGCGGAGATTTATGTCATAACCGAAGCTGCGAAAAGAGTTGATAGGCTCTTCTCAGTGACCAGTACTATAGACATTTTTGTAAATAGTCTAGTCAAAATTAGGGCCCTAAACTCCAAGGTGGTAAAATCGAAGAGTGTTCTGGGATACTTTCAATTTGTGACTCTGCTAGAACAACAAAATGCCAAAAGAATTTGGGCTCCAGATCATGAAGACATTCGGGCGAATGAAATAGCTGATGGATGCGCAAGAACAGGATAAGTGATGTATGCATAGCACTTCTCACAAAGCAGTACCGGCAGCGATTTATAATCTTCTTAGTTAGTGTACATCACAGCGCCCTCCTTCTTTGGTAATGTTAGTTAGCAAAATCGTCGTTAAAGTAAAGCAATTAATAAAATGGCCACAAATAAAATCTTAAGAAAGTTAATGCGTCTACTTAACATCAGAGGCGCAGTAATGCAACACTGTAAAATTCACATAACACCCCGTCTACACGAGACATTTGATATTTCTTAACATAAGAAATAACGTCGGCAGAATGACGTCACAAAAAATTCATGTGTTCAAACTTGTGTTAAGGGTGGAGTAAACGTACTGATGTTTGGACACAAATTTTATATATTCATATAGTAAATTTGCACGGTATTTTGCATTTTGTATTTTTTTTTCACTTTATTATTTTTCTGTTTGTAAAAATTTTATGAATATGAACATAAATAATATGCAAAAAATAAAAAAAACATCTAAAACATTTATTTATTAACTTTATTTATTCTTTTTTCAATAAAATCAAACAAATTCTAAAAAAAGCACACATACATATTAAATTTGACAGCTTGTGTTCTAACATATTTCCTCGGGCTTGTGTTTTAACATTGATTTCCAAACATGTGTTAAGACACAAACACATTCGGTCCACACGTTAATTTCTTGTGTTAGGACAGAATTTTGACAATTGCTAACACACAAATTTCCAAACTTATGTCTCGTGAAGACGGGGTGTGACGCACAACAGCAGAGTTGCAAAAAAATTAAGCTTTCTTAAATTACTGGTAGGCATTAAGTGCCTGAGTGTTACTTCTCTTAAAAAAGGAGGACGGCAGTTAATTGGTTCGTAATTACCACTTGTGGAGTATTCAAAACTCTTTGGCGTGGAAAAATGTTGCTTACAATATGGGCCACTATACGATCGGACGTGTGTCGAAAGGTCTAGTCTTTCCCCATGATGGTCACTGTAGGAGCTGCTTCGATAAAGAGGAAGAATGAAATCTATATTTTCTACTCGTAGGAACGTAGGCTGTTTCCGGGATGCACCGCTGGCTGGTCGGTTAGGCTTTGTGAAAAGTTCTGTGTGGTTGTCAGAGCCCGGAATACCAGAAAATTTTATAAATTTGTAGGGCATAGACTGTCCTCTGTGCATAACAATATGGCCTTTGAGTGTAGTCCCTAGCATGCGCGAAGCACATTTCACCTATTCTAACAAATTTAAATTTTTTGTCATAGCTTAAAAAACTGATATATTCTGAACTCATCTACATTATATTTGCAAAAAGCTTGTAACAACCGAACACTCTTGATACGAATATATAAAAATATGAAGATACAGAGAGATCTGAACATGTCACTGGTCAAAGCTTAGATCGGATCTGAATTCATTTTATATTAAATTAATAAATTCATTTAACTTTTCCTCAGTCAAACAAGACCCAGCAAAAACTTTTGCCTACCAGTAAAAAAGTATATGAGGATTTAAGCCGTAACTAAATACTTACAATTTGACTCGATAACTACTTATTTTTGTTTGAGAAGTCCAAAAAATAAGGGGTACCGCTTACAAATGTATTTACATTTTCACAGCAATTAACTAGCTACTATTTAGCTTACTTGAAGCTAAAAAATAAGTAGTCAACTGAACAAATTAAAATTAAAAAAAAAGTTATACACATTATATTTTATTTATATTTAAAAAATTTCTTTTGATCCAGCTGGGATACGAACCTGTGCTTGTTCACATTTGAAGTAAAGTACTTTACCCACTGAGCCATGGTTGACTTATGAGTTTAAACGCCAAAAATAAGTTTTCATATACAAACACATGTTGACATAAAAAGAGGTTGTCTACTTATTTTATCGTAACTACTTTCATATAACGAGAAAAATACGTACATACTAATTTTATTAAAACCTAGGTAGTAGTTCTCATTTGAGTCATAGTAATAAGATAAATAAGTACCACTCATTACTTTGTAACCCATTAAAAGAGTACTACCGATTACTAAAATTACAAAAGTTTTTGCTGGGGAGATACAGACATCAGTGTAAATATACTAAAGAAAAATAAACAATGAAAAATGCAATAAAACAATACAACTCGATAAAATCTCCAACATTTATGATAAAATGTTAAACTTTTGTAAATTAATAACTTAAACTCCACTGCTACTTACTGAATTCACTTTAAGTTAGTGTAATAATTTATAGATAAACTAAGGCAATTTACCCAAATTTTAAACGATTAAAAGTGATGAGTGTGATCTTAAGTTTGATCCCAGATGCCACATTGACAGATACTTTCATTAATTACACAACTTTCAGGCAAAAATTTTTATTTTACGAGACATTTCAAATATAATTAATTATTAATGACATTGTTTCCCTTAGACACATATTAAAACATTTAACAATTAATTGAAATTAGATTTAACTTTCTGTAATAAAATACTTCATTTTACATTTTTAATTTTACAGAAATTTCGGTCACATAAATTTTCATTAATCCTATAAAAAACAAATTGTCATATATTGAAAACCATAATCAATAAATGCCATGCATGGTATTTTCTTTAACTTAAATGCGAAGCAATTGCAAATTTTTAATTAACCATAAACGTGTAATTAAAGACTTAAATATATAGGTATGTATTTATTATGATAGTTATGAAAACTTTTAATAACTTGAATTTTGTCGTTAAAAAAAAACTAAAATTTTAAACAGCAAAACAATTAATATTGGAGCAAAAGTACATATTTTGTCACAGACAATTTGTAAAGTTCTCACTGCTTTTGTTTTAATTTTTTTTTCTGAAAGATTTCTGTTGTATTTCTGATCTACTTTTTTTTTTGTTAATGTTTGAATTTGTACTTTGTCTCATAAACTGATTTCCATAGAATTACATGCAACCTTGGCAAATGTTTATAAGACTCGTATTTATTTAATACCATACAAACCACATTGCGACCATGAAAAGTTAGTGTCATTTACCATTACTACGATGTGAATAATTTTAAGTATTCCAAACAGAATATATTTGATATTTTAAGAACAAATCTTTGGCGAAGGAAGTTCATTTGTGGTCATGCCCTTCAAGAGTTGATTGATTAAATTTCGTGGTGGATCAAATTTTTTTTTGGAGCCAATGCAATAAACGAATGATGATTAAGAAGAACAAATTATTATGATTATTTAACACATACAATTAATTATGTTATTCATATTTCTATAATGTCAACAATTTTAGATTTGGGTATCGTCATTGATGCACAGTGCGATAAACAGATACACAATTTCTAAGCTGCAGGTAATTTTTTTATTTTTATTTTTGTGGAAAATAAAAATATCAATGAAAAAGAGGTTATCAGACCAGAATATTTTGATGACAATCTGCAGCTTGAACTATCCTCTGATTTCTTAATTTGCCTCCATGGGCGAGAAAGGCTTTCATAATCACGCACTTGTCCTATCGCCAAGAAATGTCACAAACCCAGAGAAGAAAAGCAAAAACATAAAGAAGATAAGCAAGAAAACACACACAAAGTAAGAAAAAAGACTCCGGCAAAGTAAGAAGATCACGCTCACAAATTTTTTTGACATTTCTTGGCTAAAATATAAGTAGAGCAAAAAATAGTCAGCTGTCGTAAGGCTGCCACCTGATATGAATTCGCCTTGTATGTGGCTTTTTTATGTTTCGTTTTCTTCTTTGAGAGTTTTTATATGAGTTCATGAGACTGAAAGCATTTTAACCATAATGGTTGAATTGGCATAAGCATTAATAAAATGGAGACATATCGGCTGGCTTAATCCATAAAAATTATAAATTTTTGAAACATTTATTGGGGAAATATCTCTATACTTTTCTTTAGAAATGTAGCCATTTTTCAAAATCTTAAATTTGTTTATTTTTCATAACTAGATAAATGATAAGCTAGATAATGAAAAAAAATTAGGGATACTATTTTGGAATTAATTGAAAATATGGAAATATTTTTAAAAAACTATTTTGAGAGATGTTTTCCAAAGAAAAATGTTTTTCAACTATAATTATAACAGATAACAATTCATTAAAATCGATCCATGAATGTTAAAGTTTTGAGCTAAAAATACCTTTAAAGCTAAAAATACTCTGAAGCTCATAATGTATTTCAACATGGTGGCCGCGAGTACAGTTTTTGATAAGCTTAAAGGTTTCCCTTTGACTTTTTCATTTATTGTTTTGTATTCGTAGCAATAGTTTAGAAAATACAGGTTTATTACCATTTTTTTTTCAAATGGACCCACAGTGTGCCGTCCCAATTAATTTTTTTTCTTTCAAAAAAATGTATTTGAAATATTATTAATAAATATTTATTTATATTTTATGGTCAACATTTAATTTAAAAAATGTTAAAAAAATGTTTTTTTTGTCAACTTTCCTCAATATCGAACGCTTGTGTTTTGATTTTCTCTTCTGATGAAGAAAAACTATTGAGATTATCTTGTTGTTTAAGTTTTGTCAAATTTGATTCTGTTTTGAAAATATGTAATTGAGACTTGATTAATAAGAAAATTGGGCTAAAGTTTGAGTTTTAATTTCATGATTAACTATTCGATTGCAATTAAGATTTGATAAATGAGCATTATTAACGGTTTGATTTTCGTTGCTTTTGATTTAAAGTCACTTGTATTTTGAAATCTGAGTAATGGCAAAACATTCGTTATGTAGCAAAGCTAAAATTGTTTTTGCACCATTTGTGTTAAAAATATTTATAAAAAATATAAATAAATTTTTATTTTAAATGAATTTAATTCAGCTTCAGATTATTCTATATTATTGTTAGAAATAATAATTATTTATAAAGATTACATAGAAAAAGTAAACTGCATTATGATGAATGCGAGCCAATGAAAACATTTGTAAATTTATAAAATTTACAAATTAGTTTCAGTATACATATAAATTTGCTGTTGTATTCCATAGTGAATAATTCCTAAAAAAAGCTACTATAAAATAGGCATGTGAAGTTTCTAGTGTAGTCCTCAATTTGTGCTACAATTAATAATTAATTTTTGTGGGCGTAGCACTGCCCGTTGTTAAATGTAGTGTAGGTAGAAGTAATTTCGAATTTGAAAGTAGTTAAAAAATGGTTACATTACTCAAGTTATTATATTTATATAATTACACTATGTAACAAAATGAAGCTTTTGTCATGACCTTTAATAACTTCTATATTCTTTTTGATGTGTTATGGTCCCCTAACTAAAGAAACAGTCGAAATTTAAAATTCTATGGAAACTTTTTTTTCTAAAATTTTGGATTTTTCAAGAGGCTGGTACAAGAAGTTCATCATAACTTAGAAAGGGGTTATCCAATTTCCTTGCAAAAAACACTAGCAAGAACTTGAAATAGAATTACGTTTAAGACGTTCTAACATTATTTTTTACATACTCAATGGCTTTGGAATTATTCAGACCGCAATGATGGAAAATATATTTGTTTTATGCAAAATTAGAAAATTTTTATTATTTAAAAAATTTATAATAACTCGAAAAAGGCAAAAATTTACTATTTTTATTAACTAATCATGAAGCCACATTTATTGCAACTAAAATAAGCTTTGTTTTATGAAAATCGATGGATAAATATTGATTTTATTCCTAATAAATTGAAGTCACCTAATTTTTGCAAAAGTTGCGAATATATACACTGTAGAAAAAAATCAACTTTTTTTTTAATAACAAGGTTTTTACAACTGATTCTTGTAGAAGTTGCCAAAAAAGTACATACGTGTATTGGAGTTTAGAAAGTTTACATCTGGGATCTATTTTAGGGAGAGCTAAACTTCCCCCCTTTTGTACATAGTTATACTGACTCGGCATAGAATATAATTTGTAGGGCTTACGTTTAAGGTATAGGATGTGTTTAAAAAATTTATGTAAAACACCACGATGAAAATTTTTTTGAAATAATTAACCCCGCTATATCGCCTCTGATTTATCTATTTTTAGGCCAAAAAGACCCATTCTTCAAAGAGCTAGAGTGTTAAAATGTTCTAGAAAAATGTTAACTGTGTTATTTTATATAGAAGTGCTGAACACAGGTTATTCTTTAAAATTAAGACCTACATGATAATGCCGAATCATTATAATTATGTGCAAAAGGGGGAAAAATTTAACTCCCTCTAATATAAATTCCAGATGTTAGCTTTCAAAACGCCGATACACTTATGTTTTTTTTGGCGACTTATAAAAAAAAACTTTGTTATTAAAAAAAAATTATTTTGTTGTACAATGTGAATATTCACAATTTTCACAAAAATCAGATGATTTCACTTTATTATGAATAAAACCAATATTTATCCATAAATTTTCATAAAATAAAGTTTATTTATATTTATGAGTTGTTAATAAAAATGGTAAATCTTTGCCGTTTTAAATTTTTCATATATAAAAAAATTAAAATTTTCCAATTTTGCCTAAAAAATATGTATTTTTCATCATTGCGGTATGAGTAATTCCTAAACCATTTAGTGTATGATAATGATATGTTGGAATGGCTTAAAGGTATTTTATTCCAAGTTTGTTGGTGTTTTTTGTAAGAAAAACACATAACTCCTTTTTTAGTTATGGCAAAATCGATGGAGTAACATCCCTAAGACTCAAGTTTTTCCAAAAAATCAGGTAATTTTACTATATTGCGGATAAAATTTGTTTGTGGTATATGTGGATTTACAGTTAGTGAACAAAATAGTAATATTTTGCAATATTCGATTTCTTATAAATTTTTATAAAAATAAAAATATTTCGATTTTGCTTAAAAAAATATAATTTTCATCACTGCAGTCTGAATAATTCTAAGACCATTGAGTATATAAAAAAATAGTTTTAGAACGGCTAGAAGGTAATTTTATTTAAAATCGTTTAGTAGTTCTTCTAACAAAAGTCGACAAAAGTCGGCAGCCTCTTATAAAAACCCCAAATTAAAAAAAATTTATAATAAAAAAAATTTTTTCCATAGAATTGAAAATTTCGACTGTTTTTGTAGTTAAACAAAACATCAAAAGTATATAGTGGTACTTCCCGACAGTTTTCTTGTTGCATAATGTTATCAATAATAATAACACCGGTCGACAAAAAAACATTTTCTTGTATTTCTATTTTAATGCATCGATCCTAAGTTAGACATCGAAAAACACCTAAATATCGATTCTTGGCTTTTAAAGTTTGTTTTTGTTTGTCCGTCCATACAAACATAGAAAGATTACCAAAAACCTATTTCTACAAAAACAACCATTGACACGCAAAAAATATTTTTCCCTTTATAAGGAGCAAAAAAGAAACCAAAATTTGACATGCAGAAGTCAGACTCAAAAATCATGTCGGCCTGTGTAATTATCGAAGCTGCTTATAATAAGAATCTGAGAAACGGTCAAGTGGACATCAAGTTCAAAATGAAAAAAATAAGCAACGGGACCAATCTGGAAGTACCGACTTGCATATGCAATAGGGTGTTTCATTTTTTTCCAAAGATGCATTTTTCCTTCCATTATAATATTTGTTCATCGATTTTCATGATTTATGTCTTATTTTGTTCGTAAGACACCTGTCTTACATATAATTAAAAAGTTTAGCTTTTGCAGTTTTAAATTTTTAAGAGTTTTTATAATAAATCTTTTTTTAATTTTTCATAAATACCACTTTTTTTTGATACTATTTTGTAAATAACTAAGAAACCACTGATTTATTCACCTAATGGTATTAGGGCAGTTTGTATATAATTTGACCATGCATCCGTTGATGTTTTGCTTCTCGAACATAACTGACATAACTGTCCTTTAGTTATTGTGCTGGTGCATTTTCTGCAAATATTAGAAACGCCCATTAAAATTCTGTAAGTGATAGGAAAAATTATTTTCTTTTTTTTTCAAAACTGGAAGAAAAAGTACTAATTTGTAAGTCTGTGTAATCAGACTAATGTTTGTTTGAAAATAAAATTTCAAAAATTCTTTTTGTGTTAAAAGCATTGAAAAAAATTTATCTGTATGAAAAAATCCGTTAAAATTTTAATTAAGATTTTAGGTTTACAGAATTTTAAAACTGTTTTGGACAATAGTACTTGTAGTTTAGATTTATTTATGTTTTTGTACTGAAATTAAAAATAATACATAAATTCTAAGGTTCCCACAATTAACGCATTGTACGACATACAAACCCCCACTTGAATTTAAGTTTAACACAATTTCATACACTCTAGTTCAGAGTATTTTATATTCTTATGCAAATTTAAAGATTTTCCACAATTTTTTATTGTTATTTTCCCCAACAATTTTTTACTTATTTCTTTTTATTTTGTTTAGTTTTTGTGTTTGGCACCAACGACCTTCAGAGTAAATTAAAGCCATAATTGTATGAACTAAATACGAATAACATGACAAAAGAAAAGAAGCATTAAAATAAAACTAGATAAAATATATTATTTAAGTTAAAAAATCTTTCTATTAGTGGTTAGATTTAAAAACTGAAATTTAGATATCCTCGAATTGAATTATACTCAAAGCAAGTTAAAAATATAAAAATTACATAAGGATTTTTAGTCTGCCTATTGAAAAATTTTAAAACAAAATGAAAAACTAAAAGAAAATGTATATAATTAGTGGCCACACATCTAATTAATGGTCATAGTAAAAATGCGTGTTAACTTTAAAATGGCACTGACATTGGAATACAATTAAAATTTTTCAAAATCAACTTTTTCACAAAGTCATAAGTACATATTTAAAAAAAAGTTACAATTAATAATAATAATTACAATTAGACCATGACTGTTTGTTTGTAAACTGTTATTTGGAAAGTCATTCGGTCAGCCGGACAGTAACTTTTGGTTAATTATCGTAATGTAGTGACATTAAGCAAACCATTTTTTTTTTTTTGGATAAATTTGAGTTCATTCATTATAAATGTTGCAACTTTTCGCCATGGATGGCTAAAAACTACTGTTTGTTACTGGGTCTGTATGTGTGTGCGTTTTTTTGCTTGTATTTAGTAGTTAACACATTTCTTTTGTCTGTCCAATGTTTTACAAATGCACTTGACATAAAAATAACCTTTTAGTTTTTTATTAGCTGCCGTTGCTGTGGCTGGTGTAATCTTTGTATTTGACGATGAGCACCAAATATCGCTGTTTAAGTTTGAACAATGAAAATGTAACAGATTGTTAAACATCAGTGGCTATAAATTAATGGTTACCTTCACCTTAAGCAGTGACCAGATGGATAGATTGTATTAATTTGAGTTTTCATTATACTTTACTAAAATTTGCATTGAAAATTGCATGCAAATAAATGTACATATCGTCATATAAATTCATAAAAGTCCTAAGTTACATTGAAATAATTTTACAGGAGAAGAACAAAAAACTCTTTAAAATGAAAAATTAACCCATAAAGAGGTCATGAGTATTTGTAATACTAATTTTACATGGACGAATAGGAAGGAAGAGAGTAGTAATAACATTTATTTTGATACGGTGCATTGAATTTTGAATTTTTTTGTAACTTAGGGCTTTTTTGAAATCATATGACGATATGTATATTTAAATATACTACATATATTAAGATTACAAATGTAATAAGTATACATATATGTAAGTGTATTATTTTTTTGCACAATCATAAGAGTATTACATTGGCATTGAGATGGCAGAGGTATCGATTAAAAATAATTGTCAATAATTTTTGTGGTCGATAAAATAAGGTGCCGGCTCAAATTCTATAAAAGAAGGTTGTTGAATCATTGATCTTTTTGGAGCATACAATTTGATTTAGCAAGCAAATGTAGTTTTGTTCTACCACTTATACAACCACTACTTTAAGATAATGACTTTCACATATTTTTCTCTCTCTTAGGGATAATCATCCGTAGCGAATTCAGGGGGCCAAAACTCTCAAGAGGAGCCTTTTAACTAAAACATACTATTTTGCAAAATTTCTTTTAGAACCCCAATAGAACTGGGATATATTTTATTCGTTGGGGGAGATAATATCCCTATCCTCCTTGTATCTCCGCCTGCTTCTATTAAAATGTCTTCTATAGTAATAGACTTACCAATTAGCAAAAAAATAGTTTAGAACGTTAACAATTTTTTGAAATTAATTTACTTTTATACTTTTTATAAACTTCCAAGCCTCCATCTTCACCTGATTTAATAAACCTTAATATAAGCTCATAATTTATTTATAACTCTGCCATTTTATTTACTACACTGTATAACACACAAAAACAAAACATTGTTCTAATGACTGATTCTGGAAGAGAGCACCAAAATATATATATATATATATATATATATATATATATATATATATATATATATATATATATATATATATATATATATATATATATATATATATATATATATATATATATATATATATATATATATATATATATATATATATATATATATATATATATATATATATATATATATATATATATATATATATATATATATATATATATATATATATATATATATATATATATATATATATATATATATATATATATATATATATATATATATATATATATATATATATATATATATATATATATATTTTTTTTTTTTTTTTGGGTTTCAGTTAAAGCTCCCCCACACCTTTTGCACATAATTGTAGTAAGTCGGCATACGAAATGTTGCAAAAGAACATTCTAACCCTCTAAATCTTCGTTGTATAAATATTTCTGTTCCCCTCAGCGGCGATATGGCAGGCTGAGATGTTCTACAAAAGGATTTACACTTGGATGCCAGAAGTCATTCAAAGCTTAAAATGTTTTTAAGGGTAAATTTTGTTTTTATTTACAATTAGTACTCGGCAAAGAAATCTTGCAAGCCTTAGGTTTAAGGTATAACTCACTCTAGAATGAATTCCAGATAAAAACTTTGAAAACCACGATGTAAGTAAAAATTTTTGTTGGTGCTCTCTACCAAAACAGTCGTTAGAACTTTGTTATATTAGAAAAAAATTGATTTTGTTGTATAATATTATTCGACAAGGGCTTAAAAAACATTTTTATAGCGTACACTCACAATATTATGACAGTAATGAAATGTATTTTATTCAAGAAGTATTCCGTGCAATAATTTTTAAATTAATAGACATATAAAATTCTTAGCAATCTTTTTTTTAACTGATTCGTTAGACTATTAAACTTGTTTAATTTCATCCAAGACTATGCGTGCTTTTAGGGTTCCGTACACCAAAAGTGTAAAGGAACAATATTGTTTTCGCTACGCTGTCCGTCTGTCTGTCTGTCACAGGCTGTTTTCTCAGGAACCATAAGAGCTACGGACCTGAAATTTTCACAGAATATGTAAAACTTTTGTATATGTAAAATATGTAAAACTTTTTTTTAATGAAAAAAAGTGCAAATACTAAAAAAATCGCCAAAAACCAAAAAATTGCCAAAACGAAAGAAAGTGTCAAAAAAATCGCTAAAACTAAAAAAATCACAAGAAAACTGAAAAAATCCCCAAAACCGAAAACATTTGGCCGAGTGGTTGGTTGGTGCGTTTGATTTCAAACCTGAACAAGCTTTGTTCGATTCCCAGTGGAAGTTAACATAGTAGTGATTAAAAAATATAAATTTAATAAAATAATAATTAAAGTTAAGAAATAGTAAGCTTTTAACATCTAAAAATAAAGCAAAAATCAATTATTTTTACGGAACTTGTGGTTGATTATTTAACAGTAAAAATAGCAGAAACAAGGGAAACAAACCTTTTCTATTTTTACGGAAGCTACAATTAGTTGTTTTGACAGTTAAATTGATCCAAGCAGAGAACGTATAATTAATTTTTTATGGCTTTAAGTCTGTTAACTTTTTAATATTTAAAATTTACTAAATTTTTGTTAAACTTAAATGAAAACTAAGTAGACCGGGTTTTAATTGAGTTTTAATTTATTTTATATTACAATTTCAGTTAATTTTAGGTACAGATTATTTTAAGAGTAATTGTTATTTTATTGTTTGCTAATATGTTTATCCAAATGAAAAGAAATGCGTTTAAATAAGCTTGTACTAGATGTATAGAAAAACAAATCATAGTAAAGCACCAATGAAAAGCATTTATTGTAAATACATTTTATGGTTTATTACTACGTTTATACGCAGTGCTTATTTGCAAATAAAAGCCTAAAATGCTGCCAAATACTTTTTTATTGTCATTTATTAAATCAGTGAATAGTTATCTATATATTAATATATTTATCTATTTCTTATTTTTTATTAACAAACATGTGTAAAGGTGGCATCACAAACTTCTCATTTGCAAATAGTGCGTTAATCAGCAATTGTTTTCGTGAGTTAGTAAGTTACAATAAAAATACAAACTTGGCAGCACTACGTTTTTATTTACAAATAACCACCGTGCATAAACGCAGTATATGTCAATTGAATTTGTATAGAAATTTCTTACATTTTTATTACGATGAAAAAAGAACTTTAAACTTTAGTTTAAATTTAACTTAATTTAAAAAAAACCGTAATACTATAAATTCATATATATTGAACAATTTATATATTTAGTAATTGAATTCAGTCGCTTTAATTATATTCTCAAGCTGTATGTGTCATAAGTCTTTAATTTCTAATCGTGTTTTTATGTTTCATTTTGTAATAAAATATAAATGAGTGATTCTCTTTTAATAAATATGATAAAATATTTCATACAATAAAGTTTTCTCTTTAAATAAATATAATAAAATATTTCGTACAATAAACGCACAAATCTCAAAATGAAAACTGCTTAGTATGATTTAAAATATATTATAAATAAGTGTACATAAGGATTTTTGTTATGTGTAAGACTGTTCATTATGTATTAAAAACGAAGAATGAAAATACTGTTTATATTCTCTGCATACCAAATGACGTGTACGTAATGCACGCTGTTGATTTTTCACGTTAAGAAAGTATGAATTTTTCCAAAAACGAAATTAAATTTATAACGGTGTTAGAATATTTGCATTTGCTTTTCTTATTTCACACATCAAATTTAAAAAAAAAATATTATAAATTATAATTTTTTTATTTGTTGTTGTTCGCACTCTTGTTTATAAAGCGTTACGCCTTTTTAGTACGCTTCATTACTTTTTTCATTATTGAAATTGCGCATTGTTAATGCCACTTTGCTAAATAGTATTAAATTGCTAAACATTTCATCAATCAATCAACGTTTGTATGAAATAAATGTAGTGAGTGTATTTTATCCATATTTTTTTATTATAATTAAATTTTTTTAGATAATAACTAAGCAGTTTATGTTAAAAAACGGCCTTATGCTTCCCATAGGAGTAAAAGGAATAAATATATATGTATATTATGTTAAAATGCATCGAAGATTATACATCTGAATTGGGTTAAATTCAAAATATAGTGTGTGTTCTAAAAAAAAATATTGAACTCGTATAAAAATGTATTGAGCGTTACGTTAACAATATTCTTAAATAGAATTTATCTATAAACTTTAGGGCGGCAAAAATAATTTAACAGCAGCGGAAGGGTATATATGAAACGATATAAAGCACATTATACGTTTAGAAATTTCTGATTTGTTTTGAAAAAATTTTGCTTCTATCGCACTGTGGGTTGTTATATTTTTTGAAGGATGTATTACTCGTAGGTAGGTCGTATTTTGCTACGAATAATTATTTGAAGTTGACATAACTTTTAACATTCTCTGTCGATTTTATTAAAATTAGTCTTATTTTATAGAAGAGTTAACGTTCTTTCCGCTTCTGTATAAATGTTTTTAAATAATTACTTAGAAAATGTACTTATTTTTTATTTTTCCATGTAAATCCAAGTCATAATTGAAAAAGTGGTCATAACTTTTAATTTCGTCTGGGGATTATTATTACTTTTTGTTTTTAGCGAGTAGATGCATAGTGCTTTCTAAGGTTTACTTATTTTTTTGTGATGTATTTTTTGCAAAAATCACTCCCGGAACAACCACTACCAGCACATGTAACGCTTAATACATAAAAATGTTGACAAAAGTTATAAGATGAATCCTACCTTCTCATATTTCTATTAGTTACATTGATTTAAAAAAAAAACAACTAAAAAACCACAAAATGTACGTTTAGAATGAGAATCACCCAAATATAAAATGATAGCTAAAGATCATTTCTATTTAATATGAAAAGCATTTACAAAAAAAATATATACATAAAACACTCTTTATCGAATCTTTAGCACCAAATTATGCTAAAAGCCAAATTACAAAGTTTTCAGGAGAGTTTTGTACTTCAGTGACAAAAATTAAAAAAAACATAATGCTTAAGTGTGTTTTCTATATTCCAGACCATTGATTGAACATGTCTTTGACACATCATAAGGCTTTAAAGATAAATAAACTAAGTATTACAAGCACGAAGTGTTTTAGTTTGAGACTTCGTAGCACCACTTCTGAGAATTACGAGCTGGAACACTACTCGTTTGGGTTTAGAAAAGGTTAATAATATATATTTTCAAAACATTATGAACCTGGTCCACTGTGCAAAGTATACTTAGAATTGTGAAAACCAATTTAATTTAAACCTGAAGTAATTTTGTCTATAAAATTACACGAAAAATAGGCATAAAATTAAATAACTCTTCTACCTCTTTATTATCACATTGTTAATAGAATGTGTCAGGAATATATCAAACTATCAACCACGCAACAGTAATTCTGTCATTGCCAACAACGTGAGTGGTACCAGTGGTGGTGATTAGATCTGCAAGATAAACTTTAATGGACAGTCTTAAATTGTCTTTGAAACCACATATTTAATTAGTGAAACTTTAAAATGTTTATTTTATGATTCGTTTAATTAAAAATTCAGTTGTAGCATTTCCTTATTACATTTGTGCTTTGACGCATATGTGTAGCATGTTTTCCAAAATTATGTAAATATAACTTTTTAAACAAACAGTTCTAAAAGTTTAAAGTTCTAATAAAATATAAAATTCCTTCCTGATTCCGGTATCCAAATTAAATTTATGCTAATTTATTTCATTTTTGTCTGTATTCTTAAGAGTTTAATAATTGAAAATATAAGAATTCAAATGTTTTAGAAAACTCTTCCTAGTTCAAATTTTCCCACAGCTATTTATGAGCTAAAAATTGTATCATATATTAAACATTTTTTAAACAATTATCTTTAGAGTTAAAAAACCAACGAGGCGTTAAATGTTTTATTTAAATGGAAATAAATACATTAAATAAAAAAATAAAAAACCTAAATAGTCATCAAGCTAAAAATGTCAGAAATTTTATTAATATAAAAGGTTTATTTGATTAATAAATTTTAATTTTAATTAATTAATCAAAATTAATTGCAGAAAAACAAATTAATACATTAAAAATTTTCATTTAGCTTAAATATAAAGAAACATATTAAAAATAAACTAAAGAATTTGTAAGTAAATCATATAAAAAATGGCAATTAATCGTTAACTCATGTTAAATGAGTTTAATTGTTTTGCTATTTAATATTGATTTTATTATCTAAAACTGCTCTATTAACCTTTTAGTTTTTGTCAAGTAAAAACTGCAAAAAAGCATAAACTACCAGTTATTCAATAAATATATAAATTTTTTATCATCCACTAAACATCTTCTTTAGTTCTGTTGAATCTTTTTCTGGCAATCAATAAATGACACTTGGTCGGCCATTAGCTACTGTTTTTATTCCGATTATTTAATTTTCAAATGCTGCAAAAACCAAATTTTTTTTATTATATTTTTGTATAACAAAAAGTCTGCCAGTTGACATTCAAGTCTATCATGGTATTTATTGTTACTATGGCGTATTTTGTTGTCAACTTGTAGTTTTGACATTGATTTGTACTGATTTATTTAATCGTTAAATTTATCAAACACTAGTATTTGACACGTTCATCCAGATGCTATTTAGCAAGTAAACTTCATTATTAATTTCCAGTTACTTTACAAATAAATATACTATACATATGCTAGTCGCAACTGACTAGAAAACAATTTCTTTTTAGTTTTGATGTTGACAAGAATGGAATTAAAAAAATTCGATCTATGTCTTATTCAAAGTAACTTATATTTAGGCTAAAACTCGTAGCATTTTGTTGAGAAATAACTGGACATACGACAGAGCAGCAGAGCACAACAATGCTGTGTTCGGAGGACCAAACTACAGTTCACCGGTGTTCATGTTCACCACTTTTTAGGAGGCACTGCTTGTATGAAAATGCAAGTCTTTTATATGAGTAATTCCCATTTACAATACTTTCTCGTGTCTATGGTACAAAATGAATGAATTCGAGGATGAAATAATTTTTATTATACGAGTATAAGACTGTATATCAAGTGTTCAAATTAGGGATGGCAAAATACAACACGAAACTGGTGTTACTGATAACGCTTTTCATATGTTGTAGTTTTCCTTTTTCATAACAGCTGAAGAATGTTTTACTACACACCTACACAAGCTATCGAGAATTTTTCGCCTTTTTGCAGAAGCACCCAATTTATTTACACGAATCGAACTTGCGACCCCCACACAATAGTCTAGCACACCATCCATTAGTCTTTTGGGGCTTAAAACACTTCAAGTTCGTGGATTCTTCCGTTTAAAATTTAATTGTAGATTGGACAGTGCAACACTCCAAAGTTTTACATACTTCTGCTCATAGTTTTTGGTTAAATTAAAAGTGCTGGTTACGATGTGATCATATTTTTTCTCACAGACCTAGTTTCAAAGATATAGTGAGATTTAAGCATAATTTAAGCTATTTTTTTATTAGTCACCCAATATTTCATGAATGGTCCACCTTGATATACATTCTGGATCAGTGGTATGCCGTGAGTATTGAAAAAGTTATCGAAACTCATATCCACTCGGTACTTATCATACTCATACTTAACAACATTGTTGATTTCGACTCTCCTTAACTCAATGCAATGTGTATAGACGATGTAAAATAAGAATAAGTCACATACGAACATTAATATAATTATTATGAGGTTTGCCCTGTTACATGTGTGAATGTTGTCTATATATAAAATTCTATGAGTGAGTATGAATACCGGAAAAACGATGCTGATCCTTGTTCTGGATTATTAATATACACAAAAATCTCTTTCATTTGGTAGAATCACATCGGTGAGTATCTTGCTGTTATTGGAAGGATGTTAAAAATTTTGTGTTTTTGGTTTAGTTCTTAAAACATTTTTGATGTGTAAACATCTATACGTTAGGGGGTAAAAATCTTTTTCACAATACAATCACAAATTTTGAGTAAGATTAATCTTACTATAATGCGGTGTGAGCTGTGTATGAGTGTATTAGTGTAATCATACGGACAACAAGAAGTACAGAGAAACTTAACAGCTGCATAGAAATACACTAGCACTGGCAAAGTGAGTCTCAAGGTCAAACTCCTGCAGTAAGGTCGTACGTTTGTTGGTTGGTGCTGTGTTGCCGTATTTTTGAATTGAGTGAGTATTTCGGCGTTGCCGTTTTTTATTTTTGTCGGGAACTTCTGGGATTTAGGGAATTTTGTGTCCAGTTTTTCGGGATTCAGACCCGGTTCGTCTCGGCTTTTGAACACGGGTTTTTGAAAAAAACCGGTTTTTCGGTATTACCGAATTTGTTGCTGAACTTGGTGCGATATTTGGCTGACGGTTTATTGACTGCGTTTGTCTTTGACTGTTGGTTATTTTGCTGTTTAACAGCGGTAATTCCAACTATTTTGTACGGGTATATTACTTTTTGCTGGTGGATAAATAATACTATTATTTGTGTCTGCGGGGAAGCGGAAGGGCGATATGCCTGGTGGGAGTGAGTGAGAGGTGTCTGATGCGAAGCTTATCGGTTTGAGCGATTTGCCGGGTGTGGAGGAAGGTACGAGGGCGAAAAAGAAGAATGTTTCGGTAGAAGGTGAAATGTTTCATTACTAGATGTTTGCATATCTCTCCTGTGATCGGATTATTATTATTTTTTTTTTTATAAATTT
Organism: Panzeria rudis; assembly: GCA_956483635.1. Classification (NCBI taxonomy): domain Eukaryota; kingdom Metazoa; phylum Arthropoda; class Insecta; order Diptera; family Tachinidae; genus Panzeria; species Panzeria rudis. Next base: position 199,333,556 of record OY101448.1, read on the forward strand.
TCTAAAATTCAAACCACTAATTCTTATATATTTTCATCTGCAGATTACGATGGGATCATAAGTTTTGCACCTCTTTTTTATTTTATAAACACTTCGGTTTTTATATCACAGTTGTCAATTTGCTGGTCCATAACGCAACGGTTACGTATAAGATACATTGTATGAACAATCCAGAGAGTTTTTGCATTAATTGAAATGATAACATAAGAACCATATCTTTTAATTTCAGAAAACTAAAAAAAATCATAATATTTTTGTGCTGTATTATTTGTATATGAACTTTAAGATAAATTGTAATTGACTGTGACGACTAAAATTTCTTTTAAATTATTTACTTACGATTTTTAATATGTATAATAGAGGTGGAATAGTGCATGACTTTTTGATTTCGATATGCTAGATGCCCATAAATTGTGAGGTTTGGATAAAAAATGCATGAGCAAAAAAATGAGGGGGTTGGGATGAGGGTAAATGGCTCCTCATCGCGGTCAAACATAGGGGAAAACGAGACAAAATCCACAAAAACCTTCACAATTGTCACTGAGTCGCTCCCAGAGGGGTAAAATGTAAGACTGACTCCCACTAATATTTCCCCCCTACATTTTTTATAAACATGCCCTCCTTAAAGGGGCTCCCATAGTAAATAAATTTTTTATAAAATTAGCCCCCACCACCCTAACTAGCCCCACAGTGTCCCTAGAGGAGTCAAATGTATGAATGACCCCAATATTTTTCTTACCCCAAAATTTTTCCAGAACATAACTAGTCTCCACCTTCAAGCATTGGGGTGGCCCCAATACAAAATTTTTAATTTTTATAATCTTTTTGATATAACGACAGGTTTTTACCATTATGGTTGTTGGGCTTCGTAAATTAAAGTAATTTCCATAGATATGCCGTGGGGAGTGATCAGCTCACCAGAAATGCTTTAATCCCCCCAAGAAGTTCAAAATATTGGAGTAATTTTGGTAATGGTAAGCCTACAAGAGGAACTAATTTTGGCTTTACCGGTCATTAGGGACGTCCACATACAAAAAATTTGTAATATCTACAAACTTTTTTTGTTAGGAATATAAAAACATATTTTTATAATTATATAATGTTAATTATTTGGGGTCTCAAATGGTATGACGGCAACATAAACATTTGATGCTCCTATTATTTTAGTACACCTTTTGTATGAAAGAAATAAAAATATTTTTAAACCAGTCTAAAATATTATGACATTACGACAATATGATAAAGGTGTGTTATCCTTTTGAATACCCTAATTGTGGCATTTAAATTAATTCATTTTTGTCTATTTTTATCGACAACCTAAAGCAAAAATATTTTTTCTTCTACGTTACGGCACAATACGTTGTTATATTCTTCTACCAACTTCACACCTCTTTCGGCAGCGTCATTCACAATATGCAATTTACGCAATATTTCTATAGCTTGCTGAAAGTCCTCGCGTTCTTCCCATATTTCTGGGTCGGTAGTAATGAAATCTAATGACAATCCAAAAGCTTACGAAAAATTAGGTTGTTTCAGTTGTTACGTACATTTATTTGCGTTGAGTCCACGCTAATTCTATTCACACCTTTGAACCCAAAAATATGTGGTGGACGATCTTTATTGCCACTGCTGCCGCAATGTTCTAAATTATCATCTCCCTCTTTTTCCAAGGTATCATCCACATCTTCTTTCTCGCTGGCTTCGTTTTTCTTATGTTTCTCTTCCTCCTCCTTAAATGCATGACCTGTGTTCGCCTTTTACGTTTGGTCTCGTAGAGAAGTAGAGAACATTTCCAAATAGCTGATGTTTCCTTGTAAAAAAGCATACACCTTCATAAGTGGTAAAAGTGAACAAGAACGCTGATCAGACGGTGTAGTGGCCTGCCAAAATCAGAAGTACTGATCCGTTCTGCTAATCTGATTTGAATATTCGAACACTCCACTCTTAATAAAAATAATTTGAATTTACATTAATTCCAATATTGAACTAAAAAAGCCGAAATAATAAATTTCAGAAAAATTAATTAATATAATTGTTACAATTGGGGTGTTCAAACGAGGTATTATCATATAATATTTTAGACTAGTTTAAAAAAAATTTATTTGTCTTTTCAGACAAAACTGTACTAAAATAATAGGAACATCAAATGTTTATGTTGCCCTCATAACATTTGAGACCCTAAATAATTAACATTACTAAGGATATCCATATAACACTATTCCACCCCAAATGTATAATGAACAGCACGTTGACATTGTTACATTTACTTGAATTAAATTCATGCAGGTGTAAATAAAAAATTATATATACTGCGTTAATAATATCACATCTCAAAATCTCTTTGCTTTTAAATAACGGATATTTAATTAATAAAGCAGTGTATTTAATTTTATATTTTTAATTTCATGAATTGAATTCATGTAAGTGTAGTAAACGTCATACATTGAACATAAACAATCACGAGAATCATGAGATTCTTAATTTATTAAAGCAAATAAAATTAATTTTTGCCATTCAGAAGACTCCGACGATAACTTTTCAATTCAAACTTAATAAAGCATTTTTCTATTAAATTTCTTAACAAAACTAGATTATTTCCTTCTAACAAAGTCGTTCAATTTTGAAAACATTTATCAAGTTGTTTGGTCGTGGCATTTAACAGGAAATGACTCAGTTATAATTAATGTATTAAAATCAATTATGACTTAAATAACTTGCGAATACTAAATGATTTATTTTTTCATTTTATTTGAATTAATTTAAAAAAAGTGTGCTGATTTAAAAATAGCCTGAAAGTATGCTATTTATCTATTATGGAAAAATGTGGTAGTTGAAGTGGTAAATTCGTGCATACATTTACGAGGTGAATAAATAAACTAAACAAAAGAGTTAAGACACAAACTTATAAAATAAAATCAAATGAAAATTTAATACACACACACACACACACAGGTAGTTTCGAAAAAAATGTTTGAAAACTACACAAAACAAAAAACTAAATATTTTTAGAATTCAAATGCTGGAATTTATGAAAATTATTAAGCGGTATATGTTACTCTTGCCGACTAATTATCTTATTGTATGTATTCTGCCATATTTAGACTAAATAAAAATAAAACTCTCTTTACTGCTTATTTTACAGATTAAGTTGCTAAATTTAGAAACTACATACATTTGTAGTTATACACAGTAAAAACGGCAATTTAAAAGAATAACTCTATTGAAATAAACTAAATCAATAATGAAGTTTATTTGCTGATAGTTAAACATTGTCTTTTTACAATGGGGCTTTACAAAATCGTCAGTAGACTTCAACCGCAACTTTGAACAGTTAGAAACTTCTTATCCTATGCACAGACTTTCAAAAACCATTTGAAAATTTTAAAATGGTATTATATATCAAGATCACAAAAAAATAAAACAAGCGTAGTAGGCTTAGAAACTTATACAAAAGCCAGCAAATAATTTGTATTCGATATGAATCTATTTTAACTATCAGCAAATAAACTTCATTTAAAATAAAATTATGACAATATGTCAAATAATAAACTTTTTAAAGGCTAAATCAATAATTGAATCACTGAATTGTTTTTATAGATTTTTTCTCTGGATATATCTTTAAAATAGATAGTCAGATTATAGGTAAAACTTCTGTACTTAATATCAATAGTTTTCATACTTTTTATATATTATTAATTTAGTATAATGCACTGGAATAATTATTAAAAATTTTACAATGAAGTAGACTGAAGGGTGATTTGAACTATTATGAACAAAGGGAAAATCAGAAAAAATGTATACCAAGGGCAGAATTTTAAACTTGTCAAAGCTCGATACGTATAGTGTTGATGGAATAATCTGCTATATATTGCAGCTTTAAAATATATAAAGGATAAAGTTTTTCCTTGATCCCTTCATAAACGGCAAGGATATACCTACAATATTATGCGTGCTTAGCTATACATGTGACCGTTAGCTTAAGTTTTAGTTTCCTGATCGGGGACGTCCGGGAACACCCGTTATCTTGAAAACCAGGGAGTTACTTTTTTAGAGTATCTCGTAAACAATGTGGAATAGAGAAATTTTGTTAGATAATAAAATTATCTACAAATTTACTAAACACATTTTTGTTGTAAATTGAACAATTAAAATGTTCTAGATAGTAAGAAAAAATGTAACGTGCGTAACATTTTTGAATTTTTCTGGTTACTACTCAAAATTTTCTAAAAACTATACAAATGCTCTTTAAACTTTAAACCAACTTCTGTCTTTTGTAACGTTAGCAACTGCAGTTTCGGTACAAATATTTGTTTCCTCAAACGCAATTCTGTAAATGATTAAATGTCATTTCAAAGTACTCATAAGGAACTATTCTTTCTGAAGGTTATATGAAAATATCTCATTCAGAACGCAATGAGAATAACATTACCAAAAATATATGCGCACGAATGTTACATCCGCCACATACTATTTGCCCATATGTATATTTTTTTAGTATAAGACAGCATTGTCAAGTGTTACTTGACACCAGAACTCTATAGAGCTTGCCATGATATATTGACGGTTAAAGAAAAATAAAGGTAACACTTTGATAGTCGAAAATTTGGACAAATATTATAAGAGTTGATCTTACCTAATTTGGGCCCAATGAATCGAATGGCGTTAGCCACTTTGTCAGATTGGTGCAAATTTCGAGATATTGATATATGATTTTTTTCTTTGGACATCATATTATTCATTAAGAATCGATCTTATATCCATTTTACTATTTTTACCGAAAGCCGGTAAACCGGTTTCGAATAATTTATATTTTCGAATAATTCGGCATGCCGGTTTTTATGTGCCGATTAGCCGGGTTTTTTTCAAAATACCCCAAATTTAATTTTTCCATTTTTTTTACTTTTATTTTAGCGAGCGTTTATTCCACCTCAAGTTTAATTAAAAATATGTAAATAAATTGGTTGAAACTCCGCCATCATGTTCCTTATATTATTTTTAAGTATTACTTAAAGAACATGCTTAGAACCTTTTAAATTTATTAAGCCAAATACATACAAAGAAAAAATTTGCTTACATATATACTTGAAGTTTTTTCCCTCAAAGCTATTACAAATCTTCTTTAGAAAATAAATGTATTTCAAGTACCTTTCAGGTGTGTGGATGTATTCCTTAATTACTAATCATTTTCATCATATATAGCTTATTTCGTTCGTAAGACACCAGTCCTGGAGTATAATAATTAACAGGTAAAGTGTTTGTAGCTTTAAATTTTTTATGAGTTTCTATAAAGATAAAATTTGTTAATTTGTGAATAACTCTGAAAGAGTTGATCGAATCATAAAACTAACTACATTAAGATAGTTTGCACGAAATTGTCTCATGCATCTTTTGGTGTTTTGTTGATCGAAATATTAGACATTCTCATTAAAAAAATTTTTAGCTGATAGGGAAAAACTAAGGACACTATTTTGTAGCACATTAAAATTCTCAGAAATGTTCCAAAAAGGAATTTCAGTGTCGGTATGTGTAATTATATTTAATACTTTGAAATTTATTTCAAGGAAAAGATCACATGAATATGTATATGTATGTAGTATTACAAAGCTTTTTCGCAAAAAGGGGAAAAAAATAAAATTTGCACATACATTTTATAAAAACAAAACCGTATTCGAAACCGGGTTTTTTAAAAAAGCACTTTTTCGAATAATTCGAAAACCGGTTTCTTGAAAAATCCCGGTTTTTGCTACTCTACCTCTGCTCTTAAGTAGACGAATTAACTTTCTAAAGCTTTATTTGTAGCCATTTTGTTAATTTTTTACTTCGCCAACGATTTTGCTAACATTACCGACAAAATGAGGTCTGTATGATGTACATTAGCATCTCTGCCGATAATGTTCTGTGACCAGTGCTATGACCTTAACTTGATTTTGACTTAACTCGACTTAAGATGTGATGGTAAAGTGACACAGAAATAATTATGTAGTTAAAAAAAAACTAAAAACTGTAAATTAAAATAAAATCTTTCCACTTAAGACGCACTAAATAAACTCTATCTTAGTTTATTGAAAGAAGAAATGCTAGAAAATAAAAGATTTGGAGTGCTGAAAACGCCGCATATCACGGAGACACATATTTAAGATGGTTTCACTGTAACCAGTTTGAGAATTCTGAACCTTACTCTCTCTTTAAACGGAGAAGGTTTTAATAATTTTCCAGAAGAAGATAGAAGTGGATGAAACTAATTTTGTTGAAATGATATTTGGAAATATCTCAAGAAACATTTAGCCATATTTCTTAATTTTATATAAATTGAAGAGCAAACTTCATATTATGAGCCTAAGCACTTTTTAAAGATATTTATAAAAATCTTTTAAATAAATTAAAGTGTTCTAAAATACCAGATCTTCTTAAAATATTTATCATGGATCTGAAAGAAGATATCTTAGGAAAAAACCTTAGTGACTCGTACCAGAAATTATATAACGCTGCTCAGAAATTATATCACGCAATTATGTCGTTTTTAGTACCTCCCTTCCATCGAAACGCATATTTTTTTTTATTTTCAGTATGAGCTCTCAGCTCTGTAGCAAATTTTTATTCTTATTTGAGAGGGGAGGAAAAATCATGTTTCCGGAAGCAGTAAAAAACTTTCGTGCCTTTCATATGTGATCTTTTGATGTGTTTCCTAGGATGATCAGTGTTCATAATGTTTAAATTACGAAGTTAGTCAGCATTTTACATTTCTTCAACACGAACTCCAAAATAAACAAAATTATATTCAGTAGCATTGTAACTTTCAACAATATAGGTTCTAGAGAATTGTCGCACGCATTGTTTAAAATAAAAACTAACACATTTGAAAACTCAAAACCCATTTAAAGTATGATCTATTTCTACATTTCCCACCTATTGCTTTGAAGAGAGAAATTTATAATAAAACACGATTTGTTTTGTCTGTAGTTTAACGATGATAAAATGAGACATGATTTTAGATCCTTTTCGATGATTCAAAAGAAGCGCTGTTTTATACATAAAAAAAAGCTACAAAGTGGTACATCGCGAACAAAAATTACGCATGTTCGAAGCGTTTCTTGAAGCTGTAGAAACAACAAAACTAGCTTCTCTCGCTTATAAACCTGCTTCGGCCGAAGCAGTAGTTTTTGCTGGGGAGAAACACTGAGAATGTACTAAGTACACATGTAAAACGATGTAAGGCATAAAAGAGTTTGGAAGGCAACTGTATAGCACTTTTAAATACTCATGGCTTTCAACTAAAAAAAAGTCAGTGATAGAAAAAAACTTGCATTTTTGTCTTCCCTCTAAAATTGATTAAATTGGACTTAGATCCTTTTCAAATGAAGGGGAGGAAAGGTGTATTTTATTATGATTATCTCGAACTAGTTTGCTTTTGATCCCAATGTGATTATAATAGGCCAAAATTTGTAGCGTCACCTGTATCCCCGTTTATCTCCAGTCTTAAGTTATATATCATGTAACAAGTGTTTTTAATTAATTTATTGCTGATGATTCATATCGTTATTGTATATTTAAAGCAATTTAATTGCATAATTTGTTACAGTTGTTAAAACTTTATTCAAAATTAAAAATTAAAAATTAATACAATTATAAGCTGTGTCTTTACTAATGACTTTTATTACCTTCCGACTAGTATAATCCAGCCGTTAATAGCCTTCATTCAGTAAATGTATGCAATCTAATAAAATGAAAAACTAAAATGATTAAAGGTTTTTTTCTTCGTTTCATCAAATTTACTACATTTTTTCCTTTATTTCAGAGCGCTTAAGCGCAATTCATTTAATCGTAAAAAATATTTAACTTAAAAAATAACAAAAGTATTAAGTATTAAAAAAACGTAATTAAATACAATACTCATTGTAATAGTAGTTGTTGTGGATTTATTTTCTTTAATATCTGCACTAGAGGCAATTTTGTGCTGCATTTATGATTTATGAGTGGCATGAAGACGTTATTATAAAAACTAAACAAAAACAAAAATTATGTTTCAAATAATTAAACTGTTTAAAAGTATTTAAAATAATGAACTGATGATGGCAGTGCTAAACAAAAACATAAAAAATAGTAGATGAATAACTCGGCAGGTATTTTTGTTGATTTGAGTAACTGAATTAAAAAATTAATAAATACAAGATATTTGTATAAATTAGAGAATATAATACAAGAGATGAAGTGTATGTGTTTGTTTGTATAAAGTGGAGTTACAAAGTGTTTTATTTAAAGGATAAAAATAGATACAGAGATCGTTTGGTAAGAAAATTATATACAAAAGTATGTGTATGAGTTGAGTAGACTTTGCCATTTCACTGCTTTATATCCTTCTTCATAATATTTCTTCTTTGCTTTTTTTCCAAGTATGCCATTTAACAATAATCCTTTTAATATCATCGAGGTCGTCAACAGGGGAAAGTATTTAGTAGATTTAGGGATATTTAAGGGGGATTTGTGGGATAAGTTTCTTACTAAACTAAATAATTTACAAAGATTTTTCGATTTTTTGTCTACAAGGAAGTAAAAATGGCTATTTAATAATGACCATGAGCACCATGACCAGCATAGCCGGCATAACCACCGTGACCAACAGCAATGGCAGCTGGAGCATGATGCGCCACTGAGGCATATTGTATGGCAGGAGCGGCAGCAACATGATGGGCTACAGCAGGACCAGAATGAGCATAAGCAGCTGGAGCAGCATGAGCATAGACGGGAGCAGCGTGAACTACAGGGGCAGGGGCAGCATGAACTGTTGGAGCAGTCTTGTGAACAACAGCGTTGAAACCGTTGTGGTCATCGGCAGTGTATTCAACGGTACGTACTGAACCATCAGGTTCAACCAAAGAGTAAGAGCCCTTGACTACATCACCGTCACGTACTTCGTGTTGAGATTTGACATCGCCAGTATGTGAATCAGCAACACCGTAGTTGTAGTGATATTTGGGGTATGACTGAAAAGGAAATTTTATAGTTTTATTGTAATATTTTTCGCTGTTTAAGTAAATTTTTATGACATCTTTTGCTTGAATAATATCAACATTTAACGTTTAAAATTTACATGACCGCTTGTGTGATAAGCAAAGTGTTAACATTAAATCTGTGAGCACTTATTATGTATGACTTGAACACAAAGGCAAAGTTGAAAAATAAAATAAAAAAATTTGTGATGGCAAAACTGCTGTTTTAGCGGCAGCAGTTACATCAATCGGCTACAATGGCAGAAGCAGCAATTGAGCCATAAAGCTACTGGCTTTGAAAACATTTATGCAAGATTATGACTGCGATATGTGCCGCAAGTCACATGTTCACATACTGACACACACACACGTACACATACAAACAAATGGATGTGCTACATTTGATAATAACTTTTATTTGTCTAAGTATGTCAGTTTTCATGATTAAACATTGAATACGATTATAAATAAAGCAAAAAAAAAAAAATTAAACAATAAAAAGTTACAAAGACTCTCTGCAAGTCTTTGTATAAAAACATGTTGCAAGAGGTAGCTACATGGTTGATGAAATTAAGAAATAAATTTTGTATGAAATTAAGAGTTGAATGAATCATTGATAATGAAATGTTGCTTCTTAATTACTTACGATTACTTTTTTTCTGAAAATTTTAAATAAAATTTTTTCAGAAAACGCTGACTTGAGAACTACATACAATTTTATTTGAACCAAATATGTACTATAATTTTTTTTATCAGAGACAATTTTTGGCATCAAGGCAAGTAATGTTTCTAATAAGCATATTATAAATATAAAGATGCAGAAAAGATAAAGAGTATGATGAAAACCATTTCATGAATTAAGTCAACAAATTGTTTAATGACCAATATAATTTGTTGGAAACACTTTATTGTTCGGCTTTATTTTTGTTTTAACAAATAATTGAGAAATGTATGAGATGTCTGAGACCAAACAAATTGCAGCCAGTAATTGAAATTATTGCCTCTGTTTAGCGGTACTAAAGTAGAGTTTCTGGACTATAATACCACTGTGATAAAGCCAGAAAGATGACTTTCTGTACCGATACATAATTTGTTATTGTTCGCAGTGTCTTACAATTGGATTTCGTTTAAGCATAAACATGGGGCTTAGTTTGTTACTGGTGCAATTTTGGGGAGCTCAGTTTTTAATATCACGGTTTTGGAGACCTTTAATGAAGATTAGATCCACTGATACTGTAGTTTTAATTGCAGTGTTGACAATCGATTAATTTTTTTTTCGGTGTAAGAAATGAATATATATTTTCCTTTCATACTTCAGTCACCAAAACCTTTAAGCAAGTTAATTTTTTTACAATAAAATTGTTTGAAGTGGTAAAACCAAAATACTTTTAAATTCCCTACAAATGAGGAAGCCAGTTGGAGACCTGTACCAGCTCTTGAGTTTTTTATTTTTTTACTCTGTAATATGCTTCTGGCAACAAGTCATGGGGTGAAGATGTTTGGAATAAATAATTGTTACTAATTTGTATTTTCGTGATATTGAAGTTATTAAAAACAAAAAACTTAAGCAGCAAACATGATTTCAGTTTCTTTTTTCACACTCACAACTACAAAATAGATATATTTTTGGAATATCCCCTTAAGGTGGCTGACTGAAAGCTAGTCTATTAATCTGAAAGTTGTAGGTTCGATTCCCACCAAAGTCTTTGTTATTATGCAATTCTCAATTTGATTTGACATTATCTTTTAAGCATTTAAGATACAAATAAAGATTTTTCTTCGAATTACAACATAAAAATTCGATTTCTAAAACTTTTTTTATAATTTAATATTCCCACTAACTCCATAATATAATGCAATTTTTGTATTATACTAAGCAAAATATCTTCTTCAATTATTTTAAGCCCACGTAGCTAGTATTGAGAAACCCATTTGCATTCCAGACAATATACTTTTTCATACAACTTTATTGTATTAATTTGCATGTACGATCATGTAAGTTTTATTAATTCGCCATTTATTATTTATTTATTTTCAACTGTCTGCAAATATTTCTGTTACAAGTCATAATTCTCATGTATTAAAACATTAAAGAAGATATTATTATTAATATTAATGGCAATTGGCATAAAAATGTATTAAATCTTTAGTGTGGTTTAACAAAGCCATGACATATTATCTTCTTGTGGGAGAATTTTAAAAGTAGCAACGATATTTTTTGCTTTATTTTATTTAAAATAGTTATGGGAAATATAATTTGTTACTGAGTGTATGTGTATAAGTAGGTTTTATGAATTTTTTAAAACAATTTTTTTTATAAATGTTTAACAGGCAGTCTGAGATAAATAGCTTAACCAAACGAGATAATAATTTCTATGCAAAATGAAGTAGAGAAAGCTTAAAGGGGCATTTTATGCCGATTTTAACATTATAAGATTCAAGATTTCAAATATTTATTAATTAATTTAATTGTGCTTATCGAGAAAAAAAGTCTTTGAATTAAACTGAGAAGTATTTTCATATTTTTCATAAAGAGTTTATCCGACCTATTGGGCAATTCTTTAAATCATTTAAATTAAATTCCTTTAATACAACTTGTTAATTTTTTGGAAAGACAGTTTTTACGTTAGCTATACCGTCCAATATTGAAAAAGCAATAAAAATCTTAGAATTATTACATAAACTAGTGAATAGAGATCAAATCCTTGTTATACGTTTTATATGTATTTTGTAGCTCTTAGGACAAAATTCACAGTCTTTGGTTAACTAATGACAAGAGTTTAACGAATAATATTTCATAATAAATATTTAAGAATAAATATTTATTAAAAATTGAATTTGGGCCTTAATGATATTAACAACTTTTTCCCTGATTTCATTTTGTATGTTAAATTATAAACTTTGCATTAACTTACATGATAATCCAAACCCTCATCAGGGTGACCACCGTGCCCATATACAACGGGAGCACCAGCATACAAGGCGGGACCAGCATGACCACCATGTAACACACCAGCGGTGGCAATACCCACAACAGCCAAACAGATCAAGGACTATGAAATGAAATAGAAAACACACTCTCATTAAACACTATTCACAGCCCACTTATTTATAACTTTTGTTTAAATAAATTATTTTCAATAAATTTTTGATAATTCAAATTAATTTGTCCTTTTTTTAGTGAATTGATCATTATGCACTTGTTATTTGTTTTTATTAGCACTCACTTTAAAGAAAGCCATTTTTTTAAAGAAAGGATTTGTATAAGTTTTTGTTTTTGTTAAATTAAAGGTCTAGACGACTCAATGTATTGTAGTCAACTGATAACTAGAACCAAGAAGGAAATTGCTTTTATACACAAAAATTATTTCGACAAAACTAAAGTATAAAAGTCTTAAAGTACTCTCGTCGCATACAGAAAGAAACACACACAGACTCCACCCGTATTAAGTAGTAACAAATGAAATTTAAAAAAATAAACCAAAAAATATGAAAAACTTTATACTCTAGCTGCAAAAAAAAAATAGTAAACAAAAATAACAAAAACTATTGAACATTAAAGAGGGTTAAAAGCTAAACAGCAAAATCAACTGAAACTACAACTACAAACAACATGATGTTTAATACAAAATAGTGCTCAACAAACAATATATAAAAATATACAAAAATTAAACCAACCAAACAACAACAACAACAACAAATAAACACTGTCATAGCTGGCAGAATTAGATTAAATAATAATAAACAAAAAGTAACCAACACAAACAACAACAGATACAACAGCAAAGAAAATTGCAAGCATACGAGAACGAACAATAAAAACTCTGAGCAAAGTTATTGCTCTTACTTGTTGTTGTCTATTTACAAGACAGGGTGTGTTTGTATTTGTATGTGTGTTGTACTTTATATTTTTAATTTATAAGACAGAGGCACAGTGGTTTCTAAAGCTTGAACAAATTCTTTTTAGTTTTCATAAAAAAAATAATTTTTTCGAAAAATTTAATCTTTGGTCTTTAATAATTGTACACTTTTGTTATCTAAAATCACCGACCTTTATGAAGAATAACAACACACAACAATAGCTGGGTAGCTTTGGAGATACCAGGGGAAATTTTATATGAAATGAACAATTTTTAAAAATTTTATTAGCAATCCAATATAAATAATAAATATTTTATTAATTTTGAAGAAAGAAATATCCGCTTTGTCCTCTTCCTGTATCCACGCCTGGGAGATACCCGAGTACCTAAAAAATATATAGAAAAAAATTTCAGTAATTTCGCGGATACGAATTACAATTTACAATGCTCTTACCTCTAATGAAAATTGGACTTGCATAGAAAGAAGCATGTCTGTAAGGAGAAAAAACAATATTTTTTACAAACCCATTCAAAGTACTACAATTTTAAAATATAAATTTTCTGTTAATAATTTGAAAGTTTCTCCAAGACAATGTATTTCACGAAAATAAAAGGAGTAATATTTCAAGTATAGGGTTCTCAGACTAAGTAATTGCAAGTGATTACTCCGGCTTCAGTAAGGACAACGGAAGACTATAACTACTGCTCCACTGCTAGATCTCACAAAAGTCTAGAGCAAAGGTGGAAATGATAGGCGCCATGTGTATGTGAGCCTTACACACACACACACACACACATGTATACATACAGCCATACGGACTTCATCGTAGAAATGATTTGAATAGCTTCGTAGTACTTCAAAACTTTGACATTTGAATTAAATCATTGACATCTCATTTTTGGATGGGGGGAAAGTTACAAATAGTAGAAAAATGCTCTCTATTTAACTTCTAATAAACAAAGTGATTTCTATGCTCTTCGAAAATTAATGACCCATGAAAGAAATAAAAATTGGAACAAGAAATTTTTATAAACTATTATATATATTTATAGCTTCCAGTCCACTGTATTAATTCATTTATTCCATTGTTAAAGTGACGGTGAGGTGAACCAACCTTATTTTTCTACAACTATTTTACTATAATTTTGAGCACAATTTTCTGTCTAAAGTATTGAAAGCGAGAGTATTTATTTGAATAGAAGTTAAATTAGTCTGTGATTAGAGTTTGATTTGTTTGGTAGCAGACAGAAAAACAAAAAAAAACTTATTAAAAGAAAAAAAAAATAAGACTGCTGTTTTTGTTAAACGATGTGTGTGTCTTTTTCATTTTTTTTTCTTTCGTGTATTTTCGATGACTTTGTGTCTTAATTTGTTGCATGATTTCTTCTTGTGAATACTCGAGCATGAATGAATGAGAATCTAAATCAAATTGTAGCTTGCAACAATAATCTTGCATAAAACTTTAGCATGCAGAATAAATATTAAACAATAAATAAAATTCACACCTTTTTTATTGTTGTTGCTTTATTGTCATTTGATCACTTTTTTTTTGTTCTTCATAAATTCGATGTTTGATTAATGGCTAATTAAAAAAATTAAATTGGCTTTAAATCCGTAATAAAACTAAATTAAAATTTGAGTTGTATTATCGTGTGCAATTTAAATTTTTTTGAAAGGAGATTTGTTATGAACTTTATTGCCAAAGTGATTGTAGTTTCGTTTTGGACATTTTTGTTTTATTTGAATTTATTAATTACAAGTGTCATAAAACGCAAACTTAATAGTTTTGCAGAAGTACTTAAAAGACTCAAATATTTGGGGGTCAGTCAAAACTTAATGTAATTTTAGTCATTGTCAAAAAAAACTTTTTTTTTTATTAAAAACATATTGCCCAACAAAATAAGACATTAGTTTTTAATAATAAAATAAATTGTGTGTTTATTTAATGCTAATTTTTGGGTTAAAAGATTAACGGTCGTATGTAAAAAAATTAATTTGTATATCAAGTGTGCTTTAGTCAACATTTTTATGGAAATTTTGTACAATTTTAAATTATAGGTAGAAATTGTAGACAATTGTTAATTTTCCTACTATGTTAAGATATTTTAATTACGTAATTTACGCTTTAGATATACATATATTTGTTCATATTATGAGCACATTTTGTTGGAAGATATTTACATGTATATGTACATATATGCTAATAGAAAGAGCAGAATCTAAAGGTAGAACCAATAACGTAGGACAGAAATTTTCGTTGCTCCAGTTCCATATCTTGTATACTTTTGCTATTGAGATGAGGATTTGCAGCTAGAAGGTGTTGAGCAAGCAGACTATCTGCCAATACCTTAGTTTTTAATCCCACTATATATGGCTATATGTATATGGCTGGAATGGCTATGAGTAGGGTATTCATTTTAATCGACTTTTCAATTGTTCGATTAATCAATTAATCGAAATTAAGGTTTTTATATTACTCGAGCAATCGAGTAAAACTTTTATTTCGTTCGAGTTATTCGAGTAAGCTTTACTGCTAAGAATTATTCGAGTTAATCGGAAAAGTTTGAGTTTAATCGGTTTTTTGTACATTTTTGTGGACAAAAATAAAACGAAACGAGTTTTTTCGCGTTTTTATATATTTTAATAATGAACACAAAATAAATTCTTTAAAATAGTTTTTTTTTACTATTCAATGTTGCGCTTTGAGAAAATTTAGCGCCAGGAAATATTTAATAACATTCCGACCTATCCTGTATTCAATGCAGAATAAAATTAATCAGAATTGGCATAGCACTATTGTTGTACTTGGGAAATATTTGCCTAAAAAACGAAACCACTACTTTTCCTCAAAGTTAGTTTGATTAAACTTGTTTTTTCATATCACAAAATAGGGTTAATTATGCTGCAAAAAGCTATTTTTATATTATTTTAATTGTAATTAATGGAAATACAATTGTCTGTAGGTTACGTTTTTTTCGGCAAATATTTGCCAAATGTGACCGTACCTTAAGGCTTTTATAATTCCGAACATTAAATTCTATATTTTAATATGAAACATCTAGTTAACTAGTTGCTCTCGAAATATCTTCTTTATTTCAAATAATTTTTGTTTGGTGTTTATATTTCCGAATTTTTTAATAAGATATTTGAAGTTGGTTTCTTTCTCCCTATTATTGTTACTACATTATTTACTTAACTTTTTGATCATGCGGACTATTAGTATGAAATAACGTTCGAATTCAATGGCAAATTTCATATAAATAAAAAAATTTTCAACTTTTTATTAAGAAATCTACAAAAACTCATTAAGAACAAGAAAATTTACATAAAATATTTTAATCGAGTTATTCGATTAATCGAACGTATTTGCTTTGTGAATCTAAATTGATTATTGGGCTAAGGTTCGTAACGTTATATTCAGAAATAATTGGGCATGATTAATATTCCAAGGAAAAAGGGAAAAATTAACATCAACTTAATTTTTCAACGTACACAGCAGAACATAGTAGCACCACTTTCGAAAGCCGCTACACTTCCATTGTCAGTGCTCACGTGTATTTGCTTATCACCACTTGTCAGGTGGCTCTGTTGAATGTGATTTTAATTCTTATATATACAACTTTTTCGTGAGAATACGAGAATTAAATCACTCTCAAGTTGATATTAAAGCGCACTTTCCCAGCGTTGCCATCGGTTTATTTTTCTTCATTCCCATTTTTCTGATTTTTGTTCTACTCAAGACAAACTTTTTTGTTTTGATTTTATACTTAAGTATATATGAACATGTAAACATGCGAAAAGCTCAAGCCAATAGCTAATTGTTTATTAATATGATTATTTCGAACGTATTTGATTTGTGAATCTAAATTGATTTTTAGGCTAAGGTTCGTAACGTTATACTCAGAAATAATTGGGCATGATTATTATTCCAAGGAACAATCAATTTTTTGTTTAATCGAACATTATTTGACTTTAATTATTCGATTAATCGAGCAAACATTATGAGATATATAAATGCATAAACTTGAGTATATCATTAGCTTGGAAATCAAAGAGCTTAATGGCAGACTGTGTATAATTATCATACAATAAATCACTACATATGGTCTGGGCTGTTCTTTTAAAATAACTTTAAATCAAAATAAAGTTCAGGAATTTGTATACAATATCCTTGTAATTGACTTTGCTTAAGAGATTGTTTTATGATTATAATGTTAAAATATGTACGATTTCAACATAAAATATGATAAATTCTTTTCAAAAGTTTCTGCAAATAATAAAATAAATTTAATAAAAATCTGACAATTCAGCTGTAACATTTAACAGTGCTACCAATTTTTTATGCCTCCAGCTAACACAGCAAAAAGAACAAAAGATTTCAGCAACAAACTCACAATAAAGTCAGCTAACCGAGCAAAATGTTCTGCTTTAACAGAGAGATTGTTGTTATGCTTCCTGATGCGAAACGCTCATAATATTTGTTCGTGATGTTTTTTGAACTCTCTTTTTAAAATAATTTCATTTCATGAAACAAAGTATACAAGATAACGCTTTCAGCTTGTGAAAAACATTATATTTCTGCGCATCGACATCAGAGTAGTGCATGAGCACAAACACCACAATACAAACCCGTATATTTGATATAGGACAATTTTGTTTACATTTCGATTTCTACGTCATTTTGACGCCACTGTAGTGACAAAAAGTTAACGGACCTGCGCAATAAGCTATCTTGTATTCTTTGTTTCATCTTGAACTTCACTATTGATTTGTTAAACCATTAAAAAATCTAATCATGTGCTTAATTATGAATCTTTATTTTCCATTCCATAAATGGGAGTAAATAATTCTGTGTTTAATAATAAATTTGGAGATCTCTGCCTTCGTTTTGCTCATCCTCGAAAGCGCTTTAAAAAAGTGCTTCCTCCAATAACGTTATGTGTGTGTTTCTTTTCCTTTGTTTTAGTAATTAATTTTTTTAGTAATTAATTTTAGTAATTAATTGCAATTAAATTATTTTTCGTGTTCTCATCTCTTGTAAAATAAAAACAAAAATAGTTTTTGTGTCATTGTCACCCCGAAAATACAATATGAAAATAAATCATAAAAGTGGAGCTGTACATGACTAATTTGGACTTTATGCAAAAACACCAATTACACTAGTTTACACATTCTCTCATGTTTTGCGATAACTTTAGAAAATAAATATATTTTCTAAACTTATTTTGGATATCTGAACATGAGAATGTTTAACCTGAATAATAAATAGTGTTTCGCAGATATCTTTTCACACTTTCATACAATACATTTATTGTGTTGATCGGATTAAAATCTAAAAATTTCAAAAATAAATCGCTGCATTCTGATTAAAAAATATAAATCTTCATAAGCTTATGCATAATGGATAATTTAATGCCGAACATATGAATCATAACATCGTTAAGATTTGACGAAAAATAAGAAAGTTATAAAATATTTATTTAGGGATAGGCCACACTGGCGATTTTAAAATACATGTTTCTTATTTTTTTAGTTAAATTCGAAAGTTACAAATATAAAAATTTTTCAATTTAATACAAGAAACAGAAACGTATATTTTAAAATACCAGTGTGGCCTCAGCCTTAAAGCTTAGTATGCTGATCCGCCTGAATTTCAGATTTGAAATTTTTTATTTATCTCTACACGGAATAATTGTTGTGCAGACAAACTTATTTTTATTCGCGTTTATTCACTTATTTTTATAAATTTCCAGGTACAAATTATGAAAAATTATTTCAAAGACCACAAAAACACAAAATATCAAAAATTTCTTGAGCAAACAATTGTCTGAATATTCATTTTTGTTTTAGTTGACGGAGAAAAGTCTACAATAATTGATATGCCATCCCTGTTTTAAACAAAAATTGAGTTGATTTTTCTTTTCAGCTGCTTACTACCAAACGGAAAGTCGCCTGAAAATTTTTCGAACCTGAATTTCTGTTTGTTTTTTTTACACATACTTCTTATGGCAGCCTGAAATGCAGGCAGAACTGCATACTAGGCTTAAGGCCCGATTTTTTCCATATAAAATTACTTTTGATCGTATTTTTTTTACAAACTTTATTTGGGCATTCAAATCTATAGAAATATAATCGTATTTTTTTCACAATATCGTATGATACGATTGATGTTACTATACTACCCAACAAGAAATAAAAAAAAATTACATTTATACTTCCACAAACCTCACTTAAAATTAAAATTGCATGCAATAAATTTGCATTGTGAAATTAGTTAGAAGCGGACCAAAAAAATAACATTTCCATAATGAATACTTTGACGTAAATTGAAAAACAATTTTGAACACATGTATATTTTGTTTGCGATCGAGTACTTTTAATACATCCTAACGGATTGAGAAATAAAAATAGATTTGTATACAACACGTATTTTCTTTTTAAGTGGAAATGTAACCTTTTGATGCGGAACTCCGCAAATATAGTATTACTTTCTTAATTTCAAGCCCTGCAGCTCAGTAGATTTTTATGCGATGAATGCATCTGATATGAAATATTTTCAGAAATTGATTGTTTAAAATTTTTTATTTATTGTTTGCATTTCATTGATGTTAATTAAGAAAAATAATAATTGAGTTTCATGTTCATTTTTGGAGAGCCCAAAGTAGCTTAGAAAACACATTTTTGTAGACTAGTGTTATCTAAAGAAGCATATAAGCAATAAATGATGAAAAAATAACATAGTGAGCATTCAACTAAACGAAATCACGATTATTAATGAAGGCAAATACAAAAATTAGCTTCTCACCTGCAAAGTAAAAAAAAACATAAAATTAAGCATTCAATTAAAAATTTAATTGAAACAAAATTTAATGAAACAAATAGTCTTATTGTGTTATATTTTTAACTTATGACTTCATTTGTTGTCATATGCCGGATAGTTGCTTTTTAGTCTCATAATTAGGGTGTGGGAATCGGCAATTCCCGGGAAAAGTCTACCTAATATTACCGGGAAATTTTCGAGATTTTCCAGGGAAAACGGAAAATTAAATTATATTTATAAAATGGCGTACGTGAGTGCCAAATTTATTTTGATTCATATCAGAAATTTGTATTATAACCCAATTTTTCTTTAATATCAAAATTTTCAATGTTTTATTTTAAACATTACAAAAGATCGTTTGACTGACTGTGCTGTGCGACTAAACTTATACGATGAAATTGTTTAAGTTCTCTTTTAAAGTTGCTACGTTTTTCATCATCTTTTTGAATCGAAGGAAATTTTTCATTTTTACAATTTCATTTAAACAACAACAAATTTTAAAATTTTGTTCTTGTTTCATATGTAACTGTAAGAAGGAAAGAATTCTTTCGACATCAATAAACAGGCAGTAAAAGTTCAAAAAAAATTTTTAATATAAAATAAAAATGTAAACGGTTGAAACTTAGACCGAAATTTCATAAAAACTCCATTAAATTGAAGTCATACCATTTCTCCTATTCCGTCTAAGAAAAAAATTATTGCTTGATGAAAAGTACATGCAAGATGAATTTAGTAATAACCCTGCAGAAAATTTGGTGACAAATGAGTCAAAAGTACTCGTCCTATGACTTGAGAAAATGAGACTGGTACCAAAAATAAGGAGTAGTGAATGGTGAAAAAAGACATATTGTGTAAATTGTCACATATTAAAAATTTTCAGTCAATTTAGTTGGTACTCCGGCACTAAACAAATTCGATGCACCTGGATCAAAGGCCTGTTACATAGTATCTATATAATATTAATTTTCTCCCTTCAATGAGACTGCCATTCCACTCAAGAACCTCTTCCGTAACTATATTCAGATATTAATTCCAGCTTAACTGGTATTTACAACATTGAAATATTAGTTCCCCTGTGGTCGAGTGGGTAGTGTACTAGCCTGTCATGCCGAAGGTTGTCGGTTCGAATCCTATCAAAGACACCGCTTAAAAATAAAATACAATTTCTACTTGGATTTGTAACAATAAAAAAATAGATTAGTCGATAATTACAGCTGAATTTGGGAATAATATTTATATATAATCTATATTATTCTACACCGATTAGGACTCCATAAGATAGTTCAGAGACAAGTTACAAGGTGAATACAAAGTATCAATTAACCCCATCCTAGGCCATCCCCATGTAAAAGTGGCTGGTCCGCTTCATAGGAAGTGTAAGAGCTCGGACTGGTCCCTACCACCTGGGGACCGGTCACGTGACTTGTTTTGTGCCAGTTCCATTTACCGCAGGGAAGTGTCCTTTAATCACTATAACAGAACAAAGTGGAATACTTTGTGTAAGTATCAATGATTACAGTGCTCTCTAATTGTTTCCTAAAGTAAATAAATCGATATTAAACGAACTTTGAGTGATTTTCCGCAGAATTGGTGAACAAATTTTGGAAAGTATAGAGGAAATTTTATGCTCATACAACATGTAAAAATTTATAGTTGATACCACTTAAATTTATTATAAGACGGCGCAATTATTGAAACCCTGAAGGAGATGTATTAAAAGAAATAAAATGAAAAATTAAAGACATTTAGACAGACTGTGGCTTGCTTGTACTTAACGATAAGAATCCTCTTAGAAATTTTTCAAGAAAAATAAGAAACATTATGGCAAGTTCTTTACAAAATGATTTGGAGGTAGCGCGATGTTTTCATTCCCGTTCCCCGGGAAGTGCAAAAGTCCGGCAAATCCCAAACCCTACTCATGATTCGCCTCAATTATGCTAATTCATGCTTGAATCCATTCTGTTTCCTTTAACCGTCATTTCACATCTGTGCTCATTCTCTTTCATTATGACTTGATTACCGTTATTGCTGTGCTTTATTGATCCGTTACATATCGTGATAACCTTGATATGATTACATGAATTTTCTTATTCAAATAAATTTAAACGGAAAACATGACAACCAAAAAAAAAAATTATTACAAAATATTTGCTTAACAGTCGTCCAACTGTTAATGGTCTATAGCCAAGAGAATAATAAATAAAATTTAATAAAATGACAATTAATATTTATTTATTTATAACAATTACTTAAAATTGTTTCTTTAAAATAAGTGAAGCAGAACTTAAGGTTTCTTTTTTATCTGAATTTGCTTTAAGTCAACTCTTTGTACTAAATAATATGTTGGCTTTTAACAGTAAAGTACTTTTAATGATTTTTTTTTGTATTTTGGCTTTATGGTTAAAATTTCATAAAAGAAATAAATCATAGAAGAAAAAAAGTATATAGAGTTTGTGGTCTTGAATGACTCCCACAGCTATTTTTTATTACAGCAATAAAATTATGTAACATACGTAATGTGCTCTTTTTAAAGATTTAGAAACTTAATAAAGAAAATTTAATTATGTTGAAAATTATTTGTTGTGTCAAACATTAAGCAAAACTTGGTTTTGCTGTTAATAATAAGAAAACAGTTTGGGCCGCTATACTTTGGTATGTCCTTGTTGATTTCTTAAATATTAATTATATTTATTCATGCTAAATACCCTGCCAATCTGACTTGTCCTAAGATTGGTGGAAATGGGAATGGTACAATATTTTCCCGAGACGTGACCGATGCAGTAATTAATTAAAGTAGAGTAATTTGAAAAGTCCTTTATAAAGATAAGGAAATTTATATAAGATTGACTATGTTTCTTTTGTTTATTGATTAATTGTAATTTTTCTGCCAAAAGAAAAAAATAATTTTGCCATTTATATTCATTATTTGCAATTTATATTCATTATTTGATCTTAGCATTACGCGTATAATAATTTTTGAATTTGCATTAAACTTTTTCAAAAACTCATTCTTATATTTTCAGAAAAGCTTGCGTATACGAAAAGTGATTTTTCTCGAAACGGTCTTTTCCGAATAAGGCAACTATTGCTTGTTTTGCAACCACAGTTTTATTAATAAAAAAAAAAGTTTCAAATCCCATTTGCAACATGTTTAATTAAATTCTAATTGCATAAGAGAAAATAAGTGACCAACCATTAATAAAATTATCTGCTCATAAAGCCAGAGTTATTATTTGAGCAGGAAGCTATAAGGTCACGTTTAATTAAAATACATAAATTTTTATGGCTATTTTTACTACAATGCTCCCAATTCAAAACAGAATTTGTCTCTATTACTCAATAAAACTATAACCAAACAATAGTAAATACCACAATTTTAATGTTTGCAACACAAATACTGCTACTGGAAAAAAAGCTAGAATAACAAGATTAATATATTGTGCAAATCGACAACATAACGATACATAAAAACTAAATATTTCAACAAAGCAATTAACAAAGAAAAAAGGTGTATGAGTAATTATTAAAAGTCCAATTGCTGTAGTTTTTTTAATCCCCTACAGCGCCATAACATGCGTTTGTTTTAATGATTGCTACAGTTGGAAAAGAATAGTTCAAATATTTCAAATAAAACACTAGTTTGTTGCTATTAGTACACATCGCTACCTGAAACACAAAACACTCTAGCCAAAATTTTAAAAGTTTTACAATAGAATCCAAGAAGTCCTAATGGCCTCTTTAATACTACACAATTTACTCTACTTTAAACAACTATTTTTGATTTGGAGAAAATTCTCCAACTCTACTGTATGGTGGGTTGAGAAGCTTAATTCATGCTCTTCGACTGTATTTAGATGTGGCGCACGAAGACTGAAGTTTGTAAGAACTACTAAAGGAAAATGTATCAATAGGGCCATTCACTAACTTATTTTAACAACAATCAAATAGTTTAGAAAAATTAACAGGGAAATTATAGATTTTGCTATGCAGTAACACTTTTAAATCTCATGCGTCCAAAATTAGTCCCTTATATTATAAAAATTACTATAACATTTTGAATTTCTTGGGGGAGGGCTGAAGCGTTTCTGGCAGGTGCTTATCCCCAGAAGAGGGTATCTATGCCAATGCATATGATATAAAATTTGAATAAAGCTGTTAACAAGAAGTTGGTGAATCACATAATTGTTAGTGCAAAAAGTAATTATTGCTGGTAAAATTTGCTTAAAGCTCGTTAAAAGTTAGTGATTCACATTTTAGGGTCTGTTAACATATACATAACACCATTTTCGACGTATTTAACCCCTTGTAAGCCTTTCGTAATGCTTCTCAAATAAAGTTTTAGCATAAGCTCTTAGCTCCGTAAGAACTTAATAGCTCCTTAATTGCGTTACGTTATGTATGAACAGTTCCCAAACTCGTAACTAGGCCTTCAATATCTGACTATGGACCAGAATCAAAATATTTCTACTTCAAAAGACAGCTTGATTAAAAAATGTGTGTCCTCTGCTCTACCTCAAAAGTTTTAGCGAGGAAGTTAAAAATGTTTTTCAGCGTGTTCCAAGCTATAGAGCATAGACTTTTAACACACAAAAATTCATATTAAAGAAAAAATTCGTTCCACCCTCTTTTCATATATCACCAGCTAAGGAACAGTTACGTTAAAGGCAATTGGTACAACATTTCCCGCAGGGAATACATAATATCAATACTTTGATATGGATCGAAAAAGGTAATTTTTCTTGCTTACGACATGCTTTATTGCAAATATTCAATTTTTCGTAGAGAATTGAAAACTTAATTAGAGAAATTCTAAAACTTGTGCTTTGATGCTCTGATTTTGAGTTCACAAATTACTGGTTTTCTGGTCCTCCGAAAAACATAACAAGGTTAAAACTTAAGCGTGTCCAAAGAAATATGTGGTGATAAATATTAAATTGTCCTAAAGTATCAGTCGTGTCAGAGTCGAATTCAATTTTGGCAGGTCTCTTTTTTATTCGTATTAATGCCAATTAGATACAAATTTAGTCAAACGGGTATTCATCGAATGTTGGCATGAAGAGCACCCTCTGTTTATAGTAATCGACTTTTAATCGCAGTATATTATAACTTAATGTTAAATTTGCCACTCAAAAATGTTTTTAAAAATAGCGATAACTTTACACTAGCTACACAAAAATAATTATTGTCCAAAAATTTCCAATTAAGTGTTTACTCAGAAAATTTTTTATTTTCAATAAATATTTTAATAGAATCAATGTTATTTTATTTTAAAATAATGGATCAATTAGATTTTATATTAAGTAACTATAAAATAAAAAACTTTCGTAATATTATTTTTTGAACTGAATTTATTATTTCGGCTTTATTTCAATTAATGTAAATTCAAATTATTATTAAGAGTGGAATGGTGAAATGTTCAATCAGACTAGCAGAACGGATCAGTGCTACTGATTTCGACAGGCCGCTACACCATCTCAACAACGTTGTTGTTCACTTTTATCACTTATGAAGGTGGATGCTTTTTATAAGGAAACATCAGCTATTTAACCAACTTCTGTCATGAAATAGAATACAAGACTTTTTCTCTAAATTCTTACATTCATTTAATTTTAACATTAATTTTGGTTAGCCGAAGTCTTCTCTATCTGATTATTCGAACAGTCACAAAATCTCTTATTTTTTTTTTGTTTTTGGTATCAATAGTACATGGATTTGCTTATATGTCATTTGTGTACAAATAAAGTAAATTTAGCTTGCATGTGTTAGGTTAGGTTAGGTTATCAGGTCGCTGGTGAAAATTATAAAGAAAGGGTTCCAGCTCACTTGGGTCCAATAATAATGGTCCCTTTGTGATACCTGTAAAGGAAAGGAAAGGGAAGAGAGAACAGGACAGTGTATCATATAGAGTGAAAGGAGAGCAGTTAATAGAGATATTAGAAGTTAGTTAGAAGAGAAGAGAGAAAGAGGTAAGGCGTACGGAGTTCCGTGCAGGAAGGGTCGTTCGTGATTTAAAAACGCCATTTGGGTAGTCAGCGAGTGAACCACCCGCTGCTCCTAATGAAGGAACTTATGTTCTTGAGTTCTATTTCTGAGAACTCGGAGAGGCTACCGAAGAGTCTTTTGCCCAGTAGGCGAAGGCGGTGGTCCTCCAGAGCTGGACAAAGGCATAAAAGGTGCATTACATTCTCTTCTTCTTCTTCTACGTCATTACAGCTTGTGCAGTAGTCATTGTATGCGAGACCCATACGTTTAGCGTGGGTTCCAAAGGTGCAGTGCCCCGTGACCGTGGCCATGAGGTTGCGCAGGTGTGGTTTCGTGAAATCTAGAAGTTGTTTAGTTCTGTTTGAGTCAAGGCGAGGCCACATTGTTTTCGCAGTAGAGCAAGTTGGTTCATTGTACCATCTGGTTTGAGCCAACTGCAAGAAGGCAGCGTCAATTCGTCTCCAGGAAGATGAGAGTGGGAGCCCGCAGAGATTGTCAATATCGAAATCCCGAAGCAAGGTTCCCCTCTTAGCCAGATAATCCGCAATGATGTTGCCTGAAACGGACTCGTTCCCTCGTACCCATCTGATGGTGATACCTTGATTGCTCGCCATCGTGTTAAGTGCTGTGCGGCATTCCAGGACTAGGATGGATGTGGTGTACACACCAGTGAGTGCTTTAATCGCCGGTTGACTGTCGGTTATGATCTGAACATCGGCATTTGATATCCGGTAAAACCTTAGCCAGTATATTGCTCGTTTGATGGCAGATATTTCTGCTTGTAGGATGCTACATTCGTCCGGGAGTCTGAAAGACATTTTGATCCCGAACTCAGCGATATAGACACCCCCGCCAACTCTCGTTCCCCATTTGGAGCCATCGGTATAAATGTGTATGGCCCCGTGTGGTGTTGGGGAAAAGTCCCCCGTCAAGGAGTATCGGAATTCTTTCCTGAAGAAGGGCTTCGGAGTGCAGTAGTCAATGAGATCCGGAATGGTATCAGTAGTCTCTAGAATGCTAGCATGACCCCACGGTAGATGGTTCCATGCGCCGATTGCGTTAAGCCTGATTGCTTGCTTTCTGGCCAGCAGATCCACTGGTAGCCAGCACAACGCAGCGAAAAGAGCCTTTGTTGGTGTGGATCTTAGGGCACCAGTTATCATGATTGCCATTATGCGAAGAACCCTCTCTATGCGAGATCGATTGCTCGCCAAGTCCACTGCTTTCCACCAGACGGATATGCCGTAAAAAAGTATAGGCTTGACCCCTGTCTCTAATATCCAATTGACCCCTTTGGGATATATGCCCCAGGAGGGGCCAATGGCGTTTCTGCAAACATAAATTGCCGTTAAGGCTTTAGCTGCTCTTGCATGAAGATTGTCTCTCCATGTTAACTTGCTGTCAAGGACTACACCTAGATATTTGGCGTTGTCCGAAAGGGCTAGTGTGATGCCATTTAATTTTGGTAGCGTGAAAGCTGGAATTTTGTACCTTCTTGAGAAGAGTACTAATTCCGTTTTGGTTGGATTGACACTTAGGCCATTCTGTGAACATCAGTCACTGACCTCGTTAAGTGCCGTATCCAGCCTTTGTGTTAACGTGTCTAGATGGAAGCCAGATATCGCCACCGCAACATCGTCTGCGTTGCATGTGTTAGAGTTGTGTAATTTTTCTAAGCTTGCGGCATATTTATTATAAAAATTAATTTTTTCTGCTAATTTTTCAAAGGATATAATATTTTTAATTAAAAAAATCGAAAAATATTTTCAATTAATTCTGTTACGTTACGACTACAATTTCCACGATTGGCTGAACACTAATCAATTTTTTAATTGGATCTTCGTTTTTCTTAATTTAATGTAAAAACTTTAGATGTCAACTAAAACGACCAAAACTATTTTTTAAAGTCGTTCTATAGAAAAAAGTTCAAGAAATATAGAAAAACTATATATTTTTTTATATTAAATTATTACTTTTTATTTATAATTTTATATTCATTTATGCATGTCTATTTCTTTGATAGAGAATCTCTATTAGAGATAAAGTAAACAAAATCATTAAGCTGGTTTATTTATCTGGGAGTGCACTACAACTTTTGAAAGGTTCTGTTTGAGGATGCTGTTGGCTGAGTAGTTAGCTCGTTTCACTACAAACCCTGAGGTGTTGAGTTCAAGAATAGTTTCAGGCAAGCCAAAAATATCATGCATTTTTCTCATTTGCATTGGTGTGTTATTGTGTTGGTTGTTATTTGACTGTTAAAGTGATGAAGGCATAGCACTTGATCACTTTGGCAGTGCCGGCAGCGATACATACTAAGCTCCTTCGTCGGTATTGTATCAGAACCGTCGGCCAAGTAAAAGAACTAATAAAATGGCTACATAGCTTAAACAAATCAATGCCTCTACTTGATACCAGAGGGGTTTGCAACATTGCTCTAAGAAAGGACGCGCAACTGCAGGGTTGTAAATAAATTAAGCTTTCTATCTCTCTCCCACTTCAACACCTGACATCTCTACCCTATCCATTTCCCAAAGAAGGCAACACATTAATTAATTAACTGGTAGGCATTAATTGCCTGATTGTATTACTTTTATTTTTTTTTATTTTTTTTTGTTAGGGCGCTATTTTCATTTTGTTGATTTTTAATTTTTTTCGATTTTTAGTTTTTTACATATTTTTTTTCATTTTTGCCGATTTTTTGTTTTGTTTTAACGTCTTTCCACTTTTTGACGATATTTTTAGTTTTAGCGATTTATTTTAGCTTTGGCGCTTATTTGGTTCTTGCGTTTTTTTTTGGTTTTGATTTTTTCGGTTTTTTCCGATTTTTTAGTTTTGGCCGCTTTTTTTGCTTTGGTGATTTTTTTCCATATGTGGCGATTTTTTAGTTTTTTGACGATATTTTTAGATTTAGCGACTTTTTTAGGTTTTAGTGCTTTTTTCGTTTGGACGACTTTTTCAGTTTTGGTCACTAAGAAAACCGCAAGAAACCGTGAAAAAAGAAAAAAAACCGTAAAAACTAACAAAAGCAATAAAACTTAAAACAATCGCTTAAACTAAAAATATCGTAAAAAAACGAAAAAAAATCGCCAAAAATTTAACAAATTGGAAAAAATCACCAAAACGAAAAAAGCGTCAAAAACAAAAAAAAAAAAAACAAAAAAAAAACACCCAAACAGAAAAAGTTCCGAAACAAAAAAAAATCACTAAAGCTAAAAAAATCACCAAAAATGTAAAAAAATCCCCAAGCCTTAAAAAGCGTTAAAACTTAAAAAAAAAGTGGCACAACTAAAATGAATCGCTAAAACTAAAAATATCGTCAAAATCGAAAAATCGAAAAAAAACAAAAAAAAAACACCAAAATGAAAAAAGCACTAGAACCAAAAAAATTGCCAAAAGAACGAAAAAAATTATAAAATAAAAATGATTATTTCGAACGTACTTGCTTACGAATCCAAATTGATTTTTAGGCTAAGGTTCATACCCTATTCTTTCTGAATTAAACGTTACGAACCTTAGCCTAAAAACCAATTTGGATTCATAAAAATAAAATTAAACGATATTTTCGATATAAGTTATTAAAATTTTTTTAAACAAATTTTTTGTCTCTAAAATTAAATTATAATCTCAAAGATCATGTTGGTCGTCGGTGTAGGGTATAATATTCTCCACTCTACTGTGTTACTAAACATTTTCATTTGTTTTTTTTTTTATTATTTTAAAAATTTTGGAATTTAATAATTTAATTGCTGGTCATTTGAAATAGTTTGTACTCGTTTTTTATGTCTGAGCGTCAGCTTTTGTATGATTTGATGTGGTTCGGTATGGAAATTTAACAAGACGAGTACAAAGTTGTCCAAAGTAGTTCAGTTTAAAGCGGCTCAGATTTACCCGTTTATCTGTTGAAATGACGTGTTGGTATACAAAGTAATTTACTTGTTTTAAATTGGCCTTTTTAAACTATTTTATGTAATTATTTTTTCCCTGCCAAACAACAAGAAATATTTAATTTTGAGACGTTTGCATTTGAATAAAAGTTTTTGTCATGATTTATTTACAAACAAACGGCAAAATTATAAATCAATCTAAATATTCAACAATTATTTGCTTAACAAAGTTATAACAGCTTTAAGATTTTTTAACTTTTTATTTATTTTAAGCTCTTTTTTTTTAATTTTTTGGCTTAAAACCTTGACTTATTACCAATAATCACTTGTTTTTGTTTGTTTAAAAAAAGGGATTTTTTTAAATTAACTTTGTTTCAAAATTAAATTTTGCAGAGCAACTTGTTTGGAATCATTAGATATTTTGTTAAATTGCTTCGAAGTATTTTTTTTTTGTTCTCTTTTCATATTTACCATGGGAAGGTCATTTAGAGGTTCTTTTTTATAATTAATTTCTAAAATTTGGTTTTTATTGCTTTGATTTGACAAGTAGGAGTTACCACAATTACAATGGATTTTGTAATAAAAAAATAACTTTGACTTTGTTAACTTTTAATAAAAATAATAGAGAAATATTTGAAATTTTTTATTCATCACATTACAATGTTGTTAAAGAACAAAAGAATATAATGAAAACAAAAAATACAATTGCTTTGAAGTATGTATTTTAAGAAGTTTCATGGAAAACATCATGCAGTAAAATCATTGCAACACAACAATACCTTGAAATTGTTCCAAAAACAATAAAAAATTAATTTTAAAAATATTAATCTAATAATTCTTTGTAAAGAAAAACCAACTCCAAAGCACCAAGACGGGCAGAAGAAAACCAAAGAAAATTAAAAACAATTGGAACAATGCGGTAATCCACACATATCATCCTTTTTCTACATCAACTCGCAAACTTTATTTTTTTTTTCGAAATTGATATTATTACTAAGAAACAATCTGTAGCCGCTCAATTACGTAAAAAAATGGTGAGACAGAGACAGAGTGAGAGAGAGAGAGAACCATAATATAGTCTTATTTAACATTTGTTATGAATGCTATTCTAATTTCTCCAATCTTTTTATTTCATACACTCTGATTCCTCCAAGCTAAAGACCAACTTCCTAAAAAAATATATATACTCAGCCCAATCACAAACCGAAATTCCGTGCGAGTTTTTAAAATTTTCTCTTTTCTCCTATTACAAATAAAAATTTTCTCGGAAAAAATTCGATGCATTTGGACTTCGTTTTTTCCCCCGAAAAATTGAAGTAATATATAAATAAAACAAAATTTCTATCAATAAAAAGATATTTCATTGTTCTTGTAGGTCGAATACCACAAATAAAGCACAAACATAACAATTTTTAACTTTAATGGATCCATTGCTTGTGGTTTCCATAAATGCAGCAAAGAGAAACTTGCACGATATTTTTCCTTCTACAGCACCAATTTCCTTCACAAATGCTTTTACAGCAATGTGGTTCGAAAAAAAACTTGATCCGGTCATCCCCTAGGATTAGAGATTATTTGAAAATAATCCAAAAAATATTTTTTTTAATTTTTTGCCACGCCTCTGGATACCGCCCTTCTAATTTTTTGTAAGCTGCGTCGCCATTTGTAGTCCTATTATGACATAATGCATATCGTTGTTCATGGCTTGGCAGAAAACAGTTTTTGATAAAAAACTCTTACCGAATAAGCTGACGATAAAACTCTTAAATCCGGCCGGAGGCTTGCAATGCAATCGCGATATATTCAGCGAAGCCAATATTTGATACACCCATAGGAGAAAAACATGGACATTATTTACATTTCAAAGTGGAAATAGTGTCCATCGACGTTGTTTTTCATCTTTGCTGAACATTATTTACTTTTCCACGTGGAAATAATTTCCATGGACATTATTGCATGCATGTATGTTTGTGGCATGCAAAATATTTATATTTTTAGATTTGAATTGCAGAGGCACATATGATACATAAAGGCTGGTTTCAAAATTGCATTGGAAAAGGTGCGCTGAAATTTGATTTCCAAAAAAAGTAAAAAAATAAAGTTTGTTAGAATTCCTGTATTAAAACTTCTTCTATGACTGGTGAAAATGGAGTGAAGAGAGTACACATCACTTAACTGAAACAAAAATGTTAACAAAAAACATCACTGGGCAAGCAGAACTTTAAACTCAAAAATAGTTTCTCAAGTTGCGGTAATTTATGTAGTATTACGGAAACCCCCATAGGATAAGTACCTCAAGTTTTGATCTAGCACATATTACAAAGTATCTTGGTTATGTGAATTGATCCCCTACAATGATAACGTCATGTAAAGGTGACAGGCCCCTTCCATATAAATTTGCAGAGCTTGAACCGTTGCTGGTCCTTGGGAACTCTAGCGCTTCCCTGTATAAGTCTTTTTTGACCTTTTCTTAAAAAGGGGCAAGAAACTTCTCTTCGACGGCGAGATTGCGGGATAAAATATCCTACAAAAAATGTTCTCATAAAATTTTATCATATTATTATATTATTGTCTTTGAGGACAATACATTTTTAAACTCAACTGGAACGTGAGAAATCATTAAAAACTTAAAATGTGCTTGAGGGCTAATTCCTATTTATTTACATTTAGTTTTTAATGATTTCTGGCGTTCCAGTTGAGTTTAGAAATTTATTGTCTTTAAAAACCTATACCCCCCACCCATCTTTTTTTTAAGAAAGGGTCAAGAACGACCCATACAGAAAAGTGCTAGAGGGTTAAAATGTTCCTTTTAATTATGTCTTGAGGAGTTTTACATAAAAGTTCTAAGCACATAAAATACATTAAACGTAAGTTTTACACGATATCTTATACCGATTCTCTATAACAATGACCAAAATTTGGGGTTCATGTAAAGGAATTTGCATAAATTTTCAACTTATGGATATCCCATTATCAAACTCTTACAGTATAATGGGGACACCGTAGGCTAATTTTGGTAAAAATATAAAAAAAAATAAAACAGGTCGAAGTTAGAAAAATTTTAATTTCAATGGGCCATATCCGGTTTTGATCATGATAAAAATGTTTTTTTTATAAAATTTTTTTTATTTTCTTCTAGTTCGAAACAATAATTTAAAAAGTAATAATTTCAAAAATGGCAACACTTTCGCACGCTATAACTTGACAAATAAACATCATACAAAAAAATGTTTGCATAGACATTTATACCTAGTAGAGCTATAGTTATGCCAAATATCAAGGAATTTCGGCGAAAAAAAAACTTTTTTTGGGTTGTCCGCTTCAAAAGTAATGCCCAATAATCAGAACTATTTAAAATTCGTTGAAACTGTTCGCAAGGCCAATCTTCGAAACAATATCGTTCATAGCCCAAGAATGACCAAAATTTTCAATAAATTACTGAATTTGGGAATTAACATTTTCAGTTAATTTTTCATATTTTTGGCAAATCTTCAAAAGTTTGTGTCTTGTCTTATTGTATTTATTTATTAAACTGGGTGTGTATCACAAAATATTTCGAGTCCAGACTATTTGCTAACAAACATACGAATATGAACCATTTTCTATTGTTGTACAATAATTGTTTTGCATTTGTTTTGCATATCGATTGTTTTATTTTGGTTGTATTTATTGTATCGCTTTGACGTAATTATGATTTATTGGCTACAAATCATACAAATAAATCAATAGCTAAGTGCCAAAGTGCAAACAGGGAGAATAAAATAAATTTGCGGTTGAATTCAAGATACTAATACTACAAAACACTATTCCCACTATTTAGTAAATTATTTCTTCAATTAATGAAAATTAACTAAAATTAGCTCGATTTTTTTTTTTACTAATTTGTATAAAATCAAAAAATTTCAATTTGTCTTCGTGGGCTCTGAGTTGAATAAAAGAACAATTAATATAATAAAAAAAAAAGAAAAGTTTGAATATGTATATTGCCAAAACCTTGAAACTTTATATACATACATGCGTTTATTACCTCTCATTAATTATTTAATTTTATTGGTGTTGAAAGGGATCATACGTTTGCAATTAGTTGGAGCTTTGCAAAAACTTCCTGACTATGCATTTCATGCTTAGAAGAACAATTCAAACAACTTTTTTTTTGCTAAAAATTGCAATCAATCATAAAATTGTTTTGACGTCATTCATTTTAATTTAATACATGGCAAATATTTTCAAGGTGGATGGAGTTAACTGCAAAAACTATCTCTAAAAACTTTATAGCATATTAAATAATAATTATATATTTGCAAAAACCAGCATGTTTTTTTCAAGAGACATTTTTACTGCACAAAAATTTATTTAATTTTTGATTATTTTTAATCAACCGCAATCCAACTATCAAAAGCCAAATGTTTTGCAGATATGGTTTAAAGAAATCAGGAAGACGACTGTATAATAAGCAGACGTCATATCAAACATATCAAAAATCAAAGAAAATTACTAGTGTGTTAGACAGACATCTAAGAAAAGATACATATACTAAATACAAACATATATAAATACAAATATTAAATATCGCTAGTGATTAAACAGCAAAAGTTGCGAAGAAAAAAAAAATAAAAAACTTTAAACGAATGGCAGACGTATAATATAAAAATTAATAAATTTTGAAAAAAAAATACCATTTCATATCAAGCTCAAAATAAAAACACATAGTTTATTCACTTACAAATCTCCAAAGCACTTGATGCATGCAGCATTTTTGCTGCAATTCCCTATTAATGACTAATGAAAATGAAAGACTTAAGCAACAAACCTGTTTAATAAGAATTCATATTTTGTTGAAGTTTCAATTTAACTTTTTTTATTTATATTGTTAAACTATTATTGCTTACGATTTCTTTTTATCTTCCAAAAGCCTAGAAATTTTTATACTCTTATTGTTTAATTTTAAACACACGAATTTTTCTTATGCGTGAACAAACATGTTTTACCAGTTTTTTTTTCAATACAATTATAAATGAATTTTACGCATTTTACGGTTATAACACTTGAGCTGTATAGTATTGCTGTATTTTTTTTTTATTGGTTTTCTTGCCGAAATTGTATTTTTTATTCATGATTTCAAAGCGAGAGAAATACGCAAGCAAATGTCATGTGCGTAGTTCATGTTAAACGAGTTAAAAAAAAGCAAAACTTATAAAAATTTCAACTTAAAATGTTGTCATGATAAATGTTGACACAAGTGACAGCAAACCAACAGCATTTAATGACCTTTAATTAATCAAAGCATAAATAGATGTGAGGAAATATTGGACAAATAATTTATTATTATTAATGTTAATAAAACAACTGAACAACATCTGTACGATCGACATAGCTGACATGAAATTCAAAACATTTATTCCACTCTAGCATTAATTAAGAAATCTGAAGTTATTATTTTAATTTTTAATGAAATTTTTTTCTTAAAGGTTATTATTTTGGCAAAAAAATATTTTCTGGTGAATTATTAAAGCAGGAAAAATATGTTAAAAAATAAATTTTTCATATATATAACACAGGCCGACTGTGAATTTTTTTAAAACAATTTTATAACATTTCTAAGCAGTTTAATGCGCTAAAAAATACTGTGTGCTTAGTTTTTAGATATCACATACAGATTATTTTGTAGTCATTTCTAATATTTCCACTAGATACATCAGTATATTTAGCCCGAACTCGAGCACTGCATGTCCAATTTCAATGAACACAAAATAATGCGACGAAATTACTTTTAAACGGTCTTATTATATAGTTTTTTATTTGATCAGCGCTTTTGGCATTATTCACTCATTTGTTTCGAAGAAAAATGATTTTTCATGCAAAATTAACAAATATTTTCTTTGTAAAAATTCATAAAAAATTTAAAAATGCAAAAACTTTATCTTTTAACCATTATTCTTAAGGACAGGTGTCTTAGGAACAAAATAAGCAATATATCATGAAAGCAGAAAGATAAATTTCGATTTTATTATCAATTAAGTGAGTACACCCAGCCAATTAAAAGCTACTTTCGTTGAAAAAAAATTTTTTGTTAATGAAAAACAATTATTGCCGACCGTCATTTTTTAAGTATTCAATAAATTGTTAATTAAATGAAGATTTTTACATCGATTTTCATGACATATGAATTTTTTATTCGTAAAATAACTGTCCTTAAGAACAAAATGGAATAGGTAAATTGTGGGATCAAATTGACAGCAATCCCTTGCAAACGAAAAACGAATTTTAAAAATCGGCCCATAAATGGAGGAGCTATGCGATGATTAAAAGTTCGGGTGGGGGCTCAATCGCCCCACCGATTTTGGAGAAAGAAATTATGGGACCACGTTGCAAGCAACCCCTTTCAAACAAAACAAAAAAATAACTTTGAAAATCGGCCCATAAATGAAGATGTTAAGCGGTAATCAATATTAAAAATTGGTTGAAAAATGACAGAGTTATGCATGAGGAAGCAAATTTCGCGAGAGATTTTGGAAAAAAAAATTTTTTTTTGCCAATAATGCTTGCTTGCATTTCACAAAAAAAAATTTGAAAATAGGTTCACAGATGACAGAGTCATTTGTGCACAAACATGAAAAAATACACACAAATTGATAATTACCTCCTTTTTTGAAGTCGGGTAAAATGTTTAAATTTGTATGTCTGTGTAATTTTTGCTGAATATGCTTTTCTACTTCAATAAAGAAAATCTTTGTTTTTATAATCTAAATTCAATCTTCAAGATATTTGCAAAAAGTCAGATATTAACATTATTTTGTTTATGGTACAAGCTTTTTTTAATTTATTATTTCTCTCCTTGTCTCAATGTAACAACTTAAATTTTCAATTAGATATAATTTTATAGTATTAAGAAATAACAATAAAAATTACTCCAAATTTAAGTTTAATCACTTAACTTTTTCTAGTCCATACAATTATGTAATTACTTAATATTCATACTTACATACTACTTTGTTATTTAATGTTCAATAGCTGTTTTCCCGCCTTCGCCTTCGCTATTTTTTGAACTGCCAATTTATACTTGCATTTAAGCCTGGTCAATAGTTGGCATTGCTAAAAGAAAAAGTATTATATATTTTTTTGCATATATTTAAAGATAAATGTTCATTGATAATATACACTCATTCATTTAGGAGACAAATATGTATAAGCCCAGCTGTTACAGATATTTTAGTCTAGTTAATTTAAATTTTTCATTGTGGTTTATTGCAAATAGTAAATAAAATTAAAAGAAATGAGGAAAATCATATTCAACCTAAAACGTGCTTTATGCAAATCTAACATACATAAAGTTATTTTTGTTTTGTTAGTTGCCTTGTGGGAGATAATGATATAAAAAACTTACTTAAGGGGTAAAAAGCAGTGGTAGAGAAACTTTTTCTTAGTGAGTTAAAGCTTAAACAGTTTAGTAGCTTTTCTTTTTTTTACAACAATGTCAAGTACTCAGGAATAATAACTTAAAATTTTCTTAAATTTTTATTAAATTTTGGCTATCAGCTGACAGATGCTCAGTAGAATTCTTATAAATGCAAAATTCATGGTATTTTATTCGTATACTGGGTATACTTCTGGAAGTGTGACATGTATCTCCTCGTGGTGGCAGCCGGATATGGTGGCAACCGGGCTGGCTTATAGCTGGCCAGGACTGCTGACTATACAAGCAGTGCAATAAATGACTGGAGTCAAGAAAACGGGTTTTCAATTTGAAATTAATAACAAAGTAGAAATTTTTTCACTATAATAGATGAAAGGATATGTTTGCTGTTCATATAGGTGAAAAGGTGTGTCAAAAATTAGCGACCTGCCAATTTCAAAATTGCATATTCATTTAAAATTAGACTTTTTCAAATGGAAGCTACAAGAATTATATAAAAGCTTCATACATTAACGCACAGAACAAAGCTACATATAAATTAAATTATACAAAGTAGTTACTTTTCTACCTAGCAAAGTTTGTACAACACTGAACCAGTGGCAATCCATGAGCATTTATTTTTATTTATGTTTTGCTGCTTTAGTTTAATAAGCCAATGGATAAGTGTCACAATGGGTTATCGTTATTAAAGTCATGTTTTTCTTAAATAGAAAAGATTTATAAGATATAAATAAAAAATATATAAAACAGCAACATATTTACTAAAACTAAACGAAACTGGGCACAACAATGCACTTCTAAAAAAATTAACTTTTAAAAACTACTCTGGGAGTTTTAATTTAGTATTATAATATGGAATCCTTCCTTAATAATAAGTGTAGCTTTTTAGTGGAGTGCAATAACGTCCATAGAATAATGTCCATGGACGTATGGGATCCCTTCTCTATAATAAGTGTAGACTGTTCTGAATTGTTATTGCATTATTGTTATAAATATTAATTTACAAAAAAAGAATGATTTGATAACTACGAAGTTTTCAACCTCAATGTGTGTGTTTAAACCTTTAAGAAATTTATTATTTGACATACTGTCATAATTTTATTTTAAATAAAATTTATTTAAATTTAATTTAAAATATATTTCATCTCATTGTCTGTAGATAAAAACTTTCAAAGAACAAATGAGAATTGCTAAGATACAAATATAAGAAAATAAAAAATCGTATACCAACAAGACCACAAACAAATTATACTCGATATGATACTTATGAGCTGGCATAAGCAACAGCAAAATATACGAATCTAAAGTAACTTTTAACCGACAACAATTTATTTTGCAAAATTAATGAATAAAAAAATTTTAGATGAAAAATCATATTTAATAAATAAATTACTCTAGTTTCCTAATAAATCTTGAGCACATACTAGTGACATAAATTAGCAACACACTAAAATCGAGCAAAAAAACATCAAGAAAAATTAATGACACAAAACTATTATTTTCCAGCGAAGGCAATAAAAGAAAATATCTCATACAAAAATGAATTTCTTAGTACACAACATATCATAGTTTTATTATAATATGAACGCGAATAATAATTATAATGCTAAACATATTTCTTTACCACAGTGTTGATGGCAACAAATTATTATTGTTGTTGCTTTTTCTTTTTTTGTTGTCGGTGCAGTTGTTGCAAAAGGTGGGGTTTGTATTAAATATATTGTTTTTCTTAAGCTGCCGCAACTATTTAATATACTTTGATAAAACGTGTACACAAATACTAATGTATATATGCATACATACAGACATCAATTGCAATTGTATCCATTCTAATACCTGTATCTACGTATTTGTTTTATAAATTTTGTTTGTCCAAATGTGAGTAAGTGAGTGACTGAGAAAACAGCAACATAAAAATAAATATGTTTGCTTGCTATAGACGTTTATAACGACATTGACAAGGCCATTTGCAGCCTGCCAGTATGTTTCATTTGCTTAATGTATTTGACTAAATGAATAATTCTACAAACAAAGACAAAAATCTGCATTTATGTTTATACATACTTTTATGCTGATTCGCTTTGTAAGACACAACAATTCTTGTTCATAAGAACAAAGTGATTGCATACGTTATGAGTACGTCAATATGATAAAAAAAAGTTAAGTCTCCATTGGCTATATTAAGATATTCTATTACTTTTTAAATTAAGTTATACATTTTTTTACTCGAACTGTATGGGTTTATATCCAAAGAAATTTAATTACTTTGGATTGAGTTCGATTTTAATTTAATTTAAAGAGCTTAATCATATTTTTTGTTGGTTTTTGCCCTTTCAAATATATTTAACGAAAATTTTAACAAATTTATTCAACATAAATTAAAAAAAAAAACGTTTCTTAATGTAATGTGTTGAAAAATTAAAGCTTAACAAAACACAGTCTACTGCTTAAATAAACTTTTCAAAACAAAAGACTAAAGACACATGCGTATACTCAATAACAATTGGGATGTTTACACGCCACTAAGCAATATTAAGTTGTTTTGTATTCTCATGTGAACTTGACCTATTTCAAAAATACGACAACCAACGAGGAGAATAATTGACTCGATGTTGTCTGACAAGATAGAAGCACAAATACATTCACCTTAAAACTATATGAACATTCAACGACCTTGTTGGAGTAAAAAACTACGAAAGAAAATTTTATGACTTATAAAAAAGGAAAGATATTATTTTTGATGAAAAGTTGCAATTTATTTTCAACAAAATCTATGAATTTTACTTTGTTATTAAACCAACTAGCCGGCACGGTGAGCTTCGTGACACTCACCGCAATGAAATACATTAACCCTTAAGCAAACACCAAAGTGTACTCACACAAACGAACTCCAGGGCCTGGCTGGGACTGCTTTTATTTTGTATGGAATTTTATAGCTACCGCAAGAAAATCAATAAAATGTGCTCTTAGTTTTTTAGATAAGTTATTTTTATTAATATTTATAAGAAATTATATCGTCATATAAAATGAAAAAGGGCCAATCTAGATTTTTTAACATTTTCAGAAGAGGTAAAAAACTGAATAAAAAGAAGACTATTGTGATTAAAAAATTGTTTTTCAGCATATTTTCATTAATTTAGATTTAATTAACGATGCTACTCAGAAAAAGCTGTTTTGATAATAACGATAGTTTGCTTTTTATTAAGTGAAAATTAAAAAAATGTAGATTGGCCCTTTTGCATTTTATGTGACGATATGTTCGTGTAAGAAAAAACAACGACATATTTTAAAAACAGGCGAATATAAGAGTTAAATATAGAAAGAAATCAATTTATAACCGGTTTCACAATGTCGATAGAATATCTAAGTGATCGAAAGAAAGCTAGTCGCTCGACTTCCAATCAATTTGGATTCCTCTATGTCGATTCTTTTCATTCGAATCTAGTATTTTTTAACGTATTCTACCATAATATTATAATGCGGTCTATAATAATTTTTCAGATTTATATTTAGTAAGCTCCAAATATGTATCTCGTGTTGGACATGCTTTATCACACTGAGACCGGAATGAACTACTATGGCTATCATCAAATCGCATAATCACCAAGATATTTTAAAATCTCTTCTGAGGTAGGGTGTGTATTGTTTTGGGTTACCCCACCATAATTCAAGGTTCCTACAAACCAGCTAACTCTGTTTATCTGTATTACTTTTGTTGAAAATTTTATAAAAATTTTTAGCATGTTTCTGTGTTGCACGCACTATAATTTCCTTTATGTCATTTGAAAAAATCCCTGAATATTTCTTGCTCAATAATATCTTCAGTTGTAACTCTACCACTACACATTAATACGTTGAGCCATAAATCTTCTGAAACCTGGAGGCGACTTATGCCACTTTGTTCCATCCTTTCGAATGAAAGACCATTGGAGTTGTAAGTTTCTGATTTTGGTATTCGTTTTAATTATTTTCATCACTTTTTTCAATATTCGAAGATTCATCTTCTATATTATTATCTTTATTTCCATGGGTTACATTGTCAATTGCCTCTGGCAGCCTTTCAAAATAGTTAGGACAAGATTTATGTTTAGTTCAGTACTAATTGTTGTTGTTGGTGTAACAGCTCTACTGTTGTCGAGAGTTTTTGCCAAGAAAACTTAAAATTTGTACAGCTGTCACTGGGTTGACAACCTTTGGCCGAGTGGGACTCGAGTCGCTCCGGAACGTAGATCCAATTGTAGTCGGAACGAGCACTGATTGTAATACACTATAATTTTTGACTGCCAACACAAAACTAAATAACTAATTGATAAAATGTTGCAAACAAAGGGATTTTGCTTTTTATATAGAAGCACAAAAATTACTATCATACTTTGCTACCACACTCACTAATAGAAAGAAAATTTTGTTATCAAAAATCTCCATTCTTCGAAATAAAACTAAGAAAAGAGTTCTTATGTTTTGCGTGTGCTTTTTTATAAATTTTGTTATGCTTTTATGCACTATAGTCTATATACATTAGTGCAGGGCCTGGCCAGGCGCTGGTGGTACAAACATGAGTAAAACTTTCTTGAGAACTATTGCCACGCCCACAGACAGAAAAATTTTTGTTTCTCTCACTTTTTCCACAGAAAACACCTTTATTGAGGAATTTATAAAAAATTGAGAGGGTCTGTCGATGCTATCTAGGAAAAAAATTTAAAAAAAATTTCAAAAATGCCTGGCTGGGACCTGGTGTTCTCTTAAGGGAGAAATGTTCATTGAAAAACGCAGCTCTTTCCTCGTGTATCTTCTACTCAAAATACAACTACAAAGAAAAAAATATTACAAGTTTTTTTTAAATTAAATCACTAATTGCAAAAAATCAGGTTGTCAATTAATAACTTAATTGATATAATTAA
This sequence comes from Panzeria rudis, assembly GCA_956483635.1. NCBI lineage: Eukaryota > Metazoa > Arthropoda > Insecta > Diptera > Tachinidae > Panzeria > Panzeria rudis. The sequence goes on from OY101448.1 coordinate 199,375,405, forward strand.
ATATTTAATTATTAGTATCAACACATGCCAATAACTATTAACGCAAGAAGCATGCTTCACATTTATCTCTAAATAAAAATATAATTTAATTGAAAAATTATATTAAAACAGAACTTAAGCCAAAATAATTAAATTTCCTTAGGTAGCAGCAAATGTTTATTCAAATTTATCCGCTTAACAAATTTTGTTAATACATAATAAAAATAAATTTAATTTATACTAAAATTTATAAAATAAATTTAGCAATTTTAGCTCACGATGAATAAATAGTGTGCATTCATTTTTGGAGACTACGCCTACTCCTAAATTGTTTTCTTTTTTGTTATTTTAGTAAAATTGTCTTTTAATTTATGGATAAAATATCGAATCAAATCGAATCGTAGCCTTCGTGTCTCACTGTCCAGCTGCAGTTTTTGCCAATTTATTTAATGTTATTTCAAAATATTCGTTTTGGGTGGGGGGTTTCATGTTGTAAGCGAATTTCTTTGTTATTTTGTTCCTGTGCCAGTGTCTAACATGTTGGCTAATGAATGAATGTCTGTCACCACAAATGTAGAGCAAAATAACAAAACTGGGTTATAAATAATTTAAGATTGAAACATTAAATGAAACTAAATTAGTAAACGTAAAAAAGCAAGCAAATGTAGAAAAAACTACATAAAATACTTCTTATAACGTTAAAGTTTTATAGTTTTTTAATCTTCTTTTTTTCAGAAAAGAAAAAAAAACTAACAGGAGTAAAAAAATGTAGTCAAACGCTTTATAGAATAGTATAGGGTGTCCCACAATTAACGCAATATTTTAATTAAATAGAAAACATGAATTTTAGTCGACAGATTGTTATTTTTTATTGAATCATAAGAATTAGGTTATTTACATAAAATAGGGTTATTTATGGAGTAACACATCGTGCAAATGGACTCCACCTGCTTTACTGGCACATGCGCGTTCTTTTTTCGACATTCTTTATGAGCATTTTGCCTAAATGTAGCTAAATTTTATTGATGCAGCATTTAATTTCCTTCTATAAAGAACGAGTGTTTGTTGGCTTGTTGACATAAATCGTTGACTTCAAATAACCTCGTAAAAAGAAATATAATGGTGTTAAATCAAACGATCTGTAAGACAATTCTGTTCATCAAAACGAGAGAATAGAGGAAATGTCGCCTGTGGTAATTGAATTTTTTCGGCACTGTCTTGTTGAAACCACATATTAGCCACATCAATATTATCCAATTACTGGCAAAAAAAAATTGTGTTATCATATCGCGATTGCGAGCATCAATAACATTCACCTCATTAAAAAAATAATATGGTTCAATGATGCCTCCAACCCAAAATCTGCACCAAACAACGACACGATGTGGATGCATTTTTTCTTTGATAATCACATGTGGGTTCTCTGAAATTGTGCTTTGAAATTGTGAATTGTGAAAAATCATCATCAACTAGTTAATGTTCTATAATCCTTTCAACGAACTATCTATCATTTTCACAAACACTAAACGGTAGCACTTTACAATACAAATAGAGGCAAATTCCAAACTTGCGTTAATTATGGGACACTCTTTATATTTATAAACACATTGTTTCTTCAAAGTGCTTAAAAAATCATTTGGTTTTGCTGTAACTATTCGTCGAGTTAGTATATTTTTTCAAATTTTTTAAAGCAAAGTCTATTATTTGGCTGTCGATTTAGTTACAAGATTGTTTCATTGGCTACTCCTTATTCATGTTAAAGCCCCTTTAAAATAAAAAGTTGGAGTGTGTAAGCAACAAAAACCCCTCAATTATGTACACTATTTTTTTATTTAATGTTTTCATTTTTGCTGTTGAAAGCAACCAGCATCTACTAAAAATAACTGAGAAAAACTTTTTTCTTAATACAAAAATTTTTTATATCAAGAGCTGAATTGTTACCCGCTCTACACACTCGTAAAATTAAATGCAAAGAATTAGAAAATGCAGATAATATCTGCGGACTTTTGACAAAAGTCAACTTAAGAAAATTTTTAATTTTTAAAATCAAAATTAGTCCCTCCCCTCCAGTACTCTTTATTTTTAAAGATACTCTAATATTTTGTGTTACTAGCGGCCAATGCACAATTCTGTGAAGTGTTTATTTAATAATTTCAATCTTGATTCTTAAAAGTTAAGTTATCAAAATGATGAGTTCTAATTTAATGGCGCGGAATTTTAAATTGCAGCAATATATAGAAAAGGGTTCGTATGTATTTGTAATTAAATACATTTTTTATTAAATAAATTTTTTTAGAGTTTCTTAGATCCCGAAAATTTCAACATGTTTTTGATCGGAATTTGTGCTTAGTAACTCTATATTCCATATAGCAATATTCTCATGAATCTGTGGTTTACTTAAATAACAGCGTAAGTCAACATACATTAATTTTGTATTATTAATGGTAAATAGCTCTATTTTAACTGTTCTTTCCAGAGAGTAAAAAGTTACGGTATATTATGGACCAGTCTAAAATTTTTTCTTGTACAAAACAACCTAGCTTCTACCTTGATTCCATAAATTTTTAGCAATAACCACTTAAGTATTCGTGTGCGATGAATTATTTAAACACACAAGCAGAGATATGTTGTGATTATCTGAACACATTTGACCATTATTTTAGTTTTTTTTTTTGTTAATTTACTAACTAAATATCAATTATGTGGACATAAGCGGGTCTACTCATCTTTACTAGGACGCTTACGTAATTTTTGGCTGAAAACTCTTGTGGCATTTATTTACGTAAGTGTTAAAAGAAAAGTTCGCAATATTTCATAGCGTGGATATAATTTTAAAGATGTTTTGTTTTGTCTCTACAGAAAAAATTTTATTTTAAGACTTACGTCGTTATTGAAGAAAACAACAGAAATAACGAGTGGAAAAAAAGGAATCTTTTAATTTACCGCATCTACCGCAATCTTCGAGTTCCATACATCAGCGACTAAAAAGAGCTCTAAAACGACGATTACGGTGTATGAGGAACCCAGCCTATAGTTGTCTATTGACTTTGTTATGTCTATGTCAACGAAATGACCACGATTCATATTGATTAAATATCTAAAAATGGTAATTCTTGAGCTGGACCGTGAATAGCTTTTTTTAAGTTCTTCCATTTTTCCCCTTTTCTCCAAGACAACGCATTCAATTTATGACACCATTTGAAATGATTTTCGGAACTGCATCTTGTATCTTGTGTATAAAACTTTTCCAATAATGCCATTAACAACATATAGTTACGCAAAAGCAAAAACTATATCAGAATACTGGTGGCACGGTTATATGCATCATTGGATGCATTTTCAGGAGACCTTTCAATTTATGTACAGTTTTTTATATGTTGTCCTTGTAGGAAATACGAAAATATGTAAACAGCAACAAACAACTTTTTTTTAGACATGGTGAACTAACGAAACGTTATCGCTGGTGTTGTATTTTTTCACAGGATTTGTTTGAATTCAGAAAGATCTTCCATCACTCCACTTTAAATTTGTTTTGTAGTCAAACTGGTTTCGGCGATGAGCTATTTTCAGTGTTCTTTTTCGTCTAAAAAAAGAGAACACTGAGATAGAACGAGCTTTCTTTGGAAGAAAGAGACCACTGAAGATGACACATAATTTACAAACCAAATTTGACATGGCATGACGGATAATCGTTCAAAATCATCTAGCTAAACCCTCAACATTTTTTGAGAGTTCTCATAGATCAAACCAATATATGCCTTGGGGTGTTACAGCGAAAATTTTATTTCTGTTGATTAAACTAATTTTTATTAATATTTGTACAGTAAGTACATATAACATTTTGCATAATTTATCTATTGAATTATTAAATTAACAATTAATAACGTTTCTCTTTTCTACAGTTTATATTGTACGTCAATATGTATAAAAATCATTAATATTATTTCAACTAGTTTAAGAATATTGTTAGTATTTTAATACAAATTCATATCAATTATTGAAAATTTATATCAACTAAATAGATATTTACACAACCATATTCATAACTAATAATCCAACAATATTCGTGGGAAATTCGCCTTTTGATCAAACATATTAATATTCAAATTGTAATTAATAATTACTGATGGCGTGTTTAACAACTGCACCCAGCAAAAACTTTGCTTAACTGTAGGCAAAAAAGTATATGATGATTTTAGTTGTAACTACTTACAATTTGACTCGATAACTATTTATTTTTGTTTGAGAAGTCCAAAAAATAAGGGGTACCCATTACAAATTTATTAACATTTTCACAGCAATTAACTAGTTAATATTTGGCTAACTTGAAACTAAAAAATAAGTAGTCAAATAAACAAAAATAATATTTAAAAAAAATTTTTATTTATATTTTTTCAATTTTATTTTATATTTTTATTATTATTTTTTTAACCCACCTGGGATACGAACCTGTGCTCGTTTAGATATGAAGACAAGAACTTTACCCACTCAGCTATTGTTGACTTACAACTTTAAGTGGCAAAAATTAGTTTTCATATGCAAACACATTTTGACTCAAAAAGTGGCTGTTTACTTATTTTATTAATACATATCAACAAATTGTAGCTTCTTTCAGATAATGATAAAAATACGTAATAACTTTATTAAAAACTATGTAGCAGTTCTAATTTGAAGCATAGCAATAAGGTAAATAGGTACCACTCATTACTTTGTAACCCATTAATAAAGTACTACCGATTACAAAAATTACAAAAGTTTTTGCTGGTCAATTACAAACACACAAATAAATATATAAGTGGCACATAAAACTCAACTCCCAACCTGCCACAAAAGTGGAAAGAAAAAAAAAATAATTATAATAAATCGCAACTAATTTAAATATTCTCGCCAACAATTCTTGTCATTGTACCGGCAATTCAACTTATGATTTCAATCACACTCTACTTGTTTAACAAACCGAAATCAATATTAAAATATCAAGAAACATTAAATTGCAAATAATATGATAATTGTCTAATAAACAAAATATCGCAAAATAAATAAATCGAAATGCTTTTAAGTGAAACTCCATAATTGTACTGCTACTCGTACTTGTATTTTTTCATTATTTTTTTTCTTCTCCGATTAAGTCAAATGATTAGAAATAAAAATCTATATTATTTACCAGAAAAAATAATTTTCAACTACTTTAGATTCATGTGAAAGAGCATTGAAACAATTTGTCGTTTGGATTTTAATACATGAATCAGTTTTATTAACATTATTGTAGCTGCTAGTTGTAGTTAAGGTATGGTCACACAGTGTAAATAATTTACGAACATTTATTGTAATAATTCTCATTTGATTTTTACGAAAATCAAGTGATGTTCACAAAGTAATTGTTTAAAATCTGTAGTCACGAAGCTTGCATAATGAAAATATTTATATATTTAGATAATTCTTGAAAGTATGCAACTTTCTAGGAAAATTTAAGTCCTCTCAAACTCTAATGCTCATTTTCACTCCCTTATACCAAATATTTTAATTATCCAAACACTTATTATTAACAACTTGCAATAATTTGTAAAAATTTTAATTATGGAACAGACGTTATCTTAATAATTGAGAGAATTTTGATAACTAATGAAATATTTGCGCCGTCTGACCTTAACATTTCAATTACAATCTATTTCTTATGGTTTTTTTTTTGTTTTTTTTTTTCTTCACTTTTAAAAAGGTGGAGCATTCTCATAGACAATGGTCAGCCGTCATTAATGTATTTTTTGTTCAATTCATAGTTAATTCTAAAGAAAATCAATCTAAATTTAAATTACAGAGTGAATGTGAATGACTGATTGTATGAATGATCTTTTGATTTTTGTGTTAATTTTTCTACTTCTGCTCGTATTTACGATACATTGTGCTTAAGTACAAGGTTATAGGCGGTTAATTTTCAATACCTTAAATAATGTTAACTGTAGTTAGAAGGGAATAAATAGATTAATGAATTTTGTTAAAAGATTTAATTTGTTGCTTATATGTATACAAATTTTAATACTAATAAAAGTTAATAAGTATTTAGAAAATTAAATAAGGCACGCTAAAAACTTCAAATAAAGCAGCGGTCTCAAAAATCTCAAGTTTCAAAAGACAGCAAACTCTTAGGAAAGTTTTTATTCAGCTCCGATTAATCGATTAATTGAGACTAATTCTTCAAAGGTTGAAAGATCAGAAAAATTTTTAAAAAGGAACGGTTCCAGTTAAAAAAAAAAACAAAACGTAGGAGGACAAGCAGACATTATATGTAAACGAAACGAAAATTTAAAGAAATTGTTTGGCCAAACATAGACACCAATTTACCTTAATTTCTTTGTTTCCTAATCCATCTAACACTTATCTATTTAAAAAGGAACTAACTTGAACATAACTAGAATTGTTCATTTTATAATCGCTAATAAGCATAATCAAATTTGCTTTTTAATAACTTCCGATGCATTTCACATAGATACATAACTACTTTGAAAATCAGACTTACCCGAACAAATTTAGCGATATAATTAAGAAAATCTAAAAGGATAACTAACTGGAAAATTACATAATTTAGTATGTTTGTTGCTTCTCCTGTAAATTTATGAAATTGTTAGTTAGGGCGTCTTGCATTTTAGGTGATGATATACATTAAATTAATTTCATATATTCTCAGATATTAATTATTTTAACACCATGTCTCTGATGCCTTTCTATATTTACTTAAGAAAATGTTAAAATCAAAATTGTTTGAATAAATTTGGACATGGTAGGAAATAATATACTATAATATCTCAATTTCGTTCCTGATAGTCGTTTCCAAAAAATTTAGAGTTTTATATCATGCTTTGGAAAAACACAATAATCATCAAGCTCTATATATTGGTGTAAGTGAAAATCTCTTTCGATGTGTGAAGCCGATGATTCTGAACAGAAAATCAGTAAATTTGATTTCTTGGCATGCTTGATGAGCGACTTTGATGAGTGTGTTGCGTTTACTCTTCAAGAACGTAAACATTTTTAACGAGATTCTAAAGATGCCAGTTGTTTAAAATGTTGCGCGAAAAGAGTACGTTCGAATTGATTGGAAAAGACGATAAATGTATATAGCCAACAAGTAAATGTTACCAACTTTAAATTTTTAAAAATCGTGAAATTTAGGGAAACATCGTCAAATCGTCAAAATTACGATAAATCGTCAAATTTGACAGTTATGCTTTAACCTGATACATTGTACATATATAAGTACTATGAGCACATAGACCAGTATTAATTTTAAACGCTTATAGTCCAAAAAGATACTGAACCAGACAGCTAGAGATTGTGTATATCTATCAATAAATATCTTTAAAATGTTATAGTTTTGTCAAAATCAGTTGTAAAATATGACCGTAAAGCGCATAACAAAACTCTGTCTTGCCCACTTATTACATGGAGTACAATTATTTCTACATTATAATTTTATAACAGCTCAATATTTAATAATCTTCCATTTAAAAATCAATAACATAAATTTAAGAATTTAATAAAACCTCAATTACAATATTCATTAGCATAATTAATAACTTTAGTCATGTACAAGTAGTTTCTTAAATCAAATTTCTGATTGAACAGAACCACTGTTGTTCTCGTCTTTACTCATAATAACAAACATACAACTAAACCACGAATATCTCGTATCTAGTGTAAGAAAATCTATTGTTGTATTAAACAGCAGCTGTGGTTGGAACTTTTTTTACTTTTAATGTTTTAAGAATACTAATAGCCAACAACTAATACAAACGCTCACTCGCATTCGAGTAAATAATGAATTTTACGTTCAATTTGACTAGAACAAACACATTTGTTTATTATTGCATTTCATATGTTTTTTTTTTGTGAAACAATTGGATTTTTCCCACAACCGTCAACACTTTTATTACGTTTATTATTTTTATGCAAGCTTCTAATTTTTATGTACTTTTTTTCATAAAAAAGGCGGACATTCATATTTTTATTGTTGTTGTTGCTATTTTTACGTAGGAACTTATTTCACTTGTAATTGTATTATGTGCACTTACTTTATTCGTCATAATATATGCACAGAATGAGTTGGAATTTCAGTTTTACAAGTAAATATGTATCAACCTACTATTTACTCTACAATTAAAGTTCATGAGCCTTTTTGTTTTGCGGCATATAAAGTGTGTCGTTCTTTATGTTACTTTAAAATTTTCAGAATTAGAACTTTTAGGGAATTTAACATTGTATGTACATACGCAGAAAAACATATTACTTATATCCAAGGAATTTTTTTCATAAATGCTATCAATCGAACATGATTTTTTTTTCATTCAAATTTGGAATTTTTACCTAAATTAATTCATATTTCTTAATAAAAATTATTTAAAAAATTCAGTATTGAACTATTTTGCTGGGCACCACTCTTTTCTTTTCTGCCAAACAAACTATTTGAAATGGACAGTATTTTTACTTTATACTAGCTGAGCCCAGCAAAAGTTGTCTTAGTCCCAAATGTATTGCATTTTTAAACTTCAAATAGTTTTTTTAAATAACTCCTCTCATGGCCACCTATTGGGGCAAAAAGAAAACAAAAACCTAACGTGAATTGATGCGAACCTTAAAAATTGCATCTGGAAAGCTGTTATAGTTCCGAAGATCATGCGTTACTAACAAACACACAAACGTTTTTATATATATAAAAGAGGAGATAGAAGATAAATAGAAAAACATTTTAGAATTTGTTGAAAAAAAGTAAAAGATTTCATTAATTTATTTATTAAGAACTAAGGGCCATATGCACAATGAAAAGTTGGCATGAATATAGCATAACTGATGAAATTAAACTGGCTCTTAACGAATTCTACTGGACTATTCGACATTAAAAATCAGTGTACAATATAGGGATGTCAGGACTACAAGATACAGCCGTTTTTAATACCCAATTGTATGGAAAAGCTCTTTAAGACCCAGTTCAATTTCGTCACTTATGCTAATTTCCAGCCAAGTTTTGGTTATGCATATGGCCGTAAATTGATACTGCGTATGAAATAATTCCTGTTTTTTATTTATAAATTAATAAAATATATGAATAATAGATTATGAACTTTTTTCATACTACATATTTATGTTCAAAATTTGTTCGGTGTATCTTTGAAAAAATGTTGTGTAGCACTTCTGCAACTACAGCAAACTAATTGTATTTTGTTGTGGTCTATTTATGTATATCAAACTCAGCCGATTCTACAAAGAAAAACATGATTACAATTTGAAATATGTTGGGGAACATGTTGGCAAATATTACGGTTAATAATAAGGCATTCACGCAAAGAAAAGACATGGGTTATTCTCTCTTGAGTAATTAAAAAATAGAATGTGTGTTGTGAAAAATATGTTATTATTGTTTTCAAATATTTTTAGAATTAATTAAACGTAAACAAAGTTGTATTTGCATTTAATCAACACATGATTACCATTCAAAAACATTGAAATATGGTTGCATTAACAATATAATTTTTCTGACCTCCTGTATTGTTAATCGCAAAGTAGGGATGGGCAAGTGAAAAAAATATATCGATATCGAATTTTTCGTATACACAAAAGATTATAAACAAAACGAGAGACTGACAATATTCTATTTGATGAAGATTGTGTCGATTAAACTGCACGAAAAACGAAAGTAAAACTAAAAAAATATCGAATTTGATACTGTCGATATATTTTGAAAAAAAAAAAAAATATATATATATATATATATATATATATATATATATATATATATATATATATATATATATATATATATATATATATATATATATATATATATATATATATATATATATATATATATATATATATATGGATATATTATAATTAAAAATATTGATGATATATCGATATTTTTGCCCATTCCTAACAGAAAGGCGTGTTAATGTGCTGTTAATATTTACGTAATGCCATTTTCGACGTATTTAGCCCACACTAAGCCTTCCTAACGCTTCTTAACCAATTTTTAGTATAAACTCTCAGCTACGTAACAAGTTTGAAACCCCATAAGTATGTTATGCAATATGTAAATATTCCTAAAACTCTTAACTGATGCCTCAATATCAGGAACCGAAAATATTGATTATTTTCGAATTTCCAAAGAAAAAAAGCAACCACAAGGAAATATCGGAGAGCCAAGTCAAGCACACCATTTTGATCGTTGTCCACTATATTTTCATTAAATAGTATGATTTTTATAGTTTTTGGCTGAAATAATAGCTATTTTATGATTTTTATAATTTTTTTTTGTCAGAAATATTTATCAATTTCTGCTTTTTTTGTTTTGTTTTGTCAGAAATAATTGTTTGTTTCTGATTTCTTTTCTTTTTTTATTTGCAGAAATAAAAATTCATTACTGATTTCTCTTTCTTTTTTAGATAAATTAAGGCGTTATTAAATCATTAATGATTTTTAATTTCGGTAAAAAAAAAATTTAAATAAAAATATTACAAAAATTTCTGAAAAAAAAAATAAATATCAGAAATTGACAAATATTTCTAACAAGAAAAATAAAAATCGTAAAATACCAATTACATCGTGATTTGTATTATAAATGTCATAATTGTTACGGTCCCTACTCAATATCTGTCTGTCAGATATCAAAATATTCTTGCATAAAAATATAGCTTGATTCAAATTTTCAAGTCCTGTGCGCCACCTCAAAATTTTAACCGAGGGATCGAAATATTTTTTCAGTGTGTTTCAGACTATAGAGCATCGATTCATAATACAGAGAAATTTATATGAAAGAAAAAAAATTTTTGAGACAAATGTATAAATATTCAAAAAAAAATCTGCTTCTTATATCCAATTCGGAGACTTAGCACATGTTTCACCATTTTTGACTGAATAGGGAAATATGCGAAAGTGTACTTATCTTGTTATAAACAATTTTTTAATAGATAACTCAGACAATAGTTCAACTAACGCTTCGGCTTAAGTAACAAAAAATGTAAAATACCATTTTCTTCTAAAATATTGCAATTATTCAAATGTTTTGTTTGCAAGAACTCATTTCTGTTATATTTCCAAGCACCTAACATTTTTTATGACTAATAGTTTTAGTGACTTAACATGAGTTTCGGTTTCATGTAATTATTTGTTAAAAAGGTTTTTTGCAGCTTAATTTTCTTTGTATCTTGATTACAATCGAATTCGTTTTATAGTTGAGCTGAAGGCAGAGCAAAAATAAATAAAATTCACACTCATGCTTTTTGTCATGTCATGATAGTTTTTTTTTGTATCCTGAAATGACTACTTAACGCTGTTGCGGTTGTTATTTTACTTTTGTTTTTTATTGCAAACATAGACAAATCCGCAAATTGTTAAGGCGTTAAAAACAACGCCCACTAATTTTCTTAAGCAAAAAAAAAAGCTAAAATATTTGGTACAATTTTCCAAATGTCAATAGGCTATTGGCTATTTACTGTGCATTAGATATATTTTGAATTGTACCAGTATAGTAATTTTATTTTCGGTAATTGTAACACAATCAATGCAAGTAATTATTTCGTTTTCATTATAGACTTGAAGGCGTATAAATAACCATTCTAAATCCATTAATGCTACTCATATATATTTAAATCTGAAAATATTAAAAATCAATAATTAAAATTTAATTATTGATATTTAAGATCACATTATTGTGTGTTGCACTGACATTGAAACATCGCCTTGCAATTGAAATGATTAATGTTTGCGTTCAATCATGTAATTGTTAAATTTTTGTTAAATATTTTGACAAATTCTCTACACACCCTGTTCAAATTGGTTCATTTTATGATTATGTTTGCCTGTAAGATTAAGTATGGATGTAGGAAATTGTTTATGTGTGGTTTCATTGTAACTGTGACACATTTCAAGCTTACTTGTCATGTCGACTATACTTCTTAAGATTCTAAATAACTTTGCATTTATTAGATAGCAATAAAAATGGATTAAACAATTTTAAATATTAAAGCGCTGTTTTCAGAATCTAAACGGTATGCTTCATGCAGAAAATAAAATGAAAAATAATCGGTTGTTTAAGTGGTTTCTACTTAAGTTCACTGCCGTCTATATTGTGGAAATTGTTTTTAAATATATTTTTTACACCTAAAGCATGGTATTGTGTTCAAAACATTTAACGTGAAATGCTGTCAAAACACATTTAAAAAAATCGGCAAGAATTGTTCATGAAAAAATTTTGCATAAGTAGAGCTCTGTTTTTCTTAAGAAAAACATATGAAATGGCAACATTTTAAGTTTTCATGCGAAATAATATGACTGACACTTTTTTCACATGTAATTTACAAAAACAACATGAAGATTATAGCAAACATACATGTCAAATTTTTTCGCATGAAATAATCAATGTTGCCCAACATTACTCGCAAATTTGAAAACAGTACCAGGCTTAATCTATGAAAAGTTTAAATACAAAATTTAAAACGCATGTCATTTTTGAAAATAATGAGGCCCATTATTACAACTTGGCAATATTAAAGGCTGGATTTTGTCGGACGCATAAACAGTTTATCATTATTACAAATTTCATTTAACCTACCAGGTAGAATGAACTTGCCTTTAACTTATCGCTCACTTTCAGTTAAAGTATAGTAGTAATAAAGATAAACTGTTTATCTGTCCGACAAAATCCTGCCTTTACTATTGCCAAGTTGTAATTATGGCCCTAAGTAAGATAAAACAGTTGATATATATTAAAATTTATATTAGTGTCATAAACCTTGAAAATTAAGTAAAATTAAAAAAAAGGCAAAGCAAAACTAAATAACTCAAATTTAGATGTAGTCTAGAAAACGAACTCTGGCTTACAACTGAAAAAATTTAAGGCCTTTCAGCTGCTTTAGAGTAGAAACTAGTCTGCAAAGCCGGATAAACAATAAAATAAATGAACCACGGTCGCGAACGTGGTTTTTCTTGATATTGTTCAAAATTTTGCACATAAATATATTCATGGGGTTTGTTCACAAAAACGTGAAAAATGTAACTGACTATGGCAACAATTGAACAAAAGAAATTAAATAAATATGCAGACTCTTAGAAAATATTGATAATATAATCTAGTATGTGATGGAAATCGATCGATTTCAAATCACGTCGATTTCAAAAAACAAAATCTCGTGAAAGATGATTTATTGATGTTTTTATTGTTTTCGAGGCTTAGAATATTTTATTCGATCTTAAATTCGGAATCACTGTATCGTGCGATTTACATAACACATATTTGGCTATTATTAGTTTTATGAAATCGAGCGATTTGAAATCAATCGATTTCCATCACATACCAGAATTTTTTATTTCAATAAGAAACCAACTTTCATCGAATTTCCTACGAGGTTTCTAAAATACTTAAACTTAAATACTTAACTGAAATAAAAGTCACAGCATATCTCTAGTAGCTGAAAAATTACAAACTTTTATCTGAAAATTATAGCATGACTTTAGGCTTACTTTGCAAATAAATGTATGTTGCTTAAGTCTTTTGTTTTGCTTAAGATAATATTATTTATTCCCATTACAAAAATAAATATCCAAAACAACAGCTGCGTCTAGGCTCAAAAATGCAAATAGTTTTTTATATTTTTCCGTTGTATTGTGCTTTACGTTCTTCTTTTAACTTTTTATTTCATTTAATTTTTGCATTAAATGAAAATGGAAAATATCTTAGTTGAATGGTTTTTAATATTTCTGTCTGTATATCTTAGGAGGTCTGATGATAAACAAGTTTGGATTTTGTATGCGTTTGTAAAGTTGTTATTTTTTCTTCTACGATTAAATATTTATTTCAGCTTTGATGTGAATGTATGTAACATGAACATTTTGGTTATTGCATTATTATCATTTTTTTCAACGCTTTTAAGTTTAAGTTCAATAACCATTTGGTAAATATTAACCAGTTAAACGTTTTCGGTAATTTATTGAACAACTTGGCTTTTGTTCCATGAAAATTTTGCTACAAAAAATGTGTAATAAAAATGAAATGACAAACTTGATTGTGTCTTTAAGGTTTTTATTTTATAAATTGGAAGCTTTCCAGTTTATTTTTTTAATTTTGCTTTTGAAATTATTTGTAGGATAAGTCTGTTATTTATTTTTTTATTTATTTATTATGGGAGAATTATTACATTTCTCAATTGGCAGCATATCAAAACATATTTTCAATCAGTATAAAATAGAAATTGGCAGCTATAAAGCTGAGCTTATCATGGTAGCAAACTTAAATTAAATTGGTTTTGTTGTTGTTTATTATTATTTCTCGGAATGTTCAAAAACCCATATGCCTTGCTTAGAAATATTTATTGACTATTTTTATTGCAATAAATATTTATACCTAGAAAGTTCTTATGCCAAGTGATCAGTAGACTTCAATCATATATTTTTTAAACTTCCAAAACCTGTTCTATTTAGCCTTTTGCGATTATTGGGTAATGTCGTTTTTTAAGAACTTTAATAATATCGACTACAGATTTGAATTAGGGAAGCAAATTTTAGTTGCTCCAGTTTATGATATTTTAAATAGGAATGTTACGTTACACCGTTTGGCCGATCCGATACCGATACCGATACCGATATATAAAAATAAATATCGCCGATACCGATACCGACTCCGATCCCGATACGAATATTGAAATTGAGTTCAAGTTTAGATTAACAAAACTAAAGAAGGGCACTTTTTTTAATATACAAAATTACAGTGTAAGTGATTATTGATATTTAAAATTGATATTAGCCCAGTATAAAAAATTAGAAGTAATTTTTAAGGAACTATATTTTCATTGCTTCCAAAGAATCTATATTAAAAATATGCAGATAATTAGTAGAAAAGCAACTAAAAATTTTGAATTCCTTTATAATTTTAAAAAATTCTTGCCATGTTTTTTAAAAATTGATTTTTGAAATGACATTTATAAAGTAATATTCTTCTAAATAACTTAATAGCTTAATTACACGCTTTACTAGTGAAAAACAACTTAGTGAGGCTTGTAGGTCTAGTTAAGTAGATCATTTTACCATTTTAAAAAATTGCAATACACCTTCAAAATCGGAAGTTATCGATAAAAAAACGATTTTTTGGGACTTCACGGACAAAAACTATTTTCACTGTGTTGTTTCTGCACCGATTTTCAATTTTTAAACAGTGTCCAATAGAGGATGACTTAAGCTTTCTGTTCATATTTAAAAGATTTTGTTTTGACTTATATTTCATGGAAATATCGTCAAAAGAAAAATAAAATTTTTTATTCTATTCCAATTTTTTAAAATTTTGCGTATTTTTTTGCAACAATTTGCTTGAAAATCTACCCATTTTTTTATTTTCATATAAAGCGTTTTTTACAGCGATTACAATAAGTCTTGTGTCTTTTTTTGCTGGAAATAAGATTTAAAAAACAACAAATTGAATTCATGGTAAAATTAACAAAAAATAAAATATTTTTTTACAAAATAACAGCGCAAAATATTATTAATTTTAAAAATTGATATTAAATAAGATTTAAAAAATAACGAAATTAATTTAGTTTATGGTAAAATTAACAAAAAATAAATATTTTGTTAAAAAAAAAACAAATGAAAAAGCTTAAAATAATTGAACATGCTAAAAAAAGACATTTAGTGAAGTTCCGGACATTTAGAAAAAGTTCATTATTAGGTGCGACTCGCCACAAGATGGCGACAGTCTGTTAATTGATCTTACTAGCATTAGTAGGATTTTAGTTGTTGCAACTGTCAGAGGTAGTGTAGGTAAAGGACTCTGACGAGTAGACTTGGTAGTCACGAAACAGCTGTCAGTTCAACCCTTCGTACATCCAAAAAATTTTTCTTTGAATGTTCAATATTTACATGCTTTAGAATTTCTTTCTTAAATAAAAAATAATTTGATCGAAAGATTAAATTATAAAATAAACTTAAGCCAAACTAATTAAATAACTTTGGATAAAAACCATACAGTTCTACTAAAAATTCATAACTCAATTGTTAAAAAAAAACTCTGAAAAAAATGTTAAAAGTATCGTCGTATCGACAGTAAAATATCACCGATACCGATGTATCGAAAATTCTGAAGTATCGCCGATATATCGGTATCGGCTACATCCCTAATTTTAGACTATTAGAAAAATCTGCAACAACTTCTTAGTTTTGCTTTGAAGGTATTGGTTTATCAGTGGCCCCTTTTTGAGCAGACCTAAGATGTTTCTAATAAGTTTGATGCGTTTAAAAATACTGTGTCCTCACATACAGATATTTTTGTACGCTAATATTTCCACTACGTGCATCAGTAAATTTCACCATAACTCGATTGCACATATGTCCAGAGAAGAACGTCATGTAAAAATAATACACTTGCTTTGCAAAATCAAACGTTCGTCAAATAATTCTTTCACTAAATAAATATCATGTTCTGTGTGAAGTGTGGCGTTGTCTTGCTGAATCCACATGTCAACAAAATTAATGCATTTCTATTGAGACACAAAGAACTTAGTAATCATAAGAATTGCAAAGACTTAAATCCACTTTTGTCTTTGTAAATCTAACTGCCAAGTGTAAAGTTCGGAGAATCTTAATTTTGTATACATCATGGATTCATCATAAAGTGAAGTGAATATTTTTCGACACGAGTTTAACATCTACATCTGGGAGCAAAACAAGTCACAATGAGTTTCTCGAACTGAACTATAGCTCTCGAAATATATTTGAACAGCTTATAAACGTTGCTCCTCTGTGAGTTTATTCAGAGTTTTTATATGTGTATTTGAGTTTGAAAGTTTTAAAATCATGATTATTAAATGCCTAATGATGAGTCGGCATTAGCACTAACGCAAAAAATAACATATACAATACTTCTTCGTTCGAACAGTGGTATGACGCTACACTCGTTGGATTATGCCTGAATGCCTCGAAGGTCGTTTTCAAGCTGGAATGCAATGATTAAAATGGGGCAATTGCATTGTATGGCTTTTAAACCATTTAAAATAAACGACAATCGATTTGTGATGCCAATAATATTCGTAACATAGAAAGTGTAGGAGGATAATATTATCAGTACGCTGTGCTATTTACTCATAAAAACATTATTTAATACAATGACAATCGCTATAATTAATTGTATATAATATAGTGTAGCGAATCGGTATGCACCACTGTTTCCTATCCATATTGCAGCGAACGAATATCTCACCTCATATCTTCATGTGGCAGCCTACTTACCATCGATCGAGTGTCAAAGTTTAGCGAATACGGTGGTTGGGAAAGTATTTACTAATTGAGTATTCCCAAATAATTTTCAACTGGTGCCACAAGATATGTACTAGCAGTACTAGAGCATTTACAGCTGAAATTTTCCTTGTGTATTTGTCTCAAACTAAACAATAAGCTCTCTGTTGTATCTGGTTGGCTTGGTTGTCGAATTGGTATTGAAGCATGGTCACTTAGCTAGAATCTTTATCAATTTAGCTATTTTTTAAGCTAAATTTTGCCTAAAGATATACAATATACTTTTTGAGGAACTATTGCCCTGCAAAAAAGTATATTCCTGGAAAAGGTTTAAAAAAATGATGGCTTCCACATGCAGTGTTTTGAAGCGCTTCCGGGGATGTTCAGAATGAAGGCAGAGATCTCTAAGTATTCATATTGTTGCAATTACGAAGTTAGTCAGCTTTTTATATTTATTCAACACGAACTTCAAAATAAACAAATTATTAATCATTAGTATTGTAGCTTTCAAAAAATGAGGTTCTAAAGAATTGTCACACGAAAATAAACACTAAGGGATCTACCTAAATAAGAGCGTTGTGACGTTAGCATCAGTGTTCGTATTACTTTATATTTCACCAGATAATTTTTAATTTCAATGTACGGTAAATACATACTCTGCTGACGTCGCGTTGGCTCAACGCTCGTATTTGGGGAGCTCAGTAACTAACACATATAAGAACTCTAAACATATTTGAAGCATGCCCTGTTTCTATTTTTCTCACTATTGTATGGAGGAGAGAGATTTCATTTGTCTGTAATTTAATGATGATCACTGTGGCCATATTTAAAAATATTTGGATTTTGATAAAAATTACTAAAACAAAATTTTAAATGCTAACAAATAATGGTGAAATTTTAAAAGTTCTTTTTTAAGTAGGATTTCTTCATGACTTGTTTATTTTTCGTAATTAACCTCTATTTTCTGGAAAACATTTGATTTGATGCAAATTAAACAAGAATAACTCAAAATCAATAAAATATTAATGATTTATATATATAATATTTAATTTTATATTTATTGATAAAAATGCTAGAAAATGCCGAATAAATGATTAAAAAATGTTAAAAATAGTGCTAACTGCTAAGTGGAAAATTTGCAGTTAAATCAAAATAAAAAATGCTAAATCTAGCTTTAAAAATTTTAAAAATGGCCACACTGACGATGATACAATTGGATGACGCAATAAGATCAAGAGAGCTGATATTACCGCATTTTTGATGCTTTGAAAGAGCAGAAGAGACAACAACAACCATTATCTCTCGCTTACAAACCTGCTTCGGTAACTTTTAGTAATAGGAAATAATACGAAATCTGCCTTAGATTTGCACATAAACTATAAAAAGTAGAACGTTTAAAATATTAGATGGAAATAAAAAAAGCCAAAGTTAATTATACCCCAACAAATATGGAAATAAATATTATATTGTAGCTTCGTGTACTTCATCAAATAATTGTCTAGTCCATCCATATCTTTAATAGTTTTTGTTTGCTTATATTTGAATAAAATCGAATAAGTTTGTATTCACAAATTTTTAGCTTTTCTTATTTCTTTATAACTTTCGATTTCTATTGCCATTCGTCTAGATAAAACATACATGAAATAAATTTAACAACACATTTCGTCAGACTTATTTTTTTTTTTAATATAAATTCATTTTTTTACACATTTATTATAATAGGAAAATATCAATTTCAATTGCAATGCTTTTGAATGTATAAATGAAAAAAAAATTACACAATAGATTAGTTTTGCTGTAAAAGACTAAATAAAATTGGGTTAGTAAAAGTTATAAGTGCGAAATATAAAAACAATAATTTACTAAATACAACGTAGTCAGTCGTACTCATACACGATATTACACAAATTGAAAATTATTACAAGAGTTAAGGAGGAATAT
Source organism: Panzeria rudis (assembly GCA_956483635.1). Taxonomy (NCBI): domain Eukaryota; kingdom Metazoa; phylum Arthropoda; class Insecta; order Diptera; family Tachinidae; genus Panzeria; species Panzeria rudis. The sequence goes on from OY101448.1 coordinate 199,394,593, forward strand.
AGTGGAACAAATGCTTATCCATCCATTTCAACTATACCACCATATACGAGAAATATAGAGTCGTTTGTATAGTCTATTAAACACAAAAAGTGAAAGAAAATTTAAGTATTGGTTAGTTATAAAATAATTAAATTAAATTCATTCATCTGTTAATATTAAGTAACACATATACACATGAATGAGTATTAGTGTTATTGCTGTTAAAGACTTTCTTAGAATGTTATTAGATAAAGGTAGATAAAGTTGTTTTGATAGAACAGATTAGATTAGATTAAATTAGATTAATTAGCCAGTTTAATGCTATCACAGAAGTAAATAAGACATTCATAAAAAAATAAAACAAAAACAAAATAAAACAAAAACAAAAAATGTTTACTAAATTACATAAATAGACAAGTTTAAGTTGACACATGAGAGAAAGGAGCATCGCTATTTAAGTTGCACATTAAAATTGACTTTCTTTTTGGCCTTGAAAATTATTTAGTTTTAATTTTTTTCTAATTCATGTTTTTAATTTTAAAATTATTAACAATTTGGCTAAATATTCTTTGAAGTGTTTAATTAATGATGCTTCATTCACTATTAACAATTTAAATTATTTCTCACTCATATTTCTTCTACTTTCTTATTAAATACAAGACAAATCAGTTTGTAGAGGCAAATGTTGGGGCTAATGTTTTTGTTTCTATCTAGAGTTTCTTAAGTAATTTAAATTTAGTAATGATGTTCCTGATGTTCATGATGTTCTTCGTGGTGATGGACGGGAGCAGTCTTGTGGACAACAGCATTGAAGCCATTGTGTTTATCAGCTGTATAATCAACGGTACGAATAGAACCATCAGGTTCAACTAAAGAGTATTGGCCTAAAAAAAAAACAAAACAATTATCAAAATATCATTATATTTGTTAAAGTTTTATGAAAAATAAATAGCACGAACTAAACTAAATACTGCAATTTATTATCTTAAACAGTATTAAATTTAATAACTGTAATGAAAATAAATTTCTGCAAAAAAGAGTTAAATAATTACAAAACAAGTTGTTCAAATTGCAAGAAAATAAAAAAATAATAACAAGCGACAATAAAAGAAACATGATGCAATCATTATAGTCTTAATTCTTTTCTTTTCGGCAGTTCAAAAACAAGTAATTAAAATTTGAAATAATAAATTGCTACAGCAGCTGTTTCTCCTGCAACATACGAGTACATACACTGAAAAAATGGAGTACAACAACAAATTTATAGAATTTCTTTTTTATTGGTCGTCATTTGTAATAATGACGAATAATTTTTTCATTGTCGATGGGTTATGCATATGGGCATTTCTATAGAAATGTCCACTTTTCGTCATGTAACGAGACCACGTAATTTTTAACTTCCCTATATCTGCATGACTAAATTAGCGAGACTCTTTAAATTTTATGTGAGCTGCTCTTAGAATAATTTGTATTTTCAAGCATAAAAATTATTAAAAATATTAGTTTTCCCATGTCTCCATAGCAATGGGGGAAGCGAAGAACACCGGGTATGGCTAGAGAATTACATAATATTCAATAGACTTTTAAATGCCTTATAGTTTGTGTATTGACTAATGGACCTGTCTAATGGTTTCAGTAGGTACACCGTAATTGGAGAACGCTATTCCTGATTTTAATCAAAAAACACTAAAAGCTGCATGACAAATTTACCTTCAAACCGTGTTAACATATTTTTTCGGTCAGAGTTACTTATAAATTATAATCGAAAAAAAACTGTGTTTTCATGCAAAATTAAAAAATATTTTCTTTCTAAAAACTCTTAAAAATTTAAAACGACAAAAACCTTATCTTTTAAATATTATTCTTTAGGACAGGTATCTTACGACCAAAATAAGTTATATATCATGAAAATCTATGGACAAATGTCGATTTTATTATATTATTTGCCCTTTTAATATTTTGGAAACAAAAAATAAATTATTACCAAAGGCACCTTTTGAGTGTCTGGGTGCATTCACTTAATTGATAATAAATTTAACATTTGTTAATTGATTTGCATGACATATTGTTTATTTGGTTCGTAATGCTGACATTACACTGTCTGAGCTTTCGTCTGGTTTCAATACGTAAAAGTGAAATAATGTGCCTAATATACAATTTTTAGTTTTTTCTCTGAGCTCAGTTGAAAAGAGAACTTATTCTATTTCCATTTAATATAAAATATGAGTTTTAAATATCATATTCTTAAAGTTATATTTTGAAATCAGATGAAAGCTCAGACGGCATGAGACAACTGTTTTTAAGAACAATAACTACCTATTAAGATTTTTGCGAATCCAAATTGATTATTAGCCTAAGGTTCGTAACGTTATATTCAGAAACAATTGGGCATGATTAATATTCCAAGGAACAAGGGAAAATTAACATCAACTTAATTTTTCAACCTACACAGCAAAACAGAGTAGCGCCACTTTCGGAAGCCGCTACACTTCCATTGTCAGTGCTCACGTGTATTTGCTTATCACCACTTGTCAGGTGGCTCTGTTGAATGTGATTTTAATTCTTATATATACAACTTTTTCGTGAAAATTGAATACGAGAATTAAATCACTCTCAAGCTGATATTAAAGTGCACTTTCCCAGCGTTGCCATCGGTTTATTTTTCTTCATTCCCATTTTTCTGATTTTTGTTCTACTCAAGACAAACTTTTTTGGTTTGATTTTATACTTAAGTATATATGAACATGTAAACATGCGAAAAGCTCAAGCCAATAGCTAATTGTTTATTAATATGATTATTTCGAACGTATTTGCTTTGTGAATCCAAATTTGTAACGTTATATTCAAAAAGAATTTTTGCAGTTTTAATTTATTTTTTGTTTTAGAAAGAAAAAATTTATATATTTGGCTTGGAAAAACAATTTTTTGGTCCTAATTTGAAAATGAATCCGAAAGCGTTGAGCAAATCAAAAAACTATGTTAACCAATTTAAAGGCAATTTTGTTATACATCTTTTGGTCTTTTTGATCGAAATCGGTCATACGGTTATCGATTTAGGGAGAAGTATACTGAAAACATTAGATAGGCCACATATCAAGTGGTTACGAGTTCATAAGAATAACAAATATTTAAACGACCTGATGAGTGGAAAGTAATGCTCTGCGTAGGTATGGCTAAAAAGTAATTAAATACATTCACATGTTTGTCAAGCACGCAGTGCTTCTGATTTAATGTTGAAAATTCAAATCAATGAATACACAAAGCGTAAACAAAACAAAAGCAACTTGAACCGAAAATAAAAATATACTACGACATTCAAATAAACATAACAAATTAAAATGTGATAAATACTGAAATATACTCAAACAACAGTTAGAGTGCTTAATATTTGAATGAATGTAATTTTTTTTTTGTGTGCAGCCACACAAATGAATGCAGTTTTGCTATGCTCTAGAAGGAAGGGATTATGTTATATATTAAAAAAGTTCAAACTTAACTAAATGTGATTGAAGTATTCAAAATGTTAGTTGGTTTGTAAATGGTGTTATCTCTCTAGTTGGTTCAACCTCGGTTTGGCTTGTGATATATTTCAGAAAATTTATTTTACACTCCAAAATCGTATTATTTTTTAAGTTATGAATATATTGCATTACAGTTATGATATAAATAAAAGGAAAAAAAGTATAATATTATATAATAAGTAAATTATTAATTATAGTAAATTATTAACTATAATTAAATTACCGATTGAAACATAGTAACGTTAAAAATAGCGTACATTCCATATTTATTTATCTATCCTTTTAATTTGCGGAACTGATTTTATCTAATAGAACAAGATTTCTTAATTACAAATAAACTTAAGCTATTGGATTTTTTTGTAATAAATTCATTAACAAGCAAATACGTTCAAAATAATCATATTAATAAGCAATTAGCTACTGGATTGCTCTTTTCACATGTTTACATGTACATATGTACTTAAGTATAAAATCAAACCAAAAAAGTTTGACTTAAGTAGAACAGAAAAATTAGAAAAATGGGAATGAAGAAAAATAAACCAACGACAACACTGGAAAAGTGCAGTTTAATGTCAACTTGAGTGATTTAATATTTAATATTTAATATTAAGTGATTTAATATTCACGATGAATATTTATTTACTGTTGTGTTAAATCGTACTTTGACTTGAAATGAATAAACTTTTTTGTGCTAAAAAAAATATTGTTGCAATAGTATATATGGACGCTATTTAATGACCAAATGTAAACAATAAATTGTTTATAGTAACTGAAGCTATGTTTGAAATTTGTTGTAAACAGCCATAATTTATTTACTACATCAATAACACTATGTGACAGTGAAAATATACTTCTGCAATTACTTAGTGTCGATTATAGGCCGACTTGAGTAGATAAATTTGTCATTCTTAGAATTTCGATTACACCCCCGAAATCGAAAGTTATCGATAAAATACAATTTTTTGGGACTTCACGAACAAAAAAAATTTTATTACGTTATTTCTGCACCCATTAAACGTTGTCGAAGAGAGGAGAACCTAAGCTTTCCGTGTGTATTTTATATATTTTATTTTGGCTAACATTTCATGGAAATATTATCAAAAGAAGTTATTTTTCCTATATTTTAAAGCTTGGCGTCTTTTTTTGCAACACTTTGTTTGAAACCCAACTCAGTTTTTATTTTCTTAAGAAGTATATCTTATACCGACTAAAATAAGCCCAAAATTATAAAAATCTGTTGGGAATTGTCAAAGTTACAATTTTTTTAACAAAATTTGAATATAAAATAGTGCATGCAAAACATTTTCAGTGCATTGTAGAGCTGCTCACAATATAAATGGTAAATAATATATGACTGCTAAGCTATTGGTCAGATTTATTTGAAACTTGACGTATCAATAGATAAGGAGCTATAATTACACTATATTGCTTGCAAAGATGTGCAGATTACAAAAATTAAACACATCACATGTGAAAAACTTAGAAGTCTTATAACTTTCGCAACTCTCGACCGATTTTGAAAATATTTGTGCGTTTTAATTTTGCCTAATCGCACGATGAAAAAACATGACCACTATAGTCTACTTGTTATTATAATTTAAGAGATATTTAAGTGCAAAATTTTATTTCGCTTTTTTAGCTACATTTTTTTCGCATTTTCAGGCTATAATTACTTTGGTACATTAACTTTATTTGCAAAAGCTAAAAAATATAAAAACTTTCCAATTCGGTTCAGATTTGTGAAAGTTATAAGACACTTCTAAAGTTTTTCACGTGCGATCAGCTTCATTTCTGTCCACTGTAGCTTCGTTACTTCGTAACCTGAACATCTTTGCAAGCAATATTGTGCAAGTATAGCTCATTATCTTTGATATGTCAACTTTCAAATAATGCGGATTATTAGCTTAGAAGTTATGTATAATTTAAGATCTATTTTGCATCGAAATTTTATTTAAAAAAATTGTAACTTTGCCAATTCCAAACCGATTTTTTAACTTTAGGCTTGTTTTAATTGGTGGAAGATACACTTCTTAAGAAAATGCAAAACTTGGTGTGATTTGGAAAAAAGCGTTGCAAAAAAATTCTACAAACTTGAAAAAATCTGAAAAGAAAAAAATTTTCTTTTGATAATATTTCCACGAAATATTAGCCAAAATAAAATATTTTAAATACACGCGGAAAACGTAAGTCCTCCTCTAGCCGACACCATTTAGAAATCAGAAATCGCTGCAGAAATAACGCAGTGAAAATCTCTTTTGTCTGAATTTCTACAAATTGCAAAGCTATCTACTTAAGTATGCCTACAACCTACGCTAGGTCTATTCAAAAGTATCTTACAATTTTTCGATTTTGTCACATAGTGTAATACATTGAAGAAAATATAATACAGTTGTCATAGTCATGCCATAACCTTGAATTTTCTTCACATGTATAGATAACGACAGTTGACTGAGCAAGCAATAACTAAAGAACAAATACGTTTGAGCAGGAATTCAGCTTACGTATTCGCCTCACATGTATAAGAAAAAACATTAGAGAAAGCTTAACTGTACTACTTCACCAAAGAGATCTCTGATTACATATTATATAAACGGCAGAAGACAGAAGAAAAATATTATATGGAATATATTTTTGAAGTCATATATATTATGAAGTCAAGTAACTATTATAATGATATTGTTATTATATTATTATTATTATGTCTTTTCTCTATCGAATTTCAAGTATTTGCCAAATTTAGAAATATATAAATTTAATTTAAGACAGTACGCAATATTTTTGATTTTTCTTTCAATATTAGCTCATTTGAGCCCAAAATCTTAGAGATTGTCAGACTATTCCCTGATTATATTTTGCAACTCACAGAATTTATTTAAATTTCACTGTACAATTGGCTATTTTTTCCTTTCACAAACTTACCTTTGACACTGTCACCTTCACGAGTTTCATGTTGGGACTTCACATCACCGGTATGGTAATCATTGACACCATATTTGAAAGCGTATTTTGGAGGAGCCTACAATAAAGATGCACAAAATTCACACAAGTTGAATAATTTATAATAGTGTAAGGTAACGTAGTTTATTTAATTTTGAGCAGTATGCTTAAGAAGAAAAAAGAAACACTTACATAATAGTCAACATGTTCATCTTCATGATGTTCTTCATGGCCATAGCTGCTGTGATCTTCTCCCAGTGATACGCGTTCTAGTTGATGACCGTGACCATAATCATGGGCTACTTCCGTTTCATAGCCATGACCATGACCCTCGCTTTCATAATAATGTTGTTCCACAGGATAAGCCAAAGTTAGACATAAAGCCGAGGCGAAAATAACAAACTAAACGAAACGAAACGATAGAAATGATAATTTGTTTTAGTTAGAACTATTTTTGAATTCATAAGATGAATATTTTTTTATTTTTGCACTATTATTTAAATATTTAAAATTATTATGTATATAAAATTTCGATATTATATGTATTTATCTTTCAACTGTGAACTTATAAAATTCTTTTCAAATTATTTTCTTAAACAGTTTGTGTCTTAAGTCTTTTGTTCGTTCTTTCTTCATATTTTTACACATTGTAGAATTATTGGTTTTTATCACGTTTGATTATTTAAAGCACTTTTTGGTAATTAATTTAATTCTATCAATTTTTCTGATTTTTTTAAATTTTCAGTTTTTTTATATTTTTATTGTATGTTTAAGGCTGAAAAGGGCTCACCTTAAGGGCCATTTTATTGCGAAAATTGGTTTATTTTTATAAATATTAATAACACAAATTAACTCTAGAGATCACTGTATTAAAGCTGATCTGCTGATCTTTTTTTGTTTTGAAACGTATTAAAGGAAACGTTGTTAACCAAATGAATTTCCACCACGGAATAATATTGTTGCATTCAAAATTTGTTGCTTTTATATATTTAGGAAGAAATTGTTCGGCTTAACCATAAAGCCAGCTAACATTATGGAGTAGTCAGCCAGCAGACGGACTTACAGGCAACAAACAGTAGGCAACAATATTTGCTGTAGCAGAAGCAACAGCAACAAATCTACTCATATACTCATTGATAGACAGACATACACAGACATATTAAAAGTAGAGAGCAGCAGCAGCAACTATAATTTTTATTTAACAACATTCACAAATGAAGCGCAGCAAAATAGTAAAACACCAACAACAACTAAACTAATTCCAAAAACAAAATGCATTCAAAAATAAATAAACTATTTTAAAATCGTTTGTTGGCTTATTTTTTTTTCTTCTTCTCTGTTCAGAAAAAGACACACATATTCACACTCTATTGTATTTTATAGTTTTTTGTTAAATAGTAAAGAAAAAGTATCATATGAAAAGTCCATGTTTATGAGAAGGGGGTTATTGCACATATTTCAACGTTTTCTTTTTCTTTTTCGTTTTCTTTGTTTTGTTTCTTTTTTTGCAAAATTTTCAAAATATAAAACCGACCTCCTTACATACATGTTGGTTAAAATATCATAATATATAAAACATTTATTCCATGTACAATTACACATTGACCATATTTTTGTATATAGAGAGTAAATACATATTTGCAAAAAAAAAAAGCTGTTTAGAGAATTTTATTTAAGTGTCTTGGTCATAAAGATATTTGTATATTTTTGGCTTTTTACACTCCTTGAATGTATCAAATAAATAGTCAATGATGGATACTTAAATATATGTACATTACGGTGTGGTGGTATAATTATTTTATAAGTGATTGGCTTTTTATGCAAGAATGATCATATCTATAATGTGGAGATAAATACATACATCTAGGTATATATATATGTATGCATATATATTACCATGCAAAACGATCGACTGTTAAATTGTTAACTATATAAAACTCTAAAGTATAATTGAAAATAGATACTTATACAATTTAAAGTGTTCATATTAACTGCTAACTATTATAGTTTATATTTTTGACCAAACCAAAAGATAGATTGTTATATAACTTAATTTTTTTATTATTAAAAAATTTTAACAATTACTTAAAGCAAAAAAGAAAAAACATTATATCATTTGCAATAACTTGATAACTAAATAATTTATAAAATAAAAATATACGGCAGTAGAAAAGTATTTGCAACAAATAAAATTGGTACATCTGTTTTATGGGAATCTACGTAGTGAACAAAGTAAAAGAATCAGGTTAGGATAAGCGAAAAAGTTTTTTAACGAAAACATGTTGCTAATTACATACATTATGCTAGTCTCAAAATATAACCAGCTGCGCACCTTGCTGGCAAAACTAATTCGAGTACGCAAAGCAAAATCACAAAACGAGTTATGAACAATTGCTCAACACTTTCAACAGTCGACGATTTAAAAAGTTTGATTTTTTTTTCTTTTGCTTTGGCTAGTTTCGTTTTTTGTGATTTTTTTTTTTAGTTTTGGCGATTTTTTTTTTGTTTTGGTGAGTTTTTTCGGTTTTCAAAGATATATTTGGCTATGGAGGTTTATTTTAGCATTGGCGTTTTTTTCCGTTGTGGCGATTTTTTGGCAATTTATTTTAGTTTTGGCATTTTTTTCTTTTGTTAATTGTCTATATATTTTTTGTTTTTTCGGAGATTTTTTCGGTTTTTGACGATATCTTCAATTTTGGCGATTTTTTTAGTTTGGCACTTTTTGTAGGCGATTTTTTCGGTTTTTTGCGATTTATTTTAAATTTCGGTGTCTTTTTTTTTGCGATTTTTTTTTTTGTTTTTTGGCTACTTTTTGCTTTCTTTGCGATTTTTTTTAGTTTTGGCGCTTTTGTTTCGTTTCGGTGCTTTTTTCGGTGTAAAGAGCAACTTAACTACAAAATTTTTTTCTACAAACATTTGCACAGAAAAGGTACCAAAAAGAGTTCAAAATGTTACCCTTTATATATTGGAGTTTCCAAAAAGTATCGAAATGCAGTCGGGGGCTTCTAAAGAAGAATACATTTTAAATTTTATATCTATCTTTATTAGTTTAAGAGATAAATGGATTAACAGAAAAGTACCAAAGTTATATTTTTACTCTTTTTCGGCCCTTAAATATACACATTTCAAAAAAGTACCAAGAATATTTCCGCTTATTTTTTGGTCTTATTATGATGCTTTTGGAATTTTGTGTATATCTTAGTTACAGAATTTACCCGTTTTTACCCCTTTTTGTCCCCTTAGCATTTAAATTTCCTAAAATCCCTTCTTAGTATAGAAACCTACATACAAAATTATTTCCTATTAAAAAATTTCCTTCAATGTACATAACAAATAGTTGTGGAGAAAATAGTACCAAAAACAGCTCTAAAATTTGCCCTTTATATATTTGAATTTCCATAAAGTACCAAAGTACATTCGAGGGCTTCTTAAGGAAAGAAGAATACAGTTTAAATTTTATTTCTACCTTCATTACTTTAGAGATAAACGCGTTAACTAAAAAGTACCAAAATTATAATTGCACCCTTTTTCGGCCCTTAATTTTACCTATTATTTTAATTATTAAATTTTCCAACCAAATAACTTCTATCATTTTCATTTTAATTTTATTATTAGGATTATACCATGAATGAAATCAAGGAATATTAAATTGATCTAATTAGGGTTGTACTTAAATATAACATTTGATTTGCTTATTTTTGATCTTATTATGCTGCTTTTGCAATTTTATGGCTACCTTGGTTAGATACGGAGGTTACTGAATTTATCCGTTTTTCCCCTTTTTACTCCTTTAGCATTTGAATTGCCAAAAATTCTTTCTTAGTGGATCTATACATCGGGAGGGAAGCCGACGTACAAAATTTCAAGTCTCTAGCTTTAGTAGTTTCGGCTGGGCGATGATGAATCAATCAGTCAGTCAGTCAGCACTAATTCGAAGAAATGAGCTTAGAGCTTTTTTATGCTTCGAAAGAAGCGCTGCTTTATGTCAAAAAACAAAAGTTACCAAATGGGACACCGCGAACAAAAATCATGCATGTTCGAAGCACTTTTCGAAGCAGGAAAAACAACAGCAATCAGAATCTCTCGTTTGCCAAGCTGCATCGGCTTCAGCAGTAGTTTGTGCATAATTGTATAATTTAAAAATGGTAAAACACTCTAAGGGCGTATGTAATAAAGGGTTAAATGATTTTTATAAGCCTGTTCGCGCTTCATTATAAGTATGAACAAAAAAGAATCGTTCTAACTACTGTACATTATTACTGTTATATAAAAAGTAATTTTATGTACGAAGACTTTCAGTATTGATTGTTTAATTTTATCAGGCATTATACAGCAATTAGCTTTCATTTTAATTCAAACTTAAAGCTGCTTCCGAAGTTTAAAATAGTCATTAAAAAAACAGATATATGCTAAACATACAATTCGTTTTCTTTTGAGAACCAAAATTCAGATTTAAATGACGGTTCTAGACTCTGTAAAAAATGTACTTCCATTACAATTATAAATTCAAAAAATAATTGCTTCTGGCTTCTGCAAAGATTGTTAACTCGATTGCAAGACATTGTTGGCAAAGAAGTAACCTTAAATTGCATTTTGACCAAAATATTGTGACAAGATGGACACGAATTTACAAATAATCTAAAACTAAAACAATAAGAAATCAGAGCATTGAAATCTGCAATATTTAGTTTGGAAATTGTGTGGGAATTAAACGTAAAATGATTTACAACAAAATCAATACCACAACACTAAAATCGAAGCTGCTAGAAAAAAATATATCAAACTTCAATTTAGGTCAAACATTTTGATAAAAACAAAACGCCTAACAGTAAAATTGAGTCACTAAATGAAGTTAAACTGTAATTATCTCCAGTTTTAATGCTGCTTTTTCACCAATACAAAAGTATTTTTTTTTTGTAGCCAAGGTCTTTTTTTTAAATTGCAATAATTTCTGGTGCAATAAAAACTGTTAAATGAAAAAAATAAATAAAGACAAAAAATACCATAATTACCTAAATAATTTAAAGACCCATGTATAAAAAAAACAAACAAAATGAAAAACTTGTTAAATAATTAAATAAAAAGTTTCTGTTTGTGGTTGGATATGAAATGCACTACTTAGCGGATAAACTAATTAATCATTAAAGTCTTTTGTTGTTTTGCAAACAATTTTTGAAATATTTTTGTATCTGTTATATATCTGAAATATGTATTTACTATTTTGGCTGAATAGTATGAATACTTCTTTGTATTGTGTTGTCTTCATAGGCTAACTGCTGCATTCCATATCGATAGAAATATCCATTTATATTATATTGAAATTTCGATTGATGTAAAATGCTTTAATTTTGCCTCTGGCTTATTATTGTTACCATTTAATTTCTAAGTAACACTGTACAACAAAATCATCTTTTTTAAATAACAAGGTTCTGTCAACTGATTCTGGTAGAGAGAAACAAAAAAATATATATATGTATCGGCGATTTAAGATATTACATCTGGAATTCATTTTGGGAGGAGCTAAACTTCCCCCTTTTTCACATCGTTGTAGAGGGATAAAAGTGTTCACCATGTAAACCACATCTTTAATATAAACTAGCCTCATAACATCCTATTTCGTGGGATATTATACATATATAAATATAATAAAACTTTGAAAGGAACGTCGCTGTAAATGACATATTTTTTATAAATATTATGGTATCGTAATGTTTACGAAGTAGAACGATGGAGAACACAAAATACCAACTTTTGAAATTTTTTATGTCTGTCTGTCCGAACACGCATTACGCAAAAACTACTGACCGAATTTTTTTTAAATTTGGTATGGAGATACTTTAGAGTCAAACTTAGAATATTTTTACCACGACAAAATATATCATTTCCAAGTTAAATTAGAAATATCCAAAAAATAAGCAATTTTACTAATATAAATGTTGCTGGAAATTAGATGTTTCTGTTCTAACGTTGGTAGCACTGTTTGTTTTGTATAATTATTATTATTCATGAATCCAAATTGATTATTAGGCTAAGGTTCGTAAGCCTATATTCAGAAAGAATTGGGCATGATTAATATTCCAAGGAACAAGGGGAAAATTAACATCAACTTAATTTTTCAACGTACACAGCAGAACAGAGTAGCGCCACTTTCGGAATCCGCTACACTTCTATCGTCAGTGCTCACGTGTATTTTGCTTATCACCACTTGTCAGGTGGCTCTGTTGAATATTGAATAATCAATTTGGATTCACAAAGCAAATACGTTCGAAATAATCATATTAATATTATTTTTCATTTTTTTAAATAGAAGTAACACAATCAAGTAATTAATATATACCAATTAATTAATTAATGTGTTACATTCTTTTGGGAAAGGGATAGTGTAGAGAGAGAGAGAGCAGGTGGTGAAGTGGGAGAGAGATAAAAAGCTTAATTTATTTGCAACTCTACCATTGAGCGTTTTTTGTCAAATTTTGCATCCACTATGGTGTCAAGTAGAGGCATTAATTTGTTTAAGCAGTTTATTAGTTATTTTATTTCGTCGACGGTTCTGCTACAATACGGACGAAGGAGGATGCTGTGATGTGCATTAGGATATGCCAGTACTAATCGATGCCGGTACAGCTGAAGTTATCAGTGTTATATATGCCTTCATCACTTTAACAGTAAAAAAAAAATAGCCAACAAAATAGCACACCAATGTACATCAAAAAAATTTATGATGTTGTTGGCTTGCCTGAAACTAGTCTCAAACTCATCACCTCAGGGTTAGTGGTCAACGTGATAGCTACTTTAGCCAGCAACACCCTTTAAATAATATGTAAACAATTTCATATTATTATTGTCCAATTCACAACCCCTCATTGTATCGTTTATTGTTTATTTAAATATAATTTTGCAATACACCTTTTGCACAGTGTATTTTATAGTACCGGCTGTATCTTGTGTTAATGGACAAAAGAAGAACAAGGTACATACAAATACTCTCAGAGAGTATCGACTTTTTCAAAACATATTAAATAAAATTGTATAAGTATATTTAATTTGTATATGAAATATATCAACAACAAGAATACAATACTGTAAAACAACATAATAATACACCCGATAAAGCGATACAAGCAGTGTTCGAAAATAAACCGAACGTTATTTTGTGTATACAGTACACAAAATAACGCAGAAACGATATCTATTTTTTAGTGTTTGTGTATATTTACACAACCCGAACACAACACATAACGATTTTTTATTGCAAGTAACAAACATTATTTAGCGTTTTGTTTTTTGTCAAAAAACAGTACAATTGTAGTGGTTGCGTTTTATAGTGTTCTTTTTTCATCATAATCAACTACGCACTCAAGTATACATGCACGAGAGCCAAACGAATACTAATGCTTAATACACAAAATATACATTAAGAATAAGGTTCTGTGCCGAACAGAACGAAGTGTACTGTTTTTCAATGAACAACAGAACACTATTAAATGTTCTTATCTTTATATTGAGTTTGTTAAAAACAGTATTTTCGTTGGGTACAAGATCACTAACAGAAATACCGTCCTTCTTTTTTAATGAATTTCCTACACAACCACTATTTGCGTTTGTGTATTGCAATATTCTACCGTACAGAACATTAAAGTATATTACATAAGGTAAATTTTCGAACACTGGACACAAGTGCCTTGTGAATTGGTCATATATTTCTTTATTTCTTATTTCTTCTTTCTGATTTCTGCTTTCTTTTTTCTTCTTTCTTCTTTCTTCTTTCTTCTTTCTTCTTTCTTCTTTCTTCTTTCTTCTTTCTTCTTTCTTCTTTCTACTTTCTTATTTCTTCTTTCTTCGTTCTTCGTTCTTCTTTCTTATTTCTTCTTTCTTCTTTCTTCTTTCTTCTTTCTTCTTTCTTCTTTCTTCTTTCTTCTTTCTTCTTCCTTCTTTCTTCTTTCTTCTTTCTTCTTTCTTCTTTCTTCTTTCTTCTTTCTTCTTTCTTCTTTCTTCCTTCTTCTTTCTTCTTTCTTCTTTCTTCTTTATTCTTTATTCTTTCTTCTTTCTTCTTTCTTCTTTCTTCTTTATTCTTTCTTCTTTCCTCTTTCTTATTTCTTATTTCTTCTTTTTCTTTCTTTTTTATTCTTTCTTCTTTCTTCTTTCTTCTTTCTTCTTTCTTCTTTCTTCTTTCTTCTTTCTTCGTTCTTCTTTCTTCTTTCTTCTTTCTTCTTTCTTCTTTCTTCTTTATTCTTTCTTCTTTCCTCTTTCTTATTTCTTATTTCTTCTTTTTCTTTCTTCTTTATTCTTTCTTCTTTGCTCTTTCTTATTTCTTCTTTCTTCTTCCTTCTTTATTTTTTATTCTATCTTCTTTCTCTTTCTTCTTTCTTCTTTCTTATTTCTTCTTCCTTCTTTATTTTTTATTATTCTTCTTACATCTTACATCTTTCTTCTTTATTCTTTCTTCGTCCTTCTTACTTCTTCCTTCTTTCTTTCTAGTTATGAATAAGTACGATATTAACCTTTAAGAAATTTTTAAGTTTTAAATAATATCTGGCGTTCTAGTTGAGATAAGGGACTTGGCGTCTTTAAACCCTTGCAGCAGCATTTTATGACAAATATTTTCGCTTGGTACATCGCCCCTGAAGGGTAGTTTTATGCTTAAACATCAGCAAATAAATTTCAATTAAAATAAAATTATGACTATATGATAAATAATAAATTTCTTAAAGGTTTAATTTGAATTTTATTTTTCATTTTGCCTTATAAATACTTTTTGATTAAAAATAAAATAAATTCATATCGAATACAAATTATTTGCTTGGTTTTAAATAATTTTCAAAGCCTAGTATTCTTATTTTTGAAAATCATTTACATATTTGTAAATTCTCAAATGGTTTTTGAAAGCTTATACATAAGATAAAGTGTTTGTAACTGTTCGTAAGTGATACAAAACAGCATATAGAAAATAATTAGAGCGATAAAATGTTCCACAAAATGTTCTTTATTTATGGTGTTTTAAATATAAAAAAAAAATTTAACACTTCTTATACATTCAACCTAATTACTAGAAGATTTTCTCTGCGGATTCGCTATCACAATGTGCTAAAGAGGGTTAGTTAGCATTCCTTAAAATGAGTCACCGATGTAAACTTTCAAAACGCCGGTACAAATATATATTTTGGTGAGGCCGTTGCTAAGCCCATTTCTAGTTCCTTTTTTGTGCTATACAGTGTAATTAAGCACAATACGTTTTTAGTTAGCATTGGTTATATTTATCTTACGCTTTGCTTCAAATATTGATCATTAATTACGTTCTCTACTGTTTTTCATTGGCCAACAGCTAAAACGTCATAACGCAATCTTGTGAACTCTTAAATAAAAAAAAGTATATTTTTGTGTAAGAAATTGTTTTGCTTGTCCGTTGTACGACTTCTTGTAAAAATTAAATAGCAGTTTGTTTTGATGCTGTCTATCGAAAGAGTAAAAAAAAAATTAAATCCTTAATAATATGGTTGCTTGTCTGTCTGTCTGTTTTACATTTCGTCCATCTAAAATTTAAGACAGTAGCAGGTGCATATTTTTTTATTAAGAGCAGCTTGTTTGCAGCAGATCTTTCGTGTTGCTTGTTGTAGCATTTCTATGTTTTTCTTCTAAGACAAAATGTGAAAAAAAAAGTAAAAACATTAGCATTTATAAAGTTTGCTTCATCAAATATTGTACTTTTTGTTTCTTGCTTTAGTGTTTGTGGCCCACACAATTACCCACTTACCTATATTTTTCTTTTATATTTATTTAGTTTACACATCTGTTCGTTGGTGGTTTTCTTTGGCAATTTATAGCATAAAAACCAAAACATAAAAGTCACCGCAAATTTCAAAAGACATTATGATCGCATTTGCTACACGGAAAATATATAAAAAAGTGGATTATCTGTGCTTGGAAAAACATTTATTTGACAAACACAGAATAGGAAAGTCTAAGTTCGGCCAAAGCCCGCCTGGATAGAGAACCTTTAATCAGAAAAACAGTTAAGAGCAGAAATTTGGTTGATTGCTCACGATGAACTATATATTATAGTAACGCATGGTCCAGGGATATTAAGGCAATTTTGAAAATATTATAGTGTCCATAGATATTATGGCATTGCACATTGTGACATATAACCGTATTCAGTATTACAATTATGACTCACTGAAACCATAAACCGATTTATGAAACAAACTGAACCATAAGTAGTTTTAAAGCGATATGCTATAAAAATAATCAAAATGTCAAGCCAATGTTTGTGTCTTGCCAAGCATTTCTTTTTATCTTTGTTTGAAATTATTGCCTCTGTTCGATGCTACTAAGGCTGACCAGATGTACCGGAAACTAGTGTTCTCCTATTCTTCGAAAAGAGCCTTGTTATGTCCTGTAGTATTAGTAGAAATTGTCATATGTCCAATTCTTCCTTAACATATATGAACCTCAGCCTAATAAAATAAAAATAGTTTATATTAAACCAAAATAAAAATCACTTTGCAGTAATCCAAGAATATTCACTTTATATCAATCAGTCCTAAAATAAATATATAACTTTTTATAAATTTATGATCAATTTCTAACACAATTTCTTTCACTGTATTTCAGCTTCTGTTTAAATCATCTGGCCATTTTAAGTCTTTTACAAAATAAAGTAAAATGAACTAAAAAAAATATTCACCCGATGACGTGAATGAACTGCTGGCATACATGCCATGTTATTATGTTCACATTATACACACTCTGCATAAATATTTTATCTCACTCTTAACAAGTACTCGCTCTAACGCTTGTCTGCTTCGTAAAAGAAAAACATAAAAGGGTCATTATATGCTTCAATGCATCCAGATAGGCAACATTTAACATCTAACGACACAAGCAATTGCAACCGCACATTTAAGTGAATGTATGGGAAACTATTTTAACAAGTGGATCCACTCTCACACTATTGAGTGGTCGACAGCAATTGCTACAATTACAATTGTGTACACAATTGAACAATAATAATTGTATCCTTATATGCTTATTAAATAAAGTTAATGCTGCAAGTAACAAAGCAAAAGAATCAACTTGATTTATGTTTGGCAATTGACTTGCGAAAATTGTTGTTCAATTGTTGTTCAATTCAGCTACTTTTTGTTGCTTTATTTTCGCAATAAACAAATGTCTAATCATCAAAAACTAAATTGAAATTAAAATAATATTTGTTTTTAGTATCTTCAATATAATTTATAAGACAATTAATGAAAAATATTTATTGATCATCGTCCTATTGGTGCAAACGACTTTTTTGCCACAAACAGGAATTAATTGTTTTACATGACGTATACGTAATAAATTTAAGCCTTAATTTTTAAGCTGGTTTATTTTATTTAAAAAAAATTTTGCCAAATGTGGTCACAGGAATGAGTTTGTCATGCGTTTGTATTTGAAATGTGTTTTGTGGGGTTTTATTTCATAAAACTTGACATTAAGTCTGTAAAACTGTAAACTACTAAATTAATACCAGTTTACAATGCTGTAAATCAGCTAAATATGAAGAAGTTGGATAAAGTCACTCATTGGGGAAGGGATAGCATAAGAAATAACTCAAATTATTTATTTACAACGTTAGTATGTATTAATATGAAAACTTGCATGTACAATCGAAAGATTTAAGGTACAAAATTTACAGAACCTAACAAAAGTACTCACAAGGGAATACCGCTTTATTGGTTGCATGCACTAATAGTTGTAAAATACAAAATATGTTTGTCATTGTTAGTAACAACATTATGATTTCTATAAAACTTTAGCGCATAAAACCGATCCAACAGTCCTTTAAACATATTATAACCCAATAAGAAAAACAAAAAATAAAAGTTTCGGTAACTGGAGATGCAAAATTGGTACCTCAGTTTGAAATAAAATTTGCAATTAAGTAATATGTAACAACATCATATTTTAATCAGATTAATCGTTTCCGATCAAATTCAGAAGGTATGGAGAAAAAATAATATTTTATGCAAAATTCTAAGATTTTTGCTTTTCAAAAATTCATAAAAATTCAAAAATATAATAATTTAATTAAGTTATTTAATTGTTTTGGCTTAAGCTCAATTTTCAATTTAATCTTTCGATCAAACTATTTTTTTTTAGAAAGAAATTCTAAAGCATGTAATAATTGAACATACAAAGAAAAATTTGGCTGTATGGAAGGTTGAACTGACATCAGATGTTTCGAGACCACCACGTCTTCTCATCAGAGTTTGTTTTCCACCTAGACGACACTGCGAGCCAGTGATGTTATATGTAGGGAAAAATCCCTATTCGTAGGGATTTTTGTCTAAAAAAGTCACCGTAGGGAAAAAAGGACAGATTTTTCCAAATCATTAAAATGTAGGGATTTTCAAGAATACAAGTTTTTTCGTTATTTTATTACAGCATTTTTAGATTTTGGCCGATTTCGGCAATTTTTGTAATTGCATAAACTATTCAATAAAATTATAAAACTATGGATTTGATTTCTTATCCGAAATGCCAAAATTGGTTAAAAAAGTTCAAAATTTTATAATATTTTGAGTTTGATCCATTATAACTCCGTAATTTTTTATCCGATCAAAGCCAATTAACCAATATTCGACGGGTAATTTAGTAGATATATAACTCATTTTATTCGAAGAAGCCTTTGATTCTGCGCTTTAAAGACGAGTGTGCATCGAAAAACACAAATGTACCGTCGTTATCTGGACAATGGCCGAAAAGATTTTTTCGTGTTTACACATTAGTAATACCTTTAAAAAATGCATTAGAAAATTTTAAACTTTCCAAAAATAAAAGTTTGTAAAACAGTGCAATTCATATAAAAGTGTATATCTTTATGTGTGATGATCCCGATAAAAAGGGAATTTGCCTTCCGTAGATCGAAAGTTAGCTATATTTTCTAAAATTAGATAAAATTATGAAAATAATGCAATATTTTTACCTCGAAATTCTAAAAACTTTTATAACAACTTTAAATACGAACCTTAGCCTAATAATCAATTTAGATTCACAAAGCAAATACGTTCGAAATAATCATATTAATAAAACAATTAGCTACTGGCTTGAGCTTTTCACATGTTTACATGTTCATATATACTTAAGTATAAAATCAAACCAAAAAAGTTTGTCTTGAGTAGAACAAAAATCAGAAAAATGGGAATGAAGAAAAATAAACCGATGGCAACGCTGGGAAAGTGCACTTTAATATCAGCTTGAGAGTGATTTAATTCTCGTATTCAATTTTCGCGAAAAAGTTGTATATATAAGAATTAAAATCACATTCAACAGAGCCACCTGACAAGTGGTGATAGCAAATACACGTGAGCACTGACGATGGAAGTGTAGCGGCTTCCGAAAGTGGCGCTACTCTGTTCTGCTGTGTACGTTGAAAAATTAAGTTGATGTTAATTTTTCCATTGTTCCTTGGAATATTAATCATACCCAATTCTTTCTGAATATAACGTTACGAACCTTAGCCTAATAATCAATTTAGATTCACAACTTTAAATAAATTTTATATATCAATGGCTTAACATAAAAAAGGCGTATCTCGATATTTTCGAAATCGCGTCTTTAACGTTTTCTAGTAGTCAACGTGTCATTACATCCTTCTTAAAGAACTAAGAAAGTTGCAGCTCAGTTTTTTCCTTCTCCTGTAAAACATCGAAAATTCGAGTCAAGCTTTTTTCGTATTAAGCCATATACGTATATGTATGTACATTAAACACAAAGGGGCTTATTTGCATTCATATATTATCATTTAAAGTTGTAGCGATTTTTGGGCGCGTAGGGAAAAGTATGGACTTTTTTTCGGGCTGCGTAAAGACTTTTCAAAAGAGTATATAACATCGCTGCTGCGAGCGACGCAGCAACAACCAGCGAGCGAAAATCCTATTTACATTCTTAACCAATTAACAGATGAGTCGCCATCTCGTCACCAGTTACTCAACTATTATCGGTTTTGAAAGGCTCGGAGCTTGACTAAGTCTTTGTTTATCATGTTCAACTTTTTTATAAGCTTTCTGTTTTCTGTCTTACCAGCGTGAAATATCATCGATATTTTCAAATGCTGGAATTTTATTCAATGTTTATTTTGTCAAACTATATGAGCAGGGGCTATTCAGATATAAAAAATTTCAGTGTAAATTATCTAGTCGGTAACAAATTCAGACAAAAATGCGAAAATGGCGAATATTCGCAAGAACTTGCTAACAGCGGTATGATAAAAAAAATTCGAATATGCTTTAAAAATCGTGTAAATAGAAAGAGCCTAACAACGTGAAAAAATCGCTCTTATCCCGAACATTGCAAACATTCGCTAGAAGTTGGAACATCGGAAACAAGCCCTTACATTCGGTTTTGGAAAAAAACCGCATTATTTAGTACATTTTAATGTTGTAATACAGTTTCATGTTATGACATAAATATTATAAAAGTTAGTATATAAAAAAAATTTTAAGTAAAATAAATTTACATTACTTAATGTTGTGTCCAATTAAATTGGACACTCAATAATGAGCAGTGCGGTTCACTGGTGTATAAACCACAAAGGGATGTGCCGTACCGTGGATGTGGAGTTCCCAGGTGTCTAATCGTCGCTTCCGATATCGAGCTGATTCGATCGAGTTTTCTTAGGTTGCGATTATGACATTCAATATCGAACAAAAGGTTTATATTTTTCGCTAGGGAATGCCATAATCTCAAACTAAGAAAACTCGATCAAATGAGCACGATATCGAAAGCGACGACTAGGCCCCGGATTTCTTCAGAGCACATTCCATTTTTGATGTCGTTATAACAGTAAGCGGTGAGTAGCCTCAAAGCAGAATTCGAACACCCGGCACATACATGGGATTTGTATTCCATTTTCGGTCCCTCGATGTTTATACCACCCATGTTTACAGATGTAGCAGCATGTTCGGTCATACTTCTGTGTGTGCACTGACAACACCGGGCCTTTCGAGCATTAAAATCGACCCTATTCGTAATCGTAATTAAGTGTGTCATTCATGTTCTGCCGCTAAGCCCCAATCTCCAACAGGGTTGGCCTATTACTGAATAAATAAGAATGTCAGATGCTGTTCTCGTCTGCAAAAAAAATAGATAGATTTGAAAGTTTTACAGAGAAGGTCATTAGGAAATATAATAAATATGGTAGGAGAAATAACGAAGCCTTACGTTACCTCTGAATAAATCTTGAGCTTGTTCAATGAGATCGTATAGTGCTCTCTCTAAGAAAGCTCAATATAAATGAAGATATGTCATCACCGACATACAAAAACGTTCGACAAAAGTGAGCCATGCTACACTCTATAAAACACCTTAGAAATATCCAGAGCCAGCACTTAGCTTTCGCCGAAATGGTGTATGGAGTGAGACCATTTTTCAGAAAGGAAGGCCAGTAAGTCGCACGTAGAAAGAGATACTGGAGGTTGCTATGTAACCCTTTGGACTCCGAAAACCCATTCCACTTTGTCAAAAAGTTCACAGAATAATAATTTAATAAAATTTTCTTGGACACCATTCCCCATTTTCAAAATAATATCTTTCTTCTCTAATGTAACGCATTGAAGACAACATTTTGTAGACTATTTTGGTGCAACCAATTAAAATAATAAAGATTGCGTAAATTCAGTCAATCAGTATTTAGAGGTTTGAATTTCTCCACTTCGAAAATAATATGTTCAAACATCATTAACAATTTCTGTTATTTCGATCGAACATTGAACTTTTTTGGAAATGTATTTTTGAAAGAAAGAAAAAAACATGCCTTTAAAATTTATTGATTGTTCCAATTTTGGATTTTGACAAGATATACTGGTTTAGTCATACCGTTTGACTCAGAGTAATATATTATATTGATCCACAAATTATTTATAAGGTTTGAACTAAATAAATGTGTAAATTATAGTGTAAGTAGATGATTGTATCAGTGAGTATGTGTGGTTGTGTGTGATTGTGTTTAAAAATCTAAACAACATAATTAATTTATAATTATTTAATGTCTCTGTAAAATTATCTAGTTTTAATATTTTGTCACCCAAATGAATTTCAACTCTTTGCAAATAGATTTTGTAGTTTTGACACATATTTCTTTTTTTTAACTTTTTTTTGTAAGCTGTCGTTGTTCGGTTTTTTACTATCAGCCAATTTACTTCCTAGCCGCCGTGGCAGTTTAAGATGTGGTTTTTTCTTACGAGCAATTTTTAATTTTGCAATGCGGCTTTTGTTTTGGCTGCTGGCTGCCTGTTTTTTCTTCTTCTTCTTCTTCTGCTCTAAGAGAGTTTTGTGGCAGCCAGTCAATATGTGTTTTAAGTCCGCACAAGTGAATGAGTGAGTCTGTCTGTGCGATTATTTAAGTAAAATACTTGTTTATTTGCCTGATTAATTAACGTTAACATATGGCGAATGTGAATGAGATATCATGCCACATAATATTATTTTAGTATTAATTTTATTCGTACGTAGTAGCTGCTATTTCAGCTGCTTATTTATATATTTTATATATTTTTTTTTCTATTTTTTTAAGCAAAAAATATCACAACTACTTCCTTGGTATTAGCAAACAATGGCAAACAAATATCTTGTTATGAATATTTTAAATATTGTATTTAAAAAACTCTAACAATTTATGTGATTAATGAAAGTATAATTAAATAATTGGATCGATATAAATTATAAGCAAATAAAGAATTACATATAAAAACAGTAAAAAGGTAATTTCATAGCCAATAGACATAGAAACTCTTCTCTGATATCATATCCCATCATATCGACCCCTTTTCGCGAAATGACCGTAAGCGACAAAATTTTAAGTTTTCAGGAGAAGGATTTTTATTGTATTTAAACATGATTTATATTCATAAATTGTCGCTTACGATCACATTTCAAAAGTTATCAACAATTTTGACATTTTCACAATTTTAAACTACGGGTGGGTGGGCTCATAAAATTTTCTTAATAATAAAGAGTTGTTTACAATATGTCGCCTACGATCATTTCGCGCAAAGGCATTTATATGATATCATTTACATATCTGTGATAAAACGAATAAGTGCTTAACTTGACTTAAGAAAAGTAGTTTATCCGAAGGTTTTTTTGTCTGCTGCTAAGAGGATTATATTTTCATATGATTTATATCTTATTTGACCCTTCTTCCTGGTTTAGGTATGATTGTAACCATTGCAACCTTCAGCTGAATGCGATAATATTTAAGCAATAAAACAGTGTTAAAGCAAGATACGCTTAAGCTAAGCACTTATTCCTTATTGAAATATATTTCTGTTTAATAATATTCGTCTAAAATTGCGAGACTAAAATTTTAAAATCCAAAACTATACTTTAAGGGATTATTAAATGAGCTGTGGCCTCAATAGATTTATTTATTTTCTTGTTAGAAGATACTGACGTTTAATTAAATTTTAAAAGCCATATATCTCATTAATTTTTATTCTATAAAAATCTTTTGTATCTAGACTAAGGACATGCATGTATAGTTATATCATCGTCCAATCATTATCATTAATATTGGAAGCATCAAAATGTTTACTTGTACTCTACAGGAATAATTTGCCAACGTTTTTTTTTATCTCAGGAAAAACTATATGTTTTTTTCTTATTTTATATCATAAATAGATGACTGACTTATTGAACCTATTAAATTTCTAATGTTTAGGCAATTTGTAATGTTTACACAATAAAGATAAGTCAGTTAAAATCGGAAAGATGCATGTATATAAGAAAAAGACAGAGGACTGCCTGTTCCGTATTGCTTGTGAAATCGATATGTTCGAAATTGTCATAGCATTATATATATTGTATTCATATATTACAGCCCAAAAGAAAGTTTATTATGAAATTATAATAAACAAAACAGTTACAACAGATTTATTTCAACAGTATGCAACTGTTGAAAAAATCAAGTTGAGCTGCAAACTCTTTCAACATATTTTAAATTTATGCTTTTGTGGTGTCTTACAATAAAATATTTGTTATTTTTTTATTAATTTATGCTTCTTTCAATGTAACCAACCGTTTTTAATGAAATTTAAAGCACAAAAAGACTATGCAATTCATGTTTGTCTGAAACTATACGACCTGTTTTAATGAAATTAAAAGAGCATGCAGTGTCAAGGGACACCGGTTAGTAACGAAGTTCCTGCCGTTTTATTTACCTCAAAAATAATAAATAAAACTATATTTTATGTCAAGTCATGTTAACACAACATGACATGGCATCGCAAAACTTGCAATGACATAACGTTACATGACATGACATGACATTACATGTCATGATATGACATTACATGTCATGATATGATATATTATGACATGACACGGCACAACCAGTACATCTGAAGGGCTACTACTAGACCTCCTTAAATGTAGTAGTACCACCCTTTCCCTTAACCACCGCCGTACTCGTCTCAGCCGGCTTGGGACCAAGCACAGGGGCAAGTGCAGGGGCACCAATGGAGCACCATTTTACGCCCTAAGGACAGCAACATTAGTCGCAGAACTTTGCTTGTGGACAGCCGATCTTTAACCTTCTCCTCAAACGTTTATTCTTAGCGAACTAGAAAAATTGTATATGGAAAGAAGATAGTGGTAATAATATTGAACTTTCCAACATTGAAAGATACAGGAAAGACTTCTGTAGGCAATTTATTCCACATACGAACTGATCGGCCAAAGAACGAAAATTCTCTGTAATGCATACTGTGATTCACTGGCGCATTGAAAAGAACGTGTTGATCAGCGATGCCAACTTTTTTGGACCAAAAAGCACAATAAAATAAAAAAGGTAAAAACAGCTTAAAAAAACACTAAAATATTTTTTAAAAAAACTGGCGTTTTAAACATCAAACATCATTAAAATAAAAAGAATATTTCATTTACACTTCTTATGAATTTATAATCATAAGTTTTTTAGTGTTAATAAATATTATATTAACGAAAGACTAAAGAAACAAACTTTGTATTCAATTCAATTCCTTTCTCAATTTCCGAATTATTTGTTTTTTTTTTTTTGCTTAAAAACTTGTATATGAACATGTTTGTACCATGACAGTTTAATATTTCAGATTTTTTAGCAATTAAATTTACATATTTTACAGTTTCCGAATTCAGTTTTTCCTCCAACATTTCAATAAAATTGTCACTCTGTTATTTATGTGTGAAGGAAACAAGCCAGCAAACAAAAAATGTTAAATAAATAAAGAAAACTGTATGTGATATCAATAAATCTATATTTTTCCCCTTAAACCGGATATTATGAAATTATCCAGTTTGCATTTTTTTGTTTACTATTTTTTCACCGACAATTGCATGTTGAATGTCTGTACTAAATTTTATTATGCCAGTTTTTCATTCAGTTTTTTTAACTGCAATGTCCCAAAAAAGAAAACGCTGCTAACCAGATTTTTTAAGTACTTTTTTGTGTTTAAATTTTATTTTCTTCAATGAAATTGATAAAACTAAAACCAGCTTCACTTGTGATGTCATATGAAAGAAAAATTTGGTTGAAGAAAATGTTTTATTATGTAACTTTAAAATAAATATAAGTAAACATTTTTGTGGTTTGTGCAAAGGTTGTGGTCAAGGCTGTTGAAATTTTTGTTAAATTTTTATATTTTTCCTGAAAACTAATAAGTAATATTTTATGCAAAAAGACATCTGTATAACACAACTGTCACCTAATCAGGCCAATGATAATAATGAAGTTCACTATCATAATGTCTAGATAAAATGTTGGCAGCGATGTGCATTTTTAACTTCCACCTACGCCCAACTATTATTACATTGTATTGAAGCCAGATTTTATCAAAAATGTTTTCCAAAAGTTTTTGGGAAATAAGCCAACACACACACCGGCAAAGTGGTCAAGCATTTAGGATTAGATAAACGTTAAGACTTACCAGCATTTAATATATAATTTTATTTTTAATTAAAAATTTTTGCCATGTCGAATTATTTATTATTTAGGAAAGTAAATTTATATTTTATTTATATTCAAACATTTCATCACATTATATCACAATTTAAACAATTTATTTTACTGTTGAATGATAAAACACTCACACATGCATAAATAATTAATTATGAAAAGTTGTAAGAGTGTGAATCACTTAATGAATGACCCCAGCGATAAAAGGCAACAGGCCTGCATACTTCATGCCTTCTTGAAGGCCTACAAGACCGATACACATGCAAGTTGTCCTTTTGTAGAAGGGAATGTGGAAGTAGTATTTTATTTTTTTATTTTTCGTTGGATAGACATTCCACATTCCATTCTGTAAGCAGGGAAGATAAAAGGAGTATTGTATTTTTAAATTAAAAAGTAAAAAAGTGCATTGGATATAGCAAACATTCTCGTATTCTTTTTCGCATGTAATTTGTATATAAGACTTAAAATTTACATACAAAAGACATCACACATGCTGCTATTATGTTGGAGCTGATTAACTTATCATTATTCCGCCGGAACCACATCATATGCAATTCAATGTATAAAAAACTACTTTGGATGAAAAGAAATAGTTTGAAATAAAAAAAGCATATTAATCAAATCGAAAAAAAGCCGCTATTTAAATACTGAAATAGAAAAAAGGTGCACCTCTAATTGATTTTTAGCAGACCTTCCTTCGATAGCCTTCAAAATAGCATGCCAGAAGAGGCCTGTAAGAATCCCTACATTGGGAAGAGGCTTGGTAGGTCTGCGCCGCAATGACAGCATGGGTAAAAATGAAATGAGTATGGAATGCGGATTGGCAGGCCTTATGTCTGCTAAACAGGCCTTCTAGAAGGCCTCTTTAATTCTGCAATTTACCGCTAAGACTGTTTGTGATGTGTGTTATTGTGTGTGTGTGATTATTTTCTTTGAAAATTACTATAGAATTGGAAAACAAGCTGTAACTTTTGTAATTTATTTAATTTTATGTTTAAAAAAGCGTAAAATTGAAAAACAAACAAAGAAACAAAAAACCATATGGAAAAATTACTGCAACAAATTTTATGAAATAGTTGCATTAAAAATAAATTATGATAAATTACTAAATAACGTTATTATTTTATTATTGCTATTTAAAATATGAGTGAGTTTATTGTTAATTTGGCATTTCAATAAAAGTTTCCTAACAATATGTTTTGAGTACTTCATACTTACATATGTAAAGCTAAACTTATGTCTGGCTGCTTATAACATGTGTTGATTAACTAGTTGCTGCAATGGCTTTTGTTTGAAAATGGACCGCTTTTAGCTATTTTAGTACAAAATGTTTACCGCAAAACTTGAATAAAGCATTTTTTTTTATTGAAAGTACAACATATAAATTTTTAAAAATATATGCAACAAAAAACATGATTGAAATCAAAACATAATCGAGGAATACCTTTTTCTAAAGTAATAAAAAACCACAGCAAATTTGGAAATCTGCATTTGAGTCTTGATTACGTATGTTTTTATAGGGGTTCCATATAAAATATAAATAAATAAGTTGGCTTTATTTGAAAGAAACATTTAATATCAACAAAAGACAAAACGTTTTTGTATTTTAAGTTAAAGAAAAAGAATTTTCACTGAAGGTCTGTGTAATTTAAGCAGTATTCAAAATTTTTTTGTCTACTATATTTATATATCTATTACTACGTTTATACGCAGTACTTATTTGTAAATAAGAACGTAAAGTGCTGCCAAATAGTTTTTACAATAAAAACACTTACTTGCTAGCACTACGTTTTTAATTGCAAATAAGAAATGCTTATAAACAGGGCTCGGACTTTCATGCAACTGAAAATTGTTTTTGGCGCTTAACAAATGCACCTCAAAATGAAAAATATGCACAGAAATATGCATTTACCTACGAAGAAAGTACCAAAACTAAAATAATACGAGTTTTTTTAATATTATTAGTAGAGAAGAACACATAAAACAAACATTATTGGGTCTATTATTTAATGCAGTCGAACTTTAGTTACGCTGCCAGTCGGCAAGTGAAAATTAATGATTGCCAGAAAGGCACTAAATAGCAACTGAAATTGATAGCTCTTATTTGTCAGTTGCTATCAGCGTATCATTTTCAGCAACTGGCACCCCAACTGAGGCTCACTCAGTTGCCATCCATAATCGGTCTATTAAATTTTTTCTTCAAAAATTGAGAAATATGCATCTAAAAAATTTTTTGTTACTCCAAAATTATGCATTTATTGCCACAATATGCAAAAATATGCACTTACCACCAAAATATGCAGAAATATGCAACTGCAAATTGATGCCAAAAGACTTAAAAGTTTATGATTCGCTTAGATAATTAGTCAATACCTCTTTATCTATCACCACAAAAACATGCATTTGCTTCAAAGTCTGAGCCTTGCTTATAAACGAAGTATATGTGTATAATTAATAGGGAAGACAATTGAGAGCGATACCTATTGTTCTCATATAGTACAGCCATGTCGGTTTAGTATT
This sequence comes from Panzeria rudis, assembly GCA_956483635.1. NCBI lineage: Eukaryota > Metazoa > Arthropoda > Insecta > Diptera > Tachinidae > Panzeria > Panzeria rudis. The sequence continues at coordinate 199,423,522 of OY101448.1, forward strand.
TTGGAAGTTATAAGCACAGAAAAAAATATCATCAAACTTCAATTAACAATTTCAATTGTTAATATGTAATTTAAATTCAAACATATATTTTGTTAATACAATAAATTTAGTTGTTGATACGGCGAACACAGAAATTTTTTTCAACAAACTGAACTAACCAAATGTTTTGTTATATATTGTGAAAAAAATTAACAATCATTATTGTTGATATAACATATGAATGCACACACGTAGATGAAACAAAGCAAATCACGTTTTGTGTGTATTCATTATTTGCGTATTTAATAATTAATTGCTCTGTAGGTGAGAGGTAAGAACGTTAGTCTATTAGTCCAGAGGTCATCGGTTCGATTCCTCTCGCAAAGACATTTAGTGTTTTTCGCAGACAAGCAAAATATCGCTTGTTAATACAACAACTATGATAGTTAAAATTTTTTCGAAAAATCAACAATTCATATTATTGATATAACAATAATCTTAATTAAAATAAATTTGAAATCAACAAAAAAAATTGTTAAAAACTTTTTCTGAGTTTCCATTAACTTACAATTACGTAATTGTATTTACAAAAAACGTTTTAGGTTCAAAATCAATTAATTATTTAATTGATATAACAAAAAAATTAATTGTATTTACAAATTTTTTTTCTGTGAACTATTAAGCTTATAAGCGTCTAATAAGCTCACTCATGTGGTAGCCTAAACTAAGATAATAAACTAACCGCTAGTGTTTGTTTGTGCTATTTCTTTTTGCAAGTCATGAGAATAAAAAGAAAAAGAGTTCAATTTAGCCAGACCCCTTATTATGTAACTCGCTAAAGCTAAAGCTAAGTCTCGATCGCTAAAATGATGAACGAATACAAAATTAAAATTTGTTGGTTATAACATAAAACGCTAAAATTTGGGCGGATTCAAAATCGCAACCAAAAACCGATAAATGAACTTTATAGATTTTTAGCGATAGAGACTTAGAGAGCTAAGCTAAAAGAAAATCTATGCTCAGATTTTAATTGACAAACTCATGCAGAAAGCCTTTAAGCCCGACAGAAAGTCAGCTATCAGGAAATTTTACTCAGCGAAGCCATTGTTATAGTTTTCTTGCGAAAATTTTATATGGCTCGTAAATCTATGTGTGAAAATGTTAAATTCCATATTTTCAGATTTACTGTTAAAACTTAGCATATATAAAGCAATCAAGCGTATCATTAGACACAAAAAAAACGAAAGCAAAAATTTCCTTGCCCAATACAAAAAACAAACATATAAAACAATTCCTAATAATTGCAACAAACTTAAAAATAATAAATAACACAGCAACACCTACAATTTCTTTCACTTTTCGTTTGTTGTATTTTGTTTTAAGCCATAATAAAAAAATCAGTTCATTGAAATTTATGTAGGCTATGAAAATGTAAAATAATATATAAATTTAAAATAATATACAACAAAACTGTAACAGCTACAAATATAGGGTGACTCGATATATAGCGATTGTTTTTTCAAGTGATGTTTAATAGTTACACTGCACAATAATATTAAAATTTTTGTAGAGGGCTCCAAAAAAATAAATAAATAAATATGTATGTACGTGTATCAGTGTTTTGAAAGTTTAAATCTGGGACTAGTTTTAGTCGGATTTTATGTAAAAAAAATATCACGAGCAACATTTTTGTAAAACATTTTAATCCGCTATATATCCATTGAAGAGGACTTTTTTCTCCCTTACAGCTTACAAGATTTCCTATTCCGAGTCACTATAATTATGTGGACTATGTGGAAAAGGGGGAAATTTAACTCCCTCTTAAATGAATCCCAAAGCTATTTTCGTATTTATCATGGCTTCATTGATAAGGTAACTTGTCACACTCTTTTAGACTTTAAACCACCAAACTGTAGTGGCTAGTACCGAAGAAGATCGAAAAATCTTGAACTCGGCACCGATCAGCTGAAATGGGCATCGTCTGCTTATTTTGCAATTCTATTTGGGCCAATAACATATCATATAACATATCATATAAATAACTACTGACTATAGGTTTGAAGCCGGACGACCATAGATAACGCCGTAAGTTCGTTAATATTGTGGGGGAAATGTTGAAAAATCATCTTCGAGGCACTTCGAGCTAATCTGAGACGGTCATCATTTCACTGATGTTCTAGTCCATATATAATGGCATATATGTTGCTTTATTTAATTTTATTTTCATTTCCTTTTTATCTGGTCTCCCTTTAAATGCACATACTTTCATAAATGAAAACTCCCAGCAAACATATCTATTTTGCCGAAGTGTCTGACTTCTAAGACTTTACCAGGCAATCAAGCGACTTGTCTAAAGTTCCTTCAGACATTAGATGTAATAGCCATTCAGTTTTCTGGTACGAATTTTCGGTACATTTTTTTAAATATTATCCAATTAATATCAGACTAGTCTGCACATTAGTTTGAAGGCAATTTAATTATCTTTAAAACATTTAACAGAATAGTCTGCATATTTTCTAGCATACGACTTAAAACATTTAGTAGTCACTTCTGCACTTTGTCAGATTATAGGTTTCGTAATATTTCTCATTTATCTGTTGGGCGTTTTCCAAAATTGAGCTGATATATCGAAAATTTCTTTAGAATTTTCCTGGAAAATTCTTCATAATTTGTAGAAAACTCTATTGGGCATTTCGGCAAAGTTCTTTGAATTTCCTAAAACAAAGAGGTCCTGTTTCTTTTAAACCAATCATATGATGTTTCGCACGTTTTCGTACCGACTTTGGCAATTTGTGAAAACTCTCTAACCGACTTCGGATAGAAATCGGCAAAAAATGTTTGCGGGGCTATTTTAAAGATATATGTATGGTGGCATGTATCAACGTAAGTATGTACGTATTTAAATGTTTAAAGATATTTTAAAATTCATTGTTAGATACAAGTAACGATAAATAAATACATGTAGTTTGCAATAAAAAAATTTAATTTGCTTTAATTTGCGTGAAAACTGTGCACATTTTAAAAATTTTCTACCGATAAAAAAAACCTAAAAATGGTACATCGTTAATCTTTAATAAAAAAAAGACAAACAAATAACTTGATCAGCTTCTATAAGATAAAAATAAATATCTAAAAATTTTATCAAAATCGTGGTATTGATGATCGTAATTTTTTTAAATTGTGTTTTTAGCGCAGTAAGCTCAAATAACAATTTTTTAGTGCAAGTATTAAAACTAAATATTTTTAAATTTTCTGAATATGGTAAAAATAATAATAGCAAAATTTGCATAATATAACAAAAGAATTTCGATGTGAAATATTATAAAACTGTTTTTCTTTTAAGGCAAAAAGAAAACATGAAATTATGGAAAATTTGTTTATTTTTATAAATTTCCTTGCAAGAAAATTTCGTAAAAATATGCAATTTTAAATAATTTTATTTTATCTACACATGCACAAAATATGCAACTATAAATAAACACATAATATATTCTACAGAGTCATATATGTATTATTAACATATTAAACTAAAAGACATGCAAACATTAAAAAGCTAAATTATTATTTTGTATATTTTCTTTCAATTCAAAGTTTTGCAATAAATATTTGTGTGTCTGAGTGTTGCACTATAAATAAGTCTACTAAATATATAGAAAACTAAGCAAAACAAAACAAAAAAATTTTTTGTGTATTATAAAGAAAACACAGGCCAACAAAAAAAATGTTTTTAATATTGTTGTAACTTTTTCGAAAGGTATTTATATTTTTAGTACAAAGTTGTAGATGTTCATTAATTTAATATTTTTTTGGAATAACTTTGTGTTAGAAAATAGCAAGTGTTTCACAAGAAAAACTACTTGGTGAGGCTTGTACTTTGAAAACCGAAAGCTTTAAAAAAAACATTTTTTTGGACTTCACTAAACTAAGAATCGGCTAGAAATTTGAAAAAGTCACAATTTTTAGGAAAATGTCATCGCTAAATAGTGCCCCTGTGGCTGAGTGGTAGCGATGCTAGTCTGTCAGTCCAGAGGTCGTGGGCTCGATTCCCGCCATAGGCCCTGTTTGTTTTCCGCAGACAAGCTAATCGCTTCGCGGGTTGTGTTTGTTTATAAAAAAAAAATATTTAAATACAAATGTAACGAACAAAAGTAGAGCACTTACTATGGTTGTCAAAATCAACTCCACAGCACAGTATTAAATTAACTTCCCAGTAAAAAAGACACTCCAAAGAAGTCATTCATTATATTCAGAAAGAATTGGGTATGATTAATATTCCAAGGAACAAGGGAAAAATTAACATCAACTTAATTTTTTCAACGTACACAGCAGAACAGAGTAGCGCCAATTTTTTCCTTGTTCCTTGGAATATTAATCATACCCAATTCTTTCTGAATATAACATTACGAACCTTAGCCTAATAATCAATTTGGATTCACAAAGCAAATACGTTCGAAATAATCATATTAATAAACAATTAGCTACTGGCTTGAGCTTTTCACATGTTTACATGTTCATATATACTTAAGTATAAAATCAAAACAAAAAAGTTTGCTAGAACAAAAGTTTGAGTAGAACAAAAATCAGAAAAATGGGAATGAAGAAAAATAAACCGATGGCAACGCTGGGAAAGTGCACTTTAATATCAGTTTGAGAGTGATTTAATTCTCGTATTCAATTTTCACGAAAAAGTTGTATATATAAGAATTAAAATCACATTCAACAGAGCCACCTGACAAGTGGTGATAGCAAATACACGTGAGCACTGACGATGGAAGTGTAGCGGCTTCCGAAAGTGGCGCTACTCTGTTCTGCTGTGTACGTTGAAAAAATTAAGTTGATGTTAATTTTTCCCTTGTTCCTTGGAATATTAATCATACCCAATTCTTTCTGAATATAACGTTACGAACCTTAGCCTAATAATCAATTTAGAAATCATTCAAATGCAGAGTTTGCGATCCAGAAGAAATCCAAATTTAGATAATTTCTGATGATTTTTACATAGGCTTGTCATACCTAAAACATCTCTTTTTCGATTCCTAGTCACTGAGTTGGAAGCGATACTAAGAACATTTTCCTTTTTGACGTTCTATAATGATATTTTGCTCTAGTAAAAAGGTAAAAAATTAATAATTTTTGCAACATTTTACTTTTTATGCGAATTTAAATGCGAAAACAGTGTTTTCCTGTAAATTTCAGTAAATAACTATTAATTTTTAGACGAAAATTGGTTCATAGATATCTTTAAAAAAAATAGATTTTTAAAAAGCATGGTGGGTATTTTCGAAAACTATAAAGTAATTACAAATTTTTGTATGACTGAAATAAATTTTTACTTGCTTTTCTACTAATTATCTTAATATTTTTAATACAGATTCTTTGGAAACTATGAAAATATAGCTCCTGAAAAATTATTTCTAGTTTATATTACTGTGTTGATATTCCAAATAACGCCATAGCACTTTCGGGAAAAGAGCTTTCGAAATTATTCGGGACTACTGAATGACAAATGTAGATAGCAATGTTAGTTCTTGCGATGTGTGTCCTAGTAACTACGTATTGCTTGTGCTACGATAACTCAAATTAACAAATTTGAATTTCTCCAAGTCTCATACTCCATATAAAAAGCTATCAAAAAAATGTCAGTTCAATCAGTTACGATTAAGACGAAGTTTAAGCAAATGCTCCATCCCTTTCTGTCTTTTATGTCTCATAACTTAATAAATATAGTATTTACAAAAAAAATTCCAAACGGTTGTTGTATGTAAAGTTTCCAACAGCTTTTGTCTTATCGACTTTCATCTAAATTGAATATTTAACAAAACAAACAGCAATATCGAAAAAAAGCCATAACAATTAAAATTTTAAAATGATTACATCAAACTTACTCGTAAACTTACTCGTTTCCTAGAACTGAAAGCTGTTTATTTAGTAATTGGGCACCTGAACGTGAATCTGCACTCCATTTTCTTTTAATCAGATCTAGTATTTAAGATACAACCTTATCCAAAAATTGAAGGCACTTGCACGACATATCCCAGCAAAAAATAATCTAGATTTTGGAAGCAGTACTGGCTTTTCCTGTTATACAAATGCGCTTCATAGTAGCGGCAAATGTATTGCCTAAATATATGCAACAATGTATGGCAAGAAATGCTTGAGCTTTTTTGTATATTTATTTGTCGTCCACTTAACAAACAAATTTTTGAACATTCACTTACAATGGTGCATTCAAGGAAGCGCTACTGTAAGACAGAGATTATAAAAGTATACATTTTACGAAGAATGACGATAAGTTACGATCATAAAACGACAAAACTATAATATGATTTTATTATATACTCAATGCGCTGAAATAAGCACTTAACAAGAAATGCTCCTAAGTGGGACATCGCGAACAAATATCATGCAATACGTAAGCATGTAGTTTTTGCTGGGATATTGGCATAACTGGAGGAGCGTTGTTCGCCCAATCGACGACCGAACATTGTTTCTAAATCTGCCTATTAGTTTCAGAGATATCCTAAAAGTTTTAGCCTAAAAAATTATAATTTTTTGAAAATTCCTTAATTTGAAGTTAATGTAACAATATTGTTAAGTCTAGTAAATAATTTCGAAGATATGCAAAGACGAAAAAAAAGATATGTAGAATTAGAAAAAGTTTGATAATGAAACTCTGCGGACATAAAACTAAAAACATGTTACGACTACAACGAAAAACTTCTTATCAAAATCATTAAACAAATTTTGATTTTGTTCTTAATTAAATAACAATACTTCAGTGACTAATAAATCCCATGCAGAAGTTACACTGTTGAACTGTGTAATAAAAAGAAAATATATACGAAATATTCAAAACTAAAATTCATACTCAAAGATGGAAAGATGAATAAAAGATTAGTCAAAGAAAATAAAAACACAGGTGAATTATATCCAACATCTTCCGGGTGATTTAATTTGAGCAAATTAAAAATGTTACAGTTTACATTGTAAATAGAAAAGTGTTTTTTACACAAATTTAACAACTATTTTTCAAATTGTATTCACTGTGTTTTTGACTATAAGTTTTCAAAGTAGGCCAGTGGATTAAGTTTATAAATTATAAAATTGATTTCATAAAATAAAATGATAGTTGTTCTTTTTAAATGGAGGATTAAGAAATCTATAATAATTTATGCACATACTTAGTACAACTTCCTTGCACAAGTATTTAAATTATCTCTCTTACAGTAAATATGTATGTACTGTTAATGTTAATGTTAAAGTAAAAAACAAAAACCCCTTTTTGTGCCTTAAGTCTTTAGTAGTTTTGGTTGCATTTTAGTCTTAAATTAAACTCAATTACACTTTTTTACTTGTAAAAACAACCCGATTATATTATTTAAGTGTTTATGATTGCATACATGTCTACTTAATAACTAAATCAAACTTAAATTTCTAAAAGTATAACTTGTAAAAAATATTTCATATTTGTTGCAATAATTTTATTTCCATAAATAAAAACTTTAATAACTTAATGCACAGTTGCCAAATACTCTTGGCGAGTTTGGTTGATGAATTTATCATACCAGTCAGAGTTTTTACCAATAGAAATCGATTTGACTGTGGTAGAACTAATGGAGTTACTGTCATTTAAAGTGGTCATTTTAATAGCTGCTACGTGTAAAGAGTTTTGTGTATTGTTTTCTTGAGGCTTAATATATGTGGCATTAGGCGAAGAACTATTTACAGGCAGAGGTAAAGGTTTCTCCAAATTGGCTGTATTAAAGTCATTAGTTTTGTTGAGTACGGGTATAGGCGTTTCCCCTAATCCTTCATTTAAATTTATTTTCAAATTATCGCTGGGCAATTCAAATGACACAATAGGAAATTCTGCAGGTATAAATTTATTAATAGTCTCAAATCCTACAGAGGTATCCTTCTTTTTCGGATCATTTATTAAAGGAGCTTCGCCATTTATAACTTCCAATACAGCAGGATTAATTAATTCTTTCTCCAGCTCGGGAGGATTTAAATCAATACCATGCTCTTCTTTAACTGGTTTTACTGGCAATAGAATGGAAGTTAGATTTAATTTTTCCTTGCCATCGTTGATATTTTCCGATTCCATTGATCCTATAGGATTTTCAGTTATACTATTAGGTATCCGAGTTGGCCAATTTTTTCGCCATTTTGGCTCATCACCAGGCTGAAAATTTTGCGATTGACTTAAATAACCCAGCTCACTATCAGCTAAAAAGTGTGTGACCATGACACTGCCATCAGGTCGTACATAACCATATGAACCTTTTGTGGTACCATTCACATAACGATGCTCATCACGAAATTGTATGTTACCAGATGCTTTATCATTAACTTCAAATCCAAAAGCATAAGTATTGGGACCTGTTTGTTCAAAGCCAAGGAATGAAAAATCGCAGAAATGTGGTTTACAAGTTACTGTTGCAAAAAAAAAACTTAAAGCTAGAGCTTTAATTGTTAAAAGCTTACCAAATATATTGTGGCGGTAATATGATGTTGTAGGGCTTTTACGATCAACATCATCATCATTGCTGTTAGCTGGCAACGTTTTGCTGCAAATCAGGCAAATTTTCTGAGTTACCACGATGAGCTTTAATGAAGAAAGAAAAAGAGTATAGTTTAAGGAGTTTTATTTATTAATAATAAACAAAATCAAAAATATTTTTATTTTTATTTTTAATTTTATTAATTATTCTCTTTCCTCTCTCTCTCTCTCTCTCTCTCACTCTATTATTATCTTATTATCAGGGCCGTGGTACATGGTTTTGTTTTTTGTTTCTTGTTTGTTTTTGTTTTTGGTGAAGTTTTGATTCAATCAAAATGGAAGGGAATTTTAAATCATTTAGATGTTGAACAGTTGGCTCTTGTCCAGACAACAATGATCTATAAACAAAGCAGTTGCTGTAAAATACCAACCAATCAATTTGATTGGTTGTTATATACGAACTAAATTTTATTTTCAGAACACACACTTTATATTGAATTCATTACAGTTCAGATGTATAATATTCGATGTATTTAAACATAACGTCCTTAAGTATTCACTAAAATAAATTTCAATACATTTTTTATTGGATACAAACAATGATTGATTGATGTAACGTGTTGCAATATAATAGTATTTAACAAAGTTCACAAAACTTTTAAATATTTAGAAGTACACACCTACGCTGTTACCTTAGCGTGGTAAAAAATCGTAACGCTCAATACACAAGACTGCAGGCAAAAACGATTAAAAAAAAAATATATATATATATACATATATATATATATATATATATATATATATATATATATATATATATATATATATATATATATATATATATATATATATATATATATATATATATATATATATATATATATATATATATATATATATATATATATATATATATATATATATATATATATATATATATATATATATATATATATATCTATATATATATATATATATATGTATATATATATATATATATATCTATATATATATATATATATATATATATATATATATATATATATATATATATATATATATATATATATATATATATATATATATATATATATATATATATATATATATATATATATATATATATATATATATATATATATATTATATATATATATATATATATATATATATATATATATATATATATATATATATATATATATATATATATATATATATATATATATATATATATATATATATATATATATATATATATATATATATATATATATATATATATATATATATATATATATATATATATATATATATATATATATATATATATATATATATATATATATATATATATATATATATATATATATATATATATATATATATATATATATATATATATATATATATATATATATATATATATATATATATATATATATATATATATATATATATATATATATATATATATATATATATATATATATATATATTATTTTTCAAAAATATGATGTGTAAAATTAGAGAAGCAAATGCAAAAACTCTAAGCTTGTTATAAATTTAATGCCGTTTTTGGAAAAATTCATGGTTTCTTAATGTGAAAAATCAACAGCATGTGCTACGGACACGCCATTTTGTATGAAGAGAGTAAAAACAATATTTTCCTTCTTCGGGTTTAGGACATAACATACATTTAAATCATCCTAAAGCAGTTTTCATTTTAAAATTTCTGTTTTTCTGAAATATTTTACTGTACTTTCAACGGACATGAAAAAAAACATTTAAATGAGCCTTATACTAAGAATGTGCCTTATAATAAGTAATAAGTCATTTCAGATAGATAAATAGTTGTTACATTAAAATATTTAAAAAATTTTTTACTAATTAAAAAATACAGAAGAATATATCAACGGCTTACATTCAAAAGCCTCTATATTCGATTTTGAAAAATCACTTTTTGGTGGCAAAGTATTGGTAAAATAAGCCGCATTTATGGTATAAATTTTAAAGTCACAAAAAAAAATTTTTTTATATTAGTACGTAATTTTTCCGACTTCCGACTTATAGAAAAAAAACTTTTTTGAAATTTTTTATACTTTATTAGTGATTTCTTCAATATATTTAGACATTTTTCATGAGCATGCGGCCTTGGCCGTTTCTAATCAATATTAAGGGTTGTTTCCTATGTTACAACTTCTCAGGAATTTTCGCAATGTTCGGGATAGAAGTGACTTTTTGCAAATTGTTAGGCTTCTTTACCGTTTCCACGATTTTTTAATATTAGTATGTAATTTTTCCGACTTCCGATTTATAGAAAAAAAAAACTTTTTTGAAATTTTTTATACTTTATTAGTGATTTCTTCAATATATTTAGAAATTTTTCATGAGCATGCGGCTTTGGCCGTTTCTAATCAACATTAAGGGCTGTTTCCTATGTTGCAACTTCTCGCGAATTTTCGCAATGTTCGGGATAGAAGTGACTTTTTGCAAATTGTTAGGCTTCTTTATAGTTTCCACGATTTTTTTAAACCATATTAAACTTTGTTATCATGCCGCTGTTAGCAAGCTTTTGCGAATTTTTGCAATTTTCCCGATTTATGTAGATTTTTTTCCATACCTTAGAGTTTTAGAGATTTTTAATTAAAATTATGGCTTATTTAAAGTTTTGCAATTTTTCGCGAATTTTCGCTTTTCTCGCGATAGACGTAATTTTCCAAAGTTTATATTTTTTTACATTTTTTGCGCATTTAATAAATCGTAATATTTTAATCATTCTTATATAAGCAAGTTTTTGTAAATTATCGTAATTTTCGCAATGTTTCCCGAGGTCTTGACACTCCTTACAGTTTGAACAAGATTTAATCATACGATATTATGAAAATATTAGATGATTTCAATTTAAATTGAGCTTATTTAAATAATATTTTATGAGATAGAGGATTTTGCCTTCGTAAATTGAAAATTTAAGTTGATGTTAATTTTCCCTTGTTCCTTGGAATATTAATCATGTCCGATTCTTTCTGAATATATTGTCACGAACCTTAGCCTAGTAATCAATTTGGACTCAAAAGCAAATAAGTTCAAAATACTCATAATAGAAACAAAAAAGGTTCCTTTATAGAAACAAATAAAGGGACCTTTTATTTAATTTTGGAAAATGTCATAATCTTGAATCGTTGGGCTGGCTGCGCAGCTAAACCATTTTTATGGAGACTAAACTGAACCAGCATGGCATTACAAGTTTTCCAATTTATTTTAAAAATATTTAAAACTACTTCTCGTGTTTACTTACACTAATAACAACAAGTGTTTTGTTATACATTTTTTTATTAGTAATTTGTTTTTATTATAATTTGCTGTTGTCCTTTTATTAAATTTTTGGCTTTCTTTAATTTTTAATATATTGTCTTTTGCAAATTTGTTGACTTACACACTCTTTTGCTTATCAAATAATACTAATTCGCACACGAAGATGTTCTACTAGTTTATTGTGACTTTTTAACTCATAAATGAAATATATTTAATTTTATTCATTTTACTTCTAGTACTTTACTAGTTACCTTATTTGAAAAGGCGTCAATAATGTTAATTTGTCATAATTGGCTTTTCGAAAACAAAAAGCTGAGATTTTAAGCAGAGATGGAACCGTGAGCAACTTTTCACCCACAATAATGCACCCTCACGACGATACAAATCATGGATAAATTTGCTTTTTGGATCATTCTTAGTTACTAACCACAACTGGCACCATAATCACTGTGGACAATCAGATTTTTTAAACAAACCTAAATGTCGTCAGAATAACAAATAGAGCAACAGGCAAATATTGATTCATTTATCATTATCAAACTCAATATAAAGAACGAAAAGAAAATAGTTATTAAAAAATAAACAGCAATTTCGTGGGCCCGTACTCAAAGGAATCTTATTGTTTTCGCTACGATGCCCCCTAGTCTGTCAAGTATTAGTTATTTGGGGGCTGGTGCGAACTTTTATATCGTGAGCCATAACAGCGTATGAGTAACTATTACCGCTGCAACAACAGATATGGAGAAAATAATAGTGCTAAAAATTAAGAGAGTCCTAAATCAATTAATATTGGCATTGAGCTGTAATTTAAGAGCTGTAATAGGTAGACACTTGAATTGCTGCAGCTAGCGTACTGTTATGGGAAATAATGAAATTTGGAGATTGAGGCGTATGTTGGAAATCGTCACAGTTAAATACTTAAAATTAATTCAGGGGGAGTGTATCATTATAGGGTCTACAACAAGAAATACTAAAAGTCATACAAAAGTTACAAATTGAAGTAGGGCGGATATTGCCAACGTTGCAAAACAATGAATTCCAACTCACAACAGGATGTGTAAAAAATACCAATATTGATTAACCACTATAATGAAGCTTTAAGCTTTCATTCATTCCGCATCAAATTCTGATTCAGGACCCTCTAACGTCCTAACAGGACATCGCAAACGTCATTCCTCGCAACGTGAACCCGATTTCTGTAGCGAACGTCATAAAGTAGTTGCATAAAAAAGCGGTCAATGAAACTATAAACTGCTATAGATACAACAAGATTCTCAATACCCGAACTCCCACAATATGTGACAGTGAGCGCCAACTACCCACACAATTTAGCTCACTCCTGGCACGGTTGAGAGGGGGATGGCGTAGAATAGCTCCCGATGCCTTAATCAAGTCGCCAGATTGCCTCCAAAGCCCTCACGAAACTGCGCACTTGTTTAACTGTACTAATGAGACTAAATCTTATTGCCCTGTGGATAAGACCTGCTGCATTGGCAGGGTTTCAGCAGCTCCACCCGCTGCCCGATTAATGTTAAATATTTCAAGAATGAGCTTGCGACAACAGCAGAGTAATATAATTTTACAATCTAATACATAGACAATTAACATTTTTGCAGATAGTGTATTATTATGGGTGCTAAAACCACAAGTACTTAAAATTAACACAGCTGAAAGTTAAAGGCTGGTCGCATACGCAATATAATTTTTTTTTGTATTGTACCTAGTTCGCAACTTTAGAGGAATTATATAATTAGTTTTATTTCATCGTCCATTCTTTTGCTCTGGTTTTCGCCAGTGGTTACAGTTCTAGTCAAGTACTTATGCACCCTTATTTAAAAATTTTGCTCCCATTACAAAACGAAATACTCACAAGAAACAGGCGAAATTAGTAATGCGATTATATTTCATACAAAACTTATTTCAAGATTTTGAGGTAGTACATCATTTACTTTTATATTTAAGAACTGTTTTCGGAAATTTCTTTTATTCAATTATTCTATAAAAGACTGCTTTTAAATTTCATAATTTTTTTAAAAATTTTCAAGTGGAAATTTTTCTTCAACTATGTAGGAAATTATCATTTCTGTCATTAGGTGAAAAATAGAGTGTTGGTAAATATGAAAGAAAATAAATAAAAAATAAAATATTCGGACACTAGTTTTTCAACACGACTCACGCATCCGTCTCTAATTTCAAGTGGGTATTGTTATCAATTATTAATTAGATATAATTAATGGTCATGGTAAATACGAATTTAGCAAATAATTTTAACATAAATACGTGAGAAGGCCTTAAAACTAAAAAGCAGCAAAGTATCATGTCATGTATGTTGCTTAAGTCTTTTGTTTTTCTTAGCTTAAACGTTCCCTTCAAATGGAGAGAATATTTGAAAGCCTAAAATATAATAAGTACTCCTATGATTTGTTTAATTTTTTTATATTGATTTTTTATTTTCTTTATTTACATAAACATATTGTTTTGTTGCAAATGATTTGTTAAACGTAAAAACATATACACACATAAGTATAATACAATAATTATAAACATATTAAAAGAATATACAAAAAATAGTTTAAAGAGTTATACACATAGAGAGAAAGAGCAAAATATTAGTATTTAATAATATAACAAATTACTCTTACAACTTTTATATTTAAAATTTATTTACATTAAGAGAATTTCTTATAAACATTTAGTTAGATGTAGTGAGAGGGAGAGAGAGTGAGAGTGAGAGATAGAAAAAATATACAAAGAATTTGGTGAAAATTCTAAAAGCTAGAGTCAAGTAGAGACTGTAATATTTACAATTAGAGTAATAAAGTCTGAGCTTAAGTTTCCATAAGAGCTAAAGTTATATGAGATTTGAGAAATTCTAGTTATAAAATATAAATGCACATGAAACTAGTTTCAAAAGTAAGTTTATTTACACCAGAGTAGAGCAAACATTCAGTGATATCCGAAGAAAGAAAGTGAAAATTAGAATATATAATTTTAAAATTGAAAATATTAATAATGCACAGTGACCGGCTCTGTTGAAATTGAAAATCTCTTTTTTTATTTTAATTTAAAAAATTACACATAAAGAAGGATAAAGTCAATAAGTAATTAGCACATTATCACACATTTCCCAAAAAGTATTTAATTGTTTTAAAAAAGACATTATAAAAGCGATAAATTATGATGTTTAAGAGTAGAGAAGTAGTTTATGCTCATTAAATGGCACCTTGAACTTAAGCAGCATAAATATTATGCAAAAAACAACCAAAATTATTTAAAAAAAGAATTTCTAAAACAGTAAACATTATTTTCAAAGCTTTTTATCTTTAAGAGAGAGTGATATTTCTAATCAAAGCAAAGTTGTTTGTTCTCTATAAAGAGCAAGAAAGTTCACTAGATAGTAAAAGATATATAAATAAATATTTACAAAAGTGAAATATAATTAAAGTTAAGAATAGACTATGAGTATTTAGAATATAAAATTAATAGACGGTGGTTTTCTTCAATGCTCTTCAAGACAATAAAACTTACTTTGCTTCCCTTAAATATCTAAACCAATTGAAATAAAAGCTTTATCTACTCTTAAGCCAAAAAAATCGCTTATATGATGCTTTTTTATAAGCAAATGAAATGAAAAGAGAATCATTAAATGAATAAAAAGGAAAAATGAATACAAAAATATGTCTTGTTTTTTGTTGAAAAATTAACTTAATGAACTTACTACAAAACAAAAATATGAAATAAAATCGTTTGTTTCCTTAAATACGAATATATAACCGGAAATGAAAAGAACATTTGATCTTTTTACAAATATTTTCTTCGTTTCCGTTTTACCCCTTTTCTCTTTTTCATCGTCGTTGTTTCTTTGTTACTTAAATACTTAATTATTTTCAAATACTAAAATTCTAGACCATTGAATATAAAAACCATACCGTAATCCAGTTCATAGCAAATTTGTCCTTTCCTCTCTTCATTAGTCTCTGTCAGCATGTCCTTTCATTTCTTTTCAGTTTTGTTTCGTTGCATTACATCCCTGACATTCCTTATTTTGTCTTTTTGAATTAGATTTAAATTTGTATCATCTTCTTTTAGGAGAAATTAATAGTGGTGCAACAATGGAGCTGGGGCATGAGCGTAGATGGGAGCATGTACTGGAGCATGGTGTGCTGGTGCGGTCTTGTGTACAACGGCATTGAAACCATTGTGATCATCGGCAGTGTAGTCAACGGTACGTACTGAACCATCAGGTTCAACTAAGGAGTATTGACCCTTGACTACATCACCATCACGTTCTTCAGCTTGTGATTTAATGTCACCGGTATGGGGATCTTTAATGCCATAGTTGAAAGAGTATTTGGGATAGGCCTAAAAATAATATCGAAAAAAAAATTATTATTCGAAACAAGATGCTGATTGCGTTTGAAAACTATTGTAATAATTACCACAGGTTCTGCATGAGCATGTGCTAAGACGGGTGCATGGGCTAGTACGGGGGCAGCATGTAACAGGGGACCATGACCGTAATGACCTAATTCAATTGGAATGGCTTGGGCGGCAACAGCAAGTAAAGCGATAGCAATGAAGTACTGTGTGTTTAAGGGAAAAAAAATAATTTAAAAATTAAATATTAAAAGACAAATGTAAGACTTTAAGTTCACAAAAATATAAATAAAAAAATTACAGTATGAAAATAAAAATAAAATTTGTATAAGGAAGATGCTTTACATATACTTATATATATTACAATGTATCTATATATTTATTTAATAGACGAGATGCTTTTATGTTATGCAATTGGTGTTCACATCATACAGCCGATTTTAACCAAATGTATACTATGTCACAGATATATATTGGCAGATTCGCACAATCTATATATTGTTAAAATCGGTTTATTATTTTGAGAGCATTTACAAATGCTGCTAATACATGCGCACATGATAATTACGCATGTATTAATTAGCTTAAATAAATTTTGTTTTTGCCAGTAGGTATTTTTTTCTCTGTTTTGAATTGGTGTTGTTGTGAGGAGGTCATAATACCAAAAGGAAAAAAATTGGTTTTAGTTTTAAAGTATTTCGCTATTGTATTTTACCGTTGTGTTTCAATTTCAGTATAGACAAGATGCTGATTTTAAGAGACTTTGTATGAAACTTCAAGTTTGTTAAGAGTTTATGAAGTTACTGAGACCGGTTCGAGTTCTAATACTTTTTACAAAGAGAAACCTGTCACTTTTATATGCAAATGGTGTATGCATTTTTCTATTGAAAATATTTCGATACCTTGTAAAATAGTTTATCTTAATATCAGGTTCAGTGTCCTAGTTTCATTATTCTCTTCCCATTGTTTATTTTTTTAATACTTCTATTTTTACAAGTCCTGAGGTTTGGAAAATACACTGTTCAATATTACACCAATTTACAACTTTACTATAAGTCACTAACAAAAAGACGAAACCCTTGAAACTATCGTTGTAATAATATAAAATAAGTCAGTTGTATTGCATTGGTTTTCAAATCGATTACAACGAAATTAGCTTTCAAAGATTTTGTGTTTCCAAATGGGAGCATATGATGTAAAAAAGCATGATTCTTCTAAGCAGCTTTGTAGGCTAGAAACTTCCTTCTCTGTCTTACAAAGCGGCTCACATGTAGGTTGAATTTTTTACTAGGACTTTTTTCCAAATATTAAATTGTTTTCAGAATTTTTCAAATTTTCTGATTTAATTATTACTGGTAAAATGATTTCTATAAACACAATGGAGCACTTCTGCTGTTCAGTCCGTGAAAAATTAAGCAAAACCTTAATATATTCAAATCTTTCAAACTCTTATTACACTTTTCCGCAGCGCAACAATTCTTTACTACCATCACTTTTAATGCAAATATATTGTTATTTAAAGCTGTATATTGTGTATTTTGTACTTAAATAAGCACCAATATTAACTTTGGGACTCATTTTATATCATTATAAGAATCCTTTGCCAATATTAGACTTATTATATATCAAATTTTCTTTAAATATATCACATTTTTATAAAACTTTTTAGATCTATAAGAATTTTAGATATTTTTCCTTCTATATGTACCTTCATTTTTATACTTTGTTGATTTATTTTTTTAATCACAAGAAAAGGACACGCACACACACGAGATCTTTGAGAAAGATTGATAACGATTTTCTAAAACAAAAATATTAGAGCAAAATTTTAAAAATTGTATAATCTTTTAATACAAATCTTATGGCTTATTTTATATGTTAAACCATAATACTTTGTAGTATAGTTTTTATTATAATTGTGGTATTGAATACACACCGTTTGCAAGAAAACGTTGAACTGATGACTATTTCAAATGACCAAAACTATTTATATACGTTACAATTGCTATTCCAAATACTGCAAATAGCGACTGCACATCCAAAACCTTTAAATGAGACAAACAACGACAACGAATACGAAATCTGCTGCTGCTGCTGCTGGAAAAAATAAAAGACAAAATTTAAAGAAACCAACAAACATTAGTCTAAAGATGCAAACAGATATGAGCTCTCTAACAATGCAACAAAACATATTAGACATCTATGAGTATGAGTACTGCATGGCAGCATAAGTGCTTACTAAGTGCATTACACTATTTCATTGCGTGTGTGTATGTTTTTCTATTTGTGATACCAAAATGCAGTCATCAATATGGTAAAATTTTATCAACAATTTTTTATGTCTATTATTTACCATTTCATATGCACCACAACCACATGTGAAATTTTAAAAAACTTATTTTTTTCTTGCTTTAAGAGTAGTTATTCTTAAGACTTGAGCCTAAAGAAAACCACGCATGCGCAGCAGCTTCGGTTGAATGCGAACATAAGGCCACCGCAAAATATTCACACAGTTTTCGTATTTTGTGTGTGTTTTTCTTTACACATGAAAAATATAAAACAGTTAGCTACAGTGGCACAATAAAATAAATCAGCTTAAGAAAGTATATACAGATTTTTTTATTTTTTTATAAAAGCAGTTCTATCTCTGGCGCCGTAAAACTTTGCACATTTTTTGTTAAAGTTTAAGCTTTTTTAAAAACTACTAAAAACGCAAAGGATGGGATTACGATGAAAACCCATGTTTTGAGTTTAACAAAAATTTAAGTGTGCTAATGCTGGATACTACTCCGAGAAAAAAGTAATGTGAGCCCTAGTAAATATTTTCTACTAAATTATTTGATTTCAAGTTAAAATTTCAACAAATTTGTTTATGTATAAGTAGTAAAAAATAGCTTTGTTTTTGAATTTTTTTTTACTTTTGTTCTATTTAAGCATGTAAGAATTTAGTTGAAATTTAAGTTGATTTCTAAACATTTCAGGACACTCTCAAATAATTTCCAAGTTTCTTACGAAACATAGTCCATTGGAATATATACTCTGTTCATACCATTGAAATGACAAAATTTGTTTAAACATTTTAAAGTTTTAAGGACTAAAAGAAAAAGACAAAATTTTCAATACCCTTGCAATACCAGTAAGGTATCCGAAAATAAACATCAACAGAATTAAACTCAAACAAGAGATATTTTTGTTTAGTAGTGAATAACTGGAAATATGTTTTAATACCTTAAGAACATTATACTTATAAATGCACGAATTTCATAGCATATCATGAAAAGAACTTTTAATAATAGAAGAGCAAGAACAACAAGAAGAGATAACAAAATAGTTTTCTGCAAATAAAACATCATAATCATACAATTCATTAAACATTTTGTGTAGTGCACATCAACAAACAAGCGACTGACTACACAATCTAGCGCCCGTTTCTGAAAAAGTACAAGCTACAAATCTACAAGGAAAATACACACAAAACAACAGCAAAATTTGTAAAAGTATCATTGTTTTGTGTGTATTTTACTTGTAGATTTGTAATTTGTAGTTTCGAGAAATGGGTCCCTGCTTCTTTAGAACCGTAAGACGTACGGACCTGAAATTTTCACATAATATGTATAACTTTGGCTGCTACAACAGCAAATACTAAAAATTTATGAAAGTTAAAACTTAAAGGACGCTTGACATTTTCAAAATTAAAATATTATAATGCAAATACTGAAATTTAAAAAAATGAAAATTAGAGGGTATTCTATCAGCTAATGTAATTTTGGCTATATAATTTTAGTACATAATTAGCTGTATATTGAAAACCATAAAAGGCAAGCTCTTGAAGTTTTTACAGCTACTCGTACTTCAGCATTTTAAAGGCAACAGTAACGAATGCTAAAAAACAAAACAAAAATTAAAGGGTATTCTTTCAGGTAATGTAATTTTGTGAATCGTAATAATTAGACGCTTAAAACAAACAAAATTAATAATTAAAGGGTATATTAATAATTAAAGCGTATCCTTTCAAGTAATGCAACAAACAAGCCGAAAAGTACTCTCAAAACGAAAAAAATTACCAAAATGAAAAAATTGCAAAAAACGCCAAAACCAAAAAATCCAATATTAAAAAATAACCACAATAAAACAAAACACCAAAGTGAGAAAAAGCGCTAAAAGGAAAAATTCATCAAACGAAAAAAATCGCCAAAAATAATAAAATCGCCAACTAAAAAATAAAACAAAATTAAAATATAGCCAAAACACAAAAAATCGCTAAAATGGAAAAAGCACTAAAATGAAAAAGTCGTCAAAACTAAAAAAAACCAAAGCAAACGAAAAAGTTTGTCAAAACAAACAAAAACCCTTAAATGAAAAATCACCCTAAAATTAAAAGGTAAAAAAATAAAAATTGCCAAAACGAAAAAACTTATATATGTACATAGTATATAATATTCGTGGAACCCTTCGTGTGCGAGTCAGAGTAATACTTTACTGAACTCCATTATTTTTAGTCAATACGTGTGAGTACGTATATGGGAGAGTAAAATAGAAAAAACTCACATGGGCGATCAATAGTTTAGGTTAACAATCCATAAATTATTTTATGATTTTAAGGACCGGTCCGGAAATATGATGTGAAGAATACAAAAAATTCTGTAATTTATGAAAATATAAAATCAATTTATCTTTAAAAATAGAGCTAATCGAAAATTTTTATAGTGATTTCTTAATTCAGCAGATGAAATTTTAATAGAATCATCTATTTTGATCTGAATCATTTATAAAGTTCGAGATTGCTGCATAGTGTAACTAAAAAAGGATATCTCTCTAGGTAGCAATTCTCAGGTAAATCATTCTAAAACCCTCAATCTCAACTCTGCTTGTATGAACTTTATTTAAGATATCTTCAAAGAAAAACTAGTTACCGAATTATTTCCCTTTTTAAAAGTTTTTCAACCACTGTGACATAGCGCACTCGTGCATATAATAGTACAAATAAATAATCTATGCTCTTTTCGTTTTTAACTTCAAAGTCTTAAGGTGCGCCTTCATGAGATTTTACAAGCTGCATTTTTTGTAGCTGCGATCTATGTTTAGGTGTCTTATTTTGTTGTTTTTTTTTTCTTCTATGTCGTATTTGCAATTTAACGTTGCATTTGAAGGTGGAGGTAAAGTCAAAAACGAATAACACAAACCACAACAGCAACAAAAAATAACATAAGCCTCCTTTAAACTTTGAGTTTCATTTTTATGATTCTTTTTTTCTTTTTAAGAGAAAAAAGTGAAAAAATTGGGTTACTAAGGCTTAAAGGTGGAGTTTTTTTTTAACTTTTTGTTTTTATTGTCTACCAGTGATTGTGTGTATGTACGTACGTATCTGTAAACTAAACTAAATAAATATTATTAAATTCAATTGGTCTGCTTATGTCTGGTTAGCTGCATGCTTGCCATTATCTCAGTGTGTTAGAGAGTGAGTGAGTGTTAATGCGTTTGTATAATATCTAGTCATTTATCCTCGTGGCGTATGTGATACATTTATGGTGTAAACAGAATATTTGCGTTCATTGACTTTCGTTTTTAATTTATTTCAGATTAAACTTTTCTGTGCGAGTGATTGTGATTTTTTCTTTTTTTTGTCGGCCGTAAAATTATTTCTAGTGTGTCAAATGCCTTTTTATGCGCATTTGACACTTGCATGTATTATAAATTAGACTGAAGTGAATGTAAATAATATGAGAAATATCGTTGGCAGTTTTTGTTGAGGACTAAAGGTTATTTAATTAAAATCATGTACAAAAACGAAATACGAGAACATGGTCAATTTAATTAGCTTTTTGTTTTTGCTTGTTTGCATTTTAGTGTCATTGATTATTTAGTATCAATTAAATTTAGTTGAATAATATTTTTTGTTTGTTTCATAATTGCTATAATTACACAATTTTATAAAAAAAATATGTAGGCATAAAACTAGATACAGCGTAAAGTAAAACAGAGTATGTATGTATATTTTTGGTTTTTTATTATATGATCTTGATTAGAATTAAAAATTTCATAAACATCACACAGGTGATATATTTAAAAAAAAATTATTCGAATAATTTTTGGTCAAATAATTTTCCTCAAATAAATTTTATTAGAATAATTTTGATTCCAATAACTCGTGATATTTTTTGTTTCATTGTGCAATTTATACTAAAATTCAAAGAAAAATTTAGCATTCAATAGAACACTGAAGATGGCACATAGCCGAAACCGGTCTGTTTTCAAACCAAATTTGACGTGGGATGACGGAAAATCGTTCCAAATTCAAAGAAAAATCTTTAAAATATTCGTTTTCAATAGACTTGGTCGTTTTTATTTATTGTTAAATACTATTTTTGTGCGGTAACACATGCGCGTATTAGCTTAGAACGAAAAAAAAGATAGATTTTGATTTTACAAAGAGATTTAATAAGAATACAAATTTTTTCTCTGTGTTGTTGTAAGAAATGCCTAAAACTTAGCTAATTTGAATGAATTTACCGTTCTTTTTTATTTTAAATATAGTCATGGTTGCGTTATGTATGATGATCCTCATGAAAAGGGACCTTATATGAATTTTTAAATATTATAAAGGTAGAAATATAGTTTTGGGTAAATGAGCTTTGAAGTTTGGCAATATTGTGGTAGACAGCGTTGTCATATCGTACGCGTTTTTACGATATGACAAAACGGATATATCAATACAGTGTCGTCATATCGTAAGTTTTTTACGATATGACAACACTGAGATATCAGCACACGAAAAATGGATATCTCAGTGTTGTTACATCGTAAAAAACTTATGATATGACGACGCTGTATGACTATTTCCCTTTTGTCATATCGTAAAAACGCGTACGATATGACAACGCTGGTGGTAGATATCCCACAAGAGGTTGAGAAAAATCTCTTTTTAAATCACTTCGGTGGTGAATATAGCGATAATTCCATTTGTTAAAAGAGGGGAACATATCTGATTGATACCTACCATAATCTCAAAATCGACAAACTTTACATAATCAGCTATTTGCGGCTCTAATGAATTACTGTGCTTTAAGCAAATATTTTAGATTTTGAAAAAATCTATTATACAGGGAAAATACTTTAATAACATTTTTGTTTTAGTTAAGTCGTGTGTTTTCTTTTCACCGCTTACTACTCGGAAACATATTATACCACTCCCATTTTCACCAGTCACAGGACAAGTACGTTGAAGACAATTGATACAAAATTTCGCGCAGGGTATTTAATTAAAGAATAGTAATTTGACTTGTATTAAAAACAGCACCACAGCACAATTAGCTTCAGCTTGGATTTAGAACCTATCACTGAGAATCTTAATATGTCTAAAGGCGATAGGAACCTTTTGAATAAAGTTCCAGAACTCTATCCGGCTACGATTTTTTGGAAACCAGTCATGTAATTTGTCCTGTAGCAGGTTCCCTTTCCTCTAAAGATCCTTTAAAAACTAGAACATAAAGATCGAAAATATCTTTTTTTAATCTTTTTTAATGCACACGTTTTTAATTGCATAGTGATTAGTCATTTCCACTTAACTTTAACACTCCATTTTAAATTCAAATATAAAATCAGTGTATAAAATTCAAGTTATAATCGTAATCGTAGCTTCAACTATATACGCCTACAACACTTGAGGTGGATGTTGCAGACACCTTAAACAATTTAATTAAAATCAAATTAAGTTCTGAAATATTGCATAAAAATTTTCAAGAAAAAAGCCATTGTTTAACTTTAAACTATTCTTAATTCCCAGAGAGTAAAACAATCTAACAAAAGTTTTAATTTAAACTATAATCAAATTAATTTGGTAAACTTAATTTATAAATTTCATAAAGTTAATTTAGCCTGCAAAATATTTCGCAATTTTTTTCCAGTCAAGATATGCAAACATGCAACACATAAATACTCATTCGTTCATGTTCGCAGATACTAAGATAATAAAAACAACAGCAACAACGCATTTGTTATAATGACAAAATAGCACAAATATTTTAAGCCCACTCTTTAGTTATACAAATGCGAATAAGAAGTATTCACACTCATGTAAATGCAATATTTAGTAGTACCCATTTGAGGCCTATGGAAATAAATTTTAGTGCTTTTGTGCATAAATTACTGAAAAATTGCAACAAAACACATACTATTACATATGAAATATTAAAAAAAAACTATATCAAAATATGCAATAAATAGATACAAAATTTACACAATTTTTTCTTTGGAGCAATTATGACACAATATTTATTTATTTATTGGCAATCTAAAAACAAAAATCGAAAAATATTTTTATTTTTAAGATTTTAGATTGCTTAAACTTAGTTTTAGGCTTATGCATTTTGCCTTTCGATTTCAAGACTCATTGGTAAAAATTGGTAAGAATATTCTAATATTTTCTATAACAAATTTATGTCGTATTCATTATCCACATTAATAGACATTTTTATCATGTTAATGGCCCACGTTAAATTATATTCTCTTTTCTTCTTCCAGTTATATATAAGGTCACACTTAATCATCATTTCTATCATTTAAGCCCTCTCTACTGAGCCATTTTATAGCAGATGGAGAAAAACTTGCGTGGACAATTAAATAAAATTTGTTAATCTCCAAATCTAAAATGAATGCAAATAAACGCATTCATTTATGTCATTTAATCCAACAGCCATACTGCAGTCTTAGTTTGGTTAGTCGGCTGCGCTAACTGGCGGACCTTTAAAGCAGACTGGCTGCAGCAACAAAAAGCTAATTGTAATTTTGGTCTTGTTTGTTCACATCTTGATAGTGAATCGATACATAATGTCAATTGAATAATCACGATATTAATCGTAAAATAAATGTTTGATTTTTTTTATATAAAAACATGTTTTTCAAAAAAACGATAACAAAACATTTTTATTAATGAATTGTCATTAGCACTGTGACTAAAATATAATTGTTTGAAAGATAGTATCCACTTCCTCTCATTCTCTTTTCCCTTGTCCTCTATAAGCTTAATACTTTGCAAAGTAAAGTATCTTAGCAAAAATGCAAAATCCAAGACGTCACAGGACATGAAACTTATTTATGCCTAATTTGTGTAAGCCATCTCTTCTGTGGAAGAAGCAGCTTAAAAAAAATCTTTTATGGGAATTAAAATGAGCAAGTCCTGTAAGACATTGATGCAAACTATCCTAGAGTAAAGAGAACCTGGCACAAGACAAGTCAGTGACATAATGAAGATACTCAGTGATAGGTTCTAGATCCAAACTTAAGGTAATTGTCCTGTGGTGGCTTCTTTAATACTTGTCAAATTACTAAACTTTAAACAAATATTTTAGATTTTAAAAAATTGTGCTCGTACAGTGAGGATATTTTGTTAAAATTTTTGTTCTACCTAAGTGATGTGTTCTCTTTTCACAGAGCTGCATTAATGTCAAGCAACTCAATAAGACGCCTTTTTAATACAGAATCTGTAGACTACGATAGAAAAAAATAATCGTGCTGTGTATCGAGGATTAACCATTGTGTAAATATAAACAATATGTTTCATTATTTTCCAAGCCATCAAATCCTTAACAGAAAATAATATTAGCAAACTGTAACTAACAAACCAAATTTTTAATATTTAATTTAAAATCATAAACATATTTAATCAATATAACAATTAAGTTGTCCATATGACAAACAAAGAATTTTTTTAACAAACTTAAATAATTTTTTTTTATGTCTAGCGCAAAAGTTCAATAAATTTTTTATATAATTAAAGTTTTTTGTTTAAACGTTTAAAAAACATTACAATATTTATTGTTAATATTACAAATCTAGATTTTTCTAGTCTATTAAATAACTCAATTAAACTATTTGTTAAATAATATCATAACGGATGCACACAAGTTGAAGAAACATAAAAGATAAAATGTTGTGTGTATTTATTTTTTACTTATTGTATAACGAATTGCACTGTAGCTGAGGGGCTAGAATGCTAGTCTATTAGTTCAGAGCTCCCCGGTTCAATTCCGACCACAGAGATTGAGTGTTTTCAGCAGACAAGCAAAAAAGCAATGTGCGTGTATATGTAGGTTCTATAAAAAACATATTGTTAATATAACAACTATGGTAATCAAGTTTTGTTCAGAAATTCATCAATTCACTTTGTTAATATAACAATATTTTAATTGATATGAATTTGAAATCTAACAAAAATAAATGTAAAAAAATTTTAGTCAACAAACTATTTGTTGATATATTTAATTGAAAATATTTAGTATTTGTATTTACAAGTATCGTTGTAGGGACAAAACCAATTAATTATTTAATTGTTATTACAAAAATATTAATTGTATTTGCAACTCTTGCTAGGGACCAATTCAAAAAAGCCACTAATTACTGTCTAGTCTCTCTTTCTGTTCATGGTTTTTGGCATATTTTCTCACACGCTCTTATAGCAAATGACTATCAGCAATAATAATGACTCGAAAGAAGAATTCTCGTTCTTCTTGTTGTTGTAGCAACAAATTAGTTGTAAAATTTATTCAAAAATATGAGGAGGCGCAGATGACTTTGATTTTGATGGGGTTTAAGAAGCTAAATTGAAGCGCCATTTGTACAAGTTGTTAATTTGTTAATGTTTGCAAAAAAATCTCGACAACAAACACAAATAAAGATAAGCAGCCGAAAAATCATATTAAATTAAATAAAATAAATATTTGCTTAGAATAATTAACGCCCACACACATTTATTATTAAATAAACGATGTCAGTTTAGAGGTTGGTAAGAAGGCAAAAAAAAAACAAAAAACAAAAATTGTGTTAACAACTTTTAATGTTTTCAGTTATTTAAAATTTTTTGTTGTTCCAGCTCGTTTGCGACAGTGCAATGAATTGTTTTACCATCACAAAATGAACAGAATAAACTAAAAAGATTTATAGAAAAATTCACAGAAAAAGAAAAACTAAACAACATCACGATTTTTTCTTAATTTTTTTTCCCTATTTTGCCTTTAATCTAATGGCTGTTGTCCATACTATTGGTTTAACATTTTGTCTTTGACTGTCACAGAGCATTTTTACGGTCCATGCTTTAAAATCTGCTGGTGTTTGATGCCTTAAGTCGGTTTGTCTAACTTTTCTTAGCCGTTCGCTAAAATGTTTACAAAAACATGCCGCTTATGGTTTTGTTACCTATTTTTTCTCTAGTATTTGTTATTTATTTTTCTTCTTATTCAACTGCTACAGCAAAAATTATAATAGAGTTTTTGTTAATTTTTCTTGATATTTGAGTTGTGCTTTTTTTACTTTTATAATATTATGCAATTGTTACCTGTTGGTTATTGTTGCTGCTGTCATAGATTTTGCTGTTGCTGTTACTATTATTGTAGCTTACAGTTGTTGATTTGATAGCTTTAGAAAATTATTGGAAAATTGTGTTTGAGGTTTTTTTGTTTCTTTGTGTATTTTTTGTCGGAGTTTTATTTTTGTATTTAGGTTACAAATGCCAATGGTGTCTTTTCAATATAATTTTCATTGTATGATTTCTAAATTTTATTAGAAGACATGCAAATTCGAAGGTGTTTGTAATGGCTGTTTTAATTAAAAGTGTAAATAATTTCAATAAATCACTTTAGAAAATCTAATATTTTTTCCAAACGAAGTTATTATTGCGCAAATGGAAACCTAAGGAAATAAGATAATAATATTTTTACAGCAAATAAAATCAAATTAAGAATTATTGACATCTTAATTTTAAATCACTTAAGGACATATAAATTAAAAAAATAATGTCTAAAAATTACAGGTTTGCTGAAAATTGAATAAATAATGTTAGCAAATTTTATTTATGATTATGATAAAGTGCAGCGTGTACCAAATACTGCGTTTTTATTTTATTTAATATAATAAGCAATCAAACATTCCTTCACAAAATCTTTGAAAACTCATAATTTACAATTAAAATACTTTTTTATTCACTTTTTGTTTCCAACTTCAATTTAAATAAATTTTATGTTTTTGTTTATTTGTATTTTATTCTAAATACTGGTGGTGCCCACTTATTTTAGAAATGATAAATGTGTTGTTTGGCTTTTCTAGTGGTCGATATCCGTTTCACTTGTCCATTCAATTGTCACAATAATCACGTTCCACCATGGATCACGCTGTTTGTTCTAGTCACAAAAAGAAACAGAAAAGCACATTAACAAACAAAATAAACCGAAGAATTTTCAATCAATATTTTACGCATTTATATATATTTATACATTTGTAAATATACTCAGCAAAAATAATATGGTAAAATCTGTAACCTAAAAGCAACACATTTCGATTGATTTATATGGCCTTAGTCTAATCATATTATTATCAAATTAAGCATGAAATTACTTTAGAAACTGCACTTTCATTACAATTGTGTTCAAACTGACAATTGTTGAAGCAAATAAGAAATTATTCCCTTAAAAAGTATCGCATCATTTAAAGGCATTTACATGAATGGAAAAATGAATTTGAGCCTGACTAAAACTAATTTTAAGCACTTCAACAAGAAATATGACTTTAAGTATTATAAAACCGTCAGAACAAATAACAATTAGTTTTAAATTGGACACTCCATATTGCGCCTATGCTCCAGCGCACAGTGGTTCCAATTGGAAAAAAGGTAATAAATCTGTATCTTTGAAACTTGGGAACCGAATATAAAACGATGTATGTGCAAGCACCATAGAGAAGGACCTTAGCTTTAACAATAATGACACATGGACTACTCTGTTGAAACATGCATTGCATTTTCAGCAAAAAATAAAGCAATAAAAATTAAATAATGAAGTTTGGAACTATTTTCATGCAGGTAAACAAAATGCTTCTGAAAATTTTACTATTTTTAGAAAATCTGCTCCCCTGGCCACATTTTTTACCAGGCGGGTCACAATTAAAGGTCGGATTAATAATGTCAAATGTATATAATAGAATTTGCAAGGAAATTTGAAAAACTCGATGGGCGTTTTTATTTCTTAAGAAATGAATTTAAAATTTCGTAGAAAAATTCATTATATTCGTTCAATGCTGAATGTAGCGTACGTGCTTTAATCCATTTAAAATTACAGCTGCAATCATTTCTGAAGTGTATTTTTTGGATATATTGAAAATAAAAAGTTTTAGTTTTGAAAATTTTTTGAGAAAACCGTCAAATATTCAAGCTGTATTTTTGTCAAAAATCCAGCCATTTTTCATCTTCATTTCAATGTCTTAACTTCGAATTTCTTCACGGCTACATGAATTAAGATAATTTGAACATAAAAATTATTTCAACATATTGTCAAGGATTTTGTTAAAAATTATAAACAAATTTTTTGAAATACACTAAATCAATAATTTTCAACTTTGAATGAATATGGTTCAATATTGAAATAAAAATTTCCAACATTCTAGACTTTCGTTAATGTTTTTTATTGAATCAATGTGGTTTTTATTGGTGTTTTTTTCTCTGAGTGTAATATTACCGGAGGGAGATATTTACGAAATCGGGAAAAAAGTCGAGGCCAAAAACAAAAATTTTAAAATTCAAAGTCGAACATCTCTGAAAGTATTAAAGATTTCTTAATAAAATAAAATGTATTTTCTTTGTATATTTATAAAAAGTTTGAACTCATTAAAATCGTATAATATTTATAAACTTTGTGAGGGCAACAACGTTTTTTATGTCCGAGATAGTCAAAGTTGACACCCTGTAGCTCACCGTGTATTTAAACAGAGTGGTCCATGTTTCATTATTCTAAAAGTTTATGTCCCCCTCTATAATTTCACATATTTGTTTTATAATCGGATCGCAAGTTTAAAAGATACAGATTTATTTCTCTTTTTCCCAATTGCAACCACTGTGCAGCGAGTCAATATAGTTGGCTACTCCACTGTGACTGATGAGCTTCTTCGCGCTCTCCACGGACCATACATAAGAGTTGGCAGATATAGCTGGTATAAATATTAAGGATATCAAATGGAGTGACTTATATTTTATACGTCTTAAGAAACCTAGACCCTTTAATGTTTTTTTGAGACTTGAGATCAGTCCATCGAGCATTGCACTGGATTTTCATGCCAAGAGATTCTCATTCCCCAATATTTATATCAATCATAATTACAGGTGGGTCAGCAAGTTTGGTAATACGTCTGTGCGTATAACCAAAACCCTATTCGCTGCTGTCATCTGCAAAAGAGTAGAATCAATCAATAATAAATCATATAAAGCGATTCCTGAGAAGACATAATATAAATCGAGAGAACTTATCACCGACACCAAACATGTTTTCGCAAAAGTTCATGCCACATCCTATCAAATGCCATAGAAATATCTAGAGCCACCACCATACTTTTGCCTAATGTATATGAAGTGACACAATTTTTCGGAAAGGAGTTCCAGTAAGTCGCCCACGTGGCGTTCTATACGAAAGCCATACTGGCGTTCTCTGAGTAAACTGCTGAGTTCTAAATACTTCACAAGATGGAAGTTCACCATATTTCCCATCATTTTGGTAAGTGCAGAACATATTACAATTGGGTGGCTATTTTCGGGCTTACCAGCGTCTCCCTTTTTGGAGACTGCCATTATATTAGCAAACTTCCAACACGATAGGCATTCACCAAGCATGATAGAAAGTGCTGAACAGGGTTGCTTCGAGACTTATATATGTTGAGATCCGCTAAAAGCTTTTTAACTGCAATCAATATATTTCGCATAATTACAGACACTCTTTCAAGCTCTTTGAGCTCAGTCCAACGAGTCTTTGCTTAAACAAATTTATAGCCAAAATATGCAATCAGATCACATAACTTCTTTGTAATTTTGTTTCATTCTTTCAAGTATGGAAATACCCATTCTCACCAGCCACTACAAGTAGAGCAATTTAAACAAAAATTTATTTATTGTATGACACAACAATCAAAAGATTTAAAGATAATTTTTACAATTGTGGTAGCTTAGACCTTTTTTTTTGATTTCAAACTCTTTTGTTTGCATAACACTCCTGAGAATAAGAATTTATTTCAAATATCAAAATCAATTAAAAGTACGCAGCAAAAAATTAAGAAAACAAAGAATTCATATAGATAAATAAAACTCAAATATGGTGGAATAAAATATTAATTGAAAATAAATAGTGGCACAAAAAAACTATGATTTATATGACAAAACTGAGATTGCTACTAAACGAAGGAAGGTTTGTGGCTTAAGTCTTTTGTTCAAAAACTGCTTGAACAATAAAATTTTGTGTTAAAAATGCAGACATTGTTCGTAAATATTCAAACCAAAAATTCTCAAAAATCAAGAGGAATTTCTTAATGACATGACAATGGTTAAAGGTTTATTTATGTATTTCCTTTTCTTATTTGATTGTCATGATACTGATGGAATTTTTTTTAAATAACTTATTTTTGTATTTCTCGTGATTGCCAAGCATTAAGGTCAAGTAATATTTTTGGTATTATGTATTGTAATATATATTTTAAATTTTAACTTTTAATTTCAAACTAATTTTGGTTTATAGTCTAAAGTGATTATACGCGTATGGACAATAAAAATTCAGTAATAATTAAGACAAGGTTATACATATCAAGCATTAATATTTTCCGTAATTTTTAGCAATTAATTTTCAAAAATATTTATTTAATTTTCAAACGAATTTTAAAATATTATTAGGTATTCTTTTTCCTCTCAACAGAAGCTTATGGCTTAAAATAATTTTCCTAAAATCACTGCAAGTATGTATCTTAAATATTTATAGAAAATAGCCCGTTAAATACATCATACATCCATACAAATGCTACTTGCACCAATTTTAATTAATTTCAAAAAAAATTTACTTTTAATAGTTAAAGCCATTCACTATTATAAATTATTATTATTTTAGCAACATCAAGCATAAATTCCAAAGATAAAACTACAATATTTAGTTTAATAAAATTTCAATATATAAAAACGCTGTTAGGGTGGAATTTAATTATATATTAGAAAAGTGCTATTAATTTAAAACATGTTTTTTGCTTCGTTACATAACGCACATTTGTTTTTACCAAACTTTATTTATCAAAAACCAATTTGTTTTCATTAGCAACACAATTCTTTTATGAAATTACAAAGCAACCGTTTAAATTCCTTAATATGACATGTGGTAAAACTAGATTAAAAACAAGAGTATTAGAGATTTTTGTTTTCCAAAAGTATTTTGGTTGCATGTTGCAGTGGGTCGTGTGCAAGAGGTGTTGTAAGTGAAAGGTTTTTATGTAAATTGTTTACATACAAGACACCAAGTGTTAAGTTTGTGTGGCGTTAAGATATTTTTAAGCCTTTTTATATATTATTATAAATCAAATGTTGCCCATTTGATAACTTGATATATGAGTAAAAAGTATCGGTATATATCATATACCATATATTTAGATATGAAACTCAAACTAAGAACATTCTCTTTATATACTAAATAATCTTCTGGTACCTTATACGACAGGGACCGGTAACTTTTACATGG
Organism: Panzeria rudis; assembly: GCA_956483635.1. Taxonomy (NCBI): domain Eukaryota; kingdom Metazoa; phylum Arthropoda; class Insecta; order Diptera; family Tachinidae; genus Panzeria; species Panzeria rudis. The sequence goes on from OY101448.1 coordinate 199,456,216, forward strand.
CATTATCATTGGCGGGGGTCAGTTGACATAATTAAGATATTCAATAATAAATTGTAGATACAAAGCTTAAGGAACTTGGAACTCTTTAATACTTGTCAAATTACTGTACTTTAAACAAATATTTTTGATTGGGCAAAATAAACATTCAATAAAATCCCAGCATTGAGAATATCGACGATATTCCACGCTGGTAAGACTGAAATAAAAAAAGCTTAAAATAGTTGAACATGCTAAGAAAAGAAGTTAGTGAAGTTCCGAACATTTAGACAAAGTTCAATAAGGTGCGACTCGCCACAAGATGGCGACAGTGTGCTAATTGAGCTTACTAATATTAGTAGGATATTCGCTACAGTGTTGTTGCCACTGTTAGTGGTAGTGTGGGTAAAGTACTCTGATGAGTAGACTTGGTGATCACGAAACAGCTGTCAGTTCAACCCTCCGTACATCCAAAAAAATTTCTTTGAATGTTTGATATTTACATGCTTTAGAATTTCTTTCTTAAATAAAAAATAATTTAATCAAAAGATTAAATTAAAAATGAACTTAAGACAAACTAATTTAATAACTTTGGATAAAAACCATACAGTTCGACTAAAAATTCATAACTCAATTATTAAATATTTTTGATTTGAAAACAATCTGCTTATACAGTTGAGGTATTTCTTTGTCGGTTTTGCTCTAATTTTATGATAAACTAACAAACGGACATCGGAGCGAAAGAAGTAGAGTAAGTTAGGGTATTGTGGTATACCAATTTTTTTAGAAACTTGATTCGATTAGAATAGATCTCAGCTCTTCTACTACAAATCTTAGGTTTACATTCGGAAAAGTAAAAAAGTTCTTGAAGCATACGTATCAAGGAGATTAGAGAAAAAATAAAAACCCTATTAATAAGCTATTTCCTAAATTGGCGGGTAATGTGGTTAAGCATACCGTCATATATTTCACCTCATATATATATTTTTTATGTCATCTCTCTTTGACATGTTTATTTTCTAGAAAGTTTGATGTGATACAGTATACTACTTTAGCCGCCATTAGCTATACCACATTAGCCGACCACGGTGTTTATTTATAGAATTATTGAACTAAAAATGTACACTAAATGTGCAATGTTTTTGCATGTGCTGTTCACTAATACAATAATCACCATTCACTTTAAAATTAAAATAATGAAGCTTAAAACATTTTTTTTAGAAAAAAAAACAAAATTTTTAATAGAGCACTTAAAAGTCAACACATGCATATTTATGACCAATGTCTATTTTCAGGCAAAAATCTAATAAATACACTAACGCACTCCAAACTTTCTGAGGGCATCAGGCTAAGACTCGTACCATTATTCCTATGCTCTTAGTTTCAGAGAACAGCAGCTACACCACATTACCGGCTATACCACATTACCCGAACTTACTCTAGAGTACCGTGGACATCTTTTGCTCAAAAGTTAGAAAAGAATTACATAAATTATTTTATACACAGACATATAGCAATACAGATATCATCGTAAAAATAGTCATAATAGGTTTTTACGACGTCAAAACGTCAGGACCTATTGAAAACCCGATTTTCGAAAATTGGGCTGGAAACGGTAACTCACACAAAAAGGAATTAAGCTAAGACGAAAGATAGGAAATTGATGAAGAGGTGTAGAGCGATTGCTCAAAAATCGGTTCACCTGCTAAAATAAAAACAGCGTTTGGTATTGCTTGCCTGAAAAATGGACATTTTCCAATCTTTGAGCGATTTTTTATTCTGATCAAGTACAAAATATGTATGTGTTTTAAATCTCCCAAAGTTGGTAAACAATCTCCAGCTTTTTTAACTCTTGGGCATCTGTTAATTTTTCGTTCTGGATGATTATGGTTTGGGCGCTCATTTATGAAGTCATCAAAAAGTTAGTTAGTTATTTTTACCCAAAAGAAATGGAAGTTGTTCCAAACACATATCATTGTCATTGCATACTAAGTAGTACAAATTATGAATTTAACATCTAAAACTCTTGGTTTTTTCAGCAATATTTATTCTAGGCAATCTTTTAATCACATACCGTTCTGTGATGACCACATGTTAAGTTTATTGATGTATCACAAGATATATCACTACTTTGATTTCAATTCACCAATGATTTTACTAATGATTTATATGCTCTCTTTTTGCTGGGTACTAGTGAAAGAAATTAAAAACATATGTACATACAAAATTTTTTTAAATTTATTTGAGATTTTCTCTTAACTAATATTTTTCTGTGAGTTCAGATAGTCTATGTACCTGTATTTCGTTGGAGATTATACCAATTCATCAGTAGACCTTCAACCATTATGTTTAAAAAGTTTTCCAACTCTTATGATCATATAAAACCTCTCTGCAACCATATAGGCTCACAATGATCACAACAAATAAACACTTTTATAAAAATTTTATTTTCGAAAAAAAAAATTCTGAAATTGAAAAGATATTTAGAAATTTTAAAAATAACACCTTCGTTCTATAAATTTATTACAAATTGGTGTTTCAAAAACCAGTAATTTCTTTTTCTCGTGTAAGCAAAACAAAAGACTTAAGACCCATACACCTTTTGACTGTTTCTCCAAATTGTTTTCATGTTTTAAAAACTTATACAAACACAAAAAATAAACAGAAAAACTGAGCCATTTACTCCCAAACTATTTTTATGCTGGATAATTTTTCAAAATCAAAAGAAAACCAATAAAACAAAAACAATTGCTCGAATATAAAATGAAAATGGATCAAAACTAAATCAACAGCAAGTGTCTGTCCAGCTGTCTCTACATATCTACAAAGTATGCACTATATGGAATGGTCAGGCTCTATTGAGTGAGAGGAGTATGCACACAAATATTTATTCGTAATCTACAAGTAAGTGAATCGTATTATGAACACATTTTTTAAACAATCTTTACAGTTGTAGGTAGTTGTCAGTTAAATATGGTACGTAGTTGTTGTAGTTGTTGTGTATAAACAAATATGTATTGAAACCATTAGGAAAAGCTTTAGAGCCATTTTTAAATATAGACCAATAAATTAGACAATCTACTAAAACAAATAGAAATTTCGTGCAAATGAAATAAAAAAAACGTTTGTTGGAAAAAACTTTTGAAAAGTAAACCAACATTTTACTTACAGTAAATACTATGTAATTCGAAAAAAATGTATGTTGTTTAATATGCTTTAAGCATGTGGCATATAAAATATATATTTTTAATTTAATGTTTTCATTAAACATAACAATGATTTTGAGACAATAGATATTTTTGCAAAATGTGAATTATTTTTTGCTGCAGCAGCCAACAAATGTAAACCTTCACCTTTGAAATGTGCTTTACATAAGACTGATACTTTTCTAGTGTAAAACTGTTAGGTTTTTCGAAGTATGTGACGACAGAAAGCACTTGTGTAAGCACTTTCTTGATTTTTATGCTTACTCCTTTCGCTTACAGTGAAGCACGAGGTAATGCAAAGACTTTCGAATCACTAACAAAATATTTATTTCAAGTGGCAATTCTCAATATAAAAATCATGCCTCTTGTAATCCGGTTTGTAAGCCGAAGTATTGCTTCTCTCCCTTACAAAGCTGATTATCCACAAGCTCCATTTTTTATTGGGCTAATACGAATATACTTATTTTATACTGAAATTATTCGTTCATTTATTAATTGTGACAAATCCAATTAAAAATTGGATTGTTAGTTAATTTTACGAGATAATTACAAGGACTATTACTTCTTATAGTGCTGCAGACTAAAGTGTTTGTAGAATATCGAACCCACAATACCCAGGCAGATAGGATAGTTTGCATCTGTGTGGGCCAAACATTGAATATTGTTTAATTTAACAAACTAAATAAATGCAATTGTTAAATTCCCATTATAATTATTTATTCGTTTGGCGGAGAGCAATCTAATAAACGCTCATCCACCCACTTAAAGCAATTGGTGGTCTTTTCTTTTTACTATCAATTTAATTTATAGTACATCTGTTTAAATCGCCAAATATTATTAAATCGCAAAAAAATTTCTTTCGGTAATTATTTGTATAGATTACACAAAAAGACAAACATACTACATACATACTCTTAAGCAGTTTACCTTACAAAGATTGCATAATCCTTTTTCTTTTTGTTTAAGCAGAGAAATATATGAAAAAGTAAATTTCTGAATAAATGCAAAAGTAGAAGTGTAAACACTTTAGGCTAACTATTTATCGCTGAAATAAATAGATACGACGAGTATAAAAATTTTCTTAGCTCTCGTCTATATTCGCTAACACAAAAACCTAAATGTAGACTTGACTAAAATGTTGCTAAAACGTATTGCACTGCAACTTGGAAAGTTGATTACGATTTGAGCAGAAAATTCGCAGCAATAAATATGATTTATTGTAAATATAAATGAATTTCTTTTGTTAGTTGGGTTAATGGTTTGTAAAGAAAATCCAAAGTAAATTAAATAAATATTATTGACTCTTAGCTTGTATAGAATGCTAAAATACAAATTAATCACATGATTGGCATAAATAATTTACAATTTTGACAATGGTTGTTTTAGTGTGTTACAACAATAAGTTGGTTAGCAATGGTCTCGTTGCAAATGCAAAAAAAAATGATTAACACAGAAAAAAATAAGAAATGGTGTTGGCTTAATAAATGATGTTGTAGTGTATGTGCATTAATGCACATCACTGTTAGTAAAATAAGTGTAATTTAAGATATTTTATATTTCTTTTATATTTAATTGGCAGTGTAGTATGTGCACGTATGAGCATCACTGCTAGTAATATAAGTGTAATTTAATATTTTGTTTTTTTTTTTTCGTTTTTCTGACTGATTTTCTGTCGACGTTACAGTCTTGTTCTGTTTCATCACTTATGGGATGCGAAAGTGAAAAATAAAGCAGGTAGAAGTTATAAAAATTTTAATTTCAATTATTCATTCCCGGTTTTGACCATGAAAAAAATTTTTAAATAAAATTTTTTTTTTAAAGATCAGACGATTTCGTATAATAATCACTTATTTTAATTTTTTTGCTTTATTTTTTTCTAGTTCGAAAATATAATTTTAAAAAATTCAAAAACGGCAACACTTTTGCACCCCATAACTCGACAAATAAACATCATATAAAAAATTTTTTGTGGCAAATATCGAGGAATTTCGACAAAAAATTTTGAGTTATCCGCTTCAGAAATAATGTCCCAAAAATAACATACAGTTGAGATGACTGACATATTTTTAACTGATTTTTAGATTATGGGTAACGTTGACTTAACATCGTACAAAAAGGAAAACAATATTATATATTAACTTTATTATTTTAAAATTTTAACATATAGAATGAATGGGAAATTGCCTGCAAATTGTGGAAACATAACAGTCTGCTAAAAAAAATATGTATTTTATATATGCTTTACTATATCAATGCATAATATTTTTGTCATTCGTTATCTCACTTTAGGATGATATGATTTTTATATTAATTCACCTTGTTTTAATTGCTTAGTATTCCTTTAAGTCAAAGTCAAAGAATTAAAAAATAAAACAAGTGGCTTTAAGATTGCTTCTCTCTACCTTTCCCGTGCTTTTTACTCATAATCTACATACCGTTTACGTCTAGCTTTAATTTTTCTCTATTGCGTTTTTGAATCTATGCTCTTGTTAATTTAGTTTTATTCTTCTTTAAAACCCAAAACAATAACAAAACCACCGAAATCGGAAATTAGAAACTGCCACAAACAAATTCATAAAAGTAGACAACTCTCGAATAAAAATTTTTTACATGTTTCTTTTTCTTCAAAATCAAATTTTAAAATCAGTATAGTATAATTGAGTTAACTACCACTCAAATTATTACGATTGGAATACGATTTGTACTTTGCGAAAAAATTTTGCTTTTATTCAACACTCGCCTGGGTTTTTGCAAGAAATATTCAAGTAACAAATGACGAAACGCTTCAATTTCACATTTTGTCAATAACTTTTTTTTTAATTTTAACTATTACTCTAAGATCTTTAACTTACTTATAATTACAACTCACCATATAATATTAAAAAGAAAAGTCACGAATGATAAACAATTTGCAGGCATACTTTCAAAATAAAAAACAAAATCTTTTCTTGTGAATTTGCTATATTTTTAGGGAATGAGAAATGAAACTAATATATTTACTTTTATTTATGGTTATTTATTTTTGAATTTGTTTTCTGTACGTATGTACATCTTAAAGCGCAGACTTTTGTCTGTATATGAAATGAGATATCATTTTGTAGGCAGAAAAATTGTTTTTATCTAATACCGTTGGAGAAATAGGATTAAAAACTGATGAGACAAAAATTATCAATTTGTTTTGAATCTAACCCATATATCAATTTCTTTTCCTTTTTTAGAATAAATTTTTTTCAAAATGACAACGTATTAACGATTGATGGAATATTACAAGCCTCTAAAGCTCCATATTCAACTTGAACGCCAGATCAATCAAAACTGAAAATGTGTTTAAGGATTACGAGTAATTTCCTACTTATTCGCAATTAGTACTAAAATGTTCCACAAAACCGTATATTATGAGGCTAGTTGATATTAAAAATATATCTTACGTAAAATTTTACTATTAGACACCACACAAAAAAATCTGTAGAATCACTTTGTTCTACAATGTTGTGTGTATAAGTTTTGTAACGCTCCAAGCGGAGGGAACTAAAGATTTTGTACGGATTAGATAATTTTTACTGAAAATTTTAGTAAAAGAGAGTATAAAAACTTGGTTACGTAATACATTTATGCTTTAAAATTAATCAAGAATTTTTAGGTTTATTTTGGAATAATAGCAATTCTCGTATTCTTTTCTCATGAAGATTTGTATAGATCTGTGGAGTTTTGACAAAAGCACTTAAGTTGATTTGAGACAGTTTTGCATATTTTTTTATATATAAATGCATATTTTTTGCTATAGTCGACATATATCTAATTAATTTCCATTCTTGTTGATTTACAACTGATCAACTGACAATTTCAAAAGTGTCAAAAAAGGAACAAATCGCTTAGTTCAATTGTTAAATTTTCGCTTTTCCTTAAACTCATTCACAAAAATTTTTAAATCATATTTAAGTTGTTTTTTCAAAAGTTGAAAAAGTAATATTTGAGTTTACGTACAATCAGACACACCTAATAAGTAGTGAAATATATGATACACAAAGCAACGAAATTATGTTCTATCGTATAGATTGGAATTAATAAACTTTTTCCTCGTCCCGTTCTACGTAAAACTACTAATATATTCATTCTTTTTTACCAGTTTTCATCAATTACCATTTGAAAAGCACAAGCGGTTTAATTAAACGAAGCATTAAAGCGATTTACAAAATTTTCTGTATTGCATTTTTAATAGGATTTCATAGAGATTTATTTTATTACTATATTACAATTGTAAAATTAGTTTTGCTCAGATGCATCCAGTTTCTTTCGAAGGTCAAATTTATGATTATGATGTTATTTAAAAAAAGTGGAGAGAAATATTATCTATTTTTAATCGGTTTATCGGAGAGTTTGATTGTTACACATGCTCAAACAGCAGTGAAATAAGAGTGAAGAAAATGTTATGTAAAGAAAGCAAAAGTAAAATATGTAAAATAATTAGCTCATACTCAAATTAGAAGGGAAAAATAAGTAACCAAATTTGAATACACAATTTTTACATGATTTTAATTGATATTTTCACTAATACATTTTCATTTATCAGATATTTGATATCAGTCAGCTCTCTAAAGTGTATATTTTTGTATGGCAGACAGAAAATTTCGTATTTACCTTTTTTCTTTTAGAGCTGCTTTTATCAAATTTTATTGCTCCATGAAATAATGAGCAAATTTGCTTTAACATCAGCATATAAAAACCAAATCAAAATTAACAATTGAGTTTTATTAATAATTTTAAACAACAAATACGCACTAAATGTGTATAAATAGTACAAAAAAATAAAAATTAACATAAAAAATATTTTGAAAATTATAAAAAATGTGAAGACCATATACATAATAAAAATTATAACAAAAAAGCAGCAAATTAATATTTGAAAAAAGTAATTATATAATAAAAGTTAGTTGAACATTTTTGCAAACAAATTTGTTTTTAAAAAATAATTTTAAAAATTTCTCTGCAAATTAAGAGTTCGATATTGATTTTGTCACTCCTGGTCGGCATTATTAAAAAGGATAACATTTTGGCTTAAATAAATAAATTTTGATTTCAATAACTAAATAATAACTAAGAATAACTAAATTTTGTTTTCAATTAACAAATTAAAAATTTATATGTGATGACCAACAAATACATCTATATCTCACGTTTTGGCATAAATTAAAAAATACTTAACAAAGAAGTGAAAAATTACTAAAAACTCGTAATTTCGCTAGAAAATCGAATATTGTGCAAAAATAATAAAATTACCAGATATAAATATACACATTACTGTTATAAATATCACTCATTTTCTCAAACAACGCTATAACTTGAACAATTACATTTTTTTAGTTTATAATTAAGTCATCATACCGTTCCTTATCTTATTAAAAAAATATTATTTTATTTATCCATTGAGTTGTATGCAGATTGAAAACTTTAAACTCGTTTTCTATAAAACAATAAAATTTTTTTAGTTATGTTGTTGTTTTAGCAAATGAGCAATATATGCTGGTATATTGAGACAACAAAATATATAAATATTTTCCATAAAAATACTGTGTATTAATTTAACAGTCTTGTAATTAAAAAAAAAACGAAACAAATCCGTTTTGGATATTAAATACAAACAAGCTATACATTTCTGTGAATTTTGGATAAAACAACTTAAGTCGAGCTAGGATGTATTTTAATCTTTTTTTCTTTTATTAATAAATTTTTTATTATTAAATGAATAAATTGGTCTAATCGGCATATTCTTGTGATAGTTAGTTACAACCAGAGTGTGAAAACAAACAAAACTTTCGTTTCGTGCGAAGACACAAACTTTTAAAATATTTTTAATCATTTTGTACATGAGCAAAACAAACAAAAAATCATTTTTCAATGACAAAGATTGCAAACAAATCAATTGGCTTTTCACTCATCTGCTTGCTTTAATATTCGGTTTCAATCGCGCAATTGCAAACAAAACAAAAGCAGAAAGGTTTTTTTAATAATTCATTGTATTTAGCCAAAATACACTAACACATTCTCTACTATAATGAGCAAATGAATCGGGAAACGTTTGCAAACTTATTTTCTTACTGCGCGCGATTAAATTAATCCTCCCAAACACATAAATGTAAAAATTAGGCCAAGTTCCTATGCGAAAATTTCGGCCTTAAAAATTACTGAGATCAAAATAAGGACCAATTTCTTTTCCATTTCCATTTTTCCTATAATTATTTTCCATATTAGAAAGGCAAAAAAATACTGCCAAGCTAACAGGTTGCCTAAAAATGAGATGGTATTGTACCTATCAACAACTTGTGTAGGAATTTTTTCACATTTATGTGTTGTTCAGATCTCAGTTCTTTCTTTCTAAGCTTTTATTTGTTACCATAAGTGCACCTACAATAAGCCCTAGATGAAAAACATATCCGTTTTCCCATTTTTCTTAGTAATTTCCCATCATGACCTACCCGTATACCAAATTTCAACTTTCTAACTATAGTGGAAGTGTCCCACACAAATAAGAGGCGCCCCACCCCGCCCCGGATAAAAAGTGCCTTTTTCCAGATTATTTTGGTTGTTTGCTCAACAATATGGGCACCCTAACCCCCAGGTGAAAAGTGCCCGTTTTCAAATTTTTTTTTCTGGTTAATTGCTCACCAAGACCACCCTGTATACCAAATTTTAGCTCGCTAGTGAGTAAGTCAGTGAATATGTGCTAAAATATGCACTTTTTTCACCTTAATATCTCGGGAAACTTTTACGATAGAACTTCACCTATGAGGTTACCTCTGTAGGGAGACCTTATGCTTTAAGTTTCATTATTTTATGATTAAGTGGAGAAAAGTTATGAGGGAGGTAAAAACTGTTCGAATGGTTTCGTGTAAATATACACACTGTGTGGCCAGAACTTGGCCTGGCGCACTCCGGTGCGCCTAGATCATTGGTGTTCAAAAATATTTTGCAGCTGTTTGCTGTGACAATTGTGAATTATATTGGTCGTAAAAATTTATAATAATGCTGTTCACACTGAATTTACTATTTCTTTACTTGGTAAAATGGAAAAATGTTCAATACATTTTGCCCCAATTCCCTTAGTTTTTTCAAAAATATATTTTTATTTCTAATAAAAAGCACCTTATTTTCATCATTATCATTTATTTTACACACTGTATGTGGCAAAATACCAACAAAGCTACTAAGCATGTACATACAATCGTCGCTCTCGCTTTAACGACTAAATAGAGAGTATAAAAAGAAATGAAATAAAGAGTAAAAACAATTGTTTGGTGAAATGAACATCAATGGCCTAGATATACATTTTGTGCTCACTAGCAAAAACAATACAAAACAATATGGGACAATCGTTCTAATAATTTTTGTTTTGTTTTTGTTTTACTCATTGAAAAAACAAAACAAAACGAAAGCAAACATTTCGTTTTGTTTATTTTCCTACTCTGGTTACAACTATATTGATGTTTTGAAAGTTGAACATATCTGGATTTTTTTTTTATTAATTTGAAAATGATCAATAGCACTGTGCAACAAAATCAATATTTTACAAAATACCGCGGTTTACGAAATTATCCTGGTACAGGGGACCAAAAGAAATATACGTGTAGCGGCGTTTTGCAAGTTTACGAACTGTGCTCATATTAGAAGGAGTTTTCCACATTGTTATAGTAAACCAGCATAGAAAATCTTGTAGGTTTTACGTTTAAGGTATAACGTGTGCTCAATAATTTTATGTAAAACATTATGAGGAACATATCTGTTGAGCAAATTAACCGTCTAGCTGTTCGCTCTATTGGTCTTTTTGTCCCTTTCCTAAAAACTCCACTTCAACGGTGATGTAGCAGGTTAAAATATCATATAAAAATTTTTTTTAAATTAATTCATTGCCTCTGAATGGGATATTTTTGTCCTTTTTTAAGAAAGAGACAAAAAGACACATACATGGAAAGTGTTTTTTTATACTTTAATCGCAAGAATTGCACGATTTGCTATGATGATTCACTATAACAATGTACAAAAGGAGGGAACTTTAACTTCTTTCGTCCCTCTACCAAGATCACTCGTTAGAACCTTTTAAATTTCTTTTGTGTTGTACAGTGTAATGAATTTCAAATAATTCAAAAAAGGAAAAAAGCCTATTCTATTTTTTTAATAATTTTTCTTTAAACTATTCATAAGCCAACATTTTTATTTAGCACTTAAACGTATTTTTATTTTCAAGAAATCGTTTTTAAATTATACTAAAATTGTTCTGTTAAAAGTCCATAAATATATAGATATACATCCGTATGTATGTTTACTGTGCCGAAAATTTCCCCTTTGACAAAGTTTTAATAACTTCTATATTTCCTTTCGTAGTTATCTTTCAGTATTACCAAAATATGCCAATCAATTTAACTTTTAGTTGAATAAAAATTAAAGGAATGTATTCTCTGAATGCAGCAATAAAAATAAAACAACCATGAAATTTATTTCAAGTTATTTTAATATAAAATTGTTTTTTTGAATATTTCCCAGGCCTCCAAATAACAAAAGCTATAAAAACAAAACATTTAAAAAATATTTGCTACTGTTGCATAATATTGGTTATAAATATTCCAAAATACATGTTCACATCAAAATCTTCTTGGAGTGAATCATCTACGAGACCAACAGCTAATATTAAATGCTCATTTACAGGGCGCTCACACGATGTGTGTTTCTCTTATATGAAAGATATATGAAAGATATATTTACTACATGTTGTCTGAATAGACTTTGAGATCTAACAGATGCACATTGTATTCCAAAAAAAAATAAAAAATACTCAAAATAAAAACAAACACCTTACTAGCAAAAATTCGTACTTGCAACAACATTTAAAAGCCATGTTGTATTGGGACAAAAAGAAAAGCGCTTAATCTAGCAGCAACAAAAACAACAAATATGATTGTGGTACTCGCACCATAGTAAAAGCAAAAACAATTTGAAATACTCATATTATGCAGCCAACATTACCAAGACCCTGTTAAAGGTTAAAGCATCAAGAAAACTTATTACTCATGAATATTCAAATGGATACATTCAGACATTTTTCGGTGCTAGTAAAATATCGTTGGATGCATTGTTGGTTGAACACACCCTGAAGGAAATGTCGATAGCAAAATTGTATTTGATTCACTATTGACTTTTTCCTTAGCACTACTGACTAACTCTACCCCAGGCAATGTTCTGTGCTATAGACATTCAAAATGTGCTTGTCATTGTGATTCCACTAGTCACCTCGGAACTATTGACTTATTATGGACTAGGTGATTCTTATGGCACCACATTGAGACATTGGCACCAGAGATTCACTAGCGAATTGTAATAATTCTATTCAACACATATAAAACTTTTTACTAGGTATGGCAATTAAATTGGATTTTTTATGAAATTTTTTAGTTTTGCGTGCAGCCGCATTTTTTTCCTACACAACAAAATGAGACTATAAAAGATGATTTTGTAGCTGTCAAAAACTTCTTTTCGCATTAAAGGCAAAATAAAAAGTGTAGAGGATTCGTTAACAATGTCACCAAACTTGGCGACAAAAGTGGTGACTTGGAGATACTTGGCCTCTGGCTTCTTGCAAGGCAGATACACCAAGCAATCTTTTGTTTTAGGGGAACTTCATTCTCAAGTACACACTTGAAAAAATACAAAAATATTAGAGACATAAAATATACAACTAATTCAAGCCAATTGCATGTATCTTGTTTGAAGTTTGGCAAAGTTTGTTGTACAGCTGTGAGAATATTTTTAGCATTTTCAAACTATTTAAAATGGCTAATCACAAGCAGCCAACAATAAAAATGACAGCCAAACGAATAATTCTGAAGTCTTTTTAAGAAAATTAAATATGTCTGCCGAATTGTTTATAAAAAAGTAAAAAACATATCGGTGGCAATAAGGAATAAGTGCTTAAGTCGAGATAAGCAAATTTTGAGTTGATATAACGATTTTTCAGAAAGTTATAGCATGATGAGTTGCAGCTTATCTTTTTTTTCAATTCATCATCTGATATGGAATAATTGCTTAATTCAGCTTATAATATATTAAATTGCAAATTTAATATCTTTAAAATAGCAGAAAGAACCATATATTCCTAAGTAAAAAGAATCGAAGAACGAAAAGTCAACATTAAGTGCATTAGGAATAAATTTCTAAAAATCCACTTGAACATTTAAAAGTGCTCTCCCACAAAACTATAAAATATGACTTAAGCGCTTTTTTCCTTTTTGCCACAGATATAATATAAGTTTGCTATAATTTCCCACATTTGAAAATTAATACACCAACGCCATAAGCCAGTATTTAGAAAACAACAATAGAAACAGCTGCAAATTATTAATTTAAAAAAGCCTACTTTAAATGTGTGCAAATCCATAAACTTCTATGTGCGCATGTGTCAGTACCCTGCAGTTAAAAAAACAATTCTTGCAGTCATGAAATTAAAAAGTGAATAGTCAGCCCAAGCAATCATGCTCACCAGCTGGTTGGAATGATCTTAACTTCAGCTGCACAAAGAGTCCAGTTAGAAAAGTAGGATATGGTTCTCTCCAAAAATGAAAGTGAAATTTACATACCTGTAGTTCATAGAACATAAAACTTATTGTTTCACCTAATGACTTTAGTGACGAATGGTGTACGGAAATAACACTGTGCTACACAGAAAAAACTTCATAACACTGATTTAATTTAATATCGATGCCATGACAAGTGCCTTCGTTTTTTACTCCATAATAGTTGTCATCATTATGATGTCAACCTTGACATCAGTTGAAGATCTTCTCATCAATAACAATGATGGCAATTCTGTCATCGATGGAATGATCTGACAATTATATTGAAATTTTCTTAGTTTTACTTGTTTCTATTTAAGTTTTTTTATAATTTAATATTATGTTCCTAATGCTGGTTTTAGTCCCAGGGTCCTCAATTCAAACATGCGCTGAATATATCAATGCCCATAACACGTCACCATTTAAAATATCGACAGCAGAAAGTCAACTCAAACATCATTATTTTTCTGGTTCCTCGACACTCATATGTTGATTTGATGTCATCAATATTAAGACGAGGTTTCAGATTTTCGTTCGTTTACGTGTTTAGTTTGTGCATGTACTTTGTTATGTACGATTTACTATTACCCGACTAGAAATTTTCCCAATACTCATATTGGGGCCCGATTGGGAATGCATATGGCACATCCAAAAGGGTTATCCCATTTCTGATTTGATCGGGAACTTATTGGGATAGCCAATCTACAAATTAGTGACTTAACAAAAGTTCTTCCCAAGTGGGAAACTGTTGGGAACTTGTTGGGAAAATTAAACACAGATTTTTAATCGTATATTTTGCTCATCTTCAACAGAGGTAAATGTTACATACTTTGGTCCCTTGGATCGCTTCAACAATTTTAATTCAATATTCGAGTTTGATATTTTCCCGATTTGAGAAAATTTTTCCAAGATTTTGATATTTCCCCACAGGAAACCAATCGGGTCCCAAATACGTTTCTGCGTTACATAGGAATTGGGATCCCAGTTAGATCCCAAATGTGTTTGCATAAAAATTTCTAGTCGGGTAGTTTTGTCATAGTAATGAAAATAAATGTACATACACCCGACTAGAAATTTCCCCAATACTCATATTGGGGCACGATTGGGAATGCATGTGGCACACCCAAAAGGGTAATGCCATTTGTGATTTGATCGGGAACTTGTTGGGATAGCCCATCTACAAATTAGTGACTTAACAAAAGTTCTTCCCAAGTGGGAGGATATTGGGAACACACATTTTTAATCGTATATTTTGTACATCTTAAACAGAGGTGATTGTTACATACTTTTGTCTC
Organism: Panzeria rudis; assembly: GCA_956483635.1. Taxonomy (NCBI): domain Eukaryota; kingdom Metazoa; phylum Arthropoda; class Insecta; order Diptera; family Tachinidae; genus Panzeria; species Panzeria rudis. The sequence goes on from OY101448.1 coordinate 199,471,291, forward strand.
TGGGCTAGCTTCAGCAATTTTAATTCAATATTGGAGTTTGAAATTTTTTCGATTGGAGAAAATTTTTGCAAGATTTTGATATTTCCCCATAGGAAACCACTCGGGTCCCAAATACGTTTCTGCATTACATCGGAGTTGGGATCCCTGTTAGATCCCAAATGTGTTTACATGAAAATTTCTAGTCGGGCATCAATGCGATGTAATTTTTTCCAATGTATTGTAATTTTTTATAAAACAAAATTTATAAATAAAAGAATTAAATTTGTTTTTGAAAACAAATTGCAATTATTAGATCAATATAAATTTTTTATCTTATACTACATTTACACCAGAGTGAAATCAAATAGATTTCAATTGAAATCTATTTTAAAATCTATACCGTTTACACCAAGCTTTTTTGGAATTTTTTTAAATTTCACTGTCAAACTACATAGAATAATGAAGTTTAAAAGCGAAAATAGCTAGAGGATAAACCTAATAGCAAATATACAAACCTTATGCGGATTATTTTTTAGTACAATATGAAAAATCTGAGTTGTTTCTGCTTTTTATATTAAATTTGAAAGTTATCAATTTTTTAAAACTTCAAATTTAATATAAAAAGTAGAAACGCGGTATTTTAAAACCGCCCGTGTGGCCTCAGCCGTAGTTCCCATACATAAAAAGATTTTGCCAAAATCCTGTAAGGAACTAGATTTTATTTTGTATGGGAAATCTAATAAAATAAACTAGATTTTGCCCAAAATCTAGTTCGAACTAGATTTCATGCCTATGTAAATGCCCCATAATATGCAAAATGTGGCATCAAATTGATGTTGCAGTCAGAGCATAGATGACATTTAAAATATGACAAAGCTCTGTGATGATGTCTGTCATCAGATTGATGTTAATTTTCGCTTTATTGATGACATTTGTCATAACATTGATGTCAGAGTACTGATGATAGGACGACATCAAACAAAAGAATTTGTCTATGAATACACAAAAGAAATTGTACTTGAAGCTTATTTAAATTTCAAATAGATCTACAATTTCCATTCCCATCATTTTAAAAGCATTTTTCTCTGTCAGTAATGAAGAGCTATTTACGAGAACTGCTGGGTACATTTGTAACTGCTTTAGATGGCTTTGATCTTTTTGGCCTGCAACATCGTCATCATTTTAAATTGATAATATCTCTAAGAAAAATAAATCAAATAAAAATAAATAAGTAAGGCTTATAAAACTAAATGAATTCCGTTTTACAAATGTTTTATGGTTATAGGTAGCGCTCGTACAATGCGGAGCTTACGTTTCAAAATAGTTTACACGTTTTATATAAATATTGTTACGTTTTTATCTGTTGAAATAAAAAGGGGTCCCTGCGATGTCCGTCTGTCATAGGTTTTTATTTTGTGAACCGTAATAGATAGAGCCATTAGGTCTTCTTCACAGGATATGCACAGAAAAAATTATCACCAAAAAATTTTCAAACAAAAGTTTGTTTGAAAATAAATTTCATTTTCAGTAAATTTTCTTTACTGAATCAATGATTTTTTTTTTTGCTTGACTTTTATTTAGGACGCAAACACTAAAAACAACAAGAAAAATTGTTTCGTAAAAAAAACAACCCCGATGACTATACATACACAAATAACAACAACAACAATGATAGCAAAAGGAATGCGATTGTACCAAGTTTGTTTACTGAAGATTTTTGAGTGAATCAATTCGTTAATGCCCTTGCGTTAACAGCCATTAATTTTTTTTAGAATCCTTAACTAAACATTCAGACTTAAACACATTTAACAAATTTGTTACTTAAGTGAAATTTCATAACTGCTTAATGGATGATGATGATGATGACCCAGACAAAAATTTTGTTTGATATATTACAAAAAATGTATTGAATATTTTTGTTTGATTAAGTAAACTATTTTGTATCCAAAGAAATTTAATTATTTTTGGCTTGAGTTCGGTTTTAATTTAATTTTTCAATTAAATTATATTTTTATTTACAGATAAATGTGAAGCATGTAGACAAAGAAATTTTATGACAATATGTCAAATAATAAATTTCTTATTTGTAAATACTTTTAGACAAATTGTTTTATAGATTTAAACAATTTGTTCAGTGAAAAAAACATGTTTTTTTTTTCAATGAAATCGTTGAGATATTTTTGTCTTTATTTACAAATTTGTTTGTAGGTCCGTTTCTAGGCAAACTATTTACTATTTCATTGAATTTCATTACAAAAAATTAGATTTAGTTTTTTTCTGTATGTTTAATTATAGCAGATACAACAACAAATACATACTAACAATAAAAGTAAGCTACAACTTAAAGGGCGTTTCAAAAACTATACGGAATTTTTTTGTGTCTGGGGGTGATCTCGCTGTTCGTTAAATTTATTAAATCATGCAATGAAGAAAACACCTTGTAGATGTACCTCGCTATACGAGGTATATCTGTGAATTATAATTTAAATGTTTATGGGAAAATTGCTTTAGATGTAATTTAATATTCTTTTAACTTGAAATTACTACAGCATATAAAATTTTAAAACTGTTTAATATATAAACTGTAAATTATTTTAGATTAAATTAGATATGTACATACGGTTCCTGTCCAATTTGTTATTAAACAAGAATAAATGCTGCGTAGGTATAAAATAATTTACTGTCAAAAGTAAATATGTTTCCTTCAAAGAAGGTTTAACTTTACAAAATATAATAAAGTATAAATTTAGCATACAAAAGGTCTTATGAAGTTACGGATAAGCTTTATTTTTATTGTCCGTATAAACTTTTTGTCAGCTATATTAAGTTTGTTGTATTTTTGCCGATTTTAACCCATGCAAACCCCTCCCATCCCTATGAGTGCGTTACTTGATATGTAAACAAACCCTTAGACTGGCATACAGCCGAGAAAATAGCGTAACCCATAGCTCGTTAGCTCTTCGCCGTCACTCACACATACTTTTTCATATCATTTATGTTATTTTGCGATCACACAAAATGGTGGATGCCGTTTACGTTAAAATTTAAACGCTTATATCTTTGTAGCTACTATTATTTCCAATTCAATATTTTTCTAAATGACGTATTGGAATCTGTAGAACAATTCTGCATTTAAAACTCAATTTTGAAATATGTGTCGCTTTTTCGCGGTATGGTGCAATAATGGTAAGAAAAGCTTTTTAATAATTTCTTTGCTAATTCGACTTCTTTGTTTTCGTGAGTATTTCTTGAGCGTGAGTTTTTCTGATTGTGATTAATTGTTCTTGCCACACACGTGAGCGTAAAGGAGCGTGAGCCAAAATATAAGGTCGTGCATGTGTAGTATTTTTTTATTGTGAGCGTGTATAATAATAGTGAGGGAAAAGTTACTCACGATTAGTGTTTTTCATTCGGGATTTCCCGGGAAAAATTTCTCGGGATCCCGCACATTTTCCGGGAAAAAAATCCCAGGAAATTTATGCGGGAGTTCCCGGGATTTTTTTGTAATATTGTTATGTCAACTTTACTTTGTAAGCACACATTTTTAGTGCTGCTCTTAGAAAAATATGAAAAATTAAATAAAAAATATACACATAATTGAAAATCTTTGGATCAAAACCCATACAGTTCGACTAAAAACATAATTTCAGTTCTTAACACTACAGCACGAAGCATTAAAATATGTTTGATTATTTCCAATATATCAGGAAAAATAAACACGTATGAACCATAGACTTCGAAAGCAAAAGGCTTTTAAACTAGGTATGAGAAAAAGAAAAAGCACAAATAGTGTTTGGCTAAGACAAATATGGTGAAATTTTTAATATACCAAAAAAAAGCTTATCTACGTTTGGAAAAAATCTCCTCACTTGTAAAGAGCTTTATGCAAATCGGTCTAAAGCTGGATATTTATCTGCTTGAGTTTGAGGGCTTAGAGTATAAGAAGAACTCTGATGATGGGATCGTGGTTGATCCCGAATATATGATGGTGTTAAGTTCGACCCTTATACAAAGTCAAGAATTTGTCTTTGTCTTTTTCAATTATTACATGCTTTGAAAGATCATTTCTCAATAAAACTAATTAAAATTTTGGACCAATTCATTAGTTCAGTTCAATTTTGCTCAGCAATATGAATTGCTCATTATTGGCCTATAAAATAAAGCATAAATCATATTTCGCATAAATCTTTTCTGGTTATAGAGCTAGAGCAATTACAAAAAAGTCTCAAATTGGTAAAATTTTTTCTTTCGATGGTTACTAGTCAGAAGTTATACAATAAAAAATTTTATTTTCTTATTAAAATTAAAAAGCATGCGACACGGCACAGCTTCATACATATTTGTTGGAATTACTCTGTAAAGAACTGAAATTATATTTTTTTAACTTACTTTTAATGCATTAATAAATTTATTTAATAGATTTCATTAACTTATATTTTTTTTGTTCAAATAAATTCAGTTAAATGATATATTGTATCGTTTTGTATTGGGCGGGAATTCCCGGGAAATGAAAAAGTCCGGGAATAGAAAAACTCTACTCACGATCTCATGCCTAAACAAAATACTTTTTATAACATAAAAATGTAATTGCAAAACAATTCTGTAGATTATATGCAGCATAATAGCAGATCTTTGAACCGTAATAATAATAATAATAATAGAATAGAAAAGAATACTTTAGAATTTTGTATTTCTTAAATAACTAATAACGATAATTTACAGGAAATAATATATAAAAGTCTTTTCTGATTGATATTGCGGTCAATATGACCGTTTCTTTCTAAGCAATTTACTAAATCACTTAAGAAATATTTTCCATGCCAATCCAATATCTTTAGTGGATGTTAAACAATTTCTGTTACAAATAACAAGATGATGATCATCATCGTCATTCAGGTGTAAGATTGTTGTGGTTTCCGTGAGTTTGTGAAATTATCTTTTCAAGAAAATCTTATAAATAAACGAAAAGTGTCACAAATGATATTTAGTTTAACATTTGTTTAACAAAGAAAATCAACACCGGTGTTACGATATTGAATTGCAAAACATTTTTTTTACTCGTAGATATTGTTTACTTTTCTGTTAAATTTTTTCATTTCCTAAAAGAAAACAAAAATATCCAACATTATCATCTTAATAAGAAACTCATATAAAATCGAATATAAAATACAAATAAAAATGTTAATTAAAATATGTAAACATTTAGCTAAAATAATAAACAATCGTCATGATCAGTCTCAGGTTTTATTTAGTCACCAGATGAAATATTGCCTGCCTCTACAAAATCTCCAACTGCCTCATCTGCGGCATGGTTCAACACATTCATTCATTATGGTTTTAGGTGTCATGTCAATGATGCTGCTGGTGTTACCATTATATGGCGTCGACGCTGGCGGCTATTCATATACACGTTTCATTGGACCCGTAGCTGGTCCTGAACACAAAATTTTTGTAAATGATGCCAGCTCCGGCAGTGATGGCAAAAAACAGCATCGTGGCAGCGACGCACTTCGCTTGGATTATGTTGCTAAACCGGAATATGATTTTGCATACGGTGTAGAAGATGCTGATGCTCATGTTTTACACAATCGTAACGAAATGCGTGATGGTGATGCTGTAAAAGGAGTTTATAGGTGAGTTTTTAATAAATTATGAGAGTTTGTTGTTGTTGATATGATACTGTTGTTGTAAATTTGTAAGAAAAAAAAAACGGAAGCTTCAAATGATTGATTGATATTTTTGAAATGTTGTGGTATGTAAAATCAAGAGCAAAAAAAACATGTATATGGAGTTTGAAACAGTGTTTACTGAAATTCAATATAAATAATAATTGTTTTATTGGTCACGGTGTCTAATTGTGAAAAGTGGAAAAAGAAGAGTAAAAAAATTGTTTGCATTTCATCTACTAAAGAAAATACCACTTTGTTGCTTTGTTTAAAAAAGCTATCAACTAACATTATAATAATTGAGAAGCAAAGGGGTACAAGTGCCAAAACTAAAAAAAAAATTGTTAGGAAACAAAACTTAATACATACTAATGTCTATAATTCTACAAAAATGCATACCTGTATGTTGAGCTCAAAAAACTGTATGTATTACAAAGCCAAAATATTAAGTATGAAATGCATAGGAACAAAAAAAATTTTATGCTTAATTAATCAGAATTTTCTTTTATGCACTTGTAGCCATGTGCTTCTCTGCCCTTCAACTATTATTTGTATTTGAGCAATATATTGAAAAGCAACAAAAGAGACGACTTCGAAACAGAGAGTGAAACACAGACGGACATACGGACAACAAGCCCAAATAAAATGATTTTAAAGGTCCTTTCACATTTTAATACAAGCTTTGAGATTTTTATTAGATTTTGTAAGACGAAAATCAAATCAAAACCAGTCTGACTGTCAAAAAATCTTAAAGAAAATTTTCTCATTACATTTTCTTTCTACACTATCACATTTCAAATAAAATGTAACATAAACAATTTGCAATAAAGCAAACTTTATCGTTCTTCTTTTTTTATTTGTGCCGGCAAACAAATACACAAATGTTTTGGTTATTCGTATGTTTGTTTGTGCAAAAGACAACCCTGATAAAATGAAAAATGTGATTGTTTAGAAAATTTACTAAAAATGTCGAATACCATAATACCGTCAAATATCTTTACGTATTTTGTAACAGACCATAACAATTTTTTTCACACTGTTGGATTTTTACTTAAGATTTGAGTTTTTGACAAGTATTAATACTAAATCTAATAGTCTGAAAGCCGCTTAGGCAACGAGGCGAATCTATCAGTATAGCATTTCAAATTGTTAGGTGGATACTAACTAGTAAGTAGAAATATCAATTACACTGTACAACAATATCAATTTTTTTTTCAAAATAACAAGGTTCTAAGGACTGATTCTGGTAGAGGAGACACCATAGAAATATACTTATATATATATATATATATATATATATATATATATATATATATATATATATATATATATATATATATATATATATATATAATATATATATATATATATATATATATATATATATATATATATATATATATATATATATATATATATATATATATATATATATATATATATATATATATATATATATATATATATATATATATATATATATATATATATATATATATATATATATATATATATATAAATATATATATATATATATATATATATATATATATATATATATATATATATATATATATATATATATATATATATATATTGTATCGGCGTTGCATCTGGTATTCATTTAAGGGGGGAGTTAAATTATCTGTATGATATTTTGTAAGTCTTACGTTTAAAATTTCTTTAGCTTTTTTATATAAAACACCACGAAAAATATTTTTCTGGAATATTTTATCTCTCTAACTCCTCACAGTATGACTATTTTTTAACCAGTTTATGAAAATGCACAGAAAACTCCACTAATTGTGAATAACTACGAAATTAACCCTTAAACACATTTCAAGTTTTGAATGATTTCTGGCGTTCAAGTTAACTCTGAAGATTGGGTGTCTTTAAAGACCTATAATAGAATTTTGTGGAAAATATTTTTGTAGAACGTTTTATTCCGCTATATTGCCACTGAAACTGAGTTTTTGTCCCTTTTTTAAGAAAGGAACGAAGAGACCTATAGAGCGAAGAATGTTGCACAAAAATGTTTTTCGTAGTATTTTACATAAATTACATGATTTCCTCTGCCTTCACTTCACTATAACATTGTGCAAAAGGGTAGAGGACAATGTAGCACTCCCTAAACTGAATTCCAGATGTAAACTTTCAAAATGCTGACACACGTGAATGATCACATTTTTCTAGCCTAGAAAAAAGCGTTCAAATTTAAATGGAATACAACTCTCATGTATCGAACAACACGTTCTTTAATAAGAGCATATACATTTTTGGTCGATCTATTCTAGCTCCGCCACAATGCTCTGCTTAAGTAGGTGACATCACCTACGTGCATTTTCGTTCTGCTATGCTGTGAGAATAATTAATTTTTCCTTCGTTGCATTGCACTCCTTATAAATTATAACATGTTTAATAAATTGCTTTCTTAATAAAAGAAGTTAATTAATAAAAATCAAATTAGCGAACTAAGGCCTGATTCAACAAAGATTAGCTTTAAACTGAAATATATGTATATTTTTCTCAATTATTGCAATAATTCAATCAAATAACTAATAAAATATCAATCATTCTATTGCTAAACATTTAATTGCTATAAATTTTTTTTATTTTTACAATATCTAAAATCAATTAATCAATATATTTTATGTATTAAAAACATTTGCCCAACTTGCATCGCAACCTCTTCCAAGAGTTGTGTGTTGTGAAAATGTTTATGATAAACGTTTGTATGTATGTAAATATTCATTTAAGCTGTTTTTAGACTATTATACAAGCTGTCCGTCCGACTTCTGCAGAAAATGCAACTCTGATATAAATATTGTTATTATTTTTTTAAAACTTTCCATAAACTCATTATATCAGATTAGCATTTTCTACAGAAGTCGAACGAACGGCTTGTGAGATAGTGTAAAACAGGTATTAGAAATATTTATGTAATTTAAAAAAAAAGTGTTCATTTGTTGTGTGTTAAGTTTGTCTGAATGTTATCATATGCCTGCATTTTCGAAAAGTTACAAAACCTGTTATGCTCAAGCATGTTCTAATCAGGGCTGTCAGATATGGCGATTTCTCGCCAAACGTGGCGATTTTTCAACTTGTTTGGCGTCTAAGTTTTTGATTTGGCGACATGGCGATTTTTCTGGGGGTAAATAAATTTGCTGGCGAATTTTATGGCTAATTTTTTAACCAAATCGAACTTAAAATTTATATAATTCGGAAAATTACTTTATTGAAAGAATATTTTAAAAAATAAATCCCACTAAAACTTGTCTGCATGAAATTAAAACAATGTGATTTTGATGATTTTTCTTATATTAATTATATATATATATATATATATATATATATATATATATATATATATATATATATATATATATATATATATATATATATATATATATATATATATATATATATATATATATATATATATATATATATATATATATATATATATATATATATATATTCCTTTAACTCCCACTGGAGCATAGGGCGCCAATAACAGCAGATCGCCATCTGACCCGATTTTGAGCGATGTATTCTAATTCGTTCCAAGATACACCTAGTTGGTTCATTATATTAATTATAGTCATTAATGTGTTTTGAATTTTTATGAGAAAAATTTACAAGAAACAATTTTCGGCGATTTTATTTATAATATTGGCGATTTTCTACTAAATTTATATAGGATTATTTTATAAAAATTTATATTAAAAAAAGTATTATATAAAAACAAATTTATTATCAAATATATATTAAGAAAAAGTACATAAAATTGATTTTGGCGACTTTTGGCGATTTTTCAAATCGATTTGGCGAAATAGGTCGGAAAAAATCTGACAACCATGGTTCTAATAGGTTTTGTAACTTATCAAATATATGACTGACGCCTATTTATAATTTGGTATAAGGACCAACGAAATGCGAAATGTAGGCATACATAGGCAAACTTAACACACAACATGTGAAAACTTTTTTAAAATCAACTTGCGAGAATTTTTCAATTAATAAATTTCATTATATACCTAATTTTTATATAAACAAGTTTTATGGGCTTATTCATAAAAAAATATTTTCAATTTATAACAGGCTAATAAATTTCCATACAATATTTGTTTCATAAACTTTATTTTTTTATCAATAAAGCAGTTAGTAATTAAACCGTTTTATTGTTGAAAAGAAAATAAATAGTTCGTTCTGTTTCACTGTCTCGTTGTTTTTTGCTCTGAAACAAACTTGTATATAATTCAGTAATTTTAACAGAATGAAAAATTTTCCAACTAAATAATAAAAAAAAAGTTTTTAGCAACCAAAATCTTAAAATTGAAGCAAAATTTTAAACTGACATATAACATTAAATCTTTTTTTTTTACCATTTAATAGTCTAATTGACCCTGATGGAACATTGCGTGTGGTCAAATATACAGCCGATGAAATTAATGGTTTTCGAGCTGAAGTCGTTCGCAATAAACTCCCAATATTGCAAAGTCAAATACAACATGATAACATTCGTGAACCACCTCCAAAAACCCTCATCTATAATATTGACGACTATCACAAACCAAAAGATGAACAAAAACATTATTATCCCCAGTCGCAAATACATTTGAAAGGCGACAGAATTGTTTATAATCCATCATCGATGGCACGCAAACCAAATTTGGAACAATTGCCTCAAAATAATCATGAAACAATTTCGCAGCCTCACATAATCTATCATTACAACAAAGATTATGGTCATAATGATGAAGATGAATCTCATGATGGTGGCAATGGCAGTAATGAAAGTAACAGTGGCTATCATGAAGATAACCAACCGCATTACGAAGTGCATGAGAGACCAGATGATGATGATGATGATGCTGATTGTGAAGAGAATCAAGATCGACGACCGCAATATAAAGTGCATGAAAAACCCGACGAGTATCTTTATGATGAAGATGGCAATGTCTATAAAACAAAAATTTCCGCTAAAGCTGCTGCTTATAAAAAGAAAAAACATCATCGTCATGCAGACGATGATGATGATGATGACGACGAGGATTATGGCGACAATGATTCAGATGAATTGGATGATTTTGATGACGCAGTTCCAGCTACCCGCAACACTGACGAAAGCAATGAATATTATTAACATTTGTAATTGTACTGCTAATATTAATTAAATGCTCATTAATTATTTTATAACATTTATATCTAAGTTTTATATAAAAAAAAAGCTTTTTGCATTTTTTAAGTAATAAAAAAAAAACTCTGAAAAATTAAGCAATATTATTTATTGAACAACAAGTTGAATTTTATTCACACTCTGCTGCTCTGGAATACTCAGTTTGTTGCAAGCTTTAAATTATTTCTGGAGCCGAAATAAAAGAAATATTTCTCATGTTTTTTTTTATTATTATTTTTATTTTATATTTTGTGATCAGTAAAAAGTTAGGCTGCAAGACATTTTAACTTAAAGTGGACATAAAATCAGTCGCATTTTAAGTCTTTGTGTTGCCTTCATTCAGTTATTTGTTTTGGCCACTTGGCCTAAGAGTAGTTTAGCCAGTCTGTATATCAGTCGGTCGGTTATTTATTCGGTCACCTGGTGATTTTCCTCACTTTTTTAGTGACACAGTTAGTCAGTATATCATTGATTACATGAATTCCTTTGAGTGGCTGCTTTTGCTGTTGTAATAATAATTGTATTCATATGTGGCTGTTGTTATTACTGTTTCTTGCGTTTTATTTTTATTGTCAACTTTGCACCCTACAAGGGGTAATAGTACACTAAGTGTTAACTTCGTTGTGCAAATTTTCTAATTCAAGTTAATATAAAAACATGTGCAGCTCAGTTCTAAATATTTTACTTATTAAAAAGTAAATTCCTATAACTTGTCATGTGCTTATTTAATTTCACCGTGTTATAGTAAAAATTCGCTTATGAAATAAGCTACTGTAGATTACAATGTACAACACAAAAAAGTGACTGTCTTTTTTTTAAAAGAGAAGTAACACAATCAGGCAAATAATGCCTACCAGTTAATTAATTAATGTGTTACCTTCTTTGGAAAAGGGATAGTGTAGAGAGAACAGGTGGTAAAGTGGGAGAGAGGTAGAAAGCTTAACTGATTTACAACCATGCTATTGAGGTTTTTTTGTAGAGCAGTGTTCAAGCCCCTCTGGTGTCAAGTAGAGGCATCACGTTGTTTAATCTGTGTATCCATTTTATTAGTTCTTTTACTTCGCCGACGTTTCTGCTACAATACCGACGAAGGAGGGTGCTGTGAAGTGCATTAGGATATGTTAATATTAATCGCTGCCGGTATTGCTAAAGTGTTTCGAAAACTTAAGAACTATATTGGTGAAATTGGTCTTATACAGCAACACATGGCGCCGACTGTGTTAGAAGAGGTGACAAATTTCGTACGGACCTTGAAGCCTTCATACTGCCTATAATGCATCCATACTAATAATTTGGAAGGTATAAGCTGTCCGACGGCTAAAGAGTTTCAGCGGTAAAATTGGTATTATATAACAAAATATAGCACACACTGTGTTAATAATAGCTGTCTAATTTTTACAAAATTTATAGCATACATCTAATGTCTTATTTCAGAAAAAATATATTTCTTTATGATAACTCCTTCTATTTTTGGCCGCTCGTTATATGACTAAGTGTCATCAATATGAAGATGAGATAGATGTCATATTCTCGTTCGCTTATGTGTTTTGTTTGCGCATGTATGCTGTTACGTATGCTCCTTGCAAACAAAGTAACTAGTATGTAGTTAGTACTATACTAGTTGCTTTTTACTTCAGACTACTTACCCATCTGTCCTGTTTTCATATATCGAACTGTCGGTTTTAACATTAGGTTGTCATAGGAGCCCAATTAGTTCATTTAGATTTTTTTAGTTTAGATTTTGTAACTCTTAAAAAAAACTTTGGCTCAACCCGGGTACGAACACACATATTTCGAACCTCACATTTCAAGGCAAGTACTCTACACACTGAGCCACTTTCTACTTGTATATTTAAGAACTAAAAATATGTTTTAAATACAATTCGTATACCTGAAAATTTTCTCCTTTTTTGACTAGTATCGTTATTGTCTCGATACAACTAAAGGTCCGCCATATAAAGTTTTTTTTCAACTAGTGCTTATTTCGTGAATGGTAACACTTAGCTCATGTCTGATTTGACAGATAATTAGTTTTATCCTTCCGCTGAACGAATATGGTTGTGTATACGCTTGCGAATATGGTTGTGTATGGGCCTCCGATCGACTTACAGATTTTGCCAAAAAAAAATCATCTTTTCAGATGAAGCTCATTTTGGTCTTGGCGGGTATGTAAACAAGCAAAGTTGTCGCATGTGGGGCACAGAAAACCGGCACGCATACATTGAAAAGCCGACGCACCTAAAACGAGTCACTGTTTGGTGCGGATTTTGGTCCAGAGGCATAATTGAGCCATTTTTCTTCGAAAATGAGGAAGGAGTGGTCGTTACAGTCAATGGCGATCGTTATCGGGCCATGTTGAACGAATTTTTGTTCACAAAAATTGAAAAGGAGGATATTGGCAATATTTGGTTTCAACAGGACGGCGCTGGACTATTATTTGTGGGGTGCCGTCAAAGATAAGTGTTACGCCGGCAAGCCAGAGACAATTGACGCTTTAAAGGACAATATTCGTGAAGCCATTGGTGAAATACAGCCGCACACAATCGATAATGTGCTTAAAATTTGGACCGATCGTGTAGGCTACTGCATGGCCAGCCGAGGCAGCCATTTGAATGAAATTATTTTTCATTATTAACCGGAAGGATTGTACTTTCAAATAAAAAAAGAAATTTGAGAAAATATTTAGTAGTTTTTTTTTATAGCATTTTCAAAAAAAAAGTTATCTGGCGGACCCTTTAGTAACATGATTGTTCTTTTTTACTAGTATCGTTACTAGTCTTGCTACAACTAGGAATCGGACTATCCTTTTTTGGCCAGTAACATTATAACTAGTAATATCGTAGCTAGTTGTAAATTTAGCTGCTGGACTTGCAGATTTTACTATTAGTTTTGTCATAGTATTGATGATAAATATATATCAATGCAAGATTATTTTTTCAACTTTTTGTAAATTGATTTAAAATCAAAAATCATAAAAAATGGAATAATCAAATTTTTATCGTTTTACTGGTGATATTTGTCATGGCATTGATGTCACAATTCCGATGACAATTCGCCATCAATCCAAAGATGAGTGTGTCTGCTCAACTTTCAAATGAAACACTTTGGAATAGGTTTCACTAATTTGATATTTCATGGATTTGGACTTTTGTTATTTTATTTGTAATGGAGTATCTAAAACCTCTACGAATTTCCAGTTCTATATGAATGGATGCAAACTTATTAGAAACAAATTTCTTTCTTTGTTTATTTTGACTGGCCTGTTTTATTTTTCCAAATATTAATAAGGAGTTTTAATCCTAAAGGAATTTAAATTTCAGTTTACTTTATATACTCGTTTGCATCGCTTAATGACCTTAATGCACTTTCTGATTCAATCAAATCTATATTATTCCACCATACTGTTTGTCAGATAAAGTTTCATAAGTTTTTTTTATTAAAATTCTTTGAAATTTTGAAAATGTAACCAAATGACCAACTGAAATAAGGGCAGTCAACAACTATCTGAAAATCATTATACAAATTCCAAACACATATCGACTAAATGTGTATATTATATCTGCCATTTGTTGTCTTTATTGCTGCTTGCAATTTTTCTGCATTCTATTTTTCTTGTTGCATGCAACAGCAGTAAACTGAATATTGTTGTTATAAGTTTCTTTAACTACAATTTAAAGCGTAAAGAAAATCGTTAACTATTTAGCAAAGTAGAGAAAAACAAAATTATACAAAAATTCACATAAACAAATATAAAAATCAAAATCGAAACAAAAAAAAATATTAAAGCAAAATTGGGTCAGTAGTAGAAGAAACAGTCAATAACCAGACCAGACCATTGAAACAGACAACTTTTTATTAATTGACAGTTTAATCTAGTTTAAGCTTTTTTTTCTTTCTGTTGCTGCTGTTGCTGCTACAAGCAACTAAAAAACATTTATAATTTGATCGATAGTTAGTTATGCGATTTTAATAAAAACAGACTTAAAAAATTGTTTTTTATTAATGAATAAGTTAGTATGTGTGATTTGAACTATTGTGTGAGTAAGTGTAAATATGGTGTTACTATAAATGCAACACACTCGTATGCATTTGTTGTCATACCCTCTTTTAAGATGATGATGATGAAAACTTTGATGCTGTAACCATCTTTCAACGGCAACGACAACAAGTTAAAGATTTAATAAATTCACATTAAATGAGTTCTGGTTACGTGGTGGCATTTCAATCAACAATTTTGTTTCATTTTAGTTTTTCTCATTTAATCTCGCCTCGCTAGCCGGAGTGTACAATATTACAATTATATGATCATAGTTCGTTACTCTACAATTTGCTGCAGTGTATGCTGGTCTGTTGAGAAACAACATGCTGGGACACTGGACTGGCCCAAGAATGTATGAAGTAAGACCGCCCCTAATCCAGTCGTCGCAGGAAGTCTATATAACAAAAATTGGAGTTATCGGACCATATTTAGAAGTCGCTATAAATCTTTCAATATATTTCTGTGGCATAAGTCTTAAGTCAACAGAGACTAATTTTGACTTAATATCACCCATGTATTCTCCGTATTCAAAATTAAATACCTCTGGGCAAAGTTTCATTTACTTTGAATGATTTTTCAGGAAGCGATAGTGTAATAACTTGATGCTTATCATTTTCCAACTTATAATCTCATATGGAAGTATATTAAATTTCACATTGAATATCTTTTAGAAGCTAGAGCCACGATTTCGTAGATTAAAAGAATCTAAGAACAAATTGTCGACTTTAACTGTAATAGGAATAAAGCTCTAAAAATTCATCTGAACTTTTAAAAGACCTCTCCTACAAGACGATAAAATATGAATTAAGCCATTTTTCGAACTAATCAAATATATATAAAGGTGCATGGAAAACCTGAAATCGATTGGAAATTTCGAAAAACATAAGTCTAATGTAAAATGTTTAAATCAGAATTTCCGTTTAGTTTTGGAGGCAAAGTAGCATTAAGCGCCAAAAGCTGAGCACCTCAGTTGTGCGTAGAAGAAAACAAATAAGCAAAAAACAAACGTTTTTAAACATAATTGTCGTTTAATTTTGCTCAAATATTTAAGATTGTAAAAAAATAATCAAGAAACAATTTGCGCAAATCAATTAGCGCATCAAATACACAATTTATTTTGTTTGTGTTATTTTGAAAACAAAATTTTAAAATATCCCAACAAACAGTGCGCTTGAAAGTTAATTTGTGACTATTGATTTAACTATTAGTAAAAAATCATATAGGCATGACTTAAATCAGGCGCGTATCAAGGGGGAGGAAAATGGGATGTTTCCCACCTTAAGCATGGTATTGTGTTGAACATTTCACGTGAAATGCTGTCAAAACACATATAAAAAAATTGGCATGAATTATTCATGACAAAATTTTGCTTAAGTAGTACTCTATTTTTCTTAAGGAAAACATATAAAATGTATTGGCAACATTTTAAGTTTTCAAGCGAAATAATATGAGTGGCAGTTTCTTCGCGTGGAATTTACAACAAACACATGAAGATTATAACAAATGTACATGTCTAATGTTTCACATGAAATAATCAATGTTGCCCAACATTTTTCACAAATTTGAACAAAGGCTTTACCTAAAATTTATAATTTTATAATTTTTATGAATATTTATTCATAATTTCTATTGCGCTTTTAAAAGAAATTTTACAAAATAGTAGGTCTGTTTCTTTACGTGTTCGAAGTTACCCAATCTTAACCGAAAGCTTTTTTCAATACAAATTTTGTATTGAAAAGAAAGAGCTTTCGGTTAAGTTTGTGTAACTTTGTGTGCGTACGGGAACAGACATGCAAAATCAAAATATGTTTAAATATGATATTTTAAACAACCTTTCCTCTGATTCTATGATAATATTTTAGATTACTCTATTGCGGGCTTTCAAGATTAATTCAAAATATTTTTATGTTTATTTTTTTTAACTTTTTAAAAAATCCAAAATTATAAAATGTTACCATTTTTTTCACTGGCCGTAAAGCCATACCACAAATAAAATAAGCTTTGTTTCACGAAAATGGAAGGATAGATATTGATTTTATTCACAATAAAGCCATTTTAACATTATTTTTTCATATACTCAAAAGTTTGGGAATTATTCAGACCGCAATGATGAAAAATATATTTTAGGCAAAATTTTTTAAAAATATATGAAACATCGAAACTGGCAAAAACTTATCATTTTTATTAACAAATCATAAGGCCACCATATAACAAATAAAATAAGCTTTCTTTCATAACAATCGATGGATAAATATAGATTTTATTCATAATAAAGTGAAATCACCGAGTCAGTATAACTACATGCAAAAAGGATGGAATTCAACTCATCCTAAAATAAACCACAGATGTAAACTTTCAAAACGCCGATACACGTGTTTTTTTTTTTTTTTTTTTGTTACTTCTACAAAAATCAGCTGTAAAAACCTTGTAAATAAAAAAAATTCAACTTTTGCTAAAATTAGTTGACTTCAATTTATTATGAATAAAATCAATATTTATTCATCGATTTTCATGAAATAAACCTTATATTATTTGTTATATAGTGGCTTTATGATTTGTTAATAAAAATGGTAAGTTTTTGCCAGTTTCGATCTTTCAAAATGAAAAAGCGCTTAGAGAAAAAAAACACCAAGATTTAAAAAAATCGATAACACGCAAAAAATCACACAAACTAAAAAATCGCCAAAAAAACTAAAAAACGCAAAAAAAAACGAAAAAAGTCGTAAAAAAGAAAAAAGCACTAAAACCTAAAAAAAATCTCTTATAACTAAATATATCTTTAAAAAAACGAAATAAAAATTGTCAAAAATGGAAAAAATCACCAAAACGAAAATAGTGCCAAAACAAAAAAAAACCCAAAACAAAAAAAAAACGGCAAAACTAAAAGAATTGCTACAAATAAAAAAAATTGCCAAAACGAAAAAAAAGTGCCAAAACCAAAAAAAATTGTTCTAGAACTAAAAAAAATCACCAAAAGCCGAAAAAAGCGCCAAAACTGAAAAAAGCGTCAAAACTAAAATAAATCGTTCAAACTAAATATATCGTCAAAAAGCGAAAAAAAAGTTACAAAAAAATACGCCAAAGCCAAAAAATTACCAAAACTAAAAAAATTTTCAAAAAACAAAAAAAAAATTTTTTAAAAACGATAAATCGCAACAAAAAAAGCAAGAAAACCCCAAAATGGAAAACGAGCTAAAACCAAAAAAAATCGCTAAATCAACAAAAAAACTAAAAAAAATAAAATTAAACGAAAAAGCAAAATGAAAACATTACCAAAATAAAACAAGGACAAAAACGAAAAGGGATATATGTATATTCGTACGGAACCCGTCCTGTACGAGTTAAAGTCGCACTTTGCTTAATTTATAACTATTTTCCGCTCCGAAACCAACTAAAAAATAGAAAACGTTCTATTTCTGAGCGGCTTGGCTTTGTCGCTCAAAAGTAACGCTCTCCCGCTTAAAAATGCCGCTCGTTTGGTGGCAAGTTCAATAGTATTTCATATGTTCTAACTTTTTGCCGATCTCTGCTCTGCGGCTTTGCCGCTCTTTGCATGGCCTCGGCCTAGGAACTATAAGGACACAAACAAATTTTGGAATCGGCCGTTGAAAAATTTCACATGCCCAAAGTTCCTTACTTTGGGACTTCATAGCTCCGCTCCTGTGAAATTTTATACTTATCGAGTTATCCGAAATATTTTCGTTCTGTCCAACTGTTCATTCGGTTGTTTTCGCATCTCAGGTCAAGTGGGTAAAGACAGCAAACAATAAATGTATTTGGGACTCTTAATAAGCAAAGTTAATCACTGATTAGTAATATTTGCAGATTACTTTTTAATAAAATAAAAACAATAATACGAGAGCATAGCACAATTAAATAAAAAAATTTTGTTTTGATTTATAACAGTTAATACTCATAGTTGTGGAAGTTGAGTTCTTAAATTCAATACATTAAAAAAATCCATGTTTAAATTAAAACATGAAGCAACATGATATGAAACATTTATCATACGATTTGCGTTTGCAAAATCGTATGATTGTATTGACAAGTTGTATTTTGTTACCACAAACGAAACACAAAAATTCGGTACATGTTGCACGCCATTAATTACTTTAAAACAAATAAAAAAATCACATACATGCAAACATACTTAAGTTCATTTGTATATCGAAATTTTATTTTTGTTCGATATTGTTTGAATCTTTGTCTTGGTTGTCTGTCGGCCCACTGAATTCTCCATTAATTGGCATTTTGGCTATCAAGTGCATTTTTATAAATGCTCCACAGTTAATCTGCAAAATAAACTTATATTGTACATTAAAAACAAAAACGCAAAAAAAAATTAATTAAAAATCAGTGTTTGGACAAGTTGATATATGATGTTGTTCGTGTTCAAGCATAAAGTGTTGAAAATATTGCAAACAACATTTTAAAAAACTGACACATGTATAGTTTCGAAAAATTTATGAGAACAATTTTTACAATAAATAAAGAGTTTTATGGATTTGTTAAGAATGACGTTTAGATGCAAATAAAATTTTTATTGCGGCAATTTTTGAACTTCATTCGAAAATCGAGAAGTTTTTATTTATTTTTAACTACAATCAAAATAATAATTCAAAACAGAGCCTTAAAACAATAAATTTTTGAAATAAAATATAGTTTTATTATTTCTTCAGATAATTCCAATATTCCTTCTAATTTTAAAAATATTGGAATAAAAAAGGAAACGTGCATACATTTGGCCCTGTTAAAGACATCAGAGATTCCTGTTTGACTTGACAGCACTTTCGATTAGATGCGCCCTAAATTTTTAGATTGAAACGTAAGCCATAATGGATGTTACAAAAAATGGGCACAAAATTGCTCAGCGGCACGAAAAACGCATTCGATTCTGCAGGCATTAGCAAAGTTTTGCCCAAAATGTTTGAAAAACTAAAAATATCTTATGCAAGATATATAATAAAGTTATTTACATATTAGATGTGTTTGAGTAATTTTCCAGTAATGTTTATCCAGTAATACAATGATAGAGAGTAAAATCAAATTTACTCTCTATCCAAAAAATATTCAAAAAAGCTGTCGAACAACATTTTGTAAAAACTTGCAAGTAATAATAATGAACAATATACAACGCAATAAACTTCAATTTTCGAAAAATATTTTCAACAATTTATATTAAAAAATTGTCACATAAAGACTAGAAAATGCTAAATTCAATATTTTTTGGTTTATTTACATTTCAAAATAATCTTTATTTATTTATTTATTTTTTTTAAAGAGAAGTAACACAATCAGGCAATTAATGCCTACCAGTTAATTAATTAATGTGTTACCTTCTTTGGGAAAGGGATAGTGTAGAGAGCACAGGTGGTGAAGTGGGAGAGAGATAGAAAGCTTAATTAATTTACAACTCTGCTATTGCGTGTTTTTTGTAGAGCAGTGTTGCAAGCCCCTCTGGTCTTAAGTAGAGGCATTGAGTTGCTTAAGCAGTGTAGCCATATTATTAGTTCTTTTGCTTCGCCGATGGTTTTGCTACAATACCGACGAAGGAGGGTGCTGTAAAGTGCATTAGGATATGTTAGTATTAATCGCTGCCGGTACTGCCAAAGTGTCTTCATCACTTTAACAGTACAACAATAACCAACACAATAACACACCAATGCACATGAGAAAAATGCATGATGTTGTTGACTTGCATTAAACTAGTCTTGAACCCAAGACCTCAGGGTTTGTAGTCAGCCAACAGCACCCTCATTTATGTTTTTATGTTGCTAGTATTTACTGGAAAAAATTTCACCAGTAAAAGCCAGCAGATTCTTTGCAACAAAAATGTTTCTTATGCACTCTGGTTACATATGCTTAAAACTAAACGAACGCAATCTAGTAAAAATAAGTAATAATTTGTACAAATTATTACAAATTATCGAGTACTCAAACACTTCCATCGTTTGAACTTGAAAAAAACATCTTTCTAATTTCCAGCAACATTTATTTTAGGAAAATTGCATATTTTTCCTTTTTTCTATTTTAACTTGGAAATGGAATATTTTATCGCGATAAAAAGTATCATAAACGCAAACCGAAACTCTAAAGTACCTCCAAACCGAATTTCAAAAAAAAAATCTGTTCAGTGACTTTTGCGTGATGCTTGTTCGGACAGACAGACAAACAGACAAACAGACAAACAGAGAGACGAAAACTCCAAAAGTTGCTGTTTTGTATTCTACATCGATTACGGATTACGCCACCATAAAAGTTTCCAAAAAAATTTATTTTTTTTTATCGTATGTTTAGATTAGGCCTGTTTGCACTCACTGGTGACAACTTCCTAAATAATTCAAACATCTTATTTGAGGACTTTTTTTGTATTCATACACCTGTGTACAAAAAAAAGTACAATTACACTATACAACAAAATTAGCTTTTCAAATTGGCAAGGTTCTATCGAGTGATTCTGGTAAGATGCGCCAGAAAATTATATGGGTATCGGCGATTTGAAAGTTAACGTCTGGTACTCGTTTTAGGGTCAGTTAAATTTCCCACTTTTTGCACATTGTTCGGCATAGAAATCTTGTAGTCCTTACGTTTAATGTATAAGATACATCCAGCACTTTTATGTAGAATAGTACGGGAAACACTATTGTGGAACATTTTACCCCTCTAACCCTTCGCTGTTTATGAAACGAAATCACGAAACTATACTTTAAGCTTGTGTTTTGTGCTGTAGGGGAAATTTTACAAAATACGAGAGTACTAAATTTTAGCAGAGGCAAAAAACGTTTTATAATAAACTTGTGAAATTTTTATAAATTTTTTTTGTTTTGGTGTCAAAAAACTAATAAAGATTTGATTAATTTTTAAGTAAAAATATTTCTAAAAAATTTTAAAATTTTTAATCGACTTCAAAAAAAAAAGGAGAAAGGTTATCAATTCTTCATTTATTTGTTTTATTTTTTTATGTATGTTCCCTCAAAACTGCGACATTTCTGAACCGATTTCGGATTTTTTTTCTCCATTCAAAAGGATGTACTTCCCGTTGAAAAGTGGGCGGGCTCACTCCCATACAAAGTAAATACACATTCGTTTTCAACTACTTCTACTCAACCGATTCTTATGAAACTTTACACACACACATCAAGCTTCTATTTAAATACTACATCAGGATATAAAAAGTGTGCTGTGCCACGCCCTTGCAAAGTAAATATTCTTTTTAAAGAACTTCTACTAAACCGATTGTTATGAAACTTTGCATACACAATAAGTTCTCGTAAAAGTACATGATGATAAAATATGGGTGCGGTGCCAGGCCTATTTTGTAGTCGGTTTTTTGTTTGCAAGAATTATGGGTGGTTGCGTCAGAAAACACTCGAATAGTACTAATATATCCATTTTATGAGGGTTGTTTGTATTAAAAATATGTATTATGTAAAATTTCACTATAAGTCACCACAAAAGGAATCTTTTGCTGCCGTCTATCAGAATCAGTCATTAGAAGCTAGTAAATTTTTTGTGTTGTACAGTCTAATAATTGATCCTAATTATTTCCACAGCTTCTGCCTAAAACATCCTCCGAGGGGTCGTCACTGCCGTTATACCCATAAAAAGATACCCATACGATGTATGTATCAGTGATGTTATACGTATGGATAAATCCCTATTCCTCAAAAAAAAATGGTACCGTAGGGAAAAAAGGACAGATTTACTCAAATCATAAAAATGTAGGGATTTTTCAAAGTGCTAGTTTTTTTCATTATTTTATTACGGCATTTTTACATTTTGGCGGTGCAGTATGGTTTCAAAGTTTTATAATTGAATGATTATTCAATAAAATTATTAAACTATGGATTTTTGTTATTATTTGTGGCACAACGCAACTTCCGAAATGACAGAAATTGGTGAAAATCATTAACAATTTTTTAAATTTTAAATTTGATCCACTATAATTCAGTAATTTGTTATGTAATAAAAGCCAATATTCGATGGGTAATTTAGTACATATGTACCTATATGTACATATGTAATTGAACAGCCTTTGACTCTTCTGCATGGCACTTTAAACAGAAGTATAAATCGAAAAACACAAACGTACCGGTATCTGAACTAATGCCGAAATGAAAAACTTTTTTTCGTGCTTAGCACATCCAAAAAAATGATAAATTAAAATATTTTAAAGCTTCCAAAATAAAAATTTGTAAAGCAGTGGAATTCATATAAAAGAATTTTCAGTAGAGAAAAAAAGTAGCTGTTTGAGTAAACTTTGTCGATTTTGAGATTATGGTTATTATCACTGCTCATACATGTCCCCTGCACTTTAAAAGTAGAATTATCCCTATATTAAACTCCGAAATGACTTTAAACGAAATTTTTCCCAACCTCTAATTTTAAATAGATACTTTAAAGCACATTTACGCAAAATTGCGTAATTACATTTATAATATTCAAAAATTCATATCTCGGTATGTATGTATGTATGTATGTATGTATGTATGTATGTATGTATGTATGTATGTATGTATGTATGTATGTATGTATGTATGTATGTATGTATGTATGTATGTATGTATGTATGTATGTATGTATGTATGTATGTATGTATGTATGTATGTATGTATGTATGTATGTATGTATGTATGTATGTATGTATGTATGTATGTATGTATGTATGTATGTATGTATGTATGTATGTATGTATGTATGTATGTATGTATGTATGTATGTATGTATGTATGTATGTATGTATGTATGTATGTATGTATGTATGTATGTATGTATGTATGTATGTATGTATGTATGTATGTATGTATGTATGTATGTATGTATGTATGTATGTATGTATGTATGTATGTATGTATGTATGTATGTATGTATGTATGTATGTATGTATGTATGTATGTATGTATGTATGTATGTATGTATGTATGTATGTATGTATGTATGTATGTATGTATGTATGTATGTATGTATGTATGTATGTATATATAAAAACTTTAAAAAATTGTATATACATTAAACCCCAAGGAGTTTATTTGCATAGATATATTATTACGAGTACATATAAAATGTAGGGATTTTTGTAGAGAAACTTTTTTGAGCGCTTAGGGAAAAATAGGGATTTTTCTGGCTGTATAAAGACTTTTCAAAAAAGTATATAACATCGCAGGTATATATATACCTATATTAAAAGATTTGACCACCTACATATCTACCCACCACCTTTGAAAAACTGGTTAAACCCAAAAGAGTATGTACATGAATTTTTTCAACGTACGTATCTTGCTTGTTTATAACTTTAATTAAGACATTATCTAATTTATTTATGTGTTTATGTATGCCGCTTTGGAATGTCTAATAGGAAAAATCCAAAAATAAAGTAAAAAATTAACGAAACTCAAGTACCAAAAATTCTTTAGCAATTAACAACGTTAACCATATTTTACTTCTACTAAAATTCAGCCAACAAACAAGTAGACACAGAGTTACGAGTACTTGCTGCAGCAGCATGTTCTGATTTTGGTCATGAGACACTAGTGTTGCACAAGAAGTTTTACGTTTTCGCTTTTTGCTGCAACAGCAAACTGTTTTTTTTTAAGTTTTTCTTAATGAATGCCCAAAAAACCAAATAATACTAAAAAGTAAGTATTTAAACTAGCGAACAGATGGTTGGTTCAAAGAAGTCGTTAGTGGTAGAAAAATTTCAGATGCTCAATGAATTAAACAGACAAAATATAACGGAAAACTTTTTGGCGTTTGTTACAATTTCAAATATTTAAGAAAAAAAAAACTAATAACATATTTTACCAATTTTAGGTTTTTAACTCCAATGCAGACATAAATATCCGTTTATTTAATTAAATTAAATGTGATTTAAAGTGGAAGGCAATTATTTATTTATTAATAATTTAATCAAAGTGGACATTCGAGCTGAAAGGCTGTTGACTGACCAACAAACAGCACAACATATTAAATATACATAAATGACTTTTAGTTATTTCGAAACACTTTCGTACAAAACAGAAACAAAACTGTACTGAAGTAAAAATTTAAAAAAATAAATTAATCAGTGAACAAGAATTAATTCTTAAAAAAAAGTTATAAACTAAAATTTCAGCATTTAAAACATGTTTGTTTGTGAAAAGATAAAATTAAACTACTTGGCAAATCAACTACCCCGTCTGCCTCAGTATCCTGCCTCTAACTTGCGACACATGCAACACTTAAGATTAAGTTCGATTTAAATAAAAAGAAATAAAAGCAAAATTTTGCTTAAAACCTTGCGAACTTCTTACTAAATACATATAGAGTTTATGCCAAGTTAGCATTCTTACGGGAAGGTAAACTAAAGCAAACTAGTCACTTTGAGGAGAAATTTAGAAATTTTAATGTGCATTACAGTTCTTTTTTTTTTAATAATTGAGTTATGAATTTTTGGTCGAACTGTATGGTTTTTATCCAAAGTTATTTAATTAATTTGGCTTAAGTTCATTTTTAATTTAATCTTTCGATCAAACTATGTTTTATTTAAGAAAAAAATTAGAGAAGTTAGTACACTTACAATAATATTTCCACAAAAACATTTATTAATTCTTTGACGTTAGGCAAAAAGGTCTTAAGTCAGAAACTGGAGTTTTTCGTAATGTTAAATTGAAAATTATTTAATTTTAAGTTAATATGCATTTTGCAGACTTATTGCCTAAAGAGCAAATGATTGCGATTGGAAGCACTTGTGATAGAGAGAAAAATGAAATGAAAGAGAAAAAATAATCACTTGGGCTGTCGAGGCTACCTGGTACATTTTCACCGTGGTTCAAGTGTTATCGTTCATATTAAGAGCAGTATATGTACGTTTTTATGAAAATTGTACATGTCTGAGCCACTGTTGAGATTTGTGGTACAATTGTATCAATTTTTGTAAAATAGAAAGCTGATACCAAAGAAAAAAATCTACCTTACTACTTTTAGAGGCAATGCATTGCATATTTAAGAACAAATGCACTAAAATTTATACCACAAATGCACTAAAGCTGAGGCCACACTGTCGTTTTTAAAACGCGGCGTTTCTGCTTTTTATATTAAATTTGAAGTTTTTAAAAATTGAGAACTTTCAAATTTAATATAAAAAGCAGAAACCCCGCGTTTTAAAAACGCCCGTGTGGTATCAGCCTAAAGTATGCAAAAGAACACGAACAAATAGACTCTAACACGTTGAATTTGAAATCTGAATATGCTTAGTTCGATACTAGTTGAAGCTACAATAGCAAACAGTGAGTAAAAATGAAAAAATTAATAATTAAATAAAAGAGATAATAAGCCTTCAACATGACGCCAGTCCACATCGAACCATTTTTTTTCATATATTTTCAGTACTAGTGCTGAAAATTTTGATGATTTTCAGAACTAATATACTATATACTTAAGTATTTTGTGGAAACAGAAACTATTGCTTCTAAGCGGCTCATCGCGAACAAAAATCATGCAATATGAAAGCGCAATTGCAATTGATTCCGTTCTGTTGTCTCCCTTACAAAAATGCTTCCACCAAGCACTAGTTTTTGCTGGTACACTCAACAAATTTCTGGTAAAATTTTCAAACAAAAAATATTGGTAAAGTTTTTGTTCATTTAGACAATATCTTCTATATATCCGCGTGTTTGATAACCATACAAAAGATAATGAGTTAAAATTGATCATTATGAAAATATTGACGTAAAAATGTAGTACATATGTATGTACTTATAAGTATATAGTTCTGTGCCAATATCGAATAAACACTTAAGGCCATGTCAGATAAAACTTTTGCTTCGCGTTGCGTTACAGATTCGCTTTGACATCTAAGATGAAATGTACATACTTATACGAAACATGCCACATAAAGCACTTTTAACGCAGCGTGAAGCGAAAAGTTCGGCAACTCTCATCTTTTTTCTTGCTTTGACAATCAGCTGGAATAATTTTCTTTTATTATATTGCCAAACGAAACATATTGCGCGTTTGAATCTGTTTTAGTAAGAGGTAAATATGTATGTGGCATTTATTTATTTATAATAAATCGTAAAATAACATAATTGACTTTTATTTTTATAAAAAATATATATATAAATAGCAAAATTATCAACTACTTTTTTGGTAAACGATCAATGCGCGAGTGTTGTCAAAGTTTTCATTGTGTCATACACCTTTTGCTTTACACTTTTCTATCAAAGTTAGAAACGGCACGCAAAGCGACAAAGTTTTATCTGACACGGCCTTTAGGCTGAGGCCACACGGGCGTTTTTAAAACGCCGCGTTTCTCCTTTTAATATTAAAATTGAAGTTCTAAAAAATTTAGAACTTACAAATTTAATATAAAAAGCAGAAACGCCCGTGTGGCCTGAGCTTTAAGTTGACTTAATCGAACTTTAGGCTTCAAGCTGTTTTTTGTCTTAAATATTATATCATTCAATTAAAGCTGACAGTAGATATAAAGCTACCTAACAAAGGAAAGTATCACACAAAAGTAAAATTAAATATACCCATACACCTCTTGGTAATAGCTTAAAAGTATTCACAAAACCTAATATTCTTAAGCCGACTTAAGCGGTTATTTTATATTGCCACAGATTGGTACCCAAGTTTAGTTAATTCCAGTTAACAAGAAAGCCATTGCCGCAAAGGTTTACATAAATTTTCTGCTTTTAACAGGGCACAGTGGGGAATTTTGCAAAATAAATGGTAATAAATCTGGAAATTCGAAACTGCTAATTGGATTTATCTGGAACATCTTTAGAGGAGGATTCATGCTTTATAACGCGTGTCTCTGTGGCCTTCTGGCTTAAGCACGAGAGAAGTTGCAGTGGCCAAAAGTTGACCGCTGCGAATCAAAAAAAAAACTTCTGAGGCTTGTAACTTTATTAAATGTTATCCGATTCTGGCTTAGGCACGAGAGAAGTTGCAGTGGCCCAAAGTTGACCGCTGCGACTGAAAATAAACTTCTGAGGCTTGTAACTTTATTAAATGTTATCCGATTTTAAAATATGTAAAGCGCTTTGAGTATACATATAAATATTGTATATTTGGGTTCAAAAACTGTGAAAATAGCGTAATGTGAACAACTCTATTAATTATGCAACCTTACATGTTATTAAGTGTAAAGTTACATTAAATGAAATGTCAATAGTTTAAAGCAATTTTTTCTGTAAAGCAAGAAAGCTGAAAATTATAGAGCTTTTTTAATATTTGATACTGTTAAACATATAGTACTGTATAAAGTCGATTTTGGCAGAAGTTGCTGAAAGAAGTATTAAAGTTTTAATACTAAAGTTTACATCGCTGAAAATCAACTAATTGCTGTTTTCAATTATTTGATGTGTAATTTTTTGCAAAATTTATAAAAAAGTTAATTAAATATCATTGGAATCAATAAGAAGCTAATAAAATATAATTAGAACTATAAAATAAACTATGCCCATAACTAGATCAGCAAGATCGCATAATACACGTTCCGGAAATAGTGAAGTTAAGGAGAATTTTAACACAAAAAAGGGGCTAAAGACCAACAAAAAAGTTGTAAATAAAACGCGCGCTGGACGTGCGCCTTTAGAAACTGGAACTGTGCTTAAAGCAGTAAATTGTGAAAAAGGAAATCAAGTTTTTGGCAAAGGTGGAAAAAATAATAAAAATAAAATGCTAGATTGTGAAGAAAATAACCAAACGGAAGGTACTGATGGGGCCAAAATTTTAGAAAATAATCCAAATAAAACCATTGAAGAAATCCAAAAAGAGCAACAATCCGTAGAAGAACCCATGGATGTTGCAGATAATATAGAAGAAACTGAAGAAGGTTCTACAAGCAAAAAACAAAAACTGTTTGGAAGTGAAAAAGATTACAAAAATGGAGAGTTCGAATGTGAATCCAATGAGAATGAACAGTCGGATTTTGTGAAAGTTGATAAATTACCAGAAACAAATTCCAAACAAGGTGAAGAAATAGATAAACCCACCAGCAGTAACGCTACAAAATCTAAAAGTATTTCTCTAAAATCACAAAATTGTGTCACTAAAGATGTTGATGAATCCTCATCCACTGGCAGCAATTTACCTAAACAACTGCTGACGGTTATTTCTAATTTGTATTTAAATGTAGGAGAACGATTACATTTAGACTTTCCTCCAAGATGTCTTGATGATTTGGCTTTTTGTCATCGCCATCATTATCGTTCGGAACTGCCAGAAGCTCCTATGACATCACAAGCTCACAGTTTACGTAGTGCTCTACAGCACTATCGTTATGTTTTATTTATTAATGCTACCACTGATATGTGTCATCGTGGCGAATTTCCCGGCAAAGGAATATTTACAAAAATAATAGAACTTGTTCTGGTAAGAGTAGATTTGAAATTTTTTCCATGCGCTTTGCTTGAAACTTTGTTGTATTCGATGGCACTTAAAACACGTGTATTTTTAACAATAAAAGAGTGTATTCCAATTGGGGAAGATTTTATTTCATAATCACAATCATCCGAATCGGAACAGGCTGAATATTTCTTTTATAGAATTTGATCTAAGTCGTAGTAAATAGCAATTTGTATTCTAAATGTAAATGTCATTTCTTCTATTCCACAGAGCATTAACTACGTTACAAAACAGCCTAATGTGAATATATGTACCTACCAACAATCGTATCACAAGTCTATAGCATTATTCTCAATGATTGTAAGAACATTTCCACCTTGTTGGCATAAAATGCGTCCTTATTATGTAGGTTTTTTGGAATACGGCATTGATTTTAACAAAATATCAAACGCCAAAGAAGAAATCTCTCCAAAATCTGTGAAAATCTTTGATGTGTTATTAGATTTATTGGAAGAGCTCTTGAAATCTTCTAATGCAGATGATCTTAAAACATTAAAAAGTGAAACATTACAAACACCGCAAAATGTTAGTTTAGATGTTACTTCACCTCTGCTCAATTCGGAATTAAGTGTTTGCAGTGAATATTGGAATCAAAATGAATACGAACAAAGAGAAAGGCAAAAGCAGACATTCGCTGCTTTGCCCACGGACCAGAAATTGGAGAGGGTTTTTATGGCACTTAGATTGTTATTACAAATATTGGAGAATGATTTAGCCATGTGGATGTTGCATCACAACAAAAAAACCAAAGAATGGATATTCTGTGCAGAAAATAGACCACTAATTGTTGTGCTCTGTGAACTGACACAATACACTAGAATGACTCGGGTGGCAAGAAGAATTTTTAGCATTTACAGTGAAGCTGCTGCCAAGAATTTGTGTAAAAAACGTTTGAAAGTTCTAGAGGTTTGTTAATGACAGTTGAACCTTCTAGATAATTCAGTAATCACTCATCTTTTCATAGCGTTTTATTTCTCTTTTAATGGTGGCCAGTAATACTGCTGATATGGAAAATACTGCTATTGGTGTGAAATATCCATACTTAGGAGACCAAACTAAAACTTTAATAAATGAATTCTTTAAAACCTTTAAAGGTGTGGACGATATACGTTATAATACAGTATTTTTATTTATTAAATGTATTTTTGTTTTAGCTCATAATCGTGAAGAAATTTTGAAATATATGGAGACTATAGAACTTTTACGCATACCTTATGTACGTTATGAATTTATCGATAACGTTTTAATCATGTTTCAATTTACAAATACCGAAATATTAACACCCCAAAAGATAGCATTAGATATTGCTAAAAAACGCTGGCTTAAATATAAACCAGCTGCAGAACTTGCAAATAAAGACGAAGACATCTCTCGTGAACAATATTTACATTTATTGCTATATGCCTTGCGCAGCTATTGCGAATTTCATGGCTCAAAAACATTTCTGCATGTCATCACTAATGTCATAGAAATTCCTCATCTTACAACCACCACTGATACAGTTCATCGTTGGCCAACTCGTGATAGTGGGGTGTTGGTTTTAAAGAAAATTGCTAAAGATATTAAACTGTTGCAAGGTAAACTTCGAATGACCGTTCTCATGTCGAAACCCAAAGTTGATTTACCTTTAGCCGATATATGCATTGATGAGGATATTATTCTAAAATATCGTAATGATTTAAAATTTACTGTAAGCTTGCAAAACGTTTTGCTTAAACAAAAAGAAACCTATCCCGATGTCGATTTCACGGAATGGTTGGAATTTCTAAATGATTTTTCGCCCAAGAAAAAAGAAGAAACAAAAAGTGATCAAACTGATTAGTATAATCACATACACCTAAAATGTCTATTTGGGCTTAGTTTTATATGCATACATACATATTGGCATGGATTTGCTAGATTTTATTACTTTATTCCAAAAAAAGTTCATACATACATATAAGTATTTATTAATATCATTAAAATTTTTTTACTTTAATAAAGTTTTCAAAAATGCAGTTTGTACAAATTTCCTTTTTTATTGGATGAAAATCATCAAAATAGTCGCATTGCAAGGATAATATACACAATTTTTTGAACAAACACATTTTCTTTATTAGAATATTTTTTGAATCATAGACCATGGGGTATATCGTTAGCTGAAATCCAAAATCACGTAACTACACTTTTTTAATTTTACAGGAGAGAGAAAAAACTAAATAAAATACTTCAAGTTATTGAAGTAAAGCCGCTTTATTTTCGTTTGTAATTTGGCTGATTTTTATGATAAAGATTTGTAAATTTGTGGGGACATGCATTTCGATGTAATAAGCAATAATTAATCAAAAATGCAATTTCAAATTTTTTTGTTAGTTACGTGGTTTTGGATTTCAGCTGACGATATAAAGGCCAACCTGGAACTTAAAAAACCTAAGTCTGCTGTCAAAAAGCTAAGTCTTTTAAGAATTTATGAATAGAACATTTTGTATTAGTATTGGTTTAAAATAAAAATTTCCCCACAGCACTAAAACCGCACTTGGTTGCAATAAGAAAGAAGTATTCTAAATCATTCATATTTTTCATATTTTCAGAAGTTTGTACAATTATTTTTGTATTAATTAATGAAAGCTGAATTTAGAAGGCTTTTTAATACATTCGAGCTCAAAAAGTATTGATTTGATAGAAATTTTTTTGCAATTTTGCTATTTAGTACTAAAATTTTTTATCCCAAATAGGAACAAAAATGCAATACTGCTGAATGAAAACAATGGTTCAAAACATCGATAAATTTCAACACACAAATGTCAAAAAAAATTAAATAAATAGTTTCAAAATACAACTAAAAGAACAAAATTTGTTTGACAGTGTAAAAAAATTAATTAAAACTATAATGATTGTGCGTGTGAAAAAGTGCAAGTTAAAGGATTCAAGTGCAAAATTTATGCTCCTTTAAGTGTGTTGAAATGAGAAAAATATTCTCGTTCACGTAAGTTGAATTCACAGTACTCGTATGTGTTAGCGAGTTGTCATTATTTTATTGACATTACGAGTCTTTGCTATCTATGTTATCAATGTTGTAGACAGGCCACTTTCTTTGAATAAAAACTTCATTATTTTTTTATAATTGCCATCATCACTATAGAATTTTATTCAACAATTTGTTTTTTTTATAATTTTATATTCATTATTTATAATATTCGTTTGATATTCTTTGTTTTTATACCTTCCAGAAAGGTACAGTTTATTGATTTTTTTTTAATTGTTTAATGTTGTTTTTTTAATTATCACTAACAAAATATAATCATTATTTATTATCATTACATACCATACATTAAATAAATATATATACTTACATATATAATTTTATATTATTACAATAATAGTTAATAATATTATGTTGTTATTATTTCTTATGACTTTTTATTTTGTTTTTAGTTCGCACATGTACATACAAACATAAGTACATACTATGTATATGAATTCTGTTTACATATTCACATATTTATTGTTATTATGTATATTGTACGTATGTGTATGTATATGTATATTCTGAATCTGCTTATTTTCAAGTGTTTAATTTTAATCTTGTTTTACCTGTTTTTAATTTGTTCATATTTATACAGGAAAAACTTATTTTACGCATGGCTTTTGTTTTTGCGTGTATGCAAGTTTAAAAGCACCCGTTGTTTGTGGATTAGTTCAGTTTTCAAAATTCTTAAATAATATTTAATTATTTCTTTGTAAATGCTTAATAACTAGTCTCACTACGTGTTTTTTTGTATTAAATATATGTAGATCCTTTTCAATACAAAAAAAAAATCTCTAGAAAATTTCGTGTTTTATCTTTAACTACAAAAATAAATACATTTACATACATATAACAATTTTTGTTGGATTTTTTTTAATATAAAATCGAAGAAAGTAAAAATATCAAAAGCAGTTTTTAACATTTAAATTGCCCTGTAATATGTTTTTTTTATTATTTTATATTAAAATGATTTTATATTACTTCATAAAGCAAAAAGTAACTACATTTTAAGCTTTCGCGATTACAATTAATTTTAATCTGGATTGAGAAAAGTATTAAAACTAGGTCCAGAATGTGTCTACCAATGCCACCATCCGATTCAGCTCTACGGAAGCGTCATGGATTCGAAACCCCTGCCTTAAACCTGCTGTGGAATTAATTACTCTAGTCCAGCTCATAGTCCAATTTATAAAACGTCTATTAGACAGTTAAGCTTTCACGATACCAGGAGATTATTCTATAATTCGAATCGAAAGAAAATGCTTTCGAATTGCAATGTAAATAACATCGAATCGAATTACATAGTGAGCCCCCCGATATATTTTGTGAACTTAAACATTCTATACCGTCATATGAATTCATAAAAGCCCTAAGTTTAAATAATTTAGGAAGAGAGTCGTAATAACATTTATTTTGATACGGTGCATCATAATCAAAAATTCGGTTTTGAATTTTTTGTAACTTAGGACTTTTTTGAAATCATATGACGATATATAGAAATAATTCTTGCAAAAAATAACGAACAAGTCCAACTTTAAAATTTAATAAAATGCGACTAATCTGGCAGTATACACACCCTTTCATATAAATACAAATGTGTGTACAATAAAATTTCCCAAATCCGTTTGAGAGACACCGATATGTACATGCGTTAAATTCATAACGTCTCCCTTGGAATCCAATACGGAATGGCATTGGAAACGGAATTCCAATTGTGAATGGGTTCACGAAAACGTATTGAAATTGCTTTGTTCGAAAAAAGTTTATTCTCATTCCAAATTGGAAATATCATTTACAAAGTCGTATATTTAGTGATTAGAGGATAATATCGCCCATGTTCCGGAAAACGCAGCGTTTTCAAATCGCTTACGGTTTGAAAAACGCACTTCGGCATGTTCTGAAAACCGGGCGAAGAATACATATTTTTTATTATAACAAATCATAAACAAACAAATAAATTCTAAATTAAAACACAATTCAATTTAATATGTTTTCTTTTTATTTGATGAAAAACTTGCAACGTTTTTTCACGATTTTAATTAAAAACATGCAATTTAAAACTTTGCTTTGAGTTTGTCAATTGTCTGTCTCAATTGTCTCCTTATAAACTGGCGCTGATTGTAGCTTTCTTAAAGCCAGTATAGCAAACAAGAATGCTGTAGGCATTTTAATTTAAAACTTATTTGTTTATGTTTTATTATGATAATATGGTTTCATTGCTCGAACACAACTTCCGAAAAAAGCAAAACGCTAGCAAACCGTACCGTTTTCAGAACATGCTGAAATGCGTTTTGCGATTTTCAAACCGTCAGCGATTTAAAAACGCTGCTTTTTCCAATACATGGGCGTATATGTCAAAATACAATCGGTGAGGTTTGGTAGTGATGCCTGTTCAGAGGAACAGTCAGACTAAAATTCAAAATTTTGTTGTTTTGTGATCTATATCGATTGCAGTTCACGCAACCATAAAAAGTTTCAAAATATATATGCACTTGAACAGACATGCCCTTTTTAAAGTCAAAAATTGGACTTTCGACATACATAATCCGACTGATTATAAAAATCAAACAACGTGAGAATTTGTATTCGTTACAGTCTCTTCTATAAACGGTAAACAATTTTTAAATATTTCACTTCGAAAATACCTATTATTTTCGTATTTACTATGTAAAAATTAATTTAAAAAAAGTTGCTTGACCTGAAGAGTGTTTTTTGAAAACATGCGGTTTGAATCTAAAGAAATTGTCTTCGAATTGCAATTTGTTATCGAATTAAAGAGCATTTAAAATAAGTAATTACATTTAGAAGAAGTAATTTCATTACAATTTTTCCTGCAATGTCGTTTACATATTCCCCCTTATTCCCTAACTATTTATCGACGTCACGTCAAGACAATACCAAGAAATTGGGACTTGTCTACTCGCTGTCGACAAAAATTTACTACTATTAACAGCCACTTCCCATTTTCTATGCCTTAGAGAATAGTAAGCGGCTTTCAGTAATAGTAAATTGTTGTGGATGACGAGTATAAATGTGCCATTTTTTTTTGTATTGTCTTGACGTGGCGTCGACAAATAGTTACGGAATAAAGGGGATTGTATTTCGAAATTATTTTTTAAAAAGCAGAAATCCAGATTAAAATTCCTAAATGTATTCGAAATTAAATTAATATATTTTCTTGTAAAATAAGCAGTTTTTTTATATTTATATTTAAATGTTACTAAGATATTGAATATTTTCCTTAAGTCGCTTTTAGTTTAAATTGTTTTAAATATTCCTGTAGTTTGTTTTATTTGCATTTTTATTATTTATATGTATATCATTCATACATACATATATGTATATTTTTATTCACTGAACAACATTTATATTTTCTTTCTAGTATATAATTAATATCTTTAATTTATCTTTTTCTACAATTCGTATACACTGAGTTAGAATTTTAGAAATTCTTCATTATAAAACCCAAAGTAAATATAATTATCTCAAAATTTATAAATTATTTATAACTACATATTCATAAAAACTATCTAAAAGAAGAATAAGTAAATTATGCAAAAAACAGGAATTCAAACACCTAAATTTGTTTTAGGAACTATTTTCAATAATATTTGTGGCACACGGTAAAACTAAAAAATACAAGAAGAACTGAAAATATTGTAATACAAAAACAGCCAACATATTGGTAAGAAAAATTAGAACATTTTTCATAAATATTTAAATCCGTGCAAATTGAAATACTAATTTAAAGCGTCATTAGTTTTATAATTTACATACCACTCTCTACTTCTCCAATCAATGATGCTATATTATTACGTATTTGAAGTTTTTGTACACCATCTACTTCACTTATATATACACATAGAAAACATTTGAGTTCACTATTGCAGCACATTACTGCATTCATGAACGTAGAGTTACTTCGAAAAATCCACAATTAAATGAATAAGATAAATATTAAAATTTAATATTCAAAGCTAAAAGTATATTCAATAAATAACGGGCAAAAATTCTATCTGAGGGAATGAAATGTTTATCTTTTATTCACGATAGGGGAAAGTTTATTACTATTCTTACTGTAAAAACTCATATATCATTGAAACAACAAACACTGAACAAATGAAACGGATTTAACGTAGCTACCTATTGGCTTTCGAACAAGGAATAGAATAGCAATATGGAATGTACGTACACTCGTCGAGCTATCTAGACTTGAACAAGCATGGAAAAAAATTAATAGATACCGCTTAGACATTCTATAGTAGATCTAAAGGTACGTTCACACTTGGCAAATATTTACCGAAAAAAATGTGACCAACAGACAAGCTAAAATTGTATTTCCTTTAATTTAAATATTTTTTTTTTAAATATGAGTTCGCATTTATTAAAAATAATTTACAATAGCTTTTTGCAGCATAATTAACTTTATTTTGTAATATAAAAACTAAGTTAAATCACAATAACCCTTAGTAAAAGTATTGGCTACGTTTTTTTGGGCAAATATTTTCCAAGTGTGAACGTAACTTAAGCGAAGTACGCAGAAAAGGACATGGTGAAACGATATCAACATCCGGACACTCCCTACTGTACAGTGGCAACATGTCAGTCACACAAACGACAGTTTTCTTTTTACCCCCAACAACCAATAATGCATTAATCAAATTCACTCCCATATCAGATTGTATAATATTTAATATGTATCTCAATTATCCAGTGCTATGCGCCAACTGAAGAACTAAACGCAACGATCATCCAGACGATAAAAGCGATATTAACATTATCATTGGAGACTTTAATGCTACAAGTCAACTTTTTATTGGTGGGACAAAAGTCATTCATCTAGATATACACAAATATACATTTTATGACAAGTTGACAGTTTCTGTGGTCGCATTGTAGAAGAGGCCGAATATGCTACTGCCAGAGAAAACATGAGGGGTGTGTAATCCAGAAAATACGTTCGGAAAAGCTTCTTATAACAACTAACATAAGGAATAGCAACGGCTGCCCATTCATTAGCTTCAATCGATAGGCAACTTAACATTTGGAAAAAGTTTTACGAAAGCTGTGGAAATGAGACAAGCTTTCAACCATCCAACAAAAATACTGACACTGTAAGAGGTAAATTCTGCAATCTGCCAATTAAAGAACAACGCCTCTGACCTTGATAACATCCCTCCGGAACCACTCAAGGCACATATGTATATCATGTCGGTAGCGATCCTTCCTTCCTTTAATACAGAGCGCTTGGTTAACATGCCAAATCCCTCCCGAATAGAAGAAATGGCGTCATTATTACTGTAGAATAGTTTTGATTTAACTGCGTTTTGCTTAAGCGCACTTATGACTTAACTGCACAAAATTATAAATTTGTGTCACTATTCCTTAAAATCCCATACAAATTCATTTTTTAAGTGCACTTTTTATACCTGCACTTTTAAGATAAGTGGCTTAAATTTTTGGCATTTCAAAACTATTTTCATGCAAAAAATCAATCTTAGCTGCATTTTGACATAAGTCCACAAAATATTTGTTTTCTGTGATTATTCTTCAAAATAGTTTTTTAAGTGCACTTTGTATACCTGCTCATTTAACATATTTTTTGCAGTTTTAAATTATTTTCATATAAAAAATTTAAGTAACTCCATACACTAAATAATTGTGTTTACGTACACATTAAAGCAGGTAAGTGCATTTAGGCTAAATTCATATAAATTCACTAAGAATAATGGTAGAGCAATCAGCACAATAGAATTCACCACTATTTCTACTCTTCGTCGGTTTCAGAAGGGCTTTCGATACAATCAACAGAAATGCTTGACTATGTAATGGAACAGTCAAATGAAGAAGCAGCCAATGACACACAGTGGGATATTTAAAAAAAATGGAAATTAATCTGCAGTTTCTAAACGCACAGTTCGATTCTTATTTTCATACGGCGTTTAAAGAGATGTTGCTGAGCTTAAGTTTGATGTTTCGACTTTATACGTCTAAAGGGGACGGAGCCACAAGACTCCAAAGTGGGGCACCTCGGTCTTCTTAATTTAAACCTATGCCAAGCTGATGTTTTTGATGTGATAAAAAAGATTTTTGCTCGTACATAGATTCTCCTATCTAGGAGGTAAAAAAGAAGTCTACATTTATGGGTTTCCGCTTACAGTTTAGGAGATATTCGACTAAAAAAATAAAGTTTTAACCTTTTTAACCACCTTGGTCCACGGTTTTGCTAATGGGGAACCCAAATCTTTTCCGATTTGCAAAAACTTTTTTTCCTTGATTACTAACAAAAATTATTATATTCTGACAAAAATATCTACTCAGTCAAAAGTTATACGCAGTTTAAATTAAAATTTTGAAAAAAGTAGATTTTCCCCGTTTTTTTGCAGAAAAAGTGCGTTAATTATTTGGTAATTATAAAACTTTTTTGCAATAGAACGTTTCAAAATATACCTATTTTTATTGCAAATATCAGTTTCAAGGCGCGTTTTCTCAAATCGCAAAGCTGTAATCAAAAAGCGTATTAACTCGTATTAAGCAATTACAATTCATTTTTAGATAAAGCGAATTTTCGCTCTCAGATCCACCATCAGATTTTGAACACCTTCTTCATCAACTCTTTTGGCAACATGATTCCAACTTACACACAATTTCCAACTTACATAAAATTTTTTTGTTCTTCTCAGCATTTGTTTAATTATTGCCCAAAAACTTCGTCTTTGGCGCAACTCAGGGCATTTAGGGTGTTGTAGTCTTTTTACTGTTTTATAAAAATCGTGATTTTATCAATTGAGTTCCCTGACATAATTTCGAATAAAATCAAAAGTTGACGATCGATTTTTTGTGAAATATGATACGTTTTGTTTGGAACATATCGATCCAAATGCATGTAAAAAATTACGGAAGTTTTGATGTTTTTTTTTAATGAAACTTTTAAAAACCTAAATTGAAAAACAAAATTTAAAAAAAAAATATTTTGGCACAAGTTCTGCAATATCTCTGAAGCTACTGGACAGATTCTGAAACATTATTTGAAAGGATTAAAGATAATTTTGTTGTCGAGTTGCGGTTTTTTTTAAACTAAAAAAGCCAAAATCTTCTCAAGTTAATGGGTTTTTTTCAAAAAGTTCAAAAATTTTTTTCTAATATCTAATCTCACTGTTGATGCTATGACTGATTAATTTAAACTGAGTATAAGATACATTTACATTCTTGACAGACTAGAGAATTAACAGCTAAACGAAATAAAACGCGTGGACGCGTCTAACGCGAAAGTATATTTACAGTAATTTTCGCTTATAGTCACAACCTTTAGCTGCACACAAATTGTGGACTATATCGCTAATGTGACTATAAGCCTAATTTTCATATATGACATTCGGAGGCATATAACCAAACTCGCATACAAAAGTTAATAACAAGGTATTTCATCACTGGTACAAAAGACTAAAAGTAATATTTTCTTGTAGTGGAGTGTTGGTGACAGGAATACTAAACGATTCAATGCTTTCATAGTAATTTTTTAAATGGTTTGTGGTTTCAATAACTAAACAATTAAGTAAATTTTTCGATTGTGACTATAACGCAAATTGTATGTATGAATTTCTGTCTTTGTGAACCGACGATAGATGGCATATATGCCAAATGTGCTTATATCGCTAATTGGACTATAACGTGAATATTTTCTATGAAATTTGGTAATGGAAGCAATAAATACAGATAAAATGGACTATATCGATAATGTGACTATAAACGGTAGTGACTATAAACGAAAAGTCCTGTACTTTCTACTTTTGAAAAAATACTAGCTGTTTTTGATACCTAGGGAAGACAAATTTTATTCTATTTTCAATGTTATCGATAAATATGTTGGTGTCGTAGATTTATTTTAATTTAATCTCTAATCTCGTGTTCAAAAAGTGGGCCTAGGTCTGGCTTTAATAAGTTAGTTATTCATTATCTTGTGTACTTAAACTTAACTAAAAGTTATCTTCACATTTTAAATAGTTGTCCTTTATTTTTCTATTGTTAAATAAAAATTGGGGACAAAGAAAAATAATTAACATGTCCGTCCTTTAAACCAAGAAATCTAACATTTTCAATTTAATGGTATAATTTTCTAAAACACGAATCAAAGTGAGAATTTATATAAAAGAGCAAGAAACTTAATTTTAGCTTGATTTGAATATGCAGCACACTTCTAAATTTATAAGTGAACGAACTTAGTTCTCGACAAAAAGTTCTTTCAATTATAAATTCGTAGTTGGAGAAATGAGAAATCTTTTACGGAATTTTTATTAAAAATTGGGCTGATCTTAAAATTTAGCGGAAACCATACAGGCATGTTCTGGATATCTCTTTAGGAAGACTCTGTATTTTTTGTTGAAACTTTTTTAGTTTAGTTTACATTCTTCGTGATTTACTTTTCCTTTTTAGTACTCAGACAAAGCAAATAAGCTGTTAGTTCGTGATTTATAGCAATGAAAATCACTACTAAAAATGAAGTCTCGTAATTTTCAGAACGATTTCAAATCACTTTATCACACTGAATATTATTTGTTCTTTGTTTTTTCTAATAAAATTAACTATTTTACACAGAAATAAGAACCTTAACAGGCCGACTTCCTAAACGCCAAAATGCATTGCAGTGATACAGTCTTATGTGCTTTGTTGTTGTAAACAATGTAAGGTCGCATCACAGCAATGCATTTCGGTGTTTAGGAACTCGGCCACATTTACAAATTTAGAAAGACACTGTATTTTTGGTGGAAACCTTTTTTAGTTTTGTTTACATTCTTCGTGATTTACTTTTCCTTTTAATAGTTAAACAAAGCAAATCAGCTCTTAGCTCGAGATTTAGAACAATTTAAAATGTCGAGATTTTCAGAACACCAAAACAAAACTCGCACTGAGTGTTGTGTTTTTCTTCCGACGGGGTTTTTTTGAATTTGGAAAGATTTTCCGTCATCTCACGTCAAATTTGGTTTGTAAACAGACCGGTTTCGGCATGTGCCATCTTCAGTTT
The DNA here is from genome assembly GCA_956483635.1 of Panzeria rudis. NCBI lineage: Eukaryota > Metazoa > Arthropoda > Insecta > Diptera > Tachinidae > Panzeria > Panzeria rudis. Next base: position 199,512,574 of record OY101448.1, read on the forward strand.
TCTATTGAATTTAGTATTCAATAGAACACTGAAGATGGCACATAGCCGAAACCGGTCTGTTTACAAACCAAATTTGACGTGGGATGACGGAAAATCGTTCCAAATTCAAAACTCGCATTGTTTCGAATCGTTCACCATGATTTAAAATCATGCCTGAATAGAACGAATCGAATTACACAGAGTAATTCCTGTGATAAATTGGCGTATGATACAAAATTTTACCACGATGTGGTAAAATTAGTTTGGAATTTGAGATTTTAAAATATATATCGCCACATAAAATGCAAAAGGTCACAATACATAATTTTAAAGAAAAGACAAAAAAAACTTAACAATATTAATAAAGTCTGGGGTATAATCACTGCTTTCGGTAACGAGATTTCTTAGTTTGAGATTATGGCACTCGATATGTTCAATTTGTTAAATAGCGAATGTCATAATCTCCAACTAAGGAAGCTCGATTAAATCACCTCGTTATCGAAAGTTAGGACTATAGAAGGCAACATATACCCATTTTGATTTGTTTTTGTGTAGCTCTGACATAATCAGCCCGATCATGAATATTCTCGAAAGTTTTCTTTCCCACGAAAAATTTTTTCTTAAGGTTAAAGCTCGATATATTGTGGGTACAATAAATAAATTTATAAAGAAGTCTCTAATAATATTAAGGGATTTTATATTTGGAGCAACTTAAATGAAAAGTCTGACTAATTTTACCCGACTACGTTTAATATTCTTTTTAAGTTTTTGTTCAATAATTATTCTTTATTTATATAACTGCCTCATAATTGGTTTCTTGATTTGTTAAATTTTTAACAGTATTTTTAAATGTATAACTGATTAAGCCATTAAAAAAGAAACAAAAGAATATAATTTCTAAAATTTAAACACTAGTTTTGTAATTAGTAATCTTGTGAGTCTGCACAATTCGATTTGTGAGAGAAAAATATCACGATCTTGAAATTTTTAGATGTGTGATTCTTTAAATTTAAAGAGATTTTTTATAAGAACATATAACAGTTTTGTACATTATCGCTGTTATTAAACTGATTTCGTTGCATTCAGAGCTGGACAGTATTTGATATACTTGTGGTTAAAATACGTATTTGAAAAAGAAATACTTATTTTGTATTTAAATAACATACATGCTTCTTTATGGCTGAGGCCACACGGGCGTTTTTAAAACACGGCGTTTCTGTTTTTTATATTATATTTGAAGTTTTAAAAAATTTAGAACTTTCAAATTTAATATAAAAAGCAGAAACGCCGCGTTTTAAAACGCCCGTGTGGCCTCAGCCTAAACTGTATTTTTTATTTAGAATAACTGACTTCTTAACGTTCACTGACATTTAGCAATATGTGACATTGTTGGACTGCAAAGCAACAGGCGTTTAGGAAGTGAGCCTATTAAAAATACTTTGTAATTTTATTTCAAAGTAAATTTTCACAAAATACATTGTTCCTCCTTATTCTCTATTTGTAAATGTCACGTCAACTACACAACAACAAATTTGCACTTTTCTACTCGACAACATAAATTAACTGTTACATATTAAGTCTATTCACACACATTCTAGACATTAGCGAATAGTGAGGCGCTGTCAATTTTTGGTGTCAAATTGACATGATATCAACAAAAGTTACAAAATAAGGGGAATTAATTCTATGGTTTTCTTTGATAACGTCATATGTAGAATGTTGTGGTTTTTCTTCCGACGGGGTTTTTTTTGAATTCCTGAGGAAAAAACTTCCGTCTGATACAGCTGTCGCTGGGTCGACAATTTTTGGCCGAGTGAGACTCGGGTCGTTCCGGAGCGTAGATCCAATTGTCGTGGGAACGACATATATAGGGTATTATCTATGAGTATACTGGGAAAATCCTACAGAAGCTCTAGTCGACCTATGCCTTCGCAGAGGAAGAAGTAACTCTTGACACCAACTCCCAGTATTTGTTTGGTCTCCACGAGGGTATTCTTCTCAAAGGTTTCTTTTACGTGGTCTCCGCCAATATCCAATGTTCAAAAAAGCAAATTAAAATTCTTTCATCCAGTGTTGTTATACGTTCAATCTTCTTATTATTTCCATAGTCATCACCAGGGCTCGGACTTTCATGCAAATGCATTTTTTTTTTTTTTGTAGTGATAGCTAAGGAGGTATTGGCTAATGCCTTAATTCATAAAAAATATTTCTGACTTATAACAGACTAATAAAACAAAATTTTCATACAAAAATTTGTTTTATAACCCTCTTATTAATCAAAAATTTTTTTATGAATTAGGTTGTAATTATCTATGGGAATCTTCAAATTTTAAGTAATTTGGCATCGATTTGTAGTTGCATATTTTTGCATATTTTGGTTGTAAGTGCATATTTTGGCAATAAACGCATAATTTTGGAGTTATAAAAATTTTTTTAATGCATATTTCTCAATTTTTGAAAATAAAATATTAATAGGCCGATTATGAAAGGAACCGAGCCTCAGTTGGGTTGCCAGTTGCCGAAAATGATACTGCTGATGGCAACTGGCAATTGAGAGCTGTCAATTTCAATAATAATAACAATTAAAAAATATACATTTTCATATGATTTTAGTTCTGGTACTTTCTTCGTAGGCAAATGCATATTTTTGTGCATATTTTTCATTTTTAGGTGCATTTGTTAAGCGCTTAAAATCAATTTTTAGCTGCATGAAAGTCCGAGCCCTCGTCACCACAAATTAAATTTCTTCTCAATGTGGTTGAACAAACCACGAGTGTTACACAAATCACGAACAGTTATATATGTATACGCATATAACAAAACATACGGATTGCATATGTCCAATGAAATTCCACAAAGAACCGAAATTGCTATATTATTCAAGGAAACAAACATTGAACAATGCGACAGAGGCGCAAAATTCTCAAAGGCAAAACAACAACAAAATGCCTGGTCGCATTTAAGAAATGATTACGACGACGCGATCGTGGAGTTCCCTCACCCATACCTAAAATACGACTGTGCAACAAAGACCTTAACAAATTTTTGTTAACAGCTCTGCCGACGTTTTGTTCATTGTTATAACAAAAAATTTGCTCGTCAAGACGTAGTGTTAGAGGCAATTTACAACAAAAATATGATATAAAGTGTGGGAGCAGCAAAAGTAGCTGAATTTATTCCCGAACATGAAAGTGTGTACTTTTTACTTAATTTGTATTTTATTTACAGCAAATCATTTATTTTGCCCAGCTCTGGTTTTAGTAACGATTTTTCTTATTTTTTTTATCACATAAGCGTACAGATTATTTTCGAAAGATACTTTTTTTGCAATTCAAATTACGCTTAAAATAAATGGTTTATACAAATTTATTGGTTGTTTTATATACAATTATATTTACAAGTAGACATGATTTTACATATTTTAAAGCTTGCAAGCCATTAATCAGTCTCAAAATATAAACAAATTATGCTTTTAACAGAATGAAAATACGAACTGCTGCTTTAAGTTTTATATTTGAAAAATATAATTCAGTTTATTGCAAGCTTGTATTTTCAAAAATGATTTCTGTAAAGCCAAAACCAGACTGAGTTTGAAATGGATTCAGATGAAAATATTTCAAAATATTCTTAAGAAGCCTTAACAGCAACAGCAGATCATTTAAAACAATAATCAGTTTTATTTTGTTTTTTATTTAATAGCATTGGATGCAACAAGTATCGATAATACGACCACAATATATACATACATCAATCGTAGTGGATTTATTCTTTATTTTTTCCTTTCTTTTCGTTTAGTTTAAAGATTGCATAATCATAACTCAGCGTTCCTTCAAATTATTTGTAAGAAAGCGTAAAACAATTAAATGGTACTAATTCATGATCTTGGAGTCAATTAAGGCATTCGATATTTGACGAAATTATCTTTAAATTATTTTGAAATTTTGGTTAATATATGGCCCTGGTTTGTAAACCGAATCCGAGTATTTCTCGTTTTCCAAAAATAAATAGTGGTGCCTTGGTTTATATTTAATCAGATTAAATAAATTACTTTCAGAAAAGTATGAATAAATTTTGCTATTAGAGGATTTAATCGAATTACAGAACAGGCAGAATTGAGTACCATAATTTTATTTCTTAGCTTTAAGTATAAATTTCGAAAAATTGTGATTAAAAATTGTTAAAATACGTATAAACTTAAACAATTAAATTTTATTGAATTAAAAAAATTGTGTAGGATAAAATAAAATAAAAATCTGAAGACAGCTTATTTGAAAGACCCAGAAAAAATAAAATTAAAAGGCGCAAAATTTAAATTTAGAAGAAAACTAAAAGAAAAATATAATGGAAAAAGTGCAAAATTTAAATTCATTCATTTTTTTATTAAAAAATAAACTGTTTAAAAAGGTAAATAAAAACGTGGTCATTTTGTTTTAAGAAATTTAAAAAATTAAGGGGAAAAAATATTTGGGCCTAGATGCATAACGTAGGAAATTGAGCTATGTTGTAACGAATTTTTCATACAATTTGACATTAAAATTCGCCCAAGAATATAGTAATCAATCAAAACTACATCCTATTAGTGATTTTTAATATCAAACTGTATGGAAAAACTCTATTATACCCAGTTAAATTTCATCATTTATGCTTAACTCTTGCCAAATTTTTGTTATGCATTAAGTCTACTTGTAAATATTTTTGTTTTATAAATAATATTTAATCAGTTTTTTATTTTCTCTCTTATTACTAATTTCTTCTTCTTTTTTATAAAACCTAGACAAATTTTTTAAATTTGTTTGACAAACGTAATTATTTTTTAAATAATAGTAGTTTTTGTTTTCAAAATTGACTAAAAAAAGTAAATAATAACTAAAATATAAAAATTAAACAACTTTATTCCTAAAAAAAGAAAATACAATTAAAATGTTGTTTTGTGGTTGTTTTGTTTTGTAGTTAGCACTAAAGTTACTTTGTAGTAGCATTAGTTGGTTTTTTTTTTTTTGTTTGATAGGATTCATACGTTTTTTATAAGTAAATGTTTTAACTACATATAAATTATTGAGTTTTCCTATTTTATATTGTTTAAATTAAAATTATTTTTAGAGGAGATGATTGGTTGCTTGATTTTCGGGTTATTTTTAATAAATATTAGCATTTTCCTTCGTATCTCAATGCAAATAAACAATAATTAAACATCCATTGTGTTTTTAGTTTTCTCTGCATTCATGTAACAATGTTATCAGTAGTTTAATTTGTAGTTTTTTTTATATTCTTTAACAAAAAACATCAAATTTTTCATTTATCATTTAAATATTTTGATGATCATATAACAACAACTAACAATATTTAATTTTTCTTGTTTTCGTTTTATTTTGTGACAACAATAGTTTAAAAACAATAATATTTAAATTTCTCCTTTGTGGAATATTTTTTTAATATTCGAAGATCTTCAAAGTTTCGACTGCGACAACATGTCTTCTTTAATTTAGGACAAATGCTTACATGAGGAACTTCGGCAACATATTTGATAATAGAGCTTCTATTTAATTTAGTTTGTAAATAAGTACATACATTCATATGGAGATGTTTTGTTTTATAAAAGAGCCCTTGTTTCTTTCAGTAGTTGTGTAAGCAAAAATTTTATTAAAATATATTGAAACTAAATATTTTTAAACGGAAATAATACAATACTATAATTTAACAATTCTTGCAAAAAACCCGACTTCTAAATTGGCGTGGCACTACCGATAATTTTTATCATACTGATGTACTTTCACGAGAACTAATTGTGTGCGAAGTTTCATACGAATCGGTTGAGTAGAAGTAGTTTAAATTAATATTTACATTTCATGGGCGTGGCACTGCTCACTTTTCCAACCATTTTGTAGCAATAACTAAATGTGTATGCAAAGTTTCATACGAATCGGTTTAGAAGTTTTTATAAAGAATATTTACTTTGCATGGGCGTGGCACTGCCCACTTTTTAATCATGATGTGCAAAGTTTCATAGGAATCGGTTGAGAATCGTTACCCCGCCCATTTTTCAACGGGACCAAACTGGAAGTGAATCCTTTTAAATAAAGAAAAAAGTCCGAAATCGGTTTATATATAAATGGCGGAGTTTTGAGAGAACATCCTTAAAAAAATACATGGCGAATTGATAACCTTTCTCCTTTTTTTAATTCGGTTAAAAAATTAGCTAAGACAAATTAATTGTTGATTTTGTGAAGCATATTTTAGTAAAATATAAGGAAATATTTGAATAAATTCATAATATGCTTGTATACAAGGTAAGTATACAACCTAGGGCTCTTCTGGGTACCAGCCCACGCGGGGGTGCCCGGTAACACTATCGCGGACTGTCTAGCCAAGGCTGGTGCCCGCCTACATGAAAATGACATCGACTGGTTAGTAGGTGTCCCACTAAAAAGCTGTAAAATACAAATTCAGCACCAACTATTTAGAGAAGCGCAAATCAGATGGACAAATGAAATAACTTGTGAGGTTTCCAGATCCATATGGCCCCAGTATAACTTCGCAAGATCTGCAACCATACTGAGGCTCCCTCGTCAACAGCTGCGTATACTCGTAGCGGTCATAACAGGGCACTGTGTCATTGGTGTCCATGCCAGAAGATTAAATCTTCCTTTTAACGATTTCTGTAGAAGTTGTCAGAACGAGGAGGAGGAAGAAACTGTCAATGTCCAGCACTATATAGAAATAGGGCGTCATACTTGGGAAATCCTTCACCACCCGAACTAGCAGACCTGGGGAATGCGACATTAGGGGAATAAATTCATTCCTCTGGGATAGGAGGGGCACCTCTCTGAATTTCCCTACTATCCATCCCAGGCATCACAAAGGGACCAAAGGACATAAGTGGACCGGTTGTTAGAAACCGGCAGCCTGTTCAACCTAACCTAAGGTAGATCTGTAAGGTATACTTATCGGCGAATTGATACAACAAAACAACTTTTTTTGTGAATTGTGATGTCAAAAAATTTATGAGAAAAACTCAAAGCGAATATTAAAATGTGAGTGGCTTTGTAAAATATACTACAATTTGACAGCACAATTACCGAACATATGAGACCTTATATATCGGCCTTGCATGTATACAAATTTGACACAAAAACCCCATAAGAATAATTTTCAAGCTGAAAAAAACTATCAGTGAAAAAAAGTTTGTTCGGCAAAATTTTTTTCAAATTTAATTTCAAATTACTTTCGAAATAACAACGCAAGTAGTCAAGGCTAATTCATACTAGGTGGCCGCAAGAGCCCAGCTGTTTACGAAAACGTTTACACTGTCAGAAGTGTTAGTGTATCAGATTTTTTAACAGCCCAAATGTAAATTCTCCACGGCGAATTCTCTTGCGACTACCTCGTGTTGATCTACCTTGCAAGTAAAGTTGAATTCACCCATTGTGTTCGAACAAAATTTTTGTCCGGACAAAATTTATTTTATATTTAATTTGACGTCTATCTCACGAAGAGAACGTCAGGCTACATATAAAATAAATTTTGTCCGGACAAAAATTTTTTTCGGACAAAATGGGTGAATTCAGCTTAATGTTAATGAGGTTTTTAAAACGTCAGCAAACAAATGTTTGTCGGCATATTTATGCACTTTTTTGTAATAAAATAATAAAAAGAATGTTTCATTTTATTCCAAACATTTTTAGAGCCATGTAAAGATTATTTGGCGACAGAAATGAGGATACATATTCATGAAAACCACAGATATAAGAAAATTGATAGCTATGAAGTAATAAATTTTCGTAACCAATGCTTAAACAATTCTTAAAAAAGAGGAAAAATACTACGACTAAATAAATATTAAAGAGTAATATTTGAAACTCTTATGGAGTTTCAATGAAGTTATGTTCATTTTTTAAACATTACCATTCAACTTAACTACAACTCAGTTAAAAAAAAGTTTAATGTAATTAAAAAAAAACGTAGTAAAAATAACAAGTTTTTTGGTATTATTCAAGCCAAACTATAAACTTTTATATATTACTAACTAATGTCCGTTTTCACAATATAAGATTAAAAATTAACGTGGACTTTAACGGCAAGTTCGGCATACAAAACTTGCCGTTAAAGACCACATTAACTTCTAATCGTACATTGTGAAAAGGACCGTAAATCTGTTTAAAATTTCAGAAATTTATTTGCTTACACGTGTACATAAGTTTCGTTCTCTCTTACGTTTTTTTTTATTATAGTTTGATTTTCAATCATTGAGCACATATTCCAATAGTGTCTCATAGTCGGGGACTCACCCTTCGTTACCATTGTTTGCGTGTGCAGTTGAGTTATTGTTACCGTTTGGATTATTGTTGCTGTTGTACTCATTAGCATTAGGCGATGGTTCCATTTTGATAACGCCTAAATGTGGTGTCTGTATTCGTAGTTGATGGTGAAGAAAGTGTGTATTTCCACCACCTGGAGCGGGATGTAAGCGTCCAACAACAACACCGCCCATAGTAACAAAATTACCATCGGTAGTTAAATGACCACCGACCAATTGGGCGGCGTTTATAGAACTTAATTCGAGTGTTTGTGCTGCTGTTGCAATGTTGGAAAAAGCTTCTAGATTGGACGGTGTTGTTGCGGCTGAGCCGTTATTAGTTTGTTGTTGGTTTTGTTGTTGTGTTGTTGCTATAATTGTTGTATTGTTATTTTGTAGTTGTTGTTGATGTTGTGCCAGCGTGGAGGTAATAATTTGACGATGTTGTTGTTGATGTTGCTGATGTTGTTGTTGAGCGTGTAATTGTTGTTGTTGCTGCTGTTGCTGTTGTTGTTGTTGTTGTTGTTGCAAATGATGTAGCTGATGATGTTGCTGCTGTTGTTGAAGACTATTATTAGAGCCTTCTGTTGCAACCACCATCATATCCTCTAGTCATCCTTCCTCCTCCTCAGTTTTAATCTTCACGGGCACGTAGACTTTGTCCATAACGTGGATTTTTATGTGATTATTTAGAGTACTAGATTGACGGAATTGTTTTTTACACACTGCACATTCAAAAGGTTTTTCGCCTAAAAGAAAGGTAATTTAAGAAGGTTAAACAAATGATGTATTATAATTGTTCAATTCCCAACCTGTTGTAGGTGTTGTAGATCTTATATATGTTCTTGGTAAAATATTCTCACAAACATGGTTATAAACAAATATGTTTGTGGAAATTGGTGACAGGTAATAAGGTCAATGGAAATAATGTCAATTGACTTTATTTCCTACCATAAAGGGAAATAAAGTCAATTCACTTTATTGCGTTTTCGAAAACGAAATAAAGTCAATTGACTTTAATGCACTTTCAAACATTTAATTTGCATAGCATTCCAATACTTCCCACTTAATAATAAATAATCTGAATGTACCAAGTCAATATTGGTATCAATTAAAAGCCATACTATCAGGCATGTTCTGAAAATCACTATACTGTAAAGTGATTTGAAATCACAGAAAAAGTGTTTTGCGCACTAAAATATTTGAAATCTCATGATTTGAAACCGTTCAGCTAACAGGCGGACGATTTCAAATCACTTGACGTTTTTTAAGCATTTTGCTTTGAACTGTGTAATAATATGATTACATACACTGAATATGATTTGTTCTTTATTTGTTTTTGTAATAAAATTAATTATTTTACACAGAAGAACCTTAAAATTTACTAATTCGGGATGACACTGAATTTTTTGTTGCAACTTCATTTTGTTTTGTTTACATTTTTCGTGATTTACTTTTCCTTTTTAGTAGCCAAACAAAGCAAATCAGCTGTTATCTCGTGATTTAGAACAATGAAATTCACGACTAAAGCGTAGTATGCAGTTCTCACTGAAATTCAGGTTTGGAGTTTTGCACTTATTTCTACACGGAAAAATAATCGTGTAGAATTCTATACAGAATTTTGCTTGCATACACACAAATTTATATATTTTTTAATTTACAACACACAAAAACACTAAAAATTAATTACAATGTACGAGAAATCAGAAATGTCAAAAATTCCGTGACCAAACAATTGTCTGAACATTAATTTTTGTTTCAGTTGACGGAAAAAATTCTCCATTTATTGTTATAACATGCCTGTAATAGACAATAAATGCCAAAATTCCGTCTACTTTTCTTTTGGAACTGCGTACTAGTAAACGGAAATTTCTTTAAGAAATTTACCAACCTGAATTTCTGTTTGTTTTTTTACATATACTTCTTATGGCAGCCTGAATTTCAAGCAGAGCTGCATACTACGCTTAAAAATTAAAATTCTCGAGATTTTCAGAACACCAAAAAATCACTAGAGTGATTTCAAAATCTTTGAAATCACCGTTTTCTCCGTTACAATACACAATTTGAAATCACCGTTTTCTCCGTTACAATACACAATTTTAAGAAATTTTACTTTTATTATGAAATATTCTCTCTCAGTATATCTCAGTATATCGAAAAGCGGCTTCGCTGAGTAAACATTTTTGCATAGCCGGCCTTCGGCGGGATTTAAGGGCATTTTCGTCTCAGTATATCGAAAAGCGGCTACGCTGAGCTAAGATTTCCTGCCTAGCCAGGCTTCACTAGTGGGAGATATTTATTCGGCAAACGCAGAGAAGGAAACCAATAAAACCGCTCAAAGAGAAAATCTTAACTCAGAGAATCCGTTATTCGATTAACCAAAATGAGAAAATCGCTAAGCCTTGACAAAGTCCAGCTACGCAAGAATATTTACTCAGCGAAACCGTTATCCGATGTATTGTGAGGAAAAACCACTTAAGCCCCGTCAAAGGCCGGCTATGTAAAAAACTTTATTCAGTGAAGCCTCTTTTATATATACTTAGAGGAAAAAACCCTTAATACCGGCCGAAGACCGGCTATGCAATAATCTTTACTCAGCGAAGCCGCTATTCTATATACCTAGTGGAAAAAAACATAAAGCCAGGGGGCCGAAGGCCGGCTATGAAAAATCTTTACTCAGCGAAGCCGCTTTTCGATATACTGAGAGGAAAAAAACCTTACCCCCGACATACCTTAGCATTGTTGATGGTATTTCCATTTTAATATGGAAATAAAGTCAATTACTTTCCAAATTTTTGTTGACTTTATTTATTTCACTTTTGAAAACCCCATAAGGTCAATTGACTTTATTGCCCACCATGATGGGAAATAATGTCAATTGACCTTATTTCCATTGACCTTATTACCTGTCACCGTGGAAATTAAGAACAAAATGTATACGATCTAAAACACATATAACAGGTTGTAAATTTACCATATAATATTTTTTTTAAAGCATATTGAAAAATTCTACATTGCAAGTAAATAAGTGAGTAGAAGTTTTTGAAGAGAAATCATTGAACCTTTTGTTTTAGAATTATATTTGAAAATCTTTATATTACCGCCAATATGAATTTTTGCAGATTACACAAGCAAATTGTATTTGAGGAGAAAAATCTATTCTAAATGTTAAAAGCATAAATTAAAATGTGTGTGAAGATAAATTTAAACTTAAAAAGCAAAGATGCAAACCAAAATTTTTATCCGAGACAATTTTGAAGTTAACAGAGCACTGTTAAACACTTAACAGTCGTAGGAATATAATGTGAGTTTTAAAATTTGAATTTTAGAAATTTTTCTGGAGTAGTTTAGTGGTCTTTGTGGAAAAATGGAGATGTGTAGGGATATCCCACTATATACAAATGGTGCTTCAGGTAGTGGCCTAACTTGCAGAAAAGGTGGCATATCTTGAAATAATTTTATAACTTTGGATATATGAGTTTCCACAATTACCACTAATATTCTCCAGAAATTTTTCTTAAATTCAAAATTTAACTCATATATCCAAAGTTACAAAATTATTTCAGATATGCCACCTTTTCTGCAAGTTAGGCCACTATCTGGAGCACTATTTGTATATAGTGGGATATCCCTACACATCTCCATTTTGCCTCAATGACCACTAATCTTCTCCAGAAATTTTTCTTAAATTCAAATTTTAAAACTCATATATCCACAGTTACAAAATTATTTCAGATGTGCCACCTTTTCTGCAAGTTAGGCCACTACCTGGAGCACCATTTGTATATAGTGGGATAGCCCTACACATCTCCAGTTTTCCACAATGACTACTAATCTTCTGCAGAAATTTTTCTTAAATTCAAATTTTAAAACTCATATATCCAAAGTTACAAAATTATTTCAGATATGCCACCTTTTCTGCAAGTTAGGCCACTACCTGGAGCACCATTTGTATATAGTGGGATATCCCTACACATCTCCAGTTTTCCACAATGACCACTAATTTTTTCCAGAAAATGTTCTTAAATTCAAATTTTAAAACTCATATATCCAAAGTTACAAAATTATTTCAGATATGCCACCTTTTCTGCAAGTTAGGCCACTACCTGGAGCACCATTTGTATATAGTGGGATATCCCTACACATCTCCATTTTTCCACAATGACCACGAATCTTCTCCAGAAATTTTTCTTAAATTCAAATTTTAAAACTCATATATCCAAAGTTACAAAATTATTTCAGATATGCCACCTTTTCTGCATGTTAGGCCACTACATGGAGCACCATTTGTATATAGTGGGATATCCCTACACATCTCCATTTTTCCACAATGACCACTAATCTTCTCCAGAAATTTTTCTTAAATTCAAATTTTAAAACTCATATATCCAAAGTTACAAAATTATTTCAGATATGCCACCTTTTCTGCAAGTTAGGCCACTACCTGGAGCACCATTTGTATATAGTGGAATATCCTACACATCTCCATTTTTCCACAATGACCACTAATCTACTTCAGAAAAATTTCTAAAATCCAAATTTTAAAACTCACATTATATTCCTACGACTTTAACTGTGCTCTGTTAACTTCAAAATTGTCTCGGACAAAAATTTTGGTTTGCATCTTTGCTTTTTAAATTTAAATTTATCTTCACACACATTAAATTAAAGGACTATAATTCATGATGACATAATTCCGTTTCCGAACGGAAATTTTTCAAATTCAACCACAAGCGGATTTCATATACACAATCAAACGGGGAAAATTATGCCAAACTAATCCGTGTTGGATCCTACAAAGCATGCTGATTTTGTAAGTCATAAGTTTTGAATTACTGTGAGAGGAATAATATTTAAACTTGTACATATTTATAAAAATTTAAATAAAATAAAAAGATGGAAGAAATTAAACACCTACCTGTATGTATTTTTAAATGATTTGTCAATGTACTCAATTGACGAAAATGCTTTGGGCAATAGGTACAATTAAATGGCTTCTCGCCGGTATGTATTTTCAAGTGATTAGTCAAAGTGGACGATTGACGGAAGGTTTTATCACAAACATTACATTTGTACGGCTTTTCTCCAGTATGGATTTTTACGTGATTCGTAAGAGTACTCAATTGGCGGAACCGTCGTTCGCAGACGTTACATTGAAATGGTTTTTCAGGTGCAGGTCCACCCGATGCCGACGTTGAGTTGCCATTATGGCCATTAGTCAAGACGGTAGCATCGCGTGTTATAAAATGTTGTTCGGATAGAGCAGGACTGTGTGTTGCCGTGGCCACCAGGTGCGCCAAGGGATGTTGCTGCAATATAGCATGATGATGGGCCAGCGTACTGCCCGGTGGTGGTTGTGCGCTAGAGCCACCTTGTTCAGCCGCAGCGGCCTGAGCGGCTGCTGCTTGAGCAGCAGCCATAGCAGCAGCTTGGGCGGCAGCATGAGCCTCGGCTGTTACTCCTGCCAAATGCATAAACGGTATTGGAATTTCAGTTGGTGTTGGCGCTGAGGAACCATGTTGCTGTTGTTGCTGCTGATGACCATTGCTAGCATTACCTCCATTTCCGCCACTGCCATTACTCGAGCCCCCATTTGTACTTTCATTATTATTATTGTTGTTGGTGTTATTATTATTGTTGTTGTTATGATTAGGCGAAGAAGATACGATTACAATTTCACAATTTGGCATTGCTGCTGCAGCTGCTGCAGCAGCATGAGCGTGTTGTAGAGTTTTTATATGCATTCTAGGAATGCCAAAATGTATGTGTATATTTTAAAATGTGTAACGTATTTAGGGTTTATATAAGTCTGAGATATACAAATTACTGCCTAATGATAACTTGACCACTAACTGTAGTGTGTTCTTGTTTGATTTTTAAGTTACACGTTAGTTATTTTTTAATTTTGTTAAAAAATTATATATAAATGTTATCACGTTTCTAGGAAAATTTTTGCAATTAAGTTGGAGCAGTAATATCTAGCTTTTTCCACCTGTAAAGATAAACAAAGCGCTATTTAGAATTTACCAATTTAATTATATTTACAGGAATAGTTCAATGTTTACATAAATTGTATGTTGGGTATTTTAAATATACAACATTTCCTACACTATACTACAACCGTGTACTAAAACACGTTTTTTGTTGTTGTTCTCACTCTTTGCTTGTAAAGCACACATTTTTGACGTTTTATACCGCCGTATGCCATTCTCTTCCGCTCATTTATTTTCCACACGCACAAATCCAAGGTAGATTAATACAGGTAGTGGTAATACTAAAACAAATACAACATGACAAAACATGGGTTTTTATTGTTGTTTCGTTGCACAAATTGTCTAAAAACAAGTCTTGGCTTATTTTTTTTTTCAATTTACTTTTTTAGTTTTTTCTTTACACATCTTTTATCACTTCAACAGGTTGCAATATATAAGCAACTTTTGACAGATCCAATAATGAAAATAGATAAACAGCTGTGGTTTCAGCACTACCTGTATTAATCTACCTTGCACAAGTCCTACAATTTTGTGGATTGAACTACCATTTTTTTTATAAATGTCACTAAAACGCAACGATCTATGTAAAAACAGGTTGCTAAAATTAAGGGCTATTTGTTAAATGTGTATGTTCTCGTCAAATTCAAGCAAAACGTTTTTAATCAGCTGTCCAGTGATGCCGTTTGGTTACATTTGTTACATTTTTCGTAACTTTTTAAGGCCCAACATACCATGTATAATTTTGTTATATTTGATTAAATTTTCGTAACTTTTGGTACATTGCAAAGAATATTTTTGAAAACATGCGTGATTCATTAATTAAGACAAGATCTGTCCGTTCAGTTTGAATAACATAAGAACCATACACCTGCATACGTCATTAAATGATCTTTGTTGTCAAGAAAACTTTGTTGAAGAAATATATAATGCATTTATTATTTGAGATATTCTCCCAATTTTATTTAAAATAAAAATTTATTTGTTGAGTTTTAAGCAATGTCTATAGATTCATATTGGGTTTTGTATAAGTTTATAAGCCTACTACGCTTACTTTGTGTTTTTCAAAATATTTATAAATTCTCAAATGGTTATTGAAAGTCTGTGCATAAGATAAGAGGTTTGACGCTTTTCAAAAGTGTGGTTGAAGTCTACTGATGAGTTGGTAAAGCACCAATGAAATGCATGTAGACAAATAAATTTTTATTTGAAAAGTAAAAGGTTTGTCTATTTTTATTCTAGCTGGATTGATATCAAATCGCGCGGTTTTAAAAACAAATTCTACTGAAGGATAATTTATTGGTGTTTTTCTTTATTATTTTCGAGCTTTAGAATACTTTATTCGAACTTCGATTTCGCTGTATCGTGCGATTTACAGAGCCATATTTATTATTTTTTAAAATCACATAAATTTTGTGATGTTTGAGTGTACCGTTTTCCTTTATCTGCTAAATACTCATAGATATACATATTTAGAAACATGTAACACGAATTAAATTGCCTTAGGGTTATATGTATTATGAAATAAATAAATAATAAATAAATTTACTATTTACTCAAGGAAAATTTCAATATGTATCTTTTGATGAAAAACGTAACTTTTTTGCAAGGCGTAACTTTTTTTATTATTCTCGTGGCAACACTGGTCGCGACCATGTGTCTGGCAAAATAAAAAATGCTAATATAACAAAAAAAAAATTATACAAAAATAAGAAAGCTATTTTATTAAAATAGTAAATATTAATTACCTTCTTGCTTCAAATTTGTCTAACTTGATTTTTAAATAACAATAATGCCAGCGTGATTGTTTCTTTTTCGTCTCCTTACGTCCACCAGTTTTGTATTAAATATGAAAACTTACTTTCTCCCTCCCTGTTTACCGCAACAACAAGTGAACAAAAAGCACTAGACAATTTTGGGTTAACACAACCCGATCGAGATAATTTTCATAATATTTTTATGTGCGTTACATGCAAGGTTGCCAACATTACATCGAATTGCTGTACTTATGTATATGACGAAATCATATAAAATTTATGAACATTGAGTTTTGAAAACTTTTCAATGTGGTTCATCAGTTTAGCATTTGATAAATCCTCCATTCGGGGACAACAAATGTGGAACAGATTTTTTGTTTAAAGATCTACTGATGATTTGGCATTAGCACCGAACGAAATGCCGGCATATATGTATTTATGTAGATTAGCTAACCACAACAAATCAATTAAACTTTTTTGCACATTTATGAACATTTGAAAATAACTTATCTGAATATGTATACGTAATTTATCTTTTAATATTCACTCTTATCGGGAATAAAAGACGAACATTTGGTCACGTGAAATATTTCCCATGAACGGGATGGTGAAAAAACGACCTAAATAGTACAGTAACACAACAACAACACAAAATTGGCGATCACAGTTTTAGGGAAAGGGAACATAGTGAACTTTTACTCCCGATAAGGGTGATTATTAAGAAATTAACTAAAGTTATTAATTCCAATGGTTATCTAATTTTAAGAACTATTTTTAAACCTAATACAAATGTATAGCCTCTCAAAATCTTGTTAACAATGATAGTAAATTTTATAAATCAAAAATTGTTTAAACTTTGAAAAGTATTTTAAATTCTAATTAATATATATTAATAACCAGCTAACCCGACAGACGTTGTCCTGTCTAAATAATTTTTCAATTTTACACGCAACTTTTCCAATTTTTCTTTCCATAGCAACCGACACCATTTCATTTTTATTTGTATAGAAGATAGATAATAAAAAAAATACCTATACATCTACCTAAATACCGCATAGAAGTCTGTTTGCACTTTTAAGAAATAAATAGTTAAAAACAAATTTAAAAATACTACATACAAAGCAGATAATTACATCGCAATCTTTTCAGGTTTTATATACAGGCATCGCCGAATTCAAGCAAATTCCCCAAACACAATATATACAAAAAAAATTGCTGGTTTATTTTTATATATGGTGTTTCGCCAGTGAGAGACGGCGAATCAGCTTGAATTCACATAGGTGAATTAAACCTTATTAATACTCCATAACGAACTATCAAGCCCATTTGATATTGAGGCTTTGGAGCTATTCGCGTATTTTGTGACGCTGTTCCGTAGTTTTTATACTACGCCCCCTGCGTAACAAATTTTTCCAAAATGTTCAGTATAAATTATCTACTTCGTAACAAATCTCTTGAGGCTCGTTTGTACGAAAATCAAGAATTTAGATTTCTGGCAAACATCTTGAATGTTTGTGTGCGTCTTAACAGCCAAATAGACTACGCAACGGAAAGCGTGTTTGTCAAACCGTTTGTGTAGCTTATTTGGACCTTACATTGCTAGCTGTGCTAATAGTTCCACAATTTTTTTTACAACTACTGGAGTAGATTCTACAACCAATTTTCTGTTGTTATAGATATGGGTGTATCCATGGCCGAATAATAAAATCTGTCCAACTCAACTTTCTATAGCTCAGCCATTTCAGCAACTTCTCTACAAGTAGGAAATTTTGATTCAATAGAACAGACACATATGTATTGTATTTTGAAGCTTACTTATGCAAATATTGTCCTTAAACGCTTTAGCGTATGAACGCTAATATCTTGACCATTTGATTACTTCGGAAATACCATTAAAGAAATTAATCATTTTATTTTTTTTTAATTTTCTTTGACCTTTTTAGTTTATTTAAAACATTATTTTGTGGTTTGTCTTTTTTATAAAAATGATTTTAAACTTATTTCAATATTTCGCCGCACCGTTGGTTGGCTTCTTCAGGAAGGAGGAATTTATATAAATTATAAATATAATTATATTATATAAATTTCTCCTTCCTGAATAAGCCAACCATTGGCTCAAAATAATTATTTTAAATTTATTATTCTGTAACAGAAAATTATATTTCTGATGAACCCGTGTGCATGCGTTCTTTTTTCTTTTGGCAACACTAGTATTTAGTTAGTGATATGTATTTTCAGAGTAAAGAGGATGATCAAAATTAATACTACCAAAGAGCAAGTGGATCAATAGTATAAAAGTCTTCAAAATGTTACTGTGTATACAATGAAGATTTATGAGTTTGATTTTAAACAAATCAGCGATAGTTTATTTAATAAGAGTTAGCTACAGACATTAGTATTTAAGCAAATCTTGCAAAATTTCCTCTTAAAAATCTTTTCATTCCGTTTAATACAAAAAAACTGGATTTTCCACTTTTATATTAACTTTTTAGTTTTTTTTCAGCAGTTTAGCACATTTTGTAACACATTAACAATAGTGGAAAGCAACCGTCTGCCAGTCTCACCACTATGCTTGTTTTGTTCTTCCGTATTTCTTTTTTCATGAAACAGTCTGTCGGTACAAACTTAAAAAATCACTTGAATTTTTCCATAACAGAAACAACACACACATCAAATTTTGAGGTTAGGCTTTACTTTTGCTGTCTTTGCCATGAAAGAACAAATTTATTTAGGATATTTCTTTATTTTCCTAACAGAAATATTTGGAACGTTTATTTTTCTATAATTTATCATTTATCTTCATTTTCGGACCACGATTACGAAAAAAATGTCACGTCACACCCGTTGCAAATATTTTCACTTTTTTCAATTCTGCCACACAGCAGACACATTCGCTTACATAGACGGAGGCACACAACTACACACATATTTTCAACATTTCCTTCATTTGCACGTTTGTTTCAACTTTGACCTACCTTACCACCGTTTTTGCGAGGCCGTTCCACTAGATATTCTTTTATTTTTCAATTAAGTAATTGAAAAGTTGCTGTTTAAATCTTCATTTGCTAATTATGACGAAATTTGTTAATTATTCTGCAGCATATCTATTCATTTTTGTTTGAAATACGTTTTGAGTTTCAAAAAAAAAAGTTTGTATCTTATTTATAGGGATTGATATTCCTTTGACAAACTATCTGTTCACCTTCCTATCCTTTAACGGGCTGTTTTCTATAACTTTCCATGAATAATTAATTCGCTGCACACTTCACGTTTTATTTTATAAAAATATATAAATTGATTTTTGAATTGTTGAGGTCGGTTAAGAAAGTGTATTTGCTTCTTGGTTTTAGCAAAAATAAAATAAGAAATTGCTACAAAAAACAATTTTTTCGGACACCTCTCGCCAAACACAATTTTTGACAGTTGTCAACCTCGAAGGCTTCATTTCAAATGCATGGTTGCTAAAACCAGTAAATCACTGAAAAGAAAATAACAAAAAAGAGATGCCAACTTAATGAAATCTGTTTTTACACAGATCAGTTTTTCTTGAAGCAACTTTTATTTTCTAGTGAGAAAAAGCGAGAGTAAATATATTCTTCTCTCGCTCTTTCACACAAGAAAATAAGTTGCTTCAAGAAAAACTGAGATGTGTAACCCTACGTCTATGGCTGATAAATTTTTATCATGACATATGTCAAACTTTATATTGAAAAATAACTAATTTTATGCTAGCTGTTTTTCCTATATGCAATTTGACTTTAGTCCTGATAAAAAAATATCAGTTACAAACGTAGGGTAAAGGTGGCACGTCAAACTTCTTATTTGCAAATAGTGCGTTAATCAGTAATTGTGTTCGGGAGTTAGTAAGTTACAATAAAAAAACACAATTGGCAGCACAACGTTGTTATTTGCATTCGGGGCATTAAAATATAGCGTTACGTAATATATGAATAGCCCTTAACCCTACAATATTTTGATGACCGAAACTAACATAGCGTCTTGATGAGCCATAATTTTGTTCTAAAGCGGCCCACCACTTGCAATATAATTGAGAAATTTTTCATATTCGAAGGTGGCACAATAAATATATATATATATATATATATATATATATATATATATATATATATATATATATATATATATATATATATATATATATATATATATATATATATATATATATATATATATATATATATATATATATATATATATATATATATATATATATATATATATATATATATATATATATATATATATATATATATATATATATATATATATATATATATATATATATATATATATATATATATATATATATATATATATATATATATATATATATATATATATATATATATATATATATATATATATATATATATATATATATATATATATATATATATATATATATATATATATATATATATATATATATATATATATATATATATATATATATATATATATATATATATATATATATATATATATATATATATATATATATATATATATATATATATATATATATTTACATGAACCAACGTCTGATGCCAGTGTCGTATGCAGTTGAAAAAAGGGTAAACTTTATAAGACGGGGTTCACACTGGACTATTTTTGTTGTGCAACTTTTAATTCAGCCGCGAGAAAGACAGAGAAAGCAACACAGTTTTTCTCTCTTTTTCTCGCGGCTGAATTAAAAGTTGCGCAACAAAAATTGTCCTGTGTGAATGCCGTCTAAAGCTCTTAAAAATATCGAAAACAATACTAGTAAGACGGCGTTCACACAGAACAATTTTTGTTGCGGAACTTTTCATTCAGATGGGAGAAAGGCAGAGAAAACTGTGTAGCTTTCTCTGTCTTTCTCGCGGCTGAATTAAAAGTTGCGCACTAGAAATTTTTCTGTGGGAACCCCGTCTAAATAAGAATCGATGTATCGATATCTCGGTTTTTGAATATAATTTTTTTTAGATATCAATATTGTGATATATCGATATATTTTGCCCATCCCTACCTGTATTATTGTATCATGGAACCGAACATAGTGGAAGAAAAATAAGTGAAATTATTAAAAAACAATCGTTTTAAAATGAATTAAAAAATAAAACAAACATACAGAGACCGCAAAGAATAAGACGCGAAAGTAAGTAATTGTATTTTTATTTCCAATTCTAATAAAAATAAACAAATGCAACATATTTTCAATAATTGTTCTTTTGTTTTTGTTCTGCAAAACTTAATGAAGATTTATAAAATTGTGCAAACTTTTGAGCCGTTGGCATGACCATTAACCGGCTGGATAGCTAACTCATCTTCTACGCTGTAACGTGGAGGCTGATCTGAATTACATTAAAAAAGAAAAAATATTCGGATTGCGGGTAAACTTTTTGCAAATACATTTCCTACCTTCAACAGTTTTTATGGATTTTTCGTTTCTACAGGATAGGTGTTTTGATTTTTCCTTTAAATCTTCTAAAAATTTTGAAAATGTGCTCTGCTCTTCTTTAACATCGTCGACTACCCGTTCTATTTTGTTTCCACCTGACACACTAGCAGCTTGTAGCTCTTCCCGCAGGGCCTGTTTGCCTCTTTGCACCATAGCATCTAATTCGGGGTCAAATAGATCTGTGCTCTCGAATGGGTTGCCACCTGATTCTGAATGATTTGAATTTGCCGAAGCCGTAGTACGTTCATCATCTTCATGCAGGCCCGTTGTTGTGTTATAGGACTGTGTTGTGGTATTTGATTTGCCCCCACCACTCTGTTTAGAAGTTGCTTCAGATTGAAAATCATCTTCATGTTCTATAGGTTTTAATACATCAACTTTATTATTTTTTCCTTGCAACATTGAATTGAGACTATTCTTGGCATCTTGCACTTCAGTGGCAATTTTAGAAGTGACGGAGCCCACTGCATGCCTTGTATCACCTGCAATTTTTCGTAAAGTACTGTTCATATTTTCTTTAGCATCTCCAGTTGCCTTAGCTACATTGTTACTCATATGACTTACGGCTTGACGTGCATCATCATTTGCGATTGAAATCGAATTGCCCGCGTTTTCCAATGAATGCTTTGCGCTTTTTGTAGCTTTTTTTGTATTGCCGCCAACATTTTTGACAGCTTCACGCACTCCCGTTGCTGCTCTCATGGCAACCATCTCTAAACTTTCCTTGTCCCCTGTTAGTTTAGAATCAACACTCTCTCCTGCCTCCTTTGCTGCATTCTCAATTAAATCTTTTGTTTCGGTAAGTTTAGATTCAACATTCTCTCCAAAACTTTTAGATTTGGTTTGCAATAAATGTTCTTCATCCGGTTT
The DNA here is from genome assembly GCA_956483635.1 of Panzeria rudis. Classification (NCBI taxonomy): domain Eukaryota; kingdom Metazoa; phylum Arthropoda; class Insecta; order Diptera; family Tachinidae; genus Panzeria; species Panzeria rudis. The sequence continues at coordinate 199,534,924 of OY101448.1, forward strand.
ATTTACTTTGGCAATTTCAACTTTATTGTCAATTTCTTCTTCCAGTTCTTCTATAAAGTTTTCCGCTTGTTTTCTTAACTCTAATTTTTTGTCAGTAATTTTATCCTTTTCATTTTCATCTTCCTCTTCTTCTGTGGCTTCGAGCGAGTCTTCAGAACTATCTGATTTCAATTTTTTAACATTTGCAGTAACATCAATTCCATTGTTAATGAATCGTATTTCATTGACGGTCACCGTATGATCTAAAGGATCTGTCGTTTCACTTATTTCCAATCTCAATTCCTCATCTTCATCGGTGGGTGGTGTTGGTATGGACACAGTTAAACCTGGCAAATTCGCTAAAATTTGTTCGTATTAAAAGAAATAATTTTAAAATTTGTTTAAAACTTACCACTATCTTTTGCTGCAACTTCGGGTATATTTTCCAAACTTTCTGCCAAAGCAGGGGATGTGTGCTGTATGAAATCGTTGCTTATAGCTGTTTCATAAGAAAAGTTTCGTATTGGTGTTCTTCTCATTAACGATGGTGGTGAACCACGAGGGCTGATTTCAGGAAAGGGAGTTCTAGGACGTAAAGATTTAACACCTACGCCTGCTGCATTTCCTATTTCTTTTTTAAGTGAACTTGTGCTGCTTGTACGTGATCCCAAGGAATGTGCAGGAGATTTTTTATGCACAACTGTGTTGCCAGTTTCAAAAGATTCTATTGATTCTTCAGATTCTTTCACATTTCCATTCTGAGTGAAGTAGTCTAAAGATTCTAACTCTTTTTCATTTTTCTCGTTAAATTCGTTACTGTTTAAACTGGACCCAGGGTTGTTTTCTTCTACTTGTAAACTTTCCACTGTTTTAGGTGAAACTGAAGTATTTGTGTTTTGCTTATCATCTAAATTTTTTCCCTGATTTTCATTTTCTGCTCTCGGCTGTGTTTCATCTAATGCCATACTTTTATCATTTCTTATTCTATTCGATATACCACCTGTAGTGTTTGCCATTATCATACTTTGTGTTATATGTCGATGTTCAACGCCTGATCCTATCGTGGCAGCCAATGTAGATGATCTTGGTATGCCATGTACCAAAATGTGTTTATCTCCTAGTGCCATGTCTAATATTCTTAGATTTTTAAATTTTGATATTTCTCTGAAAGTTTTCAAATGATGACCACTTTCCGAAAATGTGGTATAAAATTTATTTGCTTTTGTGAGTACAGCATAAAATGATGTACCCTTCAATAGCTTCCAAATGGGACCGTTTTCTTCACTATCATAATCATAAAATCTCTGAAAGATTAAACTCTTATTACGCACTGACTCGTAGCTGCGGTATATGCTGCCGGTATTAGTGACTATAAATATTTCACTCGCTTTTGAGATATTCATAAATGTAATTTGTTCATGGGATGAAAGATTCTTTTGTAGTTCAGTAAAATCGGGAAATACAAACTCATTTAAACGACCTGTTAAATAAAGTTTTCCATTTTCGGTTAAAACCAATGTGCTTTCGGGACCACAGGTATATTGTTGTATAGGAGAGTCCAAAACTATTTCATGGGGTTTTAGTATTGCATCTTCATTAGATCTGCCAAGTTGATGAAATTGATTAGAACCCCAACCAATAAGACGGCCAAAAGCTAAGCAATTCAAATAAAAAAGATGTAAAAACTTTGTTATATTCTTTTACCACTATCTCATAAAAGTCTTTGATTTAAATTAGTTTAATTTTCTAGCGTGCTTTTTGCCCAAAGTAATATCTTATTGTACAGTAAATTATTAAAATTTTTATTAAAATACATTGAAATTGATTATGGAGGAGTATTTATTATAATTTCATAGAAGAACTAGCGATATTCGGCCATGTCCTGTGTTTCACAAGAAATAAAGTTATTAAATAAATTTTTATTTTATTTTTTGTGAAATACAGAACATACCTATGGATGGGACTCTACCCGGTATTTACCCGATGTATGCGTAAATACCAGTTAAATACCGGGTATATTCCTTTTTTGGGTATTTATAAGAAGCAGTTGAAAAGGAACATTTTCTTTTGACATCAAAATTAAAAAACAAAAACGTTTAATATACTTTTTTATTCTTTACAATTTTAGTGATATCTTCTATAAAGTTAGCGATTTCTCATGAATATGCGTTTTTAGAGGTTTCTAATCAATGCTAATGCTTGTTTCCGATGGTGAAACTTTTCGCGAATTTTTGCAATGTTCGGGATAGAAGCTACTTTTTGCAAGTTTTTAGGCTCTTTACTTTGTTATCATGCCGCTGTTAGCAAGTTTTTGCGAATTCTCGCCATTTTCGCGATTTTTTCGAATTTTCGGCATTTCTTGCAGTTTTAGTGATTTTTAATCAACATTATGGCTTGTTTAAAATTTTGCAATTTTTCGCGAATTTTCGCGATAGGTGAAACTTTTCCAAAGGGTTTGGTTTTCTGACATTTTAATTAATCGCAACATTGTAAACATTCATACATAAGCAAGTTTTTGCGAATTTTCGTAATTCTCGCGATTGTTACCGAGGGGCTAACACTCCTAGTAGTTTGAGCGAGTTTTAATCATAAAATTTGCAGCGCAATGTGTTCGTTTATTAAATTTTCTACAAAAAAATTTATTCCCAGCCTTTGGGCATATACCAGAGTATTTACTCAATTGGGTAAATTTACCCTTTTCCCGTCTATAAACATACCGGATCGTGTTAAACTTCAAATCACATTAATAAGAAGTTGATAATCAGGTATGTGATGGAAATCGATTCCGAAAACGAATGAGTTTTGAAAGGTGTTTTTTAATAATATTTCTTTATTAAAAACAATTTTATAACAAATATTATAAAAATGTTTCTTTATTACAAAAGAGTTGTATCACAAAAATTATAAAAATTTGATGAAAAGTGCGTTAAAAGCGACTTTCAAAAGTGCTTCGTTTTCAAAATCGATTTCCATCACGTACCTGAATATCAAAGTTAAAACATGAACTTCATAAAGAATCATGTTTATTTATTTTCTTTGGTTTGGTTTGATAGTTTTTAAGTTACGCTACCATTTGTAGCGAATTATTTGGCCCGGAAATTTCCATATCGCCATGACTAATTACGGCTTTCCCCTAAGGAGCCTCCTCCAAGAAACTCGCGCCGATCTGTACCATTGTACAGAAAGCCGGAATTCTCAAATTCCTCTCCTGTTTTGTTCAAATGAGTTTTGTTTGGTGCTCCACCACGATTTCAAAGTACGCTCTCTTAGAAAGCTTGGTTAGGTTATCAAAATAAAGTTTTTTGCTTGCGGTTAACAACCAACGACACGAAACAGCAACTCGGCACCGTTAACTGCCACCAAGTTGCTAATCACATGCGGGGTGAGACGCAAAACTCTCGAAGGCCAATAAACGAACAGTGGCCTGGTTGCATTTACAAAGTAAATGCCTAATACAATTGGTTAGTTTTTTTTCCAACTCTAATGGAATATGCAATTTCGAGAAGGGCACATCTCGCATATTTTGACAAATACGTTTTTTCACATTAATGAGTTCCAAATGCTTCCCTGCACCGCTATGCTTGAAAATGGAACATTCCTGGCATTCGTTCTACTGTCTCACTCATACTATGTTTCTTTTGAAAAAAAGTGGTACATAAAACAATAGTTCCAATTCTAGATGATTTTGTAAGTTAAACATGGTCCGTCCGATTTGGAGTGATTCTGAAAATCACGATTCGCAAAAAATTCTATATATAAAAAAAGACTTAAAATGTATTAAAAATCTCCTAAAAATGTAAGGAATGCCAAAAACTTGGAAAAAGCTGCGAACATTTTCAAAAACTGGCTAACATCTAAAAAATAGCAAAGTCTAATATTTATTAAAAATTATCTTTTATCGCTAAAATTTGCGAAAAATTGCAAAACTGCAAACAAACCCTAACATTGCTTAAAAATAGCTGAAATTGTTAGGAATGCTAAAATTACGAAAATTCGCAAAAACTTGCTAATATCGAAAATATAGAAAAAGTCTGAAATTGATTAAAAATCGGTAAAACCCTAATAAAAGCCGAAAAACTGAACAAATCACTTCTATCGCGAAAATAGCGAAGTCGCGAAAAATTGCAATATTGGGAGGGAATTTATTAAAAATCGTTAAAATTGTAAGGAATTCCGAAAATCGGAAAAATGGCATTTCCTAATACGAGTATTAGCGACTTTTAATCAATTTTAAATAATTTTCGGATACAGGTAGAAGCCGTTGATTTGTTTTTACACAATTTTGCATTGTCATACCAAATATTATTTACTTTTGTAATATTTGTTCTCATTTGTTTTCTATCAGCTCATTTTTGTATCACGTAGCACACCAACGTATGAGGAATTGCTCACAAACGTCTTATTTTTTAGTTATTCAACTTATATATTTGTATTTATATGAACAATTATTTATATGAACAATTATAATTGGTAGTTAGTTGTTAGGTTTCATTGTTTTTTCATTACAATTAGTTAAAAAATTATAATTAAAATAAAAGCATTGACATTTATTGGTAGTTGAAACTTTTTTCATTATAACTACTTAAAATAATGCCAATGAAAGTTCAATGCCAATGAAAAAGTCCCATGTATGCCCTAAATAGGCTAAAAAACTTGTGAAAAATTTGGAGTCCCTGTAAGTTATGCTGAAAAAAATGAATAAAATAGTTGTTTCCTATATTTAAAAAAAAGTGCAGGAAAAAAATTTTTTTTGTGCAATATGTTAATGAAACACAACATAACTTTATTTAGAGAAATATGCACTTGAGTATACTATTTTCAAAAAAAATTATTTTTTGGCATCGAAAAATAGTAAAAAAATTTTCAAAGTGGTCTGTGTGAGCTATTAGGGCGCCTAGATGCCTTCAGATTGATTGATATGTTTACAAAAGTTGTTCAGCTCTACCGTAACTACAAGTTTTCCAAATATTATTAGTAAAAATTACGAGTCTTTGTAATTTATTCTGAAAAAAGTGAAAAAAATGCTTTCAATTAAGTTATAAGTTTAGTCGAACTGTATGGGTTTATATGCAAAGAAATTTAATTATTTTTGGCTTGAGTTCGGTTTTAATTTAATTTTTCAATTAAATTATATTTTTATTTTGAGGTAAATATGAATCATTTTAATTTAATGTTATCAATAGTTTTTGACTAAAAAAGGCGTGTTATAAGTTTGTAGTGTGTGTCTGTGTATCTGTGTGAATGTACGAACCCTCGTACATACCAAACGACTGGACCGATTTTTCTGTTTGAAAGGTGACTTGATCGAGAGTGTTCTTAACTATATTTAAATAAAATTGGTCCAGCCGCTTAGAAGATATCACATATTTTCTAGATGTATCCTGTGGAATCTGTGTGTCTTTGACACTGTAGCTCCCAAACGGTTAGATCGATTTTAATTTAGTAAATTTTGTTTGAAAGGTGACTTGATCGAGAGTGTTCTTAGCAATGTTTCGAACCGATCATTGCTGATCGAGTAAATATTTGCGATTCTGTTACTTCAATAATATTAGTGGTACATAGGGTTCTTAAACTTTTGATACAGCGTCAACTGCATCGGGGGTTTTTGAAATTTTCAATTTTTGTTATTACACAGAAAAAATTATCACCAAAAAATTTTCAAACAAAAGTTTGTCTAAAAATAAATTTTTTTTTCAGTAAATGTTCTGTCCATAATCTATGAATTGTTTGTTTGACTTTTATTTAGAACGCAAACACCAAAAATAACAATAAAAGCTGTGTCGTAAAAAACCACCCCGATTATGACATACACACACAAATAACAACAACAATCATAGCAAGAGGAATGCAATTGTACCAAGTTTGTTTACAAAAGATTTTTGAGTGAATCGATTAGTTAATGTCATTGCTTTAATTCTCATTCATTTTTTAGAGTATTTAGATAAACATTCAGACTTGAACACATTTAACAAAGTCAAATCTCATAAATGCTTAATGGATGATGATGATGACACAGACAAAAATTTTGTTTGTATTTTTGTTTGATTAAGTAAATTATTTTGCTTAATAATTGTTAGCATTTCTAGACTAATTGTTTATTAAATTCAGACAGAAATATTGTTTGACATTTTTCAGAAAATCCAGTAAATATTTTTATTTGATTTAGTAAATTGTTTTGTCTACTATTTGTAAATAGTTTTAGATAAATTGTTTATAGATTTAAACAATTTGTTCACTGAAAAAAAACACGTTTTTTTCAATGAAATTGTTGAGGTATTTTTGTCTATATTTACAAATTCGTTTGTAGGTCCGTTCATAGACAAAATATTTACTATTTCATTGAATTCCTTTACAGAAAATGAAGTTTAAATTTATCTGTGTACTTATTTATTTATTATTGCTGTTGTTTGTTTTTATTTTCATTAAACTTCTAATTATATCGTCTTTATAGATGTTTTTTTGTGTTATTTGAAATTTCTTTTTGTCCGAGTTACGGGTACAAATTAACAGATTAACAGATGTAAATCAGAATCGGCACTATATGTAGTGTATAAATATGTATTATGCATTTATTAAGTAGAGTATCAAAAGTGCATGATACTTGTAATATTTCTTCAACTGTCAAAATGAATAAAAACTGCTATTGCATGCCAACAATAATCGATACATCGTAAACCTGTTGTTGGTTTTATGCAATTTTCATGTTTATGAAGTTCTAACAACGCAAAAAATATAATAAATAAAAAATTGCAAACATTTACATTTATGAGACAGATAGACTTACATGTTAATAGAACAAAATGTTCATTTCCTGCTAAAACATTTATAAAGTTTTCGGCTTCCTCGTTGTTCGACAAGCAGTCATCGAACTCTTCCAAACGAAAGGGTTTTCGTATAATTTCGCATAGTTCCTGGTTGACAGTTGCTTCTGTAAAATTTGTGGATACGTTGCAATCGCCGGTAAATATATTACGACCCGTAAAAAATAGTTCATTTGATACTGCAAAAAAATTATAAGTATGTACATATAAAAAATAACGCTTTTTGAGTGTAAACATACCTGTTCAAGATAATAGGTCTGTTTGTTTACTTTTTGGGTAGAGTTCTTGCTAATGAGAGTAAAGACAAATTACTCTCATAAATTTGAAACAAATGCACAAAAAGAAGGGAACGGCAAAACCCAAATTTCTACCATGAAAGAAAACATGAAAGTGTCTTGACATTTCAAATTAAATATAATAAGTAATCGCTACTACAGGCTTAGACCTCTATTGTTGGTGATAAAATTAGGTGTGGAGGTACTTTAGGATACCTTTCACCGTGATCATTTCAAAGGGGTGGGGCGAGTACACATCTTCGCTGATATATATTTTTTGGAAGTATTTTTTGCAGTCCCCACATTAAATTCTGTTGAATATGTCGAAAAGAGAACCATGAAAGTTACAGCAATATTAATTTTAAGTACTTTCCCAAAGATTTTCCATACAAAATACACGTAAAGTTAATGTGGTTTTCTTAAAAAATCTATAACTCAGCCATATTCTGTGCTATTACATTGAACTTGGTCTCGTTTTACGTGGAATAAGGGGCCATTCACATATTACGTAACGCTCCCGGGGGGGGGGGGGGGGGGGGGGGGGTTAAAGATATGTTACGGATTAGATACTTTATACTGAAAATTTTGTAAAAAGCATTACGAGAGTGGGGGGGTATAAAACCTTCGAAAATAGCGTTACGTAATATGTGAATAGGCCCTAAAACAATCTTCAAATCTACCTATAGTGACGAATGTGTAACTTGCGCGTTTGACTACAAACCCTGAGGTCTTGGGTTCAAGGATGATTTCAGGCAAGCCAACAACATCATGCATTTTTCTGATGTGTTTGGTGTGGTATTGTGTTGGTTGTTGTTGGACAGTTAAAGTGATAAATAATTTTGTATTGCTCTCGCTACCTCTAAATTTTAGTAGTAGTAAAAGTTGTTGTATTTTTAAAATTGTTACGGCTACCTACAGTAGTAGTTATAGTATATGAAGTAGCGCTGGAATACATTTAGGTAGCAGTTTAATAACATTGAAGTATAGAATAACTTTGTTGGAATAACATTGAAGTAGCATGTAAATAACATTGAGGAGTAGCCATAACATAACGTTTAGGAAGCAGCAGAAGTAGTCAAACATTAAAATCTGCAGCAAATTAAATACAAAGGAATCATTTATAAACCATTCAGACAAAACATGACACAAGACTCATCGTTGGTTTCTAATTTTACTGATGATTTTACTTTTTGACTACTTTTGGTGCTACCTCAATGTTATTATATTGCTACTTTAATGTTATTAACATGCTACTTTAATGTTATTAATGTTCTTCTCCACTAATTCCATGTTAATAATCTGCTATCTCAAAGTTTTCTAGTCATAAAAAATAAAACTCCAACTATAGTAGTAGCTATAACACAAAAACCCCAATCAAACCAATAGAGAACTATTTAATTTTTTAAGCTGTTACTTCATTTTAAGCTGCTACTTAATTTTCTCTTGTTATTTTTTGCATGTAGCAGTAGTTTTAAATAAGGTAATGTTACAAAACAAGACAAATTCTCTTGCTGTCGCTACTTCACAGAAAAAACTATAATTCATATTTTATTACTAAATTCGTAAATTCAAATATTTATTTTACGGAAATGGGACCTATCACAAAATTCGTAAAATTAAACACTAAAATTCGTCAATATTTAATAAGAAAAAAATCGCATTTTTTTCCTATGAAAATTTTGTATTGGAATATTTAAAAACCAAAGAAAATAATAATAAAATTTAAAAACAAATTCAAACACATATGTATTAAAATAAAAACCTATGACAATTTTTTCTATGTTGTAAGTGTTTAGAGTACTAGTTTTATCAATAGTAAAAAATTTTTTGAGTAATGTAGTTTTTTTAAGCACTGGTAATAGCACTGGTAATTTTTAAGAAAAACACATTATTTTTACGCGTAATTTGTATGGAAATGCTTTCCACGCTTTGGGAAATTGAAATTTATCTGGATGGCTGCAACTTTCAGGATACTTTTCTTTCGGCATATCGAACAAAATCTCAGACGGGGACTGAAAAAAAAGAAATTACCCTAGTATGCACATAAATGGTACTGGAAGCTGGTTCATAGTTTTTTTAAAATGTTAGTACCTCTATTTATTTGGTTATAACCAGGGCTCGGACTTTCATGCAAATACAGGTTTTTTGTGGTGATATATAAAGAGGTATTGGCTAATTATCTTTGCGAATAATCAAATTTTAAGTAGTTTGGCATCGATTTGTAGTTGCATATTTTGGTCGTAAGTGCATATGTTTGCATATTTTTGCAATAAACGCGTATTTTTGGAATTATAAAAAATTTTTTAATTTTTGAAAATAAAATATTAATACTCCGATTATGGATGGAAACCGAGCCTCAGTTGGATTGCCAGTTGCTGAAAGTGATACTGATGACAACTGGCAACCGAGACCTGTCAATTTTAGTTGCCTTTCTGGCAACCATTAATTTTCAGTTGCCGACTGGCAACGCAAAATTATGTTTGCTTTATGTTTTTTTCTCTAATAATTTTTTCTCTAATAATAATAAAAAATTAAAAATTAAATGCATATTTTTGCGCATATTTTTAATTTTTAGGTGCATTTGTTAAGCGTTTAAAATCAATTTTTAGCTGCATGAAAGTCCCAGCCCTGGTTATTACTTTAAGAACTTAATACCTATTACATATTTTTTTTTTTTCAGAAACATAAATAGCTATAAATAAAGTGGTAGATAGGAATATAATCAATTTTTAGTTGCGTACAAATCCAAACGACTGTTAATTATTTGTTTTCCACCTTTGTTGCGGAGTTGACAACTTTTGCTGACAATTTACTTAACAGCGTTCCGAAAAGGGGCTTAACAGAAAAATTATTGCGTTACGTAATATGTGAACAGGACTTTATGACAAGAAACGATCCTACTGAATATAATTAAAAATTTTGCTGTTCTTATCTACTATTATTTTGAGCAGGTGTATTCATTCCACTTTCATAAAAAGGTACAGAATTTAAGCACTGATCTCATCAATTTATTAAAAGTTTAATACATACTTACATGTAAGAATGATAGACCAATCGTTACCAAATGATACATTGGCTATTTTCAGGCCCAGTGTTTTTAATGATTTAACACATGTGGGTTTTATAATAACATCTCCATTATTGCTGTTATTGTTAATAGTGTTTGGTGAATGGTAGCCTCCAATACCCAGTTGACCATGATGATTTTCGCCCCAAACAAATAAACGTCCCGATTCTGTTTTATAAGAAAATAACCGTAAAATCGCAGTTTTATAACAACTTTCGTAAGTAAATTAATTTTTTATATATATTTTTATTTTTTTTTATTTTTTATTATTGATTGTGTTTATAAAAAATAGTTCTGTCTTTTAAGTTTTCTAACCTTCATCACAGGTGGAAAGAGTTCGTGGACATTTCCACAGAAAAGTCCACTGTTCGCCTCGTTTCACACCAAGCTTGTTTTTTAGAACAAAAATATAAAACTCTTAAGAATTGAGTTTGAAGTCTACTGATGATTTGGTAAAGCACAATGCTTAAACACCAGCAAATAAATTTCATTTAAAACAAAAATATAAAAAATTAAAAAAAACTTTTTTGCTGTGCAATAAAAGCCTTTGTTGCTTGTTGTCGAACGGGACCAAAAGTTGATTTTTCTGTGGAAATTCCCATATATGTACATTAGGTTGTCCGTTATTTCCCAAGGTGGCTTTTTCTTTGGTGCCGCCCCCTATCCCCCCATAAGTGTTACATGTGCTTTGGCAACATTTTTAAATGCTCACCTAATTTTTAAGAAATGTTGCATATTTGACGTTTACAAAAGAATACAAGTTAATTTTTTTTCAGAAACAATAACAAAACAAACTGTTAATATAGTGCTGCACTAATAACCCTTTAATTAAAATAAGTGTTGAACATGTAACATTTTTTTTCTCTTTAAGGGCAACATCATGAGAAAAGAACGCGTTAAACTTTTAAAATAATATATATTTTTCAGAAAAGAACATAAATAAATCTAAAAGGCAGAATAAATGCAGCATTTTACTCAGAAAAGAAAACGCCATTAGTTTTTACACTAAAAATAAATATCCTATTCAAAAAAATTCGAAAATTTTAAACTAAACCGAGGAAACTCAATTAAAAATCATGATTTTCATAAAACAGAAACATTTTAATTTTTGTGTGTGTGTGTGTACGTGTGTTGTATGGAAATCACAATTTTAATTAATTGAGTTCCTTCACTTAATTGTGTAAAAAATCAAAACTTGTGCATCGATTTTAATGAAATATGGCTTGTTTGGAACATATCATATTAGAAATAGAACGTATTTTTTCAATTTTTTATATTTGATGAATTTTATCAAAACCAAAATTTTATATACATAAGCCATAACATTCACTATAGTCAAAATTTTAATCCTAACTAACTTTCGAAGAAGTGAAATTATCAAAAAATTATACATGATCTTTTTTATAGAGCGTTCCATTCTCTATAAAATATGTATTGATCATTGCGGTATTATTATTTGTTAAAAAAAAAACATTAAATGCAAAACGTCTGAAATTCCCATGTTTTTTATATGGGAAATGTTACATGATTTCGGCACGGCTTAGTTTGAAAATTTCGAGTTTTTTTTTTAATTGTATATTTATTTTTAGGGCAAAAACTAAAAATTTAGGGGGCGGCAGCAAAGAAAAAACAACCTGGGAAATATCGGACAACCTAATATACATATACATATATAAATTACACAAATTATTGAACGAAATAAAAGCGTCACTCTATTGTTCGAACCAAAATTTCTATTAGATATTTGATTAATCGTACAGTGGACAAGTCGTATAAAATGAATGGCCTAGTGTTAAGGTTTTTAGTTTAACATCCCTACTAAAACTTAAAGAATATTTGCCAACAAATTTTCTCAAAAGTCCCCTTTGAAAAATCCCTACAGATAGCGCGACTAACACATACATAAATGTAAAGTATACTCCATAGAGAACTAGGACTAGTCCAAAGGTAACCCAAATGTATAGAGAAAACATGGTCAATTTAACGATGTCCTAGGGCTGGACTATATCACCCAGTTTTGCACTACATCGGAGTAATCTCAAAACTATGTCTATGTCACTGTTTGATGGAGCACTTAAATGTTCGTGTTCAAATTGTTAAAACACGAGAAATTTTCGTTTAACTACAAACTCTTGTTTGCAAATGAAATGGTCCAGGTCTGCATTAAAACTAGTCTATGTCACTATTCGATGTAGCACTCGTATTTTAATGATTGAAATCGTTAAAACGCAAACACTTGTCGGTTAACTAGAAGCTATTGTTTGCAAATGACACGGTCCATGACTGCATTACATAGGACCATGTTGTAACTATTCCATTTCAGTTGAAATGGACCACAGTCCAATAATATTTGCAGGTCACACTCACAAACATACATATGTACGTATGTTTTTCCTGGATTGTTAAACTTAATGATTTATTAGCAAAAAGCACGAATTGATTTTCCTTAAATTTCCCAAACAAAAAAAAAACAAAAAAAGCAACAAGCAGTCAGTTGAAGCCAACCAACAAGTGCTTTCGTTTCTTTAAGTGTCAGTAGTTAAAAACGGCAAAATTAATTTTACTGTTGCGATTTGTTGCCAGATAGCTAATATGTTTACTTATTTGGGTCTGAATAACCGAATCCATTTTATTGCCACCAAGAAAAAGAGATTGAAAAGGTTAAGTAAAGGTTAAGGATTCGGCAACAAAACAGAAATATATTTTATAATAAAAACCAATTATTGAAATTTAATAAATCTGAATATCAATACCAATTTTCTTATTATTTCATTAAAAGACAATCTTCCTTTTGATAACATAATAGTTCTGTCCAAAACGATTTGCACTTTCACTTTTGAACGTTTGTACTTGTGAGTACTTAAATATGTTATATTCAGTTGTATAAAGGACTTACAATGCCACCACACTTATTTCTTCGACATGCCTTTTGTTCAACAACAAAAACAAAAAAAAAAATTAAAAGTTAAGATACAATAACAACAATAAATAATAATTGTTATAATCCTGTCAGCGGCGTATGATACTCGTATGATTAATCAAAAGTGAAAGTTCTTGCAATTGTACTCAATTAAATAATTGCCGACAACATGCAACAAACTTAACGTACTCGATTTGAGTTCAGCTGCCTTGCCTGTTTTTCTTGAACAAACATTAAAGGAATTTGTTGAAAAGTTTTTTTTCTAATATATTTATAAACTAAAAAGAATAAATAAAATAAAAACTAGCAAAAAGGTTTACGTGTTCGTAAATGTAAAAAAAATTTAGAAGAAATTCACTGGAACATACAGAGACCCCATCTTATACCTCCTTAGACGCATGTACATATAAATATGTATATGCACATAGTACATACATATCGCTCGCTCCTTTATTGCAACGGAGTAATATCTCAAAAAAAGTTAAACTTGCCAAAACGCGTTTAAAGTTTTAAAAATGTTTGTAAACAAACACAACCAGCGAAGCGATAAGCTTGTCTGCGGAAAACACCCAGGGTCTATGGTGGGAATCGAACCCACGACCTCCGGACTGACAGGGTAGCATCGCTACCACTCAGCCACAGGTGCCCCCTGTATTAGCTTTATAGTGATTATAACTTCGGTTTAGATTAAAATATATTTCTGAAAATTATTTTTATATATAAATAGGGTAGGAAGGAACACTTTTTCTTCAGTAACTTAAAAATGTTGGGTTTTTGAAATATGACTACGTTGCAATAAAGGAGCGATATGTATGTGGATGCAAAAAATAAACAAATCGTAGGAGTAAAAATGATTCTATGAAAATTCTAAGCAACTGTTCTCTAGGGCTCTAAAATTGATTTTTCTAGCTTGTGGAAAAATACGCATTTTGTAAGTGACTTAGTTCGAATAAAACCAGCAAGTGATTGGCCTAGATCTCCTCCGAATAGAATAAGAATTTGGTATGGCAGTTCAGTCTTGTGCAACTAACGTTTAAGAAAAAAAAGAACAAATTAGAGGACTAGAGCCAGTGTTTCCCGAACTATGAAGAACTTTGTTTCAATACAGGATGTCGATTATTTAATGTGTTGATAAAATATTAAGTATACGCCGTAAGGATTTTGCCTAAAAAATCTACGCACTCTAAAGCGGCCCACCCACTTGCAATATAATTGTGCAATTTTTTGTATTGTACAATAATATCACCAATGTGTATGTCATATTCGAAGGTGGCACAATATATTGGCAAAAATCAAAAGGCATTTGATGTTTATTGTACAATAAAGAAAATTGTGTAATGTGGTGGAAAGATTGTTCAGAGTTATATTTACTTTTTCGCTGTCAGGAAAATTGGGCAATATTTTCTTTGAAAATACTGTGCCATTTATTGCATAGTGTAGGTCAAAATGACAATAATATGTACAATAACATATGCAATAATATTGTATATTGGATAGGTTGCTTAAAGTAGATAGTATGTTCATAAAGGGTGTCCCAACACCGTATTTAATTTTAAAGAAAAACACATTTATTTTTTGAACTAAGCAAACATTTTTATTTCAACATAAAGTATTCAATATAACACTGAAGATGGCACATAGCCGAAACCGGTCTGTTTACAAACCAAATTTGACGTGGGATGACGGAAAATCGTTCCAAATAAAGAAAAATAGTTCCGATTAAACGTGAAATACAACATCAGACAAATGACCACCACGAAGCCTCTAGCACAGGGCTATTCTTTTATTTATTGAAATTTTAAATAAGATTTTCGCATAAATACATATGTCTGTATTTCACCAGTAACATGACGTATTTTATTTTTAAGATGTTCAACTGCTTCAGGCTTATTCGCATACACATTTTCCTTCACTTAGCGTCAAAGGAAAATATCCAGCGGCATTATATCGCACCATCTTGGTGGCCAATGTTGATCGTCAAGTCGAGAGCAAAAACTCTATTAACATTTCGCGATACCCCACACTATTAACAGTTACCCCATTTCCAGCTGTATTTTCAAAGAAATACGACGTAATCACTCCAACATCCCAAAATTTACACCAAACAATTACTCGCGGTGGATGCGTACCACATGAGGACTTAGCACCCCAAATCCGACAGTTTTGCTATTTACTACGGTACTCATTTTACTCGACTTTTCCATTGTTCGATTAATTAATTAATCAAAATTGAGGTTTTTAAATTAATCGAACAATCGAGTAACACTTTTATTTCGTTAGAGTTATTCGAGTAAGCTTTATTGCTAAAAATTATTCGAGTTAATCGGAAAATCTATTTGAATGAAACAACGTTTCACATAATTTCAAAAATTTATTAAGAGATCTACAAAAACTTAATCAAAAAAAAGGAAAATTTAAATGAAATTTTTTAGTCGAGTTATTCGATTAATCGACCAAAAATTACTCGAATAAATTATTACTCGAAATTGAAATTTTTTTGTTTCATCGAACACTATTTAACTTCAATTATTCGATTAATCGAGCAAACATTATTCGAGCGAATACCCTATTATTTACGTATCCATCGAGTTTAAAATGTGCCTCATCTAAAAAAATGATTTTCTTCGAAAAATCTGTAAAACTTTCACCACTTTTGTAATGTGTTTTTACAATAATTAAACGTTCTTCGTTTGAATACTTCTCCATATTCTTAAATCGTGTGGTCTGTACTTGACGGCTGTCAAAAACAATCACCGTACAACTCGTATTAAAAAATGGTGGCAAATTTAAATCCGGCGATATATCCCGCATTTGCTGCAACAACGTCATAACTCAAAAACCATGATTTTTTGAGTTAATAATGCAGAACTATTTGCCATATCGTCCTTCATATAGTGTAAAAATATTATATATAAATATTTTGTATACTCAACTCTTGAGAGAAGAATAACACTTTATTTTTTCATTAAGTTGTGTGTAAATTGGAAACTTTAAACTCGTTTTCCGTAAAACTATTTTTTTGAGGTATAACGACGTTGCAGCAAATTAGTGATATATTTTCTGATACAAACTTGCTACTCATATTGGAATAGCAATTAAGGAAATATGGGAACATACATACACTCAGGGAAAAGCTGCAATTTAAAAATAAAAACGCATCATATTAATTTCATAATTCTCAATTTAATAGAAAAATTGTATTGAAATACATTAAATGAATAATTTTCAACTTTGAATTAATATAGTTTCCATTTATTTCGTGGGGTACATAGAAACAACACTGTTTTAAAGTTGAAACATATTATTTCAAGATTTTTATCTGACTAGTTTCTAAATTAACTTGAAATTTATATTGAAAAATTATGACATAATCGGATATGTTCTGTATTTCATGTGGAATTAAAATGTGTGGAATGATCAAAGCATTGTTGTTATAAATATTAATTTACAACAACAATGCTTTGATAACTCCGCACATTTTAATTCCACATGCAATACAGAACATGGCCGAATAAGAAACATTTTAATTTTTATATGGCAACATTTTTAAATTAATATAGAAACGATAAGAATTCAATATTAATGAAATTCCGAAATATATTATTTCTATAATGTTTCCATATCAAAATAGTACAACTTGAAATTAATACTGTTCAGTATTGGTATATTTTTAACGTGACTAGACTTTCGTTAATATTTCTTATTGAATCAATATGGTTTTTATTGATTTTAAATTGTTTTTTTCTCTGGGTGTACAATTTGTACATTTTCGCAACGTATTTATCTGCTTTCATGGTTTAAGTGCATGATGTCAAAGGTGTGCACTTTGCCCTTCTAGTTCTAATGAAATTAATATATTCTATATAGTGGAATCGGTCTAAAAAATCGAACCAGTAGTAATAAAATTATGCGATGTATCCCAATTACTTTTCAAATTTTTTTTATTGTTGTGGGTAACGCTTCCGAATTCTCGATGTTTTTTAACTCCCGTGAATCGAGAAAAATTTACTTTCGTTTTCATGAATGCTGCGAGAAATTTTGTACCATATGTTTTTAACGTACTTGTCCTAAGACTGGTAAAAATGAGGGTTGTAAAATGTGTTCCCGAGTCGTTAGCAAAGAGATGCAAAGAGAACACATCACTTAACTAGAACAAAAATGTTAACAAAATATTCTCACTGTACAAGTAGATTTTTTTCAAATCAAAAATACTTCTTTAAAGTTCAGTAATTTCACAAGTATTAAGCAAACCACCACATGACGGATACGTTAAGTTTGGATCTGGAACAAATCGTCTCTACCATGTCAAACTATCCAATATGCAATCGGTACATTTCCGAAGAGCGCAAAAACTCGTGGTAGTTCTTGGGAACCAATCACATGACTGTCACGTTGGGGAATTTAGCAACTAATTTGAATTCGAACGCTAACTTCCAAAACGACTTGCACCTTTGAATTCAGCGTACGCTATTAAGTGACTAGCACAGTGTATCAAAAGTAACTTTGTTTCACAACAAATACTTTTGAATGGAATACAGTCGCATACTAAAGCTTCATAACTATATAGTGATTATCTTTGAAATTTTATAGCTTAAATCAGGGCTACTCGTTTCTTGGCACAATTGTGCTGAGAGCACTTCACACGTATTGTTACTCTCATTTATTCAGTCGTATATATCACCAAGAGAGTATTAACTCAAAATTTTTAATATATCACTTTTTGCAAGAAATCAGCTAACAATATCTACTTTAAAGATTTCAACGTATTCCGATTACTTTTTCATCTAGAAAACCACATTCGAGACCATTTTCGTGATAGTGTAGTGACTACCTTTATATCAACAAAAAAGTATTATTTTGAGTTAATACAAAAGTTGAAATAGAAATGCATCGTATATTTTCATAAAAAATATATTATTTTGATTTGAGCCTTTATTCAAGTTAAAATAATCAAATTGTTTTATTTAAATTTGGTTTTAATTTGAGTTGATAAAATTTGCTTTAGTTTATGGTTTTAGTTCGAAATGTGACTCCTTTTATGATAAAATTGTTCACATTTTTTTTTGGGTTGTGGTGACCCTTTTCATGAAATAATTCAATCCTTCTTTAGTTATAAAAATAATTGAAAAAATTTAAATGACAAACAATGTAAATACATTTTCAAATGGAATTTGCCTGCTATGATGTTTTCGGATTTTCAAATTCTCTTAAGATGTAACCACAAACAGTTTTTGATCTCTACTGAAAATTTTAAAATTTTGAGTTAATACCCTCTTGTTGATCCAAGTATTGTTGTCATAAAAAATATATTATACTCTTTATAACAACAATACTTATTAAACAAACACACGTGTTCCATTTCAAATTAATGATCATATTCGAAAACACGTTCTGTTACTACGAAACTGTCATAAGAGTATAAATGTAAAAGATTTTATTAATATTGTGGAAATAATAAATATTATGTACTTTGATATATTTTGTGTTTCCAAAAACTACAGCACTCTTTTTCTTTAGTCAAACAATGAGTGTATTGCGGCAATTTAATCCCAAATGATTATTTCGAATGCGTAAAATATTACCTAAGGAAATATAATGCAGCATCATATTTCAAACGGTTGACTTTGTGTTTGTTGGGTAGCTCTGTCACCTCACTAACACTTATATGTATCAATAGAACCACAGTTTAAGTTTTGCGCCCCAGTGCTTTATATTCACACGTGAAACAATCATTAACTAAACTATATACAATGCTATGATACATTTACGCATAAAATCATTTTTAAAATCGTGTTGCTTATCTGGTGACTGCACTATAACCTTATAGTTATTAAAAAATACCAAATTTTCTTAGATTTTGTGTGGATTAGGATAAAACCAAATACAATATAGTATTACAATACGATTCGATGTAATGTGTGCAAAAAGATCTGGCACTAATTATTTTAGAACAAGTTTTACTGTTTTGGTTCAAGTTTAAACTTAAGTTTTCAAATA
This sequence comes from Panzeria rudis, assembly GCA_956483635.1. Classification (NCBI taxonomy): domain Eukaryota; kingdom Metazoa; phylum Arthropoda; class Insecta; order Diptera; family Tachinidae; genus Panzeria; species Panzeria rudis. Next base: position 199,553,983 of record OY101448.1, read on the forward strand.
AATAACAATAATTATAAATTTAATAGCAAACGCCCTTGTTTGCACTTTATTGAAATTTACGTTTTTTCGTTCTTCTTTTACGAGTACAGCTAAATTAGGTGGTTATTTATATTTGTAGTAATACAGGTCAAACTCCCCAAGGATTAAATAAAACACAAAATCAAACGAAAACAATTAAAACTATGTTGTAAAATTTAGGTTAGCAACAAACCCACCCCAACACCCCACCAGCCCAACACCCCACTACCCACAAAATATCTTTAAAATAATCCAATTACAAAGAAATATAAACTGTATTTATGTATACACAAGTCAATATTTCTTCGATCGCAGAATTAAAAAATTACCACAAATCACAGCACTTTGACAGGGACCGGCTATAAGACGTTTAATTGGATCATTTTTTATATAAAAGTAACTTTGTGTGTTTTCGGCCAAATGAGATTTGCCCAAAGTAAAAATAGCTCCACTGTTTGGTATATCCATGATAAATATGATGTCAATGTGATTGGTTTTCTTTTTAAAATTTATTTTCTTTTATTTCCGTTTGCTAATAAACTATTTAACCTTTTGACATTTTACGCAATAAGTTTAATTGCACTTTAAATTATTAAAGCTAAACCAAAAACAATGAAACGCTTCTGGCCACTTGTTTTCTTTATTTTATTTAAAACATTTTTTATTGATTTCTATTTTAGTTAAGGCGACGGACATTAAAGTAGTAAATCAAATATTTCATTTTGTTTTTATTTCAAGTTGATTTATTCCTTTTTTATTTCCAATCTTTTTAAATTTATTTTTCTTTTGCACAGAAAAAGCGATTAAATGCGTTCTTCATATGTGGTCAACCCGACGTTTTTACTCCAACTGGACACTCAATTTATTTGAATTTGTGCTGCAACTAGCTGTTCATTTGTTATTATTCCTTTAGTCTAGCCGAGTCTAGTCCCTTTTAGTACATGCTGCCTGCCTAAAAGCATGCTAACTATTAAGTGCTAGTATTAGTATTCGCTTGACCGTTATACTGTTCTGTTCTAAAACATTATTTATTTCATTTCTCTCTTTCCTTTACAAATGGCGGGTACTAAATAGTTTTGTGTTGTTGGTATAAAATGCCAAATTAGAGAAAAATATGTAACTAGATTTATTCAGTCTTTTTTTTTTAATTTCTTACAAGTGTTTTGTAATTGTATGTTTTTATTATTTGTGCTGAAATCGTAAAAATAAAAATGAAATTCCGCTGAAACGAAAATATTTAAACAGTCTGTGAAAAAATATGTTTTGGATTATTAAATGACGACAAGCAAAGATTTCTTTAATGAAAACTGTAGATTTTTAAAAAGTTGTATTTGAGAACATTTAAGAACCTCTATGAGAAAAACTTTTATTATTATCATTATTTTTTATAAATCTAACGGCCTTTTTCACAATGTACGATTAAAAGTTAACATGGACTTTAACGGCAAGTTTGGCATACAAAAGTTGTCGTTAAAGTCCACGTTAACTCTTAATCATACATTGTGAAAAGGGTTGTAATTGATTTAGGGAATTTTTCAATTTCTATAGCCAAAGCTAAAAATATATAATTTATTCACTTGTATCATTATATGTTCATAAATTTTTATGGTTTTTTCTCACTTTTTTTATTTTTTATTATTATATTATTATTTTAAATGAAATTTATTTACTCGTGTTTAAGCAAATAAATTTTCAAAAATAAGCAAAGCCTACTTTGCTTATTTTTGAAAATCATTTACATATTTGTGAACTCTCAAATGGTTTTTGAAAGTCTGTACATAAGATAAGGAGTTTGTAACTGTTCAAAATTGTGTTTGAAGTCTACTGACGATTTGGTAAAGCATCATGTTAGTAAATCATAAAGCGCTGAAAATATAAACCAAAAAATTGCTTGTCTTATTCACTTTTGTCCAGATATGTTCATAAAAAAAGAATGTGAGTCCGATCACAGGGGAGATGTGTAAACATCTAGTAATGAAACATTTCACCTTCTACCGAAACATTATTCTCATCATTCACCCGTTTCAACTTCGGCGAACCGGGCTTCATCCGCTTCTTTTTCACTCTCGTACCTTCCTCCACACCCGACGAATCGCTCAAACTGATAAGCTTCGCATCAGATGCCTCTGACTCACTCCCACCAGGCATATCACCCTTCCGCTTCCCCGCAGACACAAATAATAGTATTATTTATCCAGCAACAAACAATAATATACCCGTACAAAATAGTTGGAATTACCGCAGTTAAACAGCAAAATAACCAACAGTCAAAGACAAACGCAGTCAATAAACCGTCAGGCAAATATCGCACCAAGTTCAGCAACAAATTCGGTAAAACCGAAAAACCGGTTTTTTCAAAAAACCCGGGTTCAAAAACCGAGACGAATCGGGTCGGAATCCCGAAAAACTGGACACGAAATCCCCTAAATCCCAGAAGTTCCCGGCAAAAATCAAAAACACGGCAACGCAGCACCAACCAACAAACGTATGACCTTACTGCAGGAGTTTGACCTTGAGACTCCCTTTGCCAGTGTTAGTGTATGCAGCTGTTAAGTTTCTCTGTACTTCTTGTTGTCCGTATGATTACACTAATACACTCATACAATCAACTACAATCTTACTCAACTAAGATTAATCTTACTCAAAATTTGTGATTGTATTGTGAAAAAGATTTTTACGCCATAGCGTATAGATGTTTACACATCAAAAGTATTGGTTCGCTAGTACTTACAGGGAGATAGATATACATATTTTGAACAGTCAAAACAGAACAAAATCTAATATTTGTTGTAGTATACGGAGCATTATACGTGAAGCGAACAAGTAAAAAGGGTTGATGTCTTTTGGAACATATAGCAAATGTATACTTATCTGAAAGGTATCTGCACAGACGTGAATCGACAGCAAAAAGATAATTGCATTTCCAAATATAGTTGGACCTGGTCACTTCCTAATACGACCTATTTTCTATATTTGGGACTCCAAAACAATTGTCACTTCTGGAAACCCTTATGTGTACGTAGTTATTTGGCAAAATGTCAAATGGGCCTTGGATCAAGTGTGGACGCTATGGGCAAAATTGTTCAATGTTTGTATTTTTTGGATTTCTTGGAACTTTCTTAAGAATTCTGAGATTCCCAGAAGAAAATTTGTATATAGCCGAAGTGCCCATTTAGACTTCATAGCTCCGCCCCTTATCAAATAAGAGAGCTGATATTTAAAACATAAATAGAAATACTCGTCTGCTATGTCCATGTGCAATTTTGTTCCGACATTTTGATTTTGCCCCACTGTGCAACGGCTGATATATACTTATACTATATGAACTCAATCAATGTGTGTTTCTCTATAACGTTTATTACACTCGCGACAAAATCAACTAAATCTCTTTATGCAATCTCCTTCTTAGATTTTTGCAATAATATATATTCGTCACCTAACATGCAAAACAACGTAATATCAAAAAATTTAAAATCGCGTTTTTGGTAGATATCAGTAGCCAGTGTCCATCAGTGTAGTATCATTTTCATCAAATGACAACCCAACTGAGGCTCGGCTGCAATCCATAATCGGCCTATTAATATTTTTTTTCAAAAATCGAGAAATATGCATTAAAAAACTTTTATAACTCCAAAAATATGCATTTATGCCAAAATATGCAAAAATATGCAACTACAAATCGATGCCAAACTACTTAAAATTTGACGACTCGCATAGATAATTAGCCAATACATATTTATCTATCACCACAAAAAACAGGCATTTGCATGAAAGTCCGAGCACTACTAACAATAATTATATGGATCTCATTGGATTAAAAAAGACTTACATATGTTTCCAGTGAGAATTGAATGTTCCATTATGAAGCGGACTTACGTAGGAGAAGTAAATTAAAAATATTTCTACGTTCTTAAATGCAGTACTGCCTGCACTGCATCAGAATAGCAAACTTGTTTGAACATGTCAACGCAAACCTATTGATGCTGTTTATTGTGTGGTTATTATTATTATTATTGATGCATTTAAACACATTTAAATTCACTGTTGCATTTAATAGTAACATACTTTCATTGATGATACGTCTTTTTTTTCAGAAATTTACAATTTAAAATAACGTAACACACATATGTAACTTAAAAAATAATAATAAAAATATTATTTTTTCTTGTAAAATAGATCGGTTATCGCATTTGTAGCTCATATGTTAAAAATTGCTTTTACATATATCTCAAATATTTTCCATTTTACAAAGTTTTTTCCTTCTCCTGTAAACTTAGCGATGTTACGTTATTTTGCATTTTAGGTGACGATATATAGTATATATACATATATGTGTATATACATTTCTTTGACTAGAAGAAATGAAAATTAAGTTAATTAATTAAAGTGGTAAAGCACAATTTATATACATATGCCATAAATTATTGCGAAATTTGAATATTAAAAGTAGAAAGCATTATTTTTTTTTGCCACCGAAATAAAATAATACTCTAGTAGAAGATTCCACCAAACTTAAAAAACAAACAAGTTAATTTAAAAAAATACAACTGCTAATGCCGTCTTTACACTGTCTGAGTTTTCGGCTAATTTCAAAAGCTAACTTTAAGAATATGATATTTAAAACTCATTTTTTATATTAAATGAAAATATAATAGGTTCTATTTTCAACTGAGCTCAGACGAAAAACTAAAAATTATTTATTAGATACGGTACTTCACTTTTGCGTATTGAAATCAGACGAAAACTCAGACTGTGTAGTGGCAGCATAAGCGAGCCAATAAAATAATAGCCAAATACTCATAAGAAGAGTTACTTGTATCTCATACTTCTTAAATACTTAAATACGAGTATATATTTGCAAAATATGACTAGTTTTGCTATTTATTAGTAGAAGGCGTTCTTTTACTTGGAAACACTAAAAGCAAACATTAAGCTGAAATATAATTTAAATAAGCTGAAATCCTTTTAATCCTTTTTATTTTCACGCAAGTTCTTTGAAGAATAAGTATACCGTTACCTGAAAATACGGATGTCGTTGTATGAAAATGTTCGATTTTGAGATTATTATATATTCGTAATAAACTTCACACGCTCACACGATATGCAGACTGCAGTTTATCGTACGTTTTTTAACTAATTAATTAACCTTTTTAATAGCTGTCCATTGGTTTCCATAAAAAGTTTTTTTTAACGATTTTTCTTTAGCAAATTGAATATTTCCAGTATGCTTTTTGTCATATGTTCAAAGAAAATAGCTTGTTGTAAAAAAATATAACATACGACAAATCTACGCGAATAAAAAGGCTAATAACGCCTTTTTAATTATAATTACACAAAATTTGAAAACAAAAGACTCAGATTGTATTCAAACCAAAACTGGAGAAAGTCCATTGAGTAATCTTGAAGATATTTGAAATTAAACATTAAAAACTATCTCCGGAAAAGTTAAGTTTTGCTACTTACCACATCCGTATTTTGAGGTAGCGATATGTATGCAGTTAAATAATGTACAAATTTGTTTTGTTATTTACCTCTTCTTTTTAACCCCCGACCAAAAAATAAGAAAAGAGGGGTGTGGTGTTATAAGTTTGTAGTGTGTGTCTGTGTATCTGAGATTAAATCGAATAGTTTTTAAAAGCAAAAATTACTCGAATAACTGGAACGAAATAAAAGTTTAGTCAAATAACTTAAAAACCTCAATTTCTAATATGTAATTAATCGAACGTTTGCAAAGGCGATTGAATTGAATATTCTATCCATAATATGTATAAAAAATAAAGAGTTATTAGTTGAGGGTTAAGCACCAATGAAATGCATATAGACATTGCTTAACCCTCAACACAAATAAATCTTTATTTTAAATAACATTGGGAGAATATCTCAAATAATAAATTTAATAAATGTCTATAATAGGCATATTAAAAAAATAAAATAATGTTTTTTATTTTGTTGCATAGTGTTATCACATTTCATTTAAAAACACATTAATAGTATAAGTAAAAAATATTATTTGCTTTAAGCAGAGCATACACTACTCCAGTATACTGGCACAAACAAGTGATGTTGAATTGTGCTCGAAACACATACCATACAAGCATACTGGTGCAATATTCATTTCTTTAAAAATTCTGTACGGATGAGTTTTTGTACCTAGTGCGCACCGCATTTATTTTTAAAACAAAAATTAAGGAAAACGCGGGTTTTTTTTATCAAAAAATTATTAGGAATGATATGTTTTATTTCAGAAATACTGTACAATACATATTTTGTTATTTTTTTTCTTAGTTTATCAGTATTTTATTCAAGTAAATGTGTGTTACCCCGATGTTTACTCTTTGACAACTTTTCTCAACTGAGCTAAATTCACCATACACAATACCACAAACTGGTACCATCAGCAAAATATCAAACTATGTTTGACATCGCTACACAAATCGTACAATCACACCAAATGCCCATACACGAGCCAACCACTGGCACCAACACGTGATTGCGCGTGCATAATGGTGTAGTGTATGGGGCCGTTTAGTTAAATTCTTGAAAAGAAAACTTCAAATAATCCTTAATTGCAATTTCACGAAGAATTAAAATTTTGCAGTGGGCATTAGTATAACTTTTGGATGTTAAATTTTGTAACCTGAGAGTATTTAAAATGTTTCTTTTTTGGAAATCTTAAAACATCACCATTTTGTGCAAAAGTGTTCTCTTGAAAAGGTAAATTCCTAAATTCATGTTTTATTTATTAATTCATACATTCATTTATGCAAATATTCATTCTTTATACCAAAAATAAGAAAATCTTTAAATGTTTAACTTTGACTTTGTGCATGTGAAAAGTTTCTGTATGTTTGTCAGTGAGTGTGTGTACATTTTGTGTGTGTGTGTGTGTGTGTATGAGTGCTCTGTATGGCTACATAAATTTGTGTGATTCGATATAAAATAGTTTGTTTTTGTGTCGTATTTATTTACAGGACATTGTCCTACAAATGTTTGCAATTGTTATTAAACTAACACAAGTTAAATAAATACAATTGCCACTACAAATACAAATACAATTAAAACTGCAATTCATGACTTGGTTTTTGCAGGTTCTAAAAATTCTCCCTACTCATTAAAACCTTATCTGAACCCCTCAAGCAAATATTATTTAAGAGTCTTGTTGGTTTGAGGTTCTTGGGTGACGGAGTTTTTTTTTCATTAATTCTCCTTTCCATTATAAAGTGCAACAACTTGAATTATTAAAATATGAAGAAAGCAACAGCAAGAACAACAACAACAAAAACAGCAGTCGTTTTAAACTTTCAAATTTAAACAGTGATGCCAACTTAGCTCTTTTCGGGCTAGGTTTAGCTTGATTTTAACTACCTAAAATATGACAAAATATATTTAATTTCGCTTTAAATCTTCGCAGTAAAAAAATTGCTTCAAAGAAGCAGGTTTTTACTATTGTAGAAGAGCGCTTACAAACCTGCTGATATCGCTGCTGATTTTCGTATGGCGAGTTCCGGTTTGGAGGAATACATTTTTGATACAAAAGCGCTTTTTGAAGCGCAGATAATCATCACTATTTTCAGCACTAAACCTGAAAATATATGGAACTCTCTCACTCTCTCCCTCTCTCTCTCTCTCTCTCTTAAAAACCTGCATTGTGTCAGCAGTGACAAATCAGCTATTTTGTATAGTTTCTTTCATGTACTTTCACTGCTCCGGAATAATCTTTTATTTTAAAGCGTATTATTATGCGCTTTATAGCCTTAGTGCTTCAAAAAACATGAAAGTTTTACTGAGTTCTGAATTTCTCAGCATTATAGTTTTCCTATAATCATTTTGGATAAATTTGACCTAATAGTGAAGATATGGTGGCTATAAAATTTACATTTTTATATAGACGAAAACACAATTATTTCTCACACTCTTAACGATGATATCAATTGGGTCAATTTGACTCAAAGACAGCATAAGTGTTAAAATCATCATATTTCTTACTTATGCTTTTATAGCGCCTTTTCTAACATTCTCAGGACTTTTGCGTTTCAAAAGATGGCATCACTTGTATTAAATTCAAATTTCATAAACAAAGTTATTTTTCTTAACACTCACTTCATGTTTCTTTTGCTCCTATTTTTCATTTCTCTATAAATATAAAAACATTTTCTTTAAAGTTTTTTTTTACTAGAATTATTGTTGCATTTATTTTATGGGTCTACTAACCTAGTATGTGGCCTTTTTATATGTTCTTTTGTTGTTGTTGTTGCGCCGTACTGTGCTAAGTTGACATTATTTTGCTGTTGTTTTCCTTAAATTGGTTTCTTATTACCTTTTTATTATTGTGGTGTCGTTGCAACTGCTAAATTTATTGCCGGCATTTATTTAAAAATTAAATTCTTTAAATAGAAAATTTAACATTTTCTATAAACTTTAAAAATAGAGTCAGGGTAACACAATGTTTTAGATCTTCGGTAACTGCAAAAATTACTTTAAATCATTAAATAATTATGGTATTCACAAAGTGTAATAACTGTTGATCCAGTTGTATGTGCAAAGATTTTTCAAAACTTTTAAAATTGTTATTTATGTACATATATTCTCCTAGGCAAATATTATACGACAAAATACAAACAACGATTTTAAAAATCTTAGCACATACAGCCGATACTACAGTTAGTACACCCTTCTGAATTCCTTTAATATACATACATATGTATAAATACAATTCTTAAGATAACAAAATTTATTACTAACGCAATTTCCATAAGTTCGATTTTCTGTAATTTCATTGTTGTGTGCAGTGGCGTATGAATAATCTCTAATTTCAAATTAATGCTCATACGTCGCGGTTCCCGTTTATATGTGGAATACAGTCAGTCACATTCAAATATAGGAAATTGCGAAGGTCTAATGCTTTCCTACCCACTTGCAAAATAATTGTGCAATTTTTCATATTGTACAATAACATCGCCAGTGTGTATGTCATATTAGAAGGTTGCACAATATATTGGACAAAATCAAAAGAATTTTGATTTTTATTGCACAATCAAGAAAATTGTTTAATGTGTTGGCAACTTTGTTCATTGTTATGTTAATTTTATCATTGTCAGGAAAATTGGGCGATATTTTGTTTGATAGTATTGTGCCATTTATTGAATAGTATAGGTCAAAACTACAATAATATGTACAATAACATGTGCAATAATATTGTATAGTGAATGGGCTGTTTAACTGCTGATCTGTATTGAAATTCAAATATACTGTACAGTTATGTTCGATAAATTAAAACCGCAAACTTTAGAAACGTTTTTTTTCACTTATGGGTTTCGATCCTAAAGTAAAACAGCACTAATTTGATGAAAAATCACGCACTGTTTCGATACATTTTTTGCCGTTTGTAAAGTTTTGGCGATTCTTACTTGGTCTTCTTAAAACATTTCTTTAAGCAGTACTTATATAAGCATAATATATTTCTAACTTTTCTAAAAGTTTGGCCAAAGGTTCTCTGGGAGCTGGTATAAGCAACTCGCGGAGTACCTATAAACACTACTTTACAGAATTTCTTCATAATAAATATGGCTTTTAAATTGAAGTTTTTATTTTTAACTTTTTAGCTTATCGAGCCATTCATTTTCTTACAATTATCATTTGACAATCGTTTGTTGTCTTTTTTTGTCTTTTAGGAATACGAAGAAATTAAAATTAGAAATATGTACAAGTTATCAATATGAATTATTATATGTATGATTATGGTTTGGTTAGATGTTGAAAAGTTCATTAAACTACATATTTGTTTAATTTTTTTATTTTTCTTTTTCGAATAATCAATATGACTGACACGAATAAATTAAAATAAACCATTTATTTTACAAGCGGAAGTATTTGATTTCATTAAAGCGAAAACGAAATTACTTAAAGAAAAGTAAAGTAGGTTGTTAGATAAATAGTAGGGTATTCGCTCGAATAAGGTTTGGTCGATTAATCGAATAATTGAAGTCAAATAATGTTCGATGAAACAAAAAATTTCAATTTCGAGTAAAAATTTATTCGAGTAATTTAGGTGTCGATTAATCGAATAACTCGATTAAAATACTTCATGTAAATTTTTCTTGTTTTGATTAAGTTGTTGTAGATTTCTTAATAAATTTTTGAAATTATGTGAAACGTTATTTCATACTAATAGATCGCATGTTCAAAGAATTGAAAACTAAATTATGCAGTAGCAATAAATATCTTGTACAAAAATTCGCAAACATTATTTGAAATAAAGAAGACATTTCAAGAGCAACTAGCTAATTAGATTTTTCGTATTAAAGTATCGAATGTAATCAACGTCAAAATCAAAGAGCAAAAAATTATCTTTGTCGTATAAAATGTACTCTACGCATCTAAAAACAACAAAGAATTAATGGGATGAATTGGAAATGCTTTTTAGCTCAATTTTCTCAAATTCTCGTTGTCGCGTAACGCGCGATATGTACCTTCACCTTAATGTGAGAAATGTTCAATCGAAAAAAATATTTATGAAATAAAGAAAAAACATGATATTTTTTAGAACTGAATGTACTGATTTTGTTCTATTATTTATTATTCCGTTCTGTTCTCCATGCAAAATAAAAATGTTCGCAATTGTAAAAGCTTTTCTGTTACAATTTAATATTTGAAGGGCTTGGTGCAATAACTCGGTAAGCCACATGAAATCAAAAATTGGTTTTATGTGCTCATTATCTTGCTAGGTACCATAGCTTTGCATCATGAAAAATATTTTGGATAAGTTATAGTATTTTGCAAATAATTATGGTGCTTTTTTAAAGCAAAAACCATACAATTTTAAATTTTCTTTAAACTTAAAAGTCGATTTATTCAATATGTAGTTTTTGTGGCTTATCGAGTTATTGCACTAAGCCTCTGTCCATGTTCTGTAACTTTAGTGAGAACTTCTCGCAACGAAAAGCTGTGAAACAAAATATTCCATCATTTCTCGAAGTGCTAGAAATAACTTTGTGTGTAACTCATGACGAGAAATGATTACGTTGTTACGTTCGAACTGTCAGAAAATATAGCACGAAGCCAATTATCATTGGCAATCCGCGAGCCGCTAACCAAAAATATCCCAAGAGCGTCTGAAAGCCACTACAGAAAACAAAAATTCATCGGCGGCAGCCAAATTAAAATCGTCGGCTTACGGTCGGCTATACAAAACATTGTAAAGTGTGACTTGGAGTTTTATGTTTTAGATTCGAAGTATTTTTTGCATATTTTTCTAAAGAATTCTAAGTAAAATAATAAATTAATAAAAACATTTAAACAGCAAATTTTCTGTATTTGTTTTACTAGCGTTGGTTGAAAAATATCTTATTATCTTCTATTTTTCATATCTCATTGTGTTTCAAAATGTGAGTGTTTTTGAAAGTTCAAAGTGATAACTTCTCGCAGAAACATTGTACAGAAACAGCTTACCTAGCAACTTGCGAGTAAAACTTTTGCGTGACAGCTATTTCTCACATAAAAACTTACAGAAACACTATAGTGAGAAAAACAACTGTTTGTTGCATTTTTGTTTCATTTTACACGTCTCAAGTGAAAAGTTTTTCCTGATGCTAAATTTTCTCAAAACTAAACATTTGAATAGTGAAAAAACATATTCAGAAATCATAACCAAAGTCGGAACTAATAAAACAGAAACAAAAAATAGTTCATAGATAGTTATAGATCGTATTTACAACTCAAAACTAGAGCAACAACTCCCATTACTTGGTAAAAGAAATGCAACCGTGCATATTGGCATATAGAGAAAATAAAATGTCGATATTATTTTGAACGATATATACTGTAATTAACTAAAAAGGCTATGAACCTATTAAAAAACAATTTTTGTTCTGTAAAAATCTCATGCAAATTCTAAAAAAGTAATTTTTTGGCTATATTTTGTATATAAATCAATTAAAATATGGGTCTCCAAAAATAAAGTTATTCAATAAAATTTTGTTGACCACAAACACATCTCTAGTTTATTTCCTTTTGGACGCACTAGAAATGGACGCAATCAGCTGTTCTTTGAATGGGTTAATTAGTTGGCATTTAGTTACAGCTTTATTACAGCATAATTAAGTGCAAACTTTTCGTGGTGAAAGTAACCAACTGTGAATAACTTAAATAGGTACTTAACAAAGTTAACACTTAGTGATGATTTCTGAATATGCGCCTATGTATTTGAAATGATCAGTTTATGATATAATTTATGTAGAAATATTTTTTTCTTTTGTTATATAAAACGCGAAAAAATTTGATTTGTTTTATTTTTGTTCATAAAAATGTGCTAAAACCGAATAAATTCAAAAGTTTTCCAATTAACTCGAACAATTTTTAGCAGTAAAGCTTACTCGAATAATTCGTACCAAATAAAAGTGTTACTAGATTGTTTGATTAATTTAAAAACCTCAATTTCGATTAATTGATTAATCGAACAATGGAAAAGTCGAGTAAAATGAATACCCTAATAGATAGACAAACTAAACTAAATTAAAATGCTGAAATATTTTATTTAGAAAAGAAACTGTCATACACTTGTGGAGTAGTTTTGTGTGGTTTCGATAAAAAAGAAACGCTGGTCAAGAGAGCGACACTGAAGTTGGAATTGGATCACCTTAAATGACACATACTGTGGATTAAGCCCATACTAGAAAGATTTCCACATGTCATTGCACCAATCAATATCCAAGTATGCCTGGATCTCAAAGTAAGTCCTACATCTATAGACGTTTCAAAAACGAGCAAGAACAAACATTCACCAATTGATAGATTTGTTATGAAAACAACTCTCGATTCACTCTTTTCTTGTGCTTAAAAACTTTTAGTTCTATTTTCATAATTATACCAAAAATAAATAAATGGTTGTTTGCTTACACTTCTCTCTCTCTCTCTCTCTCTCTCTCTCTCTCTTGGCCATGTACCTAAAATAAATAAAAAAACTCAAATTTTTTTGGTCAGTATGGTGCTGAAGGTGTGCAAGAAATTTGTTTCTTATGACCTTAAACTTCTCTAATAGTTTTTTAGTTCCAAATGTTTTCTTACCTGTAATTGACTTTCATTTCCGTACGCAAACTCTCAATATATGTAAGTTTTCCAAGAATAAGTTGTTCTTTGATATCATTTCTTTATAACACTTTATTCAAATCGATTTTTTTTTCTACTGCCGGCTACTGGAATAATTTCACTTTATTTATACAATTATTTTTATTTACTTGCGCTGTTTTATATATTTTCACAATAAAAATACCATAACTAAGTTAGGTAGAGTAATATAAAAGAAATTGTTGAAGTGTGTCAAATGAGAGAAATTTTTGATTTCCGTTTTCAACACCTTTTTTTTGACAAGAACTAGACTGCCCATAGAGTTTGCCCTTGGAATCCAATTAATTGGGAAAAATTAACGCCAAACTTTTATTACATATAATAGTAGAATGTTTACAAATTTGTTTTTGTTGATATATAGATTTCATTATTTCTATTTTAACGCACATTGGGATAGAATCAATATATCCTGGAAATAAATCAGACATTTCTAAATGGCTAATCCATCTGAACTGCAATTTTACATAATCATAGCAATGAAATGTTGAAACTCATAGAACTCTCAGGAAAGAGCGAAAACGAATGGTCACTGAACAGGTACCGGCAGCGATTAATACCGTTATATGCTAATACGCATACACAACAGCATCAATCGTCGGCGTAGTAAAACAAAATAAAACGCATTAATTTTAATTTAATTTTAATTTAATTAAATTAATATTTTACATTATTAAGTAAAATATTAAAGTTTTATTAAAATACATTGAAATTGACTATGGAAAACAATTTGTGGCATCTGTTTTTTTTTTTCATTTATTTTCAATTTAGAGTTGGAAAAAACCAACCGGTTGTCGTATGCAAATAAGAAAATAAAACAACATGATTGATTATGGAGCGCATGTTTTAACTTTGATATTATAAACTTCTTATTCATATGATTACAAGTTTAACATAATATCTTTAGTTTTTCTATGAAATTTTTGCATTTGCATTAGCCGCAATGAAATGCGCATAGGAACTACCTAATACCCCTCCATAATCAATTTCAATGTACACATTTTAATAAAACTTTAATATTTTACTTAAAAACTTAAATAATTAATTTGGGAAAAGGCACGTTACAAAATTAAAATTAATGTAATTTAGTAATTCCCAAAAAAAAACTTTTTAATTAACAAAAAAAAAATGTCTATGCATTAGAGATGGGCGCGTGACTTGTTTTTTTCATGACACGAACACGCACGACTCAACACGAAGTGTTCGTGATAGAAAATCTGATTTCGTTCGTGTTCGGGTCGGATTCGTGTTCGGGTCGTGTCGTATGTATGCATGAATTTCTAGTAAAACAAAAAATTTAATATCTTGTACCATCAAACACGCAAACACCGGAAAATTTATTGATATTGTATGGGCTCCACAAGCTTAAAGTTCTGCACATAAACCAATAGAGTATCAGCTGTTGGCAGGGCCAACTTGGGACTACTGTTTAAAAAGCGGACGCTTGAAAAAAATAATTAATTTATGTGAGCAAAATGAAAGACAAAATTCAAGAAGTTATTCGTCGAAAGTATGAAAAATACCAATTGACAGCGAACCACTAAGGCAGAAGCAATGTTTGGAAAAATTTTTCTCTTATTGAATGCGATGGCAACCTTATAAATTACATTCGTTGCAATAAGTGCCAGCTAGCTGGTCCTTTCATATACGGTCAAGATTGGAACCGAAATACTAAATAGAACAAAAAAAAATTTATTCGAATATAAAAGAATTATTTTTTATTATTGGATTTGATTTTGTACGTGTTGTGTCGTGTCGTGTTAGGAAACTTTTGGGCGTGCGTGTTTCGTACGTGTTGGATATATCGACGCGTGCCCACCTCTACTATACACACAGTTTAAGAAAGTTAATGCGCAATAGGAGAGTTGGAAAAAAGTACGATTTTTTTCCCAGTTCACAACCTGTCCTCTCTGTATCCCCTTCCTAAAGAAGTTAAGACCAGGGACTGTAACGATTATGAGTAATATCATAAAAATTACGATTAAGTTGTTATCTTCTATAAGTCTGTTAAAAATACTTTTTATACTTCTCTAAAAGTTATTACTTTTAAACATTATTTATATAAATAACAATTTTATTTTCAGTTAATAAAAATGAGTGAAAACTCAGGTGAAGAAGTGAAGTCTGTTGATCAGACATCAATTACTAATGAGTCAGTTGACGAGAGTGTATCCAATAAATTAGAAGAAAGTTCTGTTGTGACCGAAGAGAAAGTGAAAGCAACAATTAACGTAAATCCATCAGAAACTCATGTACGGGCTCACCAAACGGGTTCACCAAACCTCCAAATTGAAAAAGCACAAGAAGAAGATAGTTCTTTAAAAGAGACAACGGAAGCGATAGATCCCATAAAAGATGTAAAGGATGAAAATATTGCCGAGGACGTACAAGAAAGAACTACAAAAGAAGAAATTTCAAACACAAATACAAGTCCGTTGGAAGATCAAAATATCGCTGCAAGTAAAATTCAGGAGAACGAAGTTAAAGAAGAAAGTTTTAAAGATGAACATGCTGAGCATTTAACCTACACTGAAGATGGCACAGCTATATATACTGATCCGAAAACAAACTATCAATACAAATGGTGCAATAAGGAAAGTAAATGGATACCAAGAGATGCAACTACCTCCGCGGACGCTTATGAGAATGATCACTACAAATGGTGTAGTGAAAGCCAAAAATGGATACCCAAGCAGACACAAGTAACAGAAACGGAACATTATAAATGGGATGCAGAAAAAAAGCAATGGGTTGCAAAAGTTAAAGAACCGGCAAACCCAGGAGAGAAAAATTGCGCTGAAATAGTGTATGACATTGATGAAGATGGTCAGCGCATTTACACCGACAGGGATGGAATGATTTTCTTTTGGGATGTTGAAAAGAATGCCTGGTTTCCTAAAATTGATGAAGATTTTATGGCTCGCTATCAAATGAATTACGGTTTTATAGACAATACGAGTGAAAGTGAAAAAGAAAAAGAGAAACGTGAAATAGAAACGGTTGTGCAAAAAGAGAAGGAACTAGCCCAAATGATAGAGGAGGCTAAAGCAAATGATGAGGACTCAATAGAAGCAATCACACAAGGTCTTAAGCGCAAACAACCTCAAGAGCCTCCTAGTAAGTGTGAATAGTAAAGCATAAATTTTTTTTCATATTATTCAATAAATGTTTGTATTTCGTTCTAGAATGGTTTGAAATAAATCCTTCTCAAAATACTAAAGTCTATGTCTCCAATTTACCCTTGGACATAACGTTAGATGAATTTGCTGATTTTATGGGTAAATGTGGCATGATTATGCGTGATCCTCAAACCCAAAAATACAAAATAAAATTATATACGGAATCAGATGGCCAAATAAAGGGTGATGGCTTGTGTGATTATATCAAGGTAAGTTAAGAATTATTGCTAAAACGTGTTGTATGTTTTTAATATGAACTTCATGAATCATGCCACCTATTATTTTAATCATTAACATATTTTATTATCGTGATTTATTTGTATTTGTGTATGTGCAATTTTATTATTTTGGCTTGGCTTTAAAGATATCGTTAGTTATATGTGTGTAAATATAACATGTTAAAATTAAACGAACAAATTTTTTTAGTTTAACTACTGCGTAGAGAAGAAAGTTATCAAAATGGTATTTAATAGATTGCCAGTTACTATTTTTGAAAAATATCAGACATCGTTCGGATTGAGGTTGTAGAATTTGTGTTCAAAAATTCAAATACATTTCAAAAATTGATATTATATATTATGAAATTTTTAAAAGTTATTAGGACATTGATATGGCAAAGTTCAAACCATTTTATTTAGCCCTATTTACTTAAAGCTACCGCATAAATGTAGCGTGCTACAGGCTGAGATATCAGCCATAAAAAGAGCAGCTAACTGGATTAGGTACTATAGGATATACAATGAGGATATCCAAATTTGTACAGACAGATACTCTGTGTCCCAGGGCACATCAGTGTGCCCGGAAACATTGTTGCGGACGAACTAGAAAAATCCGGGACTCGAATGCACAATCGAGACGCGGACCAAATAGTTGGCGTATCGGAGAACTGCTGTAAATCTCAAATTCAGCAGAATCTGTTTGGGATTGCGAAGACCAGTTGGTCTAACGAGGTCATCTGCTCGACATCGAGACTAATATGGCCCCAATACGATTGCAGAAGATCTACAATCCTGGAGGGGATACATCGTTGGCAAATACGCACACTTGTGGCGGTAATTACAGGACACTGTCTTATAGGTGCTCATGCTGGGTGATTAAATCTACCGTATAATGATTTATTTAGAAGTTGTCATAATGAGGAGGAGGAAGAAAATGTAGAGCACCTCCTCTGTTTCTGCCCAGCTGCCTCTGAGCAAAGGGTGGCTTCATTGTGCAGTCCGCTACTGCATGACTTAGCACACTTATCAAGCTGCGGCATTAGACGGAGAAACTCGTTTATCCGATCGTCGGGTTGGTTCAGCACTGAACCGAATGGGGAAATGTTGAAAAAGTTTACCTATCTTCATGTAAGCGTTTATGTAACACAATGGGACCAATAAGGACCCAAGTGGGCTGGTTTTAACCTTCTAAACTGGCAACCTGTGTAACCTAACCTAACCTAACCATGTGCCAGAGATATATAGACTTCGACCACATTCACATTTGTTAAAATCGCTACAGCTAATATTTTAACTGACAGAGATATAGGCGAACATTGGTCTATGTTAGCCGAGATGGTTGATAAGTACCCCAAAATTGTGGCATAAGCTTTGACCGCCTTTCTTCATGCCTCAGTTGCCTCAAGTCTGACTTTCATAATTTTTTTTTATTAGTATGATTATTTCGAACGTATTTGCTTTGTGAATCCAAATTGATTATTAGGCTAAGGTTCGTAACGTTATGTTCAGAAAGAATTGGGCATGATTAATATTCCAAGGAACAAGGGAAAAATTAACATCTTGTTTAATTAACATTTTGTTTATAAATTTTACATATTTTTTATGGTGACTTATAGTGAAATTATACGTAAGAAAAGAACGTAAGTACGAAAGTGATACTTAAACAAATTTTAAGTTTCCAATGATTTCTGGATATAAAATTCAGTTTCCTGCTTTGGTGTCCTTGAAGATTTATAGTACAATTTTATGGAAAATGTTTTTGTAGAGCATATAGCCAGCTATATCGCCGTTGAAGGGGAAATTGTTGCCCTTTCTTAAGAAAGCGTCGAAAAGACACTTGGAGCGAAGAGTTGCAGGGTTAAAATGTTCTACAAAAATGTTCGTCGTGAACTATTCTAAATATAAAAATGTTTTCAGCAAATTATCATTAATTCAGACTTAATTAGCGATATTTTTTATAATCACAATAGTTTGCTTTTTATTAACTTTTTTATGCATTTTTCTCATGTGCATTGGTTGGTTGTTGTTGGACGGTTAAAGTGATGAAGGCATAGCACTGGTCACTTTGGCAGTGCTGGCAGCGATTAATACTAACATATCCTAATGCACTTTACAGCATCCTCCTTCGTCGTTATTGTAGCAGAATCGTCGGCGAAGTAAAATAACTAATAAAATGGTTACATAGCTTAAACAACTCAATGCCTCTACTTGAAACCAGAGAGGCTTGCAACCCTGCTCTACAAAAAAGCAATAGCAGAGTTGTAACTTACCCTGCGTTTAGACGTGCAAGTACTTGCATGCAAGTTCTGTGCACATATTATCAACGAAAGATCAATTTGTATTCGTTTCTCTATCTTTCTCATAGCTGAACTAAAAGTGTGTTAGTAGAAAAGTTTGAGTGTATTGAGTTTTTCGAACTTTTACCTGCACGTGTAAACGCTAAGTTAATTACGCTTTCTATCTCTCTCCCACTTCACCACCTGTCCTCTCTATACTATCCCTTTCCCAAAAAAGGTAACACATTAATTAATTAACTGGTAGGCATTAATTGCCTGATTGTGTTACTTCTTTAAAAAAAAAAAAGATTGGCCCTTTTCCATTTTATATGAGGATATATATTTTCCTGTCCTCTACCAGAATCAGTCATTAGAACCTTATAATTTAAAAAAAAGATATTGATATTGTTGTACAATGTAACCGACTGATGCATATTCTGTTGCTGCATAACTAATCGAATGGTCTTCGATTTAACATTATTAAGAGCACATTTTATGTCCAAAAGGTGTTGCCCCCTAAAGTTGAAAAGTTTTTTTTTTGCTTTATCTTAATATGATTGGAAACTAAATAAACGGTAAATATTGTAAATTTTGCTGTATCGAACTTTATAGCAGTGAGAAAGTATTATTAAAGTGGCTTTGGTGTAAATTTTAGAGACGTAAAAGTATTGTTGAAATCACTCTCAGGTGTTTTGTAATGCTTTCGATTAATCTTCGACAAAGCAAACTCATTTAAGCCGAAACTTCGAATGGCGAAATCTACAAACTTTTAGAAATAAAACAAGCGCTTAATATTTAAAGTTTCTGTTTTGTTTTTATTTATTTTATTTTTGTTACTTAACTGTGTATAGTTTCTTATTTTTATTTTGACTATTTCGATTTAATTTTAAATTAGTGTAAACTTTTTTTCTTTCTGTATAGTTTATTTAAAATGTATTGTATATAATTAAAATTTATTTATTAATAATATATTTTTAATACATATACTTAAAATTTCGTAGAGTTTACTTTTTAAACAAAAATAATCCAAAAGTATACTTTAGAATAATAATAAAAAAATAACTTACATTTTGAGGTAATAAAAAAGTTAACTCACATATTTAAAATATTTAAAGCTTAAAGTGTAACAGTAACTTGGTTTTTTCTCATTTTATTTAAATAAAATAATATAAAAAATTACAAATACGATGAACAGGCGAACGACGATACAAGAAAAGAAAACTATAAAATAAATGGGAAACCAAAAAAAAAAAATTGTTATTGTGCAAGTTCTATTTTGTATAATTTTAGATTTGTATAATTTTGTTAATTATGTTCATATACAATACAAATATGTATGGCTACTTTAGAAGTTTCTCGAAGTTTCTCGCGCTTTAAAAAACTCAAGTGTTGGAGGTTTCAGTATTCGTTTTATTATGTTTGACACTGTAGTTGTGTTCTTTTAAATGTTTGAGGAAAATTTAATTTATTTATTTAAATAATTGTGCATTTTTGTCTATGTGTGTATGTATTTAGTTTAGCAATAAAAAGGATATGTTTATTTATTTATTTACAGTAAGAGGACAAGTGTATTTAGCAAAGTATTTCATTATTTGACAGTTTATTTCAGGGGGTTTCTTTTGATTTTTTTCCTCTGTAAATTGTTTTCATCTAAAATGAATAATTTTTAGGTTACATTTTAAAACGTTGCTTCATTAGATTTAGTTTGTTATAAAAAAGTGTTAAGTGCTAAAATTGTCCATGTGTTTCACTTTTTTGTTGCTTATGTGTTGCTTTAATTAATAGTAGTGCACTTAAAAGAAATCTTAATAATTTTAAAGAATGAGTATATGATTTTGTGGTTTTTGTTTTGTTTTCTTCAAAAGATATTTTATAATTTTTTTTATTTTTATGCCTTAATAGAATAATAAATTATTTGTTTTAAAGCTCTCTTAAATATACAAGAGAGTAAACAAATTTTCTTTTAAAATTGCTCTGTTTTACTGTTGACTCAGATGTTGCTTTTGGTGAAAGCGAGTGTTTAAAAATTAGAGAGATGTAGTTTAAACGAAAGAGTTTTTAAGTCGTGCTTTATTAAGTTAAGCTTCGTTATTCGTACTTTCTGCTTGTTGTTGTTGTTGCCTTAACATTTTTTCTTTTAGCAGTTTTTCCCTTTTTCTTTGTTTGCGTTTTTCCAAAAATTCTTTGCGCAATTCTGGTGATAGCGAAGCCAATCGGTTTTTAAGACTCGATGTTAGATTTTCTTTGTTTTGCAGTTTTCTAGATTCTTCAATAATTTTGGCTTGGGTTAATTTTGCTTGTCGTTCGCGTTCCTCTTGTTCTTCGGCACGTTTTCTTTCTTCCTCTTTGGCACGTGTTTCTTCCTCGGCTTTTCTGATTTCAGCTTCATGCTGCAATTTAGCCTGACGTTCAGATTCTTCAAGTTCTTCTTTAATGCGGGCCTCTTCCTGTTCGATACGTCTTTGTTCGGCTTCCAAGCGAGCTATATCCTCTTCGCGTTTACGTTGTATTTCAGCTCGTTTTCTTTGCTCCTCTCTTAATCGTTCTAATTCCTTTTCTTCGGCTATTCTCTCTTCTTCCAAACGTTTCAATCTTGAACGTTCTTCGTCCTCCTCTAATTGTCTCTTTAGCTCGGCTTGTCTTTGGTTCTCCTCTTCCTCTAATCTTCTGCGATTTTCTTCATCTTGTAAACGTTTACGTTCTTGCTCTTCAGCCAGTTGTCTAGCTCTTTCGTTTTCCGCTTGTTTTAATCTCTGTTCATATTCTTTGCGTTTTCTTTCCTCTAAAACTTTTCTTTCCTCTCTAAGTTGTTGCTCTTGTTCCATTTGCCTTGCTCTATCAATTCTTTGTACTTCTTCCTTTCTTACTCTTTCCTGTTCTTCTTTTTCTTTAAGGGTTTGCAAGTAAGCTTGTCTTCTGCGCTCCTCTTCCTGGTCTTCTAAATGTTTCTTTTCTTCAGTTTCTTTCTGTTGTCGCAAAGCTTCGATTTTTTGTTGTCGATCCTGTTGATGTTGTCTCTCCATCTGTTGCCTTTCCAAAGATTGATCACTTTCTTTTTGGCGCATTTCCTCTAATTCCTTCTGTTGTTGGACTATTTGTCTTTGTTTTTGCTTTTCCTCTTTCATTTTACGCCTCTGCTGTTCTCTCTCCAAACGCATTTTCTTTAAACGCTCTTCCTTTTCACGTCTCATCCTCTCTTGTCTTTCCTTCTTGCGTTGCAACCGTTTCAATTCCTTTTCTCTTTGTCTTTGCAATTTTCTATCATGCATGGTGCGTCTTCGGGCCTTTTTCTCCGCATTATCTGGCACTACGGTAATGACTTCTTTAGGTGCTGCAATTTCATTATCATTGTTGTTGGTCGAAGAGACGGACACAAGAGTTGTTGGCGGAAATCTTGGATGTTTTGTGGGTGTGAAGTTTTGTTGGATGTCGTTGGGGTGCGAGCTTGGTAGCGGTTGATAGTTGACATCGTTTTCTTGTGGCAAACGAGCGGAAGTTGGTCTTGGGCGGCGGCGACGAGTATTTTGACGATTACGTGGTCTTGAAGGAACTACCATTTCTTCGTTGCTGCCTTCTGCTATGACACGTCGATTGTATCTGAAAGAGTTAACAAACGAGAATCTTAGTGTCGGCTTATAAAAGAAGTAGAAAAACATTAACTAAAAAACTTGCAAGGGCGGGAGTAAAAAATGAGTACATTTATGTAAACGGTCAAAGAGAGTAATGTGAAACCGACTTCACTTTAAAGAAAAGTGCTTAAAAATATGAGGAAAAAATTATTTTTTTTATTAGAAAGAGGGAAAAATAGAAGTTTTAACAAAACTCCAACGAGTATCAAAAGGGAAAATTGGGAATATTTTCGAAAATAATATGAGCGTAAAGTTAGGATTATTGAATGAACTGAGTCAGTTTATTAGCAACTGATCTTTGAAATACGAATATATAATAGTATCAGATAATGACAATTTACCTTAAAGTGAGAGCAAAAATGGTTTGCCTAAAGCAAAGAGATTGACTTGAAATGTTTTTTTTTTGTTTTTAGAAATGAAAGAAGAAATGAATGGTATTCTGAGAACAACAGTTAAACAAAAAATATCGTGTTTGAGTTTGGAGTGAAACAATAAGTAAAAAGAAATTTGTGTATACCCTTTCCTTTGTGGTCGAGAGTATGATAAGACGAAATGATAATGACTCATAGATTAATGTGCTGTTTCCACAATGCAAACATGTGACTTGAGTAAAAAATTTTTATGGAAATCGCTCAAAAAAACTGAGTGCTATAAATTTTAGACAAACAATGCTTGTTTGCATTGTGGAAACACCACATAAGAAGGAGTTAAGAGTAATCAGTCAAACAAAAAAGTGAGAAAGGATTAGAACTGTCTTGAGAATGAAATGTGTAAATTTTAATCTGTGAATACTAATAAAAAAATCATTCCATTAATTAACACTATCACCAATTAAAATTTGTTTGCTAATTATGTCTACTTTTCACTTGCTGCACTGCACACTTTATTAGTTTTCATAATTTAACGTGTAAACACACATTTTAATCGAATAAATAATCTTTAAGGTCGAATCAGTTGAGTTGGCTTTGAAAATTTTAGATGAATATGATCTCAGAGGCCATAAGATACGAGTGCAAAGAGCACAATTTCAAATGAGAGGCGAATATAATCCGGCTCTTAAACCTAAACGAAAAAAGAAGGACAAGGAAAAACTGGCAAAAATCAAGGAAAAGTAAGTAAGTTTTAATTCCCATTTAAAGAATCTTAAAAACAAAAAAAATTTTAGACTTTTTGATTGGCGTCCGGAAAAAATGCGCGGTGAGAGATCTAAACATGAAAAGACAGTGATTATAAAAAATCTCTTTCATCCGGATTTATTCGAAAAGGAGGTGCAGCTGATACTCGATTATCAAAATGATTTGCGGGAGGAATGCAGCAAGTGTGGCACAGTTAGAAAAGTTGTTATCTATGATGTAAATACTACAAAACTTGATAATTGTATATTTTATATGTAATGCTACTGTTTAATTAAATATTTTCCTCTTTAGCGTCATTCGGAGGGTGTAGCTCAAGTGAACATGTCTACTCCAGAAGAAGCTGATTTGGTTATACAAATGATGCATGGAAGATTTTTTGGACAACGGAAATTAAATGCTGATCATTGGGACGGCAAAACGAAATATAAGCAAGTTATTTTTTTAATTACTTAGAACAGTTTGTTGTTAAATCTTATTTAATGTTTTAGAATTGAAGAAACCCAAGATGAAATTAAAAAACGCTTAAATAAGTGGGATCAATATTTAGAAACAGAAGAAAGTAAAAAATCCGATTTGCATCAAGGAGAAAGGCAAAGCACAATAACGGATACTCAAAATGATAAAGAAATATTGGAAGATGGAATTGAAAATCAAAATATTTGCGAGAAATCAGATTCCGAAAAAAGCAGCGCTGTGTGAATTTTAAGATAATTTAAATTAAGTATCTAAAATCTGTAGACAGGTTATTTGAAAAACATACAATTACGTTTCAAAACGAAGGTACTAAAGTCGGAAAAAATAAAATTTTAGTTCCCAAAAATTCTTTATTTTTTTCCTTAATTAAAAAGATTAGAAAAAGAAATCACTTAATTCGCATGGACCTACAAAGTAGATTGCTATTATCTTTTGATCTCAATAATCTAAAGTTCTTAAACTTTGTGAAAGGTAAAATATGTAGATACATTCTTTTCTGCTGAACAGTATTTTTGTTTGCTTAAAAAAATATTCAAATCACATTTGCCAATAGAAAAGGGAAACATTTACACATATTTTTTATTTAAGTTTTATCTTCACACCACTTACCTGCCCTTTCCTCTATGATCGATAACTTCCAAGACAACTTCATTGGCATACTGATTGGGATATGTGGCATTCCAACGATGATAGACCTTATGACGATTATTTTCACTGACCTTGGGCATTTTGTGTTGGCATATAAAACGATGTTTATCCACGCAAGTACGTGACGACCATCTTTATTGTTCCGCAAGTTGAAAAATAGAAAAAAAACAAGTTGAATAATCATAAAATTAGTTGATTAATTGCTTTGACTTGAATTAATATTGAGATTGCATTGTTTGATAATCGATAGCATTTAATGCAAAAACGTATTTGCATTGATAGAAATCATTAAATTTTATATGAAAATTGTTTTCTTTTTAATTATTACATTGTAATTATGTAAATAATTAATAAAAAGTTGTTATTTACGTTGTCATTTATACGTACACCCTAATTTTACTATAAATTTGTTATCAGTTGACATTAACACGTATCAGTTGTTTGTTTAGTATGCAAACATTTTTATTAATTTTATTATTTTCGCATTTTTTAAATTAATTTTAATTGATGCCACATTTTTGCATTTGCGAATATTTTCTAGGTTGAATCTGAAGTCAGAATTAATGGAGGGTGTACATTAGCGCGTCCCGAAAAAATTTGCATAGATCACGAAAATAGCTTTCAAAATAAAATAAACTACCGTCTTAAGGGTGCTAGCAATCTTCAAAGTTTTCATTCTGGTGTATGAAAAAAAAACTTTTGAACATTTTCAAACCGTGACTGTTTTTGATTTAGGGTGTGATATGCTAGTAAAACGACTAAAAATTGGCTGCAATGAATGGTTTTCTTCTTAGTTTGTTAACATTTACCTGTATCTCAATTGTGGATCATACACGGCACATTGATTATCCATATCTGGATTATGTCTAAAAGGAAGAGAAGTTATTTTTAATTAGTAAAGTGTTGCCTATAAATGCCTGCAAGTATTACAAAACATAATAAAATACAAAATGCTTTATAAAAAGTTTATTACAAAGTTTCACCCCAACAAACTTGCACGAGTTAATAAAATCGTTTTAAAAAGAAAGATGTTTATATGGTTAAAAAATATAACTGAATTGCCACGCCTAATTCTTTTATTTTTTCTGCATAACTACGATCCATTCTGCAGTTGTAAGTTTTATTTATACGAGGTACACAATAGGGATGGGCATTTTATACGACGTACACAATAGGAATGGGCAAAAACATCAATATATCGATAATATCTAAAAAATATATCGATATATATCGTCGATATTTTTGGTTGCAATATATCGATATATTTTTTTAAATTACTCCAAAAATCTGGATTTTCTAACGCTTGCAGTTTAAACTTAGCGGGCAGTTCCAGTTATGGGCTCCAAGGTCAATCAGATGGCGTATTTTTTCTTTTGTATGCAACGTAAGATTAAATTAACATCTGGCAAAAATAGTGGTTAGACTTATTTCGTCAAATATTTGACCTGTCCTTCGCATCTTAAGTCTCACTTAATGATGAAACAGAACTAATTCTGCAACTTCAGGCAAAAACGCTGTCAAACGAACAGGCCCTAAACTAAATCATCGACGGCAGAAGTTTCAAAATGCTCTCATATTATTTATTGTGCATATCCTTTTGTTCTTATTTTTCATATCAAAAAGATATGAAATTTTATTAAACCACGGCAACATTGTTGAGAGAATGAGTGACTAAGACTGAGAGCATTAGAAAAAACACTCTTAAAATAAAATAGATTCCATCTCACGATTACTTTATACGGCGTGTATTCAATGTCAATTTGTTTGGGAAAAGTCGTCACGACCCAGTTCTGTTTAATAATTTATAGAGTCCGACCGAATGT
This sequence comes from Panzeria rudis, assembly GCA_956483635.1. NCBI lineage: Eukaryota > Metazoa > Arthropoda > Insecta > Diptera > Tachinidae > Panzeria > Panzeria rudis. Next base: position 199,580,503 of record OY101448.1, read on the forward strand.
TCGGTTTCGGTTCCGGATTCGCCCGATATTCGGTTTCGGCAAACTTTTTTGCCGATACCGAAACCGAAACTTTTTATGCTCTATAAATAAAGAAGTTAATCGAAATAGTATTTTCAAAATTTAAAATATGTTACCGCCATGAATTTGTTTTTCCCGTCCAATATCTTTTCAAATTCAATGAAAATTTTACTTAGTTTTATAAAGCGCAACCAAAAGATATACGTACATAGTAATATAAAGTATTCAACTGTTTGTTGTCAAAATAAATATCATAAGCTAGGAAACGGTAAACCGATTTCGATTCCAATCGAAAATCTATTTTATGTTATAATAAATCGATTTTTCGCAATCGATTTACACTCTGCAATTTTGCACTGAAATTGATTGAAAGCTCATTTTCAATCTTCTCAATAATATCAATACCGTCGAGAAAAATTGTTTATTGTATATGTCATCGATGAAACGCGGGCGTAAACAAAAAAACTTAACTTTAATAGAAATGAACGAAATCGTATAAATTTAGTGTCAAAAAAAGGTAAATATATCACTTTATATCTTTTTAGTTATTCCGACTCAACTTTTTGATTGATGCTCTTGTAACGTCATCAATAGAGTGATAAAACACTCCTCAATGTATGTGTACCGAACCCAATATTCCAGTTGCATTCATCATTTAAGCCAAGTTTTTATTAGTCATATGCTCGTAACGTCATCAATAGAGTGATAAAACACTCCTCAATGTATGTGTACCGAACCCAATATTCCAGTTGCATTCATCATTTAAGCCAAGTTTTTATTAGTCATATGCTCGTAAATGTTTAAGTTTTATGTTTGCTCGATGGAATGAAATATATTCAATTTTTGCTATTATTTTGACTGACACTGTATGTATGTAAAAATATTCTTACGCCCTTTTTCACAGTGTACAGTTAAAAGCTAATGTATACTTTAACGGAGAGTTTTGTATGCCGAGTTTGCCGTTAAATACCACGTTAACTGTTAATTACATTGAAAATAAATGACTTTTCAGTTCTTTTAAGTTTTTAAAATGTCAATATCAGTTAATGTTAAAAAAGTTTCGGCAAGTTTCGGATTCGGCCGAATATTCGGCCTTTTTGCCGAATATTAGGTTCGGTTCGGATTTGGCCTCAAAAAACCGGTTTCGGTCGGACTCTAATAATTTGTGCAGAAGTTAAGATTACCTATGCCTAATCGCTACTCTTAATAGTTCATATTAAATTATTACTTACTCATAATACTTTTTACTAAAAGCATTATACGTCAAATTACGGCCAGAAATACTCCATTGCCAAACGTTGTTAATATAATCGTAAGTAGCACCAATCCAAATGGGATCTTTATCTAACAAAAAAAATACAATAATATAAGAAATTTATCAAAATTTCAACCATTAAACTTACCTCCAGATTCCTCATCATATTTCGATAGAAACTCCCTTAACTTTCGATCCGAGTACTTTTCTGGCTCAGCCAGTCGTGCATTTTTGTCTTTGCAAAAGAAGTGTGCTTCCAGCCAGCTGCTGTGCTGCTGCGGATACGTAAAACATTCTTGTCCAATACGTTGAAAATTGGGCGGACACATTGCATACATGCGTCTTTGGCGTGGTCTGTTTTCGCTTTCGGACTGTGCTAGAGCACCACCCGCTGCATATGATGGTGAAAGATTTTCAAAATTAACGCCTGCCGTGGCGCTGGAAGAATGATACTGACCACATGCTAAATGCAGAACTATAGGGAACAATTCAAGTTGTTTGTTAAATAAAATTTTGCAAAAATAAAATGATCTCACCTAAAGCTAAAAATGTAATTATTAAAAACTTCATATTGCTTTAATTTGTTATTTCTTATGTTAAAGAATTAAGATTTTGTTTGTTAATTTTAGTTGCTGTTTACTGTTTCCTTTTTGAATATTAATTTAATTCCTTGTTGCGTTTGTTATTTCAATTTAACAATAATACAAATTTGATTGATGTGATTTGTCCAAATTGACGAGTATGTCTTGCATGATCACTTTAAGAAGATCACCGCAAAGATATTTATTTATGTTTCTTGGAACAAGCTAAAAATAAAAAAATAAAGAAATTTTTAAATTAGTTTCAAATTCAAAAGATTTCATTTAATTTAAAATAGATTGCTAAAAATGTTAAACCTTTATACATACATACGTATGTATGTATGTATGTATGTATGTATGTATGTATGTATGTATGTATGTATGTATGTATGTATGTATGTATGTATGTATGTATGTATGTATGTATGTATGTATGTATGCACGCGTGGTTTAGAAATATTACAATAGTAAAGTATGCGATCAATTGAGGAATTGTTGATAAATGAATAATAGAAAAAAAACACTTATTAAAGATATTTTTTTATTAAGACAATTGAAAGATTATAATTCATTAAAATTGATCCACAAGGTTTTGATTTTACATATAAACAATTACCTACGTAAAGTAGATTTTCCGGCGGGAGCTAACTTAAAGTACACTTTATGACTATAACGGTGCTACCAACATTAAAAAAAAACCAACAAAAGGTGCTGCCTAATTTCCAGTCGTATTTATATCAGTGAAATTGTGTGCTTTAGATTTTTTCTATTTGTCTTGGTAAACAGCATCCCATGTATATGTTAACCGGGGCACTAAAATATCTGAAATCGAAATTTTTTTCGCCTGATGCGTGTTCAGACAGATAGACTGACAAAAGTGCTCAAAATTATCGCTAGTACCAACCAGTCTTTTGGCACTCACCACCACCCCTGGCCGAACCTTAACGGCACTTGTGTAACTTGAAAGGAACACAAAAGTTGAAACTTCTTTGACATGGCTCGTAGAACTGTGCATAATCACTTTGCTAGCGTGTTTGAGCTATTTAATGCCATACTTCATCAGCAGCTTATACAATATATCCGAGTTTAAGCCAGCAACAACCATCATATTCATTCCATGTAGCAACAGCATATGCCATAGTGACGAGTGTCATCTCTTTCACACTTTGTGATGGCCATTAAATGGCAAGTAATTTGTGGCGCTACCGGTTCTCGTTGGTCACTACATAGAAAAAAATATACAAGAATAAAGTCAATGAAACCATGTTAATGAAAAAAATATGAATTTCAATAACATTTGTCATTAACTTAACAAAATATTTTGTTGTATGTATTTCTTTCCCATGCCGGCTATTTCTTTTCTTTTCATACACAAGTAACAAGTTTTATCTCATGAAAAAATAACTGGGATATGGCTCAGCTCTAGAGAGTATGCTTTACGTCCGGGATGCCCGGGAAGCGGAATTCTTTATCACAGGAAATTTGAAAAAAAAAATTGAGTACCGGGTTTTTGTTACAAAAAACGAAACTTATTATTTTTTTCATTGTAGGAATGCCTCGAAAGAAACCCCTCTTTCTATCGACTTTGTTCTTATACGGTGACCTAGGCCAGACTAGTGTAGTTTAAGGACTGACATACACCCAGAGGGTTAGACAGACAATAATTCCAAAAGTTGGTGTTTTGTGTTTACATCGATTACTATTTACGCTACTCTAAAATTTTTTTCAGAAAATATTTCATGTACAGGCACGCCCCTCTACATTTTTATTATACGTAAACACTCTCGGATGCGTGTGTTAAACACACACTGTGTTTCGAACCTTTCTTTCGATGATATTGCAGACACCCCCATATGTTTGATATCAACTCATACCCTGCGTGTTATGCATAATTTTTTAATTCATTCGCCAAAGCGAATAAAATATCCTTTATTTCTATTAAGTTACTAAAAGTTTTATGCTCGTCAAAAAAAATTTCTTATTAAAGTCTCAATTTGCAGAAAACTCCTTGAAAAAATTCAATGAACAAAAACAATATTAAGAAATCGCCATAAATTAATGAAAAAAAATCTTAACCATTCTTTTTTTGACTCAGTTTTAATGGCCACCATAAGTTCTACGAACTAATCATCATTAATTTTAATACATACGCTGAAACGAGAAAAGCAAATTTTTATATATAAATCTTTCTTAACTTCAACCTAAAAGTATGAAGCCCACAATTTTATAACAATTTAAATTTTAAATCAAAATAAATTTAACTAATATTTCTAAGAAGTCTGTCTGTCTCTCTTAATACTTGAAAGAAATCATAAATATAATTTTGAAATGAAAAGAATTTAATCTGCTTAATAATGACTAAACAAGCAACTTGTCATATTTGTTTTTATTTAAAACAATAAAATGGTAAAATAAAAAACAAACGGGCTGAAATGAAAACAAATAATAACACAGACTTACAAGTTGGTAATTTTTCTTTTCGTTTTTGAACAAAACTAAAAGTTTTCATAAAAAATATTATTTTTGAGCACATCAAACTGGTTAGGAAAATTTTAGTTTTGCTCAAAATGGATTTTTACTGTAAGTTTGTGTAATCCCTGTATATTTGTCTATATTCATTCGCTGACAAATCATTTTAAATATTCAAAATTACTAATTTTTCAAAGTTGTATTTTTTGCCCCAGCCCAACGTTATGACCTGATTTTAAAATCTTGATGTAGGTTTCTTTTGTTTTAGGATTTTTTTTAAAGTTCTTCTTAACATTTTAACAAATTATGAAAATCTCACAAATGTTTAAGTTCTTTGCACTTTCGTTTTCTTTAAATAATTTTTTCTGCTTCTTAAAACCTAAAAAAAATTTACTTTTGTTTTCATTCTTACGTTGAATTGGTCGTTGAACTCATTTCGCTTAATTTATTTTATTGAATAACTGATTATTTTTAGTTTGTTACAATACTTTTTTTCTACAGTTATGGATTTTTCAAATTATTTTTTGAAATTTAGAATACACCCTGCGGTAAACTTTTTACCAATTATCTTCAACGTATTTCTCATGTGACTGGTGAAAATGGGAGTGGTACAATTGTTACCCAGTCATGAGCGGAGAAATGAGAACACATCACTTAAATAGAGCAAAACTTTCAATTTAAAGTACACTAATTTGACTAGTATTTAATAAACCACAAGAGGAGAAGTACCTTAAGTATGTCAGTTAACCCCCCCTCCAATGACAACGACATGTAAAAGTGACAGGTCCCTCTGACACAAACTTCCAGAACTCGAACCGGTTACTAGTCCTTAGGAACCAGTAACGTGACTTGTCAGGTTCTCTTTCCAATAGGGTATGTTCAAAAATTGTAACTCGCAAGTAGAGTTTATCATGGGAATTCCCGGGACGAGAATTAAAAAAGTTAGAACTTTGTATTCTACATCGATTAGTAGAATTCTTGTACTGTCACGGCCATTTTAGAGTCTTTATTATACGTATATGTATAGATGTATCAAAGTATAAATATACTATAATAAGTTGTATTTAAACTAAACACTTTCAACCTAATTTATAAAAAAAATTTATTTATAAGAGGTTTAATAAACAAATTTTTATATGAAAATTTGTTGTATTAATCTGTTATAAGTACCAGAAATATTTTTTATAAATAAAGGCATTTAATTATAATTGAAGGCTTTTAAGCCCCTCAATTATATTACTCGTATTTATGTATGAAAATATAAAAAATTCAGTTTAAAAATATTCAACATTTTGATCCAACACGTTCACATGAACAATAAAACTTTTTTTTTTTAAACTGCAGTTTTATTCCACAATTTATTTTTATTTTATTTCTCTTAACTTTCTCATAAAGTTTTGAATATTAACGTTTACATCAAGTCAAATAAAAGTTAAAACTCTGCTTTTACTTTTTGCTATTCTGTCCAACAGTGATTAATGTATTTTCTCCAGTTTTTTTTTTAATTTTTATTTATATTAGATACTTTGGTTTTGTTGCTTCCTTAATGTTCGATTTTTCCTAATAAATTGCGAATATTTATTTCTTTTTTAATGCTTTTCAAAATAAATCAAATGCAATCGTTTAAATGTTTTTGTTTGCAAAGTGATAAACAATCACAACTTGTGTTTGGAATGTTTTAGTTATAATAAATTATGTTATTGGCTGCTGGTTAAATTATTTAATTATATACTTGGGATACTTGTTGATTGTCATAGATATGCACATTTAAAGATACAATTTATTCGATACAGTTGCTTTTAATTGTTCAATTCACAAGCTCGTATTAACGTCGTATGTGTTGTGTAATCGTCTAATTATACAATATTGTATTTTTGTTGTTGGTAATTTTCATACAAAAGTGCGTTATAATTATACGATTGAATTTTATATGTTCTTCAAATAGTTGTATTGAGGCCAGGTCTGGGAATATTCTATTTGTTAGATTAATTTGTAAAAATATTTTATATTTATGATAAGTAACAACAGAAAATTCATTCTTCTTAATGATAAATAAATAATTGATTCATTTCAATTTAATTTTCAAACTATTTTAATCAAAATTGCTTGTCGCGAAAAAAGTTATTCTATTTCGCGTCAAACTAAAATTCCCATGCCTGGTCTCATTTCATGGTATCAAATTAAGGTGAATTAATACCAGGTGGCCTCGAGAGATCACGTGACTACGAATTGTTTATCATATTTGAACTGCAAACTGTGTTAATGTATCGGCTTTTTTGATAGTCCAAATATAAATTCTGCACGGCGAATTTTTATTTGGAATGTCAAAAGGCTGATATATTAACACTGTTGATAGTTCAAATATAGAAAGATTTTCTTAGTCACCTGATCTCTCGAGGCCACCTGGTATTAATTCGCATTGCCTTGGTATTAATTAAATTGACATTTAAGATACGACAAAATAACGATACAACAAATTTGTCTGTTCACAAGCACATAAACAAGTGTCGTCTTTTTTTAAACGATAAGACATACGACTGAGCTTTTGAATTGAGCAAATGTAATATAAAATTACTAAAAACCATCTCTGTTCCTCGGTCTTTTTAATTATTTTCTAGTTTTATTTTGTTTATAAGCAAAAAACAAATGAACACAGATAGACATGAAGAAATAAAATTACACTGTCTCAATTATTTTAAGTTTCTATCAGTCAAGTTCAAGTTCGATGTCAGTTAAAAACTCATACACTACATCATGTTGTATAGTTTTGGTTTCTATGTGTGGTCATTGCTATTTAGGTGTAAGTTGAATTTAAAAAGTAACAACCCAGCCAAAAATTTGCTTATTGGTAGGCAAAAAAGTATATGAGGATTTAAGTCGTAACTACTTACAATTTGACTCTATTGGCAATGTCACAGGGTTCAATTCCGTTCGGAAAAGGAATTCAACCTACCCCATTTTTGTACCAGCGGTGTCTAAAAAAGAAAACGAAAATACGCAAATTTGTTAGGTGTGTCTAGACTATTGGCGTGGCTACTATGCTGCGGTATGCTCCAACTAGGGCTTGACATATTAGGGTGTATTGAATTGCATTTCCGAACGGAATTGGACTCTGTGACATGGCCGTATAACTACTTATTTTTGTTTGAGAAGTCCAAAAAATAAGCGGTACCCCTTACAAATGTATTTATATTGTCACGGCAATTAACTAGTTACTATTTGGCTTACTTGAAGCTAAAAAATAAGTAGTCAAATAAACAATTTAAAATTAACGAACCTGTTCTCGTTCAGATTTCAAGACAAGTACTTTAGCCACTCAGCTATTGTTTTCATATACAAACACATGTTGACTTAAAAAGTGGTTGTCTTCTTATTTTAATAATAATACATATCAGCAAATTGTAACTACTTGCAGATAATGAGAAAAATACGTACTAATTTTATTAAAAACTAGGTAGCAGCTCTAATTTGAAGCATATTAATATGATAAATATGTACCAATCATTACTTTGTTGCCCATTAATAAAGTACTACCGATTACAAAAGTTTTTTGCTGGGACCAATACCACATAGTACTGATTTAATTGATTAAATTACATATTACGTTATCTTCTACCATGTTGCTCAGCAACTGGAAATAATAACAGTCAGCAAAATGTTAGAAGGTGCAGTGGCGTTAGTCTCTGTTAATTGCAGTTGAAAATAGGTCTTACAATAACCGCTAAGAGACTATGGAATCACCCAAAAAACAGGGGAAACTGAACAGGCTTAAATTGCGCATGAGCGAGGTCACGAACCAGCAAGTGAAGTTTTGAGAGGAGCATGAGTATGAATAAAAGATTGGTCATTGAACTCGCAAATGAGGCATCCGCTCCTACATAAGTATTTTGTGCTGTAAGCCGGTGCAAACGTATAATTAAATACAACGTGAATAATTAGCCCAATTCATAATCTTGTGCAAATTGTCTTGCATCGTAGGATTTTCAAATTAGCATAGTATATTGATACTCACCACTTAACAATTGTTAGTGGTGAGTATCAATATGCTATACCATTTTGCAAATGCAACGATGCAAGACCATTTGCACAAGATTGTGAATTGGGCTATTGTGTTTTTTTTTGTTGCTTTTATTGCAATCTATGCAGGCACCATCGATGATTGTATGCTGATTGAATAAAGATGCAGTTACAACATTTCTAATAATAAAAATTTTTTCTTTATCAGTTTCTTATTAATAAAAGGGCGCGACAATTATACTTTTCACTTGTTAGTTTTGACCTCAAACAGAAAATAAACAAAATTTCGTTGGCGGTAAAGAAATTCAATGAATTAATAAATATTTTTTCTAGAAACGAACCCACAAACAACATTGTAAATTCCAACAAAAATGTCTGAACAATTCAATTGAAATGAAAAAATATTTCGAAAATCCGAAACTTAACTGTAAAACTGATTAAAAATTGCTAAAACTGTAAAAAAGGATAAAAACTCGGAAAAATCACTTTTATCGCGAAAACTTTGAAAATTCATGGGCGACTCCAGCTCCATATTTGAGACAGTTACATTGAATCTTCTAGCGAACTTCGGCTCACAGTTTATTCAGTATCACATCTAGGAGATCTCTGGATTACACTTTATCCAGAATGGATGCATCTTGTCTCTTAACATGTCCCCACAGAAAGAAAAAGCTCGTACTAAATTTAAGTTTTTTCTGCTTACTTTAAGTACGAATTGTACTTAGAACAAGCTGAAACAGGATTACTCAGTACTCTCTCACAGTAATTCCATGTGTGTGTGGATAAGTTTTTAGCTGTCGTTGTTTATGTGCCGATGTAGCCGAGTTGCTTATGGCGTTGGTTTACAAACATGCCATGTTTCGCCCATGCTCAATACCAGCAACGAACAAAGATAAATTTGATAAATTGAAACAAGTAAAACTATTAAATTTAGCTGAGTACATACGTACTGTACAGCTTTGGATTGGATGTATGATGATCAGTGATCAGGAGCTGGACGAAAAAAGGAGCTAAATCGGACTTTTCAAAAGGCTAGAAAATGCTAAATCGCACAAAAATAAAAGCTAAAAAAGGCTAAATATTTTTTATTGAAAACTCTTTATTGTTTAAGAACGATGGTCTTAAGTTGACAAAATGTAACTGATTTTTACAGCTTTTCAGTTGAAGATATTACATTATAAATAGGTTGAACGCGTTAGTAGCAATGAAATAAAATAATTGCCAACTATTTACCTCCATATTCATAAAAATTTTTTAAAGTTAATGTTGGTTTACTGTACGAATTTTGTATGGGAAAACCGGTTTTAATGCACACATATAACTTTACTAATCATTTATGAATATGGGGGTTAGTAGATAGTCTCAACTAATATCAGTTTTTCTTATTTTGAGAATAGGAACTTTTTATTGTTGCGATTTATATAATGTATTCCCCGTTTTGTGAAAAATAATAAAAAAATCAGTTACGTGTTGTCAAAGTATGACCATTGGATAAGTAAAAATTCATAAACATGTCGATTGTTATTAGATAAAAAAGTACTTCGAGTAGATAATGAAACAAGGACAAAGGTACATAATTTTCCTTTAACTAAAAGGAGTATAAAAATAGTTTTGGTACCAGTTTAAAAATAAATGTTCATTTATTGCAAAAGTTATCATTAAAGTCCCTGAAAAATAAAAATAATGTGGAGAAAAAAGTTTGCCTTTTTTCTTTTTTTTAAAGAGAAGTAACACAATCAGGCAATTAATGCCTACCAGTTAATCAATTAACGTGTTATCTTTTTTGAGAAAGGGATAGTGTAGAGAGAACAGGTGGTGAAGTGGGAGGGAGATAGAAAGCTTAGTTAATTTACAACTCTGCTATTGCGCGTTTTTTTTTTGTAGAGCAGTGTTGCAAGCCCCTCTGGTGTCAAGTTGGTGGAGGCATTGAGTTGTTTAAGCTGTGTAGCCATTTTATTAGTTATTTTACTTCGCCAACGGTTCTGCTACAATACCGACGAAGGAGGGTGCTGTAAAGTGCATTAGGATATGTTAGTATTAACCGCTGTCGGTACTGCCAAGGTTATCAGTGCTATGCCTTCATCACCTTAACAGTCCAACAACAACCAACACAATAACACACTAATGCACATGAGAAAAATGCATGATGTTGTTGGCTTGTCTGAAACTAGTCTTAAACTCAAGACCTCAGGGTTTGTAGTCAAACGCGCTAACTACTCAGCCAACAGCAGGCTATATTAACAACTTCCCTGTCCAATGAGTCATATATGACTCACGAGAGCAATTTCCGCCAAGTTCATGAGTCACATGTGACTCATTTCTTTATACAACTACTAAGCAGATTTTTGTCATAAACGTGAAGTAATATTTTTTGAATGAAACGTGAACGTATAGCAACAAACAAAAAAAAACAGTGTACGTGGCGCAGTGTATGAGGACAGGGAAGTTGTTAAGTTGAATTTTCAAAGTTTTGTAAAAAAATTCACAAATACAGTTGGAAAATGTGACTTATATTCTCGAATAGTGCGGCTCCTTGGCTACAATTTCCATATGGTCCAAATAAGCTACAAGTAAAGATGTGCCCAAATATGGCCAAAATCTCTCAGAGAACGTCAAAAACTTACTTAAGTTCAATTTTCAAATTATGTAAAAAAAAAATTAATAAATACAATTGAAAAATGCGACTTATATTCTCGAATAGTGTGGATCCTTGGCTACAAGTTAACTACAAAAAACTTAAGAATGAAAAAAGTCACCATTTCGAGGCTAAAATACAAAATAAAATGCTAAATATAGCCTCGAAAAGGCTAAACAGGCAACGCTGATGATGATGATGCTCGACATGGATTTATTGGCTGCTGGAGGACTATACTAAATAGTCCGCTATCATCCATCCAATCCGCGTCCATCATTCATTCAATCCGAAGCCGTCCAATTTTTGCCTTAAACCTTAAACCAAGATTTTTTGGTTTGAATCCATCCCTGAATCTGTACTTGAATCAAGAGTTTTGTTCTTGATTTAAAAAAAAAACCCCGTGCTTACCATACTTTTGACACCGCTTTGGCTTGATTTAAGTATGGATGGATTGATTTTTCTTTTGAGTGCAACTATCGAGTGTAAAAATCGGTACTTTTCAGGAGAGAAAAATCAGCGAATTCCCAACAGCGAAAAATTCAAATTTCTCCTCATTAAGTTTTCAATCTTCTATGAGAAATTCAACATTTTGCAAGAAGGCGTGAACAAGTATTTTAGACTAATCTTATGATTGGCCAGAGCTGCGGGAGCCTTAGAAAACTCCGTGTGGTAATCTAGCGCTGATTCAGGAGGGGGTGGATATTCTCCCCTCCCAAAACGAATAAAATATACTCAATTTCTATTGAGTTTCTAAAAGAAATTTTGTAAAGTAGTATGTCTGAGTTAAAAGTTCCCATAGTTGAATGTATGTACATACGAACCGATACTAGGCGTTGACCGACTGAATTAAACACTTTTAGATGCATGACCACACTCAATCGGCACATATTCTATAAAAATTTAACATTTCAAGGTTTTTATAATAATGACAAAAAAAATCTCTGAATGTTTACTTTTATATTTTTCCATAGTTTCTTAAACAGAGGAAATAGTAAGATTTGATCGTTTAAACCCACTCTGTTTGTAAAATAATAAATCCAGTTGATTCAAGTTGTAAAAAAATAAAAATTTCCTAAAAAACAAGTGTCTTGTTTAAGAATGTATAAATTAAAATATTTGTTAATATGTGAATGTTTATATTTATTGGCACAATTTTCAACTCAATGTCCAATTCATTGCAATTGCCAATATGTCTGGTGTAGTTGCCAAACCTGATTTTATTTTATTATTGCTTAGCTTTTCTTTCAATATTGCTTAAGCAAAAGAAATACTAACATTATTGTATTGCACACAAACTTTTTTAAGGAACAAATAAATTTATTGCTAAATTTTCTTACATCAATTGATATGGAAATAGAAAAAACAGCAAAGCAAATGCGAGCATACATAAATAATTGACAAGACGACGCTTTACATTGAGGAGCTTTTAATTGACGTTCTGTTTAGGTGTTGTTGGGTGCATTGTTGTTTATTTTTGGAACACATGTGGACGATATCCAAAAGATTACTTCAACGATAAATACTTTGAATCATTGCTTATGCTTTTTCTAATTTACTGTCTGTGCAACAAAATTTCAATAAAAATGTTAAGGGTGAAACGACTGATTCTGATAGAGGGCACAAAAAATATATGTATGTATATAGGTTTTGAATGTTTACATCTGGATTTGATTTTAGGGAGAGTTACGTTCGCTACCACTTTGCGCATTGTTATGCAAGCCACAGACTTTGCGACCGTTGGTACAACTCAGTTACTAATCAAGTTGTATGCTTGTCGCACAAACGATACAATTTAGTGTGCGATCTCATGTACAACATCATTTTGCAATCAACTTGTTAGCAAGTAAAGATCTCTCATTTTATGTTGTCCGCAAATAATACTCACATTCAGTGTTTACTGCAAGGTGGTCACAACAAGAATAAGCAGGTATAATACATAAAATAGTATACGACAAGCACACAAACGTTGCGACAGTGTTGTACAACACGGCAAAAAATCAAAACTTTTTGATCTTTCGTACAACCAAGACACAACATAATACAACGAGGCCACAAACGTTGCAATTTCGTGTACAACCTACTCAAGTTGTACCAACGGTCGCAACGTCTGTGGCCTCCTTTATGGTGAATCGGCATAGGAAATCTTGTAATCCTTATATTTTAGGTATAAGATGTGTTCAGCACCTTTAAATAAAACACAATGAAAGTCATTTTTGTGAAATGTCTTAGCCCTCTAACGCTTCGGTGTATGGGTCTTTTTGATCCTTTCTTTAAAAAAATTAAAAAGAACTAAATTTCACCGGAAATGTAGTGAGCTGAACAAAATAAAATTGTAGTTTTTTATTATTGTTTTCAATATTAATATACGAAAGAAACTTTTTTGTCGACATTGTGGGACAGTCAGTAAAGTTCCGAACTCAATTTGAGCGTCAGAAATCATTCAAAACTTTATGGGTTAATTTCGTGCTTATTAAAAATTAGTACTAAAATATCCAATATAACCGGATTCAATGAGGGTATTTTGTATTAAAAATATGTCTTAAGTAAAATTTCACCATAAGTCATCATAAAGTAATATGTAGATGTATCAGAGAAAATTTTGGTATTTAAGAAAACATTTTTCATTTCAGACCGCTTTTTCGCCACTGAAGGAGAGTTTTTTGACCTTTTTTAAAGAAAGGTAAAGATTAAAAGATTTCCTATTTCCGATTCACTGTAAAAATCTGGAAAAAGGGAGGAAATTAACTCGCCCAAAAATTAGTGTTAGATGTTAACTTTCCAAACGCCGATACACGTACATATATATTTTTTGGGCTCTCTATCAGAATCAGTCATTACACTACGTCTTGACGAGCAAATAACAATGAACAAAACGTCGGCAGATCTGTTAACAAATATTTGTTAAGGTCTTTGTTGTGGAGAGTACGTACAATGTTTATGTTAGACCTTGCTATAATATTTTTAGGTAGCGCGGCAGAGATAGCAATCATTTTTTGTTTGTTGTCTCTTTTTTTCGTATTGGAAACAATGCTTGTTGTTAAGACATCGTTGTTTTAACAATTGTTATAATAACAACGTTGTCATAACAATAAACAATAACAAAATAGTAGCAACAGCGATCCAGACATGACAAATTCTTGTGCTAACAATTGTTATAACTAATAATTTGCTCGTCAAGACGTCCTGTTAGAGCTTTGTCATTAAAAAAGAGAATTGATTTTGTTATTGAGTGTAATAGGACCACCTTGTTGGCTATGCTTTGGGTCAATAAATTGGCGCTATGCATTAATTAATAATAATTTCCACTTGAGTTGAAATAGAAAAATTTACTAAATTCATATCTTTAAATACTTTTATTTGTTTTTTTTTTTAATTCAATGTCATGTTGAAATAAAAAATTAAATAATTTTATAATCCATTAGATGTAACCAGAGCATGTCAGAGATACACGTCAAAACAAATAACAGAATTTATTAAATAAAATATTTTTAAAACATTTTCAAACTAAAATTTTTGCCGACTGAAATACACAGCCACAAACACACACACACAGTCACGCCAAAAGTATCTTCTTTATTTATCAATTAATCAAGTATTTACAAAATATTAAATTTTTGTTGTTGCCGACGTTCTTAAATAAAAAAGACAAAACCAGATGATGTCATCAATTGCGTCATCAGTGCCGCCTAGTTGACATTGCCGGTATGTGGTTTTAAAATAAAAATAAACCTTTTTGTGTTGTTTCTCTTGTTGTTGTAGCACATTTTATTTATTTATTTACATATTTCCATACACAAGTTAAAGCAACTTTAAAAAATATTTTTTTTTATTTATAAAAAATATTTTTATTTTTATTGTGTTCTAAATATTTGTCCGTGTGATTGTTTGTCTGTCTAGTGTTCTGCTGTTCTGCTATTCTTGCTGATCTTTTACATTTATCTAAGTGATGTCATAAAGCAACAACAACAACAAATTGTTGTTTGTTTTTGCTTTGTAAAACAAAGTTATTTACAACTTTTAAAATGTTAAATAGTAAATATGAATGGAAATTAACAATTCAAGTACAAGTTCTTTATGACTGCTTTATGTGCTTATTTTATGTTTTAACCTTTTTTTTCAAGTAAAACCTTATTTTGTTGATTTTAAAGTGTTATTCATCTGATAAAAATAAATCAACAAATTCTGCTGGTGGCATTGCAAGATTAGACACGTGTGCAACAATCATATTTTATTTGGTTTTATGTGTATTGTAAACTTAAGTTATTATATTTTTAAGAAAGGGTCGCAAAAGACCCACACAGTGAAGCGTTAGAGGGTTAACATGTTCCACAAAAATATTGCTCATGGTGTTTTACGTAAAACTGCTAAGCACACCTTTTATCTTAAACGTAAGGATTACAAGATTTAATATGCCGATTCACTATGACAAAGTGCAAAAGAGGAGGAACTTAACTTCCCCTAAAATGAATCCCAGATATAAAGTTTGAATACATAGATGCACGTATATTTTTTTCGGCACTCCCTACCAGAATCAGTCGTTAGAACTTTGTAAACTTTTTTTGTGTTGTGCAGCGTTTTCAGTTGCTGGCTGGAAACGCAATTGAATCTCGGGGGCAATATATTATTGCACCCATAAGACTTGATATCGAATAGCAGCGATAACTTCAGAAAATTGCTAGCACCACCAAATTCAGCGTAATCGTATTAGCTGCACCACTGGGGGCGCAGATCGTTAAGAAAAGTTCTTTCAATTAATAACCAAAAATCTAATCTAATCATAACTTAATTTTTATTAAAAAAATGTACTTGAAATAAATATTTGCCATAAAATGAGAAAATAGAATGTGGCCACAATAAAAAATTATTGCCTAACAAACACTTTCATTTCCTTTGGAATGCAAAAAAAGCACACAATCACTAAAGTACACACATCATTGTAAAATTCAGGAAAACTTTCGTGTCAGTCATTAAAATAGGAAAACACCCATCAAATTGCTTTTACAAATTTATTTAAATACTTTCCAGTAGTTAAAACTTAAGCTGTCAAAACATGACAGTTTAAATGTATATTTTGGAAATATATATTTTGGGAGGTCTTCTTGTTAGCAAAAATGAAACTTGACAGTTTTATTTCATTTTGAAATAAGAAAACTGATCATGTGACAATAGTGAAATCTATTGTGTAAGAAAAATTCTGTATTAAATAATTTCATCTGCACAAGTTGAGTTATTTAAATTTACATTTACGCATTTCTTTTCAATAGCGGAGTTCAGTGTTTTATGCAAATGGTCTTGCGAAAGTGCAAATGCAAAATATCATGTTTTTTTTTTATAAAATCTTGTGCATTTTGTTCCTGTATTTCATAAAAAATGCTACCATACTTTGCATTTGCAGTTCGCAAGATTATTTGCATCAAACACTGAACTCCGCTAATATAATTTTACCATTTTTAAAATTTCATTTCTGCACTGTTTATTTGTATAATTACTGTGTCTGCTTTAATTTCAATATTATTTTTTTAATTATTTATTTACAATTGGTGCATGTATTGTTTAATAACTTTTATATTCGATATAATAATGTCTAAACATTAAGAAGTGAAAAAAAGAAAATAAAATGTGCGTAACGAAACAGATGAATCTGTTGCATTTTTAATTTTTATTGTTTATTTTACGCACATTCACCCACTGCCATGATTATTGGGGTGGTGATAAATTAATTTATGTTCATTTCGTTTATTTTTCTACCACTCTTCCACTCTTTTGCTCTCTTTTCCCGCGACTGCAGTAGGACAACAATTAACACAGTTTTTATTGAAATGTGGGTGCATATTTTTTTTACTCAGTTTGACCGAAATTGTCTCTTTGTTTGAGTTTCACATGTCTGGTGTTTTAATAAAAAAATAATGATAAAAAAATGAACAAAGCTAATTTTTTTTTTACAGATTTTTCCGATAAATTAATATTGAAATTTTGCAGTTGCCCAGATTCCTGTTCTCAAAATTTTTATATTTCTTGTTTTTTTTGCACCATTTTTGAACACCAATGCTGTGTGTCTTAATTGTTTTAAATTAATTTTTTTTGTTTTAGTTGTTTATTGGGATCTGCTGGCTGATACTGTGTTTTATTTTTTGTCCATATAAAACATTTAATTGGTTTCTGAAAAGAAAATCAATTTTAATTCAAATGCATCAACTATAATTATGAATGAACTTAATTATTTTTTGAAATGAACTCTTTTAAATTCTTTTTGGCCTATATGTACACCGTTTCTGGTAAAGTGCAAATTTATCCATTGTGTCCGTTTACAAATTCTTCAATGCCCTTAAAATGGGAAAGTATTGCATACAATTTTAGAAAATTTCAACCCACTATATCGTCGCTGAATGGGATTTTTCCCCTCATTTAAGAAAGGTGCAAAAAGACCCATACCGCGAAGAGTGAGAGGGTTAAAATCTTCTACAAAAATGTTCCTCGTGGAACGGTGAGAACATCTTATACTTTAAAGGTAAGACTTAAAATATTTCCTATGCCAAAATAGTTATACTATTTATATGCAAAAGGCTGACAATTTAATTCGCCCTAAAATGAATCCCGGATGTAAACTTTGAAAACGCCGATACGAAATTTTGATGCCCTCTACCAGAACCTTGTAATTAAAAAAAAATGATTTTGCTGTCCAGTGTTATTAACAGCTTCTCAATTAGGGTTTACAAATAATCGCAGATTGTTGTAATCGCGATTACGATTAAAATATATGCGATTAATCGCTATTATCGGTTAATCGGCTAATTGCCCTTCTTTATAAACCTCCTAAGCAAACATATCCTGTAGATATACGGTTTGGGATTTCCCGGACTTTTGCACTTCCCGGGAAACGGGAATGAAAAAATCACGTTTCTGGGAATTCCCGGGAAAAGTTAATTTTCTAAATTAAATAGATTTATTAAATGAAAATTGGCGAAATTTCGATTGTTTTATTTATGTAAGCATTCTTTTTTGAAATAAAAGTTAATATAAAAGCAATTCTAAAACCAATTTTTAAGCATTTTTTAGTGAATTCAAACAAATAGAGTTTATAGCTATTATACAGTATGAGATTCTATAAAGACTAATTGACGATTATATCGCAATTAGTTAAACATTTTATTTTAGGGCCTCCAAATCATTTTATAAAGAACTTGCCGTAATGTTTCTTTCAGGACTCTTATCGTTAAGTACAAGCAAGTTACAGTAGTATATTCAGATGAGCTGAATTTTACATATCCTGAGCCGCAGTCTCTCTAAATGTCTTTGATTATTAATTTTATTTATCTTAAAACATCTCCTTCAGGGTTTCAGTAATTGCGTCGACTTATAATAAATTAAAGTAGTGTCAACTCAAAGTTTTTACAGCTTCTATGAGCTTAAAATTTCTACTATACTGTCCAAAATTTGTTCACTAATTCTGCAGAAAATCACTCAAAGTTCGTCGAATTATTTACTTTAGGAAACGATTAGACAGCACTGTAATCATTAATACTTATACAAAGTATTTCACTTTGCTCTGTTATAGTGATTAAATGACATTTATTACCAAATTCATCTTGCATGTACTTTTCGAGTCAAGCAAAAATTTTTCTCGGCTTAAGAGAACTGGTATGACTTCAATTTCATGCAATTTTTATGAAGTTTCTGTATAAGTTTGAACTGTTCACATTTTTGTTTTATATTAAAAACATTTTATGGACATTTTACTGCCTACTTAACGATGTCGAAGGAATTCTTTCTTTCTTACAGTTACATTTGAAACAAGGACAAAATTTTAGAATTTGTTTTTGTTTCAAATGAAATTGTAAGAATGAAAAATGTCCTTCGACATCGATAAACAGGGTATTAGTATTTAAACAGACGATGAAAAACATAGTAACCTTAAAACAGAAATTAAACAATTTCATCGTGTAAATTTAGTCGTACAGTCTGTCAAACGAACTTTTATAATATATAAAAAAACATTGAATACATTTTGATATTAAAGAGAAACAGGATTATTATAATACAAATTTCTTATATGCATCAAAACAAATTTGGCGGTCACTTACGCCATTTTATAAATATGTTTGTCAAAAAAGTTCATATATTTATGAAAGAACGTGTACTTTTAATTTCCCGTTTCCCGGGAAATTTTCAAGATTTTCCCGGGAAAACGGGAAATTAAAAGTAGACTTTAGCCCGGGCGGGGAATCCCCGATTCCCAAACCCTATGTAGATATTCACCAGAAACATTCTTCAACATGGGCAGAAGTACCATCTGTGCCTGGTGATTTGTACCGCTCAAAGGTATTTACTGCCCAGGTTGCTTTTTCCAATGACACTATATTGTATATTCCGTCACCCACATATTTGTGTTCCCGACGTGGAATCAATAATCTCCACCGCCGTTGGAGTACTTTCTACTTCTGTACAGCTGTATTGACGGAAAAACGGCGGACGAAAAACGAACTATTTTATTTTAATTTTGAAAGCCGATTAAGAAAAAAAAACTTTGCAATAGAAATAGAAGAAAGGTCAGTAATAATAATTAATAAATTTTTATTCGAATGAAAAGCTTAGTCTCAAAACAGAAATCAACAGAGATGTGAAAACTAAACACCTCTGCAGCGTCTTTTTTCTAGTGTTACAATTTTAACAATTTTGTTTTACACACATTTTTTACATTTATCAAAAATAAAGAAGCCCTTTAATGAAGTTCTATGCACAACAACGGCAAAATAAATCACATTTTTCCTACAACAGTCTTGAAGCCTTTTGTTTCTTATTAATATTTGTATCCAGATACGCATTCATCTTAAGATTTTGATTGGTGGGAAGCTGAATAATATTTTTAAAACTTTCCTTTAGCAACGCAACTGAAATTACAAATAGTTTTGGAGTGAAAATACTTCTTTTTTTTTTACAGATATTAATCATTTTTATGGATCTTCATTAAATATTCCAAGTGATTATAGAATTTTATGAATTTTGAAATACGAATATTCTGTATTGGTACATGCCTTTGAATTTTAAATGTGTTCTTCGTTCTCATTAAATATTCGTTAACATTTTGCATTAAAATTTAAGTGTATTTTTCCAACTAATAAATCAGTTTCTCTTTTAATGTGTCTGGTGATATTTTAAAAGTTTTCTTTAAAGTCCTTTAGCTTGGAAAATAATTTAGTTAATAATTTATATTTTAATGGCAATTTTTATAGTGACTTCCATAAAAATTATGGAGACGTTTTTTTTTGTAATGTATTTCTTAATTAAAATTTAAAATTTTTATTTGTAGGGCAATATGTTGTAACTACAAACAAGATGTGTTACAAATCTTTTTTTCCTTTTTTATTTTCTGCTAACAAGGATACAAATGTATTTAAATATTTCAGCCACGTACTACTTGGTCCTTTATAAGATTTACTTTTGTATAATTTAAAAAGTGCAGAAATGGCATAAAATAAAAATAACAATTTATGAAACTGTATAAAAGAAAAAAAATCCTTTTAATTTTTTAAGCACTTAATTTAACAGAAATTACAACTCAGAATAAAAGCGAAATAAATATTACAGACATCGTCAGATATGAAGTATTTAATGTCATGAAATTAGTGAGAGCAAACGAATAAACTACAAAATGTCAGTATAATTAAGACAATAATGAAAAAAATTAAAAATAAAATCATTATTAATGCGTCGTATCCTTTCTGCATAAAATAAAGAATGTGCCAAGGCATTCTAAATAATAAATGTCATCAACGAAATTATCATGATACTTTTATGAATAGGCTCCTTTTTAGCAAGATTTTTTTTTGTTCTTCCACTTCTTAACTAAAACATTTATTTTTTGTATGAACTGTGGCAAAAAATTAATTTTAAGATCAAAGTTGTAAGTGTTTTTTTAACATCTTATGTAAACTTATTCTTGTGTGTTTCGAATGAGCTCATGCAGAGCCATAGAGCCAAGTTGATTTCATGATTGAACGCCGACTTCGAAAAGATCTACAACTACGGTGACCAACCGTTTACCATTATAGTGAATATGTCATTCACTCCCTAGAGGGAAGAGGACTTGTCACAAGTCAAGTAAAGTGACTGGTTCCCAAGGACTAGCAAGCAGGCGCGGATCCAGCTTGTGCTTTTGGCGCGGGGAACTTTCAACTGAATCATGGTATTTTGCAAAATTTCTTTTAGAAACTCAATAGAAATTGGTTATATTTTATTCGTTATTCGTTATTGGGGCCAAGTTTTCGATATGCATATGGCCCTAGAGGCTCGTTTCCGCAGACAATGTAATCGTCGACGAAAACGAAACGAAAACGTAATTCCATACATCAAACGAAATTTTTGTTTAATTTTATAAAAACAGTCAGTGCGAGAAAATGAGAAGCGAAGCCTTGAGAGATGTCGACAATGACACGTGAGTAGTTTACCGAATTATTAGATTTTTGCTTCAGTTAATGCACATCTCTTCTAATTTCTAATTTGCGATCGATTACGCCACTCATCTATCTTATATTTATAGACGTTCGACTTCATTGTCATTCATTTAATCATAAATACAGATTTTTATGTATTCTTCACCATGATTTTAAAATTTTACAAATTGCTACAATCTGAAATCAAATCAATTGATTCAAGGATCTTAGAAATGCACAACAATTATTGCATATAAAATAGCCTGCCTGCCGACTGCAGCATGCAAATTAAAACATCTTTAAAAAAATCGTTTTTAATCAAAAAGGTTTTCCCTCTGGATTATTGCAAAATTATCTTCATGAATGTAAACCGTTTAAAAACAAGAGAAAAGAAACAAACAAAAAAGTAGATGGCATAATTGTCATACATATAAATTTTCATGTTTATTAAATTAAATTGTGCAGCACAACTCGTACATTTCCGTTCGTTCTTTCATTTTTGTGAATTAAGCAAAAAAACCAAAATGTTACAGTTTAGAAAAGGTCTGGTTACAAATGCAAAGTGACATGTTTATTTTTCAAAGGAGATTTGTCTGGTTTCAAATAGACTTTAGACAAATACACTGCATACAAAACCAACGACAAACAAGGAAGAAACAATAAAAATAAGCATTAAAGGACATGCTACAGGATTTATGCAGATTAATTTGCATTCATTCTTACAAAAGGAAATTTTACGCTCATCCTGTGTGCGAGTGTATCTGTCTGTCTGTCTGTCTATCTGTCTGTCTGTCTGTCTGTCTCTTACACTTTAAAAGCTTTACTGCTTTAAGCCGTTGTTGCTGATAAACGTGAATTTTGTATGCAAAAAATATTTATTTCACATCCAAAGAAATAATTCTATTTAAATGTTTTGTGTTTGAGCACCACAATTTATTAAAATTCTATTTTATTCTATTTTCTTATTATTTCTAGTCAGATTCTACAAAGTATTTAAGTTTTTTGTTTGTTGTATTTCATGATCTGTAATGTAAATATTTGAATTGGAATGTGGAGGCAATAAAAGCTGAAATGAAAACTATTAATTTATAGTTTTCTGTGGTTGAACACAAATACGAGTAACATTTGTTCGAATTGTGGTTTTATAACATGAGTTACGAATTTGTTGTTATGAAATGAATTTGTTTTGTTTTCATTTCTTTTTTTTTAACTTATCAAATGACAAATAGATGGAACTTTAAGCAGTCATATTTGTATTGATATAAGAAACATCTGTTTAAATTTTCTTTTGCAATTATTAGTTCAGTATTTAAATATGAAATATTTATATTTTCTTTTCATTATTCTTGGTAAATTATATAATGGCTGTGTTTGCGTCAGCTGTACAGGAAAAAAATTGTTTTTGTTTGTTTTCGCAAAATTTTTGAAAATCGTTTCATCGACAAAAAGTCAGTCCCCACGAATTTTTTCAGATTTTTGTACCCCTACTTTCCGAGTTAAGGGGTCCTCAATGTCGAAAAAGTCAATATTTTATTTTTAATGAATATTTTCAAAAGCTTGTAGCAGCCCAGGCATACATCTTAGCAAAAAAAAAAAACATTACAAACTTTTCTGTTCCAAGTCTTTCAAGGACTATGAAACTTTTTTTTAAAACAAATTTTCGCCACGTTTTGCATATTTTACAAAACCGCCAACTTCTCTTTTTTTTTTTTTTTGGTAACAAAGAGATGTTGGAGGACTCTTTAAATTTTTGCTAAAATATTATTGTACATGTTCCACCACGTGCGACAGAGCATCTAAAAATTTCCGGATGTGCCGCTCACTAGGAGGAGAGTTATCTTGAATAAAGTAGAAAGCTCCAATGTTTCTTTCTGCTTTTTTTTTTAGAAATTTTCAAGCGCTTGTAGCTATCTAGGAACACATGTGCCATAATATTTTAGCTAAAATTAAAAGGGTACAACATCTTCATTTTCAAAAAATGAAGTTAAGCGGTTTCGGAATAACTGCAAAACGTAACGAAAATTTGTTTTGAAAAAAGTTTTAAAAATCCTTGGAAGACTTGCAATAAAAAAGCTCCCAGTAATTTTTTGCTAGGATGTATGCTTGGGATGCTATAAGCTTTTGAAAATATCCATAAAAAAAATTAAATATTGACTTTTTCGACATTGAAGAGGCCATAAATCGGAAACTAGGCACACAAAAAATCTGAAAAAATTCGTGCGAACTGACTTTTTGCCGAGGACACGATTTCCAAAGTTTGAACAAAAAAAATATACATATATATACAAAAAAAATTATTTTTTCGGTACACTTGATGCAAACATAGCCAATAAAAATAGGTTTGATAATTCTTTTTTTTTAGTCGAAAGCTATTAAGCCAGACTTGATTAAGTTCTTTAATATAAACATTTTCTATGAAGAAAGTTGCACAAGTAAACAGTCAGCGCTATCGAGAATAAAGTAGCACGATAAAAATGCTTAAGCTCAAAAGTTAGAAAAAAAGCTGAAAAAGTGCTTTCTAAAATAATTTTAGTGAGTATAGAGCAGCATCGCTCATACTGGCACCAGAGTTCCGAACATTATTCGGCTCGTATATGTATACAGCCGAATGAAAACCAATGTTCTCACTAAAGAGTAAAAAATAAATAACAACTTCATGCAGTTGTATAAAAGCTTGTTGTTTTTCTTTTTAATAGGCACACAGTGGAATACTACTAACACATACTCATAAGCAGTGATGCCAACTTTTGGAACCCAAAACGCGCAAAAATTTTTCAAAAAGGGGTTAAAAAGGGCTAAATTGAAAAAAGACAAGTATAAAGCAATATCCAGAAAAATATTTTGAAAAAGCGCAAAAAAGGGCTAACTTTAGAGCACATTTGAATTTTTGAACCAACTTAAAATCACATCCAATTTTTAAAAATATAGAACATTGTTCTAGACTCTTCTTCTTATTATTACTGGTACAGCGAACTAACAAAAGAAAATGAGTAAAAACGATGTTAGCATCTTAATTCACAAGTCGGTATGCTAGAATAAAAGAAGAACAAGTTCGCAAAAACGAAAAATGTACCCATATTGACCAAAAAGTAAAAAGGGGCTCAAAGGGCCAAAAGATAATTGTAAAAAGTGCTAAATTTGCGCGTTATTTTGTTTCGGGCTAGACATTTTTTTTTCGCGTTTTGAGTAACTAAAAACGGGCTAAATTTAGCCCGAAAAGGGCTCAGTTGGCATCCCTGCTCATAAGCAATAATACTAAATTAAAAACTCATTTCTCTCGATGGCCAG
Source organism: Panzeria rudis (assembly GCA_956483635.1). Taxonomy (NCBI): domain Eukaryota; kingdom Metazoa; phylum Arthropoda; class Insecta; order Diptera; family Tachinidae; genus Panzeria; species Panzeria rudis. The sequence continues at coordinate 199,605,196 of OY101448.1, forward strand.
CACTGGTATAGAGTATAAAGACGTCATAACGGATTTAAGACCTTAAATTTCCTCATAACTTAATGGAAAGAGAAAATATTATTTTCTCTTTCCATTAAATCTCGTAAGTCTTACGTTAAAGGTATAAAAAACCACGAGAAATATTTTTGTCGAGCATTTTAACAGTCTAACTCTTCATCAAATTCTGATGCAAGAACACCTCCCTCGACACATCTGCTTAAATTTTCGGCGTGGACATTAGCCACACACACAACATATAATACAGCTTTAAGTAATTCATGATACAAATAAGTTAATTCAATTTGTTGAGGTCTCTCTTCTTTTAGTCTTATGGCTATCCTACAACAACACCAAATCAAAGCAGAGAAAAAATGTATTGTTGTAGCTTCGAAAATATTGAACCGATTTTAATGCAATAGATATTGTGCATATCTGTTGTCAACATCTTAAAATTTGTATAAACAGGAAAAAACCGTCTGTATAATATGAGCGTAAAGTCTAAGACAAAAAGCGTTTTGCCTATTAATTCTATAGCTTTTTAGCGGAATTGATTTTTAATGGAATTCTTAGATGAAATTTAAAAAAATCACATAATCAATATTGCTCTCTTATAAGAGTTAAAAAACCTGTTCGATTATGTGAATTTATTTAAGCTCTGTATTATGTTTTTTATTCCTTTACACTTGTAATTTTCAAATAGTCATGTTTTTTATGGTTATCGTAATAAAATAAGAAGCTTTTTTTCTGTTCAAATAAATGTCAAGGTTAGACAGCTTTATTTGCAAACGCATTTAAATGTCTATTTTTATATCTTCAGAGATTTTTAATGATTTTTAATTATTAATGAGAAATTCGTTCAAATAACGAATTGTTAATAACATGTCGTCTGACAAGGAGCTTTATGCCATTTATGGTCTGTTCATTTCATCTATAATCATTTTTTAAGTGATTCTTTCATCACTTTATTTTCGTCTAATCTTTTGCATACAAATTTTAAAAATATTTCCCAGTTCGCTGAATGCATGCAAATTATTAAAAAAAAAAGAATGATCTTTAACAAAAATAGTCAAAAATTATTTTTGAAAAAATGATTCATTCTTAACAATGAAATAGAAATATTTGAAAAATATATTTCCTAAAACGTCTATAATTAATTGTTAAAAATAAAGAAGATTAATGTAGACATTTTAATGAAAAAATACTTTTTGTTGTCTGTATACATTTTTAAATTTGCGGTTGGAAATAAATGAAATAAAAAAAATAAATGAGTAAAAAATTGCCATAAAAACTCAAAACACAGAAATTATCAATAAATAAATGCAAATAAAAAGATTTAATGATTTACATAAATAATTTTTTTGCCATTTCAAAATAAAATGTTTGCTGTTCAGAATTTGAATAACGGTTACATGGAATTTTGTTTTGTTATACATAGTACATTATAAGTGTAATAAAATATAGAAAGGTCCTAAATCGTTTTTTTCAAAATCTGGGATTTTTTTGCATATTTCGATAGATTAGAGGTTCATCAATCGAAATGTGCAAAAAATCGATTTGAAAAATAAAATGAGTTAGGGCCTTTCTATATATAACGTAACGATGCGTATGTATAAATTTTTTGTATAACTAAGTTTGAGAAAATGGGAATGTTTAATAATTTCACAGTAATAGATGAAACTCTCAATTTGAATTTCTCAATATTTAATATATTACCGACTCTAAATGAACATATTTTTATAAACTTGAGAATATGAATATTGAAATTGAAACCTTTTCATTTGAAAAGTTTGGTAAACATCTGTTATCTGCTTTGTTTTTTCTCATATCTCTCATTCTCCTCCAAATGTTCAAAAGTTAAAGATTTCCTTTAAAAGAATTCCTTCCGTTTACATGACTTCATCAAATAAAAATTATCATTTATAGCGGCATTTGCTAACGTACAGTAGTTACTTTTTCCCTTTAATGATTTCTGCCGTGGCTGTTAATTCCCAGTAAAAGAAATGAATGGGATCAAACTTTTTTTTGTTTTCGCAGCAAAAGCACAGAAACTTTTCATGCTTTTATTTTTTTTTTAAATTTATTAAAATTTCAGCAGTATTTACTTTAGTGTTTTTAAATGTCCCATCTAAAGCACTCTGGCGTATTTCCGTTTATTTGCATTTTTAGTTGAAGTTTTTTGAACTATTAAAAATAACTTTTGTTGCACTCTATATTTTAAAGGCGGAACATAAAGAGTTAAATAGTTTTGCTACAAATATGTATGGGAGTGTGTCATACAAAAAGCTATTAAAGCACTTGAGGTATAAACATCAAGATGTCTACACAGTGAAACATTCCGCAGGAAAGCGTTCAAAAGTTCATAACTTTTGATAGAACTAAAATTTCTTTATAGAGTTTTTTCTGTTGGATAGGTGGTAGTGTTGACTTCATTGGAAGTTTGGCATGATTCTCCGGCTATCTAATAGAGCAAATCGTTAAAGATATGCCATACTTTTTATCTAGGGCTATCCACGGTATGATAAAACTTTTTCAAAATTGAATGATGCAACTAAATCTGTAAATGTCCTGCAGCCAAAATTAAACTTTTTAATTTTTTTTTTGCAGATATTGAGTTGCCATTACAAAAAGGTTAATCTCTTTTATCTTTTTTAATTGCACCTTAAGACTATTGTAGTGTGCTCGAACGATTTAATTAACTTCAAAATCTTTCTTGTTTTATTTCTTACTTTTATTTCCCTTTAGCTTTAGTTCGAACAAAAAATAAAATTGTCAGTTGCATCATGCAATTTTTGCTGAATATTTTTTGTGTACAAGTTTCTAGCTCGAGGGCATTGTTTTCTAGTACTTTTAGTTGTGTGGTGCAAAAATACATAAATTTACATTCAAAACTATTGCTCTGGTATGAAATTGAAATTTAAATTGTTTATAATTTGCAATAGTTTTATTTGGAATTCTTCGTGGCACTTCTGTTAAGGGACACAATTGAATTTGCAATTGGAAGGAAATCAATTATTTTAATTTTGCAGAGTGTATTTATTTATTAAATTTAAACAAGTTAAAAATTAATGAGTTTTGTGGTAATTTTAAGTAAAAGTAAAGCTTGAATTAACAGTAAGCACCCAGGAAAAATTTTGATGGCAAAGTAATGGGTTAAAATGTTAAAAAACATACCCTTCACTACTTCTACTTTGGCATTTTAACCAATTACTTTAACATGGCGATGTCATTGGAGGCAAGTACTTACCACATTTGATTACAAATAACAAGTTATAAATTTCAATATTTAGAAGGCATTGAATACACAAAACACAATAAAAATTAAATGTCTCTGCTAAGCACTGAACTTATGCTGTTTTCAGTTATTGTGCTATATTATTCCAAGTGTTTTACTCACTAGGCTACTGCACAACTATTTTATTACGGGCTTAACACTTGTTTTCACAAACATGACCACAATTAAAAATATATATATTTTGCTTTCCCAGGGGTTGAACTCTTTATCATCTGTGTGATAAGCAGATACACTACTACTCTGCCAATAAGAGAATAAATGGCTTGTTTAATTACTAGTAAGTAATTGTTCAGCTACTGTAAAGTCATTCTGAAGGTATGTAGTTTGTGGTTGAAAAGTATGTTGTTCGGTAATGACAACTCATTACCAAGTTTTTGCTGGGCAGTTGTTCTCAATAAACTTTTGATATTTAAAGTTTTTTTTAAATATCTTTCTAAATCGATTTTTTTATTAATTACTTTAAAAAGAAAAAAAATTTTTTGTATGCTGTAATAGGAAACCCTTTTCAATACTTTATATTTATTTAGTTTGTATCTCTGCTTAAACGTTAAAACCAAAAAACATCTTCTCAGTTTGCTAAGGATTCTTTGTTGCAAATAAATATCTATCTCAATGTTTGCCTCATTAAAATTATTTACTTTGCAGCTTCATTGACTTTTGTAAATTTAATCTTCTATTACGAAGAACAACAAACATACAAAGAAAAATAAAATAAAACATTAAATACAACATAAGTACGAGTAGTTTCATTATCACAGCAAATGGAATTATAAAAATACAAGTATTTTTCACGGAATGCAATTCAAGTTTTGCTTCAGGTTGAGATAAAAAAGGGCGGAAGAAGAATTATACAGTGTCTGCTAAACTTCTGATAAATAAATTATAAAAGTATTTCTAGTACGTAAAATTTCCACGTTGCACCAATGAAACATGTCATGTGTTTTTTAATAACTTTTCAGTAGAGCGGAAGAACTCATTTAATTTTTTTAATTCGCAACAATTATTAATATCTAGCGAAATTTTGACGAATATTAATGAGAAAAATTTTTTCTTTAGAGTGTTTGTGCACGTAAACAAGTTTTTAGTCAGAAAAAAAAACAAGTCGGAAATGCTTCAGTGAGTAGAGTGAGTAGAGTATATAAATATATGTAATTGTGTTAAAATCTGAAGGACATTTTATCGTACACCAGCTGATTTTTAAACATATACTTTAGGAACGTAGTTCATTCTGGAACGGTATGCACTACAATTCTTTGAATAGCATTTTAAATAACATTTTAAACAACATTTTAAACAAAAAAAAAAACAAGCATGGAATTCAGACGGCATTAAAGGAACGAATGAGGTTGCGAGTTGATGCTGCACAACAAATATCTGGGTCTGCGAACGATGGCAATGCCTTTCTTTTCCAACCCTGCACTTATTGCCGATATAGCAGATGTTAATGAAGAACTTATAGATCACTTTCGAATTATTCTTCTGATAATAAATAAGATGTGGCCAGAAAATTTATACTGTGAAGTTTAAAAAATTTGCGTGGGATATGGCTGAGCTATTTGTTAAAAAAATATATCGTACTTCATGCAGCAGTACCTCTTATTGGTATGCTCTCGTAGGAAGCAGAGGAAGCACTTAAGAAAGATTACATGCAGTAGAGATTATTGTTTTCCAAGAAGTGCAATAAAATTTCAACAAATACTGATGTTTGAAGTAGCATAAGATGTCAACCTTATAAACATCTTTTAGAGCTAGATGATGTAGTTAAAGAAATGTTAGCTAAAGACTGATTTTGTTTATACTTAAACAATGGCGGTTGGTGTGGTTTATGTTGATGAAACTTCGCATGCTTTTTTTTTTTGTTTATTTTAGAAAGTGTATGTACCAAATTTGAAGACTATTTTTTGGATAGGAACAATTTTATGCGAAAAAATTGATTTGGGTGGTATGGGAGGTAGGCGATGGTCGTGGCTGACATTGATGAAACTTAGCATGCATATTTTGCATATTCTAGAAGGTGTACGTATAAAATTTTAAGGCTTTTGCTGCGGTAGGGTAAAAATTTTGTGAGAAACAATCGATTTGGATTGTATGGGGGGTGGGCAATTGGCGATTTACGTGGCCGATTTTGATGATATTAAATTGTTTTCTTGATTTAATCAATATAATGCTGGGTGCAAATTTTCAATTATCTGGGGCAACTCCTTATATATTTTGCACAAAAATGTATGAAGCCATCTCTCATCGCACAGAGGGATATTAAGTTGTTTAACAAACGAATATTGCAAAGTATTGCTCGTGTTACTTTTAGTTTAAAACTCACCTTTGATTGATTTTCATATATATGCCACTCAGTATTCAGTCGTAAATCTGCAAAATATAAAAATAAATTATAAAAAATATGTTTTCTTATCATCAACTACTTGAAATAAATTATTCATTAAAAAATATTATTGCAAAAGGCAAAAAATATAAAGCGACACAAAAAAAAACAAAAACAACCAAAAAATCCTAAAAGACTACGCCTTAAAATTTATAAAAAGAATCATTAAATAAAGTATTTTTCAAAATAAAAATAACTAATGACCATTATTATGAGTATGATGGTGTTTAATAATTGTCGTTATTTTTAACGATTCCGCCAATTCTCCCCCAAACTAAATGTGACAATTTTTAAAACACTTCAGGAAAAAAATATGTTGTAACAAATACTGAAATTATTTTTTATTTAACATAAATGGCAATTGTAAAAAATTGTATACAAATAATTCTAAATTTATAACCTCTTTAACCACTTGATGGCGTCAAAAGTACCAAAATATTGTAGAAAAAATAGAATGAAAAGTTGAAATTTTGTTGACTCAAGTGTACTCACTCGTATGAATTCTAGTCACATAAAAATCAAAATATTCTAAACAAAATATCCATTTATTGTCGATAATTTGTTGTATTTATTAACTTTTGATTCTTTGTCAGTTTATTTTTTGTTTGTATATTAAGCTAAAATTGTTTGCACAATACAGAAATATTACCAATTAATAATATACAATATTATTTTTTTTTCGCTAAAAAGAGGTGTGAATTAAAAGTCAATAGGCCTTTTGATAAAATATGTACAATACTTTTAATTAACAACCTCTCGATTTGTTTGATAAACAATAATGTCTTTGTGAATGTTTAAAATATGTTTTATTTTTATATCCTTCACCGCAGGCGGAAATAGTACAAATACACCCGGTGTCAAAAGTAAATCAACACCAGTGATTTTTTTCTTTGCTTTCGTACGAGAATGAAATACATAGCAGGGAAATAATTTGTTATTTCACTGTTTCGACTATTTTCATGACTCCTTTCCGTTGCAAGCCCATAAGTTCGAAGCCTATAAGTTCGATCAATAAGCTCAAACGTCCAATTAAATATAGCTTTTAAAAGCTTTCGTATTCATTTTATAAAATTAACAAGCTCGGTTAGTATTAAATACCCATCTCTGACAATCACTGTTCGTCACTTTTTTTAAATTTCTTTTGCCTAACCTTTGGTTCGTTCATTTTTAGAATTCAACTGTCTTTGATAAATTTCATACTATCCTAGTCTACTATAAAATTTTTCCACCCTTTTCTGTAACTATTTTTTTCATCGGTTAAATAGTTGATATTTCTAGCCGTTGAATGTCATCAACAAGTATAAAAAAATCATATGTTGTTAAAAAAAAGTTAATAATTGTAATAAGGAGCAGTTCCCCCCCTTCGAAACGCTTCTTAGACAATTTTTAGTATAATTTATCAACTCCGTAACAAATCTTTAAAATCATTAAATCTGTAAAAACAGTAGAATTGCAATAGTTCGTAACCCGATAAATCGAAAATCGTGATAGTTCGTAGAAGACTAGCGTTCCCTTGAAAAATTTGGTTTTTCTAAATAAAATGAAAAACCCGGTTAATTCATATTTTTTATTTGAACCCCGTTAAACCGAAATATATGGGCTTGCATATTCTGAAAACCATTTCGTTTTGAAATTGTAAAATTTTAGAAAAGAATTTGACTAAAAATTTCACATATTGTAGCTTTTTAATTGGTTTTTATGTTTTAGATGTTTCAGATATTTTATTCGAACTTATCTTCGAATGCACTAAATTGTCCGATTAAAAGAACACTGTTTTTCGTTTTTGAAATTTCGCAACTTCAAAACGAAATGGTTTTCTAAACATGCCCGCTAGTTAAGTTGGAAACTCCTATAATTCGTAAAAAATTACTTGTCCCTTGCGACTTCGAATTATCGGAACTCTACTGTAGTTCTAAAGCTTCGGGAAAAGTGATTTTCGAACTAGTATAACTGAAATCAGGAAAAAAGTGAAAAGGATATTCAAAATTGCTTAACAATCGAAAGTTCTTATTTCGGCTCAAGTTCAATATTTGATTTAATGTAAATTCAAATTATTAAGAGCAAAATATTTAGAATATTTAATCAGACTAGCAAAACGTATCAGTACTGGTTCGATGGCCGCTGCAGCATCTCATTCAGCGTTTTTTGTTCATTTTTATCACTTGACACGGTGGATACACAGAAAAAAAAATTTTTCACTTCAAATACCAAATTCCCTGAATCAAATGTAAACTTGTTCAATTTAGGTCCTATAAAGAAATTTGTAAATTCAAACGCAAAAATCTGTAATTATTTGTTTGAAAAAAAATTCTGATTTTTTCAATAAACAAATTGTTTCAATCAAAAAATGTTTTAGAGAAATATAAAATATAAATCAAAGAATTTCATAATTTTATCAGGTTGCCAACATTGGCGGTAGGTAAATGAAATGAAATAATAAGTCAAACAAAATTATTTATCAAATTAAATAGAGACAATAATAAAGATTTAAAATCTGTTTCCAAAACATGTTTGTTTAAAAAAAAAGCTATCATAATTTTTTCTGTGTGCTACCGAGTAGGAACATGAACTATTTAAAAAATTCCTTTAATGAAATAGAATACGAGAGGTATTCATTGTATGTAAGTTGTTATATTCATTTTTCATTAAATCATCCTTTAGTTAGTACGAAGTTCCAGATCTCTGATTTTTTTTCAAACAAATTCAAACATTTCAAGTTCTTTTTATTTGCTTGCTGCTGATCACTCTGCTTACTGCGTATTCAATTTATTTTTGTTGTTACATACGTTTAAACTGTCCGTAGTCTCTTGTTGTCTGGAGTTTCGTACTAAAGAAAAGGTGATTTAAATGGAAATGAATACAAGAAGTTACGGACAATAAATATCTCTCGAATTATATTTCGTTAAAAAGTTTGTTAAACAGTTAATGTTCCTACTCATTAGTATCCTTCGGTTTGTACGACAACTAACTATAGATAGTTATAAATGCTATTTTCTTTACTCTTCAGCTATTTTTCTTTTTACAATACAAAACCTGATTAATATTTTTTATCATAATGCAATTATAGTTTTGAAATTTAAGATGCCTTCTTTGTAAGTGATCTACTTTGTTAAGAATTTAAATAATAATGTTCACTGCACAATTAAATTTAATCGAAACTAAAATCATAAAATATTTATTTCATTTTAAACAATTAGATTCCATTTATTTTATGAATTTTTTTATCTTTAACAGAAATTGGGTTAGATGTCAGAGAATGTCTGACATCGAATAATTTTGCACATATTTTTGCCGTTTGTTCTGCCTTTTCCACTCAAAAATGCCGCCATTGCGAAATTCGCTGGTAGCCGTAAAAACGATTTTCACAATTTAAAGAAAAAAAAAATAAAATAAATAAATAAATGAAATTTTAAAAGATGTGTAGTTTGGTTTTATGATAATTATGATTTGTTTGCATTTCTTAAGTACATTTATTTCAAACACAAGAGAATTGTGTAAAAAATGAAAAATAATAAACTAAAATCGAAGAGATAAAAAGCTTAAAAAAGAAAAACTTACAATACTCGCACTTATACTTCAGCCAAATATTTGTACAGTTTGAAGAAGTTACTTCTGTTGCAATTTGACTTAGGGGCTCTTCACATATTACGTAACGTTATTTTCAGGAGTTTTCAAACCCCCCCTTTGGAACGCTTTTTACAATATATTCAATATAAATTATCTACTCGGTAACAAATCCTTGCCCCCCCCCCCTGGAGCGTTACGTAATATGTGAACAGCCCCTTAAACAATACACGAAAATAAAATTTAAATTCAACTGCACACACAAGGCCATTTTATGTGCATCAAAACTTCCATAGAAACTATGATTTCTGACACTGCAACCAGTATTAAAGATGCTTATTTATGCATAATTTTTATAGTATTTCTTCTATTTATATTTCTTTTTGTTAAAAATGTGCATCTTTCAAATAGAAATGAGTTAAATAAAAAGATAAAATATGAAAAGAATTTTTAAATAAAAATAAATTGACAGAACTGGCAGCGGCTGGTAGAATTTGTGAGATAAATTGTACTTGATAATTTTTTGTTAGTTTTTATTTTAAGAAGGCTGTATTATTTGGCTATCTGATAAATGTTTTTGTTTTTTGGACTTTCTTTGCGCACAATTGTGCTTTTGGAGAAGTTTACTGAATAATTTCTACTTGAACTCATGACAGAGTATCTGAAATTAAACCAAAACTGAGTTATGAATTTTTAGTCGAATTGTATGGTTTTTATCCAAAGTTATTTAATTAGTTTGGGTTAAGTTCATTTTTAATTTAATCTTTCGATCAAATTATTTTTTTATTTAAGAAAGAAATTTCAAAGCATGAAATTTCAGGAATATTGAACATTCAGAGAAACAATTTTTTTTTTTAGATGTACGGAGGGTTGAACTGACAGCTGTTTCGTGACCTCCAAGTCTACTCGTCAGAGTCCTTTACCTACACTACCACTGACAGTGGCAACAACACTGTAGCGATCCTACTAATTTTAGTAAGCTCAATTAACAGAATGTTCGGAACTTCACTAACTGTCTTTTCTTGGAATGTTCAACTATTCTAAGCTTTTTCATTTCAGTCTTACCAGCGTGGAATATCTTCGATATTCTCAATGCTGGGATTTTCGCTACAGGGTTGTTGCCACTGTCAGTGGTAGTGTAGGTAAAGGACTCTGACGAGTAGCTGACGACAGCTGTCAGTTCAACCCTCCGTACATCCAAATTTTTCTTTGAATGTTCAATATTCACATGCTTTGAAATTTCTTTCTTAAATAAAAAAATAATTTGATCGAAAGATTAAATTAAAAATTAACTTAAGCCAAACTAATTGAATAGCTTTGGATTAAACCAAAACAATATTTTTATTGTTTGGAGTTTAATATCCTAAGACTGTTGTTTGTCAGCAACATTTTTTTCCAACATCCTTATAATTCCATACCGGTCTTTGGACCACTTCCGTTCTATGACTACCACGTAGTAAATTCATTGATTAATCACCACAAATAGATAATTTGAGTCCAGTTCATCAATGATTTTACTACTAATGGTTTGTATGCTCTCTTTTTCATGGGCAGTATACTTTAGGGGTGCGATGAATGTTCGCATTCGCATTTGCAAACGATTCGCCTGTTTTTAATATTTGTATTCACACTTGCATTCGCTAATATTGATGCGAATATTTAAGGGAATAGTAAAATTGTAAATAAATCACAATTTATTCAAGTTAGCAAAATTTTTGGTGAAAAAGAAAGAATGCTTTCTTGTAAAAATGTTTTCTATTTTAGTTATTATCCTTTTTATCAATGAATGAGTGTCACTTAAACAAAAGAACTAAAAAGCAGATTGCAAATTTTTCATGAGTGTAAAAACACTATGTTGCAAGGCCCATAGTGTGTTGAAGGCGCATCAGATTATTTTCCCGTGTTGTTTTTATACATATGTCAAATGTTTTTAAATTATAATTATCTGTTTTCAATTCGCATTGTTTTGTCCTAAATATAAAATAATCACTAATTAAAATTGTGTATATTGGCGCAAAAACAAATTACACATAATTTTTTATAACATGCTAATTTGACTTGTTTTGGCGTAAAATCATTTTTTAAAATTAAATATTAGGCGATGTCATTAAAATTGTAATCTTGCGTGTGGGAGTATACTTCGAACCGATATACACTCATAGGGCTTATTCCATTTATCGAGTTATTGTTTGATGCTTTACATCATATTTTTAAGTTATTTTATACCTTTTTCATTTTACTAATTATCAAGGACCCGCATATTGTAAATATAATCTGGTATGTGATGGAAATCGATTGATTCAAATCGGCGCCGATTTCAAAAACAAATTTTGCTGAAAGATGACTTATTTACGTTTTTTATTGTTTTGTATCGAAAAAAATATTCGAATAAAATATTTTAAGCTTTAAAAACCTTAAAAGGGTTAAATAAGTCATCTTTCAGTAGAACTCGTTTTTGAAATCGGCGCCGATTTCAAATCGCACGATTTCCATCACATACCACAATATTTTATTTGCATATGACGTAAATGTTATTCTTCGCATTATTATTCGCTTTCGCATTCGTTAAATTCACATTCGCTACGCCATTAATTAAAACCCATATAGTTCGATTAAACACATAATTTCAATTATTAGCACTAGAGACACGTAGCATTAAATATGTATGATAGTTTCCGAGTAATATAAGGTCTTGGAGAAGTAATTACTCTAAAACTGAGACTGAAAGAAAAAAGCAGTAGTGAAAGAAAAAAGTGGTAGTTATCTAAGACGAGAACCAAAAAGCTTAAGTAAAATAAGAAAAAGCTTACTGAATATTCGATTACGGTTTGATAATTATCTGCTTGTCTTTGGGGGTTGTAGTGGCCCATTGCGTAAAAAGGTTTCTGATGATCTGATCGTGGTTGTTCCCGAAAATATCATGATGTTAAGTTCGACTCTTGCAAAAGTCAAGAATTAAAATTATGTAATTATAAAATTAACTGAACGAACTTAGTTAAGCCTGAATAATAAAATTTTTTCTAAATTGCAGATCGAAAGTGAAAAAGGCGATTGATTTTCTATGGAATGGCTCAATACAGTCAGTCATTTGTAGTTTGCAGTCGGTTTTACCAATTAAATTTTTAAAGTTTCAACCAAAACTTTTTTTAGATTTTGTTGAAGACTAAAAAGAAATGAATTTTTAAAGTTTGGAGCTATAGGTCGATTTATTATCTTTTCAAATCGATGATTTGTTATTTAATTTTTTTATTAAAAAAACTAATCAATTAAATTTGTTTAAAATGTTTAAATATATTTTGCTACCAAACGCTTCAACACTATTTGTAAATTTTATCTTTTTTCCATCACTTGTATTATATTTGAAATAACCATAAATTTTATTTATGTATTTATTCTTTTTTCCAGGTAAGTGGGCCATTATCATTATTTAGAAAATTTTACAAAAATCTTTGGTAAGTTTTATTTATGCTTGTTCAAATTTATTAACAATGTTTACATTTCAAAAACTAAATCTTGATTAATTTTTTTAGCAAATAACTATTTAATCTGTATAGAAACAGAAACTTTATTTCAACAAGTAATAAATGCATTTGTTTACTATTTGTAACATTATCATGATATCGTTTTGAAAGAAATAAATCTTTGTTGTGCTAAATAAATACAATTTATTACAATTTGTTGAATTTTGTTTGCTGTAGTTCATTCTTCAACTTGGAGCATAATTATCGATTAATTATAATCAGCACAGACTTATATTAACATTTACAAATACAATTACATATGAATATCGAATTTTTTTTTTGTTTTCCGAAATAATATAGCGTTATCATACATGGGAGTAATTCATTAGCATTGATTAATAAATAATGCTCATTAAATTTTTGGCATTGCCATTATTTTAAGCAATTATAATGCTTATTAATGAAAAGGTTTCATTACTAATTATTTAAAAAACAAAAGCATTATCATTAACTAATGCTTAGAATATCTCTAAGCATTATAATTATGCAAAATCACTCGTGCTATATTTCTCTAAAAAAGTAATCTTTGAAAAGGATGTATATATACATTTATGTATAAGGATATACATATCCTTCCCCCTTAAAGCAAAATTCGAAATTGCGAAAATTCGCGAAAAATTTTATAAATGAACAAAAGCCTTAAAATTTATTATATAACGCTAAAAATATAAGGAATGTACAAAAATTTCGAAAATTACGAAAATTCGCAAAAACTTTCCAACATCTTGAAAATAACAAAGTCTAATAATGATTAAAATCAGCAAAACTGCAAAAAGGCAAGAACTGGCAAAAAATTCACTTTTACCACGAAAATAGCGAAAATTCGCGAAAAATTGCGGAATCGCAAGCAGGCCCCAAAAATGCTTAAAAATAGCTGAAATTGTAAGGAATGCCAAAAACCCAGAAAAAAATCGCGAAAACTCGCAAAAAAAAACTTGCTAATATGGAATGGATAGAAAACTCTGAAATTGATTAAAAATCGGTAGAACTCTAATAAAAGCAAAGAAACTGAAAAAATCACTTCTATATAGCGAAAAGTCGCGAACAATTGCGATATTGGAAACAAGCCGTAAAACTGATCAAAAGTCGGTAAAATTGTAAGGAATGCCCAAAATAATCGGAAAAATCGCGATTTTAGCAAGTTTTTTGCTACTTTTAGCAACTTTTGCCAAATTTTGGGCATTTTCTAAAATGTTATCGACTTTTAATCAATTTTAAATAATTTTACTTTTGTAACATTTGTTCTCATTTGTTTTGTAAGTTTCAAATAGCACAATAACATATGAAGAGGTCCTTACAAAAGTCACATTTTCCCTTTATTCAACTTTAATATTTGTATTTATATAGTTGATAGGTCTCATTGTTTTTGTTTAATTACAACTAGTTCATTGGCATTTATTGGTAGTTGAAACTTTTTTTCATTATAATTACTTGAAATAATGTCAATGAAAAAGTCCCATATATGAGCGATACATAGTTATAGAAATAAAACAGCATTAATTTTATTGTACATGCTTTTTTTAGGACAAAGTTATCATAAAGTCATAACTCAGAAAACTTAATTTTTGAGTTAATAATGCAGAATTAATCAACATATCGTTATTCATATTGTGTAAATTTTTTTTACAAAAATTTTTGAACATACCTCGTATATGTATATTATGCAGCCTTAACTCATATTAAAAATTTACATTTATACCAAATGTAGGTTGCCATAGATATCTTCATTATTTTTGTGTTGATAATCTATCAAAACGGGCACAAACTAAACAATTATTAAATTTAACAACCAACCAACCACCCAATGAACGAGCCAACAAATAAAATATGTACGCAACAAATCATTACAATGTTTACTTTAATAAAACTCATTGATTATTGTAAACGTTCTATTTGAAAAGAATACACGATGAGTATTTTTGTTCAATTTGCACAAATAAAAAGTGGGTGTATTTTACACATTTTCGCACATTTATACTGATGAAAGTCTTTAGGTCACATTTCGCAAAAATTAAACACAAATATAAATAATACGAGTATGCATGTTGCATTTTCCAATCAATTTTAATTTAAACTGAATTTTTATTTAGTCATTAATTAAAACTTGACACTTGCTTTTATCAATATTAAAAATATTGTTGGAGAAGAAATGAAATTATTAAGAAAATATTTGCCCTGAATATTTTTTTTATTTTATGGTCAATTAAAAGTTGAATGAAAAGAAAATATTTGATTTGTTTTAATAGAAATAATAAAAATTAATGAATGAATAAAGATAAAACGTTTTATACAAATTATTAGCAAAAAATGTGAAATAATTTCAATTCGAGATGATTACGTTTAATTATAAGTATGTACATAAAAATATGTGTCATTATTATTGATGTTTGCCTAAACACTACACCAGTGCAAGGCGGGCTCCATACTTGATGGATCTCAATTGTATTTCAATATAATTACAGAAATCTAGTCTCTATTACTCTCATATGTAATTGAGTCCGTTACTTAACAAAATATACAAGTCACAATACCCTAAATCTGACTTTTTTCTTTTCTTGATAAACCGGTTAAGTTGTAAGTGAAAAATTAAATGATAAAATTACATTAATGGTAATGGAATATAATCAATTACGCATTACAAGTAATTGTAACTAAAAAAACTCAATTACTAATGAAAACTGATTGTAATTGTGATTGAACAGGGGAAATTAACTTTACACATTAATGTTTTATGTGTAAGAGTAATTTTAAAAATTTTCGACACAGAAACAAGAGTTTATATTTTCACCCTCTCTGATTTTCATAGAATTCGACTTATATTCTTTCCTTATAAGCGCATAACATGATGCAAGAAGTATGCCGCCGGTATCTGTTATAGTTCCTATTTGAAAGACTTCTCCACTTGTGCATCTCGGCTATTTTTGGTAAAAATTTGTCATGTTCAAAATTGAATAATTTTAGAGCACAACATCAGATATTATCAACATTGGTAGTGTCATTCGCAAAGTTTCTGTCTGCACTTAATAAATATTGATTGCAAAGAAGACAGCTTCCTTCTACAACACAGAAAAAACTAAATTTCATTTTCCCTAAAGGAATTCAATGAAATAGTAAATATTTTGTCTATGAAGGGACCTACAAACGAATTTGTAAATATAGACAAAAATACCTCAACAATTTCATTGAAAAAAATGTGTTTTTTCAGTGAGCAAATTGTTTAAATCTATAAAACAATTTGTCTAAAAATATTTACAAATTGTAGACAAAACATTTTACTAAATCAAACAAAAATATTTACTGGATTTTCTGAAAAATATGAAACAATATTTCTGTCTAAATTTAATAAACAATTAGTCTAAAAATGCTAACAATTATTAAGCAAAATAGTTTACTTAATCAAACAAAAATACAAACAAAATTTTTGTCTGTGTCATCATCATCATCATCCATTAAGCATTTATGAGATTTCACTTTGTTAAATGTGTTCAAGTCTGAATGTTTATCTAAATACTCTAAAAAAATGAATGAGAATTAATGCAACGACAGTATGAATTGCATTCCTCTTGCTATGATTGCTGTTGTTGTTGATATTTGTGTGTATGTTTTGGTGTTTGCGTTCTAAGTAAAAGTCAAACAAACAATTCATAGCTTATGGACAGAACATTTACTAAAAACTAAATTTATTTTTAGACAAACTTTTGTTTGAAAATTTTTTGGTGATAATTTTTTCTGTGAAGGGCATCTAAAATGCCAAAATGCAGTCCTGTTGACTGGTTTCATCCACAACATATATAATTTTTTTTAAGAATTAATTTATTTACATTTCATTTCCAAATTAAGTTTTTTCTCCAATGTTACAGCAACTTGAACTTTTGCAATACATATTTTGTTTAGATAATTTCAGCTTGAAAAAAATTTCACACTTTATTGAAGACAGTGGGTTTTGGGAACTAACACTCATGCTTGAAAATGTTCATTGAAATTTTACGTTTCAATTGGTATTTAGCACTTTGGTGTTAATTTTCTTAATTATTTTCAAACATTTACTACAAAAATATTTGAGTTTTATCATTGAATTACAGATAAGCACTGCTTACGTGATTGGTCTAAATGCGTGATCACACACGTGTGTAAGTAGAGTAAGAATAGCTCAATATAAAGTTAACTCTTTTTGTACACTATTAACCTTTGAAACTGCAGGGTAATTATAAGCTTATCACTACACATTCATTCTATAGAGATCATAAATAAAAGTACTCCATTATAATTAATACAATAAACAATAAATACAGTTTTTTTTACTTATTTATCCACAATTTTACTGTATTGTTAGATTAAAATAAATTGAAAAAATAAAAATGTAAACAACATAAAAGATGAAAGGTTTATTTTTCCAACCACTTAACTTTTCCACTTTAGTTACTCAAAAAAAAAAAAAAAAGGAAAAAACCGACAGAGAGCTAATTGAAGAATAATGCGCCTCCTTTACTATTGAAAACTGGGTGCAGCCGACAGACAACAAACGACTCATGACTTTGTGTATCAGTTTTGTAGCCGTACGGTTTAGTTCACAAATTAATACTCCTAACATTTGGCCATAGATTTTGCAAAGAAAGTAAAATATAGAAAGAAAAAAAAAAACAGATATTGCAGGCAATTATTTTGTTAGCAACAAATGCTCATTCATAATCATAATAAATAGTGAATCGAATTGAATTGAATTGAATTGAACAGCAACAACAGAAGCAGCAGTAACAACATCAACATCTATTTAAACTAACAAGAAAACAATGAAACTCATCGATGAACCTCCCAACCATTAATAATACATATGCAATCATCTTTGTATTCATCCTCAGAGCAGAGTTTGCTGAAGCAAACAGTCACATAGACGACAGACTGACAGCCACTTAATTGAAGTCGGAGTCAGCAGCCAATAAAGTCGAACCATTCAGGCATTACAACTTGTATCGTACGATGATGATAACATGATGGTGATGGTATCGCGTCAAATGGAATAAAATTTAAAAACTTAAATGAAAAATTAAACATAAATGCAATCAAAGCATCGGAGATCGAAATGAAGGCGGTGATGATGGTGGTGTAATAATTATGAACAATTGCAATAAAGAAAGCCACAAAAAACATAAAAACTAAAAAGATTACAGTTCATAAATTTGCACAGTCTACGGTTGTTGTTTGGTTGTTTGATTTAAAGAAAAAAAAAACATGCATCTGTAGTATAAATGCAGCAGACAAACAGACAGACAGACGGCCACCGTCATTCTATTCAATTCAATTCAATTCATTTATTTATTGTTTAAATCTTGTTGCATTTCCATTCTGGAACAAAGATGTGAAAGATAGTCCATTTTTTCTATTGTTGCTGCTGATGTTGCATATATCATTTTCAAAGTTCCGAACAGAATAGCAGGAAAGACAAAAAAAGAAAAATAAATTGCAGACAGTGTGGCTCCTTGGCTGCTGGAAATAGTGACACACTTTTTTAGCTTTTTAGCCAAACAAAGTTTTTCACTGATTCTCAATTGCAAACAACAAAATAAAAATTCCATCTGTTGTAGATGTTTTAAAGTTTTTTTTCAAAAAACAAAAAAAAAAAATATGTAAAACACTGCTAACCTTTGTTCTAGCTTTTATTTCGTAAAATATTGCCACTAACAGTTTGGAGAAATTTTTTTCATCTGATACCAACTCAAGAAATAAGTGGCTTATCAGATTGTTAGAAACTGTAGGATTTGGGGATCAGATTGAAAGCCGCACTTAAGGAAATCGGCTGATAAAAGCAGTATTTTGTTAAGAGATGCATCTACAATTATAGAACAATGCATTTTCGTATTGATGACGCCGTGCCATAGGAGTTGTGATAACAATATTATGATAAAACTACCTTGTTGGCCAGATTGTCGTAAGCGACATTGTCTTCGACGATTCAAACACGACTTATCCTCTCTCGAGTAACATTTCTAATTAACAATGTAAAGGAAATCGTGAAAATCTTAGCGACAAAGTCTTGCATGTTGTCCTTTAGTAAATACTTCTGATGATAAGATGAACGACAATGTCTTACACTTTGTCTTCAATGAAACTCTGTTAAGGATAATATGAGCGATATCTTACGGTTTGCTTTTAATCACACGCTAGTGAGAACAAGATGAGCGCCAACGTCATTCGTTTTGTCTTCAGTCAAACAAATGAATATGTTGACATCTTGTTGTCGATGTTTTAGATGGTGCTGCAGCCATGTGCTAAAAATTACAATTTCTATGCAAAAGTAATATTCTGATTTGTGTGTGGATGTGTATTGTATGAAAATATCAAATTCCCTCAATTATATGTGAATAAAATCATCCTTTGTCTATCGATTTTCATGATTTATGGTTTTTTATACTCCTAGTACACCTGGCTCTCAGATTTAATTATTAAAAATGTTAAATTGTTGCAGTTTTAATTTTTTAATGAATTTTAGATAAAACCGAAACAGTTGTAAGTATAAAAAAATTATATGTGAATGACTTAAAGGTAATTTTATATATTTTAGTGTTTTACTTATTCAAATCGGACAAGAATCCGTTCTCGAGTTAAGGTGAAATATACTAATGTACACTAAGTCATCATCAGTCACGCCCATAAAAAATTTGTATGTGATAGAAAAAAAAACTGAAAACGAATTTGAGTTTAGCACATTAAAATTATTTCATATTTCAATTTAAAGGCGCGAAAAAAATGTTTGTTTGCAGACCAGTGCAATCTCACTGATATTTTGTGAACGACAAGCTGTGCTACATTGTCTCTCATTGAGTCGTCCATGATTTGCGCAACATTTGTCCCTCACGTGTCGTTGAGGACTTAGCGTTGGCGTGTACCTTGATGATGTTTTAAATTCATGGCCAACTAGTAAAGTCTTCAAGCCCAAAGAAGATCGTACACAGCCAAACACGTAAGCGAACTAGAATTTGACACCTTGTCCAATATGCATGTATGTCGCATCAACATCAAAAAGATTAATGTTTATTTTGACTTTGGTGCTGTTTTTTGATAGTATTATTTTAAGTGGTGACGTAGCTGAAGTGGTAAGACATTGGCTAATAAAAATGAAATAAATCGAAGAGTAATCAAATTTCTATATAATGACCAACTGATTTAAAGGTTGACATCGCAATGATGACGAGTGTCTTAGGATAATAAGTAAGGATACTTGTCATAAAATTTATGACAAATTACATTAGCTTAATGAATGTTTTTCTATCAGTGTATGAAAATGATTATTATATAATTGAAATACCGTTAAAGGACAAAAGTAATGAAAATAATATTATATCATCAGACTTTTTAACTAATTTGAAATTATCACTATAGGCCAGTTTCAAAATCCTTCGACATATTTACTCATTTAAATTTGCAAAGAGAAGACCAAATCCTTTCACATGACACCAATATGAAGTTTAATGACAGGAACTTCCAAAATAAAAATATACCATCATAACAGATCAAAAAGGCCGAACACTATTTTATATTTTTTTTCTTTGTCCTTCAATTAGTTTTTGTTGATTGATTTTACTTCTACTATTTCAAAAATCCAATCATATTTTTGCCTACATCTAGCCAAGCCAGAACATGCCTCTGCTGCACCGCATAAGCATGATTGGAATCTGTTTGTATGAAAGTTAAAGCCGGCTCCAAAAGACGCCTCTAAATATTGAGAAAAAAATTCGTTGTAGCCAAAATGAAATGAATTGTTTCACTAACTCCATTAAAGAGGCCAAAGCTTATTTTTTTTTTCATTTTAGCTTGTATGCAGTAAAGACCAAAAAATATCGCCGGTTTTTCTTTTTATTTAAATTTTTTTTCTTTCTTTTTAATAACAATTGTTGTTTTTTGTTTAAGTTTTTCTACTTGTTTGTTGTTCCTGTTGCTGTTGTACTCGTATTAAGGTCTTCCGCTTGTTGCTCTGAGTTTTCTTTTTGTTCTTAAAAACAAAAACGAAAGAAATTTTCTTAACTTGACACAGTAACCTAAGCTATTTTAAAGTTTTTTTCCTTGGTTTTTCTGTTGAGATCTTGTTAGTTTTTTGTTTGGGTTTATAATTTTGAAATATGATGGGAATTTACTCGTAGAGTTTCTTAAACATGCCAAGTGGAATAAAGACATTAGAAGGGCTTTTATGAATTAAATGGCAATTTTAAGACATTGAAAACGAAAAACAGAAAATATTCAAAATGGATAAAGTGCTTTTGAAAGGATAAAAAGTTGAAAGGTCTAGTTCTTTTTTGTTGATAGGAAAATTTTAGTTAGTAAGTATAAGAAAATTATAATAAATAAAATAAAATTGATTTGATATTTTTATTAAAATAGATGATATTTATATGGGCCAGCATCCAAGTAATTGACACAAAAATTCTAACGAAACATATAGCGGAACAGAAAATGCAACGCGTTGTGCTAGTATCTTAATAGAAAATAATATTTTTTTGTTTCATTTGTTAAAAATTTTCTGTCTTTATAAAATAAATTAAAAAATTAACTTAAGCCTTGCTGAATAATTCGTTTGTAGCGAATACAGTTTACCGCATCAAGTACAAAATCTTATAATTGCAAAAAAAATATAAAAAAATTCCCAAAAGATAAAATTAAACGTGTTCTTTTTGCATTATTTATTTCAGTTAAACTTTAATAAAAAATTATAAAATCAATCGTTCTAATGATTACAATTTCTATTAGAAAAAAAACCTATTTTGTAAAAGAAAAAGAAGAAAAGAATTAAGCCGAACTAATTTAAAGAATCAATGATTAGAAAACCGATTTCGAGCTGGATTCTGATTGATTTCGCTGGTGATAGCCAGCGTTCACTACATTATGGCCACAACTGAAACCTCGGCGTTGACGACGCTAGATTTTCTAAAATGACACAAACGCCTGGAACTGTTAATTTCAAATTTCGAAATTGGACTTGTGCAAGGCGAGCTCTATGTTTTGGATTCAACGAAATCTTGATGCTGATCAAGTGCGTTGCGGCACCGAAAATATATAATCCACTTAGCTGGTGTACACCTACAGTCCACGAACTCTCCTTTGGTAGCGCCAAATGGGAAATAGGCAACTGTACCTGTTACGTTCTACTACACTGAAAAAAATTTCCTTCTCGGATTCTGTGAAGTTTCGAAATTGCTTTATTGACAAAATTAATTAAAATTCAACTTCATTAAGTCACGCATCGTTCAATTAAGAGCCAGGTCACCCACATAGGCGTTTTTAAAACGCGCGTTTCTGTTTTTTTATATTAATAGACAGATTTTGTAAAACATTTCAAATTTGTATGAAAAATAACGCAAATACGTTCCAAAAAATATTTTTCCATACAAATTTTAAAATGTAAAAGTATTTGTATTCACAAAACCTGACCTTAAATTTTAAAGTTAAAAAAGCATAAACGCGCGTTTTAAAAATGCCCGTGTGGCCTTGCACTAAGGAAACAATTTTCATTAAGAATGAAATAAAAATTTCACCTAATTTGGGAAATAATTTCATAGATCCAATGATATAATTTTTGTAAACTAATGCAAATGTTTTAAATTTTTAGAGCAGAGTTTTAGCACCTCTAGTACCAAGTAGATGCATTACTTTAAACTATCTGAATGGACCAGGCCTCACTGGGGTTTTTAAAACGCGCACGTCTGCTTTTTTGTACTAAATTTGAAAGTTTTAAATTTTAAAACCTTCAAAATTAAAAATAAAAAAAAGAAACTTGCGCTTTAAAAACGCCGGTGTGGCCTGGCCTGGCCCTAAATGAGGATGTGATTTATTTCATTAATTTGATGATGTTTTGTTTAATTTGATGACTTCCATTGACCTAAACAATTTTTTAATTAAGACTATGAAACTTTCGAGATTTTTTTTATCAAACAGTTTTAGTTTATATATTAAAAACTAAAATGTTATTATAATTGTTTTTTAATAGACTTTTTATAATAAATGTTTAAGGTTTTCATTACATCAATGGAATGTATTTCATCAGATCAATGAAGCGACTTTTTAAAATATAAATCTCTAATATAAACTTAAATCTTGGAAAGTCGTTTCATAGGTCTGATGCATACATTTCATTGAATTTTTGAAATTCTTAAGCATTTATGAGGTTTTATTTTTTTAATTTGTAGATATCCATTCAAATATCTATGTGTAAAATTTCATTTATATTTTGAAATGTTTCATTAGATCAATGAAAACAATATTATGAAATCTTTTTATTGTTTCTACGAACCAAAATTCTTTCAGTGTAATGTTAATTAAATTTTCTGGTATTCCTTTCATTTAATAAAAATAATTTAAATTAATAATTTGAAAAATGTACTTAAGCTTTAATAACTTTCAATGGGTTAATATTTTTACAGCCATAAATTTGTCTTGACAATAAACACAAGAAAAGTGTGACTCCTCAAGTCGACAAAGTTGAAAAATAACAAACAATCAGTGTCTCTTTTATCTTTCAATTTACTTTGTATTACTTTTTAAATGCTTTTTTCCCAAAATTGGCAGACAACTGGCGACATCCAAGAAATTGACTGACTAACAACTGGCTGTATGTGTATCACTTTAATAAAAATTTTCTTAAACTGTTTAAATTGCTCTCTTGATTGTTTAGAGCTGATTTGATATTCTTTTTTTTGTTTAGATTTGTTTTCGTTGCTTTAATTTAAAAATTGTCGCACCAAGGCACGCAACAATTTAAATTAGACTGAGTTAACAGCAAAAAACAAACAAAAAAAAAACATTACGAATATCTATGCTGTCACAGCAAATATTATAAATTGAAATCAATGACTTAATAAAATTAAACATTTAATCATGTATTTAGTTTAACATTAATTTTATATTTTGTATTTGGCTTATGCTGCAGTTACGTAATTAAATGATAGAAATCATGTTGTCATTAGGACAGAAAAAAAAAGAAAAAGAGTTTTTAGTAGTCCACAAAAGCCATTCATTCATTCGTTCATAGTTGTAACTAATAAATCATGAGTGTGGGTATAAGTATGTATACCGCTGCACAAGTTAGGGTACGAGTAGCATTAACTTTATTTACTTGTTGAGATTTTTAATATTTGTAATTTTTTGCTCCCTAGACTTTTTAGACTTTGGCATGCGTTTAAAACATAATTTTGCTGGCAGTTACAAAAATTATTAATTAGATTTTTAGTAATTTTGTTTGCAAGCAAAAATTGTTTATGATTATTTTGTTGAATATTTTGTTAAATAATCACGTTTAAACAATTGAAATTGTCACCTTAAGTTATAAATTTCGAAATATTTTTGATTTATAATAATTTTGCTTTGATTTTTTCATTTTAATTCACTTGAAAATGATTCAGTGCGGCTGTTGTTATGAACAGAGTAATTTTAACAAATAAACTCATAACTTAATTGGTAGACTTAAAAAAATTTTAACTTTTTAATATTATCTTTTAAATATAAATATACTTTTTATAAAAAGTTGCAATTAACTAACTAGCGCAACGCATAGTGGGGCAGGATGAAATTCTTTTGGAAATAAATTGCACATTTCAAATTGGCTGCTACAAAATTTTATTTTACATAAATTTAACGAATGACATTCATTGACCTAGATTAATTAATTTTTTGGAAGAATACGTTGATTCAATGTACGCATACGTTGTTTCAATGAAAATATTCATTGAAGTTTAATGTAAAACGGTTCATGGGAAGCATTCATTGTTCTTATTCTGTAACTAAATTAATGAACCAGTTCATTGATTTAACGTACTATTACCTCGACTTTTTCGTTCACTGCACACCGACTGTAATTAAACATGATATATTTATATTAATAAAAAAAATTAGGAGCAGCCTAAATTATTTGTTAACAATATTTTAACGCCGACATAAACTTTATAGCAAATTTACCCAAATTTATTTAATTCATTAAAATATAATTTATATGCAAAAGAAAGTTTTAAATTGTAGATGATATGAAAATACTTTTGGTTATTTTTACCAAAAGACAATAATCATAAATTTCATTTAAATAATGTTTAAAAAAACATGAAATATTATTTATATAAAATTTTTTATGGTAGAACAAAAATATTGTATTATAAAATAGAATTTTACACATGTAAGTACTTGTTGCTGATAGTTGTAGTACTCGTAGTTCATGTACTCGTAATTCATAATGAAAATGAGAACAAAAGTAAAATTTTTTTTAACTTACATCTATTATTTAAAATATTTAAATATGAAGAAGCATATATTTTTGTACAACTTGAGCAATAAGATAAAACAAAAACTACTTCATGCATGCATGATTGTTTGCTTACTTGTTAAATGGCTACACAGAAAACATTTTTGATTTTTTTTTTAATCAAACAAACATTTGCTTAAAATTCGTTTTTAAATCTTTGATTTTGAACTCAATTTCTACACTTAGTTAAAACAACAACAAAAGCCAGTTTTATTTTCAGTAAATAATTTATTTTCAGTAAATAATTTTACAAAAATCTTTCACTCTTCACTAAAAAAATGTATTTGAATTTTTTAATGATTTTTTAGACAATTACATATTTTATATCTTTGTTTGAATTCGCTTTTTAATATTTCAGAGAAATGTTTTGTCGGAATTTAAAAATTTTTTAGTTGGTCCGCAAACATAATAATGAACTTCTTGTACTTGAATATTCCGTATTTGAATCAATTTGGGCGAGTGGTTGGTACGGTGCGTTGGATTTCAAACCTGTACCCATGTTTTGAAACTAATGTGAGAACTTTTCAATGCTAGTAAATTGTTATCATCTTGTAGATCACAGGGTGAGTATAAAAAACAACTTAAACTTGTTTGTCTATTATAATGTATCCAGTTTAATTATTTTATAAATCACCGTGCAAAAAAACGGGATGACTAATATAATTTTAAAATTTTCTCGACGCGAAAACTTCTCACAAGTTACAGAACAGGGGCATTGAATGAGCGTAGTTCGATACTAGTTGAAGTTAAAATAAAAAACAGTGAGTAAGAGATAAAATAAAACAAATTCAAAGGTGTATAATCGATAATAAATTCAAAAATAAATTGTTTCATTTGTTTTTTTAATTCTATAAAACATTATTTTGGTTGAAAAAATTTATCAATTGAAAAACTCCTGCATTTGAATTTATAAATTCTTTGTAGGACCTAAATTGAACAAATTAACATGTCATCTAGAGAATTTTGTGTTTGAATAGAAAAATTAATTTTAAAGTTTTGAATTTATTAACAGTTCACGTAAAAGTTCTTGGAAACTGGTCACGTGACTAGATTTGTGGTAAGCTCTCTTTCGCATCATTCATTATCTTTTAGCTTTTACTTAGAAAATAATTTGTTTGCAAAAAAGCAATCAAGCACAAATTGCTTATCCATAAGGCCCTGACTGAAACGCCGGAAAACCACAGTTTCAATTTGAATCCAAGCCTTCTTTCAAAACCACCAAAATCAGTTAGCATTATTCATAACAGTCGTTTGATCTTGATACTATGATTTTATAATGATTTGCTAACAACACGCTTTCACTTTAAAACAATTATAAATCATATTGATTTAGTTTTCGACCATTATTATATTAAAATTACAAAGCCTTTTGAATCAAAGTAATTTCTTGTTAAAACAATATGGGTTGTTATGTTGAATTTATATGTGACAACATTGTTGCTAATTGATTAAAAAAGTTCAACACTGTAAATTGTTATTTTAACTATAAAAATATTAAATCAATTAAGTTTTAGTTAGAGTTAACCATGTTAGTTATTGAAATACTTTTCAATATTGATCTTACATGGGTCCGTATGGGTTTTTTTCGCCAAAATGACTGGTCTGTTAAATAAATAATATAATAGTTTATGCATTTGCAATAACGACCCTTTTATTCACGATACTTTTTACAGCGACTCTTTCAAGCTTCTCAGTTCTTCTGCTAAATGGCTTTCTTAGCGCGTTTTTACAAAAAAAGTTAAAGAAGTATTTGATGTGGGAGTTTTTATGGGAATCAACAACAAGTTTTCGTATTTCTTTGTTGCTATTAAAAAAAATTCTCTCACAAACTTTTATTTTAAAATGGAAAATATCATCCGCGACTAATTTTATCATATTGATGTCACTTCATAGTCACTTCCACATCAGAAAATGTTTGCAGGGTAACACAATGCATAAGTGTGTTAGTCTGTTCAAAATAGTGTTTCCTCTCTGTTTCTCTATTTTCTAATCTTCTAAGGTGTTTTTTTTGTTTAGAATGATTTATCTTGTTCATGTAAAATGGAATGAAAATACAGAAATGAAAGTCTTATAAAACATTTTTTACACTTGAATACATTTCCGGTTCATTTTAGAGTTTTTCTTTCCCCATTGTTTCATTATTTTGTTCGGACCATTAAAGGATTAGACTTTATGATAGTAACTGGCTGCAATGGCTGAACATTGTTGTCAGCGCAAACGTTTTATGTAATAGAAATGCTTCAAAAAAATTAATTCGTTTAAAATCTTTTAAAAAGCGGAAAAGCTGACTCCAAAGACGAAAGATGGATGGACGGCTATAAAAAAAAAATAACAAAAATCTTAACAAAGGGACCAAACTACACACAGAAAAAAAAGGAATGTAAAATCCACATGCCGCAATTTTGATTGCAAATCATATTAAATTTACAAGAAATAATTTGTCGTTTGAGTGTGTTAGTGTTTACTTGCTTTGTTCATTGCCACAATTCACTGTTCTGCTTAGTTGTGTGACTTGTTGTTGTTTATTCTTACATGTGTCGTCTATGTATACGACAAAAAACGAATTACCAGCGAATATTTACTGCTGCTGGCTTAAAATTGCCATTGTTTCATATTAATTTTAAACGGAAAATAATTAATCTAACCTTAAATCACCGTTAAAACTATTTTGTTATAAACGTTAAGTTTCATTTGCAATCGACATGACTATAACTTTGAATTAAAATGAAATGCATTTTACATACGATGGTATTTATTTAGTGCATAAGTAAAGAAAAGTTTGAAGCTGTTGTGGCTGCAGTGGCTAGCGCGTGGACTATCATGCAGGTGGCACGAGTTCAAATCTTGGCTGGGGCAGTCAACTACAACGAAAAGTTTTCTGATGACTATCACTTAAGTAAAATAATTAATAAAATAGCTACATTAAAGTCATGTTGTTTCAGCTTGATATAACTTTAATTCAACATGATTCTTCGTGTTGCTCCAATATCAAATTCACGTTGTTACAACTTGAAATAACTTTGATTCAACATGATTCTTCGTGTTGTTCCAATATAAAATTCACGTTGTTTCAACTTGAAATAACTTTGGTTCAATATGATTTTTCGTATTATTTCAGTATCAACTTCATTTTGATTTAACTGTACTGGAATATTAAATCAACATGAAATATAGTTAATTCAAAAGGAAAAATTTTCTTTCAAGATTATTGTAAATCATGTTGATTTAACATGAAACACTTATGAAGCAAAATCACTACCGAAAAATGTTAAGTTAACCTGATTTTCGACGATTTTACATGGAAATTTTTCTGTGTGTATGTACCCTTTCAAATAAGAGAAAATAATGCAACGTGTTTACAAAGATTGCTAAGAAACGGTTGCACTGAAGTACTTAAAAAATAATTTTTCTTGTATGGACGTGGTGCTGATCACTTTTCTAATAATAGCGTTGGCTTGTAACGGGAACTTAGTGTGTGTTAAAAGTTTCTTAAAAATAGGTTATGGCAAAAAGGTGGAAATTAATATTTATGTTGTATGAGCGTGGGACTTCCCACTTTTTTCAAATGAGTTTGACGGTATATACTAAACGTGCGCGCATTGCCATTAAAAATTTTTTTCAAGCGCAACTATTGTGTGTAGTTGTAATTCTAGTTGAGTGTAAAGCAAATATAGAGCACAATGAAACAACAATCCATAAATTCATTATACAAAAGTCGAATCAACACTTGTGTCAAGTGTACAATAAAAATCATGTACAATTCAATATGAACATCATTTTAGAAGACTTTAAACAAACACACATACTTCTAAAGCTTTTTTTGCTTTTCTGCATAATAAAATACAAATTACAAACATTCATACATACATACACATTTTATTTTTTAGAATGAGCAGAAAAGCATAAAACGGGGTGATAGTAATTATGAAAAGAGCAACAAAAATAAAAAAGTTCCTAGCTTTATTTGTTTCTTCTTTCACGTATACTATACGTATGTGGTCAGACTAAACCAATATTTCATTTCAGCTGACACAATTGTCACAGTTGAAATTTGCTTCGACACAATTGAAATTTGCTCCGACACAACAATAAACATTGCCGTTGGTCGGTATTGTTGTTGTGTGCTTTCATAAAACGAAATAAAAATTTTAGTTTTCTCATAAAATCAAAAGCAGTAAAAGAAGAGAACAATTCAATAATGTACATTATGAACACTTTACAAACTGAAGTTTTGTGCTCACATGTAGTATATATGTACATATCTGCGGTCACAAGCCTTAACCGCTTAAGTCGTTTTTAAAAATTTTCGGGAGAGCTACTTAAAGTATCAAAAACTCGCTTCCAATCAGTCGTCAGTTTGCTTTTCTTTAACTTATTTATAGATAACTAGCTATACCCGGCGTGCTTCGCTACCCTATTGTTGCGCAGATATAGAAAAATTAATTAACTCATATAAAAATAACCATAAAATTGGGTAGTTTTTTGGCGATCCTTTTAGTTTTGGCGAATTTTAGCGTTTTAGCGATTTTTTCATTTTGGCCATTTTTCGTTTTGACTTTTTTAATTATGGAATTTTTTAGCTTTAGAGTTTCTTAAAATTTCAAGAGTTTGCCTCTTACGGTTTCCAAGATACAGCAAACTGTTTAAACTACATAGTCAAAATTACATTAACTTTCAGAACATCCTTTAATTTTTGTTAACACTAACTTTGAAAATTTCGAGAGTCTATATAAAAGTGTCTGTATATTACATTAGTATTTCAACATGTTTCGTTACTCGCTTTAGAACACCTTTTAGTCTTTAGCCCCTAGTTCTTACGGCTCTCGAGAAAACAGCCTGTGGCAGACAGAAAGACAGACGAACTGACGGACAGCGGATCGAAAACAATAAGATTAATTTACACTTCTGGTGTACAGAGCCATAAAAAGAACTTTTTCCAAAAAGTAACTTTTCAAAAAGTAACCATTTTCAAAAGAGTACCATTTTCAAAAAGTACCCTTTCCAAAAAACATTTTTCAAAAAGTACAATTTCTTAAAACTATATTTTCACAAAAGTAGGTTTTCGAAAAAGTACCTTTACTTTAAAAAATAAACGGTTAACAAAAAAAGTACAAAAATTATATTTTTACCCTTTTTCGGTCCCTAAATGTACAAATTTCAAAAAAGTACAAAATAGCTATCCACTCATTTTTCTATCTTATTATGAAGCTTTTGGAGTTTTATGTCTACCTTACTTAGATTCGGAGATATAAGGTTACCGAATTTACCCGTTTTTACCCCTCTTAGTCCCGTTAGAATTTAAGTTTTCAAAAATTCGTTCTTAGAGAATATATACAAACATATGCATATGTGTATCAAAGTGCATAAAAAATAGTTGTATGGAAAAACGTACCAAAAAGGGCTACCAATTTTACCCATTATATATTCAAATTTGAAAAAATACAAAACTGTTTTTGAGGGCGTTTTAAGGAGAGAAGAATGAATTTCAAGCTTAGTTTCTAACTTTATTACTTTAGGAGATAAACTGTTAACAAAAAAGTACCAAAACTATATTTTATCCTTTTTCGGCCCCTAAGTGTATAGGTTTTAAAAATGTTTCAGACACCTGTCCGCTCATTTTTCTATCTTATCATGATGCTTTTAGAATTTTATGTCTACCTTACTTAGATTCGAAGATATAATGTTACCGATTTTACCCGTTCTTACCCCTTTTAATCCCTTTAGGATTAAAATTTTCAAAAATCCTTTCTTAGTGAAAATATACAAACACTCATTCACTATGTATAGCAATTTGCATAAAAAATAGTTGTATGGAAAAAAGTACCAAAAAGAGCAACCCTTTATATATTGGAATTACAAAAAAGTACCAAAACATGTTTGAGGGCTTTGTAAGGATAGAAGAAGGCAATTTAAATTTAATTGCTATCTTCATTACTTTAGGAGATAAACGGCTAACAAAAAAAGTATCAAAATTATATTTTTACCCTTTCTCGGCCCCTAAATGTAAACATTTCAAAAAAGTACCAAACACCCGTCCGCTTATTTTTTGGTCTTATTATGCTGTTTTTGAAATTATATGTCTACCTTAGTTAGATCCGGAGATATAAGGTTACCGAATTTACCCGTTTTTACCCCCTTAGCGTTTGAATTTCCCAAAACCCCGTCTTAGTGGATCTATACTTCCTGAGGGGAGCCCACGTACGAAATTTCAACTTTCTAGCTTTGGTGGTTTGGGCTGAGCGATGATGAATCAGTCAGTCAGTCAGTCACTCAATGGCGTTACTCTTTTATTAATATAGATTGTCGTCTTAAAAAAGTTACATATGTACTCGAAAAATTGGTAGCGATTTCATTTAGACACGAATGGGTTTTACCACACCAAAAATTAAATTTTGTCCTAACTCGACTTAAGCGGTTAAGGGTTGTGACCACAGCTATATGCTTCTATTCATATTGAAAAATCACCTTTTCCGAACATCAATATTTTGATTTTTGTTGTTTTATTACAAATGCTTGTTCGTTCCATTATATATAAATTGTATTATTAATCCATTCAGAACGATTCATGATATTGTGGTCGTTTTGTTTGATTTTTGTTCAAACTACAAGTGGTGGACAAAAAAAAATTAATAAGAAAACAAAAGCTACTCAATGAATCTCAAGTAGTTTTGTGTTGTTTTCAATTTACAACAATATTTTATTACTTTATTTTTTAATTAATTTAGCAAATAAAAAATAAATCAACATTATTTATGTGTCAGATGGAGTGTGTATTATGTTTTGTATAAAGATTTGACCAGACAGTGGAAAATCATGATGATGATGATGATGATGATTTGTTGGAACAATGCGTAACAAATACTTTATAGAACAATGAAACCTTAAGAAAAACAATAGTTTATTTATTTTCTATTTTCTCTGTTTTATTTTTAAATAATCATTCAGTTTGTTAAGGGTTCTTGTGAAGTCAAACGGTTATGGAAAATTTTAAGTTGTAAGACATATTTTATTTTTATGACGTTGTGAATCGTAAATATTCAATATAATTTTTTAGTTCTGCAGTTGATTAACAGTATTAAAAACCGTTATTTTTATGTTACGAGTATCTCACCACAGATAAGGCGATCTGTATTCACGAGCCATCGACTTGAACATTACATTAACATGACGCCGGCAGAGCAACTGTAAAGAATTCTTCAACTTCTTTGTTATGGTGAATATGTGCAGTGTCCATATTCTGCCTTATCAAAGTATTTTCTGGTAGTGCAATAGAGATGGAATACTTTTCTATCTCTTCTTGCTTTTGGAAATGGTTGTTGATGGCGAGTCTCATGCCGAACATTGATGCTCAGCCATATGTGCGGGCATCGAAACATGGACATGAGTGGTCTAAATCAGCCATAAGCGATGTCCGATATGATGCTCATACCAACTTCATGGCTTTTGTAGACCACAGTTAAGAATGGTAACCAGCGTTGCCAAAATATTCGTATGTTCCTTTAAATCAAGGGTTCTCAAATAGGTGTCTGCGGACCCCTGCAAATCCATAGCAACATTCTAGGGGGTCCGCGAAGAGGTGTGGAAAACATTGTTCAGAAATAACATGTTATTCTCTGAGAGTTTAGAACCAAATGCATAACAAAAACTTGGCAAGAAGGAGTATAAGTGGGGAAATTTAAATGGATCCTGACTAGTTTTTTTAAATAGTTTGGTATGAAAACTCGCCTTAGAATATAGTCTTGAATCACAGCTGCAATTTACTTTAATTTTGATGTCATATTGACTGGAAAAGCTCGTTAAGACCGACTTTAGTTTCGTCACTTAAGCTAAGTTCATGCCAAATTTTTGTTAAGCATATGACCGTTATTGCTTAAATATTGCGTTTCATCGTAATTTTATTTTCGAGCTGTATTTCTTTTATTCTAAAGAATTTTTTAAGCCAAGCACAAGTTTGTTAATTTTTTACACGATGAAATATATCATGCATTTTTCGTCGAGAAACCTTTCTTATTTGCTTATTACAAGTATGGAAGAGCAAATGAGTTAAAGAATCCTGAAAAGACCCATCTGAAATATCAATTCATACTCCTTTTTTTGCATAACTTGCTTCCCTGCCTATCCGATTAGCAAATAAAAAAGTTTCATAAAAAAAATTTCATGAAATATTTCATAGTGTAAATTTAGTCAAACAAAATTTTATTTTATGAAGAAAGAAATTATTTAGAAACACGTAAGAACATTTCAGGAAATAATTTAACTAATTTACAAAAATATTTCGAACTTTATTCTTAGCAAATTCTTCAAGGAAAAAAATACCGTTTCCACTTCAACATAGATAGAACTGAAATAATATGCACATTAACTCTTATGAGAAGATATGATGGTCTCCGATAAGTTGCATATTGCTTTAGTTCCGCCCATGTTTGTGCTGGAAATTTTTCTTATTGCAACCTGCCCTGATTGTGTTAATTATTTTAACTTTAAGCAGGCTCTAAAAATATTTTTGTATATAAAATTTAAAGATAAATTTAAATTATATTTGGGTTCTTTTCGGCTTTAGGTCACAACAATGTGTTTAAATAATTTTTACAAAACATAAAAACAAACAAACTATTTAAAAATATCTTGATTAAAAACATTATTTAAGAAAATATCACAATTTTTATAATAAAAATTAGAATGAAAAATTAAAAAAAGTTAAAAATGATTTTTTTAGAAACTTAAAATAAAAATATTTATAATTAATTAATTATGCCTTACTTTGGAGTAAAGCCGTATTGATAAATTTAAATGTAATAAAAAGTCAATAGGGGTCCCACGAACAAGCGGAAATGTTCATAAAGGGCAGGCGACTCAACAAGCGGCGAGAACCTGCCTTAAATAGTAAGAAAAACTTTGAGTTTTCGATAAACAAAAATATTTAGCCTTGTTTAGCTTTTATTTTTGTGCGATTTAGCGTTTTCTAGCATTTTAAAAAGACCGATTTAGCTTCTTTTTATCCTCCAGCTACTGGCAACACTGATGGTAACCTATATTTCTTTATCAATGCGTATGATTGATCTGAAAAAGAAATTATGTTCGTATTAGGCAGCCGTATGATTAATTAAATTTCTCTCACATTGTATTCGAATAAATATTACTTATACGTTTGCTTGATAACAAATTTTATTTATGTTTAATTTTTCCTCAAAAATTTATAAGAACAAATTTAGGTATGTATTTAAAAGTTTCTGTTATACTTTTTGCAAATAGTCGTTACTTCATACTTCACCAGCATTAAGCCGCCTACATTTAAATTTTAAATTAAATTTCATTTCAATGATAGACTTCGTTATCAAGTGGATAATGCATTTAATTTAGTTTCCTTGTAGTTAGATGACAATTCAATATAGTTTGCCATCCAACTATAATCCTTAAATAGGGATTGAATTATAAAACACACACACACACACACACACATAGACAAATTTCCACTGTGTTTGTTTTTAATTTTAATTTCAATTACGTTTTAGTTTTATTTCTTGTGTTTGGTTTAATCTTTCACTCGTATTAATAATTTTCCATTTCAATACTTTATTTCCATTTCCTATTGCATCAAGATATTGCGAACTAGTCGCAATATTTTTTTCTCTTGCTTTGATTTTTAATTGAATTTGTAATTAATTTCAGTTAAAAAGTTAAAATGAGCTTAAGGGAACAATTACCAAGTCATGAAGAAAGTTATATTTATTTTCTTTCTTTTTTTCGAAATATTAATGGCAGTGAAAGAAAGAAAAAAAGAAAAAGTTTTTTTAATTTCAACTCGTTGTATGAGTTTTTAAATAATAGATGATTTGATTCTGACGTTTATATTTTAATTTGAATAAATGTTTGGTCAATTCTTAATAATAATAAATAATGGGAAACATTTAAGTAAATAATTGAAAAAAATGTTGAAATTAGTATGCCTAGTGGTTTGCGTAGTGGAAAGATAATTGCACTTATCATGCTTGGCGATTTTCGCCTTCGACTACGACATTCTTGTAATAGATTAAAGACAGCATACTACATATTTCTTTAATCTAGTACAAAAATGTCGTAGTCGAAGAAGGCGACAATCGCCAAACACGATAAGGGTTAGTATTTAGCGCTAGTTTCTTATATTGGCAGCTAAGTTTTTTTCCGTTTCTAATATGAAAAAGAAAAAAAAATATTTATTTAAAACATTAAAATTTTTTTCTGTTGGAAATTTAAGAAAATTACAAGAACTGTTTACTTAGAAATTATGACTTGTTCTCTGTTAAATTTTTGACAAAAACTTACACAATAATTTTCGTGTAGTTAATTGATCAAAGCCTTTTTGATTTACGAAGAAGTTACTGTTATTGAAAATTCGACGGGTGTGATCGATGGGTGTGATCGACGGGTGTGACCTAGTACGGCAACACCAAAAATTCTACGAAATAATTTTTTTATTGATTTCATTAATATAATTAATGTAAAGATATCTTTTGAAGTTCAACAAAAAGCAAAAAAAAAATAAGTCTTTTATGTTATACATAAAAAGAACATATAAAGACGCAGAGCATAACTTAACTTTATTCTTGTTTTCTTAAGAAATTTTCATAGGAAATGAGTTCGAACTCGATCCTCTGTTTCTTAATGTCAAGCAAATTCTCTATAACAAGCATAGGAAATACATGATAAAATAATTCAATACTTTTATTACATTTTTTTTGTCTAAAAGCAAAACGAAAACTATTCCAGTGAGTTTCAGCGTATAAGTAATATTTTTGGTATTTTATTTTATATATTTTTTGTCATTCTTATAAAACAAAACAGAGTCGGAAAAAACTGAAATGTCATGAATTAAATATATGAAAGAATAAATGAATTTTGTTTGTGTGTTTCAAACTTAATGGGTGTTTGACTTTAAGAAGAAGTAATAAGTAATTTTTCTTCTCATTCTTATTTCACTCAGTTATATTTTTTTCTTTTGCTTTCCAGCTTTTTTAGGTTGTTTTATGAACATCATTAAATATTTAGGTTTGTTTTTAGACAGTAAATAAGAAAACTCTTAAATGATTCAGCAGTTTGTTTCTTGTCTGTAAAAAAGGAAAGGGTTTAAATGGAGAAAAAGAAAAACATGTATGTATGATTCAATGTATTTGAAACATTAGGAAGTACTTATGCCGCCCTCCTAAGAAAGAAAGTCACAAGCGTCAAAATTCGCAAATTGAGATAAGAGCAGATTCGGGACCTCGAATGAGTTTCTGATTTTTGTATTAAGCTTAAAAACCGTAACTGACTGAAAAATGGTCACATTTTCCACTTCTAGGCTTTGTTTTCTTTTTAAAAGCTAAATATTTCAAAACTACTAAAATGGAGATGCGACTTTCTTTCTTAGAAGGGCAGTATACGTAGCGTTTGTATGAGAATTAAGTAATGTTTTTTCGGGACTACATGCTTAAACTACTTAAATATATGGATGTATTAATTGTTAATGGACTTTGCAAAATTTTTAAACTTTGTAGAATTATTTCTGGGAGAATTCACTTGGTACTCTAAAATTAGTGAACTTTTAATTGGCTTATGCTTAGCATATTTAACTAATATAAGCCAGATAAATACGGAGGCTATGTGATAACTGTGTATAAAATCTTTCATTTCCATCTTCAGCTATTTAGGTCGTGATTAAAATATTTCGTTGAATTTTTTACATTTCTCAAAAAAAACCACAAAAATATGAATTCATACCAAAATATGCAGCAGCAAATAGATGTTACACCCAATTTAAATTCTTTTAGTAACTAGATTATTTCGTTTATTCTGATTTAAGACATGCACTTGCATGAACTGAAATTTCCTGTAAATATTAATCATACGCCATCAATTTGAACCTGTTTTCCTCATAAAGTATACGTTCACGTGTTCATATTACCCGTATGGATGTACATATTTTTGTTCATATATTTGTTGATAGTTTTCGTGATTTTATTGTAACACAAAACTTCGCATGATATTTCGTTAACAAATAAAGTTTCGTATACACAGCGTTTCCTTTTATATTCAAATTTATTTTCTCATTTTTGTTTTACAACATTTAAGCCTCATATTTCGTGCTTTAATTAACAACCATTTAAAATTTTTTATGTATCCTGAATTGAACAACGAAATCTTGTGTTACTTGCCAAAATCCTTCTTTTAGTGGAAAATTCATTTCATCTCTATTTTGTAATAATAAATTCGCTTGGTTTCTTATGTTGCATGCAACTTTTACAATAACGTTAATATGGTACCACATTTGTTGTTTTTATTGTTGCATAGTTGCAGCATGTACGATTTCCAACTTTTTATTCCCTTGATTTCTTATTAAAGGATGTTATTTTATTAGTTTTTTTTTTGGGTTGTTTTGTATCTTTATTTCTCTTTTATTTATAAAAAATTTATTAACTTGTTTTCTACTCCTGTAGTGGTTGTTTCTTGGTAGAGAAGTTGATGTTATTGTGTATGTTGATGGTGGTGGCAGCGGTGGTTCTGGTTGTGATGGCGTAAAAACTTTTTCCAACAATTTTTACTAAAAGTTTATGGTGTTTTCAGTACTGACATTTATTGAGCCACTCGAGAAAATAGTTGCTCAATTCACAAGCTTAGTCGTATGTCTTATCGTTTAAAAAAACGACACTTGTTTATGTGCTTGTGAACAGACAAATTTGTTGTATCGTTATTTTGTCCTATCTTAAATGTCAATTTAATTAATACCAAGGCAAGGAGAATTAATTCCAGGTGGCCTCGAGAGATCAGGTGACTAAGAAAATCTTTCTATATTTGAACTATCAACAGTGTTAATATATCAGCTTTTTGACATTCCAAATATAAATTCGCCGTGCAGAATTTATATTTGGACTATCAAAAAAGCCGATACATTAACACAGTTTGCGGTT
Source organism: Panzeria rudis (assembly GCA_956483635.1). Lineage (NCBI taxonomy): Eukaryota > Metazoa > Arthropoda > Insecta > Diptera > Tachinidae > Panzeria > Panzeria rudis. Next base: position 199,643,153 of record OY101448.1, read on the forward strand.
CATATATGGTAAACAATTCGTATTCACCTGATCTCTCGAGGCCACCTGGTATTAATTCACCTTGTTTGATACCATGAAATGAGACCAGGCATGGGAATTTTAATTTGACGCGAAATAGAATAACTTTTTTCGCGACAAGCAATTTTGATTAAAATAGTTTGAAAATTAAATTGAAATGAATCAATTATATATTTATCATTAAGAAGAATGTATTTTCTGGTGTTACTTATCATATATATAAAATATTTTTACAAATTAATCTAACAAATAGAATATTCCCAGGCCTGGCCTCAATACAACTATTTGAAGAACATATAAAATTCAATCGTATAATTATAACGCACTTTTGTATGAAAATTACCAACAACACAAATACAATATCGTATAATTAGACGATTACACAACACATACGACGTTAATACGAGCTTGTGAATTGAACAAGTGTTTGTAACGAATGATATTGTATATTGTGTGATTAAGAATTTCTACTTTGTTTAATGAAAACCTATTCGTAATCAGTTTTCACATCCTTGGTAACAAATTTTGTAGACCAGTATTATAAATATAACCTTTATTTGTCGTATAAAAAATGCGCCAAGATAAATGTTTGCTCTGATTGTCGATATTCTATTTTGAAATTTAACTTTGTTTGAACTAACTTTATTTTTGAACTGCCTTTGCAGTCAACAAACTTTAAGAAAATAACTACTTATTATTTTTGAGTGTATTTGCTACTGATATAAATTGCTATTAGAGTATATTAAAGGATATTTAAAAATGTTTTATATTCAGTTTTATATAAATTTTACAGACGAGTGAAATATAAGATGATTTTGGGTAAAATGTAATAAATTATGGCTGGTTAAACATGATTCAATTGTACCCTAAAAACGTAAAAGTTTCAAAGATGGCTTCAAAAAGGCAGTAATACAATAAATTTGAAGCTCAAAATTAGCATTATAAATTGATATTTAATCTATATACATATAAAACTAAGCATTTTAATGGAATCGTTTTTATAAGAAAGTGTTATTTGAAACAAGGAAGTGGCAAGGAAATGCCTCCAAACTAATGCATATCAATTGGTTAATTCAATGCTAATTTAGTAATAGAAAATTCGAATTGGTCAATTATGATGGAGTTGAGTTTTCGTTAGAATGATATAATAATATAAAATTCTCGTATTCCAATCCAGTCATGAACTATATAAATAAGATTTAGATTCACATGTAATAGAGTCACTGGCGAAAGTAAAAAGGAAGACTGATCACGGAGTGTAGCAGCTTCCGAAAACAACGTTCTTATGTTTTGCCGCGCAAGTTTCTTTCTTACTTAGAATATTGTCATGTTCAAATCTTTCTGGCTAAAAATGCTAACACCCGTCTACTTCATTCTGTTTAAATAACAGAATTAAAATCGAATATAAAAACATGGCTGTTTTGTTTTCTTATTATTTAATTTCCTAATCTCCTTAAAACTCACTGGATATTCCACTTCTTAGAAGCCATACAATTCTTGGCAAGACATTTTCATACATTAAAGAACTGTAAAATTACAATAGTCTTAGATGAATTATTTACCAAGTTCCCTTTTTAACTTTTTGTTTTCTTTCTTAAGACTTTGAAATGTAGTTTGAATTTGAGCGGCAACAAAATTTAAGTTAAATAAAAGTAAGAAATGTAGGAAATTTATATTTTTTATTACAAAATTCTAAAATAGAAAAAATACACGCACATATTTTTCGTTTAAATTTTTAAATTTATTGCTTTCAAAGTACTAAAATGTTTTGAAATTTAAATCATCAAACCTACAAAAGTGTCAGCTTGTATAAACGATCTAAAAGTTGATAGGAATTTTTTTGGAGAAAAAAAGGATGCTGTTTAATATTCTGAGATGTTGTTGCTGCTGGGGGTGATGTCATATACTTTTCCAACAACAACCAAAAATAAAGATCCTATTTGTGCCATTGTACCAAAATGTGTATTCGTTTAACTTAGAATAGTACGTAGTAGAATAAAGAATATATTAACAGACATGCCATGCATGTACATTAGCATGGTCGTTAAAAATTAAATTTTTCCGGACGGCAAAAAAAACATTCCTTTTGATAAAAATATGCAAGTTGTCTTTTTTTAACAAAATGTATTAATTTATTCGAAATATTCTATAATTATTTGTTGTGGGTTACCTAATCAGTGATGAGTTGTCAGTAGCACTCAACGAAATTCAGGCATATAGATTAGTTAGCCCACAATAAATAAATATATTTTTGAGAGGAAAATAATCTTTATGGGCCTTAAACTGTTTACTTTATAGTTTATTATTGCGAATATCTCCATATGAACTTTATGAATATGAACTTTATGAAAAAATCAGATAATTTTTTTTTTCTTACAAAATTTCTCTTTCAACTTTTTGTCTAATTCGTCTACTTTAAGAGATTTTTTTGAAAAACTACGATTTTATTAAAAATTAGCTTAGATCGGGCTTGTTTTATGTTCTTCTTGTTTAAAAAAATAAAATTGAAATTTTTTTAATAAAAAAATGTTTCTCATGGCGTATGCAAAATTTAATTATTAACGACCAGCCTAATATACATACATACCTATATATACTACATCCATATTTCAAAGACTCTATATTATAAGAAAATTAATCAAATAAATTGAAATATTGCATCGGCTGTTATTTTATAACAGCATAAATTTATTTTTAATATTCACGCAAATTACTTTATTTAAAAGACAATTTAATGTCACTAATGGCCATTACACTGTACAACCAAAATCAAATGTTTTTTCACCCCTTTAGCACATTTGATTTCGGCATACGAAATCTTGTAATCCTTACGTTTAAGGTTTAAGATGAGATCAGCATTGGGTCTTTTTGAAAATTAATTTTAAAAAAGTTAATTATTTTTAGCCGCCTTCTCGCGAAATGTCCCCTTAGTTAGTGTCAACTCAGAAAATATCACCAAAAACTTTTCAAACAAAAGTTTTTCTAAAATATAGTTTCAGTAAATGTTCTTTACTGAACCAGTGAATTTTCTGTTGGACTTTTATTTAGGACGGAAACATCAAAAACAACAACAAATAAATTCGTTAATGTTGTTGCATTAATTCTCATTAGTTGTTTTTTTAATCTTTAGATAATCACTCAGAGTTGAACACATTTAACAAAGTTAAATGGATGGTTATGATATAATTTACAACATAAAAATATTAAAAAATGTTTTTACTGACTCAGACAAAAAGTTTGTTTGATATATTACAAAAAATTTAGTAAATATTCTTGTTTTATTCTGTAAACTATTTAATTTAGAATTTCTAACTATTTTTAGATTTGTACAATTTGTTTCATTTCTGTGATATCGAACGAACAGGGTTTGCTGAGCAGATAAATTTCGTGAAATTAATCATTTGTCAAAACTTTTTTTCAGTAAGTTAATTGAAAAGCGGACACTCAACTAGAAGCGTTACCTCTAATAATTAATCACTTGTGCTACAGAAATATGTAAATACGCAAACATTTATTAAAAAAAAAATCAAAGAAAGGAGTTCTAATTACTTTTTTTAATTCTCACTCGTTTGAGTTTTGCTGCATGTACCCAGGAAAAATTTTGATGGCAAAGTAATGTTAAAATGCCAATAAACAAACCCTTCACTACTTTGGTATTTTAACCAATTACACAGAAAGAAAAACGCCGTACTAAATTCAAGTATTTTCTACTTACTCTGAGTATTCTTAAATTGTGTATACTAATTGTTATTTTATGTATTATCATAAATAAGTATAAACTTTTTACACAGTCGTAGTGTGTTGATATTTGTTTGCTTGTTGATAGCTTCAGTTGCATGTTGTCCTTATGTTGTTGTCTTGTTGTTGGTTATTCTGTTTGTTCGTTCAGTGTCGTCTCATATCCTACAAACGTCGTATAACATGCTGCTAGTTCATACTGGATTTTAGCTGTCGTTCTTTCTATACTGAGTTAGCTGAGTGGTCTAAAGCGTTGGCTTACAAACATGATGAGCTAAGTTCAATACTAGGAATGATCAAAATAAATTTCAAATTAAAACAAATAAGTAAAATTATTAAATTTACAAGTATATAAGTAGTAAAAATATAAATTCTCAAGTCTGTTCTGTTCCAGGATTAAATACGTAGGTAGGATTGATACAAGTACGCGGCGGGATTGATTCAAGTATACAGCGCGCTTGAGTCTACATGTAATACGACGTTTGTCAGCTACTTGTCGGTTATGCCCGAGGAATGAAAATAAGCAACGACAAGAGCAGAACATTGATTTGTGGCTATCATCAAGCAAACAAATACCAACACAGTACGAGTACGACTGTGTATAAAGTTTATAAACATATTCGTACTTAAAATAAGAATTTTTTTACACGAGTAAAGGCTAATCGGGCTAAAATTAACTTTTTGTTTTCTTTCTTTAGACTTTGAAATGTAGTTTGAGTTTGAGCGGCAACAAAATTTAAGTTACTCTGCAGTTACACGTTCAAGAAATTGCTTTCATGTTGATCACACGTATTGCTTGTTAAAACTACTTTAAATTGACGCTGTGACGTAGGCTGCAAGCAACTTGATATTCAATTTTGTTTTCAAGATGCCATCGTCAAGGAATTAACAACGAAACAGTAAAACTAGGTCATAACGAATTCTCGGTTGTAACGATCTAAGTCTAAAGTCCCGACGTTTTGGTTGCTATTTTCATACAAAAATAATTCGTAATAGCGGATTCGTAGTTAACGAGTACTCGTTTGTATCGAACTACGCTTATTATGAACTTGTCATAGAGCGGTTTTATTTTGCTGTTTGCACAAAGTTCGTTATAACCGAGTCTTACTGTAATTTATTTACAATAATTGAGATCAGCTGTTTAAATTGAACGAAAAATTGAAAGAAAACTTGAAAGAAAAATTGAAAGCAAGTTGGTAGTCAATTTCCAAATGTTTGAGTGTGTTAGTAAAAAAGTGAAACTTGAAACAAAACTTGAAGCAAAACTTGAACGTGTAACCTCCAAGTTAAATAAAAGTAAGAAATGTAGGAAATTTATATTTTTTATTACAAAATTCTAAAATAGAAAAAATACACGCACATATTTTTCGTTTAAATTTTTAAATTTATTGCTTTCAAAGTACTAAAATGTTTTGAAATTTAAATCATCAAACCTACAAGTGTCAGCTTGTATAAACGATCTTAAAGTTGATAGGAATTTTTTGGAGAAAAAAGGATGCTGTTTAATATTCTGACATGTTGTTGCTGCTGGGGGTGATGTCATATACTTTCCCAACAACAACCAAAAATAAAGATCCTATTTTTGCCATTGTACCAAAATGTGTATTCGTTTAACTTAGAGTAGTACGTAGTAGAATAAAGAATATATTAACAGACATGCCATGCATGTACATTAGCATGGTCGTTAAAAATTAAATTTTTCCGGACGCCAAAAACACATTCCTTTTGATAAAAAATATGCAAGTTGTCTTTTTTTAACAAAATGTATTAATTTATTCGAAATATTTTATAATTACTTGGTGTGGGTTACCTAATCAGTGATAAGTTGTCAGTAGCACTCAACGAAATTCAGTCATATAGATCAGTTAGCCCACAATAAATAAATATATTTTTGAGAGGAAAAATAATCTTTATGGGCCTTAAACTGTTTACTTTATAGTTTATTATTGCGAATATCTCCATAAATATGAACTTTATGAAAAAATCAGATAATATCTTTTTTTCTAACAAAATTTCTTTTTCAACTTTTTGTCTAATTCGTCTACTTTAAGAGATATTTTGAAAAACTACGGATTTTTTAAAAATTAGCTTAGATCGGGCTTGTTTTATGTTCTTCTTGTTTAAAAAAATAAAATTGAAATTTTTTTAATAAAAAAAACAAATGTTTCTCATGGCGTATGCAAAATTTAATTATAAACGACCAGCCTAATATACATACATACCTATATATACTACATACATATTTCAAAGATTCTATATTATAAAAAAATTAATCAAATAAATTGAAATATTGCATCGGCTGTTATTTTATAACAGCATAAATTTATTTTTAACATTCACGAAAATTACTTTATTTAAAAGACAATTTAATGGCACTGATGGCCATTACACTGCACAACCAAAATCAAATATTTTTTTTGCCCCTTTAGTACATTTGATTTCGGCATACGAAATCTTGTAATCCTTCCGTTTAAGGTTTAAGATGAGATCAGCATTGGGTCTTTTTGAAAATTATTTAAAAAAAAGTTAATTATTTTTAACCGCCTTCTCGCGAAATGTCCCCTTAATTAGTGTCAACTCAGAAAATATCACCAAAAACTTTTCAAACAAAAGTTTTTCTAAAATATAGTTTCAGTAAATGTTCTTTACTGAACCAGTGAATTTTCTGTTGGACTTTTATTTAGGACGGCAACATCAAAAACAACAACAAATAAATTCGTTAATGTTGTTGCATTAATTCTCATTAGTTGCTTTTTTAATCTTTAGATAATCACTCAGAGTTGAGCACATTTAACAAAGTTAAATGGATGATAATGATATTATTTAAAACATAAAAATATTTTAAAAAATATTTTTACTGACTCAGACAAAAAGTTTGTTTGATATATTACAAAAAATTTAGTAAATATTCTTGTTTTATTTAGAATTTCTAACTATTTTTAGATTTGTACAATTTGTTTCATTTCTGTGATATCGAACGAACAGGGTTTGCTGAGCAGATAAATTTCGTGAAATTAATCATTTGTCAAAACTTTTTTTCAGTAAGTTAATTGAAAAGCGGACACTCAAGTAGAAGCGTTACCTCTAATAATTAATCACTTGTGCTACAGAAATGTGTAAATACGCAAACATTTATTTTAAAAAAATCAAAGAAAGGAGTTCTAATTACTTTTTTAATTCTCACTCGTTTGAGTTTTGCTGCATGTACTCAGGAAAAATGCAAAGTAATGAGTTAAAATGCTAATAAATATAACCTTCACTACTTTGGCATTTTAACCAATTACACAGAAAGAAAAACGCCGTACTAAATTCAAGTATTTTCTACTTACTCTGAGTATTCTTAAATTGTGTATACTAATTGTTATTTTATGTATTATCATAAATAAGTATAAACTTTTTACACAGTCGTAGTGTGTTGATATTTGTTTGCTTGTTGATAGCTTCAGTCGCATGTTGTCCTTATGTTGTTGTCTTGCTGTTGGTTATTCTGTTTGTTCGTTCAGTGTCGTCTCATATCCTACAAACGTCGTATAACATGCTGCTAGTTCATACTGGATTTTAGCTGTCGTTCTTTCTATACTGAGTTAGCTGAGTGGTCTAAGGCGTTGGCTTACAAACATGATGAGCTAAGTTCAATACTAGGAATGAACAAAATAAATTTCAAATTAAAACAAATAAGTAAAATTATTAAATTTACAAGTATATAAGTAGTAAAAATATAAATTTCAAGTCTGTTCTGTTCCAGGATTAAATAAGTAAACGTAAGACTGATTCGAGCTTGATTCGAATACGCGGCGGAATTGATTAAAGTACGCAGGTAGGATTGATACAAGTACGCGGCGGGATTGATTCAAGTATACAGCGCGGTTGAGTCTACATGTAATACGAAGTTTGTCAGCTACTTGTCGGTTGTGCCCGAGGAATGAAAATAAACAACAACAAGATCAGAACATTGATTTGTGGCTATCATCAAGCAAACAAATACCAACACAGAACGAATACGACTGTGTATAAACTTTATAAACATATCCCAATAAACATATTCGTACTTAAAATAAGAATTTTTTTTACACGAGTAAAGGCTAATCGGGCTAAAATTAAGTATTTTGCACTTGAATATTTAGACTTAATCAATCTTTCTGTAGTTGATTTCAGAAAAACCGGGATTACCGTACTTTTGACACCGCTTGAGATTAATTTAAGTACGGATGGATTGATTTTTCTTTTCAGTGTACTTTAACATGGTGATGCCATTGGAGGCAAGTACTTGCCACATTGGGTTACAAATAACAAGTGAGATATAAATATTTAGAAGACATTGCAGACACAAAACACAATAACAATTAAATAACTCTGCTAAGCATTGAACTTATGCCATTTTCAATTATTGTGTTATTTTATACCAAGTGTTTTTCTCACTAGGCTGGCTACTGCACAACTATTTTGTTACGGGCTTAAAACTTGTTTTCACAAATATGAACACAATTAAAATAAATCCATTTAACTTTCCCAATGGTTGAACTGCTTATCGTTTGAATGATAAGCAGTACTCTGCCAGGAAGAGAATAATGGCTTGTTTAATTACTAAAAAGTAATTCATTAACTACTATAAAATAGTTCAGACGATATGTAGTTTGTGGTTGAAAGGGATGTTGTTTGGTAATGACAGCACATTACCAAATTTTTGCTGGGTGTATTTATTTAAGGTCGAATGATTGATATTTATCATTATTTAAATAATTTTTTTTTTAATTTATTACTAAAGTAATCACATCTCATTTGTAAAACCTTTTCGAAATAAAAACAAATTAACTTTAGGAGTGATAAAATTAAGGAGGTTAAGGAAAATTCATAAGTCTAATTATAAGTTGGGGTGAAAAAGTAGAATTTTTTCTTAGAACTTACCTGCTGCTCTGTTTTCAAATTTAACCGTTTTCTTTCTACTGAAAACTACTTCGTCTATTTCGCAAACTCAAACACACTCACAATCACACTCTTTCGCTTCAATTATGCAAATTAATTCTTTTGTTTTTGTTTTCTAGAGTGAATTTGAAAATAAATTTCTCTATGAGTGTGAGTGTCCTTCTTCTGAATGAGATGGTTGGTTCGTGTGGCTGCTTAATGGGTTATATGTAGTTAGTGGCTGGTTGTAGTTATAGCTGACTGTGTTTCCTTTAGTCAACCCTTCTAATGTCCTTAAACGAATGATTTGGTTGAGAAACGAATAAATGTTGGCAGAAGGATGTTGTTCTTGTATTATTCCGTTTTACTAGTTAAATTCTAATTATAAATGCGTTTAGTTGGTAAGTGACGTATTTTACAGGTCTTTATCTTTTAATAGCTTCTGATATTCAAACGAGCGCCAAGAAGATAAAAAGGATGAAGTAAAAATAAAAACTTGAACGTAAAACTGTTGTCAATGTTAATGAAAAACGTGAATCACCTCCTCTCTTAGTGGCTGAAACTGAGCCCGTAGTATTGATGTTTTTCTGTAAGAAAAAATGAAATAAAAAATTACAATTTTATTTTCATAGATTAGCTAAATTAGATTTTTCTCATCATCTTTTTCTTGTAGCTCTAGACTCTATTATTAAATTACTTTTTAATTACAAAGTTTGCGAAAAGAGAATATGTTTTATTAATTTTTTCATTGTGGTTATTTTGTTCTAGATGTATGAAAGCATACAAATTCAACAATATTTAAAACTTTTGCTTATTTAAAAATTCATGGAATAATAAAAGATTGAATAAGTTACTTCCTTGAAAATTTTCATTTTTTTTGTTGCATTTTATGGAAAATTTTCTTATTACTTCATTTTATATACATACATAAATATGTACGTGTATACGTTTCTAATATTTTATTTACGATAAGTGTATATATCTTTATTTTAATAACCTTAAAACTATTTTCCACACTATAAACTTGGGTGTTAATTTATTTGTTTGGTTGCTTAAAGGCAAAACGACCTTTTCTGTTTGTATCTGTAAACATCTGGTGTAAGAAACTCACTGTTTATTTAACTGTTTATTGTTAAAAGTTTTGTCATTTGTAAAAGTTAAAACTCATTGTCGTTGTTAACACTTCTATAAAACAGTTAAAATAATCTTTGAATGTCAAAACTCTTAACACTTCTCTTAAAAAGGAAAAATAATAAAAACAATAGAAATTATTTAGAAAATATAAATAGGGTTTCAACGAATTTTTAAATACTCTACAGCGGAGAAAGTTAAGATAATAAAACATTAAGAAAGGAAAAAGGGTACATGAGCTAATTTCAATGGGGAGGGGGTTTTCAGTTCATCCAACAAAAAGTTTGTGTATGTTAGAATAATAAACATTCTCATACCAATTTTCTCTAGTGATTTTATATATAAAACTGAAAATTACATATAACCAATCAATACGATATAAAAAGTGGAGGGCTGGTTTGTTCTGCCGCGTATTTTTGGAATCGATTAATTTTTCTTCATTCCTTAGAAATTTATATCTTGTCGAGTTCTTTCTAATAAAGATACGAGCTTCAGCCAAATAAAAAACATATCTAAACAAATTTAATAAAAAATTCACAACCATGGAATATCATCGCCTTCTTTTTATTCCTAAGTCTTGTCTTACGAGGTCCGTTTGCAATGGATTTACAAATACGTTGAATGCCCATGAAGTTCTTACACATCCTTAGCCGACTCAGTGCTGAACTACACCAACTCCCGAATAAATGCATTTTTTCCCGCATATTTCTTCTAGTTGCAACACTCAATTGCTTAAGTGAACTTAGCTACTGGCCGAAGAATCAGGGCAATGATAGAGGAGATGCTGGGCAATCTGATCCTCATCCTCGCTCTTGCAACTTCTATATTTTGAGTGATTGGTTCGTGATTAGAAAATCCTAAAACTTAATTTTAAATTTCTAAGAAACAAATCGAAAATTTTGAAGTATGGTGCGTTAGCGACAAAAAGTCCTTAAAAAACGTTTAGCTAGATTTTGTTAGTAACAAGCTTAGATTTTAATTTTACAGGTGATGCTGAAACATCAGTTCAAGGATTCAATCAGCTCAATTATTAATAACAATTCCCCGGGAGTTTTTTTCCCTATTTCCTTTTCCACTATTCTAAATAAAATCTCCCCGGAAAAATTTTCTCTTTTCCCATTCCTTCTATTATAAATTGCAATTTCCCCGGGAAAAAAACTCCCAGGGAAAAAAGTAATTATCCTAAATATGAGGAGAGGGAGAAATTCTGCGAGTTTTTTCCCCAAACATTTTGAAGGGAGCTAATGCAAAAATTTTAAATTCAAATAAAAAAATGTTGTATAAGCATTTATTTATTTGCCGCGGTTCAAAAAATTTACAATTTCCTTTTTACACACATTGGGGATCTAGTGCATCTGGCCCTGGCGCTGTTTTTGCTTCACCTCTTCAGCATGAACTTTTACCGAGAGCTTCTGAGTGAATACACTGCACATTTTACTTTTTATTTAAACAAAAAAATAATAATATTTATATTAATTAATACACAATCTTATTATCAATGAAAACAAAAAAGTTTTATTGATTTCTATTACTGAACTCTGGCGTTAGTGCAGAATAAAATGTAAACACTAAATAGCTGATCCAGACTTTTCCCTCTCCCTTGTTTGTTTATTCCCCGGCTTTTTAGAATAGGAGGATTTTTCCCCGGGAACATTTTCCCGGGAGGATTTTTCCCTAGGAAAATTCATAATTGGGCTGAATATCCTTATAATATCATTGAAGTAATAGAATCCCAAATTTCGACTCGATCAGTAGTATAATTATCGACTCAAAAACTAGAAAACAGATGAAAGCTTCTCTGTTAATGCAATTACTAGGAATGGAAGAGTTTCCTGGTTAAGTTCCACGACGGAGACTCGGAATTCATGCAGATGATGCATAAACATAAGGAGCTGAAGCGAAAGAGGAACGACTGTAGAAATCATTTTTGACTGAGATGAACAATGATGTCTGACGAACATCTGGGAGGAGATATTAATATCTTAATTTGAGCCAGAAATTTACTTGACACCGACGACTCAGGCTTGATGTGGACACGTCATCTGACAAAGATGGAAATCGAGGAAAAATATATTTACATACACAGAAAAAAATAGACAAGAATTATATTCAATAAAACCATGTTATTAAAAAAATATATGAATTTCAATAACATTTATCTTTAACATAATAAAATATTTCGTTGTAAGTATTTCTTTTCCATGCCGGTTATTTCTTTTCTTTTTATACATAAGTACTTAAAACAAGTTGTATCCCATAAAAAAATAAATGGGATATGGCTCAGCTAGAGAGTGTATGCTTTACGTCCGGAAAGCCCGGGTTCGTATTCCAGCCATGTCAACATTTTTTTTATTTTATATATATATATTTTTATTTTGAAATAATTTTGTTATCAATATAGGGGAATTCTTTATCACAGGAAATTTGAAAAAAAAAATTATTGAATACCGGGATTTTTGTTATCAAAAACGAAACTTATTTTTTTCTGTGTACTGTGCCTGGAGAAAGCTGAGAGGACAGCCCACTGTTGTGTAATTCTCCAGTCCTCAATAGCACTAGACTGAAAAAGACAGGTCATTTTATTTTAAATATAGGGTCGTCGGACTCAATGATGAGAATGGAAAAGTTTATAGCTAAAACTGGTAATTGCTGGTAGTGGTTAGCTGTGAAAAAATGTCTGAGTGTAACTTTTTTTAACATAAAAAATGTCCTCGAAACTGTGCAGGAGGCTTAGGAAGGAGATCACAACATTTTAGCTGGACTTTTACAAACCAAACAAATTCCCGATCTTGCAAATGTCTGCAATTATGAAACCGAGCATATCCGCAAGCTGTACCCAGTAGAGAAGCACCATTTTTTAATATCTTGCGATCTTATTCCATGAAGTCAGGCTTTCCCGAGCCAGCTCTCTATATATAGAGAATTGATCTCAGTATATTGTATTCTATTTATATTGATCGTGTACCCTGTGTTACCTTACCCGGCTGCCCGCCATCTTTTTTTCCGTTATTTTGTTCTAAGCTACTGCTCATAAAACACTATGCTCAAAATTAGTCCAAAGCGGTAAATACGCTTCGTCCTTCTCCAGTGTCTGACTAAGATCTGTCAGCAGATGCTTAAAGTATATGCTTTCAATAGTGGGGACTATTCATCTTGGATGATGTGCCGCAAGTTGCTACGTCTAAGCGATTGACAAGTAAGAGAGCACGGTAATCCACAATATGTTATTGGGTATGTTTGAGATATTTACATGGCTTTCCATGATACATTGCCACTGAGTCTTCTTGAAAAGCTCAGAACCAGTTTCTTGGCCATACGAAAAGCCTTTTAAGGCGTGCTGCAACCGTGAACACTAAAGGTTACCTAGAGTTAATGTAGAATGTAAGTTTTTGCATAGATTGTTCTACACTAAAATTCTTTTAATTGCGGGGTTGGTTTTATTATAAATGCCTTAAATATTAGACAATAAATTAAATAGAACGTCAAGATCTCTATTGCACTGCATTCATATGTAGCTGACTAATTTTTAAGTGTCTAAATCCTAGTCTTACTCATGTCGGAATCTGAACGGTTCTTTATTTATTTAAAGTTCTTATAAAATCTTAAACAAAGAATAACGCCTTAACAATGAAAATTTCCGCATGAAAATCTTTTATTTTTCTATATATTTTTATATTTAACTTCCATGCTTTCAAACTTCTCTTCAAGTGACCATGAATTTAAGTATTCAGCTACTTGAATACATATTCATGGACAATATTGTCTGACCAAAGAAGAAGGAAAAAAATCCCAGCAAACCATTCCATAAGCTAAGTTTAACTAAACTGGAGAATAAGCTTTTCATAAACACTTTTTGTCAGTGACAGCACTGTTTGCAAGTCTATTTTTCGATTATGACGTCTCGTTATTTTGAACGCGTGAATTTCATATTATATGATAAAGTAATTTATTTTGTTTCGTTAATGAGTACAGTGTCTTAAAGTTGAGTGGTGTTTCTACAGAAATTTTTATATAAAAAAAGAGTAAGTATTATATTTTATTAAGGGATCTGGATACGGTCAAAATGTTTGATGTCAAAATCGTGCACGTGTGCTTGTTTGATGCTGTACCAAGCATTCATTTTTAGTTTGATTTTGTGCTGTTCGTTTGTTTGGTAAAAAAATAAAAATGTCGCTAAATAAAGAAAATTTTATCAGGCTTGATGGGTTAATACTATACACGCACAAGCATGTGACAGCAAGCATGCAAAAATCTAAATTTTTGGATTTTCGATCAAGCTTCGTCGGTGTCACACAATTTTCACTTATACTATTAACATGCTTGTCAAGCATTTTGACCGTGTCCAGACCCTCTTTAGAATATAAATTTATATTTTGAATATGCCATATAAAATAAAACACAATGTTCGAACGGAATCAAAATAAATTGTTGAATTGCCTTAAATGTTGAAAAACTAAGGCTTGCGATTGCCCGGACTTTTGCACTTCCCGGGAAACGGGAATAGAAAAATCAGGTTCCCGGGAAAAGTTGATTTTCTAGATTTATTAAATGAAAATTGGCGAAAGTTTCATTGTAATATTAATGTAGAAATTCTTTTTAAGTAAAAATTAATATAATAAATGAAGTAAATTTGCTGATAGCTAAGCATTGTCTATATGCATTTCATTGGCGCTTTACCAAATCGTCAGTAGACTTCAACCACAACTTTAAAAAGTTACAAAGTTGTAGTTGAAGTCTACTGACGATTTGCTAAAGCGCCAGTGAAATGCTTAACTATCAACAAATATACTTCATTTAAAATAAAATTATGACAATATGTCAAATAATAAATTTCTTAAACAATTAATATAATAACAATTCTAAAACTAATTTTTAAGACTTTTTAAATGAATTCAGGCAAATAGAGTTTAAAGTAATTATGTATACAGTAAGAGATCGTATAAAGACTAATTGACGACTATTACAGTAATTATTTAGTTAAAAATTTCATTTTAAGGCCTCCAAATCATTTTATAAATAACTGGCCCTAATATTTCTTATTTTTCTTGCCAACTTTCACCAATTCAGGTTGGTAAATTTCTTAAAGAAATTTCCGTTTGTTAGTACGCAGTTTCAAAAGAAAAGTACACGGGATTTTCAAATTTATTGTCTTATTACAGGCATGTTATAACAATAAGTGGAGAACTGTTTCCGTCAACTGAAAAAAATAATGTTCAGACAATTGTTTCGTTACGGAATTTTTGACATTTTTAATTTTTCTTCCATTTTAATTAATTTTTAGTGTTTTTCTCTGTTGTAAACTAAAATATATATATATTTCTGTACATGCAAACAAAGTTCTCTACAGAATACTACACTATTATTTTTCCGTGTACAAGTAAATGCAAAACTCCAAACTTAAATTTCCGTAAGAGCTGCGTACTACGCTTTTGTCGTATAATCCTTCAAACGAACTTTTATAATGTCTTAAAGGAACATTGAAAATTTTAATGATATTAAAGAAAAATAGGATTATAATAGAAACTTCTTATATGAATCAAAATAAATTTCGCTGTCACTTACTAAATTTTATAAATATGTATCTCAAATAAAGTCCATATATTTGTGAAATAATGTGTACTTTTAATTTCCCGTTTTTCCCGGGAAAATCGCAAAAATTTACCGGGAATCATAGGTAGCGTTTTCCCGGGAATTCTGGATTCCCAAACCCTATTAAAAACATAACATACGCTTAGGAAACTATGTATGTTCCTGTAAGCATATTCTGCAATTAGACTTATAAGCTTGTTGTATACTAAAAAAAAAGGCTAGCAATATTATCGTAAGTGATCAATTCTCTTTATAAAATAATTGTTAATACAGCTTTCACAACACTTTTCTAAGCTTGAGTTTTATGGTAGTAAGTTTTTTGTCTTCATAAATTATTTATATAGCGTTTTTGTTTGTTGGGAAAGAGCACATCAACACATACATGTAAAGTTATATTCAGACAGCTATTAAGATAAGTATCTATCAGATTGTATTACAGAAATTAGTGCCATATAAACTTAACAATCATACACACCCAAGTAAACACTTACGAGTAAGTAGATGAAACAACTTCTAAGCTACTTGTAGAAGCTCTAATACTCGTGCTACTTGTACTTGAAAGCTTGAGTTATAATCCATCTACAACAGCAATATTTATAAATTTGCAACACTCTAAGCAGAGGCCTTTAAGTGTTTTAATACGGTATTGTACCAGTATAAATTAAATTATTTTTATTAAATTCTTTATAAGAAACTTAAGACAATTTGTGGGTGAAAATGTTAATAAAAATTAGTTCTATTGGTGCAAGAAATAAATATTAAACACATTTTTTTTTACATTAATGTCATGTGAGTGTTTTTAGGGATTGTCAATCATTCTTCTACTTCGTTAACATTTTAAAAATTGTTGCATGTTTACGGCTATTAAATAGTGTCTGTTCATAAGCTTTATTTTATGGCCATTAAATTGTGTGCTAGAAGATAAATGAAGGCTTTTCTATATCTCATACTATGGCCTAACTAAACTCTGTTTATTATTCATCTTAATTTAGAAATCTGTTTAATATTAAAAGATCTTTGAAAGAATTACCAAGATTCATTTTAAGTGTAATTTTAACGACCAATTTCTGATCTTTTTGCGATATTTTAGTTTTAAAACAATAAAACTAACAACCATATTTTTTGTGGTTTTTATTAAGGAACTTTTTTTTAGACAATGTGTTGGCGTTCTTAGTCTTATTTTCTTTTTGTTTAACGTTTTCTTTCTGTTACTCAAGATCATTTGTTTAGATACAAGTATAAACTTACTTATAGTTGTACTACTGTTTTTGAAATTTCTTTTGAATCTTTAAAAGTTTTTCTTAACAATGTTTTTCCACGCTTTTATTGTGATTTGTAGCAGCAACCTTATCTTCATCACTCATGCATTCATTCATTCATTCAGACATTCATGTGCTTGTTTGTTTGGGAGGTAAGAAAAATAAAAGGAAACAAAAATATTTATGAAAAGGAAAATTATTTAACCGCTATAATTTATTTGTTCATCATAAAGAAATAAAAAAATCTCTTGAAAAAGAAATTTTGTGGATAAAATCTCATATCTGTATGAGGAAAATATTTTAAGTGGTCCAATAAAAACTTGTGATTTTTATTTGTTTAATATAATTTTTGCAAAGAAAAAAGTCAGCCTTCTCGCATGATTTCCATCTAGTGGCCGTTCCTGTCAGTATCTTCAAGCAATTTCAGTTTAAATATTAATTCGCTTGTTTTCTTTGTCTAAATCTTAACTTTAAGAAGCATAATAAATTGAAAATCATGTATTTTATTTTTCTATGGTCGCTTAAAATTCTTTTCAAGTCAATCGTTTCACATTAGATATCAATTGTTGTTACTGCTTGTTTTTTTTTTTTTTTTTTTGCTCTAAAGGTTTATCTAAATCTGTTTTTGAAAGTTTATTTTCCTGTCGTTACATTTTCTTTTTGTTTTTAAGACAAAAGAAAACTTTAATGTCAAAATATACCTTCACTTTTGTTTTTGCAAATGAATTGAAAAACATGGAAAAATTCCATAGAAAACAAAAAACAACAATAACATTTGATTTGCTGTTTTTATTGTTGTGCATGACCGCAATTTTTATTGTCAAACAGTTTAACAGTTAGTCAGCCCGTCGTTATTGACTTGGTTAAAAGTGCAATTAAAGTAATAATGAAAGTATGTAGATGGTACGACTAAATGAAAAATTACATAAAAAATTGCAAGCCAAGAAAGAAAAAATTAATTAAAATTTAATAAAAGAAACAACCAACACTTTACTGGATAAGAGTTTATTGAATTTTCAATAAATAAATTTACCTGTAACCCTCTTTTTTAAATATCTACTACATCATTTGTCTTAGTTGCTTTTCTTAAGAGAAGCATCGATAGCTTGCAATTTATTTGTTTTTCTTAGAACAGACCAAAAACCTCTGGATAAGACTGATGAAACTGAATCTAGCCAATTTCTTGTGTTTGATATTTTGTAATTAAAGACACCAATATTATTTGAGCCATTAATTTTCTATCAAAAGGGGAAATAAAAAAGTCAGGGTCAGGTCAAAACAACTCACAAAGATAAATTGCCATCCATGTTGTAAATAATGTTTATTTCTTAACTGACCCCACTTCCCCATTACAATCTTTGATATTAAACGACGCTTTACCTCATTCTGATTATGAAAAAAAACACATAAGAAATTTATCAATGTAGTGAATTTTCTTTTGGGAAAAAGGGAATGGATAAACTGTAATTTAAGATAAGAGAAATGGAAACTACTTACTTAAGTTATATTCCAAGTGGGTCCCAAATACTTAAGAAATTGATAATCTTACAGTAGGGGCATTCACTTACAATAGCAGTTAAAGTGTTATTGATATGAAAGGGGGAAGATTCATAAAATGGCTTTTAAGTATAAAAATGTTCCACACTTTTTTACAATTACGTAGTTGAGTAGGGTTTGCCAAAAACCATAGAAATTAACTGCCTGTCCCACGATGTCGACAAGTCGATGTCGTTCTCTTATTTATATTGAAAACAAAAACAAATTAAAATTTTTTGCTATTGTTTTCAATATAAATAAGAGAACGACATCGACTTGTCGACATCGTGGGATATGCCCTAAGTAACCACGGCTTCGGTTTCAAAACTATTAAAACCGGTCGGTTTCGCTGTTGAAAAAACGTACGTTTGTGAGTATATATGAATATGTGTGCCGGGATATTAAATGCTACTTAGGTTTATTGAAATTTAATTCAGCTTCTTTTACTAAAATTACAAAAAAGAAAAAACTTAACAGAAAGAATTATAAAATTTGAGAAATCCATATTAAACGGAAAATCATATTACCGAGATCTTACTTTTTTGGAAAAGATATCGGCGACAGAAATATTTCTTCGATTTCAGTAAAAACCGACTAAATTGTTTGTAAAAATAATACACTTTTTATTTTGCACAGAAAGAAATTAGACTTGATTATGATGAAAGCGGACCAATTTGTAAATTAAACAAAACATTTTACTAATTTTAAAAATTGTTTACTGAAAAAAAACTAATTGCAAAAACCAAATTCAAACAAAATCATTTACTGAATCATCTAAAATAATTGACCAAAAATGTTTTTTCAAAATCTGTACAATAACTTATAAATTCACACAAGTGTTTTGGAAGATTTTTGTAAAATCAACTACACATTTACTGAAAATAAAACTGACTTGTTAATGTTTTTGTGTAATTAAGAGATCAAATTGACAGATCTACTGAATCAGACAAACTATTTCTTAAATTTAAAAGTTGTTTGAAAAGAAAATTTAAATTTCTTTTTGTGTTTTTTATTTGTACTACATCCAACCCCAATTCTTCTTGCAGTAAATTGCTTTTTTCTTAATTTGCAGAAACTAGTTGACATTCACCCTCAAAGATTAATATTTTCGCAAAATTTATAGTTAAATTAATAAATGATGAAATTATCTGTGGACTTTCGACAAAACCTAGTAGTGAGGTAATTCTCGTATTCAAATTTCGCAAAAAGTTTGTATATGGGCAAATCGCACAAATGATCTACCAAGGGACAGAATTTTAGAGCTGTCAAAAATGTTTATATATGTGTTGATGTAATAATGTGCTATATAATTAACCTTGAAAATATATAAAGCAAACAATTTTTGCAGGGATATACCTACACCAAAAAAATACCCAACCTTACATAACACATCGGTGCTATTTTTTATGCGTTTAGTTACACATGTGACCATAAGCTTAAGTTTTTGTTTCCGATGTCGGAGGTGGTCGGGAACACCCCCCCCCCCCATATCTTGAAATTAAGGGAATGACTATTTTTCTATATTATCATGTAAACTATAAGGAATATGAAAATTTTGTTTAAGGCTTTCTATTAGATAATAATATTATCTACAACTCCACTAAACAAATTTTTGTTGTCAATTGTACAATTAAAAAATTATAGCTATTAAGAAAAAATGTAACGTGCGTCACAAAAAGTTTACGGCTTTTGATAACAAACGACAACACTTTTTGGCTGCAAATAAGTTATTTTAGAATTATCTTATATTCCTCTTTCTTTTATGAATTCGGTTTTGTGTGCTTTATTATGAAAAACTCGCCATAAATTACGAAAACATACTTCAACTTTCAAAGTTACTTCCACTTTGTGTAGCGTTCATCACAAAACTTTGTGACAAAAAAATGTTTATATTTTAATCTGAAAACGCGTACGAATGTAGCGTTCGTCACGCAGGATTTCTCCATATATAAGACTTGCGGTCACGAGAATATGACCCTTTTTTAATTGAACAGCATTGTGCATAGTTTGCTTCCATGTGAAATTTTTACTTTAGTTTTATTTCATTACTTGTTATAAAACTATTTTATGAGCAAAAGTATTATGTTTATTTCCACAAAACAAAAAAAACATACATGTACGTAATTATTATTCGAATTGAATAGGTTTGAATCGATTTTACATTAATTCAAATAATGAACTTAAGCCGAAATAATAACTTCCGGCAAAAAAACTTATATTTTAATTCCAATTTATTTCATAATATAAATCACAGTTTATTATTGCAAGGATGATATTATTATCATTCATAGCAAAATGGGCAACTAATGATATTTTGTCATTAAATCGATTCTAATGTGTCATTTTACTGATGTCGGTGTGTCATAGCATTGATGACAGAATTGTCATCATTGTCATTAGTGACAAGATGACCAAAAACGAAGACACATGACATAGTATTGATGTAAAATTACATAAGGCTTATCACGGTTTTCCTATCAGTGTACCTCTTCTATTTTCACCAATCATAGTACAAGTTTGTAGGTTGAAGACATTTGGTACAAAATTTAACGCAGGCTAGTTACGCTAAAGCTTGTAATATGTATAGCCAAACAGAATTGAACATGAAGCAATATTCTGAGAACATCGGGAGAACATAAAAACGTTGTTTTTGGATGTCGCAACACTCCCTCATCAGTTAAGCCTTTTTTATACATACAGTTCATGACTAACATGTAGAAATGGTTTGATGTAGCGCTACTTTAGTTTAGTGATGCTAAACATCAATTTATCGATCATGATGGACTTGAATTTGCGTTAGAATAATATATAATTCTCGTATTCTATTTTCTGTCAGGATTTCTATAAATAATATCTGTATTTACTGGCGAAAGATACGAAATAGAACAGAACTCTGATGAGATTTTTCATTTTCTTAAATTCATTCTCTTTGGGCTTCCATCTTACAAACAACATTTTTGAAATGAATGTTGAACATAAACTTAGCCTCTAAATTTAAATTAGTTTCTTAATTTCATTGAGTTCAAATCCCACACCAAATTAAACTACATTCATAGCAATTTCATATTTTCACATTTTAAATTTTTTACTAGCCAATCCATTTGAAAATTTAGGAGTTTCTCTTTCATAACAATAAAAAACTAAATAAAATAAAAAACTGTAATGCATTTGAACTCAAATACTCGCTCATAATATTTAAGTACTTAAGAAATGTTAAAAAAAAACAACAAAATATAATAATTTTTGTTAGCACTTTGAAGGCTTGTCCCATAAAATTAATAATATAATACGAAGAAATTTGTTAATGCACATAAAAAAGCAACAATAAACGAAAGCAATTTGCTTGAAGAAGATTTTTACAAAAAGAAAAACTGAACTAAACAGAAAATGTTGTAATAAACCAACCACACGTTAAATGACAGAGAAATGTTTTCAATGTTCTTTTTTATATCTCAACGTAAAAGGGGCACGGAAACTTGAAAGTGTCTGTAAGGAAAATCTAAACCAGACATTGATGGAGGGCTCAAGTTAAACGAGGTTGAGGTATGAACGTTCTCGTACATAAATATTTTACATTTGTAGTACAACAGATATAAAACACTATCTATTTAACTTCATCAATTTTATTAGAATAGATATTACTGTGTGTGATTGTGTGTGTGTTTTTGTCTTCCTTCCTATTTGAGATGGCGTTTGCCAAGTGTTTGCGATGCCACAAAATTAGGAAAATTTTAAACGCTATTATGCCGATACTGCCACAAAAACATACAAAAGAACAACGTCATCATTGCCATAATCATGATTTTCAATTGTACATTCCTTTGTATTGGTTTCTAACATTTTTTGTTTATTAGATGTGGTTGGCGCTTTTGATGAATAGTGTTGATGGCAAAGACGGCAGTGGTGATTTGAAGGTTGCATAGGTGGCATACTTGACAATTGGGCACAATTCCTACAGCAAATTATTTGTGTGGTGTTTCGTTATTTTTACACATGTTTACTTTCTGTTTTGGGATTCCTAGAAATATAACAAAATAATGAAGACGACAACATCACTTCTAGAGTTTTTTGGGTTCATTGGTTGATGGCGCCCATAAAAACGGACATACATACATACATAGAGATATATGCATTTTAATGCGTATTTGTCCGACAGACACACATACGGTTAGACAGAAGGATAAAGTACTAAAAACTTTGTCACCTTTGACGTGCGGTGCGGAACCTTAAAAATTAGAATTTTTGTCATTAATTTGAAAATATTAAATTTTTGCTTAAGAGATTTACTTTCATTAATTGTGGCTTTCCAACAATAACATGACCTAATATCGAATTAATTACGAGTACGTCATCTATAACAAGTTTCTGTTGATTATTTTTATCAGTTCAATTATTTATAGTAGAATGAAGTGTAGTAGACCTTAAATGTGGAAAAAGCCAAGTGCATCTTGAAGAATATCACACAGAGAGTGCTTATCAATGAAAACAACAATTTGGGCAATTCGCAACCTGTTGTATGTGCTGTAGATCACATAAATGTTATTAGCAATTTCTACATAAGCATGAGTTTAGAAACATGTTTATCTGGAAAAAATGTACCAACAACATTTGTAAGATTACAACACCTGCAACAGGTTGTGCGTGAATTGAACAAATAAATGGAAAAAAGATAAAAACAATTTTACAATTACTTGGCGTCATATCTGGAATGCCATATATTTTTTATTAATACATAATACTTATCTAAACAAATCCAAACAAAGTATTGTAAGTTATTTCAACAGAATCGGCTATGAATTTTACAAACTTAACATTTTGCGTGTAATAAACAATTTAGTAACAACCATTTTGTAACCGACTTAACAAAAGGATCAGGTATATGCTCGTCATGTATGTAGTTTTTGTTTTCTATGTTCACCGATTTCTGCGTCATTTGTAAAGCGGTTGTAAAAATAATTTTTTTTATGAAATGGTACAGTCCACATTTTTTACCAATATACGATAGGAGCGGGAAATTGGTGCTATCGATACAAAGTAATTATTAATTATCGAAGATCTGGAATACTATATTAGTGAGAGTATATAAACTTTGTGTGAATTTCTTTATAGTCAATGCACGTAGAAGCAGGGAAAGGGATACCTCCCGTACAAAGTAATTATTAATTATCGCGTAATCCAACAGAAAACTAGTTAGGTAGAAGCGATAGGAGCGGGAAAGAGATGCCACCCATACAAAGTATTTATTAATTATCGAATATCTGGAATACTATATCAGTGAGAATCAGGCGCGGATACAAGGAAGTGGAAAACGGGATATTAACCCCCCCCCCCCCAAACGAGTAAAATATACACAATTTCTATTGAGTTTCTAAAAAAATGTTTGCAAAGTAGTATGTTTCAGTTAGAAGTTCCAAGTTTGCTCGTAGGTCCGTATTAAAATAACAACAACAATATAAAAATAGTATATAAAGACGAGCTAACATCAAGACGGACATACAGATTGCACTTACAAAAGAGCAAGGCCGACATTATAAATACATACTAATACACATTATTGAGATGAAAACTAAACATCTATTTTTTGGTTTCTATTGCAGGTCATGTGCCATATTGGCCATGATGTCCAGATTACTATAATCATACATTTTTATATTGCAATTCCCGTACACGTTGTTTTAAAGAATGACGTACTTTGAGTTATTGTAACCAAAGTAGTCGTAGGTGGTTATCACTGTGCACTGAGCTAATAAAAATAAAAACAAAATGTTGTTGCTCATAAAATTTAGTTAGAGAAGAACAGAAAGCTCAAGCAAATGAATGTTTAAATACTTTTTTAGACGATTTAAAAATTTTGTAAATGGCAACATGTTGATATTAATTAACAACATGTTGCTAGACGACTTTCGATAATTTGAAACTCAAGGGGCACAAGGAATTCATTTTATGGGGAGAACTAAAGTCCCCCATTCCTTCTGAACATTGTTATAGTGAATCGTCATAAGAAATCTTTTAATGTTTAAATTGTAGAAACAGGTACAAATACCTGATATAAAAGATTTTCCACAAAAAACTTTTTATATTAATTATTTTATTAAAAAATCATAGTCTGAAAAGCATTAACAAATTTGTTTGTCCTCTACTTGAAATCTAAGAAAACAAAAAACACTTTCTTCAATATGTATTGTAATCTTTATTTAATATACTGCATTAAATTTCCATAGAAATGTTATACTCTCTACAATTTAGACTTTCTTTATGGGGTCTGTTTCAATTTTGTTAACTTTTAGCGTTAATCTTAAAAAATATATTATACGCTTCTTTGCATATTAGTTATGTTTAATGTATTTACTCATGTAACTTACATTGAGTTGTGACAAAAATAAACAAGTATCAATTAGAAAGAAATCAACAAATTCAAGAGCAACGAGACAAAAAGCGGAAAATTATATTAAGTAAAAAAATAAAAATGCATATAAAATGCTACATGAACAAAAACTAAAGGCAAGATTAGACGTGGTAAATATTTTTTTGGAAAGAAGAGTAACCATTGTACACACTGTATACTGGCTTTAGTTTTAATCAAATATTCATTAAGTGTATCCCGAAATAAAATATGAATTATGTATGTAGTATGTATCTATATTTTTAACCCTAAAAAAATAGGGGCGTTATAAATTAGAAGTGTGCGCATCTGTGGTAGCCACCACAGATTATTATAATTTTTTGGAAAAGTGATTTAATGGACAGTATGCTTAGTTATTTTTCAAGAAAATCTCTAGCCGTGTTTAGCCGTGTGTCAGAGCTTTTTAAAATGTATTATGTTATTAAACTTAGATTAATATACAAAATTATTAAATAAGTTGCAATCTGTAATTGCAATTGTTGTCTCTGTTTGGAGGTACCAAAGCAGAGTTTATGGACTATGGGTCTACACCAGCAGAATGGAATACATATATTCTGTGCCGCAACGCACTTCGTCAGCATTCAGTTGTCTTGGGTTTCGTTGAAACCTAAACAAATATATCTTAATTATCTATATACATGCATACATACATAAGAAATTACATAAACATTCTCAAAAGTAGTGACTACCTTAATTTCACCAAACATTTTGCAAGTCTGAATGTAACTTAAATCGTACAGCATGTTAGAAAATGACACTTGTTTAAATATTAGAAGACAGAAATGTACGACGAAGAATACAAACTTTAACTTAAAAAAAACAAGATAAGAAAAAGTAAAACACAATTGTAATTTGAAATAAATACGCACTCTGTGCTCGTAGTAAATACAAACGAGTGAGTACATAAACCCAGCAAACCAAAATATTCGAAAATAATAATGCATTCAAATGTTGCGTACACATTTCTCGAACAAAACACTCGAGAACGGCTATCGAAGTCGGAAAGAGAAAGAGCTGCTAGAGCTCACTTGTCGCTCAGCGAACCAATATCGAAGAAATATCGATACCACAAAAATGCAGGAAAAAGTAATTTTTCAAGATTGTTATCTTTACTTTTTTGATTTATATATTTTAATGTAAATGGAATGAATATTCATTTATTTTAAATTTTGGCTTACGCTTCAGTCAATCAGATTCGAACACGTTACCTCCAGGCTAACAGATTAGCACACATCCACTAGGCTATCATAGCAAACTTTTTTCTATTCAAATAATGCACACATGAATGTAAATTACACACTCGAGAAATTATCGAAAATAGTTCGATGCTGCGAACATTGACATTTCATGAAGTTTGACAATTGAGCTTAATATCGCGACATATCTCGATGCTGCGAACATTCACATATTATGAAATTTGGCAATTGCGCTTATTATCGCGACATTATCGACAAAAGCTCGCCTTAGCGAACATTAGATTTTTTCATATTCACGAGCATTTATCGAAAAAATTAGTTTCGAAAATTCTTCGTTTTAGCGAAACTTCTTTTATTTCGAATCTAAGGTTTAGTGGGAAAGTCTAAGTGAACAAGTAGCTGTGTCTGTCTGTCCGCCTGTCTACCTGTATGTCTGTATCTATATCTTGTCAACAACGACAATGGCAAAATGTACTACAGCAAATGTAACTGTGACAACATGCGAGGTGTGCAACGACAATAACAACAACAAAAAACTTTATTCAAAAACTTTTAAACTAAAATAAATAACAATTTAAACAAGAAAAGAAGAAGAAGAAAAAACAAATAAAACTGCTATAATCGGCTATGCCGAGTTTTATATACCCTTCACCAATAAAAATATTAAAATATGTGCTTGTCGCTGATTGTTAGCAATGCTAGCCTGTCATTTCAGAGGTCTCGGGTTCGATTCCAGCCATAGAACTTGAGTGTTTTCCGCTGACAAGCTAAATATGTTTGCGGGTTATGTTTGTTATTAAAAAAAAATAATATATAAAAATTATGGCAGTTGACGACTTTTTTCTGATATTCAATGACAACCTATTTGAGACAAGTCCTGACATATTAGTCCAACTCCAAATTCTGTAACTTTTCTAGGTGCTTTGGGAAATCGATTTCACGTACGTACAGGCGGACGTCGTTCAATCGACTTCCCCAGAAAAAATATACTTTGTGGGGCCACAAATGAATATTGTGGATATTACAAACGGAATGACAAACCTATCATTTTTGGTGAAGGGTATAATAAAAACGACACTTTAACAGAAAAATACATATCAGACGGTTTCTGTTTGTATTCATGTATGTACATTCATTGTAAAATCGTCATCACCATGAAGATCAACATCATTACACACATATTTTATTTGCATTAAATACTTATTATTTGACTTTTACTTTAGTTAAAAGCATTTTTTAAAGTTATACAATTTTAGAGATCGTAAGAAATTTCCTTAAGTTCAATTAAATTCAAGTTTTGTAAAAAAAATTCATAAATGCAATTGAAAAATGCGACTTATATTCTCGAATAGTGTGGATCCTTGGCTATAATTTCCATATGGTCCAAATGAGCGACAAGGAAAGATAAGTCCAAATACGCCCATAATCTCTTAAAGATCATAGAAAATTTTTCAAGTTGAATTTTCAAAATTTATATGTTTCGCATAAAATAATTAAAGGATTTTTTTTAATTTTGTACTTTTTTAATATTATGTTCCATTTTTTTAATCATGATAATTGAGTACAAATAAAATACTTTATTTGGAATGTGCTTTCAAAACATATTTAACTTTTGAGTTAAATATGTTTGACGTAAGCTCTTACGTAAAACATATTTAAGTCGGCATATTTATCTTCACACACATAACAAATTGTCCAAATCTATAAAACAATTTGTCTAAAAATATTTACTAGTTCTTAGCAAAGTAATTTATTGAATCAAACAATATTATTTACTGGATTTTCTGTAATATATCAATAAATAATTTTGTCTGAATTTATAAAACAATTTTACTAAAAATGCTTACAAATTCTAAGCAAAGTAATTTACTGAATCAAACAATATTATTTACTGGATTTTCTGTGATATATTAATCAATATTTTTGTCTAAATTTATAAAACAATTTGACTAAAAATATTTAAAAATTCTAAGCAAAGTAATTTACTGAATCAAACAATATTATTTACTGGATTTTCTGTAATATATTAATTAATATTTTTGTCTGAATTTATAAAACAATTTGACTAAAAATATTTACTAATTCCAAGCAAAGTAATTTATTGAATCAAACAATATTATTTACTGGATTTTCTGTAATATATCAATAAATATTTTTGTTTGGATTTATAAAAGAATTTTACTAAAAATACTTACAAACTCTAAACAAAATAGAATCAAACAAAAATATTTACTGAATTTTTTGTAATATTTGATATATTTGTCTGAGTCTACATGAATTCTGTATTGACATTTTCTCTACAAGATTTGAACTAAGTTTTAGCTAACTCAAAGTGATACAGACGTTGTTCAAAAGCAACTGACTCATCTCTGCACCAGCTTTGAGTTAGCTCAAAACTTATTGAGAAAAAGTTAGTTGTACAACAGCAACTCACCAATCTCTGCATCAGTTGTAAGTTACCCTGCAAAAATTATTGAACCACGTGGTCCATTTTAGTTGAAATGGAGTAGTTACAACATGGTCCTTTGCAAACAAGAGATTGTAGTTGAGCGACAAGTGTTCGCGTTTTAACGATTGCAAATAACATAACCAATCGTTAAAACACGAACACTTTAGTGCTCCATCAAGTAGTGACATGGACTAGTTTCAAAACTAGTCTCATATAGGGGCTCGACGGAGTAGTGACATATGGGTAGTTTTTGGGGTTGCTCGATGTAATGCAATGCTGAACTACATGGTCCAGTCCTAGGACATCGCAATGTTAAATGTTTATTGCCATTTGGACCACTTTGTAACTACTCCTGGTCCCTTGTGGAGTACTCTATACATGCGTTCATGGAGTAGTCGCGTTTTTTGCAGGGTAGGTAAAAGTTAGTTCAATACTTATCGGGAGGGAGCCACTTGTGCAAAAAACAACTAACTCACATCTGTATCATTTATGAGTTAGTTTATAAATCAGTTGCAAATGAGTTAGCATAAAGTTAACTATATGTTGAGGTAGCTAATAAAAATCCGAAAGGTGCTTAAAAACAGCGGACATAACTAATTATTTATTTATTGCTTTCATAACGATACTCATTTTAAATTTTATTGTTTAAACGCCTGTCAGACTGCCAGCCAAAAGAAGCCAAATTAAAATTGACTTCAAGAAAAATTTCTGATTAATTTGCTGAAACTACTAAAAACACAGCACAACAAAATTTTGTTTTTTTTCTATTGTAATTTCAAAGATATAGTGTCATTTATCATTTGCACAATTTACACCACATTTTTTTATTACAAAATTCGCTTAATATCTCAGGAATGCCCCTCTAAACATTAAAATGCTTTGTGGATTATTAATCTACACAAAAACACTCGTTCATTTTAGTATAGTCACATTCATGAGTATATCAGGATATCTTACTGTTATTGCAATCATGTTAAAAATCGTGTGTTTTTGGTTTAGTCCTTAAAACTTTTTTTATTTTAATTTTTGAAAACTGGTTCTTATAAATTTCGTTTGCTGATTATTGCTATTCTTTAATACGGCGTCGCTGAATTTAAATCAAGCTTCTATTTTCTGATATGTTGTGATTATATTCTAATAATTTTGTGTTAAAAATTTAAAATTCTTTAAATTTGTTTTTTTATTTCGTAAAGACTGCGAATTTTAAATATACTATATTATCACCCCAAAATAACACAAAAATTGTCTGAGGTGTTTATAAATATCTTATAAATTGACAAATGTGACATAAAAAAACAATTTTTTTTGGTGGCGTGAAGAAAGAAAAATTTAAAGTATTTTTTTATTATTGTGCATATCTGAAACTAGAGCTGCAAGAAAAATTATAAAGCTATTTTCGTAATCAGCGGACGAAAATACATAAGAAAAAAAAATTTAAGGACTTAACCAAAAAACACGCGATTTTTAACGTCCTTGCAATACAGTTAGATATCCTGATATACTCATCAATGTGACTCTACCAAAATGAAAGAGCCCAGTAAAAAATGTTCATGTTTTTTAAAGCACTAAGGCAATAAAGCGCATAATAATACGCTTTAAAAAAAGAGATTATTGCAAAGCAGTGAATGTATATGAAAGAAACTAAACAAAAAAAGCTGATTTTTCACTGCTTATACAATGCAGGTTTTTAAGCGAGAAAGGTCCATTACTTACAGATTTGATGCTGCAAATGGTGATGATTTTCAGCACTTCAAAAAGCGCTTTTTGTATCAAAAATGTAGTACTCCAAACCGGGAACTCACAATACAAAAATTAGCAGCGATATCAGCAGGTTTGTAAGCACTACTTTTTTTCTCTCTCTCGTAGTAAAAACCTGCTTTATTTGAAGCAATTTTACTGAAAGACTTTTGTGTAGACTAATAATCCTGAAGGTATTTTAAAGTTTTTCGGACCATTCGTGAATTATTAAGCGAATGATACAAAAAGTGGTGTAAATTATGCAAATGCTAAATGTCAATATATCTTTAAAACCAGACGTGCTAGAAAAAAACTAATGGTGCTATCGTAATCAGCAGATGAAAGTACAAAAGGATCAGCTATTTTTATTTCACTGTTCCGCTGTGTAATATTTGAATATTTTTGGCCAAATGCAATAAACTTTTAAAAATAGTTTTTTTAAAAACATTATAATAATTTGGCTCACCTTGAAGTACAAAACAACGCAAGAAAAATGGTTTGCCAAAATGAAAAATTTAAGGAAAAATTTTTGTAATAATTCAAAATTTTTTAACCTGTAAAAACTATTTGAAAAATTTCAATTTGTTTTCAATAATTTATAACTATACAGTCATATTTGAATCACCAATTGGAAGAAGGACATAAAGCCATAAATGTCGAACAGAGACAATTAAAAAAAAATTTTTTAACTATTAATGTTCATCAAATTGTGTATTGCGACATATGAATGAAATAAAGGTAATATTGAATATTTATTGTTTACCGAAAGACAAAATTAGAAAAGTAAATATCGGTTAAGAAATATATACATATATTCCAAATTATTAAATGCTCACATACTCTACCAATGTTGCAACATACAAATCTATATACAAATATACCACAATAACGTATTTTTGTAGGATATCGTTTGTTTTGAAACCTGTCGATTTACAGCACAGGACATGCAAATTTTTTACTACTGATATAAGCGTATAATAGTATGTTTCCACCGGCATGATTTCGTCAAATAATGGCGATTAGAGCAAATCACGTTGATTTATGCATGATTTACTATACATTGTGCATACGGCCTAATCACCTCAAAGTAGCTGACTTATTTTAAATTATGTCAAAAATCCTATTTTTCGAGCTGGATCTATCTATGCAGCCCTGCGTTCCTTTTAAAATTACAACCTCCATCCCTGGGTCATCCATCAATAGTGATTGACAACTTCGAAAAAATGACATTAAAGAATATTTAATTAATTCTAAATGTCAAAATATATATGGAAAAAATTCAATTAAAGCTGCTGCGCACACCTTATAAAGTAAGCGCATCATTCGACTACGAAAATTCTAACACCAATTCACTCACAAGGTCGGTGGAAACACTTCGAAGTAATTTATTTAATTCATAATATGATTATTTCGAACGTATTTGCTTGTGAATCCAAATTGATTATTAGGCTAAGGTTCGTAACGTTTAATTCAGAAAGAATTGGGCATGATTAATATTCCAAGAAACAAGAGAAGAATTAACATAACGTTAATTTTTCAACGTACACAGCAGAACAGAAGCCGCTACACTTCCATCGTCAGCGCTCAAGTGTATTTTGCTTATCACCACTTGTCAGGTGGCTCTGGTGAATGGGATTTTATATCTTATATATAAAAGTTTTTCGTGAAAATTGAATACGAAAATTAAATCACTTTCAAGTTGATATTAAACTGCAGCTTTTCCAGCGTTGCCATTGGCTTATTTTTCTTCATTTTTCTTGATTTAGAGTGGATTTTAGAGATCAAATTAAATTTAATACTTGTATTTACTCTTTCAGTTGACTTTTTTTTTCTTAATTTTTTTCTAGTGTAGTGTTAAATCAGCAACATTGGCCGCTAAACTAACAAAACGAAATTATAAAAAGCAATTTAATCTCTTAGCTCGTACTCAAAAACTCACTCTTAAAGTCGGTGGAATCATACTATAAGGTTTAACACAGAAATGAAAGCGGGCATTTGTTCCTTTCTTCCAACTAAAAGTTGTTTTGTAGACGTAAAACTGTGTATATGAAATTCAAGTGATATATTCTTGAATTTTAACTCACAGTGTAGAGCTCTGATTTAAGAAAACAAAAATGTGTAAAAGTGGATTTCGCAAAAAGTGCCGTTTATTCCCTTTTTCCAAATGGGTGATTCATCTATTTCGATATCGTTCCGAAGGGGAACACCAAAGGCAACCACTTGTTACTTTTTATATTTTAAACTTTAGAAGAATCACAAAAATCTCTGCCTAAAAGTACAACCAATTTTTACCATCTGCAAAATTATTTAAGAATTTAATGACGAAATTCTTTATGGTTTTGAACATAAATTTTGAAAAACCAAAATAAAAATCACTTAACAATATATTTAAAAAAAAAATAAATTGCATCTAATTCATGTCAGACCATTAAAATATCAAACGCCCGTCATTCGAACTGGGTATTCAGAAGAAAAAAAAAATAACATTAAATTTGACTTTGAAAAATCTTTATTTATATTTTTTATGCAACAAAAAAAATGATTTGCTTAATCAGAAACAGAAAAAAATCAAATTTGGCCAATTTGCCTCAAGCCAAAAAGAAATATTATAACATGAAATGACGTCATTTGCCTGCCTGCCTATTTGACTGTCATTAATACTTGATTTTAATACTTAATAAAAAGTGTGTCATTAATTTTTTTTAAGAAATACTTGCGTATATTTAAATTAAGTGTGTTGTTTTTTCATTAAGGAATATTATTAAACGCCAAAAACATTAAATTCAAAATAGCATGAGTCAGAATTTTAAGTGAATTCTCTTTTGGTGCAAAATCATTTTAGAATCTGTTTTTATTAGGAATAGTACGAGGGATATGTAAATGAGTTTTCAATTTTGATTATATATTTTTCAAATACGTTATCAGTTATCGATACTCAAAGAAAAATGTCGACGATACCGATACATACGCTTAGCAAATTGAAATTTAACCAAAAATTAACAAAATACAAGTAAAATTACGGCATCAGACAGTATTTAAAATCAATATTAATAAGATTTTTGTTAAAAAAAAAGGTATTTTCAAAATTTGGTACAAAAAATCCCGCGAGCACATACATATACAGTTTTTGTGTTATTCCACGAGTTGGTTTATTTCGTTTTTTCACATTATGTATGTGAGTTTTAAATTCTTCATACAACCCTCTTACAAATGTATATGCATATTGATTTAATCAATGTTTATTTTACTTAGAGTAGATACGAATAGTTTTTAATATGTTTCTTGCATTTCAATTGAAGATACATTGAAACACACTCTTAAATAATAATTGCATTTTGCATATTAGACCTTGCAAGTCGACAAATTGTAGGTCACGAGCTAAATATGGTCACAAATCCATTAAGAAAATGTCCAAACTAATTTTACTTTAGATAGTAGTGCATTGAGTTTATGTATTGAAAACCTGCAGCTACTGTGTCAACCAAATTTATTTATAGACGGCATAATTAACCTTTATGTCAACAGCAGAAAAATTATACGTACGTCAACAGCATGGGTATGCATTGTGCTTAAGAGCGATGTATCTTAGAAAGTAGCAAGCATATCGATCCGAAATTGCATGATATCTTTAACAGAAGTCTTTTTGACCGCATTCCGAAGTTTGAGTGGAATTGGACAGCTTATGTCAGAGATATAGCCACTTTTCGACTTACATATATACATTTTGTATGGGAATTTTTTTGTTGTTCTGTTGCTTAGTTGGTATATATTTCCATAAAGGGGAGAAAGCGAAAAATGGGCATATCTCTGTACTAAGCCGTCCACCCAAACATTGGAATATGGCGAAAAACACTTTTGTCAAGGATATCATAAAATTTCATATCGATACAATTGCTACTTTCTAAAATATGGTGCTTTTAAAACTAAAATCATACCCCAAGTATGCTGCTGTTGACATAAAGGTTAAAACAGTTTTTCAGAAATCGAATTTAAAGTTTTCAATTTATTCATAATTTAAAGAATATGTAAAAGTACTTTTCGTAAAGATATTTATTATAAAAAATACCATTTATAAAAAGTAATTTAATAAAAATATCTCTTAAAAAAGTAGCTTTTATAAAAAGTACCTTTCCTTAGAATTACCTTTTGCGAACATAGTTAATTTTAAGAAATTTGCTAACTTCATAACGTCAAGAAACAATACATAATCTAATGAAAACTAACTGCAATTATAAACAATTCCTCAATAACAACTAACCTAAAAAAGCCAAGCATTGAAATGGTTTCAATTTAGTAACTGCCATTTATGGAACAATGACGTAGAAATAACAAGAAGCTTAACACAAGACACAAAGAAGAAAAGTGAATGTCAATAACTATCAAATGAAATACAGCTCTAAGAGTAACAATATGAATTGATTAAAGGTAGATGATATTCAACTCTTGACTGCAAACCACCGACTTTGGTCGAGTGGTCTAAGCGGTAGAGAACTCTGAAGAGATTAGCGGGAGCTATCGAAACATGTCAGTTCAACCCTCCGTGCAGTCAAAATTTTCTTTGTCTACATGCTTCACATTTATCTCTAAATAAAAATATAATTTAATTGAAAAATTAAATTAAAACCGAACTCAAGCCGAAATAATTAAATTTGTTTGCATATAAACCCATACAGTTCGTCTAAAACTCATAATTTAGGATGCCACTATATGAAAATTGCTTTCCGAGCATTTTCATTCCACAAGGAATACAAAACAGGCCTGATTATGTTTAATTTCATGACACTTTTGGCTTTTAGAAATATAAATCTATTACGATTAATTCTACATACTAATAATCACCCTCCGGGAAATATTGCACTAATTGTATTGAACGTACTTGACACAAAATGTTCCAAAGTCGTGACCGGTGAAATGAAACATGTGTATCACAAAACTATAACAAAAATGTTAGCAAAAGTATTTGTTTAAAGTACAGTAATTTAATTAGTATGTATTGAAGAAACCGCCATGGTACAAGTGCTTTAAGTTTTGATGTAGATGTCAAGTAAGCTCTTCCAATGACAACAACATATAAAACTGATAGGTCCCTCTCATATAAAGTTCCAGAATTCGAACCGGTGGTTCCTAGTCCTTGAGAACTAGTCACTCAACTTGTCTAGTGACAGGTTCTCTTCTCTTTAGAGCAATTAGCCCTTCCGTTATGGTCTTATGGTGTAGGCCATTTCCAAAACTTCAAATACATCCTTACGGTAAATGGAACTGACACAAAACAAGTCACGTGACCGGTCCCCAGGTGGTAGGGACCAGTCTCAGTTCTAACACTTCCTATGAAGCGGACCAGCCACTTTTACATGGGGATGGCCTAGGATGGGGTTATTTGATACTTTGTATGCACCTTGTAGCTTGTCTCTGAACTATCTTATGGTGTCCTAATCGGTGTAGAATAATATAGATTATATGTATATAAATATTATTCAAAAATTCAGCTGTAATTATCGATTAATCTATTTTTTTTATTGTTACAAATCCAAGTAGAAATTTTATTTTATTTTTGAGCGGTGTCTTTGATAGGATTCGAACCGATAACCTCCGGCATGACAGGCTAGTACACTACCCACTCGACCACAGGGGAACTTATAATTCAATGTTATAAATACCAGTTAAGCTGGAGTTCATATCTGAATATAGTTACGGAACAGGTTCCTGAGTGTCATGGCTGTCTCATTGAAGGGAGACAATTAATATTATATAGATGCTATGTGATAGGCGTTAGATCCAGGTGCATCGAATTTGTGCAGTGCCATTTACTACAATACTAGCTAGAGTACCAACTAAATTGACTGAAATTGGTTAATATGTGACCATTTACATAATATGTCTCTTTCCTCCATTCACTACTCCTTATTTTTGGTACCAGTCTCATTTTCTCAAGTCATAGGACGAATACTTTTGGATCATTTGTCACCAAATTTTCCGCAGGAATATTACTGCCAGGGTTGGAAAATTATTTAATTTTAATTGTTTTTAATGTTGTATAGAATTAAGGAAAATATATTTGATTAAAATAGTTTTCTCTGTTTTAAGCTTATTTGAAGTAATGAGCCATGAAAAATCTTTAGAACTCTGTGCCTAACTGCTTCACTTTTTTTAAAGTTAGTTGATTTAATACTTTCACAAAGTATTTTTGTAGCAAATAAATTAAAGTTTTATAAAAGAGTTTTTGTTTAATTAGAACAATATTATTAGGTAGAGTTGTTAGTATGCATTTAAATTATAATTTTTGTTTTATTAATCTTATTTCTTTTATATTACGTCGTTTTTCTTCTCCAACTTTCCAATTGTCCCAACAAATTTCTTCTGTTTTTTTTTATTTATTTCTTTTATTTTTAAAAGAAGAACAAATTGGAACCAGAGCTGTAGGAGGTTCGAATTTACTTAGAATTATCATAAAGCTTGAAATCATAAAATGTAAATTGTTTTTTAATACTCGTAGCATTTGTTATAAGGGTATTAATGCTAAGTAAAATACAGCAGCCATAAATCTGCAAGTTTAAACTTTTTATATCTTAAATGCAAAATGAAGCCTAGAAAGATTTATACTGTGCATTAAAAACACAACGAACGTATTTAAAGTACATATTAAACAGAAGATTGGAAAAAAATTCTGTATTTCTGTAGATCCCTTAGAAAATAAATATTATTTATTTTAAATTTAAGCAAAGTTGCAACATGTATTCTATTTGCAATTCTGTTTTATCTCTATTAGCTGTTTTTTTATTTTTTTTTAATAGTGTCACACTTGACAGCAGGGGATTTGCTTCTAAATTGCTTTAAGGACTTTCCTTCTTTTTAATCTCCTTTTGTTTCAATTGATGAAAAAAAATGTAAATTATTGCCTTATATATTTTACAAATCAATTTTGTCCATGTGATATTTTCAAGTTTTTCAATGTCATCGATTCAATTGATTTTAATTAAAAATATCAAATTCTATTGAAAAATATTCAAATGGATTTATCCCAGTGAACAATCTTTTGGTTTTTCGTAGCAGTTAACTAAAGGAAGCGCTTAAGCTGTTTCTAGATTTATGTGCTTACATAAGCACGTTATATTGGAAAGACTTTCGAAGTTAATTTTTTAAATTGTACTGCATCCAAGTGGGAACTCTACATATGATAAGACAATTATACAAGAAGTGAACCAGCTGAAAGTTGTTTCTTTTGTAAATTGGGGTGCTGAATTCGATCTGCACTAGATTTCTTCAAATTGATTTTGGTTTTTGAGATATACCATTATGTGACAAAGGAAGCAGTTGCATGACAAATATTATTATAACTAGTGAACGATGATTTGTCCTATTCAATTAAAAGTAAAAATAAAAATTCGACATATATATCTGATCTTTGAGATTTACCAACATCATTTCTTTAACTGCTCAGATATTGTGGAACTTGTGCCAACAAAAAATTTTTATTTTTCTATTAGCATATATACACAGAAAAATCTATCGGCAAAAAATTGTCAAACAAAAGTTTGTCTAACATAAAATTTAATTTTCAGTGCATGTTCTTACTGAATCAGTGATTTTTTTGTTTGACTTTTATTTAGGACGAAAACAACCATAAAACCAGTTTTCTGTGTCGTAAAAAACAACCCCAATGACGAGATAAACAACAATAATAACAACAACAACAATGATAGTGAAAAGAATGGGATTGTAACAAGTTTGTTTACTGCAGATTTCTGAGTGAATCAATTCGTTAATGTTGTTGCGTTAATTCTCGATAATTTTTTGAGAGTCTTCAGATAACTATACAGAGTTTAACACATTTAACAAAGTGAAATGAATGATGATGGTATCATTTAAAACTTAAAAATATTAAAAAAAAAATGTTTTTAAATTGACTCAGACAAAAGTTTGTTTGTTTGAAAAAATGCACTAAATATTTTTCTTTGATTCAGTAAACTGTATGTTTTGCTTAGAATTCGTAAGTATTTTTATGCAAATTGTTTTACCAATTCAGATAAAAATATTGTTTGATATATTACAGAAAATCCAGTAAATATTTTTGTTTGACTCAGTAAGTTATTTTGTTTAGAATTTGTAAATATTTTTAGACAATTTTTTTTATAAATTTGGATAATTTCTTTACTGAAAAAAAAAGTTTTTGCATTGAAATTGTTGAAACATTTTTGTATGTATTTATAAATTTGCTTGTAGGTCCGCTTCTAGACAAAATCTTTGCTAATTCATTGAATTTCTTTACTGAAAATTAAGTTTAGTCGCATATAAAATATTCGGTTTGCATTGTATGCAATATCTGAAAAACACACTATATATTTTCATATGTTTGCTTTATTTTAACAAAAGCCTTTCACAAATATTTAAATTCCTGAAATCTTTCTCCTTTAATAGAAAGAAGACAGAATTTCCTATCCACTTTGGGTATTCAATCGGTTACCCGGTTAATTATTAATCGGTTAACTGACCGGTTAATTTAAACTTGGCTATTTTCGATTGACTATTAAGCCGGTTAATTTCAGTCGATTAACCAACGTAACAAAATTTTTCATATTTTGAAGTATTATAACGTATTTTTTGTGTCTTAATTATTTGTTTCGTCTCATATACAAAAGGTATGTGATTAGAAATTATTTTTCATACAAACAAAGAAGTGTGTTCAGTGATCTTAACTTAAGTAAAACTTTAACACCTTTGGACGCGGCTATAATAGAGCCTAGTAAAGGTTCTGCTATTCTCATTGAACTTGAGGGAACTATTAAGGTTTTGTTTAATAGAATAATAAGAGCCATTAATACTGTTGCCAACGATTTAATTAATGATATTTAATGAGAGACGAATTCAATTATTTTATAACCCCATTCAGGAATATTTCCTTCTAGCAACAGTGTTTTAAAAACGGAAATTAAGGAATTCGGAAATAAACTTTTTTCGAATATTCGGTGCTGAGCTCTGCCAGTATGAGTCAGATGTTTATCTGACAACAGAAGAAACTATCGATAGTAATACAAGAAATGTGTTAACAGAATTTACCGAAACAACTAGAAGTGTTAAGAATTGGAAAAAACTAAAACAGGACTTTAATTGCATAATAGACGATTTTATATTTTTAAAGAAATCCAGGAAAAGGACTGAGAAACTAGATATTCTGTATTATGAACAGCTTTCGATTTCTTCAACATCTACGACAATTGAAAAAAAAATTTCCAAGTCAAGTTTTATCAAAATTAAAGAAAAGAATCGCTTAAATCATAAATATTTAAATCAAATTATTTTTCTGAGAGACTGTCTTAAAAGATCTCGTTATACTATTGAAAAAACTAATAAAATCAGACCACAAAATTGTTAATTTTTTAATGAATTCATATTTATGAATTTTTTGCTTGATTTAGTTTAAGAATTGTTATGTTTGTTATGTTATTGTTATTTTTGCTAATAACTCAGAATAATAAATAGTTTATGCATTTTTATTTGTTGAAATTACTTGATTTATGAAAAAACTTCACTAATCGTTTAACCGATTAATACCAAAATTAAACGATTATCAACCGATTAAGCCAAAACCTCGATTAATTAATCGAGCGATTAACCGATTAAAGCAGAAGCCTGCTTAAACGAATACCCTACTATCCACTGATATATAACATGTTTATTTATTATTTTCCTTTTATAATATTAATATATTAATACACAAATGAAATGAGGAGTAGATTTGAGGGCAACGTGCAAGAAGCAGAAGAAGAAAAAAAGATTAAAAATATGTATAGGAAAAGGAAACCATGAGTAATATCTAAAGTGGTTAATAATGTCGATTTTCTTTACACGATACATCACATGTGTGTTATAATGTGTGGTATGGTTTTGTGTTCATGCCAATAAATAATTGTATGCGTGTGGGTAAAATAATATTTAGAATGTATGAAGGTTTGTATCTGTATAATGTACGTACATATTGTGCAAATATTTTGCAGTAAATCAATATTCCATTTGAAATTTACTTTGAATAAATAAGTGAACTAGAGAATAAATAAAGAGAAAAAATATTTTCCGTAATTCCTGCAATTCTTGCAGGATACAATTGGCCAATTCACAACCTGTTGTATGTGTTGTAGATCGTATAAATATTCTTGATAATTTCCAAATAAACATTTGTTTAGAAACATGTTTATATGGAAATTACCAACAACATTTCTACGATCTACAGCACTTACAAAAAGTTGTGAATTGAGCAAATACATAATATATGTTATATGTACGAACAAGCTTAAGTTCAAATTTTAAAATACTTCCCATCTGTTGAAAATTATAAATTCCTTTTAATATAATCGAAATACAAGTAAAGACTTCTAAATTTTCTTGAAGCATAACTGGCATCAGTCAAAATGAAGTCATCTTCCAAACAAATGAAACTAAAAACATTCGATGAAGTCACCTTTCAATTAAAGAAAAAGTAAAGGTAAGTTCTAAAAGCGGAAAAGGAACGCTGATGAGACGGTGTATCGGCCTCTCGAAATCATTAGTACTGATACGTTCTGCTAATCTGATTGAATATTCGCACATTCCACGCTTAATAATAATTTGAATTTACTTGCATTAATTCAAATAATGAACTAAAAAGCCGAAATAATAAACATCAGACTTATATCTCGTATTCAGTTCAAAAATACAAATAACGTAAAAGTAACGAAAAAGTAATTAAAATCGGAACAGCAGTTTGGGAGCTACGCACATTGGGCCGGATCAGAAAAAAGAGGAACTTACGATTTTTTTCTTATCGAAATGTTGATTTTTTTTGTTGCTCCAATCGATAGCAGCAATCAGTACAATCAATATTTGCTATATATAATTTTTTCGAAAAACTAATATTTAACGAAATATGATGACAAATGTGTTTTTTTTTACAATCGAACGAAAACTAAATTGCTCTAGTACTCCAAGTCCAATGATCAAGCAGGCGCGGATACAAGGGGGGGGGGGGGGAGGGGATATCCCCAAAACGAGTAAATGTCTATAGAGTTTTTAAAAGAAGTTTGGAATAATAGTATGCTTTACTTAGAAGCTCCCCCCAAGAGCTCAAGCTGGATCCGCGGCT
The DNA here is from genome assembly GCA_956483635.1 of Panzeria rudis. Lineage (NCBI taxonomy): Eukaryota > Metazoa > Arthropoda > Insecta > Diptera > Tachinidae > Panzeria > Panzeria rudis. The sequence continues at coordinate 199,684,224 of OY101448.1, forward strand.
GGATCAAGTCATATCGTTTCAAAAGTTCTATTCTATGACTGTTTAGATATCATACAAAGAAAAAATCATATCGATGTAGATCCAGGTCCTGTTATGATAGCTTTAAGGTTGGCTTTTTGCACTTCTTTTAATAAAATTTTTAATTCTTAAAATATTTATAAAAAATAAGAAAATATAATATATTCCAATATTTTTCTTTAAGCACATATCTAAATGTGTTTCAAACAAAACAAGCCTTATTTCATTAAAACCGATACACAACTTTTGATTTTACTAGCAATTAAGTGAGGGAACTCAATTGATAAAAGTTACGTTTTTCATATAAAAATTGCGATTTCATACCCACACACACACACACACAAATCAAAATTTGTTCCTGCTTATTACACTGTTTTTTTTTTATTATAAATTAAGTAGCATATTAAAATATTATAGCATCGTACACACAAAGATTAGCTGGATCTAAATTCCCTGTGTTAAAAACTTTCCGAATTTGTGTTTAGTTGCTATGCCTTGTGGACACAGAAGCTATTCGGCCATGTCACAGAGTTGGAAACGGAATTCAATCAATCGTAATATGTCAACCCCTAGCTGGAACCTGACAAATTTGCGTATTTTAGTTTTCATTTTTAGACACCAGCTGCTACAAAAATGGGGTAGGTTGAATTCCGTTTCCGAACGGAATTGAACTCTGCGACATGGCCGATTGTATGTACTTAATGTCTCGTTTCATTCCTCTTTAGTAATCTTCATGCCATCAATATAGTTTAATTGCTATTAAATGGTTGGATAAAATATTTTCAAACTTGTATTGTTAAATTTTCTCAAGTTATTCACACTCATTCATATAAATATATTTTAGTTCTTGTTTTAATTTACTATTCTATTTTATATCTTTTTTTTAGTTATTTCCGTTTCCTCTTTTTTATATTCGACAGTTGATGGCAAGATGTCTGTGTATTAATTTCAATGAATACACAGAGAACATATAGAATAAATAAAATACTATAAAACTAACAATTACATTTTATTGAATTACACAAAATTTACAACATGAAACTTTCTTTAATTCTCTTTTAAAGTTCCTAAGTATTTCATCGATTGTTTATGAAATGGAAATCAAATATTTTTTCGAAGAAATCTAAAATATTAGCTCAACATGTCAAAAGATATAAATTTGCATTGAAAAAGATATCTGCTAGCAAATAAATTTGAAAATTGAAAAAATTTCGATATTATCGTAAAGTATTTTCTTTCTGTGTATACTAATAATGTTTTTATTGGCTAATAAAAAATACTCATTTGACATTATAATACTCGTATATGTTGTTTGCGAACAAATGATATAATAAGTAGCAATTTTCTGGTTCACTAGAACTTATTTTTCCCCCTTATTAATTCTCATATTGATTTGTTGCCCCAAACGAAATGGTAAGAATCTCTTTTGCAGCTCAAGTTTTTACCAGTCTTATTATGGCAAAATAATGAAGATTTTTATAAATATGGATTTTATTTATTTTAATAGCTTTTCCATGGCTACGCATTTGGTAGGAAGTGACTTTATAATAAATTTGTTTCTTTGGCTTCGAGTAAGACAAAGAAGGACTTTCTATAAAAAAAAGTATTTTATGTTTGGTCAGACGAATTTTTAAAGCATAAATACAATAAAAGATAAAAGCAATCATGCACAGTATTGCCTTGAAGTAAGTTAAAACGGTTCATATTTATAAAAATATATTAATTAAATGTTTATGCCTTTTTCCTTTATCACACTTCTTGTTAAAAGTCAGATTATTGCTACCAAAAACTGATGATACGAAAAGGGCCTTAAATTCAATTGAATACTAAAAATAAAACAAAAGGTAAAGGCTTTAAAAAATCAAGCAAATATAAATTGCTATTATTTCATGCGTCCCTAAACTGGGATATTAGCAGATATTGGAGTAAAATTTATAAAGTAATTTTTTGGAATATATTATTATTTTATACTTTAAGAACTACATTTTTATTGCATTGTTTTTATTTCTAGTTGAATTCGAAAACAAGAAAATTTGATTCTCCTTTTAGCACTTTTTTCTCGAATTCTCCGCATTTTCACAATGAAAATGATTTCGTTTGCGCAATTTTAAATCAATTTTAAAATCTTTGCAGGAAAGTATGATTGTATGCGAAATTGAGCAGTTGAACATACCTTTGTCACACGACACTGTCATCGATGATTCGTGGACGACTTGTCCTCTGTCTCTGTTTTCTAATTGACAATTTAAAGGAAATTTTCGTTCACGACAATCTGGATGTAATTTTCTATTAAACAATTTTGACGACAAGAAGTGCGACAATAGCTTACGTTTTGTCTTCAGTAAAATTGTTGATAATCAGATAAGCGACAATGTCTTACATTTTATCCTCAATCCAGCTTTGTTGAGGACAATATGAAGGACTGTATCCTACGTTTTGTCCTTAGTAAGATTGTTGAGGAAAATATGATCGACAGTATCTTACGATTTGCTTTCAATTACCTTTATAGAGGACAAGATAAGCGACAATGTTTTACCTTTTGTTTTCAATCAGACTCTGTTGAGAACAAGATCATCGATAATGTCTTACGGTTTGTCTTCAATTAGGTTTGTTCAGGACAAGATGAGTGATAATTTTCTACATTTTGTCTTTAATAAAATTTTATTGAGAACAAGATGATCGACATTGTCTTACGGTTTGTCATCAATTATCTTTTTTGATGAAGAGATGAGTAATAATGTTTTACGATTTGTCTTCAATTAACTTTGTTCAGGGCAAGATGACCGACAATGTCATACATTTTGTCTTCAATAAAATTTTGTTGAGAGCGATATGAGTGACGGTGTCTTACAAAATTGTGGAGGACGATCTGAGTAACAATATCTTACATTTTTTCAACAATTCAACTTTGTTGAGGACGACATGAGCGACAGTATATTACGCTGTAAAGTAATAAAATAATACAACTGATACAAAAGTATGTGCAAGAAGTTTGTGCATTTAACAAATTACAAAAAAAAGAACTTTTTAAATATAATTTTTATTGGAATTTTTTCAACATGAAATAAAAATCTTTTTTACCACAATCATTTTATTTTCTTTCTATAGTCTGTATGCACTCCTCGTATTTCTTTTATGAACATAAACAGGAATGCAATTTAGAAATTTGTGTACAAGTATGATATTGACATTTAAAGTCAATTAAGCAAATTAAAATCTGGGTATTATTTAAATTGTTGGTTGCGAATGTGCTTGTATTTGTTTGATCTTTACGCAAGAAATTAAATGTTTAAATGAAAGTAAAAATTATTTGAGAAATGTATTCCATAAGCTGTTTTATATTTTGTGTATTTTTTAGCAAATATGCTAATAATAAAACTAAAAGTTCAAAAAGCTTTATTAAAAATCAAATCCTTTAAAGCTGAGTGCGTTATGTACAAAAAGCTAATTAGAACTTGTTCAAAAGAGTTTGCAAAATGTATTTTAAGCATAATTAAATAAATAATCATTCTCTAGAGGATTTTTATTAAAACCTGTTGAGGAAAAAAACTTAATACACACTTCTTAAATAGGACAAAGATACAATTTTGCTTCAGGCTTAGAGTGTTCTTTTAAATACATAATGCTTGAAGGAAATGTTGATAGTGACTCTGTACTGATTCTCTGTAGACTTTGTCACCAGTTCTACTGGTCAATTATGACTCAAACAATGCTCTGTGCTGTAGACAATTAGCATGTGCTTGTAATTGAGAATCTACTACTGACCTCAGAACTATTTACTACTCACACAGAAAAAACTATAATTCGTATTCTAGTACTGAATTCATAAATTCAAATATTTTTTTACCCAAATGGTACCTAGCAAAAAAATCGTAAAATTTAATAAGAAAAAAAATTTCTATTGGAATATTTAAAAATCAAACAAAAAAATAATAAAATGTAAAAACAAATTCAAACATATGTGTGTTAAAATAAAAACCTGTGATAATTTTTGCTGTGCAGCTTAAACCAAGCAACCATAAAAGTATACATTTTTCTGATAAATTTTAAAAATATTTCTGCATAGCCGAATATGAAATTCTTCCATGTCTTTCAACTAAAACCGAATAACCATTTCATAGAATTGTTTTCGTATTGAAGAACTATAAAATAATTTGTTTCAACATCAAAAGAAATATTAAATAATATTTCTGCATTAAAATTTCAATGTTAAATAAACTAATAAATAAACAAATCTAATACACTGACTCTGTATAAGATAGTATTTTATTATGTTTTCTAAACTATAAAAAAATCTTTAAAACTTTTTATTGAATCATCAAAAATTTTGACATAAAACTATAATATTCAGACACATGGATTTTCAAAGAGTAATTTATTACTAAATAACAATATGCTGTTTGTGAACTTAAAGAAAAATTGTAAAAAATAAGACACCCACGTTGAGCTAAAAAATTTTAAAATATAAGATAAAACATAAAAAAATTAGTAGTTGTTTAAAAAGTATTTAACACCTCGACCGCGATGTGGCCTTTAAAGATAATTTTTATGTCATGCTTCGTTCTTATCATTTCCCGTTAGTTAGTTCAACCAACAGTAAAGCAGAAAACCAAATTTTTAAAATATCAGAATATACATCTGTATACACATATATTTTTTTTTAATTTTAAGCCATAATAAATCAATAGAAAAAATAATTTAAAAAATTTTTTTATTTATATTTTTTGCAAGCAATACATATTGCTTCTAATACGATCTTTTTTTTTAATTGTGGCTAATCAATATTTTGGTGAAAAAATGTGACACACTGTATTAAATAAATATGTAAATCTACCTAAAAGTACAAGTATATGGTAAAAGATTAGAGATTTATTTAAAATTCCCTAAGTATGACAAATATGAAAAATGTTTTCTTGAAATTAAAAAGTTAAATAAATAATATTGATCGAAACTTTTTGTGGGACACCCCTTAATATTTGTATTTGTTGCTATATCGACTCTAATAGTGCACACCCTGCTCGACTTTCAAGTCTACCTACTATGGTTCATAAGATACAGCAGCTAGCTCAATGTCAAAATAACATTAGTTTTTTTTTTTGGAACACCCTTTAATTTTAAATTTTATACACTATGAAAATTTCCCGGGAACGCAACAAAATTTTTCCCAATTCCGGGGAATCAAAAAATGTCGTGAATTTGAAATCGTACTCAGAACTAAGAGTAAATTTTTTATTTTGGGCTTGTTATCTGTCTGTTGATTTGTTGATTTAAAATTTCAATTATTATTTTTAAAAATCTTGTGTTTTCATAAGTATGACATGATGACTTTTGTCTCACTAAATCGCAAACTTTTTAGTTGTCCAAACAAATTTATTCTGTTTTTATTATTTTGTTTTAAAATAAAATAACAAGTTTAAACATCTCTAATTAACATAACTTTTGCTAAATGCGCAAGCATTAATTAAAAAACACATAGCAGCCATAAATCTGCAAGCTATAACATTTCATTTCTCAAATGCACATTGAAGCCTAGAAAAATTTACGCTGCGAATTTATAATATGTATAAACTGAACAAAAAATTGGTAAAAACATCCTTTATTTAATTAGATCCTTAATAAAAGAGATGTCGTTATTTATGAATCAAAAACGAAATACTAAATTTTCTTTCATGTAATTCTTTGGCATCAAGGAACTTGTTTTAATAACTTTCCAATTTTTTTAATATCATTTTTCTATTAAAGAAAACAAAAACAAAACATATTATTATTTTGAAATTGGCTTAGAAAACAATTATGTCCTTGTAATATTTTCAACCTTTTCCATTTTACTTAAAAATATAAAATTGTCTCTTAAAAGATTTTTGTCATAAATAAACATAATTATAAGATTATTTTTTTAGTCACTTAATATTTTGTAAACTAAAAATATTGTCAGCAAATTCCATATTAAACATATAAGACACAAAAATAAATAAATAGTAATCACAATATTTTGCTGAAACATGAAATTCTCAAAAATAATTTCCTTTAACACAAAATGAAGCTGAACATTGTTGAGTCTGTAAGCACACATTTATAACCAGGGCTCGGACTTTTATGCAAATACATGTTTTTTGTGGTGGTAGATAAAGAGGTATATTGACTAATTATCTATGCGAATCATTAAAGTTTAAGTGTTTTGGCATCGATTTGTAGTTGCATATTTTGGTGGTAAGTGCATATTTTTGCATATTTTGGAAATAAATGCATATTTATGGAGTTATAAAAATCTTTTTAATGCATGATTCTCAATTTTTGAAAAATAAAATATGAATAAGCCGATTATGGATGGCAGCCGAGCGCGTCTCAGTTGGGTTGCCAGTTGCTGAAAATTATGCTACTGAGATCTATCGGTTTCAATTGCTATTTAGTGCCCCTCTGGCAACGCAACTGAGGTTCGGTTGCATTAAATAATATACCCAATTATGTTTGTTTTATGTTTTTACTCTAATAATAACAAGAAAATTAAAAAAATATATTTTTTTATATTATTTTAGTTTTGGAACTTTGTTCGTAGCTAAATGCATATTTTTGTGCATATTTTTAATTTTTAGGTGCATTTGTTAATTTTTAGTTGCATGAAAGTCCAAGTACTGTTTATAACTAATTAAATTAAAGTCTAAGATGCGTTGAAATCTCATAAATAAATGAATAATTTTATTTTCACAGTAGCCCACTTCGTCTATATTTTTTGTCTTTTATTTAAAAGAAATTCATTAAACCATAAAATTTATGGATTAAGCGAAACAGTTTTTACACAAACAATATTTTGTTAGTTGGTTTTAATATTGTATGTTGTATGTAAATATTTAACTTAATCATTTAAATCTGACGCCTTTAAAATAAATGTTTATATTACGTAGATTTTTTTTTCATTTTCATTTGCAACATAATCATTCATGCAACATGTACGCGATGTACATGATCTGTTTAAAATCATTTTTCGTTTTAATCCGTTTTATTGACACATCCGGGATTTATTTTAACAGTCTTATACAAATAGTTTGTTAGCGAGTGTGAGCATTTGAATTTTTCCCTTCCAGCATTTCAATGTTTCAAATACATAATGGTATGCAAATTTATCATAATTGTATATCAAACAATGTTTTTATTATTATAATTAATATTTTCTGATAATTCAACATTAAAAATTCATATTAAAATAAATAAATAATAAATTTTCAGATTGGTGAAAACAATGCATACAAACATTCAAATTCTTTTCAATGATTTTGTATCGAAAATTTTTAAATCTTTATGATGTTATAAATTTTTCAATAATAAATTAAGGTGTAAAATCATTATGACTCGTTGTTTTATGCAATTAAAAATTGATTTTATTCGCATCTAATAATTTCTTAAAAAACAAATAAAAATATGCCCTTAAATATGCATTTGTTGCTACAAAATATGCAAATATGCAGCTATTCTTAAAAGTTTGTTAGGACTTGTGAGAAGCTTTGAGTGGTTCTCAGTACTATAGACGTCCAAGACTATTCGCTGTATGCAATATAAATGAAAATACATACATGCATAGTATGTAGTATTATGTATTACATATTATGTACATATGTACACAGAAAAAAATAAGTTTCGTTTTTGATAACAAAAATCCCGGTATTCAATAATTTTTTTTCAAATTTCCTGTGATAAAGAATTCCCCTATATTGATAACAAAATTATTTCAAAATAAAAATATATATATAAATTAAAAAAATGTTGATATGGCTGGAATACGAACGCGGGCTTTCCGGACGTAAAGCATACTCTCTATAGCTGAGCCATATCCCATATATTTTTTTATGGGATACAACTTGTTTTAAGTACTTATGTATAAAAAGAAAAGAAGTAACCGGCATAGAAAAGAAATACTTACAACGAAATATTTTATTATGTTAAAGATAAATGTTATTGAAATTCATATTTTTTTTTAATAACATGGTTTTATTGAATATAATTCTTGTCTATTTTTTTCTGTGTATGGAGGTATGTTTTACAATGAAATAAATTAAAAAATATTTATAGCAGTTCTTAAGTTGTACAAGCACACATCTAAGTGAGTACATTTGCTAAAATTCAGCCATGCAAAACGAAGAAAGCCTCTTAAAAATTTAATTTAAAAATTTTCTTTTTCCTCCTTTACTTTATTAGCAAAAATCTTCTTCCCATCTATGCTTTACAAACAAATTTCCTTAAAACGACAAGAATTTTCTATTTACTAATAAATTTTGGTTTTATGTCAAAGAAAATAATTTATATAGTCAGCTACAGAATTGTTTAAAAAAGTTGTCAGTATCTTAAATTTCAAACAATCTTTAATTTTATATTCTACCTTGACTTTAAAAGAAAATTTAAGAAATTTAAAAAAAGTCAGCGGCTGAGTTTTCAGACAATACTTTTCTTAAATTCCCATTTAAAGTTGCTGTTGAAAATCATAAACATTTATATGATGATTTTCTACCTTGATTTTTTTTCAAGTTTAATTGTTAAATTTTCTTTGAACTGAAATAAATTCTAACTTTTAGTATGAAAAAAAAATAAAAATATAAATGAGTTTAAAAATAAATATCAAAAAGAAACATGAAAACACAAATCAAGATTTTTTTCATATCCCGTTTGTTCTTCTACACCCTTCACCTATAAACTGAAGACTCAAGACTGAACAAACATGTAAAAAACTCAGCGTCTAAATCCCCTATAAGTCCCCTATATGTTTTCTTTAAAAAACTAAAATATTTTGTTGTAGTTGAAGTATTACGGTATCATCGTGTAGTTATATTATCAGTTTGCGCAAAGGTATGAATGAGATTTTATCTATTTTCTTATAATTTTTTCTTTTCACGGGACATATATGTCCCATTCGGCTTTTCTATTATTATTTTAGGCTAAAATGACGAAAATACTATCCGATGTCGATGTAGCAAGTATTTTAGAAGAGTCAGCTGAAGATGGCTTTTCATCTCGCAGCGGAAACGAATACGTACCATCAGACGCCGAAAGTATTGTTGATGACCAGTGTTGCCATAAGATGAAGGAGTAATAGTGCTAGATTGCAGAATAAAAGATTCTAAAATATTCTACAGCACATATAAAAAATGCTAAAATTATTTAAATTTGTAGTTTAATTTTTTTCTTATATATTTTTTAAATTGAAGTTGTGTGTATTTAGTCGAACTATATGGGTTTTATCCAAAGAAATTTATTATTCAGGCTTAAGTTCGTTCAATTTAATTTTTACAATTAAATCATTTTTTTATTGAGAAATAATTTTTCAAAGCATGTGGCAATTGAAAAGTACAAATACCAATTTCTTGACTTTTGTAAATGTCGAAATGAACGTCGATGTTTTCGGGATTAACCACAATCCCATCGTCAGAGCTCTCTATACTCTATACTCTACTCAGTTCCCAAAGTCAAGCGGTAAATATCTGGCATTAGACCAATTCAGATATTTACCGCTTGACTTTGGGGGCTGAGTAGCCTAGAGTATAGAGAGCTCTGACGATGGGATTGTGGTTAATCCCGAAAACATCGAAGTTCAGTTCGACCTTTACAAAAGTCAAGAAATTGGTATTTGTACTTTTCAATTGCCACATGATTTTAAAAATTATTTCTCAATAAAAAAAATATTTTTTAAATTTTTAATCCAGATGTGAATGAAATATTAACATAGAACATATGCTTATACAAAAAGGTTAAAAGACAAGTTCAGATGAATCGATTTGTTTGACAGTGATGCCAGATATACCAATCGCGTACATTGTATAGTTCTACTAATATATACATACATATTCGTATAACTGATAGCTAAAGTTGTTGGCTTCTTTTAGTTTTGAGTTTGCTTTTCATTAAAAAGCCAGAATTAAAAAATTACAATTCTTTAAATTGTATTTCATTAATGGGATAGTTAAACTGGTATGCTTTAAAGCAATTGTACCCAGTTGTATACCGCAGAGCTGTTGAGCTATATAGCACTAATGACATTACCCACTTTCCGAAAAAAGTTATTTAAATAATAACTTTATTAATACCTCCGTTATTTGGATTAAGGTATTATCTATGGAAAATAAATAAAGAAGTGCAAAAAATGCTAATTAATTTTGAAAAAGTGTTATACTAGCACTTAGCACTTTTTGAAAACATTTAGTTACTAACCGAGATAAAAAGTGCCAAATCTAACACTAAAATGGCACAATACATGCCACTGATACCTACGAAACGTAAAATAAAAATATGGATGAGATGTGATTCTCTCAGTGAGTTCGTATAAGATTTTAACATTTACTGCAGTAAAGAAGATGAGCAGGAAAGAAGATGAGAAAGTGTAGTAAATAACCTAGCCAAGACCATCAAGCACCCAGACATTACACTTTGCTTTGAGCGCTTTTTTGCCAGTGTTCATTTACTTGAAACTTTTGATTATTCGGCATTGGGTACAGTGAAGACAAATCGAAAGAACTTGCCAAATTGCAAAAAAGCTACCCAAGGGTGAAGCTATTTTCAAATCATGTAGCACTGGAATTATGTATACAAAATAGCACGTTACCAAGGAGGTAGCAGCTATAAGGAATTGTCATGACTCTTCAATGGTATCAATAAATAAAAAGCAAAGGAAATAATTTGTATTGAAATAATCAAATAATATGTATTGAATACAGGGACTCTTTTGGAACAAAATCTTTAATCTCATCATCGCAAAATGTTGATAAATCAATTTTTATTGATTTTTATACATATTCACACACATAAAATTATTTACTATTATGCCAACCATGATATAAACAAAGTTTTTTATGTTTATTTATGTATGTATCGACGATGGCTTAATATGGAAAAGGCATATCTCACATTTTCGTTATTGTACAGGAGAAGGAAAAACTGAATAAAAACGTTTCTTAGTTTACTTAGTTCTTTAAGGATGGTGTAATCCATTGCTATGTTTCCGTTTAACAACATACTGAAACAACAATAAAAAAATGTTTTTAATATAAATAATTTTATTGTAATTTAAACGTTATTAAAACTGAATTAAAACTGAATTAATTTATTCTTGTGCGTTATACAGCTTCCATTTAGAAGTCCTCTTTTCATATTTTTGAAAACATAATTTTATATTTAACAATAATAACACGTTCAAAAACTCAATCTTTTTATGAATAGATCGGAATTTCTTTAGCATGAGATAAATAATACGGTATTCTGTAATATAATCATCAAATTGACATTAATATACATAATATATTTTATTTAAAATGTCTTTATTAATGCGGAACACAATAACTCCAGACCTCAAGCTTTACGCATAGACAATTAAAATTAAATATCTGTGATAGATGTCACAAATTAAAATTAAAGGTAAATAAATAAATAATAACGAAACTATTAATAATTTAAAAAGTCCAAAAAAGGAAATATTAAAATCAGTACGAATGACAACAATAATAATTTATTATTGAATTAAATACACAATTTTATCCATTTACGACATCAAAAAACTTAAAAATATGAATTAAAGATTTTTTAAATTAAATACAATCATTAAATTTAGAGACAGATCAATAATCAGATGACATTTAAAATACATTAATTTTATTATAAATGTAATTTTTATATATTTTTTTTTATAAAAAAGAAACAATAAAATTAAGAGTATATTAAAGCAATGCCATGCTTATACCTTAAAAGCAGTAAAAACATACAGTCGGTGACAAAAGTTGAACACGTTTTCTCTTTATGATATTGAATGCTTTTTATTTAGAACACTTTTAAATAATTTTTAATGCGCTTCTCAAAAAAATTCAAAAAAAGATCACATTCGTAAATGCGGTAAATTTGGATCCAACTCGTTCGTCAGCTCATTTTAGACACAAACCTATGATCGCATTTTTGAACTTAATGTCAATATGTTGCTGACAGTAAGCAGTGAAAAAAAAATTGGAAGCTATTTTTAAGGAATTACTTTATCACTATTTTCAAAGTATCAATAAATGTGTATATCTGACTTGTCAGGAAGTTATTATTAACAACAAATGTTTTACACTTTAAATGAAAACATTTGGAATATAAAGATTTTAATGCGCTAAACTCAAATACGTTTTCAGTTCTTTGCTGCTATCATGTTTTTTATAAGCTTTACTAATATGCAGAGATGCCAGAACTTCTTCACCAATAATGGCTAAATGTAGGCAAAAAAATGCTTAAAAATGGCTAAAAGGCGAGCCCAAAAATAGCTAAGCGAGATCGAATGCAAAAATCATGAGTATTAAGCAAAAGTAAGAAAGTAATTGATATATTATCTTTTACATCAAATTGGAAATATTTTTTTTTAAGTAAATAGAACCATATGGATTGCTGTTATTGCGCTCACCGAAGTTTTTTCTATTTATTAGCAAAATTTTTTTCAGCTATTTATCAATCTTAAAAAGTTTGTTGGGTATAGGTTAATAGTGCAAGTATTTCAGATAGTGGCGACCCCTGTTTCTGAATTGTATTTTTGCCGCCTACCGATTGCCATTCATTAGCCATTATTGCGCTCACCGATGATTTTTATGTTTATAAACGAAACATTTTTTTTTTTCTGTGATGTTTGTAAATTTTGAAAAGTTTGTTGGGTATAACTTCTGAATGCAAGTATTTCAGAAAGCCACAAACCCCGTTTCTCAATTGTATTTTTGCCCCCTATCGATTGTCATTAGCTATTATTCGATCGCCATTAGCTCTTATTGCGCTCACCGATTTTTTAAAATTTTTAAAAAGCTGGCTGGGTATAATTTCTGAATGCAATTGTTTCAAAAAGTTTCAAACCAGAAATTATATTTTTGCCTGCTATCGATTGCCATTAGATATTATTGCGGTCAACAAAGATTTTTATGTTTATAAACGAAACAGTTTTCGATGATTTTTGGCCAATTTATAAAAAGTTTTCTATGTATAACTTCCGAATGGATGAACGAATATGAACGTAAACAAAACAAAATACCTGGTTTTCATCTCTGAAAAATGGAAAATATTGCTCTGTTGAATTTTTTGGTAGTAAATAAGTGTTCCTTTGTTGCGAGTTTAATTTTTTTTATGAAGAATCGGTAAAAATTTCATGTATGAAAAAATGACTAAAACATGAGTAGATTAAAATAAAAGTGGCTAAAAAATAGCTTATGGCTAAATTAACTTTTCTTCTGGCTAACTAAGCCGGATGAAAATTGGCTAAATTTAGTCAGAAAATGGCTAAATTTGCATCACTGCTAATATGTCAACCGAAACAGAGCGGTCACGCTAATATCTTTCATCATAACTCGATAACGGTCATCCATATATAATATTTTTATATTTCCAACTGTTTCGGAGTTATTCAGAAATTAGCGGCGAAAATTTATTTTTTTTCATGCAAAATTAAGCTTTTTTCGTTTTCAAAATCTCATAAACTTCAAGAGCGCAAAATTTTTACATTTTTATCGTTTAGCAGAATGCTGGGTTTATATAATAAGCCATAGATCAATAGAATCGGTGGACAAATGTTCATTTTATTCACAATTAAGTAAGGGAACTTAATTGACAAAAATTTTGATTTTATATTCATATTCGTATTACATCGAAACAGGCGCGGTTACATGGGGGATACTCCCCTTCCCAAAAAATTAATAAAACATACCTTATTTCTATTGATTTTCGAGAAGAAATTTTCCAAAATATAATGTTGCGGTTAAGAGTATCATCTTGAATCTGTATGTTTGTGGCACCTTAGCTTCCATGCTTCTAGATCAATTTTTATTTTGATTTTTTTTCTTTTTTTGAAATGTGAATGGATCTAAAATCTTCTAAGCTATACATGTTTAAATAAAATTGGTCTATCCATTTTAAGGATATCATTTAATACCATTTCTGAGGTCTGTTTGACGAAAATGGGTTTAAAAATAGGAAAATTTTCTGATCGAGTTGATATTTGGCAATATATTACTTCAATAATATTAGTAAAATTATGCTGCAGCGTTAACTGTATCAGGAGTTTTCAAATTTTTTAATTTAATGTGATTCGTATTGTTTTTAATATTTTGATAACCTTTTCTCTTTGGAGAATTTATTGTGATTACATTTTTGATAATTTTAGATATGTTGGCGCATTTTTGGAGCTTTTCGGAACATTTCGATTCATGTACATTTGTAATGCTCGGTATTTCTATTTTTTAGACTTTATGGTGAAATTTAAATATTTTTTCTATATTCTGGATTCCCAAGCTTTTCTTTTGAAAATTTCTGAAATATTGGCTTGCAAATGAAATAACACATGGTTATGCCATACTTATTCGTCACCTAAAATTCAAAATACCTTAACGGAAAAAAGTTGACTTTTTGATATCTTCTTTGATGCAGTTTTTTCAATCACAATGTTTTTTTTTTATTTAAATAATGTTGGATTTCAATTTAAATTTGCCTCAAAAGTTGCCTGGTATGAGTTTCGACTAAGATGGAAAGTGTATGGCTATTTTTACACTTCAGTGTATATTATTTTATGCAACACAAAAATTAAATAATACGTCATACATATAAGAGTATATACTTGTACGTAAGTAAGATTTAACCAAGATTAATTTTTACTGAGTGAAAAAATATAAAATTGCATTAACTGCAAAAGATAAAAGAGACAAAAACGTCAAAAAGGGTTTTTAATGGAAAATAAATACATCATTGTCGTTATCATTACAACTTTTATCCATATACATACAAACATATATTCACTTACTTCATCCCGTACCCTTGGAAATATACAGCCTGACCTGTCCTGTCCATCACCAACACTCAATGGTTTTTGGTCACTATTTTTCAGTTGGTTTTTTTGGGCTTGATTTCATGTTTATTTATTTTATTTTTTTATTTTTTGTAAAACGACAGCCAGTATGTCCATGAATATTGACCCATTTAAATTGGTTTGTATGGTTAATTTTTATGCTAATTGACCATGTACCATGAGTGCTGGTCATTGTACGAATACTCATTCATCGCCATCGTCATCCATCCAACTGGACAGGCAGGCAGGCAGGCAGGCAGGCAGGCATACGCTCACATATCCTTGTGTTGGGTTCTTGTGATGATTTTATTTATTTTTGAAATAATAAATTTATCGTATAAAATGTAATAAAATGAAGCAACTAGTGCGGTACCTTTTTTTTGGAAGAATTAAGTCCTAAAAATCCATTTGTTGTTAAGATTAATTTAATAAAGTACTTCAGTATCTTCTGTCTGTATGCCGAAAATTCATTATTGGTATTTATTAATGCTATTAAAGAATTAAGGTTTGTGCTGTACATGAAGGGTAATATTTATTAAATTATACATAATTTTATTTTAAATATCTGATTCGATTCTAGTTATAATGTACACGCACTTTTAAGGTCACTATAAAGCCAAGTGACTGCATAAAAGATTGAGTTTATGTGTGATTTGTGAGACTTTATAAAACATTAAAAGATCTTGTTTGTCACTTAACATGACACACTTCATACTAGAGACAACTGACTATACGCCTTGATGCCTTAACTAACTGAATGACTGACAGTTTATTAATATTAAATTTTTCTTGAACTACTTTTTCGTGTTATTATTTATTTGTTTTCCTCAATCATACTTCAAACATGTTTTGTTGATGATTTAAATGCAAAGGCCATTAAAGTTGAGAGTTTTTTGTTTTAACTTATTTTTATTCTCTCGTATCTATTGTCACATTCAATTGAATATTTTATAATAGTTTATAGTTTTTAATTGAAATATAATGAAATAAAGTGAAATAAAAACTTTTCGAGCTGATGTTGTTCTCAATGGATATTGTTGGCGATAAATTGATGTCTGACAAATGTTTGGTACTATGCACCCTTTTTTTTTGTTTTGTTTGACAAATGTTTATAATTAAAATACCCTGGAATTTTAATTTGAATTAAAAAGAAATATGAAAAATTTTATTTGCTTATTACTTAACAGAAGAATAGGGCAAACTGTTATCCAGTTATGCTAATATTTATTTGTCTTGCAACCTTTTGGCATAATGATATATCTCGAAAACTAGAACCAATTTGAGGAGCCCGAGTGCATATTCGAATTTAGCGCACAAATAACATAAGAAACAAGTTTTCGTTGAATTAGTCCAGAATTTGACCTGAATTTGTAAACTTGTGTAATTAAAGTTAATAATTTGTATAATCGAAATCAAGCCTAATTTAAAAAATGTAAATTTCTTTCTGCTTTAAAACAAAATCTTCATTTCCGCTGATATTTTTAATTTTCAGTTTAATTTTCTCTTATCGAAAAAAATAATAATAATATTGACGTTGATTTTCTCGAGTTAACGAATTTACTACGTTGTTTTTTTTTTCTTTCTTGTTTTCTTAGGATTGTGTTATGAACGATTGTTTTGAAGTTTTTTTGTTTTCATTTCTGTTTGACTCCAGCAAAAGTTTGATTTTTTTTTGTCGTTTTAACTTTACGGTTGGTGAAAACTTTTTTCTTTTGCAGTTTTTTCTAAATTACGTTTCAAATAAAGTGGCGGTGGGAAAACATAAAGTTACGCCTACATCAACACATTCGTTAATGGTTGTTTTGGGAAAAGTGTTTTTCTTTGGGTTATCACAAAAAGAATATTGCGGAAGGTTTCAATGATGGTTATTAACAAAAATTCAAACACCTGCTGTTTGTTAATTTTATCTTTAAAATATAATTTCATTAATTTATAGTTTTTTTTTACTTTTGGCGAAATTATATGTGTAATATATGCAGCAATTTAATTAATTTAACTTAATTGTTTCGCAAAACATTTATCCAATTTGTATTAAGAAATAATTACTTTGCGTTAAATAAAAAATTAATTTATACAAACCGGTAGCCAGAACAACTAAATATTTAAATACTAAAATTTAATACAAAACAAATCGATAAATAAACTATAAGTGTGCGTGTGTGTATGTGTGTATGTGTGACTGCTTTTTCAATGCCGTTAAAAATGCAAATTTTTAAATTCATTTTAAATAAAAATCAAACAACAGCAATTCAAATTGATTGTCAGTCAATAAAAGATTAAGACAGACTTTGTTGGTCTTCTCTTTCTTATTTTTTTGCAGCAGTTAAGTGTCACTAAACTGCCATTGAATACAAAATTTTCTTTGACACGTTATTTAATATTGATATTTATTCGAAATCTTTGTATTGAAAAATAACAAATTGTTTTTGCACATAATACTTCAAACATTTGTATTTAAAATGGCAAAATTAGAAAGTTTAAAAAAATATTTTTTCATTTTTAAGATTGTTTTGTTAAAATTAAACACAAATACGCAGGTAGAATTCGCATTATCAACTACATACAAACATATGTATGTATATTTGTAATCCAGTGATATTTTAGAAAATTTATAACGCTTATTTCAAAATTGAGTCCGAAGTAATTAATTAAGTAAGTATAGTGAGATGTACTACATTTATGTACGTAAGTTATATGTGCAGCTTTTCTTTTTTAAGTTGCTGCAACACAAGCGTGTAGCGACCTAAAGGTACAAAGTTCCACAATTGCTCTCAAAAATAGTTTTTGAACAGACATACAGCACAAAACCAAGATATTTTTAGATATTAACGTTCTTTTATTGTGTGTAGAGTATATGCAACATAAAACAGCGTTAGTATTTATGGGTTAAAGCGGTTTATTTTTTATTATAATATGAAAAAATAATAGTTGTGTATCACTTGGTAGTTCCCATATTCAAGAAAGTTTTGTTAAAATCCAGTAGAGAACTAAATATTTTCTGTATGGGAAATCTAATAAAAATAAACTAAACTTTAGCCTAATAATCAATTTGGATTCACAAGCAAATACGTTCGAAATAATCATATTAATAACTAATTAGCTATTGACTTGACAGTTCACATGTTTACATGTTCGTATATACTTAAGTATAAAATCAAACCAAAAAGGTTTGACTTAAATAGAATAAAAAATCAGAAAAATGGGAATGAAGAAAAATAATCCAACGGAAACACTGGGAAAGTACAGTTTAATGTCAACTTGAAAGTAATTTAATTCTCGTATTCAATTTTCACGAAAAAGTTGTATATATATATATATATATATATATATATATATATATATATATATATATATATATATATATATATATATATATATATATATATATATATATATATATATATATATATATATATATATATATATATATATATATATATATATATAAGAATTGAAAGCAATAATTTAGTAATTTTTACAAAATTAAGCAGTTCTAGTTTTTTTTTGCTAATATATTAAAAAATAATTATGCCAAATGCTTTGTTTTTTTAAATACTTTCAGTCTACGTGATAAGCTTCTTAGACCAAAATTTTAGTTAAATGGCAGATATTGCGAATCTCAATAAATAATTATAACAGCGAACAAATGGTCATATTTATAAACATTTTTAATTAAACACAATAAATAAAATATTGTTTTTCTTCCAATCTCTCTCAAATATGAAACAAGAATGTAAACAAATACTTTTTTATAAACATACGATGAAACCACTCATTTTATTCATCAATTAAATTTTTGCATTCAATGATGTGCCCCAATCAATTGATCGATGGAAGAAGGGAGCGAACCAAAATGAAAAGTCATAAATATGTCGTTAAACCACAAAATGCGGCATTTTTTATAAAAGAAATATAAATTTTTTTGAAGTGTTTTTTCGTAATTCAAAACGTTAAAAAATAACTATAAAAAAAAAACTAATACTTCACTATCAGAGAAATAAAACAATATAAAAAAACTATAAAATTTTGGTTCAAGTTTTTTAAAGTTTACAAGTAATAAAAAAAGAATAAACTGACGACGCACATAACGACGAATACAATCCGTTCTCTCGTGATGATTTAAATTCGAAGCAACCAGATGAAAACTAAAAAATAAGACATAAAAACGGGTTTAAAATATTTCATACAGATTTGCTTTGTTGTTGTTTTTTTTTCGGTTAAGATTATTTGGTTTATGTGAAATTTTAAATTCCGCCACAACGTTGGCGGAATTTAAAATTTGAGACATCAGTATTCAGAAACAATGTAAATAAAAAAATTTTGCTTAAGCAAAATTTCAAATACACTTGAAGAAAAATTGTGATCTAAACGCAAATTAGAAAGAAACAAATAAAAACTAGATGTCGAAAAAAATGCGAAATAAATCGATAAATCTAGTAACAAGTCCAATGCAAACGTAAACAAGTAACTCTCAGTAATAATTTATTTCTTTAAAAAAATGGTTAAATAGTTGATATTCCTACTCACTAGTGACAAGTGGTAAAATAGGACAAACCCGCCAACGAGATGGTGTAGCGTTCTCGAAATCATTGTAGTCTTTGCAATTTTGAATAAATTTAAGCAAAAATAACAATTTTAAACTTAAAACCTATAAACTTCACAGAAATTACGCATAAATATTAATTAAATAAAACTTTTAAAATATTTGCCTTTGTGTGAAGAATCTGAAAAAAATATATTTAAAAAATTCTTTGAGACAAATTTCCATATCCACAAGAGGAGCACCTGTTGAGCGCAAAAGAATTCTAACCTCAAACCAACCATACAAACTCAGAAAATTTCATTGATATCTATCGAGCGAATATTGACGTGTATTATGAACACAATGACAAAAAAAAGTTTGCATACATATTAAGAAGATTAACTAGAATATTGCCACAAAAAAAAAAAAAAAGAACACTGAAAAGCCCAAGCAATCCCTTTGGCGTAATCTTGCTCAAATAAAAAAATATAACAACCTTGAGAGAAAGAAGACCCTAAAAAGCCTTAATATAAATCTTTTGTATCAATGGGGAATTTTTGTTTCGAAATAAAAAACACTGCATAAAAGAGCAGACAGGAGACTACGGGCAACATAATTCAGGCTAATAAATCACAGTGTCAAACTTTAAATAATCTTCACATAAGTGTTTTTAGGCTTTAAGTATATTGTTATTTCTTCACAAGGAATAAGCTTTTAGCAATAAATTTTTTATGTAATTTTATTTTTGACTTGAAATCATTGCAAGAATCTAAATAAAATTTTTGGCGAAATATTTTCATGACAATAAAAAATGTGCTTAAAATTTAAAAAAGACAATTTTACTTAGAGAGATTTTGGTTGTACACTTTTTTTTACCTTCAAAATTATAAAGTGACTCAAGAAGGTTTTGGTAATAAATGCGTTTTACATCAATAGTGCTGATAATGATTTAATTTAAATTGTTTTCTAGTTTTTTCTCATTTCATTTCCTGGTAAATTGATTAAAATTATAATCACGGTTTAACCATAAAAATTGTTAAAAGATAAAAATAATTAACTAGACATATTTACATGAATGTTGATGTTTTTCTTAATATATCTTATTCATTTAAAATGTTATATAAAACACAATTAACATAAATTGGTTGGACATAAAACAAACATAAAGGCGGCACCCTGTTTCAACCGACATTTACTTAATTCTATATAAATATTTATTTATAAATGTTGTAAAAAGATTGACATGAAAGAGTGACAATGAGTAGAGTGATGATGTAACGGTGATAAGAATAAAAACAACTCATTTAATTAAGAACGATTATATTTAGACCATAACTTGTACGTCTTATTGAGTTTCTGTCATGCTTTCCAAACACGCTGTTTTGAACTGCTTCCGAGGATGAACAAAAAGAAGGCAGATATCTCTCAATTTGTTTTGAAGCACTAAATAGCCTAATATCACTTATTGTGTGAAAGCGAGAGATTCCTAACGATTTGATTTCCTTTTTGTAGCTTAACGAAACAACGAACCCAACAAGTTCTACTGCTTTGCGTGAAGCAGGTTTCAAAGCGAGAGTTGAGGGTTGTTGTTCTAGCTCCTGGTTCCAAACGAGATTAAAAAGGCATGATTTTTGGGAGCTCTATTTTCTGACATAGAACTAATTGCGCTTCTTTTAAAGCATAAAAAAATGGGTTAAAATCCTGTCTCTTCGTGTTATTATGGCATACAATTGCTTGCATCACGGAAGAGAACATATATCACTCACTGCTTTGCAAATTTTTAATTTTAGAAGACTAAACACGGGAAAAAGAAAATTTTTATTTCGGCCATTGTTCAGATAACGGTATATTTGCGTTTTTCGATGTATATATATCCACATATCTAATCATCTATTAATGTTATATGTTTCATATAGTGTTGTCATTCGAATAAGAATTATTCGAATATTCAAACAACTTTTTTTTTATTTTTATTATAATTACTTCTTTAAGTTGTTAACAATAGGATGTATTAAGTAAGCAAATTACACCAAATTATAAAAACTTGTGTATGGGACTGTTGAGATATTACGTAACTCCGTTAAAAATTACATCATGATCTTAGTTTGGAAAATATTTTCAAACAAGACAATAAGAAAAACCAAATTGTTTTCAAAAAGTGTTCTAAGGATTACAAATGTCACGGATCAACAACTCTTTTCCTCTCTTGCATAATTTTCGTAAAGTACACAATATACAGATTGAAAGTTTCAGTGATGATCCAACCATATCTGTCAAAAATAATATGGGCCCAATGACAAAATATGTATGTAAAAAAAGTTATCTTAATTCAATCGAAGAAATAATATACACGAAGGAGTTTGATTGAAGATGGAATGTCTGTTAACGCCTTTAACAAGTCGAAACCCTAGACGGTAGAGAACCTGTCAAAATACAAGTCACGTGACTGGTTTCCAAGGACTAGCAACTAGTTCAAGTTCCGGAACTTTATATGAAGGGGACCGGTAACTTTTACTTGACGTTGTCGTTGGAGGGGGTCAACTGACATAATTAACCCTCTGCGACTGACGGGACTTCATTATCACAATTCCACTGACGTGGTAGTACACTAGACACTATTTCGCCTGCTTATATTTTCCAAGTTCCGTTTGTAATCCCACTGAAAATATTTTTGATTTTAGTTTGATGTAGTAGTTTGTTATTTATAGTAATTTTTTGTTGAAAACAAAACGACAAATCGTGTTAAAAACAAAATCATTGGCATGGCATAAATTAGCCTTAAAAAACTTACATCCATACAAAAAAAAAATCATATATTATTTTTTTGGTAAAAAGTTTAACATTAATTTTAGCTTATATCTAAGCTAATCAATATAGGGAAGAAAAAGATAATATCAATGGTTTAATAAAAAGTTATAACGTATTTTGTCAGGTCTAACTCAATACTGACGTGGTAGACTTGTAGACACTTGTATGCTCACATCAACGCGTACGCTCGTTTCAGTTGCTAAGAAGGCACTGAAAACACCAGAATCGATATTTGTATAATTATGGCGTAAAACAATGTTTTCTGTTTACTGGTGTCTGCTAGACTACGACGTCAATGGCAGAGGGTTACGATACTTAAGCGGCCTTCTGACTATTAGATTTAGTAATAATACTGGTTTAGTATTAATCCTCAAATCTTAAGTAAAAATCCAACAGTGTGAAAACAAATTGTTATGATTTGTCAAATAATACGTAAAGAAACTTGACAGCATTATGGTATTCGTCATTTTTATGACATTTTCTAAATCACATTTTTCATTTTATCAGGGGTGTCTATAGTAATAATAAAAACAGTTGTGTATTTGTTTGCCGGCATAAATAAAGAAAAAGAATAACGAAAAAACGTGCTTTATTGCAAATTATTTATGTTACGTTTTATTTGGAATTTTCTTTAAGATTTTTTGACAGTCAGACTGATTTTAATTTGATTTTCGTCTCACAAAATCTAATAAAAATCTCAAAGCTTGTCCTCTAGTGATATGTTTCAGACCCAAACTTAAGATACTTGTATCGGTTTCTTTAATACTAGTTATATTACGAATATTTTTGATTTGAGGGTATTTTGGTAAAATGTTTGTTATAATTTTGTTATATGATCTCTTTCCATGACTCAGGAACATTTTGAACTATTTCCATTTTTACCAGTCATAGGACAAGACAATTGGCAGGTACAACATTTGCCGTAAGGTAGTAATATAATATATTACAAATCGTGGTTTTAAAGTGCTTATTCGAATGAAAATTTTTATTCGTTATTCGTTTGAATATTCGAATAAAAGTTGAAAATTATTCGGCTGTTCGAACAAGAAAAAAAATGATGCAATTTTATTCGATTATAAAATCCGAATAATTAACAACACTAGTTTCATAAAAATAAAATCTGTATTTTAGAAAATACAGATTAATGATCATTTATTTTTCAATATGCCCCAATGTGCAATGTTAATTTAAAACAGCATTTATTAAAGCCTCAAAAAATTTTTGTTTCTTAACAACTTTTCAAAGAAGAGCTCAAAGAACAGTTACATTTTGCAAACTTGAACATAAAAATTATACATACACTCACTCATATGTATGCATGTGTGTACAGATGTATGTAGATATATCCTTATATCCTTCAAAATCGTTAATACGCCCAAATCCTTCATTTGTATTCTTGTGTCACCCGGGGGAAAATGAAACAATTTAATAAAACGTTTCACATACATTTTTAATAAGTTTAGCACCAAACCTTTAAATGTTTATTTGTTTTTCTTATTTACACAATCATACAAACACAATGTTAAAACAGCCTGCTCATACACGTTTTAATTTTAATTTCCGTTTCCATATATTTTGTTTCTGCAGCCAGCAACTGCTAATACAATTCGATATCGTTAGTGGCAATAAAAAGGACAAAGAGCAGAGCGCAATGCTATTGCAAGTATTTTAATATTAATGAAAAGTTTTATTTTAAATAAATATTAAGCATGCAAAAATACACAACTAAAAGGACAATACTCTTACAGCCGCATGATGGTTTCATTGCTAAAATGTAAAGCCAAACAACAGCAACAATAATAAAATAAATAAATAAACAAGATTTTAAATAAAATGCTCACAGTATTTGTTGTTAACAAATTTGCAAACACGCTGTTATCCATTCATCCGCATATAGCATTACATCGACAGGAAGGGTTTGCTACCCTGCAGATAGGCTTGCCAGACGGGGTTGAATGAGTTTGATTGTTAAGATATTTTAGTTGCATATTCCTTTTTTTATCACGTAAAAATCAGTTTTTTATACTAAATTTGCAGTTTTTTAAAAAAAGTTATGGCAACGCTGCTTATTAGCAGGGCTCGGACTTTCATGCAAATGCATGTTTTTTGTGGTGATAGATAAAAAGGTATTGACTATTATGCTAATCATCAAATTTTAAGTAGTTTTGCATCGATTTGTAGTTGCATATTTTTTCATATTTTGGTAGTAAGTGCATATTTTAGCAAGAAATGCATATTTTTGGAGTAATCAAATCTTTTTTTAATGCATATATCTCAATTTTTGAAAAAATATTAATATGCCGATTATGTATGGCAACTGAACCTCAGTTGGTTGGGTTGCCAGTTGCTGAAAATGATACTACTGAGGGCAACTGGTAACTGAGAGCTAGAAATTTCAGTTGCTATTTAGTGCCTTTCTGGCAACCATTAATTTTCAGTTGCCGACTGGCAACGCAACTAAAGTTCGGTTGCATTAAATTATAAACCAAATTATGTTTGTTTTATGCTTTGTTTTCCAATAATAATAAAAAATTAAAAAATATATTTTCATATTATTTTAGTTTTGGTACTTTGTTCGTGAGTAAATGCATATTTTTAATTTTTAGGTGCATTTGATAAGCATTTAAATTCAATTTTTAGTTGCATGAAAGTCCGAGCCCTGCTTATTAGTGACTTTTGGTACAGAGAATGTTTGAAGAAACTTTAATACGAGTGCTACTGTATTTTTACGTTTGGGTGTATGTGTGTGTGTGTGTGCGAGTGTACGAGTGTGCTTACTCGATTTGTAAACAAAATTCAAAAACGTATTCAACAAAAACCGAAAAAAAGTTTTTTTTAAATATTTTTAGTTCAACAAAACTTTACAAATAAAATAAAATGATTTTCTATTTAGATGTTTCTTTATTCTTTTAATTGTACAACCTTTTAGTGAACCTGATCCCCGCATAACAATTATTGTGCAATCTTTTACACCTTTAGCATTTGTAAATCACAAAATAGTTTTGCTTTAATTTTTTTCTTGTGCTAAATCTTTCCCCCCCAAATAATCTTTAATACCTTCGCTTAACCCTGCATAATGTGGGATTTTATTTATAGGTATCTTCTTTTTGTTGTTATTGCTGTTGTTTTTTTGGTAACAACCTTGGTCAACACACTTTAATTTATGTATGTGCTGTATATTCTTGTTTGTGGGCTTATATTTTGATATGCCCAAGGACTTGAACCAACAAGGATTAATATTTTTGTGTGACTTTATTTATATTTCTTTGTTTTAGTCAAGCACAACAGTCTTTTGATAAGAGTCCACGCACATTTTTTTGTTAACGTGAGAAGAACAAATATGTCATAAGAAATTTTTATTACAAGTTTATCTCAACTTTCGTGTCTTATTGTCGTTCGTAAAAACTAAATTGTATAAAATTTTTTGTACAACAAGTTGCATGTATGAGTGGTACTCGTATCCTGCTTTTATAACCTTATTAAATATTTTTATTCTTTAGTATTTTTTTTCCTTTTCTCCCAGTTATTCTTCAAACTAATTTTGTTTATATTTTTGTTATTTTTCTCTTTAATGTGTTGTTTAGTTTGAGAGAAAAAAAGGAAAATAATAAATAAATGGATGCATGGCTGAAAAAAAGAAAAGACTCTTAAATAATTCATGATGTGCTGGAGAAAAAGTTTATATTTTTTCATTTTTATTTTACACTTTGCCTGTATTTGCTTAACCCGACAACTAAAGCAAACAAAATAGGTACACACATGTCCATACAAATGTACTTGCAATGTACTTTCCAGCGGTAAATTGCAGGAGTAAAGAGGTCTTCTAGAAGGCCTGCTTAGCAGACATAAGGCCTGCCAATCGCCATTCCATACTCATATAATTTTTACCCATGCTGCTGTCATGCGGCGCACGCCTTCCACAGTCGCTTCCCAATGTAAGGATTCTTACAGCCCTCTCCTGGCATGCCATTTTGAAGGCTATCTAAGGAAGGTCTGTTAAAAAGCAAATGGAGGTGCACATTTTTTTCTATTTCAGTATTTTCATAGCGATTAATGGTTTTTTTTATATCGAACTATTTATTTTCATCCAAAGTATTTTTATACATTGGGCGTGTGTCAAACGGTAGAAAAGTACTATGGTAAAGAACTATTTGCCTGTGGGGAAAAATTTCATATTTCTGCTATGCCAAATGATATCTTTTTTGACAATATAAAATTATGACGTCTGTAAAAGAATTTATGTTTGTGCTATGTGAAATTATATCCTTTTTGACAAAAAATTTGACTACAAGCCGCCGGCTACCAACAAATTTGTAAAAAAAAAAATTTTATACGTATAAGACAAAATTCTCTGCTGTAACGAAAAATTGTATAATAGATGTAAAATTTTTCGCAAATTAAAATAAACAATGCATTTTTCACAGTCTAACTATATTTAAGAGCCGTAAAAATCGATGTATTGTACGACATCTCGAATTTTCAAAAACGACGGCGGTGGTTTTACCTTGTTTTGTGATACCATGCTTCTAGTTTGCTGCTTGTCAAAAATGTTACTAGGACTAGTGCTAGTGAAATTTTATGCACCTCAGAAGTGTCAAAAATTTACTTGCAATAGTACTTTGCTACCGTTTGACACACGCCCATTGAATTGGATATGATGTAGTTCCGGCGGAATAATGATAATTTAATGAGCTCCGAGATAATAGCAGCATGTTTGATGCCCCTTTTTTGTAAATTTTAGTCTTATATGTAACAGCGCATAGAGAGGGACCTAAGGGTAAAAGAAAATAAATTTTCACTTTTTTTTGATGTGGACAACATCGGAGCATCGAATGAGACCCATCCCATGCCCCAAAAGTGTTCCCTCCCAGAGATATGCGCGTTTTATGAAATTGATAAAGCGATAAAGTAAATCTACTTCTTCGAATTCGTCCACCATTTCATCCTAAAACAGTCAGTAATAATGTTATTTGTTTTAAATTATTTTCGCGAATAACATAATAAGGTTATGTGAAAAAATTTTCGTACTAACAGAGTGATATTCACGATTTAAAAGAATTATAAATAAGTATTTATTATAATTCACAATTAATAATTTCAGAAAATAAACCTGGATTCGAAAAAACGCGAGCAAAATTGATATCAAACTCATGGAAACAGCGCGCTAGGTAGAAAACAGCAAAAACCAACTACACAAAACAAGAGGTAGGGACGACCTACGCGCGTTTTCAAGGTTGACCAACACGTTCCTGACGTCATGAGAAGTGTCGCTTTCAAATGGGACCAATACCAACACGCTCAGTGATGGTACACCAAAGATACACGTATTTAAATCTTTAAAATGGCTCTCCTCAGCAAAACTGGTTTTTACCCTTAGGTCCCTTTCTATTTTGCGCGTCACATATACAAGTTACATGCGAAAAAAGAATTCGAGAATGTTTGTTATATCTGAAGCACTTTTTTTACTTTTTAATTTAAAAATACAATACTCCTTCCATCTCCCCTGCTTAAAGAAGGGAATGTGGAATGTATATCGAACGAAAAAAAAAATAAAGTACTACTACCACCTTGCCTTCTACAAGAGGGTAGTTTGCATGTGTATCGATCCTGCAGGCCTTCAAGAAGGCCTAAGATATGCAGGCTTGTTGCCTTTTACCGCTGAGCTTATTTTGTAGTGCATGCATTTTGATATGTATGCGTGTATATCCTTTAACTATGTTTACATACATCCAAACATATGAGCCACGAATTATTTGCTCCGGTAAAAGTTAAAGGTAATTCTGTGTTTTCTTATTTTTTTGCAATTTCTATGCCCTACTCTATTTGAAGGAGGAATAAAGAGGCGTTTTAATTTTTACATTTATTTTATTGTCCACTATTTTAAATAAGATTAAAGCTACGGTCACACTTGGCAAATATTTGAAGAAATAAGCGTATCCACTACTTTTGCTCAGGGTTGGTGTGATTTGACTTGATTTTTATATTACAAAATAAAATTAATTGTGCTGCACAAAGCTATTTTTATATAATTTTTAATAAATGCGTATCCATATTTAAAAAAAATATTCGAATTAAAGGAAATAAAATTTTTGTTTGTCTGTTGGTCACGATTTTTTCGTCAAATATTTGCCAAGTGTGACCGTAGCTTAATTAAGATTCACACAATATATTAACAAAGTTAATTATAATACAGTTAAACAATTTTAATGGTTAATTTTGAAAAAAAAAATACATTTTAAATTGAAAAAGTGAATGAACATCTTAAGGTCACTAACTAAAGTGCGTGTCTTATGAATCCTTGGCTTATTTTACGCACTAATTGGCAACCAAAATGTTTATGCTATTTGTTAAGTGTGTCAAAGTATTATAGATGAAAAAAAATTCGATGTCATAATAACTTTTGACAAATTATATATGTATAAAAATATTTGTTTCGTTATATCTTTTAGCCCTCTATCTTGGCTGGAACTTGGAATAATTTTAATAAACATTCTAATAGCACAAGCTTACAAATTCAGGTCACCTTTTCGACTTGAGCAACGGGAAGCAATGTTGGCACAGTTTCCAGATAATATTGTTCTACTCCAAGACCTTGTATACCTCTGTAATTTTTTTAAGCAAACACAAACTCTCAAAATATCCCGGTTGGCCAACTCGTCGTAGAGGACATTTTCATTAACGACTACTTAGGGAAATTTGGACATTTGTCATGCACGATATTTGTCGATTAGAGTTTCTTTTAATACAATCTAATAGAAACTGTACTCAAAGAATGTGTAAAAGAAAAACTACTTAAGTGGTCATGCCAACTAGCTAAATGAACTGTTTGTGGACATTGTCGCTCAGTCTGTCACCAGTTTGAATCATTTTGATACATTACTGCATGCTAAAATTGAACGAAATTGAGCTGATGAATAGTTCTGTTACAATGTCTAGTAAAACTTCTTGTATTAAATACTCTTTGAGCGACAAACTCCTCAAATTGTTATCGTAGAACACGTGTAAAAAAGAAACAAACCCAAAAATGCATTGGGTCAGTAATGAAAAGATGAGTGACAGTGTCGCTCTTGTTGTCATGTATGAACTTATCGGCCATTTGCTCGAAAATGTCCTCACTGATCTATTGAGCTGTCACCAACAGGCCATCGACGCTTTAACATTGTTGGTATCATATGATGTTTCACAAATGGTTCGATTTTATATTTTTTCCATTTCGTGATGAAAAGAGGGCTTAAAGTAGGTCCCAATATTTGTCTCATGTAACTGAGAATAAAATGCAACGTTCTTGTATTATTCAATATTGAAAATTAAAAAAATATCACGGTATTCACTTAAGGGGAAGCTAAAGTATCCCCCACCCTCCCCTTTTGCACATTATCATAGTGAATCAGACGTTGGAACCATGTTATTTCATATTTTCTTTGTTGTATGGTGTAATTAATTAATTTAAACCTTTCAATATAAAAATACTTGTATGTATACAGTAAAAGGATATTGTTTTTAATGTGAAGAAAACTTCAAATGCAAAAAAGGAAAATTCGTTTTTATCTTATAATTTACACTCTTATCCTTATTAACTCTTGTTTCTTTTCCATATCCAATTGCTCAGCATTCTAGCATTGCATTTGCTGTTTTTTTCTTAAGGATTTTGGTCTTCTGTAATTCTCAATGGTCCTAAAGCCGCTGAAATATATTCTGCTTCCCTCAGTGTGTATATTTATATTACATTAATAGCTTTTTCTTTCTCTTCTTTAATCCAATTCTTTTATTTTTATTTAAAGACACAACTCGCTGCTTATGAGCGAAATTTCATTAATTTATTTCAACTTACAATACTGTTGTGGTATCAACTCATTTTGTTAACGCTGAAGATTCGAAATTGAATTTGGTTGTGGTTGTTTCGAAATTGTTGGATTAATTCGATTTCATTTAAATCCTTCAATTTAAATATTAAATTGATTTATTGCATGCAGCATTAACACTTTTAATAGACAGTTTTCTTAGAAAATTTATAGGAAGAAAATACCCCGACCTGCTATACTTTTAATTAAATTGTCACAACGAAATGTCAGTTAAAATAAAATAGACACAAAATTGCAAAAATTGATATATTTATAGCGCAAAATTTTTAATTCAGTTCCAAATCAAACGAAATTGTAGAGAAAACTCTAAGAATAATTTTAAATTATTTATTAAGCAAATTTAATTGTTTTCCATGAACAAATAAACTAGGTTAATAGTTCTCACATTAAGAGTAATTTATCAAAACTGTATTAAGTTTTCTTTTCAATTATACAAAATTATTAAATGTTCAATTAAATGTTGGTGACACATTCAAATAAAATTTTCGTAAGAATTAGAATTAATAGAAAAATATAGATGCCATTTCTTCTATTTATTTTAGTTTTCACTACATACCTTCCTTATTTATGCCTACACCCACAATATTATAACAGTAACGGAATGTACTTTATTCAAGAAGTATTCCGTGCAGTCATTTTTAAATGAATAAACATATAAAATTCTAAGCAATCTTATTTTTAGCTGATGCTAACATTCAATAAAAAAAAACTAAGTACACATTAATACCGATTCTCGGTTGCTTTCAATATTGTCCTTTGTTCATGTTGTTCATAAGTACAAAAAAAGTAAATGCATAAAATCAACACACACACAAACACTCAAAATATTCTGTACGTAAAATTAGCTGAAATTGTAATTGAAAATATAGGAATACACATTTAAAGTCCGTAGAGTAGTGGATAGTGCGTTAGACTATTAACCGTGAGGTCCGATGTTCAATTTTAGCCAAGACCATGCGTTTGTTTTTTTTTTTTTAATTTTTAATGTTAAGTACATAAAAGTGAGTCAGTTTATGTTAACTTCGTGTCGCTGATTTACATACTACTAGGATCCCGCCCAGTAGTCGAAATTTGACCACTTGATCCATAACCAGGTTTTCTGTAGCCGGGTTTTTAAGCAAAAAAATATATTGTGCACATCTAGAGAAAAATGCCTTTTAAGCCATATATTTTTCATCTATATTGGTGGAAAATAAGATACTTAAAAGTGTACGACAAAATTTTTGTAGCCGAGTGGTTGGTGCGTTGGACTTCAAACCTGAAGAGCTTTGTTCGATTCCCAGTGGAAATTAAAATAGCAAACAGTGAGTAAAAATATAAAATTAGTAAAATAATAATTAAAGATACGAAATAATAAGCCTTTAACATTTAAAAATAAAGCAAAAATCATTTATTTTTAGGGAACTTGGGGTTGAGTATTTAACAGTAAAAATAGCAGAAACAATTAGCAATTAGTTCTTGATCCAAACAAAGAAAGAATCATTCATTTCTTACGGGCTTGTTAACTTTACGGGTTTGTTAATTTTTTAACATTTAAAGTTTAATAAGCTTTTTGTTAAACTTAAATGAAAGATAAATAGATCGGTTTTCAACTAAATTTTAAATTATTTTATATTGCAATTTCAGTTAATTTTACATACAGAATATTTCGAGTGTATTATTAGCATTCTTTGAAAGTTTTAGCTAATATGATAACCAATAACAATAAGGTGGTATCCATTTGTAGTATAAAAGATGCGGCTAAAGGAAATCTAATACCTTAGACCTTTGGTTATTCCATTAAGGCTTAAATTCGCAGTCTTTAGTTAACTGGTGATGATATTTATATGAACAATTGTTAGTTAAACCACCGGCGTTAGTTAACTACAGACTGTGAATTTGGCATAAAATCAGACAATCATTTTCTAGCTAAATTTACTCGTCGAAATTAAAAAATACATGTATATAAATATCGACCCTTTGCTGCAACAGAGTCATAACACAAAAAACGTGATTTTTTAATTAATAATGAGGAATTAATTGCAATATTGTTCTTCATATCGTGAAAAAATTTCATACAAATATCTTGTACCCCAAACTCTTGAGAGAAGAATAAAATTTTCTTTTACCTTTAAGTTGTTAGTAAATTCGAAACATTAAACTCGTTTGCTGTAAAACAAGTTATTTTTTGAGTTATGACTCTATTGCAGCAGAGGCTCGATATGTATGTATATAAGTAGATCCCATCGACATGTTGTGCCTTAATGTGATTTAGTTAAAATACGTATTACGTATTACGTCATGTATGTGTAAACAATAGCCAGATTATTCTTGGTCAAGGTTAACGAAAGTGAGTGACATATTTTCCTGTCATGTTTCTCGTCGTTTACTTCTACTGTTGCTGCTAAACTGCTGATTTTTAGTTATATTTATCTACGAACTGGAAATAGATTCTTTATGGTCTTTTGCAACATTGATGTTATGTATACAATTTTGTGGTTTAGTTGTGTGTCAGCTCGAAGTTTTTTTTTTGTTTCCTCTAAATCTCTATTATTTTTTTATGTTATTTTTACTTCTTTAAGCCATAAAATCCGTAAAAACGGTTCAGAAAATATAAAACTTCTAACAAATTTGTTCGTTATTTGTAACAACACTATTAATGATATGAATTCAGGGCATGCCTGATAACTTATTTATTTTCAATGCTTTTCTCTTTTGAAATGTATGGAATAAGGATAAACATTAAATAGCAGACCTACCAACAGTGCTGCCAGAAAATGTTGCCTCATGCCCCAAATTTAAAATATGAACCCCTCAAATTATCCACATCTCAGTATCGGAGTCCCCAGTTTGTCTCCAAAATATTTCTATTTAAATGATCTTCCAATAAAAGAACATATTTTTGAGTTGTGAATTTTTATGATGAACTTTTTTAAAATGAGCTTAAGCCAAACTAATTAAATAACTTTTGAGAAAATATTTTTTATAAAACTGTATGGTAATTTAAAATAAGGACAAGATTTAAGCGCTGCGAAATAACCCCCAAAGCAATATAATGAAATATAGACCCAACTTTGGGGTCATTTTGCATTCTGAAAAATAGCCCCAACATTTTTTATGAAATATTGTCCCAAATTAATGAAGAATATAAAAAATATAGTCCAAAATTTAGGGAAATTTTTCACTATGAAAAATCACCCCTATTAAGAAAATGAAATTTGATTCCAAAAGTAACTTTTGCCGCAAAGGAAAAATCGCCCAAATGTTTTGCTTAACCTTGAACCAAGACAACAAGTTTTGCCTATTTGTGTCTCCAATAACGCCTTCGCTAAGCTGCATAGTCCGCCTCTAGGAGTGTCAAATAGTGGCTTCGCTGAGTAAAGATTTTCCGCTTAGCCGGCCTTCGGCCTAGCTTAAGGATTTTCTCCTCTGGGTATGTCGAAAAACGGCTTATCTCGCTTTTCAATATACCCAGCGAAGGAATCCCATAAGTCGAAGGCTGTATAGGCGGAAAAACTTTACTCAGCGAAGCCATTGTTTGACATACATGGAGGAGAAAACCCTTAAACCCGGCCGGAGTCTCGCTAAGTGGAAAATCTTTACTCAGCGGAGCCACTATTCGACATACATGGAGGAGAAAGTCCACAAGTCTCTACTAATCAAGCCGCTATTCGTCGCACCCAGAAAAATATATTTTGGTCTTTTAATTGTTTTGAAAATTTACCTTAGTGCAGTACATATCTACATTTCATTAAAACGAAATATCCCCCCAAAAATTGTTATTATATTTTTGTGGCCAGTTTTCGTTTTTTTTTTTAATTTTTTCATTGTAGAAAAGAAAAAAATAAAATCTAGAAATGAAGAAAAAGGTCACAAAAAATGTACAAAAACGTCGCAAAGATTTGGTTTTTTTGTTCTCTGTACAATTTTTGAAGCTATATTTCATTTTTGCACTTGGGGCACTTTGTTCAAGAAATTTTAACACTTTTTTTCAAATTTTATTTTTAGGCAAATATTTGTTTGAAATTAATAGTTTGTTTAATAGTTTGTTTGATTCAGTAAATGTTTAATTTTGGCGTTTTTGAAGTCTTATAGTAAAATGTTATGACAAATAATTTTGTGAAACAACGTCGTTGAAGGGATGTTGTTTTGACTTTATGGTTTTGGCCGAAAAATACCCATAGAGCGAAGCTTTAGAGGGTTCAAATGTTTCACAAAGATGTTCCTTGTGGTGTTTTACATAAAAGTGCTGAACACATCTTATACCTTAAACGTAGGGATTACAAGAGTTTCTATGCCGATTCATTACAATAATGTGCAAAATGATTAAACTTTAATTCCGCCTAAAACTAGTTCCA
This sequence comes from Panzeria rudis, assembly GCA_956483635.1. Lineage (NCBI taxonomy): Eukaryota > Metazoa > Arthropoda > Insecta > Diptera > Tachinidae > Panzeria > Panzeria rudis. Next base: position 199,718,592 of record OY101448.1, read on the forward strand.
GATGTAAACTTTCAAAACGCCGATACACAGTGTAATTTATTAAAAATAACTGCTTAAAAATATGTAATATAAAATTTAAATGTAAAGAAAAAATTAAGATTTGCGATTAAAAAATCCTTCCCAACTAACTAAAAACTTTCCACGCATAAAAATTTAAGTCTCCAATTTAGGGATAAATTTCCTCATCTGGCTACACTGCCTTTCAGTATTTGTTGTCAGACAACTGCCAATGATTAATTTAAGGAGATACACACACACACACATCTTTTGTAAAGAAAATAAACTTAATTTTTTTCCAATTCTATGAAATTGTGACATTAATGTGACTTTATTTGTCTCAAACAAATAACTTTTCTCAAGTTAATTATTTGTAAATTAGTCTGTTAGTAGTGTCGCCCTGCTAATGTTAAGTTTAAAACTTAAGTACATAAATATCTAAATGAAAATGGGGGATTGTTATACGACTTTATTTAATTTGTTGTTCAAATTACATTTAATGTTTTACTTTTGTTAAAAGATTTTTAATGATATTTACTATATAACAAAATTAATTTGTAAGCAGCTGTATACATACACACATACTTGAATTTGTCAGCATACTAGTCTAGTCTAGGTTAATTCTAACGCTAGTGTTTGTCTAGTCTATTTGAAGCCAATGTCTAGCCAGCGTCTATATCCTCTAGTCCATCTTTTTTTTAATTAAATCATGTGAAAAAAATATTATGCCTGGCTTAATTATAATAAATTCTAGGTGTATTTTATGTCATGCTTACATAGAATCTTTGGAAAGTCTATCGAATGTTTAGTCATGCATTAGAAGTAGTATACCACTATAGTTATTAATTCAATAATACTGATTTCATTTTAAGATTTAAATGAGTGAGTTTATTACAAACGATGATATTATATGAAAATAACATCCCAGCAAAAATTTGTGTTTGCTGGGACCATTTTTGTAGGGGAGACAACAGAATGGAATCACTTGCAATTGCACTTTTATAATACATGATTTTTGTTCGCGATGAGCCGATTAAAAGCAATAGTTTCCTTTCCGTTTCCATAAAATGCTTATATTAGTGGTGAAAAGCATCAAAATTTTCAGCACTAAAACTGAAAATATGTGAAAAAAATGGTTCAATGTGGATTGGTGAGGATGATGGATGGACGTGTTCAAAAAGGGGATAGTGTTGCGTTACACAAAAAAAAAAGTGTAATAAATCTGTTTCTTTAAAACTTTCGAGTTGATTATAAAACAGGGTATGTAGAAATCATAGAGGAGGACTTAAGATTTAGTAATGATGAAACTTATGGGTCGATTATGTATGGCAACCGAAGTTCAGTTGCGTTGCCAGCAGGCAACTGAAAATTTGTGGTTGCCAGAGCAGCACTAAAAAGCCACTGAAATTGATAGCTCTCAGTTGCCAGTTGCCATCCGTAATATGATTTTTAGCAACTGGCAACCCAACTGAAGTTCGGTTGTCATCAATAATCGACCCATTAAACCGCCCTGTTGAAACACTTGGTGAGCTACAGGGTGTCAAAGTTGACTACCTCGGGTACTAAAAACCTTGTTGGTCTCATAATTTTTACAAATATTACCCGATTTTATTGAATTCAAATTTGTGGTAAAGTGTATAAATAGACCAAGAAAATATACTTTATTTCATTTAAATATCTTAAATATTTTAACAGATATTTAGCTTTGAATTTTAAAATTTTAGTATTTTACCTCTCTCCGGTACTAGCATAAGCCAAGTTTTTCAAAAAAAAAATATTTTATGATTTTTAGCAAAGTCCTTGATAATATGAAGCAAATGTTTTTAGTTATCCCGAGTCATGTAGCAGTGAAAAAAATTAAGGCCAAGACTTTGAAATCAGAGTAAATAATGGCTCAATTTTAGCAAAAATAGAGCTTAATTATTGGACGTTTTCCTAAAAAACTCTTCAGAACTAAAACTTTTCTTTTTCCATATTTCAAAAGATTATATTTGAAAAATGACTGCAGTTGAAATTTTAAATCGATTAAAGCATGCACGCTACAACCAGAATTGGACGAATATAGTAAATTTTTCTACTAAACTCTAAATGAATCTCTTAAGAAAAAAACTCTCATCAAGTTTTTCAAATTCAAAGTCTTGACTTTGATTTTTTCTTGGCTTCACGAATTAAGATAACTTAAGAAATTCTTCTGAATAAAAATCATAAAATATTTTTTCGAAAATGTTGAGTATGCCAGAACAGGAGATATTTACAAAATCGGGAACAAAGTCGAGGCCAAAAAACAAAATTTTAAAATTCAAAACCAAATATCTCTGAATATATTAAAGATATCCTAAGTGAATTTTCATAGTCTATTATATGCTTTACCACAACGTTGAATTCAATGAAATCGGGTAATATTTCTAAAAATTATGAGGCCAACAACGTTGCCCGAGGTAGTCAACTTTGATACCCTGTGTTTCAACAGGGTGGTCTAGGTTTCAACATTCTTCTGTGATTTTTACATATATCGTTTTGTAAGTGGATCGCAAAGATACAGATTTATTACACTTTTTTTTAAATTGGAACCACTGTGCGTTGAAGGCTTATTATTTATTTTTTATTTTAATTTCAACTAGTATCGAACTAAGCGCCTTCAGATTTGAAATCCAATGCATTAACCACTCAGCCAAAAACACTGTTGCAAGCCGACAGCACTAAGTTAACATAACTCTACGGTTGTATTTGTACATTACATATTTTAAAATTATTTACTTTACTTTATTTTTAAAATGTACTGTTCGTGTATACACGCATACTGTATGTGTGTGTACTATTCGCGTATACAATCGTAGCGTATACAAGCGTGGCTTACGTTATTGCTACCGAGAAGCACTATCGTCAGTGAGAAAAATTAAATCTTATATACTTATGTTGCTTTGCCTATATTTTTCAATATTAAAATTATCGTTAATAAAATTATCGTTAATAAGTGCTAATAAGTGCTCATTCCTAATTCTTCGTGCTATTTTGTAAACGTTAGTGCATTTGTGGTAGTATTTTTGGAAGCACAAGTAATTAAGCTTAAGAAACCCCAATTTTTTTTACTTCTTTGTACAATTATTAATTCTAATATGGCGTTACGTTACTTCTCGCTCTTATATCTTAATATTGGAGACACCCGTATTAAATATCTTACTTGTCAATATCAATGTCAATTGTGCAGTCGACCGTGGATTAAAACATTTTTTCAATATTCATAAATAAATTTTGAAAGAGTGTTGGCGACGTCAGAATGTGTTAAATTGCATGTTTGGTAGTCACTTCAAAGATTTTTTGTTTTCGATGATTTACTTTCATATTTCATAGTTTTTTTTACATTTTGGTTTTTATCTTATCACACGCATATTTGTGTTTATTTAGTCTGTTCTATGTTTTTTATTTTTATTTGAAACTAATATGTTTTGTTTGATTTGCAAAAATAAAAAAGATATAGAATCTTATTAAATTTTGCACAATAGCACTGCAAAAAATATTTAGCAACATTTTCATTATTGATAAGATAAAAACGACGAAAAAAGTAAACTAATGAAATAATAACGTGACACAATATGAAAAGAAAAAAAAACTAATTATTTTTTTACATTTACTGGAAAAGTGATTATTACTTCTTAGTATCGTAACACACGTTCTATAATCTTTTAATTGTCTAAAAAGACACAAATACTCATATTTATGTATGTACTACGTTCGAAAGATCGATGTGAAATAAATTAATGTATTTAAATTTAAAATGTGCAGAGAAATTGAATAAGATTTGCTATCAGTCCTTCCTTATATTTAACGACTTTCATTTAACTTGGCAATCAAATTGCATAAACAAGTAATGACTGAAACGGAAAAACTTCCTAGGCTGCCACGTATACAATGTTAAACCAGCCATATTTGGTCCTAGATGGTCCTTTTGCATGAAAAAATATGCAAAAAGTCTTGCTAAAATTCATAAAAAACTTCTAAAACGGATAAATAGCAACATAATCAGGTATGTGATGGAAAACGACTTTGAAAACGATCCTATTTTAAAAGGTGTTTTTTAACAATATTTCTTTATTGAAAAAAACTTTACCACTAATATTATAAACATATTTCTTTGTTAAATGCAATTTTATCACAAAAATTATAAAAATTGGATGGAAAGTGTATTGAAAATGACCTTTAAAAGTGCTTCGTTTTCAAAATCGTTTTCCATCACATATCTGATTATGTTTGTAGAATGTACAGAGAAAAATATTATTTACCATACTTTTGGTTGCTCTGCTTATTAATAATTTATTCTCCTATTTAATCAAACTTAAATGGAAAACTTTTTTTGGTAATGAAAATTCGAGTAACAGCAAAAAAGTTTTGAAAACTTTTTTTGCCAAAGATATAAATCTAAAGTGGAAATATTTAGAATCATTAAGTGTTTTTAAAATACAAACTTTTTAATTAACATCAAAAGAGATAAAGTTCATAAATAGTTTTTATTTTAACAAAATTATTATTTGCAAGAGAGTTGTGACAAATCTATGTTTTCAGAATACGGTGAACTACGTAAGATTGTAGCACTTCTGGTAAGCTCATCCGCTCCAGTATTTCCCTGTAACCTGAAACTCATATTAGCTTAATGACGATCTACTCAGACCTTTCCTTGAGAGATAAACATCGGCCTAAAGCTATATTTGTTCTCAAGAGATGGACCACGTCGAAACGCGCGATCTTTTGCGTGATATAAAAACAGAAACAAATAAACAATGCATCAAATCAAATAATACTTAAAAATTTAGAATTTATTTTAATATAAGTAGCACCTGCTTTAAAAATTGTTAAAAAATCTTGGTTTTTATGCAATATTGCATTGTCGATGCTACAAATGGTAAAGTTAGTTGCATATTTGGAGGCGGCTTGGAAAACCCTTTCATTTGATGTACTTTTTAACCGACTTCAAAAAAGGAGAAGGTTATCAATTCGTTTTTTTTACTTCTTTTATGTTTGTACACGCTGTAAACTCTGTCATTTATTAACCGATTTTCATAATTATTATTTTTTTGTTAGAAAGGGTTTTCAAAATGTTGGTAACATTTTTTCGAAAATCGGAGGGGAAATTTGCTTCTCCCAGGCATAACTCTGTCATTTGTGAACCGATTTTCAAATTTGCTTTTTGTTTGAAATGGTTTGCTTGGAGTTTGGTCGCATAGCTTTTCTACGAAAAGCGGTGGATAAAGTCTTCCCCACCTCCACCCAAAATATTGACTATCCTCCATTTATATACGGATTTTCAAAATTGTTTATATGAAAGGCTCTTTGTATTGAAGTCGTTTTTTTTTCTGCCAGAACTATTTGTATATGTTGTCTTGGGGGAAAACACGAAAATATGCAAAAAAAAACTACAAAAATATACCTTTTTCAGACAAAGTCCAGCTCATGAACGGTTATCGCTAGACCCAGAAAATGTTTTTGGGAAAAAATTTTTTTTCTGTGAATCGCTTTAATGTACATACACGAGTCAGTCAAAAGTTTTGCGATTTTATATAAATTTTGTATGAAGAAAATACTTCTGTCATTTCAAACCCTCGTATTTATATTCTGCATTTCATTTATTTTGTCATATTTTCATGAGAACTTTGAAATGCATAAATTGATACATTTAAAGTATCAAATTTGTTTGAACGAGAAGGCAATAAGTTTATTAGCATTTAATGATTGGAAAATAAAAAAAAAGCATGACACGTTATTCGCATCGTCTTAAACAACATGTGCGATCTCAAAGAAATTTTTCAATATTTTATTTTTCTTTTCTTAAATGAACTTTGAGTTTTAAGTAACTTGAGACTATTACAATATTTTTTGCATATGTGTAAAAGAATAAATAAAGCACAAAATATGACAAAATGTATTTTTAAGGGTGTCCAATTGAAGAATTATAAATTTTATTTTGTTATTATTTTTATAATTGTGGAAACTTGAGACTGCAATATGTATTTTGAATAAAAAATATTTAACACTTTAAAGAAACATTAATATATTAAGAATGTCCCAGAAATCGTATAGTTTAGGTGAAACTTAAAATTATCGTAAAATAAAATTCATTTGCAAAAAAGTTAAATTGATTTGTTGTGGTCAGCTAATCTATATGCCGGCATTTTGCTGGCTGCCAATGCAAATTAAAAAAAAATCAAGTTAACTTTTTGCACACTAATTCTTGAGAATATCTCGAATAAATACATTTTGAAAATAAAACTCACATAAATGAAAACAATGCTGAAACCTCTTTAAGGCTTGCCCTCTCAATTCCCGCCCAAACAGGGAGGTATACCCCCAACTTCAAAGAACTGCGAATACCTAGTAAAATGAATATGCCTTTGTATACCCCATTATAATTTTGATTTATTTGTCATTTTACTAAGTTTGTAAAATATTTTTGTCATACAAAGTTCAACAACAATTACTAAATGCTTTAAATATTAAATTACTATAAACTGACAATGTAGAACATCTAGAGTATACAAAGAAAAGAAAAAACAATGAAATGCAAATACTTTAATTGAATTAATTTAAAATTCGTTAAAGAAATTATACCGGCTGCTTGTGTCAAGCCATTTAAGAAAAAAATGCAAATTATGCAAAAGAGGGCTGCTTGAATTTCAACTAAATTATTAATTAATGCCGTTTAAAAAAGGGGGAAAAACTGAAGAAAAAGAAATAATTGTAGGAGTTTTGCAATAAAAATAAATATTGATAAAGAAAATGGAGAAAAGAGACTTTGAAAAATGCTTGGATAAACATGAAATTTTACACAAGAAAATTATCAAGATTTTTATCTTAAAGTTGAGCTAAAAAAAATTCTTTTACACTTTGCTGAACCAGCATATTTACAGACATGAGCAAAAACTTATTTTTAAACATAATTTTTAAGAAGAAAAATTTATTAATTATTCTTTTTTTTTTTTTGAATTCTAATTAAACTTAATAATATAAAGAAAATTGTCATTTGCAGTGGTGCAAGGCAATCTACATGCCTGCATTTCTTTGCATCTTTTCCCAACCCATCAGCAGACCTTCAAACTGTTCGTGTCAGAGAAAGATTACAAGAATCCCTATATATTCGAAAAAATCCTTTTTTCCCATATAACCAAACTTTTAGAGAAAATCCGCAGGAAATATTCGTCCATCATCACCAATTATCATATAGGAAATTTTAGTTTATCATTATATTTTGGGGATATAATATGAAATATTTTTATCGAATGTTTTAAAGTATTCACATTAAATCGCAAAAAAAAATTTATTTGTATCATCACCATTTGGTTCTCTAAGAATCAAAAGCTCCATTCCTTAAAACGTCTCCTGTGACTTGTACAAGTGTGATTGGTACAATATTTCCTCGAGTTTTGAGCAGTGAAAAGAGACCACATCACTTAAGTAGAACAAAAATTTTCGCAAAATATCTTCGCTGTACAAGCAGATATTTGTTTAAAGTAACTTGACAAGAATTAGAGAAACCATTACAGGACAAATACCTTCAGTTTGAATCTAAAGCCTATCACTAAGTAACTTAAGTATGTCAATGTAAAGTAACAGGTCGCTTTTTTATAAAGTTCCAGAACTCGAAGCAGTTGCTAGTCCTTGACAGGTTCTCTTCCCTCTAGCGAAGGTATGGAAAAAAAGACAGAATTGATCTGATAGGCAATTTTTTTCCGAAGATTTCAATAGTTCTTAGCACATGCTGTCAATGTTGACCTCTTTGATTTTTAAAGAAATTAAAAGTGATCTTACAATTGGAAGCAAAAGAAAAAAATCTGAAAATTGCATCATTATATTTTCATAATAAACATTCACATTCATAATAATTCAATATTGAGAAAAAAGATATTATTTCACTAATTGATTTCAATTTTTAATGCACCATTATTTTTATTATTTATTTTGTATTGAAAACTAACCTGTCGTAATCTCTTCGGGCAACTTTCTAACTGAATATCTAATGAATTTTATAATGCATAACAAAATTAATCATCAAAGAAGAGATATCATCTACATACAAGTATGAATTTTGGTATTATTTCATTCACATAAAATCACCCACAAAAATATTTGCATTTCACAAAATGTTTTTCCTTATTTGTCCAAATTATTAAAAATTCAAATAAAAAAAAAATTAAACAAAAATGTTTTTGGGTCATGATGCACCATTCCAATTCCTTTAACTCATGCTGCATGCAGTGTCTGTTTCTAATCTCTATTCTGTTGTTTGTGTAAAAGAGAATGTCGTTTGCATTAATTATAATTATTTTACAAGCGATAAGATAAAGTTCTAACAAAATTTGCATTTTTATCAAGAGTTTGTACAAATTTGTTTTATGAAAACAAAAGCAGAAGAGGGACTAAAGCCAACAAAATAGTAAAAATTTTGCAAGATAAAAATTTTGCAAACTAAAAATTTATAAAACAAATAGAAAACAACCGCGTAACAACGACTGAATAATGTTGTGTAAATAAATAATAACCACAACATACAGGGTGTTGCTCTAAAGTGTGCAGAAGTATATCATTCTCACAATTTACACAAATAACTCGCTGGTGTAAATATCAAGTGACTTGCAATAGGGAACCATTTCCTTACTTACACACTTTATATGAAAGAAACCTGGTATTATGTGCTATAAGATGTTGATGGCATAGGAGGTCACCAATTTACATTCAGGGCTATTCGGAAAGTCACTTTCACCACAAATACTCGCTTCTTTCAATTTTTGCTATTCTAAAATACGTTAGCGATGTGAATTTTAGAAAACATATCGCACCTGTTCATCAAAAGTAACACAACTCAAAATTTACAAGTTTTCAGTAGAGGCAAAAAACTAATTGCGCCAATATAATGGAATTATTGTTATAAACAAATATACCGTTGTAAAGGAAACTCAATAATATTTCAATAAAATAATACAATACCAAAATTTTTACAGTGGTTAGATATGGTAATCATACACTGTTTCCTTCAAAAAAAGTGGAAAATATAATTTTTTGAGTTGTGTTACTTTTGATGAACAAGTGCGATATGTTTTCTTTCACTTTGTATGTATTCTACAGTACATGTTCCATCCTTCAATGTCATTTTCGTTCGACGCCAATTTTTCCGCGTAACAATCCAAAAAGAGTTATAAACTTTCAAATACTATTTAATTTTCTTCAAATACTATTAATAATCTGTATGCTTCGACAGCAGGTTCTAGCAACAAAATGTGTTACCAAAATTCTTCTTCACCGATATAAATTCATAAAATACTTCCAATCCAATTTCAAGAAAATTCGTCCGAAAGTACAAATATGTTTTTAATGAAAACACTACATGTGTACAGTAATGACAATAGTCCAAATATATTATTTATAATATTATTCATTAATTTAACTCTCACTGTTTAGTCTTACATATTTTAATATATTTTTTTAAATCCTCTTTTGCTTTTAGTTTTCTTCTGTATATGTCAGCTGTTATTCAATGCTGCAAACTATATTTCTTCGCACATATTTTAGAACCTGTCGACGTCGAAAGTGAACGTTCGACGACGAAGAAGTGAAGCGCGTATTCCCGAATAGCCCTGATTATTTGCTATTCTCTGTTAGGAATTAGATATAACCTTTCATTCCCCGTTATATAGAGTTCCATCATTAAACCATTTGAAGTTAAAATCTTTAAAAAATTACTTTACACAAAAATCAAACTTAAAATATTGCAGCAACGACAAAATTAAACAAAGGCTGTCCAATAAAAAGTTGGTATATTCTACTTACGAAATTTAGCAGCTGACTTGTCTACCAATAAAAAAAACACACTAACCTAAAAAATAATTTCGCATACCATTCATTTATTTTAAGCACGAGATAAATACTCAGTAAAAATTTTAGAAATTTCAATAATGTGTAGTGTTTTTTTAATGATTACAAAGTAATGACTTGTACTTATTTTTCTCATTATTTTGCTGGGTATAAAATTATTCGTTGGCTACGTTAGATTAAATGGGCTCTCCTCATGCTAGCCAGTACCTTCGGAAGCCATTAAGTCGATTGTGATGTCCAGAGAACTATCTACACCCTATAGATTCCTACGAAGCTCTAGTATTCCAGCTGTTGAGAACCAATCAGAATTTTTCACAAAGCTTAATAGGAAAGATAGTGGTGCAGCAATGAGACAGTTCACGTCCTGCAGGAAATGGTTGCTTAGATACCTAAGCCAGCGTTCCTGCAGATCCCAGCAATCCCGGGAAATCGAAAAATGTCGGCAGTTAGAAAACTCTACTTAAGTAGAACAAAAAAAAAATAAAGAAAATAGATACGAAGAAAAATAAACCAACGGTAGCATTGTGATTTGTTGTGACAATCATCAATTTAGTGCTGATTCAATTCTCGTATACCAATTTCTCAAAAGCTTTGTATTTATAACAATTGCGATCAATTTCAGCCGATCCACCTAACAAGTTGGTTTTTTTCAGAAATTTCACTTCTCTGAATCATCTGAATCATATATATGCTCTATCATATGTAATTTTTATTAGATGGCGCTCAAGAGATATCTTTATACACAAAAACTTTATGTACAAAATGTTTTTAATAAATATAAGAGCACAAATCTCCATAATGTTTGCAAAACCATTTGTTAAATTTATGTTACTATCCCACAATATTTAACAGTCTTGTGGGAACTAGCTAAAAAAATGGAACTAAACGAGTCCTTTCAATTATTCAAATAAAACTTTTTAAGAAAGTTTTTTAGAGCACGATTTTAGAAACAGGTTCTAATTCTTGCTGTATTTTGATCATAATTGTGTACAAAATTAAATTTTTTTTAAATTAATGATATTTATCTACGATAACTCCTCCAGTTTTGCCAATTTAGTATATGATGACAAAACACGTTGTATCGGTCGGTGTTATTATCGGTCAAGAATGTTTATGAGAAAAAGGCTATAATGGTTTAATCCAGATTTCCATACAGTACAAATCTGTATGAGATCCCTTGTATCTTTTCATGTTTGGTTAAAGCGTCTCTACTAGAGGGTTGCACAAGATGTCTTGAAAGTGTCTTTCAGACATTTGTTTCGTTTCAAACACTTTCACAACAGTGATGATGTGACCTGCATATGTTGCAAAGGACATTTTAAAACGCATTTTTAATTAACTTGTAGGGTGAGAAGATGGTTTCCACACTGTGTACAAGTTAAAAAAAAAATTACTTTCCATTGCGTTTTCTAGTTACATGTTGCTCGCAATATTATTGTTGCGAAAGTGTTTGACCAAACCAAATGTCTTAAATACATCAACAAGACATCCTGTGCAACCCTCTAGTTTTTATTTCTATATTGTTAATAGGAGACTGACTTCATGAATAAACCTTTGAACTAACATCTCCTTTAATCCTTCTTGATACAATATTTAAACGGCCTCTCTTTTCTAATCTTTTAATTTTTTAAGATTTTGCCAACAATCTTTTTTTAAGCTTTTTTTACATTTTTATACGTTAACGGGTGACCTTTTTGTTCGTGATGAACAATGCTGTAGTGTTGCTGCTAACGACGATAATGTGAATACTGATGATTATGATGATGATGATGAAGGTGATGTGGAGTGGAGTGGAGTGGAGTGTTAGTAAATTAAATCCCTCATTCCTTATCTTGTTCTGTTTGCTTGGCATTTCGCTTTCATGACTTACAATATAGAACATAAAATGTGGTCTGAATAAAAAAATTTTGTTCGTATCTTTTTTATTTCGGTTTATTTATGTCTATTGAAAATATCCTTGGCATGCATTTTGTTTTGTGGTTACTTTTATTTTTTATAATTTTTTTTTTCTTCATTGTGTGTATTTTTTTTCTTTCTTGTTGCTTCATTTATTTTTGCTTAAAAAAATTTATAAGGAAAATGTGTGTTCTGTAGTTTTGGCCTTTTTTTAGTTTTTTGTATATATTTTTTTCTACTCGGAAATAATTTTGTGTGCTCTTTTTCTGTTGGTGTAGTCATTTGTTGATGTATATTTTTACCCTGTTGATACATCATCCGCACCATCATCATCGCCATCGTCATCGTTATCGTGATTGCCATCGTCATCATTCTTTTCAGTACATAAAGTATATTAAATGGGATAGTATGTCTGTAACAGATTTTAATCGATTTAGGCCCTCTATATTTATCCATAATAATTCCTGAATAGCCAATAAATATTTCTTGTCGAACAGATCAAAAGGGCCAAATTTCTATTTTACGCACAAAAAAACTTGGTTTTGACAAATACTTTAAGCATGATTTTGGTCACGATAAGCAAGTTTTTGTTAACATTGAACCGTTAAATTATAACAATTTATTAGAATTGAAATATGATTAGACTGGCACCAAAGTTTCATTAATATACAAAAATAACTCTGTTTATTTACAAGCAAAGTCTAAATAAAAACAAAGCATATAAATTTCATCAGATCGGGTAGTTTTTTAAAGCGATGAACTTTTAATTCAAATAAAACGAAAGTGTTTTCAAACAATTTCATGGCATTAAGGACCTTTTAAATCGTTATTGATCAACCATTTCTGTTGTAGTGTTTTATTTTTTTTATTATTATTGCAAAAAAAAGTATTTGTTTAATGTTTAAAACTTCTAAATATAAAACGAGTACACATTTGTTGTTCGTAAATTTTAAAAAATAAAAAAAAATCAAGCAAATATTTTTGGGAATTAAAATTTAGTGTTTTCATTTGCTTTAGAATTCATCTGCTGATATATTCGGTACTTAACTAAATTTATATTTTTGTGTTTTACAAAATTTGTAGTGGAAATAGAAAATCTTTAAGATTTAATGAACTATGTCGTCTTTGTTTGGAGCATTTCAATGCAGCCATGCTATGCACAATGCACAATTGGGCCGATTTGAAGTATTTTGGTTGGTCGACTTGAAATTTCTTATAGCCCAATCGGATACTAAAAATTCCTTAAAGCTCTAGGCAAGATATACAAGAAAAAAAACTTCGGATACTGCTATCTATTACATGTATTTAATCAGTTATACTGAACTGAATGTGTATGCAAAGTTTCATAAAAATCGGTTAAGTGAAAGTAGTGTACAAATCATATTTTCTTCATATGGGCGTGGCCTGTCCACTTTTTTAATTATAATATTATATTGTCAAAAAAAGGGACGATTAGCATGTCTGCGGAAACACTCAGGGCCTTTGGCCAGAATGGAACCGGTGGCCTCTGGACTAATAGACTAGTATTGCTACCTATTAGCCACAGTGGCACCCAATGCGTAAGAAAAGTTGCATAAGAATCGGCCAGTAAAAGTAGCAGTTAAGGCTGCCGTCGAATGGAAATCACTCATAAGACTCATAAGAGTGCTTTTTTATATAAATGTCCTACTCCTCAATTTGGAATAAAAAAAAAAAACAAAAAAAATTCTACCAACAATTCTTGTTTGTATTCAATTACATTGTTCCCGTCCACGCGATGCAACTTTTGTTTCTGCGACTTTCTTAAATTTTCTTTTCAAATTGCATATTTTTTTTAATAGTATTTGTTATTGTTTAAAAGTAATTAGAGGACAACAACAGAATATTGCAATTACATGAGACCGTGTACACCTTCCCAATCTTCTCTTTTCTCTTTCTCATAAACTCAAGATTTTCACAACAAAAGTTGCAAGGTGTAGACGGAGACTTTCTAAAACATTTTACTCACCGCTCTCCCACGATCTCAATAGTTTCACAACAAAAAAAAAATGCACCGTACGTACGGGGACTTTTCAAAACATTTTACTAACGCTTGACTCTGAATACAGATTTTGTACGCAAAACTTTAAAAATTAAAATTTATGGATTTTTTTTTTGAGAATAGTGAGATTTTGAATAACTACCTGTAGTAAAATAATTCATGTATCATATCGGTATTTTATATCATCGAATAGAAAACTATGTATGTCGACCGGATTAGCCAAAATATTTTCATTCTGCTTCACTGTGCAAATAGTTTGTACAATTAGAAAAATTGCATAGATCTTGAAAATAGCGAAAATTACTTTCTGATTACATTTCTGATTATTTAAAGCAAAAAAAAAAGCACTATGCCATGATACAATAGAATTGCAAATAATATTCAAACCTAATTTAAGGGGCTATTCACATATTACGTAACGACCACGGAGGCAGGGGTTGCTAAAGATTTGTTACGGACTAGATAATGAATAGCCCAACCGGTAAAGCAAAGAAAATCTGCAGCCGTTGCAGAGAAGCAAAATATATAGTCAGAATAACTCATTCATTATATACAAACTACTCGTACCGTATGAGGGAAAGCAAGTTTTTTCAATTTATTGCGAAGTGCATATTTTTTTAACTGTACACAGAAAACGTAAAAAAACAAGATGCAATTACGAAATTGTATTGATTAAAAAATTAATTAAAATTAAAAAGAATCAATTATATTTCCAAAAACAATATCGCATACATACACAGTTGGTATGTAGAAAAAATTTCGATTGATTTAAAATCTATTTATTGACATAGTATAGTTTTAAAGTAAATAAAAACGAATTAAAATAAACGTTGCGCATTGATTCAATTAAAATATTAATTAAAAATAAAATGTTTCCTAAGTAAACAGTTACTTAGAAAAACTAGACAAAGGCTTTTTCGTTGTAACATGTTCGTTCATCTAGCAAACAATAGCTAAAGATCCAATCAATCCTTTAGTATTTATATCTCCTGCTTGAATAGACATCTACGTTTTACAAATAACCAATTCATGCTTTTATAAACAATTCTATTCGTAGTGAGAAAAATTATAATTTTTAAGCCATTAAAGTTATTGATGGCTTAAAAAGTATTGCTGCTTCAAAAAGTATTTCAAGAAAAAAAAACTGAACCTCATAAACACTTTCCCTTTATTAGTGTTGCCTGCCCATTTTGAACTGCAACTGCCCAGTAAAAAATTTTCATGTTTTTTGAAGCACTAAAGAAATAAAGCGCTTCATAATTCGCTTTAAAATATGAGCTTGTTCAGAAGCTTATTTCATAGTGTCACTACAATGCAGGTTTTGAAGCGAAAAAAGTATTTGCTTTTTACTTATATAAAAGCTTCGTACACAAGCTATACAAAAAAGCTGATTTTATAGTGCTGATCCAAAGCTGGTTTTTAAGCGAGAATGAAGAGTAAGTTTATTTGAGTTTCTTGGTGGCGTTTTGCAACAGTGTTTTTGGTCGAGTGATTGATTGGTACGTTGGACTTCAAACCTGAAGGTTCTTAGTTCGATACTAGTTGAAGTTAAAATAACAAACATTGAGTAAAAATATGAAATTAATAAAAATAAATAAAGTAACGAAATAAGAAAAATTCAAAATGGCGTTTGCGACGCCAATCCATATCGAACCATTTTTTCATATATTTTCAGTTCTAATGCTGAAAATGTTGATGATTTTCAGCGCTTTAAAAGCGATTTTGTGAGCAAAAATGTAGTACTCCAATCGGGGAACTCGCCATACAAAAATCAGCAGCGATATCAGCAAGTTTGTCAGCGCTACTTTTATTCCATAATAGTAGAAACCTGCTTTATTGGAAGCAACTTTTTTACTGGGTGATAAGATAAATGAATCTCTGTTAATTATTTTAAGAGCATTCTGTTCCACATTTGAATGACTGACTGACAACTGCTATTCTACCTTGACTGGATGGAGTTTATTTGTTTTTGTTTAATGTTTGAATTCATTGCTGTTGTAATTGTTTAGTTTTCCATTGAAAATGCAAATGTTAGTTTTATTTTCAAGAGCAAATGATTGAAATTCAAGGAAAATTATTTAGAACAAAACTCAAATTCAGCTGAAAACGTAAATGTTAATTAAATGGTAGTTTGTTTATAGCGAATGTGGAGAAAAACTTAAAAAAGAAGTTCCACGTTAAAATTTTGTATCTGTTATGACCAGCGTTGCCAAATGTGCAGTTTTCCCTGCATTTTGCAGTTTTTCTAGGCGTTGAGCAGGTTTGCAGTTTTTTGCTTAAAAAATAAGCTTTTCTGTAAATTGTGCAGATTTTGCAGTTTTTCTTATTATAATATTTTAATTTTAGTTTTGCTATTTTAATTCCAATTTCTGAGGCCATAGTTTTACTCATTTAGCTTAATATAACAGTGCCAAAGTTTACGAGTACTTTTTCAAACATACATTTAGGTCTACGAAAGTTGTGTTTTTTATATGGAGTTTGCTATTATTGTTGTAAGTTGAGTTGATATGTAAAAGCTAAATACTGTTGTGCTTTTAACACATCCTATATTAATATTAATTCGCTTTGCCTTGGTAAAAAAAAACAAGTTGCACACTTTCCTCATTGAAATAATTCGATCTCATAGAATGAATATGTGATAAAATTCGACAAAATATATACCAAATCAAACGGTAGACCTCATATAATTTGAAGCCGTACACATTTTTTGAGAACTCTCTTAGCGAATTTTTGGTAATTCGCAGAAAGTGTATTAAATAAAAAAATGATTGTACACTTCAAATAAAACAAAATCTTAAAAACAGAGGAACACATTTTAATTACTTTATTTATTGAATTTTGCTCCCCTTACGTCTTAAGCTGATTCGGAAAAAACAATTAGCCTGTGTAATATTAGTAATTTTATTGGAAATATCCCATAGTGCAACTCAAACACTTCATTTTCATTTAATTAAAAAATTTTAACATTTGGAGACACATATTTTCTTAACTGTTACGATGAGGCTTCCGCGATAGTAAAACGTAGTAACTTGACATTATTTTGCATCCGGTCCTTAGCGTTTGGGACTATATGCTGTATCTCGTGGTAATGATCCAACACAATAGCGAGACCCGTGTCCATTTTCTGGTTAGATTCTCCGGATTTTTTTAATCAACCGCCGAAAAATAAAAAATACCTAGCATTTTATATGTGCAGTTTTTTCACATGAAAATCAGTTTTTTTCTTCTAAATTTACAGTTTTTTTTTTAATATTGTGGCAACGCTGGTTATGACCCCATGACTAACCTTTTGATGTCTTACGCAGGCATTTTTTGCTCGCGATCACATACTAGCAAATATATTTACATATATAGTAATTTTTATCGTATACTCTCAAGCATGAAAAATTTAAAAACTCTGAAGAAAAAGCATGATCGCGTTAAAATTACCCAGAAAAAAAGAGCATACAAATTGTACTGTACAATACAAAAAAGAAATTGGCAAAGTTCTAAGGAGCTGTTCACATACTCCATAACGCTTTTACTGTTGAGGGGGTTGAAGATTTGTTACAGCTTAAATAATTTATAAAAATTTATTAAAGATTTATTTAAAAAAAAACATTACGAAGAGGGGGGGGGGGCGGGTCTAAAAACGACTGAGGGCACTACGTGTACCCATTGTAGCGCTCCCATTGCACAATGCTATAGTGAATCGGCATAGGAAATTTTTTAATCCTTACGTAAATGTATAAGATGTGTTTAACTTCTGATTTCTGGTTATTCAATCGCATTTAAAAAAAAATTAACGTTTTTCAAATATACAATTATGTATTTTTACATAGCTCACACATTCTTATTAATTTCCTTATTAGCTATAATTTTTCTTAGTAGAAATTTTTTGCTTTATTTTGTATGAACGTTTACAATTTAACCTCTAACAAGGTCGTAAATATATGTACCACTCTTGAGTTTTATAAAAAAAAATATTGCATGTTACAATTGTTATTATTCAAAGAATTATTAACAAAATGCTAATCCAAATAAATTTTTAATTATTAAAAAGAAGAGAACAAAAAAATTCAAATGACATTAACAAGCACAAAATGTGAAAATAGAATAATAACAACAACAACAACAACAACAACAAAAACTGTTGCCTCATAATTTGCAATAAAATATTTTAAAGCGTTTTTTTTTCTTTCATTTTAATGATAAAAATATACCGAAATACATCCACACACACTTACATTAAAATTATTTATTAACAGCAACAAAAATTTACAAAACAAACAAATAAATGTTGTTGTGGAAATAAATTAGATGACCACGCTTTTTTTATATTTTATTTGAAAGCTACCGAATTCGAGTTAGAAACGAATAGTTGCCAGTATTAGTAAATATTTTTATTGTTAAGCCAAGTGAAAATTATTAGTTTTTATTCAAAATAATCATGAATCATAAAAACAGAAAAATATGTAGTTGATTTGTTAAAAGTGCGTAAGAAAGTCTTGTTGTCGCTCAAGCAGGACCTGCTGTTAAAGTACCCTACACTAAAATAATATTATTAATTTTCTTTACTTGTTTATTTTAAGTAGGTGGTATTCAGTTAAAATTTTAAAGTTTAAAACAAGTTTAAGTTTTTTTTTTCTTTATAATTGAATATTTTGTCAAAATGTTTAAAAATCCGTTCTTAAATTACACAAGATGGAGAAGGCACCCAGTACAGGGTAACTAAAAAAATATGTCCAAGTAAATCTTTTAGAAGTTTATTGGACCTTATTCGATTTGCTAAATTTTTCAATTTTGGCGCTTATACACTTTAATAAAAAAAAAGCGATGAACTATCATTCGAATAAGAATTCTTCGAATATTCGAAAAAAATTGTTTTTTTTAAGAATTTCTGTCTAATAGCACTACTTTACAAATTTTCAATATTTTTTGCCATGTTTTTTGCCAGAGATGTCTTTTAAAAGTTGATATCTCTGAGCATTAATGTGAAACTCATTTTTTTCTTTTATGAAGCATTTTCGAGATATTAACGAAAAAAGTGATTTTTTTTTTGCAATGACCAAAAATCTCGGAAACTGTTAGATAGATATCTTCTTCCTCATTCAGCCAGTACAACGATTATATTGATCAGATCGAAGTTTCAAACGTTTAGACGTTTTTTTTTTCAAAATTCGCCATTTTAATTTGTTGCTTGTTTAATATAAAAAAAATTCTATAATTTTATTCAGCCGACAGGCTAAAGGTAATTTTATGCCAAAGCATTAGGAATGAAGTCGTTAAAAGATCCGACAAAAAATATGCATCTTGTACGATATCAATGTCCGTCATATCTTTCATATAGTTGTCTTGAATCTTTTTAAGGCTACGCCTGTCTGTCTGAATGTCTGTCACAAGCTGTTTTCTCGGCAATCGTAAGAGCTACGGACCTGAAATTTTCACAGAATATGTAAAACTTTAACCGCTACAACAACAAATATATGACAGTTAAAAATTAATTGTTCAAAGTTAATTGGTGTAATCTGTAGAATAGACTACACCAAATTTTAATTTAGACAATCTGCTGTATCTTGGAAACCGTAAGAGGCAACCTCCTTAAATTTAAAAAAACGCTAAAACTAAAAATCTAAAATCGCCAAAATGACAAAAGCGCTCAAAGGAAAAAAGCACCAAAATGATAAAAATCGCTAAAACGCAAAAAAATCACCAAAACTTAAAAGATCGCCAAAAAACAAAAAAAATCTCCAAAAAACCGAAAAATTCGCCAAACGAAAAGAAGGGTCAAAACAAAAAATAAACGTTTCAAAACTAAAAGAAAAATTAACTAATTCGCTATAACTAAAAATATTGTCAAAGAGCGGAAAACGTTAAAACAAAAAAAACACCAAAACCAAATAAACTTAAAAACTAAAAAGTCGGCAAAACCAAAAAAAATTTCAAAAAAACGAAAAATCGCTAAAAAAAACGAAAAAAATCAATCACAACAATGAAAAAAGCGTCAAAACAAAAAAAATCGTCAAAACAACAAAAAAAACTTCAAAATTAAAAAAGTAACATTAAACAAAAAAGCAAAACGAAAAAATTGCCAAAATAAAAAAGGGCAAAAACGAAAAGAGATATATGTGTATTCGTAAGGAACCCTTCGTGTGCAAGCCAAAGTTGCACTTTACTTAATTTGTTATATTATTGTTTTTTTTTTTTTTTTGTAGTGTAGTCTAGGGATGGGCAAGTAAAAAAATATATCGACATACATATATTGATATCGATATATGTATCTTCAAATATCGATCGGCATCGATATACTTATATCGAATAAAAAATATCGATATTTCGATATATATCGAAATTTTTCAAGCATGATAATTCATACATAATCCCAAAATTGTTTAAAAATAAAACACAAAAAGTACTTTTCTCATCTAAATATATAATTAATAGGCAAACACGTTTTTTAAGATCCATTTCCGTGAATACACTTCACCATATATTAATGACGTCACAACTAAAGGTAGCCGCTACATAATTAGCATTTAAACCTGCATACTGAAAAGACGATAGTACAATATACCATCGTGATATTAATGTGTTTTTTTTTTAATTTGAATTTGGTAGCGTATGGCTAAACAAAGCAAAGGAATGTAGAAGAAACACTATGCAGTAAATTTTAATATGGAAGTATATAATCCACTCATAAATCAATATTCCAGCTATTCTTAAGATTTTGACTAAACTTAAGACGCCATTCCGGTCAAATCCAAAATTCAATCAGCTCTTAACCATAAAAAAAACTACGTCGATTGCTGTAAATTTCATTAAAATCATTGTCGAAATTTTTAGAGAAAAATACTACATTGCAATTACTCTAAAATTATTGCCAAATTGATTTCTTTATAATCCGTAATTATTTATGACTTTGAAAACTGCCTGGAATGTTGAAATTTGATCCAAATCGGATAAGTCGTTCAAGAGATATTGTTGTTGAAATATTGGAAAAATGCTTTTCTTAAACTACTCCGAAAATCTATGAATTTTCTAACGCTTTGAGCTCGAAAATAGTGGAAATTTTCAAGGTCAACCGTCCCTTCATTTTTTTAATCCACTTAACTAAAAAAAATTCTGTATTATGATTTTATACATTTGAATTTATTCCAAATATTAAAAATTCTATTTATTTGGCATAATCAAGTATTGAAAATTATTCACAAAACTTGTATTTTTAAGAGATTTCTTATATCATATTGTCTATTTAAAAAGTTCAGCATTAGATTATTTAATCTGGTTTACAATTTTAACATACAACAAGATTTCGCTTAGAATTTTAATCGGAAATAAAAATTTATTATTCTTCAATACAAAGAAATTGATCAACGTTGCCCTCATGGCATTTACAACATTTTATATCCAAAACTTAAATTTGTAAATTTTTTTCGAAAATTTATTATCACCCAGTTTTATATGTGCGGTATATAGCCATATTCACTTTATATTAAAATATTCATCATAATTATTAAAGCCTCTTTTAACAAAAAATTAGTAAAAAGTAACACAAATTGGATTTTGTTTTTGGGCCCCAAATAACTTTTAAGGTGAGAAAACACTTCACTCTTTCTGCTAAGATTTTCTCGAATTTTTTATTCGCATTTTTGTTTGTTAATATTAATTTTAACTCCTGTTGACGATGACGTGCTAACATCGCAATGCTCTGTGCCGCTACCTACACATTTTTAAAGGATTCAGATGTTGCAAAGAAAACTTTAATTCAAGATAGTTTGACATTTACACAAATTTTTAGGTTTAAGTTACAAAATTTGTTATCTTTCTTGACATTTAAATAAACACTCACCTTTTAATTTAAAACACGGTTGCAGGATATTTCTCTGCTTACCGATATAAGTTTCAACTGTAAAATATTGTTAGCACTATTTCATTTTTAAATATAAGGCCAAAACTATTTTTATCGCAAAATTTTTTATTAGCACAATTTATAATATGGAAATGAAATTTCACTAGATCTGATCGCTAATAAAACGATTTTCCGTAAACAATTTTAGATATTTTTGAAAAAAAATTTAATTGTTTCTCTGGAAAACACTGCTTTAATTTCCAATGAAAAAGATGTTAAACACAATATTGAATATGTAGAATCACACACCGGCTACGTTTTATTTTGGGTCAATAAATTTCCTATAAATTATTTATTTGAAAAATATCCAAAAGCAAAAGAATATTCGCGTTACAACAACAAGCACGTTTTATCAAATCGAATGTTAAATCGCAACTGAATAAAAATACGAAAAAATGTTTGCCATCGTAAACACCGCAAAACCTTTTGGGCAAAAACAACGACTACAACCAAAGAGTTTCATTCAAAACTTCTCGCACTCATAACCAAAAACTCACACTAATTTAGTTGCTGCAAGCATAAATATTAGCAAAAACACCAGCAATATTCACTGACAATCAGATACAAACGAAAAGCACACACATGAACAAAAAAATATATAAAAATTCTTATAAACATGTTCCTAGTAGTCAACATTCATGTAGATGTTTACATGTTTATATGTTTTAAATGTTGCTACCACATTGTATGCTTTTTTTAAGAGGGATGCAAAATAAACATGTTTAAAATGGAGACATTTTATACATGCACTTATACAAGAGTTTATTTATTAATTTAATATAATGAATGACAAGAATTGCAAGTAATGCTAATATTATAAATATGTAAATATTAATATGCTAATATGTAAATATTATTTTAATCTATGAATTTTTGATATTGTTCTTGGTTTTTTTTAATATACTGATAACCAGGGCAACCATAAATATGCTCTAAAATAATTCTGGCAAAAAAACCGACTTCAGTACAAACAGCAATATACTTGATGGCCTTTGATATAAACAATTTTGAAAATCGGTATGCAAATGGAGGAATTGCGCTCTAATAAATATTTTGGGCGGAGGCGTGGAAGACTTGCCGCACCGATTTTCATAGAAAAATTATGCGACCAAACTCTAATCAAACCATTCCAAACAAAAAAAGATTTTTGAAAGTCGATAATCAATATTTCGGTGAGAAGGGGGAGTCCCGCACAGATTTTGGAGAACAATTATGGTACCAACCTGCAAGAGGGGTACGCAGCAAATTTCCCAACTGATTTTCGAAAAAAAAAACTATGGAACAAAACTGTAGTCAAACCCTTTCAAACAAAAAAAAAAATTTTGAAAATCGGTTCGCAAATGACAGAGTTATGGATGGGTACGGGAAAAACTTTCCCCTCCGAATACGGAAAAAAATTGTGGAACCAACTTCTAGAAAACCCTTTCAGACAAAACAAGAATTTTGAAATGCTGTTCACAAATGACAGAGTTATGCATGGGGGAGGAAATCTCCCCCTCCGATTTTCGAGAAAAAAAATTGGAACCAATTTTTGTCAAAACCGTTAAAAAAACAAGAATTTTGAAAATCGGTTTACAAATGAGAGAGTTATGCATGGGGGAGCAAATTTTCCCCTCCGATTTACGAAGAAAATTATGGGACAAAACTGCAGGCAAACCATTTCCAACAAAAAAAGAACTTTTAAAATCGGTTCTCAAATGACAGAGTTATGCGTGTACAAACATAAAAAAAGTAAAAAAAAGAACATAAACACGAATTGATAACCTTCTCCTTTTTGGAAGTCGGTTAAAAACTATGGAACAAAACTATAGTCAAACCCTTTCAAACAAAAAAAAAACAATTTTGAAAATCGGTTCACATATGACAAAGCTATGCATGGGGTGGGGAAGCCAGTTTCCCCCTCCCATTTCCTAAAAGAATTGTGGGGCCAAACTACTAGCGAACCCTTGCAAACAATATAAGAATTTTGAAAATCGGTTCACAAATGACATAGTTATGGTTTGGGGGGAGCAGATTTGCCCCTCCCATTTTCAAAAAGAATTATGGGGCCAAACTGCTAGCAAACCCTTTCAAACAAAAAAGAATTTTGAAAATCGGTTCACAAATGACAGAGTTATGGATGGGGGAGCAGAACTTTCCCCTCCGAATACAGAAAAAAATTGTGGAACCAACTTCTGGAAACCCCTTTCAAACAAAACAGCAATTTTGAACATTGACAGAGTTATGCAAAGGGGGGAGCGAATTTCCCCCCTCCGATTTTCGAAAAAAAAATTATGGGACCAAAGTGCAGGAAAACCCTTTCCAACAAAAAATTATTTTTAAAATCGGTTTACAAATGACAGTTTTACGTGTACCAACATAAAAAAGTAAAAAAAGAACATACACACGAATTGATAACCTTCTCCTTTTTGGAAGTCGGTTAAAAATGGCCTCGAATTAAAAACAAGTTCTTAAAGTTAATTTTTCTACTGTTTTATAGAACAATATGAGAAAACATTATAGTGTTAATTCTACAATGTCACTGATATAAAATCTTACTGAATTCGGTGTTATAAAATTGTGCTCAAAAAAGTCTTATTATAAAAAAATCTTTAAAACTTCGTTTCGATAAATCGGCAAACTAGCAGCTGTATTTTTATGTTTACATAATTTATGAGCATAAAAACTAAGGAAATTGTTAAACTTTTTTTAAGGAAAAAGTTAAAAGTATGGATAATGCATTACACGTGCAGAAGTTACAATAAATCAAATATTATTATTTTTATATTCATCATTGCCATCTGATGAGGAAGAAATATTAAATTTATGTAAACGTAGTCTTCAGTTGAATAACAAACTTATCTGTCTGCTATTAAAAACGGGACTATCCACTTTTTCATAACTCGTGTTTTGTTCTCGTCAAAAAACAAATAGCATTATTGCAGGGTTGGCAATACATTTTATACATGCACCTTTCAACAAGGTGAAATTTTTTTATGTAGAAATAAAAACACCATTAATGTTGTTTTTCTTCTTTATATTATTGCGTAGAACGCAAGTACATAGTTGTAAATTAATTTAAAAGGAGCGAAAAAAAAATAATTGCAATCTGATTTTTATTTGTATCTAAATATAAATTGTTTGTTGGGTTTTTTTTATAAGTTTCCAAGCCTACTATTCTTATTCTCTTGTGATTTTCAAAGAATTATTTGCAAATTCTCAAATGGTTTTCAAAAGTCTGTGTATACGACAAGAGGTTTGAAACTTTTCAAAAGTATGGTTGAAGTCTACTGATGATTTGATAAAGCACCAATAAAATGCATATAGACATTTGTTTAACCCTCAACAAATAAATCTTTATTTTAGTATAAATATTATTAAATTTTAAAAATCACCAAAGAAAATGCATGAGATTTTAGATCAAGTCACCTCTCAGGCGAAAAAAATTAAATTAAAATCGAACCAGCCGTTTGGGAGCTATGGTGCCACAGACACACAGTTGGAAGAGATTACAGCGAGAAGAGGGGTGATAACTTCTAAGCGTCTAGACCGACTTTCTTGCAACATAGCTAAGAACACTCTCCATCAAGTCACCTTTCAAACAAAAATAAATAAATAAATCGAAATCGATCCAGCCGTTTGGGCTCTACGATGGCGCAGACAGACACACGTATACACAGGCACAAACCACAAACTTATAACCATCTTTTTTGGTCGGGGGTTAAAAATCAAAGGCGATTAAAAAAATCTGATCAGCCGAGTAGTTCGCCTTGGGGCCTGCGTTAAATGTATTTTAGAGGGTTTTTACATTTTTCTGCTACACATACAACGTCTCAATAATACCATATTTACACTATGCAACTTTGTTGCATGCAACTCTCTTTTTTCAGTGAGAAAGACAGAGAAGAAATACAAAATGTATACATTTCTATTTCAACACTCTCACTTAAAATGAAAATTGCATGGAACAAAGTTGCATAGTGTAAATATGGTATAAGATATGTATTTTCTATTTTTGAATGAGTGATTTTAAGTTACAAGTAAAAAGAAAACTTTAAAATTATTTGCAATTAAAAAAAAATTACGAAAAAAATGCTCTTAACACAAAATATCGTCTTAAAAATTAAATATGCTAAAATATTTTCTAACAAATCGATGCCAAAATTCTTAAAAAGCTCTGAAACGGATAAATAACTACCTTATATCTGAAATTATTACTATTTCGGCTTTTTAGTTCAATATTTGAATTAATGTAAATTCAAATTATTTTTATTAAGAGTAGAGTGTTGGAATCTTGTCATTTGTTGTCTCGCTCTTGATGGGCATAAAAAAACTAACACTTAAACAGCATTGATTGTAGGTATTGAAAAAATGCCCATCAAGAGCCAGACAACAAATAACAAGAGTTTGTTAGTGTTGGATTATTAATCAGATAGGGAAATTTCGGCAAAACTAAGTTGAGTCGCAATAAAAATACAGGGGAAGAACTTACATGAAAAAAGTCTTGTATTCTATTTCATAAGTGGTAAAAGTGAACAAGAACGCTGATGAGACGGTGTAGCGGCCTGTCGAAATCAGTAGTACTGATCCGTTCTGCTAATCTGATTTGAATATTCCAACACTCCACTCTTAATAAAAATAATTTGAATTTACATTAATTCAAATATTGAACTAAAAAGCCGAAATAATAAAAATGTCAGACTTATAAAAACTATTTTATATGTTTGTAAGACATCCAGAAAAAATATGATATATCATATTTTTGGTTGCCATGCTGATAACTTTACTCCAAATCAAAATTGAAATAAAACAACTAAGACTGAGAAATCTGCTGTGATTGCCAATGTAAAGTTCTTTGTCTCCAAAAAAATAAGATAGACATGAACATACATAGACATGAAATTACTTTAAAGCTTAAAGTTTTAAAAGTAATTTAGTATTCGTATTTGCTTGGGATTAAGTTAAGCTGATTTTTGGTCAGTTTTGTCTGAATTAATAAAACAATATAATTTTTTATATGTGAATGAATTATCACATCTGCTCGACGCTTCGTTGGCTTTTTTCAACTTCTTCAGGAGCTTTTCTTTATTTTAAAATCTGTTAAATAAATTAATTTTACTAAACAGTGTATATTTCAAGTGTGTATGCGCAACTTACCAAAAATATCACTCATAATTTAGTATTACTCAAGAAAAAAAAAGGAAGCCTAAATTTAAAAAAAGTTTTTTCTTTCTGTGTAAGTTATGAGACAGCATATAAGTTTCATCTTTTCCATAATGAATATATTTTTATTGGTTTCTATGGAAAATAAAATAAACTGAGCTCGTTTAATAAATTATGGTTTAAAGCTATTTTATTGTCAAATATTTAGAAGCTTTAGAAATACATTTTAGAAACTTAATGCAAATTGCCAAGGAGTGTCTTAATTAATTTATAGGTTTCAATAAGATCTTTTAATTTGAGATGCTAAATAATTTGTGCTGTGACATATTCACATTGAACATGAAAGCAAACACTTTAATCTTTTGTGAACAATCTCGGTTTTTTTTTCATTATTATTTATTTTCATGCTTAAAGCACACAACTGTGGGGAATGTGTTAATTTTTTGTTTAAGTCATAATAATTCAAATTACAATAACCATTATTTTTGATGACTTTAAGCAGTTTTACCAAAAGACAAATTTCTTTTTAATTTAAAAATTTGAAAAATTAATTTAATTATTCAGTGGCCCACTGTGTGTTATTTTAGTTCTCAAATCCTGCTAAGGGCCTATTCACATATTACGTAACGCTATTATCGGAGGTAACGCTTTTTCCAAAATGTTCAGTATAAAGTATCTAATCCGTAACAAATCTTTAACCCCCCACTGGAACGTTACGTAATATGTGAATGGCCCCTAAACAATGAAAGCAATTGCAATAACTGATCGCAAACGCGTAATGTTTTCTCATTTTCATTTCATTAATTTTTTTTATTTACAATGTTGCATTTTATCTAACGATTTTTAATACCCAATAAATAAATTTACTTCCTGGCTATAAATTTTTATTGAAAACAATTTCGCTGTTTATAAATTGATATTTAAAATATCAAATCTAAATCATCATAAATCAATGAAATGCAATATTAGGCGCCACTGATATTTTTTAATTGTAAAAAGATAATAAAGCAACAACAAAACATTTTCAAATTTAAACATGTTTTGTATAAAATTTTAAAAATCTACTAATTTTATAGCCCTTTATTGTGTGAAAAACAATTTGTTGAAATTTTTCGTTTCACATCTTGAAAAATTTATGCGAAATTAAGAAAATAAAAAAAATGATGTGTACTTATATACCATGTATATACCAATTTTTAAATCGATTAAAAAATATAGGTGCTACTCAAATCAACTGAATACCTACTCCTCATATGAATTTTCTTTTTGATTTGATCCCTTGAAATAAAAAACCAGCAAAATAGTTACGTTGAGAAAAAGTTATTGCTTCTAATGAAATATATAGAAAACCATACATATTTCATAATTGGATATAAACATTAAGGCAACATGTTTATATAAATGCTATAAACATAAAAGTTGTTCTACTTCATTGAGTATAAATTACTTTTTATCTTTGCAGTGTAATTGACTAATGGACAATGTGGATTAAAAAACGTAATTTCGACCAATTGTAAATTTTGGCGCCTTGTGTTGACAATTCTTCAAATGAGCATTAAGGTGAGTATGATGAGAGACCGGTAACTGTGGTTTTCATTAGAATGAATTAGAATGAATGTAAACAGAGATGTGACTTGCAAAGTTGTTTTTTCTTTGAACTGAAACAAAATAAGCAAAAGCTATTTTATACAGCTTTTGTTCAACATTTCTCTTGAGATACTCATTGGCTATATATCTCTTGAACATGAGAGTAGGGATGGTACATGAAACTTGCAAAGTTGTTGTAACATATTCACAAAAATGTACTTTCTGAATGTTATTTGTACTCAGGGGTGTTAAGTATGACGATTTTTTACGATATGACAACACTGAGAAAGCGATGCACCGTGTATGGCTTTCTCGGTGTTGTCATATCGTAAATAACTTACGATATGACAACACAGTATGTCATATCGTTTTTTTTCATATCGTAAAAAATCGTCATACTTAACACCCCTGTTTGTACTAAAGGAAAAATACCCAAAATTGTCAATAAACCAAGCAAAATAAAAAAGATTATAATAAAATATGTATGTAACATTATTTGTATCAAACGTCAAATATCAGAATTTTTAAAAACAAAGTATCAGCTTTAAATGCATTTCGAGCAATGATCACAATAATATCGGATAGTAAATGGTAAATCGATTTTGATTTTGGTTGTAACCGATTTTCATAGTCAAAAAACTATTATATTTCTTTACAAATATTAATCAAATTTACGTATAAAATAAAAACAAAAATTTTCGGCATGGTCTGGATTTTTATCCTCTCCGAAATTCGAGAAAAATTATTTCGATACCTCTTATAGTTTTTATTTTACATGCCTCTAAACTTGGACATCTCGGCCATTTTTGAGAAAAGTTCGCCAGTTGAATAACTTTAGAACGCGTCATCGGATATAAATAAGTTTAATAAAGTTTTCAGTCTGCTCTTAAAGAATACTGATTAAAACGGACAAAGCTTCCTGTATCAAGTGCCTCTAAAATGCTAAAGTATCCTTTATCCTTACATATCCTGAAAAATTGTATTTTAATTTTTTCACTTTTTGCGGAATATAGCCAACTATTTACTGGCTTGTCTTTATTGTGTATAATTTTCAAGAGGAAATGAAAACAGATTCAAAAGTTACAGTTGTTTCTTTATGATAACTCGAGAGCTTCTATGAAATTTTAAATTAAAAAATAACGGTAAAATTCAATCTATTGAACTTTCTTCCCTTTTAGTCTTACACCAACACCTATTCAAGACAGTACGCAACAATGAAAAAGTTTCTGAGATCAAAATAGATAATTATGTATTTTCATCTGCTGAATTCTGAAATCACCATGAAAATGTCTGATTAGCTCTAGTTGTAAGGATATAGCGACTTTAATATTTTCAAAACTTACAGCATTTTCTTATTCTTCGCACCATATATCCGGATGGGCCCTTAAAATCATAAAACCGTTTCTTTAGAGTGTCATTTTGCTGATGCGAGTTTCAGCATACATTACTGGTATCGACAGGATGTTGGAAATTGTGTGCTTTTATTTTAGTCCTACAAATACACACAACTTCAGTCCTTAAAATTTTTAAAACTTCAGAACAAATCATCATTTCAATGGTAAGTACAAAATATGTATATTCCAATGAACAGTTTTTTTATGAAACTTGGACATCTATTGAGAGGTCCAGAAATATCTAGAAAAGAACTTGAAATTCTACAGCATTTTTTACTAAGTGGTTTAATTCTCGTATGCAATTTTCACGAAAAGTTTGTATATGGGTAAGTCCATTTAGCCGGGTGTGACCATTTTACTTAAATTTTTTGTTATAAATCAAGAATATAAAATTTCTTATTTAAAAACTGGCTGCGAATCGCAAGGATGTTAAGCTTAAAGTCGTTGAATAATGGGTAGAAACTGAAAAAACATGATTTCTGCATTTTGAGTATAAAGTATACAATAATTTTGTGCAAAGCTAATTGATCAAAATATTTTTTATTGTATTATGTATTTACTGTTTGACAAAAAATTATTTTTCTTAACAAAAAAGTATTTTTAAGATACGATGGGTGTGACCGACGGTTGTGACCTTGTACGAAAATTTAAAAAATTCGAAGAAATAAAACTTTTTATTGATTTCATTAAACTAAATATGTAATGTAAAGATAAACTCATAAGAAAGTAATAAGACATTAAATTATTTGCTATCCGCGCTATCCGCAGGATACTCTAGCCGAAATTTTTTAAATTCATTAAAAATTAAAAAAGTATATTCTTTTCAGAGATAACGGTTTTATTAATAATGAGAAGGGAAATAAAAGAAAATCTGAAAAAATATTAAACATATAAAGATGGAGAGCAGAGCGTTTAGTATTAAAATATTAAAAGTGTCTCAAATTGATTAAAAATATAATAAATAATTGCTCAATTTTCAACCTGTGGTATGAGTTGTAGATCGTATAAATGTTGTTGGTAATTTCCACATAAACATGTTTCTAAGCAAATGCTTATTTGGAAATTACCAAGAACATTTGTACGATCTACAACACATAAAACAGGTTGGGGGCTATTCACATATTACGTAACGCTATTTTCGGAGTTTTTATACCCTCCTTCGTAACGCTTTTTGCTAAATTTTCAGTATAAATAATCTAATCCGTAACAAATCTTTAGTCCCCCTCCCCCCTGGAGCGTTACGTAATATGTGAATAGCCCCTTGTGAATTGGCCAATTGTGTTTTTTTTGTCTGCAGTTGTCATTCAGAATGATGGGAAAAGGGTAAATACAAATACCCAATTGGTAAATACCCTGTAAAATGGGTATAAATTTTGTTTTAGAAAATTTAATAAACGATCACATTGCGCGGCAAAGTTTTATGATTAAAACTCGCTCAAACTGAAGGAATGTCAACCCCCGGGAAAAATTGCTAAAATTGCGAAAATTCGCAAAAACTTGTTCATATATGAAAGACTACAATGTTGCTATTAATTAAAAGCTCAAAAAATTTAAGAAAACCAAAAACTTTGGAAAAATTAGACCTATCGCGAAAATTGGCGAAAAATTGCAAAATTTTAAACAAGCCATAATTATTATTAAAAATCGCGAAAGGAATGTCAAAAATTCGGAAAAATCGCGATAATAGCGATTCGCACAAATCGTGCAAACTCTAAAGAGCCTAAAAACTTGCAAAAAGTCCTTATATCTCGAATATTGCAAAAATTCGCGAGAATTTGCAACATCGGACATAATCATTAACATTGATTAGAAACCGCTAAAGCCGCATATTCATGAAAAATCGCTAAATTTATAGAAGAAATTACTAATATTGTACAGAATAACAAAATTAATTTTGATGTCGAAATAAATAGTTTCTTTTTAAATAAATGCTTTTTATAAATAACTAAATAAATTCCAAAAAAAAGGAAATAAACGGTATTTACCTGGTTTTTAGTCATATATCGGGTAAATACCTCCTAGTGTCATCAATTGAGTGATTTTTACTAAAAATAAGAAAATTATGTTATCCTTCCGTAGGGCCGTTTTACGTGGAATAGCTAATATATAAGAATTGAAATCACATTCAGCAGAGCGACCTCACAAGTAGTGATAAGCGAAATACACATGCGCACTGGTGATGGAACTGTAGCGGCTTTCAAAAATAGCGTTACTATGTTCTGCTGTTTACGTTGAAAAATTAAGTTGATATTAAAATTTCCCTTTTTCCTTGGAATATTAATCATGCCTAACTCTTTCTGAATATAACGTTACAAACCTTAGCCCAATAATCAATTTGGATTCACAAGCAAATAAGTTCGAAACAATCATATTAATAGATTCTTATTTCATTTCGCAAATCGAGATTTTAAGGTAATTAGTAAAGATTTTATTAAAGAACCTTGATACAGAGTTTCCAAAAATGTTTAACGATATCTCTTTATTTTTATAGAAATTAAAATACTGAACATATTAATAGCAAAAAAAATACAATTTGTCCTAAATGTTTACATCTCTGACTAAGTGCAAAATATTGAAATTTTTTCATCAACATTTTTACTCGCATTTGTTTATCTGCAATGTTTGTTGCTGTCTATGCTTATAAGCATGTTGTTGTAATAATACACAAAAGCTTTTGTATCTTAACACTTCATGTTAACATTTGTATCTGCGAGAGAATTAATTTTTGTATTTGTTATAATATAAACTTGATATTTGACAAATAAAACCCAGTGAATCGTTTGAAATAAGTTGAATGTTGCTTGTAAATTTGCTTTATTTATTAACAAGTTTATAATTTGACTTAAAACAAATACCAACAATCAATCATTTCTATTTGTAGTTCTTGCCAATTAATGGTTAAACTCGTTTCACAAATAGTTTTTCATGCCTTTCAAGCACGTTGAAATTAGGGATTTACCGATTCCGACACCGATACCGATATATCGGCGATACTTCAGATTTTCCGATACATCGGTATCGGCGAATTTTACTGCCGATACGACAATACTTTAAAATTTTTTTCAGAGTTTTTTTTAACAAACAATTTAATTTTACCATGAATTAAATTTAATTTGTTGTTTTTTAAAGCTTATTAATATCAATTTTAAATATTAATAGTATTTTACGCTGTTATTTTGTAAAAAAAATAATTTTTTTTTTTTTAATTTTACCATAAACTCAAATTCAGCAAAAAATACTCGAAACAAGTCGTGAAAATGTAGAATTTGAGATCCGGAAGTAGTGCAAGTTTAGATTTCTAATTAGTTTTACATATGCTTGTGATTGCAAAAGTTCTCTTTTTCTATTACCAATCTCCGAATTGGAAGTGATGTTAAGAAAATTTTCTTTTCCGGCATTCTATAGTGATTTTTCCTCAAAGAAAAAAGATGAGAAATTTTTGCAACTTGTTTCTTTTTATGCGAATTTAAACGCAAAACTGTGTTTTCATGTAAATTAAGGTGAATAAATATAAACTTCTACAAGAATTTTAACAATTAAGCTATTAAGTTATTTAGAAGAATATTAGTTGATAAATCTGTGGTTTTCTTGAATAAGCGCGGATGTCAATTTTTGTCGATTTTGAGTTACTCTTTTACATGGACCAAAAATTTCGCTAATAACATGGACCCATTCCGAAACTTTTTACAAAAAACAACGAAACTTCTTAATTCATTCAAATATTTTTCAGCTCTAATGAACTAAATCGAATTACAATTTATTGCCGTTGAAAAAACACATAGCCACATGAGTTGTTACTTTTGAACACATTTCCGAAATATTTTTTCGTTATTGTTCAGTTAATAAAAACTTATAGTGACTTGTGCAAGCATTTTTCAGGTAAAACATTTTGTGTGCTTGAATTAGTTCAATGTAAGAAACTGTTATCGGCATAAGCTTTTTTCTGCACACACACTCTTAGTGTCCTTGGCAAATTGTTTTTTTTATTATTCTGTAGGATCTTACACTTATGGAATTTTTGCTTGAAATTTTTACACAAACTTCTTACCACGTATGTTTACATTACTGTCACAAAAAAAAATATAAAAATCAAGCAGAGTCTGTAGTATTAAAATTAAAGAATTTCGGCCCTCCTAAAAAATTGGTTTTTATACATACGCGCCTATTCAGGAAAACCACAGAAATATCCTTAAAAAAATCGATTTTTTTTAACAGCATAGCTAGTATTTTTAAAAATTATGAAGGAACTACAAATTTTTTTATAAATTAAATAAAATTTTACTTGTGTTTCTACTAAATATCTGCATATTTTTAATATAGATTCTTTGGAAGCAATGAAAATGTAGTTTCTTAAAAATTACTTCCAATTTTATATGCTGGGTTAATATCAATTTTAAATAATAATAATCTCTTACACTGTAATTTTGTATAATAACAAAATTACCCTAATTGAGTTTTGCTAATTTAAACTTGAACTCAATTTCAAAATGCGTATCGGCATCGGAATCGGTATCGCCGATATTTCTTTTTGAGTATCGGCTTCGGTATCAGATCGGCAAAAAGGCGTATCGTTACATCCCTGGTTGAAATGTGCTAATTTTTTCTCTACTGTTTGTTTTTATTAAAATTTGTACCTTTAAACAAAATTTTAACGAGTTGTGTAATTTGTCATTCCATTATTAAATATTAAACACAATTTATCAACATGTCTGTCTACTGCCATCAAAATTTGCTTAAATTTATCAGTATTATGTTCAAATGCTGTTTGTTTGTGGCATATTATAAAAAATTTTAGTTTTTGAATGCATTTAAAAGCTTATTTTCAAGTATTTTTAATACGATTTTTATAATACAATAGAACTAACTTATTAGAAACAAGTGCTGATTTTTTGTTTACCAAAAAGTAAAAGAAATATTTGTTTGTACGAAACAAAAGAAATCAATTAAATTTAAAGTGTCTGTTTGTTTCTATCAATGATACATTTTTGGTGAAAATTTTACAAACTTCCAAACGTGCCAAAACAATCGATTTACATTTAAATGAAACTTCCTTGTACGGATGAAGTTCATACATACGGAGTATAAGAATCGTACTGTTTGTTAGTTTGTAATAAATGAATTCATGTTTATTTATCATTTTATTATGTAAATTTTATTTAAATGTCATTGTACGAAAACTAACTTAGAGGAAGGAGTCTTTTTCTGTTTGTCATTTAATTTTTGTTTTTCGAAATAATTTTTGCATATTTTCTTGCTGTTTTTTGTTTATGGTTTTTAGCATAAATAATGATAATGCAATTTTTTATTAAAATGTTTATGGATTGTTGTGTATTTGAAATCGGAGATGAAGTGAAATGAGACAAGTTGTAATCATCAAGATAAGTCAGATCAAATTAGTTTGTTTACGAGTATAAGTCCGCAATTTCAAGCCATGATACAAAATAATGATCGACATTTTTTTTGTTATTTTAAATGAGAAATAAATAAAGATAGATGACAAGAGGATGAAATGACAACAATTTAATGAATGAAAATAAAGTTGAGTATTATTTCGAAATAAAAGAAATCATTTAATCAGAGAAGTAAATTTTTAGCAATTATTCCTTTTTTATGTATCTTTCAAAACCCTTAAAGAGTTGAGTGTCTTAACTAGGGATTCCCGAAAAGCTGGATATTAGTGTTAAAAAAGCTTGACAAAACCAACAAAAAGCTGGACATTAAAAATTCAATAGAAATTGCTCATTTTTGTTTTGTATAAACATATTCTGGACATTTTTCAAACAGGCTGATTAAGGACCAGCTAATGAGTTTGTACAAGCACCAACGTAACGCAGGCATATAGATTAACTTAACCCACAATAAATAGATATTTTTTGAACATAAAAAAGTTTTATTAAAAAATATTTGTATGTGTTGTTATTAGGGAAGCATCGGTGCCCCTTTTGGCCGGTACATATTTTTAAATTTCGACGAGAAAGACGATTTCACAAGTCTATTTGATCAAGACCTGCAGATGGGAATAGTCTCTAAGATGCGGCAGAACTCATTTGAAAATTAAAGTAAAGATATACCAGAAGGTCTTAGGCATCTCTCCACTTATTTATTACAAGAGCTACAGCTTAGAATGGACAGGCAGTCGTCTGCTTAGGATTCTATAAATTAATTTCACAAACGTTTCAAAGCCTATTTCTGATAGACTTAACAGAACAAGTGGGAGTTGTAAGAGTTTGCTAGAGCTATATCAAGGCAAAGTAATTCAATAAGACGATTTTCTAATATAGAAGTCGTAGAGTGCAATTGAAATATTCGTTCCTTATACCGAGAATTAAGCATTGTGGATAAGTAATAGGATTCATTACCAAACCGTCAAATCCTTCATTAAGAATCAAAACCAAGTTAGTCACGAATTTTAGCGATTTCAGCTGTTCACAGATTTATCACGTTTACTTATCATTTTCGAATGGTGTTAAATAACGGCTTTGTTAATTGATTTTGTAGCCAGCCTCTTCGATGTAATGCACAATTTTAACAAACTTTTCCATGCACAGAAAAAAATAGACAAGAATTATATTCAATAAAACCATATTATTAAAAAAAAATATGAATTTCAATAACATTTATCTTTAACATAATAAAATATTTCGTTGTAAGTATTTCTTTTCCATGCCGGTTATTTCTTTTCTTTTTATACATAAGTACTTAAAACAAGTTGTATCCCATAAAAAAATAAATGGTATATGGCTCAGCTATAGAGAGTATGCTTTACGTCCGGAAAGCCCGGGTTCGTATTCCACCCATGTCAACATTTTTTTAATTTATATATATATATATATATTTATTTTGAAATAATTTTGTTATCAATATAGGGGAATTCTTTATCACAGGAAATTTGAAAAAAAAATTATTGAATACCGGGATTTTTGTTATCAAAAACGAAACTTATTTTTTTCTGTGTGATTACCTATTTTTCAACAGGAAGTTCTACTTTGCATTTTATACGACGTAGACAGGCTCGTATTGTAACTCGTTGCTGTAACATATCGCCGATACCAATATATCGACAATTCGGAAGTATCACCAATATATCAGTATCGAATTCATCCCTAATTGTTGTGAACAATTTTCAATTCCTTGTGGGACTTACATAAAATAATACTCAATTTAATTAAACTTAAATTTCATCAGTTCAAAGAGAAAATAAAAATGATGACAGTTTTGCAA
The DNA here is from genome assembly GCA_956483635.1 of Panzeria rudis. NCBI lineage: Eukaryota > Metazoa > Arthropoda > Insecta > Diptera > Tachinidae > Panzeria > Panzeria rudis. The sequence continues at coordinate 199,755,595 of OY101448.1, forward strand.
AAGTTACTAACTAATAAGTGTAATTAAAAATTTAAAGCAATATATAATATTGAAATTTTTTCTCAAATTTCCATTTAGCTGGCCAAATTTAATTTTATCTTGAAACTGGACAATCATAAAAAAGCTGGACAGTGCAGCCAAGTCCAGCCCACCTCGCAACCCTAGTCTTAACCCATTAAAGCCTGATCCCTATTTCTGATGTCCGTTTATGAAGATACAGTACTTAGATATTTTTTCATATTGATACAAGAGCTATCTATGTATGTATGATATATATTGGTGACATGCTTAAGACATTTACTTTGTTTCACAGCAGTATTGTTGCGGTGTATACAAATATCTTGAACTAATTTTAAGTCTGAAAAGAGATATTACAAATACGCAATAGTTTACACTTCATTATTTTGCTAACAATTTGTTTTTAGTATTGAATTTATTTTGATGTCTAAAATTGTTATTATTTTCATCGCCAAACGAACATCCTTCCTGCTTCTACCCTACAAGTAAAAACCGAAAGCATTTGTATATTTTAAAAAATTTAAAAGGTCAAATATGCTGTAAAAAAATGTTTAAGCACAATCTTTAAATGGTCGTAAAAGAGTTTTATAGAATTTTTATTAAATTAGTTTTTTTTTTATTCTAAAATTTTGTGCGCCCTGTGTAATAGAAAAATGGAAAAACATAAGTAATTTTTTTACACTTTGTGCTTATGTGTGTACATATATATGCTTGTATGTATGCATGTATGTGTGTCTGTAGATTAGGGTGGAGCAAAATTTTGTTTCTTTCATTGAATTTTCCTGTATTATGAATCGAACACACTCTGTTTCTGTCAAATTCTTGAGGTGGTGCAGAGTTTTTGAATCAAGTCATTCTTTTTTTTAATTATACATACTTTTATTCTTGTCCACAGTCTGAATATTGAAGCCTCAGTTACGAGTTTCGGGAATGTTCACCTATTACGTAACTCAGCTACGGAGATTGTAAACTTGTTACGGAGCCAGGAGTTTAGTCTGAAACTTTGTTAAGAAGCGTTACGAAGACATGTGGCTTGCGCAAAAGATTAACATCACTTTGATGTGTCATAAGTATATCAAGAAACAGGGAGAGAAAATTTATTTTTTGGTATCAAAAAAATTTTAAAAAGTTCTTTTTCTACATTGATTAACAATACAGGAGATTTAAGAAATGGAAAAAAAATAATTACTACTTTTACACCACCTCATTGGCGTAGCTAGGACCTTCTGTGGGGCTAAGCCATCCCCAGAAACGCTCTAGCCCGCCCTAGAAATTCAAAATATTAGAGTAATTTTGATAATATAAGCGAAATGTAGGGTGCCACAACGCAAGAAAGTTTCTAGCTGCGCCAATGCACCCCCCTAATGTATATACACATGTATTTGCTCAATATGTTTTTTCTTTTTTTGTTTTTTTTTTGTAACATAATAATATTAATTTTGTTTTAAAAATTAATAAAATATTTTTTGCTATCCAATCAATACTGGCATTAATCACGTTTAATTTTTCCGCATTATTTCTCAAATTTTAGTGCTTTTAATAAAATAATTTTGATGTTTACAACTCAATAACACGTGCGATCAAACTAAAAATCAGTTATACGCATTATCAACACACCAAATTATATTTTGCATACTTTTGATATACGCAAAAGAACGTACAAATTTTTTTGGTAAAATCAGAAGATATTGCGCGTTTCTTTCTAGCAAAATGTTACGCCAACTATCCTTACTACTGACTAAATGACTTATTTATTAATTAGCTAAGAAATAAGGCCACATGCCTCTATTGCCAGTAGAGTGGAATTACGGCCTTATTCCTGAATTAGTTTAGAAAGAAGGACATATGGTTTTCTACCTATGGGCTTATTGCAGTGCAGCGATGAAAATTAGTACATTGCGCCGATAATGGGATGTTATTTTTGCGTAGGTATGTAATTGTCTTGAGAAAATAAGTATAATTGTTTATTTTCAGTATTAAATTACGTTACGTTACTAATTACGTTGCATAGTTCATATGAGTGCCTCATATCGAGAGCTTATATTCAAATATTGCTATCTGCACTTTTCTAGAAAATGAGTTTATTATAGCAACATGTTCTGATTGAATTATATCTGTCATTTATTTAACAAATATATAAAAATAATTTTTAAAGGCATTTTTTTTAAATAAATTTTGTATTGTGCTAACAACCCGTCGTTTAATAAAACTGTTAAATTTGGTCTCTGCAGTGCCTAGGATGCCTATAGACAAACCAAATGTATGACTAGCCCCACTTAATTTTTCTTTCCCAATATTTTTTTTTAACATATCTAATAAATATATACATACATTCCTTAAGGGGCTACCATACAAAATTTGTATTTTTTGTATGGGAGTCATCTAAGGGATGAAGATAAGGGGCAAGTATGTTTTGAGAAAATTTTGAAAACGAAAAACCCATGGAGGTCAGTCATATATTTAACACCCATAGGGTTGACTCCTAAGCAGTTATGGGACTTTTTGCCCAACTGCGCGAAGCAAAGAAGGGTATTGTGTTTATCAGCCTATGTATGTATGTATGTATGTATGTATTTATGTATGTATGTATGTATCTATGTATGTATGTATGTATCTATGTATGTATGTATGTATGTATGTATGTATGTATGTATGTATGTATGTATGTATGTATGTATGTATGTATGTATGTATGTATGTATGTATGTATGTATGTATGTATGTATGTATGTATGTATGTATGTATGTATGTATGTATGTATGTATGTATGTATGTATGTATGTATGTATGTATGTATGTATGTATGTATGTATGTATGTATGTATGTATGTATGTATGTATGTATGTATGTATGTATGTATGTATGTATGTATGTATGTATGTATGTATGTATGTATGTATGTGTGTTCCTTTGCGGCACTATATAAACCGAACGCGTAGACCGATTTTCACGACTCTTACGTCAATCGATTCGTCTTAATCCGGTGAGTCACTAAAGATATGACAGTAATCAAAATTCAATATGGCGGCCAGCAAACACCATTTTGTTTATACGAAAAAAAAATAAAAAATCGGCGGACTATATCAAAATGGATATCAATCGACAGGTATTTGAAAATCATCTTTAGGTTTCTCTTAAGATTTTCAATTTCGAATGACCATTTAGGATCTGTGAAGGTTTAAAATTGTTTTCTTTTATTTTTTACGCAGTCGGTTTTTTTTTTACTATTTTTTTTTAATTTATGTCTTGTTCTTCTATATATTTCTAGTCTGTATCCTAAATATTGTATCGGAGCACCCTTAAGGTATGAAGATAGGGGGTAGTTGTGTTCAAAAAAAATTTTGACGCTAGAAAACTAATGGAAGTTTGTCATACATTTGACTCCTCTAGGGGCATCCTACGCGCTGCTGGGACCAAATTCAATAATTTCAATAAACCACATTATTTGGTGGTGATATGGGGTAAGTATGTTTAAAGAAACTGTCTGAAACAAAAAACTAGTGGAGGTCGATCATACATTTAACCCCCATATTGGGACTCCTAGCCAGTTTTTGTTATATATTTCTAGTCTCCAATTGTAAATTTTGTATGGAAGCCCACTTATACGGGTTAGGTATTTTCAGAAAAAATTTTGGGAAGGAAAACTTATTGAGGGTCGGTCCTACATTATTTCCCTCTAGGAGTAACTCTGTGACAGCTATGAAGTTTTTTAACCTGTTCAAATAGTGCTATCTGCTTATTTCAATGTTCGAATCGATGAAAATTCAATTTGTAGAAAGTGCTATCAAACATAAATAAGCGCGAATATCAGGAATTGATAAAAAGTTAATATATATAGGACTTAGATGTCGCTTTTAAAAATCATTGTAAAATAAAGTTTAGTTATTACTCTTAGAGTAAACGAAAAAAACGGTTTTTTCTCTCTCCTGTAAAGTTGTGATTTTGCAGGTAGCACTATTTGAATATAAGACCTCCATATTACTTTTGGCTTAAGGCATCAACCCATTTCATTACCATGAAATACTATTTAAAAACAAAACTATGCATCGAACTGAAAATACTTATTTTATGAATTATTTAAATTTTAAATTCACACGAAATTCATTAGGCGTCAAAGTTTTAGAAAAACATTTGTTACGAACCGCAATTGAATATTCGAGTACATAATTCGAACGCATGTTCAACAAAATTACACACAAATTATAAGAAATAAGTTTAAAGAAAAAACTATTTTTAATGGAAATTTATTGGAAATTAACCATAACATTGCCATTGCACAGTGGTATGAAAAAAGAAATGTACAATTTTAATCAGCAGCTTGAAAACTAAGTTTTGTCTTCATTTTGAAACTTCTACGGCTAATAGAGAACAAAATAAACTATCTCTAGATAAAAACTCAAAAAAATTTATGGTAAATTTTTCATAAAATTTTACAAAGATTTTTTTAAGAAAACAATATTTCTTAATAATTTCTTAGGTCTTAATGTTATAAAAAAGGATTTTCTTTAATTATCATCAATAGAAACACTGATAGATTTTATCTAGTATTGATCGGTTCTCAATTGAATAAAGTTGTAAGCTTTGCAAATTTTTTCAAACACAAGATTGTCAACTTTGACTAGTTGTGAAGCTACCTTAGGGGATTTGGCATATGACGTAATGCACTTAGAGAGAGAGAGAGAGAGAGAGAGGGGCTAAGGGTTTGTTATAGAGCTGAAAATTTATGCTGAATTTTTTTTAAAGCGTTGTGAACGAGGATACGGGTTTAAAAACGCGAAAAATAACGTTATGTAATATTTAAAGTTATGCTAAAAATGCTATTACTAAAAAGCTATTGTGAACTATAGATACATTTTTGATCTAGAATTTCTGTATTTACTAACATGTTTATTATTCACTCCACTGTGCTCTGGTTCATTCCAGTGATTTGCAGAATCGTTTTTTTTTCTAGATGATTCTTTTTTTAATTTTTCATTTATTGCTGTGTTTACATTTCAGCCTACAATGTTGTTTGATTATTGTCATAATCATCAGTTTAAACTGAAAAGAAATAATTTTCAATTTTGTTAATCTTTTTATTATTTCACTATTTTTATCCATCTGCATGATTATTTATGTTTAATATTCGCTAAAATAAACTTTTATTTATTGCTTTTTATTAGAAAATAAATATGGAATAAATAAAGTCATCCTAAGAAATTTAATCGCATTACTCATCATTTGGTTTTCCTATTTCATTATAAGACCGATTGTCTTCAACGTACTTGTCCTATGACTGGTGAAAATATGAGTAGTACAATAAGTTCCCGAGTCGTGAACGGGAACTGTTAAAAAAAATGTTAACGGTACAATCCAATTTTTTCCAAATCAAAAACATTTGTCTAAAGTACAATAATTTGATGAATATTAAAGAAACCGCGGCATGACGAGTACCTTAAATTTGGATCTAGATTTTATCACTCAGTATCTCAATTGTGTCAATTGACCACCGCCTCCAATTACAATGCTCTCTCTCTGTAAATGTGACAGATCACTAAAGTGGTTCAGCCTCCATACAAAAAAAAGTGGAGCCCTAGGAATAAATATTAGTTGAAAAAAATTCCAGAAATATATTTTTTTTTAATTTTTTGCCACGCTTTTTTAGTTTTTTGTACACTACGTTGCCATTTATGGTCCGATAATATCATATTGCATATCTTTATTCATGGCTTGACTATGGGTCCATTTTTGCTTGTGATGACTTTTAAATCCGACATCAAATTCTGGGCGCCACTTATGCTATCCCGGATCCTTCCCTTCTTATATCCACTTTTTTGCACGTGGCAAAAAAGCCCTTCTAAAACGTAGTTAGTATATCTAGTTTTTAGTGTACCCACTTTTATGCCACGCCCCAATAGTAAGCAACTTTTTTGTATTCACATATATATTGCATATCAGCCAGGTCGATCAATATATAAGAAAAAAATTGCCACCAGTCGCCCCTTAGAATGAAAGGTATATCAATAATGTTTCTCGAACTGCAAAAAAAAATTTCCACGCTCCAAAATACAGCACTTTGCTGGTTTTTTAATGTACGGCAAGTCGGATTAAGAAGTCACCAGAGCCAAACATTAAGTGAAACACAAACTATAAATAACGATATGCGACATGATAAGATCGGACTTTAAATGGCGGCGCTATATCTAAAACACAAAAAATGCTATATATATATTTTTGTAAATTTTTTCCAGTTTTAGAAGGATTCAAGATGTCATAAGTGGCGCCCTGAATTTGATGTCGGATTAGAAATTTACCAAAACAAAAATGTAGCCATAGGCAAGCCATGACCAACGATATGCACTATGTTATGATCGGACTACAAATGGGGAAGCAACGTACAAAAAATTAAAAGGGCGGTGTCCAGAGGCGTGGCAAAAAATTTAAAAAAAAATATTTTTGGAATTTTTTTCAACTAATCTTTAATCCTAGTGGGTGGGTGACTGGCCAACTTTTTTTTCGAACCCCCTTACAGGTTACTCTGATATAAAGTTACTAGCCCTTGCGAACCAATCACGTGACTTGTCTTGTGACAGGTTCTTTTCCCTCTAAGAATTATTTAAAAAGATTTCGTTAATTTACCAAAACAAAATTAATAAATATTTTTATTTTTGAAAATCTTAAAAACAACTCAAGAAAGTAATTAATTAAACGGAATCAAAGGCAAAAGTTTTTTAATTAAAAGTTTTTACTAAACTAATTGCCTGATTCATTAAAAAAATGTCGACTTTTAATTTATGGCTTACAACATTAAACTCTAAATTGGATTCGGTAGGGATCTTTATTGAATTTTACTTGTTTCAAATATTGTTTTAAATGCTTTTTAAATTTATTTCTGCAATTTTAAAAACAATTAATTCTGACACTTTTTAGGTAATGACAGACAATTCACATCTTAGGTGTGTAAATGACAAAAATACAATTGTCAGTATTTTAGTAAAAACAATAACATTTTATTATAAATTTATTTCAAATCTTCAATAACACTAGTCTACAGTAAAATTAAATAATAGCACATTTTTTCTAATTGACTCTGAATTCAAATTTTATTTGCAGTTTTTCAAATGTCCCGGCTATTATTTTTATGTTGCTGACACATAAAAATAATAGCTTAATTTTTCATTGACAATTCTCAATGATTTGATAACTTTGCAATGAGATGTTCTCCAAAACGTTTAAAATTGTTGAGTAGTGTATGTAAACTTGTCTACTTCAACAAATAAGCAAGAGTATTTCTGTTATAACTCTATTTATAATTGCAATTATTACAATATAAAAATAACAACAAATGATATCATGTATTTTTTAATTCAGTTACAAGTTGTTCGATTAAGATCATCTTGTTAGAAACAATTTCATTTTCAAAGTTCAGCATCAAACAGCAGGTAGTTTGGCTGAGGCAATTGAACAACTTAATGATGGCAGTAATACAGAAGCACAACAAATGCCGGCATAACCGCAAATTGTAGGCGAAAGGTATTTGTGGTTTCATCAGCAACTGCAACAACATCGCATCACGTCATTACTTGGCTGCCGTACAAACGAACCAGTCATATACATAAATCTAACTAGACATGAATAGTATTAACCACAGACTACTAACTAGACTTGTCACTTTACAACAACATTACGAAGATTGTATGAAAGAGAAAGGAAATCTTATTTTCTAATGTGGTCTCTAATTTGACTATCTCTTTCATATTATCATAGTAAGAACATTTTGCATGTAAAACTGCATAACACATAATAACAGCCTTTTTTAGCTGCCAAAAGCGAGTATTCTGTTCCACATTCTGTGGTTGTAACAAGAAGGTATACTGTATTTGACTATACCGCATCTTATAAGCCTTGCATCTAAATATAAAGCAAACAATTTGTGTAGAAAAGGCTTTTAATGATCCAGAGAAAAGTTTTTTAACCGACTGTTTGAAATCTTATTTATGTTACTTCAGAACTGATTTTTAATTTCTTTGATAGGTATACTTCTAAATTGGCCCCAATGTTAATTTGATATCGGTCACAAATACATATTAACTTTTTCTTTTTTGAGAAAAAGTATGACGTCTTTAAGGAGTTTAATACGCTTATCTATCACCTACCTATCAGGGTTATTTATCAACATCAGTATATTTCGATCAACAAAAGACCAAAAGATGCATAACCAAATTACCTTTAAAGTCTCTTAATATAGTTTTTTGATTTGATCAACGCTTTCGATTGTTCAGAAATTGGTATCAAATTTGTCTTTCTAAATACTCGTAAAAAAACTTAAAACTGCCAAGACCTTATCTTTTAACTATTTTTCTTAAAGATAGATGCACAAAATAAGTGAAATATCATGAAAATCGTTGGATGGACAATTCAGTGAATACACCCAGACTTTTAAAATAAAAAGGTAAACAAATTTTTGAAACACTTAAGTGTTTATTAATAAAATCAACATTTGTCTATAGATTTTCATGATATTTGGCTTATTTTACTAGTAATACAACTATCTTTAAGAACAATATTTAAACGGTAAAGGTTTTGAAGTTTCAAGTTTTTTATGAGTTTTAGATACTGATCGATCGATACTGATTTGGGAATAACTCCGAAAGTGTTGATCAAATCAAAGAACTATATTAGACATACTCATAAAAAATATCTGCAGGTGTTAAGAAAAAACTGCGAATACAATACATATGTACTCGTATGTATATATTTTTAAAAGCATTGCAAACGGAATGACCAAATTATGTCAACTCTGGTGAAAGGGTATAAAAATTTTAAAACCGAATTTAGAGAAAAGATGCTATTAGTATTTGAATGTTGAGTTCCATTTGATTCATGTATAATATGTATATCCTATTCAGGTGCGGATACAAAGAGGTTGGGGGTGGGAACGGGATATTCCCCCACCCCCTCCCCAATTTCTAAAAAAGTTTTGCAAAATAGTATGTTTCAATTAGAAGCTACCGCGCCCCCCTCCCCTCCCTCCCCAAAGCTCAAGCTGAATCCGCGCCTGATCCTATTACATACTGACAATACATAAGATTCAGTTATTGAGTCATTCATTCATTCAGTCATTTACGTAACTATTCATTTACTCACACACTTTATTGTAATAAAATTCCATCAATGCCAATTCTAATAAATTTATTTATAATTTGTATTTGTTAGTTGTGGCTGTTGTAAATTTTAATTATAGATTTCAGTTTCAATTTTATATTATAAAATGATGTCATAACAAATATGCCGTATGGCGTAATAATATCTAGTACTTGTGGGTAATAAGTTACAGTCACTTAAATATAAGACTTCTTTAATTAAATCTTTCTTTAATCAAATCTGAAAAAAAATTTCCCTTATGTGAAACATTTACTGCCTGTCCCACAATGTCGATATGAAAATTTCTTTCGTATATTTATATTGAAAAAAGAATAATAAAAACTGAACAAAAGAAACATTGAACGAAATTGTGGGACAGGCAATTCAAATATTTTATGCATCTTGAACCAACCAATTTTTTGTGTACTTGGCCTAATGCTTTCCAATTTGAGCTTGGAAATCTTGAAATTCTTGTAGGAAGCTCAACTCTGCACAACACTATTATTCTTTTGAGTATAATTATGCCAGACTATCTTGCTGGCAATAAAAGGATTTGCTAAATATTACATTTGTAAAAGACTCTAACACTAAATACTCTCCAAGAGTTCAATTTAATTTACAGTTTTTTTTACTATTACATACTCATATATTTAAGTTTATTGAAAGAATTCGTTTAGAAAATGCATTTCAGTTGACTTGTAATTGAAGTATTTTTGTATCAATAAAATATTTTGATTAAAAGATGTGAGAGCTGCTTTAAATAAGTTGTTTAACAATTTTTAACATTCGCACAGACTTGTGTTTGTATGAATGTAAAGTACATGCAAATTTATGCATGTGTGCCCTTTAATATATCAAATGAATTACATAAATGCATAGATAGATACATACATATGTCCATACATACATTCGTTATGTCAAGAGATTTTATTATTTTTGCTAAAACACGAATTCGTACATCATTTGCATATTTATGCCAAATTCCTAATTGTCAAATACAATAAGAAGCAACAAAACGTGCAGCCATCAAATGATTTCCAAATTATGTATGTAATTTTCAAAAATAATTTGCATAAAATTGAAAGAAAACCGAAACCTATTTCTATATTTTGACACACTACGAATGAGTACTTAGTTTTTTCTGGGTGTAATGACTTTTGCATGTCTTGTGGTTTGCTTTTTTGTCAGACTTCATTCGTTCGCTATTTTTTCTTTGTTCTTTATATATTTCATTATTGTTTTTTTTTCGTTACCGTTTTTGGACAGATAATCCAACACCTAATGTCTCGATGGCAATTTGAAATTCTGTTGGGCCACTTGACTACAACAACAGCAGAATCCATGGCGTTCAATGAGATGTGGAAGAAACGCACTTTTGTCTTTATAGCTGAGTAAATAAAGCAACAGGCAAAAGGGTAAAAATAAAATAAAAAACTAAAAAAAAGTTTCGATAATAAGATGCCATAACAAACACCAAACGATTGTCGGTCGGTCATTGTCCAAAATAGACAAGAACAGATTTTGTTTTCCGGGTTTTGCAGATACAACATTTTTAATGATTTTTCGCATTTGTTTGTTGTCTTTGATTTCACTATATTGTATATGACGTGAATTACTTTAAAAATATGTATATATAAATATACAGACACACATACTTACATATTTATATATAAATTTTTGTAGGTCAACCACTCAGCAAAATATTAGAAAAAGTCAATCGCTGTCGCTAAAGGCATACTTTTCGGTTTTCTTTTTCGACCTGCGGCTAATTGTATCGAGTTACGACAAACAGTTTTTAAATTCGAAATTATTTTCATTTTTTTTCCTAAGTAGTTGAGTTCGATACTTTAAATTTTTAGTAATTTGATGATGATGTTTCGGTATACTAGCTGGGAAACACCCGGTCTCAGCTACATAATGACATTCAACGAACTCTCTTGGGAGTTGTCCTTATTGCATCGTTTCATAAAAACCCTGCAGTAGTCAGTTCACGAACGGTTCATTCACATTATTATTACAGTAAGAGCTGATTTACACTGGGAAACATTTGTTGCCGAAATAGAAATACATACCATTTGTATTCCTATCTCGCTCTTTTGTACCAGAAAATAAAAGTTTCGGCAACAAATGTTTCCCAGTGTAAATCAGCTCTAACGGACTATACTTTATTCAAGAAGTTTTCCGTACAGTAATTTTTAAATGAATAAATATTTAAAATTCTAAGCAATTTTATTTTTAACAGATTCTAACATTCTAACGTTGTTTATATTATAAGCACTAAAAAAAATAACATGCATAAAAAGAACAAACATGCATACATACATAGAACGAAAGAGTTCAAGAGTAAGTTTACTTTAACTTTGTGCTGCCGGTTTGCAAACTGTGCTTTAGCTGAGTTTTTGGTGCGTTGGATTTAAAATCTGAAGAAGATTGGCTCGATTCCCAGTTGAAATTAAAACAACAAAGAGTTAGTAAAAATATAAAATGAATAATAAATGATAGTCGAAAATTTGGGCAAAGGTTCTGATAGTTGATCTTACATAATTTAAGGCCAAGGAATCGAATGGCGTTCACCGTCTTGTCAGATTGGTGCGAGCTTTCATTAAAAATTGATCTTATATGCAAATTATCTAAACAGAAAACGATTATATGTTTATGTTTCTATTATACAAGATACATAATGAAACAATTTATTATCCATTTTATTATTTTTTCAACTATTTTCGAAGTTATTTTTTCTAATTTTTACTGAAGTTTTCGCCAAATCATGTCAATTGCATAATACATTGTCGCGCTTGCTCAAATAACCATATCAGATATTTTGTCTGGGTTTTTTTTTATTTTTATTCGAATGTTTATATTCGAATATCGAATATTTCATATCATGCTCAAATATTTCATATAAAAAAGTTCGAAATCCGAATTACATTAAAGATACTAAATAATAAGCCGTCAACATGACATTACGACATTTAAAAATATAGCAAAACCATTTGTTTTTACGACACTTGAGGTTGATTATTTGACAGTAAAAATAGCAGAAACAAAGGAAAAGTCTTTTATTTGTACGCTTTTAAGTCAGTTAATGTTTTGACATTAAAAATTAAATGAACTTTTCGTTAAATTTAAATGAAAAATAAGTAGTTCGGTTTTTAAGTTAATATTCTTATAGTTTAATTTACAATTTCAGTTAATTGAAACTAATTTCAAAGTTTTTAATCCAGAAATGTGTACGAGCTATCGGGCTGAGATAGTAATACATACAATATATTATACAAGAATAAAAAGAACATGATTTGCCTGTGTTGTGATATTGCTAAAGCTGCTTTTAGACTATTCCACAAGCTGTTCGACTTCTGCATAAAAAGAAACCCTGATATAATGTGTTGTTATTGCTTTTTTAACATTTTTAATCAACTCATTTGATCAGGGATGCATTTCCTACAGAAGTCGAACGGCTTGTGAAATAGTGTAAAACAGCTTTAAAGAATTTCACCATCACGTATAATATTAATAAATTAAAGTTTAATTTTTTATTTACAAAATTAAACTTTAGTTTATTATTATTACAGAATAATTTATTATTTTTCTTTTAATTAAGTGTGACTTGATTTGTTAATGACATACGATTTGAAATAGTTTAAAAAGTAATTAAACAAACCGTCCTCCATATTGTATATGTGACCTTAGCTGTAAGTTATTATATTAGGGGGACATTCATTAGTCCGCTAAAGCAGAGCCAGGCAAAGAGAAAACTAAATAAATGAGACAAAAATTTGTTGTTTAAGTCATGGTAGAATAATATACAAGGTAGCCCTGGAACGTCAGCTGATTATTTTTTTATTTGCTTTTTTCATGGTACGAACTGTCAAATGTAGTGTATATGTGAAATAACTACGTTGCACACACAATAGCACACGTTTGCTTGCTGCTTCTGTTATACAAACACACACATACCCTCTCTATTAATGTTTGACATTTTCTATCCCAAAATGAACATTAGTATTAGTTATGCGGCTACCAAGGCATATTGAACAGGTACCGGCAGTACTAAAACAATAGAAAATTTGTTGTAAAACTACCTTAACACATGTCAAAAAACGGATAGTATTACCAACGCAGATTTCTCTTGAAATAAATGTCAAACAACACACAGAAGGAAGTCTCTATATGGTGTTTGATAGTGTGAAGGTAGTGGTGATATCATGAGCATTTCATCAACACTACTAAGGTTGACGTTTAATAAGGCGAGTCAGCTGACCTAGTGATCCCACCTGTTAGATACACCTTGGCGGCTACCTGTTATATTATTCTACCATGGTTTAAGTGTGTTGCATTGTTGTGCTCTTGTTGTTGTTTATTTTGATTGTTTGTGTTCTATACAAATTGTCGGCAAACGTCGTGGCTCACGGCTACACATCGCCTGCGCTAAAGTCATATCAAAGTTAAAAACACACCAAAAACAATTATTTAATTTGTAAAGACCTGTGACAAAATAGTGTATAGTTTTTTATACTTATTTATTCTTTTATTGATTGGAAAATTTGTATAACAGTTCTGGTTTCCCCTAATGCACATTTGCATATTTGTGATTTTAATTCAATAGCCCAATTCACAATCTTGAGCAAATGGTCTTGCATCGTTGCATTTGCAAAATGGTATAGTATATTGATACTCACCACTAACAATTGTTAAGTGGTGAGTATCAATATACTATACCAATTTGTAAATGCTACGATGCAAGACCATTTGCACAAGATTGTGAATTGGGCTAATGTTTCTTCAAGCGCCATGCAAACTTTTGTCATTAGTTTTAAAAATTTTTTGTTGCTTTTGTAATTGAGGCGTTACAAATTGATTTATTTATTTACGGTGTGGAAATTAATCTGGCATTCAACTGATCATTTTATAAATTAATTTGCTAATGCTTTCATAATTGTTTGTAATTTTTTCTGTTTAGAATTAAAAAAAAATTAGAAATATTTCTTTATGTGCGATTAAATTAGGATCAGAAGAAATATCTTCTAATTGACTGATGTTTTTCTTCAAATACACCTGTTTGCTATTAAATGCTCTGAAAAAAATTAAGTAAACTGAAAACTACTCAACTAAAGAGTCTTCCTTTGCGTTTGTTTATGCATGTTTTGGCTAAAAACTACTTTTGCAAAATAAAAAATATGTTTTCTTACCACCCTTAGCCTTTGTTTTTCTTTCGTTTTTTTTCTTTCATGTTTTCGAATTTCTTGCTATTTTATTTTTATGTATATTTCTTTTTTTTTCTATTTGCTCGTAATAAAAATTTATTTGCTAACAACCACATTTTATGTTTCCATTGTAGCTTGACCCAAAAATTTTCATATATTTTTCTAGTTATTGCTGTTTTTCTTCTTTTTTTTTCTTCTAAAAAGTATTCATAAAGCACAAAAATCATATATAAAAAAAAATATTTACATTCTGGCACAGAATTCCAAATTTATTTAACAGTTTATGTGGTTGCTGTTTTTTGCTGTATTTATGTTTTATTTTCCGTTGAATCTGCATACAATATTCAGAATGGAATCAACAATCATTTAAATACCAACAAACCAAATAAATAGATAGATAATATGCACATTATGGAAGTGCGAAAAGATATTCGAAGAATAAGAACGTCTACCAGACACTCTACACGGTCATATAATGTAGAAATCAAATTCGAGAAAGTTAATAATTCTGTTTCTCAAAAAAATATATTACCAAGTATCCTCAGCAAACTAATTTAATTTTGATTTGTCTTAACATATAATATTTTAGCAGAAATTAAATTAAAAATAAAGGTGTTCCCACTCTTAATAGTTTCTACAAATTATCATAAAGTTCTGCTGGATTTCGTTCGTTAGATACCTCGGATAAGTAAAATTTTATGGCAAATAGTTTTGCAGGATATATCAGCTTGCTACATTATCATTTAAGAGAAGTTTTATGCCTTTTTTTTAAGAAAGGGACAAAAAGACACCAACAGCGAAGCGATAGAGTGCTAAAATGTCCCACAAAAATATTCCTCGTGGTGTTTTACATAAATTTGCTGAGCATATCTTATACCTTAAACGTAAGGATTACAAGATTTCCTATGCCGATTCACTATAACAATGTGCAAAAGAGTGGGAACTTTCAATCCTCCCCCTTAAATAAATACAAGATGTAAACTTTATACGTATGACTTTTGGTGCCCTCTACCAGAATCAGTGATTGGAATCTTTCGAAATTTTTTGTGTCACACAGTGTAGTTGAAATCTGGGGTCTAATAGTCACTTTCGATGACGAGTTGATTCGATTGAGTTTTCTTAGTTTGAGATAATTCGATAGCGAATGCCATAATATCAAACTAAGAAAACTCGATCGAATCAACCAACTCCTTATAGAAACCGACGATTAGACGACCCCAGATAGTAATAAAGGAGTTGTGGCATCAAATAGATATTGTTGAAATGTCAAAGGATATGATAAACTTTGTATATCAAGTTATTTTAATGCAGAGTGTATAAAAGATCTTACATAAAAAGAAAAAGGTAATAATATTGCAGTTTATAAACATTTAAAATAAAGTCAAACACATGTGGCGGTACATGTGCGTAAAAATTGTGCATAGTTATGTTCTATTACACTGGCCTACATTAAAATTGCTTTTACAGATAAACTCACTGAATGTAAATACGGAAAGGTATTGAATTGAATTGAGGGGTAGTCGTGAGTATAATAACTTACATCAAGTCTTAAAAAATTAAAATAGAATTTCGGTATTTAAAAGAACTCTAAACACATTTTGTAATCTTTATATAATGATCTCAAAATTGAATTTCTATTGTTTTAATATTTTGCAATGTATTGTTATATTTATTTTTCTCTTAACATATATTATGATCAGTG
Source organism: Panzeria rudis (assembly GCA_956483635.1). Classification (NCBI taxonomy): domain Eukaryota; kingdom Metazoa; phylum Arthropoda; class Insecta; order Diptera; family Tachinidae; genus Panzeria; species Panzeria rudis. Next base: position 199,771,644 of record OY101448.1, read on the forward strand.
ATGCCATTAGGATACGAAAGATACATTTTTCGTATCTTTTGATGACTTTACGTACCATGTATAATCCTGACATTTTTCGTATCTTTTGAATCTGTGCGTAAAATGTACAGAAATAAAATATTAAACTTTCCGTCTCGACAAAGTTTTTTAAATTTATCATTTCGTTATGAATACTAAAAAACGACGTTCGTTACTCGTATATTAATTTTTACAAAAATTAATTTGTTTTGACAACATCCAAAGATAGTTACATATCGACTCCTTAGCGCCAAATGATCGTAAGCGACATTTTGTAAGAAACTAACTTTTTTAATGAAATCAAAATTTTGTGAGCCTACCCATAGTTTAAAATCATTAAAAGTCAAGTTTGTTGTTAACTTCTGAAATACAGGCTATAACATTTGATCGTAAGCGACAGTTTATGAATATAAATCATGTTTAAATATAATTAAAAAACCCCTTCTCCTGAAAAATTAAATTTTTGTCGCTTACGATCATTTGGCGCTAATGGGTCGATATAATTAATTTTAAAGTTTGCTTACTGTATTTTTAAAAATTACATACCTAATATTTATGACTTAAATAAGTATAAAAATGAATTTATATGATATCATTTTCTTTACAATATCCATTAAATATGAAATAAAAATGTTACGTTAATATATCAACCCTTTTGTGCGAAATGATCGTAAGCGACATTTTGTAAAAAGCAAATTTTTTTATTGAAATCAAAATTTTATGATTTTTTTAGTTTAAAATCGTAAAAATATCAAATTTTTTGATAGCTTTTGAAATACAGGATATAAAATTTTGTCGTAAGCGACAGTTTATGAATATAAATCATGTTTAAATACAATAAAAAACCCTCCTCCTGAAAAATAAAATTTTTGTCGCTTACGATCATTTGGCGCTAAGGGGTCGATATGTTAAACGTTAAAAACTGATTTTAAATTTTTTTTCAATATGTATCTTTTTGGGAAAAATTTATCTTTTTGGAAACTAAAATGTATCTTTCTCGAAATTTCACTGGCAACGCTGATTATGATGTACAAATTTTAAGGAAACTGAAATCGTGGCAACTCGCGCCTTTTAGGCGCTGAGACAAAATATTTGCTCAATTCACAACCTGTTGTAAGTGTTGTAGATCGTAAAAATTTTGTTGGTAATTTTCACATAAACATGTACCTAAACAAATGCTTATTTGGAAATTACCAACAACAATTTGAAATGAATTATTTTGTTAAATAATGATTATATGCATATGGGAACTTCAAAGCAGTGTCATATCAGCCCTATTTTTCATATTTCATATTATTTTATGCATTCATAATATTTTATTTGAAATTTTGATGTTTAAAATAAATTAAAATAAAATGTATAAAATAAATAAACAAAAAATCTTGTGAAAAATAAAAGTGTAAAAGACATCGCAATTTAATTAATACGTGCCGTGCCGCATTTTAACTAGAAGTTTTCGGGAAAAATAAAAATATGACAACCGTTCTGAGACATAAGCTGTTCAAAGTATCAAGTGCTATTTAAATACAAAATACGGGATAGAACAATATGCAGGCCCGCTTTGAATTGCCCAATAAAAAAAATTAAAACCATATTTTTTTATGTGAATCTAAATTGATTATTAGGCTAAGGTTCGGAACGTTATATTCAGAAAGAATTGGGTATGATTAATATTCCAAGGAACAAGGGAAAAATTAACATCAACTTAATTTTTCAACGTACACAGCAGAACAGAGTAGCGCCACTTTCGGAAGCCGCTACACTTCCATCGTCAGTGCTCACGTGTATTTGCTATCACCACTTGTCAGGTGGCTCTGTTGAATGTGATTTTAATTCTTATATATACAACTTTTTCGTGAAAATTGAATACGAGAATTAAATCACTCTCAAGCTGATATTAAAGTGCACTTTCCCAGTGGCGCTACTCTGTTCTGCTGTGTACGTTGAAAAATTAAGTTGATGTTAATTTTTCCCTTGTTCCTTGGAATATTAATCATACCCAATTCTTTCTGAATATAACGTTCCGAACCTTAGCCTAATAATCAATTTAGATTCACAAAGCAAATACGTTCGAAATAATCATATTAATAAACAATTAGCTACTGGCTTGAGCTTTTCACATGTTTACATGTTCATATATACTTAAGTATAAAATCAAACCAAAAAAGTTTGTCTTGAGTAGAACAAAAATCAGAAAAATGGGAATGAAGAAAAATAAACCGATGGCAACGCTGGGAAAGTGCACTTTAATATCAGCTTGAGAGTGATTTAATTCTCGTATTCAATTTTCACGAAAAAGTTGTATATATAAGAATTAAAATCACATTCAACAGAGCCACCTGACAAGTGGTGATAGCAAATACACGTGAGCACTGACGATGGAAGTGTAGCGGCTTCCGAAAGTGGCGCTACTCTGTTCTGCTGTGTACGTTGAAAAATTAAGTTGATGTTAATTTTTCCCTTGTTCCTTGGAATATTAATCATACCCAATTCTTTCTGAATATAACGTTCCGAACCTTAGCCTAATAATCAATTTAGATTCACAAAGCAAATACGTTCGAAATAATCATATTAATAAACAATTAGCTACTGGCTTGAGCTTTTCACATGTTTACATGTTCATATATACTTAAGTATAAAATCAAACCAAAAAAGTTTGTCTTGAGTAGAACAAAAATCAGAAAAATGGGAATGAAGAAAAATAAACCGATGGCAACGCTGGGAAAGTGCACTTTAATATCAGCTTGAGAGTGATTTAATTCTCGTATTCAATTTTCACGAAAAAGTTGTATATATAAGAATTAAAATCACATTCAACAGAGCCACCTGACAAGTGGTGATAGCAAATACACGTGAGCACTGACGATGGAAGTGTAGCGGCTTCCGAAAGTGGCGCTACTCTGTTCTGCTGTGTACGTTGAAAAATTAAGTTGATGTTAATTTTTCCCTTGTTCCTTGGAATATTAATCATACCCAATTCTTTCTGAATATAACGTTCCGAACCTTAGCCTAATAATCAATTTAGATTCACAAAGCAAATACGTTCGAAATAATCATATTTTTTTATATTTTTTTATAAAAGCATTTGCACACATTCAAATAAATATTTAGAAAATCAAGTTGAACTGCAAATTTTATTATTATTTTTTTAATTTATGTATTAGAATTAGTAGTTCGGCTAATATAAAATTTGTATCTTGATTTTATCCAAGTTCAAGTTAGTCGGGGGAAAATGCATCCACCTAGCCAAAATATACTATTTTAATGGAAAATTTTCACTCTGAATAAAGAATTGATAATCAAGCTTGAGCCCAACGTTTTAAAATATTGCCATATGTCTACATATTGGCTTCCAGAAGTGAAATCTTTAAGTAAAGAAATAAATTTAAAATAATTTTACAAGAGTTTTTATAGAAGTGTACAAAAAAACTTATTATATTTTGTAAAACAGTGTAATAATGAAAAAATATGAATGTGAACTAAAACTGAATTATAGTTAAAAATGTCTGGAACGTTTTTAGATTTCTGTTGACCAAAATTCCATAAAATACTTTTTTCCTTTTTTTGTGAATTCTCGTTTGTGCTAAAATATTTCTGAAGGGGCACGCACACTAGGACTGCCAGATTCAAATAGTTCTTTAGCTTGACATTCGGTTAAAATCAGCTTGATTTTCAAAAGAGAACTTGACACACTAAAATATTTATGTAATGTGAAGTTTACTTAACAGTCTAAATAAAGAATATTATAAATATAACATAAACAATATAAAACATACCTAGAGGGAAAAGCACATGTCAAAAGACAGAGCGCATGACTGGCTCCCAAGGACTAGCAACCGGTTCGAGTTCCAGAACTTTATATGAAAAATACCGGTATCTTTTACATTGCGTTGTCATTGGAGGAGGTCAATTGGCACAATTAAGACACTTAATGACATATTCTAGACCTAAACTGTGGGTCTAGAGCATGTCATTGTGGTGGTTTCTTTAATACTAATTATATGTTTTTAGTATAGTTCGACTAAATTGATTTTATCCAAAGAAATTTTTTATTATTCAGGCTTAAGTTCGTTCAATTTAATTTTACAATTAAATCATTGTTATTGAGAAAAGATTTTTCAAAGCGTGTAGTACTTGAAAAAGAACAAAGGCCAATTTTTCGACCCTTACAAAAGTTAAGAAATTGGTCTTTGTTCTTTTTCAATTATTACATGCTTGGAACAATTCTTTCTCAATAAAAATGATTTAATTATAAAATTAAATTAAAGGAACTTAAGCCTGAATAATCTTGATTTGGAAGAGATCGGCTTGAACAGTGGGGTTACTTTACTAACATTTTTGATCTAGATTTGTGATATGGTGCCTCTGCACCACAGAAATTTAAAATAATATGAAACTCAAAACATGAGCTCTATAATCAATCACGTTTTTTATTTTCTTACTTTACCATTTACCGGCGCGGACACAGCTTGAGCTTTTGAATTGGGAACTCTTAACTGAAACACCATTTTGCCATTTTTTTTTAGAAACTCAATACAAATGAGGTATATTTTCCCGTTTGGGGAGGGGGGGAATATCCCATTTTACTCCCCCTGTATGCGCGCCTGGCCATTTACTACACTAACTGGCTTTTTTTCTAACTCTAAGTCTAGTTGTAAGAGGTCATTGAAAATAGACGTAGAAAGACCAAAGTTCAGAGCTTTAGACTCCCTCGGCTGCATAATCTGGAACTGTTCTTAGCGGGCAATGCTAAATATCTAAGAGTTATCCTGGACACTAAACCATCGTGGAAACAAAATGTGCAACACAGGGTCAAAAAGGCCACAGTTGCCTATTACTCCTGTCGGAGGATGTTTGGTTCCACATGGGGTCTAAGTCCTAACATGCTTAAATGGATGTACACAGCAATTGTTCGTCCCATATTGACTTACGGATCGGTAGTATGGTGGTCCGCCACAAGTAAAAAATATGTGGTAGACCAACTATACAAGATACAGAGATCTGCTTGCATCGGGATTACTGGATGTTTACGTACTAGTCCTTCAGAGGCTCTGAATTCTATACTAAACCTAATTCCGATTGACCTTCATATATTGGCTGCATCCTCAAGCAGTGCGGCCAAGGCACTGATGAAGCCCACCGATTACATGGTACCTCATCAGGACTTTGATAGTACGTTCAAAGGCCTTATTCCATCCAGACGGTGGTGGAAGGGGGAAACATAGAAAAATACTTCAACTTCAGAATGTATACTGATGAATCAAGAATGATCTGCGGTGTGGGCTCTGGAGTCTTCTCGAAGGACCTTGGAATAAAACTCTTCTTTCGACTTTCTGATGAAGCTAATGCATTTCAGGCTGAAATATTGGCTATAAGGGAGGAGGGTAGGGTGTTGATTGACAGGGGTGTCCAAGGAAGAGTTTGTCATCTTCGTCGACAGCCAGGCGGCGCTTCTGTCTCTAAGGTCACACACTACTTTTGCTGCTTTAGTTAGCCAGTGCAAAGAGGTGCTATCCAGATTAGGTGGTCAGACTGACGTCACGCTCATCTGAGTTCCCGGACATAAGCAACTTCCCTGCCCGGGGCCAGGGCTGGATCTGCCATGGACGTCTCCACTGCTAAATAGGTAGCCATGTCGTTTGGGACTACTAGAAATTGCATTCTCAAATATTACCGGCAGAAAGCTGAAGTTGAGCACGTGTAAGGTAGCTAGGAAAATGTGGCCTTGCTTCAACGATAAGCGCACAACATAACTAATTAACAGAAACCGGATGGATATCTCGAGGCTCGTCGCAGTAGTGACGGGGCACTGGGCAATATGCCCAGTATGCCCGGCCTTGCTCCTCTCGAGACACAAATTCTTGGGCAACGAACTTTCGGAGCTATCAGGGATAGGTCTGGCTGACTTAATTACGTATCTCAATGCGACGGGTTGGATCTAGTATCTAATACCGAATCCGAGGCCTGGGTTCGGACCTACATAGGTTGACACTGACGAGTAGAGTGGTCTGTCAAAACAGAATGTTATTGATTATAATTGAATGCTTGTGCGTAACAGGCAGCCACGTAAACCAACCAACCAACCAACCAGACGTAGAAACAACAAGAGTTGCATATCTTTCTCGCAAACAATAATGAGTACTGTCAATAAAAATACATTTGAAGACTTTATGAGTAATGATCGAGAAGAACATTGTTTTAAGTTGCAAACAGTTTTGGTAATTGTATACTTGACTAAAAATTTATAAAACATTTTTTCATAAAATATTTGAAGTTATTTATTTTTATCCGTCAAAAATATCATTTCACCTTGACAAATTACATTTGAGCTTGTAACTTGACAGCACCTAAAATATTTTGCCAATCAAGCTCGTTCAAGCCCGTCTTGCAAGCCTAGGGCATACCATTCCTTCTCGTCTAAAACAAACACTACAATTATTTATGTACAGGTTTTAAAATAACTTATCATATAAAAAACAATAATTAGTTTTATTTCAAGAAAATTTCAAAGATGTTTAATATCTTTAAAAATGTTAAATGTGTTGAATGTTCATGGATTAATTGAAAGATGCAAATTTTATGAGAATTTTATTAAAAAGAATGTGTTAAAATGTTTGTCCATTATTTATTAATTAATTATATTCATAAAAATTTTAAAAATTGAGATCTGCTTCAATAGTTTGTTAAAACTTAAGGAAGAATATTAAACATCTTAAAAACTGTGCAAAGTGTCCATAAATATGTATGGATATTAAAACAAAATTTCAAAATATTATGTATGTATGTAAAAAATTAAGCATAAATAGAAATTTATTTGAATATGGCGCTCAATGTCGAAAGAAGTATTAGAATTTTTTTCGTTGCTATAATTTGTATTTATACGAGTACATTGTATATGAATTTTTAAACCAAGATATATTCAAATTTAACCTAAACACAGAAAAATTATTGTCTATTTGAAACGGAAATACATGAAGAAACAAAATGTTCAATATCCTTGCAGATTTCTAGTATAGAAACTTGCATGTGTTACAATAACACTAACATTGACAGGGTTCGAACGACTTTGGCGTTTTGAAAGTTTACATCTATCATTAATTCCAGGGAAATTAATTTCGCCCCTTTTTTCCACATTGTTATAGTGACTCATCAAAGGAAATCTTGTAAGCTTTACGTTTAAGGTATAATATGTGTTGAGTTTATCTAAAACACCACGAGGAACATTTTTGTTGAACATTTTAAACCTCTAACTCTTTACTGTATATGAAGCCAGTTTGTATTAAAAATATAACTTAAGAAAAATGTTACTATACTTTGCACTCCATATTTACACTGTCTGAGTTTTAGTCTGATTTTAATAGTCAACTTTAAGAATATTTAAAACTCATATTGTATAATAGACGAAACTGAATAGGTTATATTTTCATTTGAGCTCAGACGAAAAATTAAAAATCGTATATTATTCGCGATATTTCGCTTTTAAATATTGAAACCAGACGAAAACTCAGACAATATAATGGAAGCTTATCGAAACCGCAAATCTAAAGAAATTGTATTTTATTTTGTGCTTTAAAATATAACTCTTAGTAATTTTATTAGCACTCTTGGTATAAAAATGTTCTTATTAATTAAGCTGCTACTTTTAGTATATTTGTCTCTAGATCACATTTTATTTTTGCTTTCTTCTTAAGTAGATGTCAAAATAAATGATAAATTGTGTTGCATGAATTGTTTAACTAACGACTATATTTTGTTCAGTAAATAATTAAAATGTTCAACATAAATACATGCAATATATTTTATTACTCGTATACAAAAATATAAAGTGTGATATCAGTATTTAATAATAACAAAACAATCAAATAATTATTTAATTAGCACATGTCGTGCTAAAACACTTGTTCAGACAGACTCGGTGTGACAAAGATTTTCCGTTGTCAATGCGTTTGTTAAATGAACTCATAGAAATAGAACAAAATATTATTCAATGACAAAATACTTGGTATTTTCCGAAATGTTTGAACAATTAAGTTTTCAAATGTATTGTGCTGCTATAAAAAAATATATTTTTATTCATTAATAAAATAATTTTTTTGCCAATATCTGCATGCTGCACGCTAATTATTCCTCAGGAAAGTACAAAGTATGATGGCCTTAGCTAATTTATTATTTTTATGCTGTCTTAGAATATGAAATGAAAGCGATTTATTCCTGCATTTGAGGTCAAATTGTACACTGATAGAAAACTCGTCATAACGCTGATGTAATTTGACATCAATACTATGAGAAGTGGCTTCGTTTTTGTCATCTTTAGGATGTCAATCTTGGTCATCTTATCATCAATGACAATAATGGCAATCTTGTCATCAATTGAAATGATTGAAAAAAAATTATTTTCTCATTTTTACTAATTTATATTTAAATTATACTTTTATTATTTTATATTTTTATATTTTTCCTAGTGCTGGTCTTGATCTCAGATTCCTCCGGTCATTGCATCTATGTGTGAATATATATAATGAAACACCTTTACTACCTCAGCTATATCACCATTTCAAATATAGACAGCACAAACGCCATCCACTTGTTTGATGTTGATACAATATAATGCATGTGATAAATAAGTGTCATCAATATGAAGGCGTGGTCCCAGCTGGGAAACTCAAAAGATCTTCTTACTTCAGGCCTTATTAAAGTCCTACTTAAACATTTTTTTTTATTCAATCACCATTCTTATCTAACTGCTAAAGAATGCCGTACAGACGACTTCGGCTCTTCCGTATAAAAGATCTTGCACATTCCACATCCGCTTCGATCAGAAGGGAGAAGAGAAAGAGTAGCATTTTCTGTTTTCTTTGTTTTTTGCCAAAGCAAAAGAAATTCGGTTTGTTTACCAAAAATTTACTTCCTAAATAACAAACATTCTCATATTCTCTTTTCGCAAGTAAAGCTGAAATTTACGTACAAGAGACATCATACATGCTGCTATTATGCCGTTTATATTGGAGCTGACTTATACTTATTCCGTCGAAACTTCACATCCAATTTATTTTTAATTAATACATTCGTATAAAATATTGCTTTAGATGAAAGGAATTCGAAATAAAAACATTAATTAAAAATAAAGAAGCCGCTATAAGAATACCGAGATTAACTGTCAGTCCCACTATATCGACACGATTCTTTCTTTCGTACCAATACATTTAAAACAAAAACAAGGTTTTTAAATTTTTTTTGCTTTAAATGTAATTGTGCGAAAGAAATATTCGTATCGACATAGGGGACCTGGCAGTAAAAGTATGTACAGTGAAACCTCTTCTAACGTACATCTCGCATAAGCGGAAACCTCCCATAACTGAACAAACTTTTTGGAGCTGAGATTTTCATCAGTGTTTTCATACGAACTACTACATTCCCATAAAGGGACACCCAGAACACCAATGAAATTGGTAATTCTGCCGTTACCACAAATTGACTTACTGGAATAAATTATTATTAAAAGAGGATGTCTGTTAGAGCGGGTGTCTCTGAAATAGATAAAATGTACATTGATTGGCTCGCTAAGAAAAAAATTTTCAACCACAATAGACTAGTTAGTTCTCCATTTCTTTAATTATATGTAACACTATAACATAAAATATATTAAATAATAAATGTGTGTGTACCTGTCTCATAAGTGGGCACTTCTCATAACCGGACAAAAACACTGCGACGCTGTGTCCGGTTATAAGAGGTTTCACTGTACCTCAGTGTGTACCTTTTTAGAAGGTCTTTTGTCAGGCCTTCCACAACTAGCAAACGGAAGACCTTCCCCGAAATGACAACTTGTGTAAAAAAGATATGAGTATGGAATGGAGCGACCAGGCATCCAAAAAAATGAGTGCAGAGGCCTTCTAGAAAGAATCCATACTCCTTCTCTTTCCCGCTGTGGTGTCATATTCTCGTTCACTTACGTGTTTTGTCTGTACATGTGCGTTGTTCTAACGGCTTGCAGATTTTATTTTTAGCGTTTTCATACTAATAATGATGAATGTTCCAAATATCAATGCGATACTATTTTTTTCAACTCTTTAAAAATTCGCTTACAAACCATTTACATGTTATCTAACGCCATTATCGCAGTTTTTAGATTATCAACTCTGTTACAAATCAACTGTGTAAAAAAATCTTTGATCCCTCCTTCTTAAAAGCGTTACGTAATATTTTTTATGACAAAGTAAATTTTTACAAAAGAGTGAAAAAATTTTCGGAGTGAATAAAAGTCATAGAATTAATGTTGGAGATATGTGGCTTCCCGATATAGCGCTTTTTACTGGCCTCCCTCCTCCCCCATTCGTGCAGTTGGGCGCTAATGAACACATTGATCTTACATGATCATAAGAAATCATTTAAAACTTCGAAGATTTTGAAAACTTCAAACTAAAAGCTTAAATACAAATTAATTTAAAATGCTGTAACATAATTAGAAAGTTCTGACATAGAATTTGAAATTCTTGAAAACCTATTCATAAATTCTGGAATATTGTTTGACTGTACCAAAACACGGCTTTCAAAAATAACTAAAAATTTCTAAAAAAAAAATATTTGTAAACCCGAAAGTACAAAAATGGAAATAGTGTATTGTGTATAAGTAGTTTAAAACCCTATCTTTTGTTTAATATCAGAAAATGATATCGTTATTTTAAGTATATTGCTTTTTCGTACGCATTTCGTGAGCGTTAGTTTCGTTAGGTTTTATACTCACGAGCAGGGTTGTGATATGGCGATTTCTTGCAAACGTGGCGATTTTTAACCTTGTCTGGCGTCAAAATTTTTGATTTGGCGACATGGCGATTTTTGTGGTGAGAAATAAATTTATTGGCGATTTTGATGGTTATTTTTTTAACACAAAATAGTTTTGGCCAAACGTGGCCTTGCAAATGCAAAATATCGTAGCGTTCTTATGTGTAATCATTAATGGATTTTGAACTTTGATGAAAAAAATTCACAAGAAATAATGTTTGGCGATTTTTCTTCAACTTTTGGTGATTTTCTGCTATTTTTATGAGATTATTTTATAAAAATTTCTGTAAAAAAAACTATTATATAAAAACAAATTTATTATAAAATATATATTTAAAAACTGCATAAAATATATTTTGGCGATTTTTAAAATGAATTTGGTGAAATCGTTTAGCAAAGATTTCACAACCCTGCTCACGAGAGTGTTCATGAGTGTGACCTAAAAACCAAGATCGTGAATGAGTAACCAAAGACAATAGATTATAAAGATGTTGCACTGCGAACATTTTACATACACAGAAATTTTAAACTACTCTTGACGAGGGGGGAGAGTTTAAAGGGTAAATAAAAATTACTGGCTTTGAATTGAGCAAAACCAACAAGAGAAAAGAGAGTAGTATTTTGTATACACAGCCACACACATTCATTCGTGTATATGCTTACAATGAACACTTGTGTGTGCGTTTGTGTATTGCTTTTGATACTTTATTCAATTTCCCACATTTTCAAAAATAAAAATGAATTTAGCTTCGCTAGCAACTTTTTTAATGCACGCAGCATACAGCTTGTATGGAAGGTCATTATAAATAGGGAACGAACATGATTCTTTTCGTTATTGTAGGGTAAATATACTTACTTTATTGTTGTAGAAATGAAAGTATTTATGTTCACACCGAAGTCATGATGCGGTTGTTTACTTATTTTTTAAGTTAATTCAACTGCGCAGAACATTTGGTAAGAGGGATATAAAATAAAAGACATGTAAACATAGTACCTATTTTGTATAATTTTTGATTTTAATTTTTATTGAAATTAGTGTTTTAATATTTTTACTTTTTCAATATTTGCTGGTTTATACTGGTAAGTTTCCCAGGCAGAATGCTTTCTTAGTAATATTAGTAGAAGCAAATTTAAATTTTCCAGCCTATGATTGTAACAAGCATTCTTCTCGTCAAACCAAAAGGAATAAATTGTACTATTAGTACATTCTATGCATTGCTCAATCATGACTTTTTTAATATTTTTCATTGCTTTATTGGTAGAAAAGAGCTTTTCGAAAACTTTTATATGAATTTTACAAACTTCGAAAAACAAGTCGGAGGGTGCACATAAACTTCCAAAATCTGAGTCAGTTTCATAGTTTTTTGTGTGGATATACATTTCTGATGGATATGTTAGAACTTGTGCAGGTTTTATTATATCCATTCTACATATGCTGCAAGATATTCGTTGCGCTATGTATCCAATGAAGTAAGTTCTATTGAGACATTCGGAGAGTTAAAACAGTCGGCACTTGCATCAAAATATTCGTCATTATTCTGGTATATGTCTACGATATCTATCACGGGAGATTGATTATCAGCTGATACAGTTTCACTACATTCGACGGAGCTTTGAAAATCCACCGGTAAAAATGTTGCATCGTCGTTTTCACAATTTTTGGACGAACTAAACTGGCTTATTTTTAAAGATATCAGCTTTGCCATTGCGATGTTAAATTCGTGAACTGAAGGGTTCTTACAGTGTCCGCCTTTAGCGCGAACATATGAAAATACATTTTCTAATGGATCCTGATTAAACCGGCTGGTTAAAATATTGAATAAATTAGGACTTTCTTGTAACATTTCTTCACTTAAAGATAATATGCCTCTGGTGGTTTGGATAAGACCGCGTATGGAAAATATTTTATTGCCGACATATTCAATTTGTTGCATGTATGTTATTAGCTCCTGCAATACCTGGTATCTTGCACACTCACCTCTTGAGAGAAGAAAGCAATTTCATGTCTCCATTAAGTTGTATGTAAATTGAAAACTTTAAAGTCGTTTTCTGTAAAATTAAGTTTTTTGAGTTATGACGTTGTTTGAGTAAATGAGCGATGTGAATAAAACTATTAAAACAACAAATGTAGCAAACACATATTTAATATACCGCTAGTGAAATTCAATATATGGAAAGTTTGAAAAGTATCACAATATCAACTGCCATTATGAAATTATTGGATCATAAGGCATCTAAAATTCGACGACAGTCGATGCTGTTTTATTTATACAATAAAAAAACTGTATCGTTTTGCTACGGCAATACAGAAGATCCAATTAGTTTTCCATACAATACGTGATAATATTATTTGAATTTGTAAAGCCCAACAAACACAATATAAAAACGTTAATGTACGATGTTCATTAATAATCGTATTTATAGTACCTATGTATATAATTTTAGCTTACAGTCTGAGGATAAGTTTAGAATAATTGTTTTTTTTTCTTGTTTAGAAAGTCAAAAGAAATTAATTGTTTTTTTAAATGCTAGTGGACTAAGAAAAGGCTTGATCACATAATATATTTAATTAATACATACTTATCTGAAAGCGAACTTGTTTGCTTGGTTGGCAAAATATTGGCAAAGTAAACACACATACACAAATAATGTTCATAAGTATGAATTGTTTTTGCTGAGAGTTTATTTATATTTTTGGAATATTGCTCTCCGTTGATGAGAAATCTTTCATGAGTCATACACAAAGGGATTTTCGCAAAATCCCATCAAAAATTTAGCATTGACAGACAATGTATGGCAGTGCAACATCTTTATAAATCTATAGTCTTTGGAGTAACTCTATTTGCCCGAAGTAAAAATTTTCTCCAGATCCAGTATCTAATAAAGAAGCGTATTTCATTATAGACTTTTTATGTTTTACGTGATCATTATCTAAAATAACATTATTTTATTTAAAATTTTCCGTAACAATATGGTTTTAACAATTTTATCAAAAATATTTCTTTAAGAAAACTTTATTAATTTAAATTTTTTTCTAATGTCGTCATATTTTCAAATAAACTTAAACAATTAAAAATTTTATATTGTTTTGCATAAAAATACAACTATTTTCCATAGAAAAAAAATTGACAATTTAAATTGGCAACAAGTGTTTTCTATATTCTTCACAATTACTTTCCATTCCTCTCGATCTCAGTCAGCAAAGTCAGACAAAATTTTGCAAATGACGCCATCTAATCTAAATAATAAAACAAACACCTAAATTCTTTGACTTAATTAAATATTAATAATGAAAATAAAACATTAAAAAACAACAAAATGAAATTAAAAGAAAAATTAACAAGAATTTACTACGAAAAACAAGAATGTGCAAGAAAATGCAAACAAATGAAATTTCTGAGAAGAACGGATGCTGTTGTGTGCTGGCTGCACTGCATCCATTGGCTGTTTCGCTATCTCAAAATTCCCATGAAAATGGGACAGACAAGCAGGAAATTAAATTAATTTGTCATTTTATAGACACGAAAGTTCACGTTGATGATGATGATGATGATTATGTTGATGTGATGTTTATGTTGATGTGATGTTTCGTCGACGATAAAACCAAAACTATAATCTTCGCATCTATGAATGGACTGTGACTGTCACACCTCGTCTCTTACAGACTTGTACACAAAATAGCATTAGCTAAGAACGATGACAACGATGCGATATTTTATTAATCAAATTAAATTGAATGAAAGGAAAGTGTTAGTGATAGTGTAATAACGATAGTTCAAGTATCATCATGTATAAATCAATATCTGTGTTGATAATGTTTATTAAATTATCCTGTCATCCTTAACTGGAATTGCATCATAAGAGTAATTAAACACTTTTTTTGAAGTATTTCTAGCAAACAAATTAAAATGAGCCACGATTAATTTTTTATTGATTTTCTTATTTCATATTGTAGGCGAAGGTACTTAATTTTGTTAACCTTCCACACTTTCTTTGATCATTTCTTAATTAAATAATTAAATTTTTGTAGGTGGTCCATATAGTTTAATGATTTGCTTACATAAATAAACTGAAAAATCAAAAAAAATTTTTTGTAGTTCATTAAGCAAAATCCTCAAAACTTGGTTAGTGTGAAAAAGATTTCTGCACTGAAAGTTTAATTAAGACAAATATTTTAGTCGAACTGCTTTTAATTATACTCGTGTTATTTCAGATCTGAACCTGACTAAATTTCACTGTATCATGATTAAAAATAGTTCGACTAGAATAAAAAGTATACATTGAAAATCTCGTAAGATACAGCGGAACAAATTGTCAACATTCGGTTTCGTTTTACTTAAAATATATCAGCTGAAAAAGGCAACAATTGAAAATTAACCACTTCAACATATTTGTTCACATTCGCCGATGGAAAACGAAAAGTAAAAATATTGTATGCGATAATGTACATAAAAAGGGGCAAGACAAGTAAGTAAAACAAAAAAAGTTGGAAGTTTGTTATAATCAAACATATTATCATATCATATTATATCTCTTTTTCCTCCCTCTCTCTCTGTATCAGTAGTACCTTCACATGATAGAGCCCGAGAAACAAATTGTATAAAAAAGTTATCATCACTCTTATTCCATTTTTATCGATTACTTGGTTAAACAGCTTATGTTTGCAACAAAAACTAAACAAGTGTATAGACTTGAGTGCTGGCTGATGAGTCGGCTAAGAAATGGCGTATTCCGCATTCCGTTGGCCTCATTAAATATTTCCTGTATTTTTTTTTAAGGTAAAAAACTTCTTAGTAATGAAAAGCAATTTAATCTCAATTTTGTTATTTTAATTCAATTTCTAAAGTCATAGTTTTACCCATTTTGCTTAATATAACAAAGCCAAGGTTTACTAGTACTTTTTCAAACAACAAGAGGCAATCCACACATTTAGGTCTACGAAATCTGTGTTTTTCTATATGGAGTTTGCTATTATTTATTATTGTTTGCAAGTTGAGTTCATACGTAAACACAAAATACTGTGCTTTTAACACGTCCTGTATTAAAATTAATTCGCCTTGCCTTAGTAAAAAACAAGTTGCACACTTTCTTCATTGAAATAATTTGATCTCTTATAGAATGAATATGAGATAAAACTCGACAAAATATATACCAAATTAATGAGTAGACCCCATAGAATTTGATGCCATAAAAATTTTTCAGAACCCTTTAGTGAAATTTTAGTAATTCACAAAAAAACACTTTATTTCGGCTAAGAAAGTGTATTAAATAAATGAATGATTATTGTATGTTTCAAATAAAACAAAATCTTGAAAACAGAAACAACAATTTTAATTACTTTATTTATTGAATTTGCTCCCCTTGCGCCTTTAGGGTGATTTTGAAAAAACCAATTTCCCTGTGTAATATTAGTAATTTTATGCGAAATATCCCACAGAGCAACTCAAACACTTCCTTTTAAATTAATTAAACAATTTATAAATTTGGAGAGTCATATTATCTTAACTGTTGCCGATGAGGCTTCCGAGATGATAAAACGTACCAACTTGACATTATTTTACATCCGGTCCTTAGCGCTTAGGACTGACTATATGCTGTACCTCGTTATAATGATCCAACACAATAGCGTAACCCGAGGCCATTTTCATAGTTAGATTCTCCGCATTTTTTTTTTAATCAAAATTATTGAATAGTCTGTTAACTTTACATTATATAATGGCAACGCTGGCTTAGACACATGTTCATGTAGAAGTTAGCATCAACATTTATACGATTTTCAACACATACGAGTACAACAATTTAAAATTGTATGTGAGTTTCGAGGATTTTCATTTCTACTAACGATCTAGAGTATTGAAAAATGAACTCGAGAACCAGCCTAAAATTGTTCAATAAATTATACTGTAATAAATTTTACCTTCCACAGGCACAATTGTATGAGCAATTTCGAGTCATGATTGATGTCTTTTGCTAGGAAATAAAGAAAAATTCAACACTTATTATTAATTATTTACTGGGTTTGAGGAAAACATATTCGTGCCGAAAGTGCAGTTACGGACGTTACAAAAAACAAAGTCTTTGTATAATTTTTAGAAAATTGTGCATAGTAACAAAAAAAAAACCAAATACATAAAAGAAAGAGGAGTATTTGAGGATTTTAAAATGACTCGAGTGAGGATGGTAAGCTTATGGGTTCATAAAAAATTAAAAAATCGGTTGTTGCGAACGTTACATTTTTTCTTACTTTCCATAACTTTTTAATTGTACAATTTACAACAAAAATATGTTTAGTGGAGCTGTAGATAATATTATTACCTAAAAGAAAGCAAAATTTTCATATTCCCTCAAAAACTCAAACTTGAGCTCACGGTCACATGCGCGTGATTTCACGTAAAACGGCCCTATGCAAGGAAAAAATATATTTTTCATTCTTAATAAAAATCTCTCAATTGAAGTTTTTTAGAGAATGACAATTATAGAAAAAATAAAAAATACACTATTTAATATTTTTAAATCAATTTTAGTCACTTTTACTTTTTCAATATTTATTTCAGATTTTCTTTTATTCCCTTTCTCTTTATTAATAAAACCCGTTACCTCTGAAAATAATATACTTTTTTGCTTTTTATTGAATTAAAAAATATATTCAGCTAGAGTATTCTGCTGTCTATAATAGAACGGATAGCAAATAATTTAATGTCTCATTATTTTCTTATGAGTTTATCTTTATATTATTTATACTAATTAAATCTTAAGAAATTTATTATTTGACATATTGTCATAATATTATTTTAAATGTTTGCTGGAGTTTAAGCATTGTCTATATGCAGCATTTCATTGGTGCTTTACCAAATCGTCAGTAGACTTCAAACACAATTTTGAACAATTACATACCCTTTTTTATGTACAGACTTGCAAAAACCATTCAAGAATTTACAAATATATAAATGATTTTCAATAATAAGCATAGTAGGCTCTGGAACTTATACAAAACCCAGCAAATAATTTTTTATTCGATATGAATCTATTTTATTTTTCTACACTTTCAAACAATTAGAAATCCATCGGATAACAATAAAAGTATTTATAAGGCAAAATGAAAAATAAAATTTAAATTAAACTTTTGAGAAATTTATTATTTGACATATGGTCATAGTTTTTATTTGTTAAAGCACCAATGAAATGATGCATATAGACAATGCTTAAGCTCCAGCAAATAAATTTCATTTAAAATATTAATTAAATCAATAAAAAAGTTTTATTTCTTCGAATTTTTTAAATTTTCATATTAGGATACACCCGTCGGTCACACCCGTCTCATTTTAAAAATAATTTTTTATAAGAAAACTAAATTTTTCTCAAACAGTATATACATAATACAATTAAATTATTGTGTACCTTATAGTCAAAATTTTACAGAATTTATATTGAAAGTCATAACTCTTTAAAACTAAGATTTGTAATGTCACACCCGTCGCATCTCTCTGACGATCATTCTGAGCAGAAACCGTCTTCTATCAGTGTCTACCCTTTATTCAACGACTTTAAGCTTAATGTCCTTGCGACCCGCAACGTTTTTTTTTTATAAAAAAATTTATATTCTTGATTTATAACAAAAAAGTGTGTAAAATGGTCACCCCCGGCTAAATGGAATTACTCATGTATGACTAACTAAACACGCAAAATATTGCATAATATATGAAATGCAAAGTTGGATTTTTTGGTGTAGGTAACTTTATCCTTTATATATGTTTAAGCTTCAATATATAGCACATCATTCCATCAACATATGTATATATCTAGTTTTGACAACTTTAAAACTCCACCCATGTATAAATATTTTTCGGATTTGCCCATATCTAAAGTATTTATTATTATGACTCTTTTTAACGAAATTCCAACTGGGTTATTTTATATGTCAATTAAACCAGATGTAGGATATTTTATAATTAAATATCTGGTATAGTTTTCATATTTGTTAAAAATGTTTATTTACGTGTTTTTAATCATTCATTAAATATAAATTTAAAAAAAGTCTCTTTCTTTAATAGTTTTTTCATTTAGTTTAATTAGACATGATGTCAACATGTTGTTTGCTATCCATGTACAAAAAATATAAATTTAGTTTCTGCTCGTAAATAGAAACAGAAATAAGAGAAAAACAAATAAAAAGTAAATAAATTCATTAATAAAACTATTTTCATTGCAATTCATTCTTGGCGCGATACAAAGGAACAAATAAAAAGAAACCACCCAGCAACAAAAGTGACCCATTAAACTGTTTAGGGTTAGAAATCTTTATTGTTATTGATGGCTGAGTTTCGCTGACTCTTGTTCCTTAGTATTTGCAAAGAGTATGAAATGATCACAATGATCTTAATGAATGACAGACAAATTTATGAATTTAATATTGAATGTCGATTGTATGCTCTCATGCATTATTTTTATTATTTTATTTAAGGAAAATTTATTTAAACAATGATCTCATTCCATTTTTCATCATCCTGTATAAGAGTGCATACTTTTTGAAATTGTGAGAAAAAAATAATAAAATTGTTGCAATTTATTAATTTCTTATGCTTGATACCAGCAACAAATATAAATAAAATTTTAGTATTTTGTTAATTTGTTAAATGATTTTCCCAGTTTTTTTTTCATCAAGTAAATAAAGCAAAAATTGAGAAGCACACGCGTAAAATAAAAAACATTAAGCACTTGCTGATTCTATAATTTTTATTTATCAAATAAAATAAAAGCCACTTGGCGCGTGTGTATTAAGAAAGTATTTTTCATTATGTATTTACATATACATGGCCAGATTAGGGTTATTGTCCCGCGATTTCCCGAAAAAATTTGTCATGGAGAGATTTTCCTATACATTCCTATATATAATCCTATTTCTTTTATTTGGTGTACCGGGAATAAAGAAATTATCAAAAATTGGAGCATTGCAATGAAAAAAATTACCCATTATGGTACTTGGTCTAATGCTCACAATTTTAACTTAATCGGAGAACTCTAAGGCGTAACCTTTTTATGCATCATTTTCAATTGCACAAAGTTTGAACTTTGGTCTCAATGGAGCTTGGGCTAAAATTTTTGCCACGTGAGTTTTAGATAAAGGACCGCAATAATCCGCGTGGAGTTTTTTAATAAAAATAATTATAAAAATGCCATACATACATTTACATACCTACAATTTCGTTTCGTAAAAACGATTTTATTATTTTCACAGGATTCGTTGAATTGCAATAAAAGTAAGACAGGGATAACACTGTTTATTTAACACTGTTTATTTGTTACTTAATTTTGACAAATACACATACAACAACTAAACGCGATGTAACCACTCACTATTCTTGCCGATATTTACTCGTCTAAAGCGGCATGGCAACTTATCAAACTGTTTGATCAAACAGAGATTTTTTTGACTGTATTAGTGCAAAAAACCTCACACGTATAGTTTGATGTGAGTTTGATGAAAAACAAAACACTTTTGATTTTCACTACTGCCGATGACGAAATTTGAAGCTTGTTTGATGAGTGGCTGTGTAATTACTTCAAATGTCATTTTTGTTTAGTTTTCGCAGCGACCACATCATTTCTATGGAGACGCACTATTTAAAAAAACGGATGAACTAAATTGAATTTATTGAAGTTTATCGTGGCTAGCCTGCTTTATGGCGAGTTAAATCGAAGCAATATAGCAAAAGAAATTAAAGAAAATGCTTAGTACGACATATTGCTTGAAACATATACAGAAAAAAACCCAAATGCTTAAAAAAAGGATGTCGTACAAAATTTTAACTCTCTTCGAACTGCATATGGAAAGGAGTTAAAAGGAATTAAAATAAGAGGAACTAAAAAAGGGAGTAAAAAAAACTAATTTTCAACAAACAAAAAGTTTTTTAATAAATAATGAAACATTTCCGCCCAAAAAATCACATGTTCTTTCTTTTTCACAACAACTTTCAAATGAAGTTTGATGATCTGAATTTGATAAGTTGCTGTGCTAAGCAAAACAAAATATTACCAATACATACATGAATTTGATCAAACAGTTTGATAAATTGCCACGGCCCTTAAGTTCAAAAATACACTGAATAACTGTCATCCGGCAGCATGCCTTTTATAGTAAACTATAAAACCTTCTGGTAACTTCACCGACTTTTTGGAATATAGTTGTTTCTTTTTATCTTTAACTATACTGTAACAGAGGTCTCTTTTTATCTTTAAGTGTACTGCATGATCATTGGGTCTTGCCAAGGTAGATTGAACAGGTACCACTAAAAGAACAGCTGTTTTAGTAAATTTGAGAATGTGTGCGTCACACAGATAATGGATTTGACATATTTCTGGGGTATTTCAACCAACAAAATACATGTGTTTTTTGGTGTTGTATTTGTTTTAGTTATGGTGGTACCTATAATGAATATGCCTTGGGTTTTGCTATGGTGTAATGTCTGTTTGTGTGTAGTATGCATGAGATTTTTCACATGCATGTTTATATATGCATACACACATATCGCTACCTCAGTATTGGTTTGCTAAAGATGGTTTTATACTATCTGTGTTTTACATCTGACTTGTCAAATTTCCCACTGCAAAAGCTATACATGTCGTGTGAACCTTTTGAAACATTGCCACCTGAAATTTACAGAACTAAAGTCAGGCGACAAAATTTTCGATTAGAGCACGTTCTATTTTCATCTGACATCAGCTGTTTTGAGTTAACAAGTATGTGTTGGCGTCACTTAGAGGTTATGTCAGATGCGATTATACATGTACGTGTGAAAGCAAAAATTAAAATCGTCTGTAAATAAACAACTTTGGCAGTCACGCAAAGTTACATGTGGGTCTCAAAACTGACAAGTCAGATGTAAAACACAGATAGTGTAAATCCACCTTAAATAAACATAGGAAAAAGCATTAGAAAGGAGCAAACCAATACTGAGGTAGCGATATGCTAATGTTTTTAAGATTATTTTGCTACTTAAACAAATTACGCTGTTATCAAGTTTATATTTCTTACAGCTGTGGTTGTTTATTTTTTGCTATCCACATTGTCTTTTAACATTCTCGAATAATCTTGAATGTTCTCGGCACAGCTTCCAGAAAGTTCCATTTCCGCTATTTTGAGTTCTAACGGCTATTTCAAAAGTAATGCCAATGTATTTTGACATATCATACGCAGTGGTCTATTTAGTGTTACCAGATACAGATTATTATCAGAGCTGTCATTTTTATGTGGTTATATTTGAATCTGCATTTTTCATTTGGTAATAGCATAATAAATAGTTCAGATTATCATTGTCTTTATTGAAACGTGCCAATTTCGATCATATCATGAAATTGATGTATATGTATGTACAATGTACATATACAATGTACATTGTACATATGTATATACCACAGACATTTTTTTAGTAATTCATTCATGCAATCACTCATTCAGCTCAGTTTAGTTTAGTTAGTATTAAAATTTATTGAACAAATAATTCAATCAGTAGAAATTAATTCAACCATCTCGTACAAAATGTCTATTCTGTCAATTATTCAAATTAATGAAAAATTACAGGGAATTTCATTCCTTGTATTGTTTTTAATTTTTATTTATGCTCTTTTTATTATTTTATTTGATAGACAAAAAGCAAACATAAAAATGTTTATCACAGTAATGACGATAATTTGATTTCAGTGTATCCCATTATAACCTCGAATTCATTTGACAGACATAAACTTTTCAGGGCCTTAGTTGGGGGTCTTGGAAAGAATTTAAATAAAAGTTCAAGTTTAATAGAGCAATTGAGTTTGACAACAGCAATTAAAAACACTACTTTAAAATGATTATTTTTTTAAGCTCCCTGACGGAAATGTTGATAGTAGGGTGGGTGTTCATTTTATTCGACTTTTCAATTGTTCGATTAATCAATTAATCGAAATTGATGTTTTTAAATTACTCGAGCAATCGAGTAAAACTTTAATTTCCTTCGATTTATTCGAGTAAGCTTTACTGCTAAAAATTATTCGGGTTAATCGGAAAACTTTTGAATTTACTCGGTTTTTTGTAAATTCTTGTAAACAAAAGAAAAAGAAATATTTCTACATAAATTAGAGCATAAACTGATCATTTAGAATAGTTTTTTTTACTATTCAAATGTTTCGCATTCATCTTCAGACTTGTTCTATATTCAATGCGGAATAAAAATAATCGGAATTTAAATGTAACTCAGCGAGAATTGATTAAAGTAAATGGCATTCAACTGATTAACTTCGGCGGACTGCCACAATGCTGGTGATGTCTAAACGGTGAAGAACTCTGATGAGATAGCCGGGAGGTCTCTGAACATGTGAGTTGAACCTACAGTGCAGTAAAATTTTTCTTTGTCTACCTGGTTTAAAATTTTTCTCTAATTAAAAATACAATTTAATCGAAAAATTAAATTGAAAACGAACTTAAGCCAAAATAATTACAAGTTCTTTGGATTAAACCCATACAGTTCGACTAATAAAAATGCATAAGTTAATTGTAATAATCGGAATTGTCATAGCATTGTAGTTATAACATTACCGTACTTTTGACACCGCTTGGGATTGATTTGAGTACGAATGGATTGATTTTTCGCGTGAGTGTAAAAATATTAGCTTATAACAAAAAAGCTTTTACAATTTCGAGAACAGAACAGCACAATTCATTAAATAATCTAACAAAATCAATACATTAGTCCTAAAAAAATATGCTTCTTCTTTATTTCACAAATATTTTTCGATTAAACATTTCTCACATTATTAAGAATTATCTTTCACTAATCATAGAAACTGGAGAATTAGAGAAAAGTGATTTAAAAAACATTTCCAATTTATCGGATCAATTTTTTGTTTTTTCTAGACGCATAAAGTAATATTTTATATGACGAAAGTAATTGTTTTACTCTTTGATTTTGTGAATGCTTTCAATTTCTAATTGAATTCCGGTGCTAGATTACATTCGATATTTTAATTTAAAAAATCTACTTAACTAGTTGCCCTCGAAATCTCTTCTTTATTTCAAATAATTTTTGCATGATGGTTATATTTCCGAATTTTCGTACAAGATATTTGAAGTTTCTTCCTTTCTTCCTATTATTGTTATTGCATAATTTACTTATTTCTTTGATCTTGCGGTCTATTAGATAGTATGAAATAAAGTTCAAATAGAACAAGAGATTTCTTATGATTTCAAAAATTTTGCCAGTTTTTATTAAGAAATCTTCAAAAACTCGCTCAAAAAAGAAAATTTACATGAAATTTTTTAGTCGAGTTTTTCGATTAATCGACCTAAATTACTCGAATAAATTTTTACTCGAAACTAAAATTTTGTATTTGATCGAAAATTATTTGACTTCCATTATTGGATTAATCAACCAAACATTATTCGAGTGAATAATAGTATACCGATTCGCTATTGAATTTGTCACCAGTACAACTGACTAATTATACCGCAGGTAATGCTCTGTGCCATAGATATTTATCAAGTACTTGTCATTGAGATTCTACTAGCGACCTCAGAACTATTGACTAGGTAGTTATTATGGGACCAAATTCAGATATTGCCACCACAGATTGTCTAATGCATTTTAATTATTCTAGTTAACACATATGAAACTTTTTACTATAGATAAGGTAAGGATGAAAATTGCCATATTTGCATGCAGCCGAATGTATTTTCAATACAACAAAATGAGAGAATAAAAAATCGTTTTGTAGGTGTCAAAAGCATCTCTTCCCATTAAAAGCAAAATGAAAAGTGTAGACGATTGATTCATTGACAATGTCACCAAAAAGTCAGCAAACGTGGTGATTTAAAGACACTTGGCCCCAGGCTTCCTTCAAGGCTAATTTATCCTTACTGGCTATAAGAACAATGAACAATGTAGCGAAAAATGCTGCCAGAATTATTACAAAACGTCGCTATACATTTTATAGTATAAAACAGTGGTGGCCATTCTCTCAATTTTCTATACTCTCGTGTATATGCTGTTTTTACAATCAGATATGGCAATTTCTCCGCAAACGTGGCGATAAAAGCTTATTTTTAAAGATGAAAATTTTGAAATGGCGATTGGTGATTAACTTAACGATATTTAAACTCCTTGTCGATATTTTTGGCTATATTTTTATGATTTCGATAAGATAGAAAATGTTAAAAATATAGATACGTTTATGTACTTAATTTTTTCTGCATCATAAACTAGTTAAGGTAAACGCTGCTTAATACGGTAATACAATATTTTCTTGATAAAACCGACTTTCTGGCAGCTGTTGGTTGTTTCCACAAGTAACGCTTTTGTTGAAAGATTATTTTCTATTATGAATTTTATTAAAACTAAATTAAGAAATAAATGCAATACCTTTCTTCTCAATTATTAACTTATAATAATATTACATGTGTAGGAATGTAAATAACATATGTATGTTGTAACACAGTGTAGAGGTTGTAAGTTCGATTCGAGTATTACATTTTTAAAATTTATTATTATTCATTGGCGATAACTTTAGTAGCATATTACCAACGTTGTCATCACCGACAACTTTAGTAGCATGTCACCAATGTTGTCATCAACGACTTTTGTGCCCCTTATTTGAAATTGTCGTGAATTGTTGAGTTAATTGAGTGTCGTCAACTCGTCTTCGGTGATAGGTAATTGTTTCGAAAATACATCGATGATGTCTCGAAGACTTTGACTACGGGGCTTAGCCGAGAAGCACACACACAAACAGAGAATAAGATAGTGTATGTTTGGACACCTCTGGTATAAACTTACCATAACGTGCTAATTAGCATTTTTCATTTCATTCATTAAAAAATATTTACTTGATTTATATACATACAAGCTTATATATTTGTTCGAGTACATAAATATGTATGTGCATATGCTTACATATATTCCCATTTAATTTTTACTGTATTGTTAATATTTTTAATAATGATTCACGACACATGTTTATTAAGTGTAATATTTATACGACTGATGATGCGTTTAAATTTAGAAACGCAGACACCCAAAATTATGGTTAATATAAAAAGAAAAAATTTTTAATTGTATATACACACCCGCTCGCTCACATAAGATATATTTAACAGCCAAGAATCATGAGTAAACAAGTACAAATCTGATTATGCACTAAAAAATATTTATGTAAACATATGTCTTAAACATACAACCCTCCAGTATGTAGATATTAGGGAAGTAACCGATACCGATATATCGGCGATACTTCAGATTTTCCGATACATCGGTATCGGCGATATTTTAATGTCGATACGACGATACTTTTAAAAATTTTTTCAGAGTTTTTCTAATAAACCATTTATTTTTTGGCAGTTTTACCATGAACTAAACTCATTTCGTTATTTTTTAAATCTTATTAATATCAGTTTTAAAAATTAATATTTTACGCTGTTATTTTGTAAAAATGTAATTTATTTTTTGCTAATTTTACCATGCTTTTCTACAAATTATCTGCATATTTTTAATATAGATTCTTTGGAAGCAACAAAAATCAAAAATGTAGGTCCTTGAAAATTACTTCCAATTTTTTATACTGGGTTAATATCAATTTTAAATATTAAAAATTTTGTATATTAAAAAAATTGCCCTTCTTGAGTTTTGTTAATCTAAACTTGAACTCAATTTCAATATTCGTATCGGTATCGGAATCGGTATCGGCGATATTTATTTTTAAGTATCGGTATCAGATCGGCAAAACGGCGTATCGTTACTCCCTAGTAGATATGTATGTATCAGAGCCTTGCACAAAACATCTTGAAAACGTGTTTAAGATAATTGTTTGTTTCAATCACTTTTGCAACAATAATGTTGCGACGATCATATTTATAGAATGTATGTATATAAATTAGGGGCCGTTATTTGTATGGGAACTTTTTTAATGAAAATGTTGCAAAATTTATACAAAATTGACTCATGACTTGTTATTTTAATAGCTATGGGCTTTTTCGATATTTTGCTGTTTATTTTGTTAAATATACGATTTATATAAAAGTCGGTAAGGCAAAAGCTGTTGAAAACTTCACAGACAACAACTTTTTAGAAGAATATTTTCCATGATGTGGTCACATTTTTCGAGTTGTAATTTAATCAAATTTCAACCGCAAGTCGGCAAGGGAAGGCGTCGTCCCAGGGGCGTGAAATTTTTCTAGAGTAATCTTTGCATCAAGCCTCCACTTTTTAGGTTGTGATACCAAAAATATTGCTACTTTAAAAAATAACGGACACTAATGTGAAACCCCATTTGTTAAAGTTGTAGAAGAATGTGTGATAAGTTATTTCGCCTTTTTCTTCGTAGCATAAACTTTACTTACTTGTATATGTACCAGCAAGTTTAGTAGTATACTTAGTACCACTTGGTAGCATGTGATTCTTATTTGGATAAATTATGTATAAAAAATATGTTTGCTCCTTTTGTTAAAAATAAATGGGTCCTCCTTACAAATGTATTTAAATTTTAAAGGAAATAACAAGTTACTCGGCTATTTACTTATACCCAACAAGTATCTAGTTATTTGTCTAATTACTTAAACCTGAGAAATATGTTGATCTTCGAAAATATAAAATGTTGTATTTCCTTGGATTTGAACTCCTACACGAAACGTCTTGAAGGTGTGCAGCGAACATATACTGCAAAACACATTTTTTGGGACTTGTAAGTTGCGAGAAAGGTTTCCACTAGGGATGTAACGATATGCCTTTTTGTCGATACGATACCGGTACTCAAAAAGAAATATCGGCGATACCGATAGGCATATTGAAATTGAATTCAAGTTAAAATTAGCAAAACTCAAGTAGAGTAATTTTTTTATTATAAAAAATTACAATGTAAGAGATTATATAATTTTTTATTTTTTTTAATTGATGTGAACCCATTCAAAAAACGGAAGTAATTTTTAAGGAACTACATTTGCATTGCTTCCAAAGAATCTATATCAAAAATAGGCACATAATTAGTAGGAAAGCAAGTAAAAATTTATTTAAGGTATACAATGATTTACAATTCCTTTACAATTTAAAAAAATACTCACCATGGTTTTCAAAACATCGTTTTTTTTAAAGGACATTTATGAACTAATATTCTTCTAAAATTTTATATTAAATTTACATAAAAACAATGTTTTGCATTTAAATTCGCATAAAAAGAAAGAAGTTACGAAAATGGGTAATTTTTCATCCTTTTTCCTAGAGAAAAATATCATTATAGAAAAAACTTCTTGCAATGACAAGCATATGTAAAAATGGTTAGAAGTTATCCAAATTTTCACTACTCCCGTATGGCAAATTCTACATTTTCATGACTTCTTTGAAGTGTATTATTTTGCTGGGAATAAGATTTAAAAAAACAACTAATTGAATTTGAGTTCATGGCAAAATTAACAAAAAATAAATTATTTTTTATTACAAAATAATAACGTGAAATATTATTAATAATTTAAACATATATTAATAAGATTTAAAAAACAATGAATTGAATTTTAATTCATAGTGAAATTAACAACAAAAAAAAGTAATTTGTTCAAAAAAGCTCTGAAAAGAACTTAAAAAGTATCGTTGTATCGACAGTAGAATATCGCCGATGCTGATGCATCGGAAAATCTGAAGTATCGCCGATATATCGGTATCGGTATCGGTTACATGCCTAGTTTCCACACACTGTACAAGTTAAACAAACTATTTTCCAATTGTGCTTTCTCATGCATGTTACTCGCAATCATGGTGCCTTTTCAGCCGATTTCTTCCAATGTAATATAATGAAAACTCTATAAATCAACTACATGGTTATTTTATTCATATGGAGAAGATAGTAAATATTTAATATTTTTATATTAAGGTGTAAACATGTACTTATTTTGTCCATTACCAGTAACTCGCTATTAAGGTCTTAAAAATGTTTTATAAGGAAGATGACAATTGTAAATTGTAGATCAAACGTTATTATTAAAAAAAATGGTTATGACAAGATGTATGTATATGTAATTTTTTCTTTGCATGAGTAATTTCAAGAGCAATTTTACACTAATAATACACACACATACACACTGAGACACATTTCTAATGAAAAGATTACAATTTGCAAATAATTTTTCGTCATTAATTTTGAGCCGAATATGGTCGATGATTAATAAAAAAACACACTCCCAATCTTTAATTTTAAAGCGGAAAACAACAACTACAACCAATGAAAGCAACAATCGAACGAAAGATGTATGTGCTAAAATTTGTTTTTGTACTCACTGTTGGCTTTCTTGCAAAATAAATAATGATGTGTTCAAATCGATTTTTATTGTTGCATCTTATTTGTTTGTTTTTGGCATGATTATAATCGTAAGAGTATTGTACTTGTAACGGTAAAAACAATTGCAATTGGGCTCTCATACAATTCGCAACAATAACAGTACTTTAAAAGAGTGAACTCATAAATTCCATTACGCTATTCAGGAAAAAAATTCTAATACGAATAGAACCATAGATCGAGAACAGATTTGTCTATTCAATTTAAAACTATACCCAGAGAAAAACAATTTAAAATCAATAAAAAAACATTTACGAAAGTCTAGTAATTTTGAAAATGGGAATTCCAATATGGAACAATATTAATTTAAAGTTGCATTATTTTGATAGGGAATCAATATAGAAATAAGATTTTTCGGAATTAAATTAATGTTATGGTTTCTAGATTAATTTAAAATGTCGACATATTTTGCAAAGTAAATTTCAACTTCACTTAAAATTAATAAAATTAAAATCTTGAAATAATATATTTCAACTTTGAAACAATATTGTTTCAATATACCCAACGAAATATATTGAAACTACATTAATTAAAAAAAATAATAAATAATAAATCCGGCAAAAGGGTCACTTCTAGAAGACCTGCGCGGTACTGCTCCACACTCAAGGATGGAGCTATAGCGGCTGGAATCTGACAGAGACTTAGAAAATGAGCAATAAAACAATTAGTGATGTAACCGATATCGATATATCGGCGAAACTTGCGATTTTCTGATACATCGGTATCGGCGATATTTTACTGTCGATACGACGATACTTTTTAAATTTTGTTCAGAGTTTTTTTAACAATTAATATAAGAAAAGCACAACACTCAAATAATATCTTATTAATACCAATATTAAATATTAATAATATTTTACGCTGTTATTTTGTAAAAAAATCATTTTTTGTTAATTCTACCAGGAACTCAAATTCAATTCGGTTTTTTAAAGTCTTATGCAAAAAACGACACTCCAAAGAAGTCATGAAAATGTAGAACTTACGATCCGGAAATAGTATAAATTTGGATCATTTCCAATTAGTTTTACATATGCTTGTCATTGCAAGAAGTTTTCTTTTTAACAATTAGGCTATTAATAGGGGATTTAGACGCCGAGTTTTCAGACGACTTTTTTTAAATTTCCTTTTAAAGTTGCTACTGAAAATCACAAACATTTATACAATGATTTTCTACCTTGATTTTTTTTTAATTTAATTGTTAAATTTTCTTTGAACTGAAATAAATTCTAACTTTTAATGAGAAAAAAATAAAAATACAAATTACTTTAAAAGTAAATGTCAAAAACAAACATGAAAACACAAATCAAGATTTTTTTCCTACCCCGTTTACCTTTCTACACCCTTCACCTATAAACTAAAAATTCAAAACTGAACAAACAAGTAAAAAGCTCAGCGTCTAAATCCCCTATAAGTCATTTAGAACAATATTAGTTCATAAATGTTCTTTAAGAAATCGATTTATGAAAAAGCATAGCGAGTATTACTTAATATTATAAAGGAATTACAAATTTTTGGATGACTTAAGTGCCCTGGAGACGCTCAAATAAACACGTCAATCAATGCATATGTGTGAGTGTCGTGTGCTTGTCGGTTAAAAATTCAACAATCACCATTTGTATTGTCACTTCGCAGCTTTCGTTTGTAATCATGTCGTCATCGGAGGATGGTTTCTCTTTATTGGCAATTTTGTTGTTTTAACAAAATTACACAAAAAACATTTCATATTGTTTACTTTTTTCCTATACATGCTTCCACCTTTATGTTCTATAATGATGGTACGCTTTGGTATTGTTCAAGGAAACGTACAATAATTTTTTTTTCGTCCGTTCATTTGTCCATCGCTATAATTACAAAGCAACTGAGATCGTTTTTGTCAATCACAATTGGAGACGATCAAATAATTGCTCATCAAATTAAAATATCAAAACTTTTTGATTTTTATCAATCAGAGGCGACAACGAATACGTGTAGCCGAAAAAGCACGACCACACGCACACACTTAGAATGTTGACGTGTTTATTTGATCGTCTCCAGGGCACTTTAAATAAAATTTTACTTGCTTTTCAACTCATTATCTGCATATTTTTAATATAGATTCTTTGGAAGCACTGAAAATGTAGTTCCTTTAAAATTACTTAAAATTTTTTATACTTCGTTAATATCAATATTAAATATTAATAATCTCTTACACTGTAATTTTGTATAATGAAGAAAAAACATTTTATAGAAAATATTGATGGTACTTTTTAGGACGAAAATTGTCACTGATCGGGTTATCCGTTTAGAAATCGCTGATAAATTTCCAAAATATTTTGATTGTGCCCCACTGTACATTTTCGTTGCAAAAGTGTTTAAAACAAAACAAATGACTTAAGCACATCTTCAAGGCCTCTACTTCCCATACAAATTTTCATAAAGAAGCTTGTGTTTGTGAATCGGATAAGTTCCCATTATTTAGTTTAAAATTTAAAGCATTAATTATTTTAAGTATCTGTCTCCAATTTAGCGCCTTTTGAATTGCCAACAGCAACTGCAATTGCAATAAAACGTTGTCAATAACGGAAATAACATTAAGCACAAATCATGTTCACGCTTTTATGCAAATTTAAGTTTAAACAATTTTTCTTTTACACGTTTGTAAAATGATACGAATCTCCGTTTTTAAAACGTTTATATGATTTTGATTTGTTTTTACAGTTTTGTTTAATTGCTTTAATAGATAGTAATCTATGAATTGAAAAAAAAGCATTTAAAATATTGCAGCAATATTATTATCAATTAAAAAATAAATATTTTATTTTATGTAAATACTAGTACAATTAAATATGATAAAATTAAATATGATAAACATGCTAAATTCAAATAAAAGTCGAAAAACCCATCAAAATCAATTTATTTCATTTGTTTAATTAAAACTGCGTAACACATTTACTGTCATTGCTTTCCACGAATTGGCCAACAAAACTGCAAACAGTTAACACTAGGCAACAAAAATGTTGTGTAAAAACTGTTAGAAATTTTCTGATATCTGATGATATTGTTGCCTAGTGTAATAAAATTAGCAAAATTGTTTTTTTTATCGTAATTTAATTGAATTTTATTGTTTAACATATCTTTCATTTTTTACTACCGGCCACAATTTGCTTACATTTCATTTACTTTTTGACCACACAGCCAACCAAACCAGCCAGCCAGCCTGCATTCGTCCGTTCAATTTTAACAATGTGCATTTATAAAACTGGCCGCAAAAATAATATCATAAACCTCAAATTCTTAATAATTTATAAAAATCAATAAACTAATTAAAATTTTGTTTATATTTATTTAATAGGCTGCCAAAATTACATCACTGTATGAGAGTTATTTTTTAGTTTTTAGAAATCAAGGTGAAGTTTAGACATTGTGTATTTAAATCAGTTTTTCCAATTCGTCAAAGAAAACGAAAACTTCGTGAAAAAATCAATTGATCAGTGGTAGACTTGGAAAATCTAGCAATCGGTCCGGTGGCATGTCATAATGTCAATGGACATCATGCCACCCCAAAAAATGTCATATGGTCCATGGCCTTTCTGACATTAGTATTATGGACATTAAGACACTTTTAAATGTGTCATAATGTCCACATTTTTAAAAATGAAAACAAATTCAAATATTCATATTTATATGCTTATATTACTTTTATATAATTTATATGTAATACATGAATAGCACCTAGAGATTAAATTCTACATAACTCATTATTTTAATCTAATTTTTAAGTAAAAGTTACTACTTCTTTTTGAAAATAAAATAAAAATTTTCGTTACCTGCCGTCTACACCTGACATAAAATGACTAACACTAACATGTAACATCATGTTAATGTTAAGTGTAGACCGCTCATCTTAATGTTTTCTTCGTGTCTTAACATACACACAACAAAACTAAATTTCATTTTCTGTAAAGGAATTCAATGAAATAGTAAATATTTTTTTTATGAACGGACCTACAAACGAATTTGTAAATATAGACAAAAATACCTCAACAATTTCATTGAAAAAAAACGTGTTTTTTTTCAGTGAACAAATTGTTTAAATCTATAAAATAATTTGTCTAAAAATATTTACAAATTTTAGACAAAACAATTTACTAAATCAAACCAGTTTGATGGCCAGTTTTTCGGGCCAAATACTCCTCTGTGCAGCGTCTCATGTCTAATGTAGACGGCATGTTAGGAAATTTATATTATAAGTTCCCAAACTAAGAGTTTTATTTTATTTTCAAAAACAGGCAGTTAATTTATTTTTCTACAAGTTCTTTATAATATTCAAATGTAGATTAGATTAAATTCTTATTCATTTAAAATTTAAAAAAAAAATTTGCTTATCGCTAATATTACTCTTCCCACATAAATAATCATAAAATTTAATAGCATCAACAGGTAGTTACAGACAGATAGAAAAACAAACAAATGACAGCAACACATTCGATTTGATGACAACTCGAGTGTGATACGAATACGATAGAAGAATTTAAAAACTCTGTTGTTTAATATATTGAGAAATGAATGGAATTTTTGTACATTTTATCACATCTGATTCATATTCTAGTGAATAAATATTGCGTTTGCTTTTTCTAGATTTTTTCAACAAATGTATATTTATAAACAAATCCTTCCTACTCTAAAGTAACAATTTAAATGATTCATCGAAAAAAATCCATTTGCATTTAAAATATGAATTTTCTTTGACGATGATGAATAAAAAATCTTTATCGTTTGAATGTTTTGCAATAAAATACAATTTTAAGTAGACTTGTGTAGTTTACGAACGAACTAGTTCAATTAAACTATTCCATCAATTAAACTAAGGAAACTAGTTTAAGTTTTCACTATTCACTAGTTCAATTGAAGTATGCAACAAAATGAGCTATATCTTTACCCGTGAGCAAATGTACATATGTACCACTACCACAGGGGCACCGTGGCTGAGTGGCAGCGATGTTTGCCTCTCAGTCCAGAGATCGTGGGTTCCATTCCCGCCATAGATCCTGGGTGTTTTCCGCAGACAAGCTAATCGCTTGGCGTGTTTGTTTAAAAAAATAATAAAATAAAGTCATACATGTATGTATGTAATACATACTACATACTATGTATCCTAAGGATAAGTATGTCTGTAGATGGCATTACTAGCACAGAATATGATTACTAGGACAATTTTTATTACTTTTTAGTAAAGCTCTAATCCACTATGTTCTGCCATTTCTTTATTTGCAAAATTGTAAAAAGCTATCCGCACAAAAACATAAATGTGAAAAGAAGGCCAAGTTCCTATCCAAAAATTTCGGCGGTAAATAGTACTGAAATCAAAAAAGGACCTAGTTCTTGATAGGTACAATACCTCATTTCTAGGCAACCTGTTAGACACATTTATGTTTTTGTGCGGATCTCACTTCTTTTTTTCTAATTTTGTACAATAAGTGCTGCACACAAATAAGGGGCACCCTAGTCCCCCTAGATGAAAAATGTCGATTTTCGTATATTTCTTAGTACTTTCTCACCAATCAGTAGTCCCTGCCATATAAAAAGTAGGGGCACCGTATTCCGCCCCAGATGAAAAGCGCCCGTTTTTAGATTTGTCTAACTATTTTCTCCTCGGGAACTACCTGTGTACCAAATTTCAGCTTTCTAGCTTTACTGGAAGTGCCCCATACACGGAATGAGCAAAATTTCTCGTTGTCTGAAATTGCATCGATTTTGTAGGTATTTGCAATAAAAAACATAATTTGTGTAATTTGAGACTTGATTTGATTGACTTGAATTAAACATACATATTTAGTTCAATTGGATAAAATGACAGAAAAAGTATAATATGCCTATGACTGATAGGTATATACGCCAGACTATCAGCCAAAAGGTTGCGGTTCGATGCTGCAGGCAGCCAACCGTTTCACCGCTGATTTTTTATTTGTAAACATATTTTGTTCAAAAATCAACAAAAAGAATGCGTGTCTAATATAAGGTCGATAATATGAGTAAAGTGTTGCCTACTATTATCGACCTAATTTTCAACAAAAGTGTTTTAGAGTGTAGATCTTATATTTACAGTTTCATTATTTTAGGATCAAGTGGAGCAAAGTTATGTGGGGGTTAAAAACAGCTCGAATGGTTTCGTGTAATATACACAAGGTGTGGCCGGAACTTGATATGTATACCTGATATACAAATGTACTTATTTATGTCTGTTGAACATACATATACATATATAAAAATGAATTGTGTAAATGCAAAATCAAAATTAAAAATGTTACATTATAGTTTATATTTTGGCTAGATTTTGCGTTAAGAAAAATTTCATAATTTTTATTTTTGTCGTAAGTGATGGTAGTAAAAATCCTTTTATATGGGCCTGTTCTGTAAATTACGAAATGTCAAATCACTGTGATTTCAAAAAAAATTATTAAAGGCTAAATTTTTGCTTTCTTAAATTGCACGATTTGTAACGTTGGAAGTTCGAATGAAATGTTCTATTGTAAATGACAAAAACTTAAAATACAATAAAAACCCACTAACAAATCAGCTACTAACAGTTTTCTTTTGAAATCACGTGATTTGAAATCTCCGTGATTTTCAGAACACGCCCGATAATATGATGACAGCCTAAAGCCAAGCAAAACTCATTATTAATTTGTTGTGCATCCTTTAATTTTAATTTTATTTGTTGTTCCGAAATTTTTATTCAATTACTCGGACCGCAAAACAACAAAATCATCCTCGTGAGCTTCATCATGTTTGTAATTTTAATTACGTTTTTATTATGATCAATTAAAATGAATTTTTTTTAATCTATAAACTTATGCGTGGATGTATGTATATTAGTGTTGAGCGTCGATGTACATATCGATCCATAACCACCAAAAAGCTTAAGCGACATGCTTTTCAAAAATTGTTTTTTTTTTACGAAAATCCATTATTTACGATAATTTGGACTTTTTGTCAAAGTCATTTCAAGACTGTTAATGAAATACAGCAAAAATAAATTTAGCTTAAGTGCATTTTCCTTTAAATTTTTAATTTATTTACATATTTTTTAACTGCAAAGTGTCGCTTAATCTAAAATTCTCATTTTCAAGTCAAAAACTGCAAGGATATCAATGAAACAGTTAGATAACAGCGTTCCTAAGGATAATAATTACTAGTTTTAAAATATTTTGATTAAATTAACTGATTTTTTATGACATCAAGATAGAGTTTCTAATATCGCGGACTTTTCCCATTCCCGGGAAATAAAATTTCAATTCGTTTTTTAATAAAAAATATAACGAATAAAAACAAGTTTACTCATGATACAATAAATACAGGTAGAACTGTCCCTACAACAGTTACAACAATACAAAAACAACAGGCATTTTGTTAGTGTAAAATGTTTCCTAAGTGTCAAAAACAGAGAAACAAGTCGATCGCTTAAAGTCGACCGCCGCCGTAGTTTTTGAAAATTCGAGTCGGCGCAGAATCCATCGGCTTGTTACGATTCTTAGATGTAGTTAAGCTGTGAAAAATTAATTGTTTATTGTAATTAACTTTTTTTTTTATAAAGAGAAGTAACACAATCAGGCAATTAATGCCTATCAGTTACCTTCTTTGGGAAAGGGATAGTGTAGAGAGAACAGCTGATGAAGTGGGAGAGAGATAGAAAGCTTAATTCATTTACAACCCTGCTATTGTGCGTTTTTTTGTAGAGCAGTGTTGCAAGCCCCACTGGTATCAAGTAGAGGCATTGAGTTGTGTAAGCTGTGTAGCCATTTTATTAGCTCTTTTACTTCGCCGACGGTTTTTGCTACAATACCAACGGAGGGGCTGTGAAGTGCATTAGGATATGTTAGTATTAATCGCTGCCAGTACTGCCAAAGTGATCAGTGCTATGCCTTCATCACTTTAAAAGTCCAACAACAACCAACAGAATAACACACAAATGCACATGAGAAAAATGCATGATGTGGTTGGCTTGCCTGAAACTAGTCTCGAACTCAAGACCTCAGGGTTTGTAGTCAAACACGCTAACCACTCAGCCAACAGCATATATATCAACTTAATGTGATATACGATTTTTCTTTAGAGCAGAGAATTTTATGTTTCATATACAAATATTCACACAGGCGGCTTGTAGTATATTTTTTTATGTAGCCGCCGCCAAGAATTTTTCATAAGCTTGTTTTCCTGATATAGTGAATTTGACATTTGGGAAATATAAACTCACAGCTGCGCTGACAGCTTTACCTTGTATTATTGTATCATGGTGACATTCTATTAAAAAATAACAAGCGCAAAATCATCAAAATCATCATTACCACATAATGCAGCCTGACTTTTTTAACAAATGGCGGTAATTTTTATTTTAATAACAAAATTTAATTAATTTTATTAAAATCTTGCAATTTTAGAACATCGTTAAGCACTTCACGATTAAATCTCCAACAAAAATTTAAATTAAAGCCGATTAAAACTTTCCGTATGGGTTTCTTTAAGAGGACATTTTTAAAGATCTTTGTCCTTTATGTCACTACGGTAGTGGTTTACAATATAACAAGCAGAGATGATCCTTAATATATTTTTGTCAATAAATTTTTAATGATTTGCTAAATAAATTTTATATTTTTTTAAATTAGAAATATTCTTCATCTTTTCATCATAACTTTTGGATCCAACATATAAAACAGACCAAGATTTCTCCGGCTGCTCAATTTTTTTATGAACGTTAAAAGATTGCGTTTTCCTTAAAACAAAATCTATTATTTATTAATATTTTAGATCAATACTTTTTTAATTTACCTCAAATCAGTTAAAAATCTTGTAGAGTTTTCGGGAATGCAAAATAATTTTGGTTTCGGTTTCAATTCAAACATTTCAGTGCTTGAACTTTGTTTATTCAAATGACCGATCAAAGAAGAGCAAGATGATTGTTGTTTAGGCAAAGCTCCATTCGACATTGTTTTGAAATTTTTAAAACCCTTTCTCTAGAAAATTTAAAACAGGATCTGCTAATTTGTTTTTCTAATGCTAAAAATATTTGATTTTTGAAAAAAAAAGAAATAAAAATAAACAAGAAAATTATTGCTGTCGAATTTGTGGCCTAAAATTTTCTCAAACAATGTTTTCAATGTTTTTTTTTTGTCAGACAAGGGAATTAATTTTAAGAAATTTTTTATACCAAGCTTAAATTTTGGAGGATTTTAAAAATGGTTCACATTTTTTAAACATTGCATCCAGCAACAAACAATTAGATATATTTTCTGTTAAGCGTAGACCGCTCAAGTTAATGCTTTTTTCAGGTTATAACATAGTTGTTAGTGCAATTGTTTTAACAACGCAGTCATAACTTAAATCATAAGTTAAGCTATATACAGACGATTAACAGATCTTACAATATTATAAGTAAAATTTGCTAAACAAATTTTACAATCGTGCGAACTGAAAATTTGTGTCTGCCAACGTTGGCAGAAAAAGCATTGTCAGTCGATTTTAATACTACCTGCTGACAAAAAATTTTCAGACATCTCACAATCGTGTGAACACATCGCGTTGCCATTGTAAGATTATTGTCAGACATTTTTTAATTGTCAGATGTGCGAAGTTTCTGCATCTGACAATGGCGTCATTGTCAGAGATTTCTTTATATTGGCAGCACTGCACACATCTTTTTTTTAGGGAAAAAAGAAAATAAAAGAAACTATGCAGCTTAAATAATTAAAATTGTTTCTTTATGCTTAATACTAATTTATATTTTCACTTTTTAAAGTTAACACAAGCACAGGTGATAAATAATTAATCATTTCTGTCAAATAATCTGAGTCTGGCAGCGCCAAACAACAGATCTGACAATTTTTGCATCTGACAATCGTGTGAACTGCCAATTTTTTACTGACAATATTGTCAGATAAATTTATTGTCTGACAATTGTCTGCCAACAAATTGTAAGCTTTTCTAACAACTTTCATACAACCGTGGTTTTTTCGGTTATATTTATTTATTGTATCTTCAATAAAATTGAACTAACAATAAGTAATCAAATCTTAACTCTAAAATTGTAATTTTTAAGTCCAGCCAGTGCCAGACAAAAATATTTGTTTCAGCGGTTGGTTGTTTGGTTGTTTACGTCTCTCGTGTACGGCTGATAGCAAGAGTGTCCCTCCTTCTCAGCCGAGTGTGATACAACCGTGTGAACTAACAATATACCTTGTGCTGACAATTTTTTATTGTCAGTACATCGTCAGCACATTGGCAGATCTGACAATATTGTAAGATCTGACAACCGTCTGTACAGGGCTTTACAACAGCATTTCAAGTTAGGTGGAGACGTAGAGTTATACTGATAGAGATCTGGGCTCAAATCGTCACATCCGTGAACGTACAACTCGTCACGTAACAACGCCATTTTCGGATTATGACATACGTGAACGTACTGTAATCCCATACAGTTTATACGATTGACGTGTCACATAATTCATTTTAGTACGATTGCCGATACGATCACGGATGTGACGATTTGAGCCCTGTACGATGTTTATCAGGGATGGAACATATAGTACTATTGCATTTGTAACAAAATATCGTAGTGCCCCTCTGACACAAGATTATTTAAAAAAACGTACAAAATGGTTGTATCGATAGTAAGGAATACTGAATTAGTTTTCTTTTTGATATCTCAATAAAGTACGATACTTTGATATTTTTTAATACGACCACTCAAAGTAAAATAGTAGATAAATCTAATGCACTCCATACACGATTCAATCCAATTGGCAACTGAGTCGGTTGTTGTCAAAATCAAGGCGTGTATGGCTCTGTCAATTGATTAGTTTGGCAGTTGTCGAGTTGGTTGAAGAAAAATCAAAAGATTTTTTTATTTTTATTTTATAATTCTATTCAATACATTTAGCGAATTCAGAAAGTTTTCTAAAATTTCAAGTACGCAATTGCATGTTTTTTCCTGTGCGATAATTAAGATAATTTTATGTTTCAGAACTTTTTAAGAACTTTGGCACCTATTTGTTAGCGTATATTTTACTTTTTAGAGCATGTTTTTGCTAATATTTCATACTTAACCAAATTTTTCTTGTTTTTGGGGGATATTTTGGCTCTTTTTGCTGCATATTTCGGTTTTTTTTTTAATTTTAATAAGCATATTTCCAAAAAAGGACCAAAACATCTGTTTTGTGATCAAAAATTATTGAAATTTGTCAGTAACTTTTCGAAATTTCGAAATTTTTAGCGGTTTCATTCCTCAGTTTCTTAAAAATGTTACT
Organism: Panzeria rudis; assembly: GCA_956483635.1. NCBI lineage: Eukaryota > Metazoa > Arthropoda > Insecta > Diptera > Tachinidae > Panzeria > Panzeria rudis. The sequence continues at coordinate 199,812,068 of OY101448.1, forward strand.
CATTTCCTACTTGATTTCTGTAGTTATTCACAGCTTTAGAAACAATGTCAATTCTTTCGAGATTATTCGCTTATTTACAGTTCATAGAAAAACCAACAAGGAGAGAATAGTCGAGTTTTGCAAATATTTAAGCTTTTTATACGATTTTGCTGATTAGATGGGGAAAAAATATGAAAAACATGTGGCATGTATTAGTAAAAATTTAAGTCCATGTTTTTTGGGGGTCTTGGTGCACAAAATTAATTTTTCGGTCAGACGAAATAACTGGCTGTAATTGCTAAATTGACTCCCATGTCTATAAGGAATCGGAATATGTATACTTCGTGGTGTCAGATATAAATATGAAAATTATAAACGAAATGATAGAATTTGTATGCAATATTAAGAGCATTTTTTTTTTTAAATTTCGGAAGCATATTTTTAAGTTTTTGGTGCATATTTAATGCGCATAAAACACATTTTTAGGGCATATTTCCAGTTTCCCTGGTAATAATTAATAAAGTACTATTTAAGGCTAAAGAGCAAGACGAATTGATAACAGGTAAGCAACTGCCAAACTTTCTTTATAAATTTATTATTTAAATCAATTGGAAAAAATTTAATGTCAATTTGTTAATTTGTTTTAACAATTACATATCATACTTTTTGACACCACAATTCCCAAAAAAGTTGCTTTGTTGTATCAATTCGCCGATAAGTATACCTTATTGATCTACCTTGCTAAAGAGCAATGTTTTAAATAACCTGTTGTATTTTATCCAGTTGTATTATATATAGCTATTATCCACATTATTTTCTTCTGTTTCTATTTTATTTATATACTACTTTTATATTTAGCAAATTCCACAGTGCAACAGTCCAAAAAACACACCGACTTGACAGTATAGGTTCGATTGTACTACCACGGGGTAGTAAAACCCTGTAATTAGTTTGGCGAATTTTTTTTTTCATTTTTTCCAGAATAACTTACAGGGACTCCTGATTTTTTATTAACAGTATTTGGCTAAGCTGTAGTTGCGGTAGAGCCAGCGTTACCACATATATATATTTTTTATACTTCTTATTTGTAAAAAAAAAATTTTTTTTGCCCAAAAAACCTTTTTTTCTACAAAAGTGCCAAAAAAAACACAAAAAATTATATATGGAATTCATTTTAAGGAATGTATAAAAACGGCATAGTTGTAGAGAGAGTAAACACGATTAAACACTGTTGCAGTAATAAGGGAGTGAGAAAATTTTAGATCGTATCATTGCATAAACAATCACTTTATATTGTCATCCGATATACTATACTGCAAATTTTAAATTATGTACATATTTATAAAAAACTTGAAAAAACTTTATATAAAATTACAACTTTTTGACATCTCAAAAACTTGCAAAAAAAGGGAAAACATGAAAAATGGCAACGCTGGGTAGAGCTGAAGAGCTTTTTTGAACATATCAACCAATACTTTTACGTTCAAATGGATCGTTTTATACTTTTACACTAAAGCAGAATTTATCAAGATATTACATACTGCTGTTCAATGCTATTTTAACATCTCCGATGTCCATCCCTGATTTTCATATACAACATGGAATATTATGTAAATGCATATTTTTAGGCTGTAAAATAATTATTTCACCTAAATAGTGTGTCCAAAAAAATATAAATTTTAATTAAACTTTGTTATGGTCAATCTGAACGATAATGTCCCACATTTTGTCTCTAATAAAACTTTGTTGCGGAATACCAAATAAATTATGAAGGATGAGTGGGATCAAGGAAGGGAAAGGGCGAATGGAGCTTACATCTTGGTTCCACTTCGATTTTTTTTGTAGTACATAGTTTTTTAATCAATAGTAAGTATGTATGTACATTTATTGTCACAGTCCTTAGGGCCATGATGAAGGGAGGTTCTCATACCGTGGCACAGTGTGGTGTTCTCATATAACGATTGGCCAAAAATAGAAGTTATTATAAAGTGATGAAATTTGGCACACATATTTTAATTGATAAAATATAATCAGGTTGAAATTTTGGTTATTTAAATTGTAAGGATTCTTGTCGTTCCCATATATCCTTAAAATAAAAATTGCCATAACGGAGAAAAAAACATGATAGTTTAACGAAATTTTGTACAGATATTAGTTATAATATGTTTAATGTTGCAAATTTCATTCGATTCCGATCAAGGATACGCTTACCTCGTAAATGTCCTGTTTCAAAAAAGTAAAAAAAGGAGCAAAAAAAATACATTTCCTTATTTCCTTTGGCAGACTTATCACTTGTAATAAGTTAAGTGTGTAACTATACTCATTAAACTTCTTGACCAATGCGTACCAAACTCTCTCCCTCCTCCCATATATCGTTACAATCTTTCAAAATAAAAAACTAATTGAAGTTATCAAACAAAAAATATAGGTACAAGCATGATACAATAATATAAAAGTAGAACCCATGGCGATCTGTCAAAAAAAAATTCAACTCTCTTCACACGGACAAGCACTAACATGAGCGGGGTAATTCAACACACATCAGAGATCGCAATTTTTACACTTGAGGACACAATAAAATTCACTTTTTTGAATACACAAACACTATTAGATTTTAATAAATTTTTTTATACATTTTGAAACAAATTTCATGTTTATTCTTTTTGTAATTTTAAAATATTTATTTTTGTTGACATTTACATGTTGAAATTTATTAATGTTTTGAACCATTTTTCATTGCATTTTTTATGCTATTTGGGATAATTTTGTTTAGTACCAAATAGAATAATTTCAAAAAAGTGTTTAAAAAATCAATATTTTTTAGCTCAAATGTATTAAAAATGGTTCTAAATCATATTTTCATTAATTAATGCAAAATTAATTGTATATAACAACTAAAAATTCAAGTTTAAAATATAAAAATGTGGTAAAATACTATTGGTACAACTACATTCTAAAACACTTTTGTTGAAAATTAGGTCGATAATAGTCGGCAACACTTTACAGATTATTTATTATCGACCTAAAATTACACACGCATTATTTTTGAACAAAATGTTTTTACTAAAAAAAGCGATTGGCTGCGTGCAGGTTTGAACCGCGACCTCCTGACTGATAGTCTGTCATATCTACCATTCAGCCATAACCGTATTATGCTTTATGTTACATTTTTTCCGCTTAGACTAAATATGTTTAATTTGAAAGGTTTTTTCTCTAATAAAATAGCTACAAAATCGATGTAATTTTAGACAAGGAGAAATTTTCAACACAAATTTAGACAATATATGATCGTAAATTTGAAGTAATGTTTTAGAGTGTATGTATGGTTTTGGTGCTGTGGTGAAATTTATATTTTACACCAATCCTAATACAAAATGTTATACTAACACATTCTTAGACTGAGGTTTTTTTTTGAAAACCGACTTAGGTTTCTAACAACTATTTGCCAACAGTCAGCCTTCTAGGTTTTACATGTTGATAACCCTCTTCTTTTTTTAAGTCGCAAAAAAAAAGAAATATATAAAAACAATTTAGTGCAGAAATAATAATAAACGGCAAAAATAATAATAAAATTTTGATACGATCTTTTCTCGATGTTTCTTGCAAATTATTTATTTATTTGAATTTGTAATAAATATTTTATAAGTTAAATTAACAAATGAAATAAACTTATAGAAAATAGTTCTTGCAAAAAATCGTCAAAAAATAGGCGTGGCACCGCCCCCATATTTTATCACCATGAACATTTAGGAGAACTAATTGTGTGTGTGTGAAGTTTCATAAGAATCGGATAAGTAGAAGTAGTTAAAATGAATATTTGCTTTTCATGGGCGTGGCACTGCCCACTGTTCTAAACATAATGTTGTATTGTAACTATAAATAAAAGCTTATGCAAAGTTTGATAAGAATCGTTTTAGTAGTTGTTGAAAAAGAATATTTACTTTGCATGGGCGTGGTACAGCCCATTTTTTTTATCCTGGTGTAGTATTTAAACAGAAGCTTAATGTGAGTGTAAAGTTTCATAAGAATTGGTTGAGTAGAAGTAGTTGAAAACGAGTGTGTATTTACTTTGTATGGGCGTGACCCCGTCCACTTTTCAACGGGAGCAATCTGGAAGTACATCCTTTTTAATAGAGAAAAAAATCCGAAATTGATTCATAAATGGAGGAGTTTTGAGGGAACATACATAAAAAATAAAAATAAAAAATACATGACGAATTGATAACCTGTATCGTTTTTTTGAAGTCGGCTAAAAAAGGAAAAGTTCTTTTAAGATTAAATTTTTTTGTCGTCGTATATCAACAAGTGTGTTTAGTGATCTTAACTTTAGTAAAACTTTAAAACCTTTGGTCGTGGCTATAAAAAAGCTTATTAAAGACTTTGCTACACTAACTGAACTTGACGGAATTATTAAGGTTTTGATTAATAATTTAATAAAAGCCAATAGTACTATTGCCAATGTTTTAATTATAAATCTAAGGATTATATTTCATGGGAGGCGAATTCAAGTTTTAAATACGTTTATTTTATACTTCCACTCAGGAATATTTCCTTCTAACAATAGTGTTTTAAAATACAGTACAAAAACGGAAACTAAGGAAATCGGAAATATTGGAATTCGGAAATATGAGTCTAGAAATATACCATCATCTATTTCTAAAATATTTTTGTTCTGCCACACTGTGAGTAATGAAATATGAAATAAAAAGCTAAAAATTATTAATTACAACAAGCTGAATTTTAAAATGACCATAAAGTAAAAACAACGCATACAAAATTGTTTTAATATATTTTCGTTTTTATTTAGCCTGAAATTAAAAAAAAAATAATATTTACAATGAATTTCTTCCGAAAGTTCCACTTCAAAGCGGAAAAATACCAAATCAGTAAAATTATTGCTAAATCTTATGTGAAACGATATTTTTGCAGGATTTTTATGAAGTTTATTCTCACTTATTGTCCTACTGACTCTTGACCTGCATATTCACCTTGTGCAAAGTAAATTGAACGTTATAGTATGGAATGTTAAGAGTTACTACAATGCAATAGAGTAGAATTTGCAGATATTTAGTGCGTAAAATATAAGAGGAACCTTGGCCATTAGGAAATAGTGGATTGTCATGACTTTGGCAATCGAACATAAAGTAACCACCATCATGACCAGGAATGAAACCAATAGCTAAGCACTTGTTCGAAGTTTGCAGTATTCCAAATTGGAAATTGTTAAAGAAATACATAAGAGCTTCGGCTAAATTCAATTGATTATAATTGGGACGAACGTACAGCTTGCCATAAGCCACCATTTCAATGTGAACACCGAATTTCATATTGTCCAGCATACATTCCGTATTTAGGTCTTCCAAGGCAAATTGATAATCTTTACATTTAACAGTTTGCAAACTCTCTTTCAGATAACGATCACCACTGATTATAATTGAGTCCAAGAAATGCGAGCTCCAATCGACTAATCTATAAAGGCTGGCAGCACATAAGGATAGGACACAGCAAGCAAGATATTGTTTGCCTCTTGTCGAATTGTCAAACACAGGTGCCATAGGATGCAGATTTCCCCATAATGACCATAAACGCTGATCAATTTCAATGTCATAATTTTTAAATTTTGCAATATTCCAATCACGATTTTGTCCAGCTGCATTCCTACGATTCAACCTGCTCCAAATAGGCAAACAGTGCTCTAACCAAGCAATAGATTCATTGTGAGCACATATGGCTGTCTCCTGCTCACCGATAACATTACAAGACTGCATGTCTGTGAGCAATTGAAGCATAAATGTGCTTCTTGGGGCCTTTTTAAATGAAGCTATTTCCAAGGCCATAAATGTATATTCTTGTTTTTCTTTCCATGTTTTGGTGCAGGACCTTTCATTTATATATTCGATCATAGACTTGATATCGGCAAAAAGAACCCATGAAGCTGTATTGCGCTCACGATAACGCTTAATCGATTTGAGATATTTGCTTTTAGGCTCCTTGTCTTCAATAGTCCCTTTCTTCGTTTTCTCTTTCTTATTTTTCTCTTTCTTTCTTTTCCCTTCTTTTTCACCATCCATTAAAGTCATGCTAGCATAAGGATCAAATAAATCATAGTAATCATCTTTGATCATGGCGTATGAACAATTGGCTGTCTTAAAAATTATATATTTATTCTGAGACAGAACTCGTTCAAGTTGTTTCTCAAGATCGTTTCTGGTTAAGCCAAGAGGCTGATGAACTTTTATCACAATATCAAAAATATAATCATCTACTGAAATATTTTTTAAAATTCTCTCTGGGCCAATGGACATATTTTCAATTTTATTACTTATTAATAAAGTGGCATCAATAACCTGGTCAACGCGTTGAGAAGTCCATTCACTAAGAGGTTTAAGAATGCTATACAAAATGGCTAAAGCACTAGCAAACAAACAAGGCTTAATTTTATCATTAATACAATTCGTTCTATCTTCTAACGCTTTGCTACCTTGTATTTTAAATAGCAAGTCTTTCTCGCGCATTCTATAGCCATAGACTATGGGACGAGGAGCAACATTTTCTACGGCTTTAAGTGTTTCCGTTTCAGAATCAAAGCTATGTTTAGCTGTGACAACGCATTCTTCTTCAAATCCTTCTTCATCATTGAATACTTCATCTTCAATCTCACTTCTCATTCCTTCTGGCGTAGTTCCGCCGGAACTCTTCGTTCGAGAAACTTTACTTTCGCTTCTCTTTGCACGTTCTGTCTCAAATTCTTTGATACGACGATTTTCTCTGGCCAACTCCTCAGCTATAAAACGCTTTTTAGACTTTTTACTAGTTTCAATTCTTGATTTCTCATCTAGTGCATCATTATACATTTGCTGTTCTATATTTTTCGGCCATGATCTATAACGGCCCTTTGATTCCAAAGTTATATCCCGCACCTTTAGAGGCACAATAACATAATTTGTTATGTTACAGCTCTGAGGATTACAACCAAACTCAATACGTCTGATCACAGAGTCTAACTCAACGAAACGCATCATGCAGCCCGGACCAGCGTTATACTTTCTATAACCCACGTAGTTGACAGGAAATCCACAAAACATATAGAGAAAATTTAACCTTTTGACTATCAGACAAGAAAATCTTTGACAAATCACCATTAAACGATTGAAGTTGATCAAAGTCTCTATTAACACTTGTCTCAAGGATTTCTGAGCATTAGATTTTGTAATTCCTTGCACATTCACTTCATAAGTATTATTGCCCAGCAATAGTTTAGGTATTTTTTTATTTAACAGAGCTCCCAATGTATACTGATAAGTTTGAAAGTCATCATTAAAGCTGTTGGCTGATTCTACAGCGTAGTCTACTAACTGCTTAGTCCAAGTTGAAACCTTGTACTTGGCTGTAAGAACAGTACTAACAATGCTAGATAAAAGACCCGTTAATTTAAATTGCTCTTCTGTTAGACGATTTATTTGCTGGGAACCAAAAATAATCCAAGTGCCATCAGGTAAAGACTCAAAATTGTTTGGCAATTTTAGTTCCTCTTCCAATGAAATGATCGTCGTATCTTGATCGGGCTCAGTTTTAAAGGACATTCCCATATTATCATAATCTTCATCACGTTTAAGCATATATTTAAGATTTTCTAAATATTCTTTATCCGAGCGTAAGAGTACTCTTGCTGCCGATTTGTACAATTTAGGTCGGTCTACTATATCTTCAGGCAATTTGTCAACAATGTCGCATAGTATTTCATCTAGTGCTGGTTCCACTATCTCAAAACTCTTGAGCTCTATTACACGCTCTTTTTCATCCAATGTTTTAATACTACATACTTTGGATAGTTTAGCTTTTGACTTTTTACGTTTCTTATCTTCCTCTTCTTCTTCATATTTCAGAATATCGCCTTGTCCTTGGTCCTCAGCTGATTGCACGTATGTTTCTGGTGTTAACTTCAACTTGGGATATCTTAACTTTCTCTGTTTACCATCCATAATGGGTTTGATGCAGCCCACATTAATGGCGTGTATAAAGAATTTGGCACCTCTACGGATTTTTAACGATGATTCATAGAGTATCCTAAGTAAAGACTCCATATTGGCATGCATTTGCAGTATGGCAGCACCCTTGGACCTGTAGTCATCTGGATCTAAAACTTGGCCAGCCTTACCTCGTCTAAAGGGATCATAAACATAAAACAATTCTCTGTCACGCCAAATTCCCAAAATGGAGTTATCAATTTGTAATAGAGCCACTTCCCAATTATCATCAAACAATTCTTGCATGCCACTAGTCAAGAGAGAATCCGTAAATTTTTTACAAAAATCTGTCACGGTTCCAGTATAGATAAAAGGGGCTTTTTTAATAGAAGCCTTGAAGTTACCCAGAACGTATTTGTCCGGTAAATCAACTATTGTAACATGCTGAGAGTCTGCCAAGTTTAGCTTTCTCCCAAGACTTTTATAATAGGCGGTACCTAGTCTTACAAGTTCGTCCACTTGATCTGGTCTCCAGGTATTGCCTCGTTCAATGTGGGAGTATAATATTGCCATTACTGATATTAACATGGAGGCATTATCTACAGTCGATGTAGTGGGCTGGTATATACCATTAGTACAGCCTGGTATAACAGCATAAGACTCATTCACAACAGCCCACTGCTTATGAAAAGTTTTCGCAAATGGTTTTTTGGGCAACGGATCCTGAATTTTGCCGTAACTGGTAAGAAAGATATCATATAATTTGAACTCGTGCTCCAAATTCGTCTGACTTATATTTACAATAAAATGTACTAAATGTTCAACAAAGTGAGTGGACAATAAAGCGCATTTGCCATTCTTGAAATCGCGAGTGCAATTTTCACTTCTTCCATTTGGATCATAAATATAAAATAAATTCTTGCATCTCTTCCATATTAATAAGTATAGATTATTGGAACACAAAATGCAGGCATTATATTTCGAGAAATATACACTCAAGGCTTTGTAGATATTGGGTTCGCTTTTAAGGGGGCCAGCAAAATGAACTTTTATATTTAGTGCAGCTTGCCTTTCATGGATTTGAGGAATTATATCGTAGTCATTATCCTGTGACTTGTAGTTCAATTGAGCACATTTTTCAATCAGCTTTCTAGCCATTTTGATAATGTTGTCCAAAGTTTCGGACGTCCAAAAGTCTGCATTCAAATAGAAACCTTCAACGAAGGCAATGTACAGACAAGCTACTTCAAGAGGTCTACAGAAGTGACTGAAACAGAAATTAAAAAATAGTCGATTATTAATTTAGGTTGTGGAATGAGTAATTTATGCGGATATAACAACACTAAATTAAAATTTTTCAAAGCCCGCGAAGGAAATGGATGTTAACATCAAAACGGATGGGACGGTTTTGTTTTTCAAATATAGGTTAGAAGATTTTAGACCGAGTCACCTTTCAAACAAAATAAACTAAATTAAAATCGGTCTAGCCGTTTGGGAACTACGGTGCCGCAGACGCACAGATTCAAGAGAATACAGCTAGAAAAGAGGTGATAACTTTTAAACGTCTTGACCGATTTTCTTCAAGCATAGCCAAGAACACTCTTAACCAAATCACCAAAGAAACTAAAAAAAAATCGGTCCAGCCATTTAGGATCTATGAGAGAACAGACCGACACACAGATACACACTACAATCTTATAACACTCCTCTTTTTTATTGGGAGTTAAAAAAAAGGTTTATAACAAGATTTATAAGATGAACTAGCGCTTTAGTTATTAACCACAGGATTTTTTTGAGTTATGCCGTTGTTTGAGCAAATGAGCGATATGTACATACACTGAAAATAATCCATGCAACATTTTACGAAAAACTCTTTCACAGTTACATACTTTTTCCGTAGAATACGAAATAAATTTTAAGATAGAATTTTATAGTTTTACGAAATTAACGAAAAATTTTCGTAAACCATTTTATTTGTTGAATAATATATTTTAAATAAAAATTTACTAAATTGTTTTGAGATATTTTTAGGAATTGTTCAATTCACAAGCTCAGTCGTATGGTTTATCGTTTAACAACAGACGATATTTGTCTATGTACTTGTGAACAGACAAATTTGTTGTATCGTTATTTTGTTGTATTTTAAATATACACCTAATTCTGTTTTTACGCGATAGATAAGTTCCTCGAAAATTTGCTTAAAAATAATCGCGTCAAATAAGTTACGACTATGCATACAAAATGAGGGGATTGATTCCACGTACTTGTCAAATATCAGGTAAAATAAGATAAATATGTACTTAATTCAAATTCATGTTGCTTAATACACATATTTTAGTTTAACAAAAACACTAAAAACACTTCCCTTAGAAAAAGCAATCACAAAATACTATTTTCTAAGTTTATTTTTTTTTATTTTAAGGAATCAATCCAAAACATTTATAAATTGCAAAATGCTATTATTTTAAACGTTCCCAACATACCATACAGTAATCAAAATGCAATACAACTTGAGAATAAGCTTATATAAATAGTGAGCTTTAAGCCTTTCTTAACTTCGCTTATAATAACGTTTATAAAATGTGAAATGCTTGAGAAACTATTATTATGCACAACTGTTTCTAAAGTATGCTTATAAAGGACATACATATATTCAAGAGCACAATATAATAATTGAAAGACTTATCTTTTTCAATACATTCTACAGCAGCATTTACATCTAGTTTTAAACTGCAAAGTGAGTAGACGGACGCGTAATTTTTGTAAATTACAACATAAAAAACATAAATATGTATGTAATAAATAAATAAAATCGAATAAATTTGAAGTAAATAATAAGAGTTTTCTTTTTCAACATTAAAAATATATTATTTGTGAGTTTTATTCTTCAAAGCTTATAAAAATATTAAGACAAATTAGCTCTTCTATACAAAAGTTAATATAATATATTTATACGTAATTATTATTTGAACTGAAAATGTGTATAAGTCGGAAGTTATTATTATTTGGCTTAAGTTCACAATAATTGAATGTAAATTCAAATTATTTTTTTTTAAGAGTGGAATATTAGAATATCTAATCAGACTAGCAGAACGGATTAGTACCACTAATTTCGACAGCCGCTTCGCTTTTACCACGTTTGATCGTGGATACTAGTATTAATGAAATATCAGCTATTTAACAAAATTTTATGAGGAAATAGAATATGAGTCCTATTCCTTTTATTAATATGGTGAACCGGACAAATTTCACCTTCTGATTCTTTATTCCAATTTTCCAACTCTTATTTTTATTGGTTTTTGCTTGTACGTAAGCTCCGGCTACGATAATTAATATTATTTTCGTGAGCTTATTCTACAATTGCAGGAATAAGCTTATAGTAAGCATGCACATATAATATTTTCAAGAGGGTTCCGTTTTGATTTTTCGACAATTGTTACGATAGCTTTTTTCACTATATTTTCAATACTTTTGCAAGCTTAAGGCTTAGTAAGCTTATTATAATATTTTTCTCAAGCCATTCGGTATGAGTAGATAGGAACTGGGCTCGCGGCGGCAATTAAAATTTTAAAATTTGGGTAATTAAAATTTGAAATTTTAAAATTTTAATTGTTAAATAAACAAATGTGTAATTTGATAACCGTGGGAAAAAAATGAAAGTGCCCTGTAGGTAAAATGTTGTTAAAAAAATTGTGATGAATTATTATTGAGTTAATGATGAGTGTTAGTGTGAAATTATATTATAGATAATGTTTTGTGTTATATGAATTTCAGATATGGGTCTCTCTGTGGGTGAGTGGGGTTCGTTACCTACCATAGACCCTGGATTTTTTCCGTTGCTTCGTCGGTTGTGGTGGAACAATTGATTGAGTATAGACTAGATGGTTCTTATGGGGTGATATTGAGACATTGGGTAGTGAGTTCGGAGCTTGAAAGTATTGGCTTACTATAGACTGTGTGGTTCTTACGAGGTCATATTGAGAGATTGGATAGTGTTTTAGATTATATGTGGAAATAAAGAGTGTAGACAAGTTTGGTGACAACGTCACCAATTAATATGTATGCATATACATACATACATACAATAAGCGTTTGCTTTTTGTTTATAATATTTTTTTATGTCAAGTGCGGGTATTTGTTTTTTGCATCAAACAATCGCATGATCGTTTGGATTTGTAGTTGTGTTTCTTAGTATGACAGATGGTCTGAAATGTTTGTTTACGTTAAATATGCATGCTTAATCTTGTTGGTGTTTTTGTTTATTCAGGTGGATGTGTTGGAGAATGAGTCATCATCCTAATTTTTTGTTTGTTGGTGGGGATTGGTTAGAGGTTGTGTTTACATTAAGAGTCTGTACATGTGGATTGATGTCTACCCATCTTGTATATTTCTTTGAACATTCTACCCCACAGTAGGGCGACATTGCACAAAATTCACTCAAAATATTCCTTTGGAGTTTTGCCGAAGTTTTAAAATTTGGGTGATTAAAATTTAAAATTTTAATTGTTAAATAAACAAAAGTTTAATTAGATATGCGTGGGGAAAAAAAGATAAATGTGTATGTCTGTGTCTGTGTTGTGTGAGTGTGGCTATGTGATGTATGTACGTTGTGATCGATCTAGTATCAGTATAAATTTTGTTGTTTGTGAGTTGTTGTTTATATATGAAGGTATATGTGAGGTTGTTTTTATAAAAACAGACATGTATATGTCTGGATGTATGTACATATTACAATTCTCTTTTATTATTTTTGTGTTTGATAGGCCAAATTTGAATTTCACAATATTACGCAATTTGAATTTTACAATGTGTTGTCCTTGATTTTGTGCTGATCGTGCGAATTCTTGCTGTTGCTATGTATATGAATTTCACCATATTTCTACATGTGGATTGATTTCTGTCCGTGAGAATATATATTTGTGTATGTGATATGTTCATAGCTTGATGTTTTTTCAATTTGTTAGTGTAAGTATGGGGGTCGTGAGAATTTCTGTCTGTCTGTGGGAATTTCTATATGGCTGAATGTATGAATCTGAGTCTGTCCATGATTTGGAGGTATATTGTTAAAATAGTTTGAATTGTTTTTGTAGGCGACATGTGATGTACATATCTAGTATAAAATGTTCTCATGTAAGTGACCTTCCATATTTTTTGTATGTTTATGCTAAAATCCGTTTGATTAGATCAGTGTTTTATAATACTGTGGACGATGAAATTTTTTTATTTTGTCAAGCTTATCTTTGTTCTATGTATGTTAAATTCAATTTGTTTATATTTAAAGTTTTAAAATGTTTTGTTTCTATTTATTTAAGCGTGTCCGTCCATTTTTGCCTCAACGTCAGTCGGTTGGTGAGCAGTTTGTATATTTTCATTATGTGGTTATGGAAGTGTGAGAGGGGAGGAGGAGCTGTGTTAAGTTCTACTAAATGTTCTGAGTACGCAATCGCATGGGTATGAAATTTGCCAATATGTGTACATACTTATGTACATATCTACAAATTTATTTGATGTATGCATGTAAATACATACAAATAAGTGTTTGCTCTATGTTTGTATTATTTTTTTTCAAGTGAGAACTTTTGTTTTTTTTTTGTTGCAAAATATTCGCATGATCGTTTGGATTTGTAGTTGTGTGTAGCTAATAAATATGCTGATATATTTTTATTTGAAATTTGAAATATGTATTTTGTTTGCAGAGTTTTTTTTTATGTACAAGTGCATTTCAGTTGTTCAATATTTTGGGACCATAGTATTGATAACCAGAGTTTTTGAATTGGGTTAATGAACTTGTGATGGATATTTTGATTTCTTTATTTTAATGTAACAATTGTCGATAGATGTTAAGGTGACATTATTATTTTATAGGGTTTTGTCTGTCCGACTATTGCTTCGTTGGTGAGACGAAGGTGTCGTTATGGCACCCTCCTTTATTTATTTAAGAAACAGTGTTTCGTATTGCTAGACAAAGGAATTTGAATTTCACAATACATAGTATGAAATTTTATTATATGTTATGTTTGTGTATGAGTATTACGTCATCATTTTTTTGTAGGTGTGTGTTGGGTTGAGTGTGTGTATACGATATATGTCTGTTGTGATCGATCTAGTATCTATATAAATTTTGCTATTTTGTAGGTTGTTGTTTATGTATGTATATATATAAATTTCCTTTTGAGGTTGTACATATTAATTTTTTCTTTTTCTACAAATCCAAACGATCATACGATTATTTGATGCAAAAAACAAATACCCCCACTTGACATAAAAAAATATTATAAACAAAAAGCAAACGCTTATTGTATGTACGTATGTATATGCATACATATTAATTGAAACTTAACACCCCCCCCCCCCCCTCTAACACTTCCATAACCTCATTCTTAACACCCCCCTCTAACACTTCCATAACCACATTCTGAAAATATACAAACCCTCCACCAGTCAATTGGTGGACGGACATGCTTAAATAAACACAACTACATTTTAAATGTAAACACAAGCACCACAAAAAATTATCAAGAACAAAAAACTAATAATAGCCACACAATAAACCCCGTAGGAACCCAAGTCCACTTTTTTATCTACAAGTTTGGTGACGTTGTCACCAAACTTCTCTACACTCTTTATTTCCACATATAATCTAAAACACTATCCAATCTCTCAATATGACCTCGAAAGAGCCACACAGTCTATAGTAAGCCAATACTTTCAAGCTCCGAACTCACTACCCAATGTCTCAATATCACCCCATAAGAACCATCTAGTCTATACTCAATCAATTGTTCCTAGGTCACTATCTCAACACAACCACAACCGACGAAGCAACGGAAAACATCCAGGGTCTATGGTAGGTATCGAACCCCACTCACCCACAGAGAGACCCATATCCGAAATTCATATAACACAAAACATTATCTATAATATAATTTCACACTAACACTCATCATTAACTCAATAATAATTCATTAATAACTTCCACACGAAAATACAATTCACTATGGAAATAGAAACAGATTCTTCAATTGCGTACCTAGATACCAGAATATACAGGAGAAGTAACAAATTAGTACTGAACTGGCATAAAAAAGATACAGCATCGGGCAGAATCATGAATTTTAATTCAAATCAGCCCAAAAATCAGATAATTAATACCGCGAAAAATTTCATCTACAGAACTCTCCATCTCAGTGATACACAATTTCACATAAACAATATTAGATACATCAAAAAAACTTTAATGGAAAATAGTTTCCCTTCAAAATTAATCCTCAAAATGATTGAAGAAACAAGTAAAAAACTAAATATCAATACCACAAATGAAACCACTATTAATAATGAAGAAAAGAAATATTATAGTGTACGTTACATCCCTGGCTTGACAGATAACACAAACATCAGAAACACAATAAAAAACAGAAACATTAATTTCGCATACAAGCCTAATACAACACTAAATAGAATATTTTCTAAAGTAAAAGCGCCAATAAATAAACAACAACAAAGTAATGTAGTTTACGAAATAAAATGTAAAGGTAATCAAAACAACAACTGTGATATGCTATATATTGGTACAACAAAACGCAGTTTAGAAACGAGAATAAAAGAGCACAAGAGTGATATTGAGAAAAACAAACATTCAACAGCACTATCGCAACACATACTGGACACTGGCCATACAGCTGATTTTGAAGAAGTCAAGATCTTAGATAAAGAAAACATTGAAAAGAAAAGGTACACTATAGAAAGCTTGCGAATTCAACAAAAGAGGGAAAAGACGATGAATTTAAAAGAAGATACGGACAACATCAGCACAAGTTACAAAGTGGCAATAAAGTAAACCTGTGATATAGTTTTTTAAGTTGTGTTCTTTGTTTATTTACTTTTTTTTGTAAAAAAATGTTTAGTTTGAAATATTTATTGAACAAAATCCACCTAAATTGGGGTTTTAACAATAATTAATGAAAATTAAAATAATAGTGTAAGTTTTATATTGAAAAAACGTGCAATGATAACAATATTAATAAAATGTTTTTAACAAATAAATAGATTTCCCATCCCTTGATAAAGTCAACAAATAATTGACGAAACGTCGGGAAAAATGAAATAAAATAATTTGTTTTATTTGCATTATGAATCTTTAGGCCTTATTAGCTCATTTCAAAATACACAAAATACAAATTTACATTGGCCATACAACAAAAATAATAATTCATCACAATTTTTTTAACAACATTTTACCTACAGGGCACTTTCATTTTTTCCCCACGGGTATCAAATTACACCTTTTTTTATTTAACAATTAAAATTTTAAATTTTAATTACCCAAATTTTAAAATTTTAAATTTTAATTACCCAAATTTTAAAATTTTAATTGCCGCCGCGAGCCCAGTTCCTATCTACTGGTATGATGTAACAACAATTGTTGTTATGAACTTTTTAATTATAACTACTCTTACACTCTTACTTTCACGTGAACTTATTTGAAATAAACATGTTTTGATTATGGTGAGTTTTTCGTATCACACGACTTGCAGTGCTGCCAACTGTGTATTTAATTTAAAATCCTCCAAATCTGAAATAAGCATATAATTTTCTGATAAAAAAATATATATTTCGTTTTTAGACCGCGTTAAATCCAATCAATTCGCGTAAGAACAGAATAAAACATGTTTTTGAATTGCGTTAAATGAAATTCGAGTAAAAAAAGTTCGCGTAAAAACAGAATTAGGTGTAGTCAATTCATTTTGTGTAAATAATTTACGTCGAAAAACTAATTTTGTTATCACTTGCAGGTTTAATGAGTTCTTTAATAAATTTAGCAATTTCTCGGTAACTTGCGATTTTTCGCGCTTTCCCGATTTTTTTTTTCTTTTTTTGCTTTTAGCGTTATTGGCGATTTCTAATAAATTTTAGGGCTTCTTTCCTATTTTTCAACTTCTCGCGAATTTTTGCTAAAAACAACTTTGCGATAAAACAACTTTTTGAAAGTTTTCAGCTTCCCAGTTTTGCCGATTTTTAGGCAATATTATACTTTGTTATCATGCCGCTATTAGCAAGTTTTTGCGAATTTTCGCTATTTACGCGATTTTTACCGAATTTTTTGCATTGCTTATAGTTTTAGCGACTTTTAATCAAAATTATGGCTTGTTTAAAATTTTCAACGTTTTCGTGAATTTCCACTTTTTCCGCGACAGACGTAATTTTTCAAAGTTTATGGCTTTCTTACATTTTTAGGGGCTTTTAATCATGTTGCGCTTTGCACTCTTTAAAATTATAGCAAGTTTTTATAATTTCCGCGTTTTTTCCCGAGTGTTTGACTTTCCTTACAGTTTAAGCGTGTTTTAATCAATTTTGAGGCTAGCTTCCAATATTGAAATTTTTCGCAATTTTTCAACACTTTCGCGATATGTTTGATTTACTTACTCCAAGTTTTTGGCATTTTTAGAGTTTGAGTCACTTTTAATATATTTCAAACCTTAATATATTGATTTATGCATGTATTTATGATTTTGCAAAAAATCATAATTTTGCGAAGTTTTTTGAACAGTCCTTCTACAACCCTTCTGTTCCTTATATTGTTTTTTTTACAAATTAATCTAACAAATAGAATAATCCCAGACCTGCCCCTTTATTCCGTAATTCGCCACATCTCGATCGCTAAAATGCTGAACAAATAGAAAATTAAACACTTTTGGCGATGACAAAAAACACTAAAACTTCGGCGGATTAAATTTTTAAGACATTGCCTAATTTGGCGACACACGTTGCAAAATTGTAGCCAATTCGTAGCCAAAAATCAATAAATCAACTTTATAGATTTTTAGCAATTGAGATTTAGCTTTAACGAGTTACAGAACAAGGGGGCTGGCCTCAATAGAACTATTTGAAAAACACGTAAAATTCAATCGTATAATTATAACCCCCTTTAATACGAAAATTGCTAACGACAAAAATACAATACTGTATAATTAGACGATTACACAACACATACGACTTTAATACTAGCTTGTGAATTGAACAAATTATTTGTTGTGGGTTAAGCTAATACGAGTTTGAAAAGTTATCAAATATGATGGTTAAAGATCTACAGATGAGTTGGCATTCAGCTCCAACGAAATGCAGCCATATAGTATATTAGCTTAACCCACAACAAATAAATATAAAAAAATACAGTTAAATAATTTTTTTAAATTGACATATCTTTCAAGTGTATTTAAGGTGCATTAACAAGTTTCTCTTTCTTAAAAAAATATTAAGGATATGAGTTCGTGCCCAACTGAGACAGTAATTTTTTATTTATATGCATACTAATTTTTTAGTACATTTCATTTTAGTACAGTATATTTTATAAAACATTTTGCTGCAAAATATTTCGTAATATCTACGAATGATTCGTACATACGTATATTGCATGCATTTTCTTAATTGTATGTATGTATGAACGTATGTAGTAAACTTACGGTTTCTTTCTCGGCGTTGGCTTCGGTCGAACAGCTTTCGTGCCAAATGTTACCCGTGCCGAGAATGTTTTATCTAAATCATCAGGTATTCCGTAAACTACCAACTCCGGATTATTGCATTCTGTTCAAAAAAAAATCAGAAATCAATTATTCAATGTGCAACCATATACATTTGTTACAATATTTTACAAATTAGAGTTCGTAGATATCTGATTTCAATTACCAAAACTGTGTATTCAATTAATAGTGTTGCTGAAATTCAATTAATTATGGTGTTCTTTCAAAAAATATTTTAATTAAATCAACGCTGATTTTAATTACACTAAATTTACTTTTAGAACAATGCCATCAAAATAGATTTTAAATCAAGATACCATCAACATACTAGTCGTGTATAAATAATAGAAGCTTAGTTTGTATGTATAAAAATCATAAAATTTTTTGGCGCTGCGAAACAGGGCGCAGGAAATAAGGTCCCAAAGTGTAAAATGTACAGAAAACAAAAACACAAAATTTTCGGGCCTTTTTTGTGCATTTTTTTGGGACCTTTCTTCATTTCTACATTTTATTTATTTTTTCTTATCTACAATCAAAAATAGCCCCAAAAAACAAAAAATTAAAAAGGCTCCACAAAAAGTTAAAATTGTTTTACTTTGGGGCTCTTTTTCATTCCACAACTATTCACTTATTAGAAGAATTCAAAAAATTCAAAATGGTCGCAAAAATACGATAAGAATTTTTGGGTCGATATTTCCTTTTAATGAAATGTAGGTATTTTATGCGTGGCCCACATGGTTACTACACTAAGGTCTTCAATTATTTTTTTCTGCACGATTAACGACCCAAGGCACAATGGCCCAACATTTTTATTAGACACTTTTGTGTTTTTGTCCATATCGTTTGGGTTTTTTGCGATCACCCAATTTTCAAAACTATCAGAAGAACAAAAATATATGTATTTGTCTAGGTACGTCGAATAGCGGCTTCGCTGAGTAAAGAGTTTTCGCCTATCGGGTCTTCGGCCGGGCTTAAGGATTTTCTCCTCTATGTATGTTGAATAGTGGCTTCGCTGAGTAAGGAGCACTTCCCACCTTCCATCGCACCTACCCCGCCAGCTTTTTACCTACCTTTGCATCTTGCCTTATAATTAACTGATATTAAATTTGAAGCCTCTTGATGTCATAGCTGGGGAGTACCCCATTCCACGCAGCTACACCGCCAGCTTTTTACCTGTGTTTGTATCTTGTCTTTAAATTACGCTATACCAAATTTGAAAACTCTCACTAGCATAGCTTTTCAGATAACATGTAATTAGTATGTATAGGGAGTACCATATCCCTCGCATCTACCCCATCAGTTTTTTTAAATATCTTCGTATATTGTTTTCAAATTACCTCATACCGAGTTCGAAGACTTTTACTGTGGTAGCTTTCCAGATAACATGTAATTAATAATTACTTTGTATGGAGAGCACCCCTTCCCACGAACCTACCCGCTAATTTTTTTTAATTATCTACGTATCTTGCCTTATAATTAAATCATACCAAATTTGAAGGCTCTTGCCTAATAATAGCACGTAATTACTAATTACTTTGTATGGGGAGTGCCCGTTTCCTCGCAGCTATTCCGCCACTTTTTTACCAATGGTCGCGTCTTGTCTTCAAATTACCTTACACAAATTTCAATGCGGTTGCTAATATAGATTTCAAGATGTGAGATATTTTGTTAGTATGGGCGTGGCACAACCCACTTTTATTTCCATTAGAATGTATTGTCATCCGAACCTAATGCGTGTGTAAAATTTTAAGTTGATTCAACGTCTTGAAGTTGAAGAAAATTACGTTGAAAAGTTCCGTTACATACATACAGGTGAAGCTAATAAAAGCGTATTATAAATAATGGATATTTTGAGTATAATGAGTTATAACAGCTATAAAGAATGTACAATTGATCGATTCGATCTCATATTCAAAATATTGCTGCTGCTGTAGACGGTCAAAAGTAGGTCCCAATATTTTGTTCATTATTCTAAAAATCAGTACCTAAAAATAAAATGCAATCTTTTTTTGCTATTCGAAATTGAAATTCGCAAAAAAAAATTCACGCTCCACCCTAGTATGCATAGCAAAACTTTCCATGATCTCAGCATAAGTGACGATATTAAACTGGATCTTTAAGGGGTTTTCCATACAATTTTAAATTAAAAATTACTGTAGATTGTACTCGTGACTCATGAGTCATGACTATATTTTACGGTGATTTTTAATGTAAAATTGTGTGAAACAATTTCATTACTTATCCTAAATTTGTGCCTAGTTTTCGTTATGCGTATGGTCCTAAGTTACTATATTTATATATCGGCTGCGATGCCAAAACATCTCCGAAATTTTTATCTAAAACTTATTTTTGGCGTTTGTGCAAAACATTGATATTTGTCTTGGACAATCAACTGCAAAGAAATTCTTGTAAATCTTAGTGCCAGCTTGAAAAATAAATAATATTTGCGAAAACTTTCGGTGAATTTCTCATTATAAAGGGCTTACCGAATTTCGGTACCGATGCTTCAATAAAAATACGATCCAGCTCACTTTCTTTCTTTTGCAAGCCCACATTCCAAGTCCACATATTCTCGGTATCTTTACAAGGAATTAAATCAATTTTCTTACAATATTGAGCGTCGAACTGTTCCTGCAGCAGACGTGGATTGTAGCTGCTGTACGGAATGTCATCGCCAGGATTAAATTCTGGTCGTTCAGTTTCATTGACGTAAATGCCACTCTTAGGACGTTTAAGAGCAAGCTTAAAGAAAAGAATAAAAATTAAAGTTTATACATAATTATATAAGAAAGTTCACTAGTCTACAATTTTTAAAAGCATATTTTCAACAATACATTTTTTTTCTATGTAATATGTTGACAAATATTTAGCATTTTTCGTCAAATAATGGCGCTACGTAATATGTGTACAACCCCCCATAGCGTTATAAAATAAAAGTCTTTTGCGTGAATGTTTTTGTTAACCGATAAAACTGGAACCCTTAACCAGCACACAGTAGGGACTTTTTCAAAATAAATGGTAATAAATCTGGATTTTCTAAATTGTTGATTGGATTTATCTGAAACTGCGAACATCTTTAGAGGAGGAGTCAGGCTTTACAATGCGTATCTTGGTGGCCTTCTGGTTGAAGCACGAGCGGAATTACAGTGGGCCAAAGTTGACTACCTAGAACTACAAAAAAAGAAGTTAAGCTAAAAAATACAAAGAACAAATGTCCTTACATGTGTTTCCATATCTCTTATAGTTTAGAAAATATTTCACTTCAAAGAAAAAAATTTTGTGCCTTGACTTTTTTTTAGTATTTCACCCATAACTTTTTAGTTTACAGTTGGATTTTAAATTAAAGGTCGGCATTCGATTCTTGACAAAGTAATGCATTGTGCACTACTTTGTGTGCACAAGCCCCCCAAAAAAATTGCAGGGTGTAACGTTTTTTGAGGACTTACATACATATCTATGCATATCATTCTTGATAAAATGCGTTTATGCCTAGACAGCTTTTGGCAAGGCAAAAGGGTTTTTTTCTTTCTAGAAAACATTTATGCAAAAAACGTAGAGGTGGATGGCCTTTAGTGCACCCAAAGGATTCCAGAGGAGAAAACATCTAAGTCTGGTCGAAGTACGAGTATGAAAAATATATTTACTCAGCGAAACCTCTGTTAGACGTACCTAAGGGATAAAGTCAAAGGGCGACTACGCAAACTTTCGATAACTTGAAATTTTCAATATATGTTCTAGGGGCTTACCGATTTCATTTTGTTAATGGGAACCTTTCTCATATGAAATAAGTTCCCCAAAAAATTGCCGGCTTACTTAAGCGCACGTGCATCGATTGAATGATTAAATTGGGATTTCGCAGACCTTTCGCGGGATGACCGATTATATTTTAGTTCAAATACCCTGCAGACAAAGTAACTGGTATGTAGTTGGAACTATACTAGTTGCTTTTTGCTTCAGACTAGTCGCCTATCTATCCTTTTTTCATATATCGAACTATCGATTTTAACATTGGGTTGTCATAGGGGACCAACTAGTTCATTTGTATACAGTTATATCACAGTTGGAATCCTAGTTATTGTAAACTAGTGCGCTTACTAGTTTTTTTATTAAGAGTTTTGTAACTCTTAAAAAAAACTTTGGCTCAATCGGGGTACGAACAGGCAAGTACTGTACCCACTGAAGCACATTCTACTTATTTTTTAATAGCTAACAATTGGTTTTATATAAAATCGTATACCTGAAAATTTTGTCATTTTTTGACTAGTATCGTTACTAGTCTCGATACAACTAGTAGTGATTGTTCTTATTTGACCATTAACGTTACTACTCTTGTTACAACTAGTACTATGACTGTCGTTTTTTGACTACTACCATTACAACTAGTAATATGACTGTACCAAAGCCTTACTAGTATGTACTTTTAAATAAAATAAAAATAATATATCCACCAATGCTATATAAGTATGTATATAAGTTAGTGTGTGTGTGCCAGTATTTGTTTTACAATCTTATCAATCGCGTGTTCCTAGCAAAAGCACTCATGTTGTGTTCTCACATATCTAGATTGCGTTTGAATTTATTCGTATGAGTACGTATTGTTATCGTACACCAGGGATGGATGGTAAGCTTAGTACAATTGTACATATTTCAGTACATTTCGCGTTGTAAAAATACTGAAGAACTCCAACAAGACATTTAGCTAAGAAAATTGTTCATTAAAATTTTGTTTTAAAATACATTTCAAACCTAAACTATTTGTATGAGCTAGTTCCAGAAGGCCTAACAAAAGACCTTCTAAATAGGTAATTTTGAAGGGTTTCTAAGGAAAGTCTGTCAAAGAGCAGATGGGGGTACATTTTTTTAATCTCGGTATTTTTATAGCGGCTTCTTTAGTTTTGATTAATGTGGTATTTTTAATTAGAATTATTTTCTTTCTTCTAAAGTAACTTTTTTATATGAATGTATTTATTAGGAAGGAATTGGACATGAATAGTTTCGCCGCAATAAGTATACGTTAATCAGCTCCAAAATTTCAGCTTTATATACAAATTAGTTGCGAAAAAAATATGAGAGTATTTGTTATCTAGCATAAAATGAGCTTCCATGCAAGTCAATTAGATCCTGAACTTGTGATCCGGAAGTGGTGGAAATCTGGATCTGTCTAATGATTTTTGCATATGCTTGTCGTTGCAAGATTTTGGTGCGTATTCATTGGATCCGAAGTCATGTTCATGATGTTAAGAAATTTTTATTTTTTGTATGTTCTTTTTAGTAAGTCCAAAGGAAGTAGTTTTTAATTACTTCTATAGTTATTTTTATAAATAAAAATATGACAACTCATAACATTTATTTCCTTCGCTTAAAAAATCAAGAAATGTCGTAAGTATTTGCGAAGATTTCGAATGAGCCCCAATTTTGTATAAGTAAATTAACTTTTTAGTTAATTATCTGGATGTTGTTAATAATCACTTCTTGAGAAGTGACACACTTATTGATACTTTCGAAGTAGATAAAAAGTAGTTCCGCAAGAATGACTGGGTTATTTATAAAATACATTTTTGATTAACAAAACTAATTTATTTTGCTTTAGCGAAAAAAAATCTACTGCTTCTCTTCTCGCTCCTCATAGAAGCGATTTTACAATGTGTATCTTATATTTTATACGGAAAAGCCAAGGCCTTCTGTCAGGCATTCGTTAGCAGTTAGGTAAGAATGGTAATTGAATAACAAATTTCTAAGCAGAACTTTAATAAGGCCTGAAGTAAAAATGTCTTCTGAGTTTTCCCGCTGGGTATGCTTGATACAGGGATGTAAAAGATTACCACTAACTTTTTATAAAAGTGTCCGACAGACAATTCAGCTTGGAGTTATCTCTAATATTTTTTAATTGATCTAAAAGTTGGCATACATACATACTTATGAGGAGCACAAGGGGTTCAAGTGCCAAAACTAAACAAATTGAGTTAGATGCATGAATCAATACTTAATACTAATATCTATTAATGACCTCAATCAACTGCATGCATTACAAAGCCAAATTTTAAGTATGAAATGCATAGGAACAAAAAACTTTGAATCTTATGGCTCGATTATCGATGGCAACCGAACATCAGTTGCGTTGCCAGCCGGCAACTGAAAATTTGTGATTGCCAGAAAAGCACTAAAAAGGAACTGAAGTTGACAACTTTCAGTTGCCAGTTGCCATCCGTAATATGATTTTTAGCAACTGGCAACCCAACTAAAGTTCGGGTAATCGAGCCATTAATTACTCACAATTTTCTTTTTAGCATTTGAACCCATTGTGCTTTAATCCGCTCATATACGTTT
Organism: Panzeria rudis; assembly: GCA_956483635.1. Taxonomy (NCBI): domain Eukaryota; kingdom Metazoa; phylum Arthropoda; class Insecta; order Diptera; family Tachinidae; genus Panzeria; species Panzeria rudis. The sequence goes on from OY101448.1 coordinate 199,836,858, forward strand.
TTAGACTATACGAAGAATTTGAATAGTTTTTTTCTGCTGGTGTATGTACATACATATTATTATTATTCGAATAAAATTAATTTAAAAAAAAATAAAGTCTTTTAGTATAATTAGGGTCAAAAAGGTACTGCTTTGTAACCAATCAAGTACAATTCAAAATTTTCATTTATCAACCCTTTCGTACACATTCGAATGTTTACGGGTTATTTTACTTATTTGTTTGTTGTATTTTTTTCGTGTACTACTATGCATAAGCAATACCCAGTGGTAAAAGTAAACAGGCCTGAAATTTGCAGGCCTGTATCGTCCGATACACACGCAAACTGCTTTCTTGTAGAAGGGAAGATGGAAGTAGTAGTTTATTTTTTTGGTTTTTTCGTTCGATACACATACATTCCACATTCCCTTCTTTAAGCAGGAAAGAAGGAAGGAGTATTGTATTTTTAGATAAAAAATGCTTTGGAAATAACAACATTCTCGTATTCTTTTTTCATGTAATTTGTATATAAGACTGAAATTTATATACAAGAGACATCATGATTAAGTTATCACGATTCCTCCGGAACTACATCATGTCCAATTCAATGTGTAAAAAATTACTTTGAATGAAAAGAAAGAGTTCGAAATAAAAAATTTCATTAATCAAATCGAAAGAAACCGCTACAAAAATACTGAAATAGAAAAAATTTGTACCTCCATTTGCCTTTCAAAAGACCTGCCTTATATAGCCTCCAAAATGGCATGCCAGAAGAGGCCTGTAAGAATGCCAACATTTGGAAAAGACTGTGGAAGGCGTGCGCCGCAATGACAGCATGGGTAAAAATAAAATTAGTATGGAATGCGGATTAGAGCGACTTTTGTCTGCTAAATAGGCCTGCAATTAACCGCTGGGTATACATATTATGTATACACACATACAGTACTCGTAAAAGCTACTTCGTACAATTGCTTAGGTGGATGAAACAGTAATTTTCTAAAGCGATAAATCTCAAAATATGCCCTCTTAATCACAGTCATAAACAAAGTATTTTTTAAGAGCTCTACTATGTACCAGTAAAAATTAAGTTTAGAGATAAAAGTCTGACATATGAAAAGATTAGAAAACAACATCAAAGTTAAACTTTTCATTTCTTCGAATGAAAGTTTTATATAATGGACATGATTGAATAAGTCGTTTTGTAGTAGATTAAAGCAACGCACAACCCGTGTTCCTTAATCGACTACAAAAAAAGTACTTAGGCGTTTACGCCAACGCCTTACACAATCAGGTCCAATATCTCTAGTTATTCTAAGAAATATCCAACAACCAAAACACAGAGTTGCCAATAGATTTCATTAAAAAAGTTATTACATTTTGTATTTGATCTTTCGCAAGACCGTCAACTAAAACAAAATTTAATGTTCAGACAATTGTGTGCTCAAGGAATATTTGATATTTTGTCTTTTTTGTCGTCTTGTAACTTATAAAAATAACTGAATTTGCGTGAATAAAATAAAATTTGTCTGCACAACTATTTCAAACCTGATATTCAAGTGGAACTGTGTATTAGGCTTTACATGGTAAAGGCTGCTACAAGAGTTTCTACGGAAATTCAGGGGGTGGCGGGGGCTATTACTCTGTAATTCGATTCGAAAAGAGAACTGTTTGAATTTGTATCTTATTGACATAACAATTCGAAAGTATTTGTTTTCGATTCGAAATGCAGAGTCTTGCGTTTATTTCTACACGGAAAAATATCCGTGTAGAATTCTATATAGAATTTTGTTTGCATATACACAAATTCATATTAGCAGAGTTCAGTATTTGATGCAAATTGCGTTGCGAAAGTACAAATGCAAAATCTCGTTGCTTTTCAATGAAATTTTGTGTATTTTGTTGTTGGATTACAAAAAAGAGCTACGATATTTTGCATTTGCATTATCGCAAGACCATTTTCATCAAATACTGGACCCCGGTATTTTGATAATTTTTAATTTAAAACACACAAAAACACCAAAAATTAATTACAATGTTCAAAAAATAAAAATTTCGAAAATTCCGCGGCCAAACAATTGTCTGAACATAAATTTTTCTTTCACTTGAAGGAAAAAATTCTCCACTAACACAACATAATGACAGCTGATGCTATGTACATAAAAGTCGATTCATATTTTTTCCTTATATTTTATGTAGAGTTTGACACGACCGTACACCAAATAAGCCAGTTGTTTATGTATTGATATATTTGTTACTGCCATGCAGTCACCCAGGAAAGTAATTCGCCTTGATAAGAACTCTAAAAATGTGAACGGCAACGCCCGATGAAGAATAACAGAAACAATTTTTAAAAATTTGTTTTAGTTTACTATTTTCACTTTCGGGACGTGCTTTAGACAATAGGACGGCCCTTTATTTTTTCATACAAATTCTTCATCGAACAATCGCATAGAAATTCACCCATTATTTTGCATAACAAAGCAATAGGCAATATTGATATTTATTGCTAACCTAGACGGCGTGGAAGATTTCAGTTCTTAGTTTCTGGTGCCTACTTGTATACATGTTCAAACAATTAATTTTTATTTTGTAATAAAGAAATTACTTCTTCTCACACCTGCATCTCATGCGAGAACAGGTTGTGCTGAGAGTTTGTTATTCGTTTTAATAATATGGCCAAACAAAAAGTATGACTACGGATCGGTACTTAAGAGCTTTATAACACTGAGTAGTGTATAGGCGGAATGCTAACATCCATGGGTGTATGTGCTTAAACGTGAAATTAAAATTACTTGCTTGCATGTGTTGGTATAAACCAACTTGTATAACGCTGATTCTCATTCTAAACGTACATTTTGTGTTTTTTTTATTACCAATGTAACTAATAAATATGAGAAAGTAGGATTGATATTATAGTTTTCGCCTCATTCAATGGATCCTGAAATAAAATTATATTTTTAGATTTTTTCATTTTTGTATGTATGTATATTGAGCGTTACATTTGTTTTCGCGGTTGGGAATGATTTTTGCGAAAAGAAAATACAGCACAAAAAATGGGTAGAGTGTTTAAAAGCACTATACTATACATACATCTCTAAAAACAAAATATTGCAATAATCGCAGGACGACATTAAAAGCTATGACCACTTTTTCAATTTTGACTTGGGTTCACATGGAAAAATAAAATAATTTTATCTTTTAAAATAATTGTTTAAGCTGTTTTTAGGCTATTAAACCAAGCTGTTCGACTTCTTCACAAAATGCTTTGTTAATACTTTCCATAAACGCATTAGATCAGTGTTGCATTTTCGACAGAAGTCGACCGGCTTGTGAGATATTGTAGTTAGGTATTACAAACATTTATGCGAGAAAAAAGTAGGCTAACTCTTCTTTCAAATAAGACAAATTTTAATAAAATCGACCAACAATGTGAAAAGTTATGTCAATTTCAAATATTTATTCTTACCAAAAAAGCGGCTTACCTAATAGATTATTCGGAAATATAACAACTCACAGTGCGGGTGAAGCAAAATGTTTGTAACCCTACGTCTTCACGAGCAATCGACTTGAACATGACATGAACATGACGCCGGCAGAGCAACTGTAAATAATTCAAGAACTTCTTTGTGTGGTGAATACGTCCATGTTCGCCTTATCAATGTATTTTGTGGTAGTGCAGAATGCCCTGCAGACAAAATGACTAGTATGTGGTTAGAAATATACTAGTTGCTTTTTTATTCAGACTAGTTGCCTAACTCCCCTTTTTCCATATATCGAACTATCGATTTTAACATTAGGTTGTCATAGGAGCCCAACTAGCTCATTTGTACATAGTTATATGCTAGTTGAAATACTAGTTATTATAGTCTAGTGCGCTTACTAGTTTCTTTATTTACAGTTTTTTTAAATATTAAAAAACATTTGGCTCAACCAGGGTATGAACACGCAGTCCTCATATTTCAAGACATGTACTCTATCCACTGATCCACTTTCTACTTATTATATTTAGAGCTAAAATTTCATTTTATGTATTTACACCTGAAAATATGTACATTTTTAAAAAATAATTTAAATTACTAGCATCATTACAACTAGTTGTATGACTGTTCCAAAACGTTGTTGTTTGACTAGTATCGTTACTAGCCTCATTACAACTAGTAAGATGACAGTCCTTTGTTGACTAGTAACGTTACAATTAGTAATATGACTGTCTCAAAACGTAACTAGTTGTACATTTAGCTGCAGGGTGTTTACCAATTTGTTTCTGTCTCTTTTCTTTCAATTGAAAATGGTTGTTGACGGCGAATCTCATGGCGAACATTAACGCTCAGCCATATGTTCGACATGATGTTCATACCAACTTCATGGCTAATGTAGATCTCCAGTAAAGAAAATCAAACATTTGTAAGCAGATAATGTTATTTATATCGTTTCTACCCTTAAGCTGCTGTTAACTTTTTTTAAGTCCTAAAATTTCTAGATAAATAATATTTAAAAGAAATTTACGTAACACTCAATACATTTTTATACGAGTTTAATATTTTTTCAGAACACACACTATATTTTAAATTTAAAATAATTCAGGTATATAATCACTACAAAATGTCCATAAAATTAAAAAATATGGATAACTCTCAATACATATTTTTTTTTTTGGATACAAACCATGATTGATTGATAAAATGTTTTGCAACATAATACTATTTAATAACATTCACAAAACTTTTAAATATTTAGAAGTACAAACCTACGCTGTTATTTAGTGTATGTTTAATGCAATTTTAATAATTAAACTGAGTAATGAATAGGGATGCAAACGATACATCGATGTTTAGAAAACATCGACCTATCGTTCTCATGACTTTTACAAATATTATCAGATTTCAATGAATTTAAACATGTTGTAAAGCTTATTAAGAGACAAAAAATATACACTTTTTTTCATTAATATCCTTAATATTTTCAGGGATATTTTTAAATTTTGGTTCTTGGCCATGACTTTGTTCTTGATTTCGTAAATATATCCGTTAATAGAATAGCCAAAATTAAAAAAAAAAAAATTTATAATTTGAAACAAAATCCTTGATAATATGCGGAAGAAATCTTTAAGTTATCTCACTCAATTCATGTAGTCGTGAATTCTTTACTATTTATTAAATAAATATGGCACTACTCTTATATTTAAAAAATTTTAACGATATATTGAATGGGCCTTTTTTACGAATTTTTAATTCCGAAAAAAACGTGAAGAAAATGCGGATTTCCTATTTTTAGCGCGAAGCTGTAGACGTATGAGTAATATGATAGCACATACCATAATAGTGCTCATACGTCTCATGCGTCGGCCAAACAATGGGAAATTCGCATTTTCTTCACTTTTTTTATAAAATGGCTGTCCCACAATGTCGACAAGTTGATTTCGTTACCATATTTATATTAAAAACAAATACAAAAACAAATTAAAATTTTTTTATTATTGTTCTCAATATAAATATGAGAATGAAATGGACTTGTCGACGTCGTGGGTCAGGAAATGAAAATTCGTAAAAGATGCCTGTTCAATATATCGTTGAAATTTTTTAAATATAAAAGTATTGCTATGTTTTTAACCCCCGACCAAAAAAGAGGGCTGTATAAGTTTGTAGTGTGTGTCTGTGTATCTATATGTTTGTAGACGTTATCGTACAGCCCAAATGGCTGGACCGATTTTGATTTAGTTTTCAATGTTTATAAGGTGACTTGATCGAGAGTGTTCTTAGCTATGTTTAAAGACAATCGGTCAAGCCGTTTAGAAGATATCACATTTTTTTTAGATGAATCCTCTTGGATCTGTGTGTCTTTGACACCGTAGCTACCAAACGGCTAGATTGATTTTAATTTAGTAGTACTTTATTAATGGGTTGCAAAGTATTGAGTGGTACTTATTTATCTTATTACTATGCTTCAAATTAGAACTACTACCTACTTCTTAATAAATTTAGTACGTATTTTTCTCATTATCTGAAAGTAGTTACAATTTGTTGATGTGTATTAATAAAATATGTACACAACCACTTTTTAAGTCAACATGTGTTTGTATATGAAAACTAATTTTTGTCGCTTAAACTTACAGTCATCAATAGATGAGTGGGTAAAGTTCTTGTCTTCAAATCTGAACGAGCACAGGTTTGTATCCAAGCTGGGTCAAAAAAATAAAAAAATTTTAAAAAATATAAATAAAATATAGTGTGTGTAAATTAATTTTTTTAATTTTAATTTGTTTATTTGACTACTTATTTTTTAGCTTCAAGTAAGCGAAATAATAACTAGCTAATTGCTGTGACAATGTAAATACGACCGACTTCATAAACGCCATAATCCATTGCAGTGATGCTACTTTACATTGTTTACAACAACAAAGCACATACACCTTTGCATCACTGCAATGCATTATAAGGGGTACCCCTACATTTGTAAGGGGTACCCCTTATTTTATGGACTTCTCAAACAAAAATTAGTAGCTATATAATCAAATTGTAAGTAGTTACGACTTAAATCCTTGTATACTTTTTGCCTACCAGTAAGCAATTATTAGATAATCACTCCTATTGTGAAAGGCGACGTCGACGTCACATCAACACGATATCACAAAATTGTTACTTGTCTACTCTTTGTCGACAACAATTGATTATTATTAACATGATGAACTAATTTCATAAGCTTCATAACATAGTAAGAGACGGTCAATAGCAGTCAATTGTTGTCGACAATGAGTAGACAAGTGACAATTGTTTACTGTCGTGTTGATATGACGTCGGGGTGAACTTTCATAATAGGGGGGAGTAAATGAGACAGGATAAATTATGGGGCTGAATATGAACGAATATTATATTTATTTATTTTAGTTGATTTTTCTAAGGAAAGCTCAAAGCGAATTAATATCCAGTGGCCTTATCATCAAAACAACACACATACAAAGTAGGTGTAGGACTATTTTTATTTGTGCTTTGACAGTTCAGGTTAAAGTTTTTCTCTTTTCTTATATAGAGTTTGACTGATGGAGTGTAATCAGCTGATGATCATCTGTGATGATAAGGCTACCTGGTACTGAATTCGCCTTGGGAAAGCTTAACTTTAAGAGTTTTACGTTTGCAGAGAGGGAAGAGAAAATAGACCTGGAAAGAGTAATGTATAGTACATACCTACACACATATGAATTTAGGTACACCCATATGTATTTTTTTTATGTATGTATGCATAAAAAGTTACCCAGCAGCTAAAGTTACAACTAGTATCGCTTTGGGATAGTCATATTACTAGTTGTAATGATAGTAGTCAAAAAACGAGTCATATTACTGGTTGTAACAAGACTAGTAACGTTACTGGTCAAAAAAGTACAATCAATTTATTAGTTGTATCGAGACTAGTGACGATACTAGTCAAAAAAGGACAATTATATTACTAGTTGTATCGAGACTAGTAACGATACTAGCCAAAAAGGGACAAAATTTTCAGGTATACGATGTTATATAAAACATTTTTTAGCTATTGAAAAAATAAGTAGAATGTGGCTCAGTGGGTAGAGTACTTGCCTTAAAGTATGAGGAATGTGAGTTCGTACCGAGCAAAAGTTTTTTTAAGAGTTACAAAACTCTTAATAAAAAAACTAGTAAGCGCACTAGTTTACTATAACTAGGATTCCAACTGAGATATAACTGTATACAAATGAACTAGTTGGCCTCCTATGACAACCTAATGTTAAAATCGATAGTTCGATATATGAAAAAAGGATAGATAGGCAACTAGTCTGAAGCAAAAAGCAACTAGTATAGTTTCCACTACATACCAGTTACTTTGTCTGCAGGGTATTGATGGAGTAATATCAGTGCAATGTATGTACCCTGAAGGAAGCTAGCGGCCAAGTGTCTAAATGTCATCACTTTTGTCTACAAGCTTGCTGACTTTTTGATGTCATTGTCAACGAATCGCGTACAGGTTTTATTTTGCCTTTAATGGGAAGATACGTTTTTGACTGCTACAAAACGAATTTTTATTGTTTCATTTTGTTGCGTTGAAAATAAATGCGGTTGTACGCAAAACTAGAAATTTTCATAAAAATTATAATTTAATTGACATAGTAAAAAGTTTATACGTATGTGTTGACTAGAATCATCAAAATGCACTAGTGAGTCTCTGGTGGTAATGTCTCAATATGGTCTACCTGATATGGTATACCTGATATATTTTATCATGACATAATCAAACTTTACATATACATATTGAAAAATAATTTTTTTATGTTAGCTGTTTTTCATATATGGAATTTGACATTTGTTATGATAAAAATATATCAGGTATAGACGTAGGGTAACAAGCACATGATATATGTCTATTAGTACATTTATACGCACGACTTATTTGCAAATAAAAACTAAGTGCTTCCAAGTATGTATTTTTATTGTAACTTATTAACTCACGAAAACAACTGCTGATTTGTTAATAAAAAATAATAAATAGATAAATATATTAATAAAAAGATAAATATTCAGTAATTTAATAAATGCCAATAAAAAAGTATTTGGCAGCATTTTACGTTTTTATTTGCAAATAAGCCCTGCGTATAAACGTAGTATATAGCACAGAACATAACCTGGGGTACAATTAGTCAGTAGCGCTGGTGACAAAGACAATAGTGAATCAGTAAAGTTTCACTATTGGCATTTCCTTCAGGGTATGTACACACTAACTATATACTTATAGGTATACAACAACAATCAACAAATAACAGGCAATAAACAATAACAACACAATTAAGACGAGTGTCATAAACACAAAATTAAAATAAAGTGCAAAAATTATAAAACGTAACAGAAAAAAGTAAGAATGATTTTAAAAAATAGGAAAAAAACATGACTTGCATTCATACCAGTGAGCTGCAACAAGTGCCAATTTTTCGAGTATATCCAATCACATACACAGATTTTTTTCTGATGCAACTCTTTTTGTTCAACAACAAGTAATAGCTCATTTCAAACAATCAGTTTTAATCACTTGTACAGTAATTTTGACTTAGCTGCGCAATAAAATTTTCGCGATTTTTAGTGCAGATAAACCAAAAACGCTGTTAGCATAGATGCACTTACCTGCCTTAATGTGCACGTAAACACAATTATTTAGTGTGTGCAGTTAACTTTGATTTTTTTATATGAATATAATTTTAAAATGCAAAAAATATGTTAAATGAGCAGGTATACAAACAAAATGCACTTAAAAAATTATTTTGAAGAATAATCACAGAAAACAAATATTTTGTGCACTTCAGTCAAAATACAACTAAAGTAGAAACATAACACGAAACTGTCAAAATCTATTGTTTGTGTGACGCACACAACCAGAAGCTCTCTAAAATTTACAAACACATGCATTTTGTGGATATACAGCAGGAACCGGCAAACACATACTAATATATTTTGCTTGTAAGGTCGTTTATTTTGCAACTCTCGCATCAAGCAGTAGCAAGGAACAAGCGATAACGCAACCTGCTTGTTTCAATGTTCATGCCGCACTGATTGATTTTTAGTTAATACGTGTGAGAGTAAAAAGTCCCATGTGATATGTTTTGCCGGTTCCTGATATGCAGGCGATTCACACGGTGATGTTTTACTCATACAAAAATCATGACAATTTTTTTGGTGGACGAGCGGGGTAGAGAGAAAGAGGGATAGAAAAACATCACGATTTCTGTTTCCATGTTTTTTCATATGCTTCTGTAGCTCGATTTGAATTTTCTCTCATTTACTCCCTCTGTCTCTCTCTCTCTCTGTGATTGTGTTATGCTTTTTGTTGTTATGAATGAGTAAATATAGCAAATTTTGAGAGTAATTTATAAAAAAACATGAAAATAAAAATCATCGTATAAATTCAAGATAAATAAAAAATCCATCGTTGCCACTTTCTGTACAATAGTACAAAATTTGTACTATTTAAAAATGTTTTTACTATTTTTGTACCATGAAATTTTTATACAGTTTTTGTACTATAAAAATACAATTGTTACTGTTAATTGTTTTTTATATAAAAAAGAGACCTTTTGCTTGAAAACTAGATACTAAAAGTTTTTGTACTATTTTAATAATTGCAGAAAAATAAAAAAATAATAAACAAAACAGCAAATTTTACTGAACGATACCTTCTTAAGACCTACTTTATTAGTTACATTTGGCAGTACTGCTGCTAATAACCTTCCATTTCTCTGCATTGAGAGCATCCACATGAAAGGAGTTTTTGGAAATTCGGAAACATTAAAAAACGTGAATATGCATACAACTAAGCAAGGCATATTCATTACAGTTACCACCATAACTAAAACAAATACAACACCAAAAAACACATGTATTTTGTTGGTAGAAATACCCCAGAAATATGTCAAATCCATTATCTGAGAGTCGCACACATTCATAAGCTCTCTCAAATTTACTAACACATGCCCGTTGTTGATAGAAAAATCCGAGCCATGTGTCAAAATCTATTGTATGTGTGACGCACACATTCTCAAATTTACTAAGACAGTTGTTCTTGTAGTGGTACAATCTACCTTGCAACTAAGGCGACAGCGATTATGAGCAATGTAGTAGGGCGGTGTTTTTCTACGGAATTATTGATGAAAGAGAACAAGACTGTAACGCCGACCGAAAATCATTCAGAGAGAAACAAAATCCATAACAACGACGACCGAAGCAACAAATTTCTTATTAATTTTATTGAAATTTTGCCCTTATATTTTTCTTTAATCAACTCAAATGTCAATTTGTATGGGAAAAAAGTTTCGCCATAGTTCAGTTTCATCATTTATATGAAAAATTAAAAGTGTAAGAACACACATCGCATTTCTTCTCATTTATTTTGATGACAGCTATTTTAAATTACAGCATGCATTTTTCTATTTGGAAGAATATAGAGCTTCAAAGCAAACTATTATGGAAAATGCAATCCCATGCAATGTACAAAGTGTTCTTGTCACTTAGTACATCTAGTAGCTTCCAAATCAATTCCAACTTATCTAGAAGATTTTTTGAGATATCTTGCATCTTACCTTAATTGTATCTGTTAACGACAATGTAAGTTCCAAGAGTTTCAACAATATTTTCAATTCATAAAACTTTTCAGCTGTCATAACTAGACGGTTGTCATAAAAGGGTTGCATTAACCGTGTTATCGAGCAACATGAACTTTTGAGCAGCTACAGCTACATATTGTCCTCGCAAACAAAAATGAGTAGTGATGTCAACATGTATTTTTACGCAAGCACTCGCATATACAATTAAAAAGTTTTTTTTTTGGAATTTTTAAATTACAATTAATTTTAATTTTGGAACGTGCCATTCAGTAAAATATTAAAGTTTTATTAATATACACTGGGTCGCGAAGCAATGTCTAAAAAACACTCTAAATTTTAATTTCCTT